>CM037160.1:27087568-28383558 GCA_020921065.1 Vaccinium darrowii
ACTCAAGCGATATTGCCCTTGAGAGATGCTCGTTGGGCGGAAAATCGCAAGGGCGAACTGACCCAAGCAAAATTCAGAGCAAGCCTGCTAGGCTGAAAACCCACATTGGGCGGTCTAGGCAAAATTTAAGGCAGAATATTCAAAAAGAGCTCACTGGACCGAAAACCTGAAAAGGCGGTACCAGGCAAAATTTAGAGCGCAAAAGGAGAGTGTTAATACCCGAGTGAACCTTTGCCTGAACTACGTCATGACCTGATTCCTTGAAAAAGGATACGTAGGCAACCCTATCCTGGGGTTCGGTCTAAATCTGATGAGTTGACCAGCATTCTCGCATGTCCGAAGAAGATAGCATGTGGAACCAAGTGAACCAAGAGGGGGAAACCCTTCATCGTTCAAACTTATTCAAATCACTTCTTCGATTACATAAGCTGAGCATAAAAGCCTTAAAAAAAAAAAAACACCATTTATTCCGGGAAACAGCCTAGTGAGTCGAAAAGAAAGTTGCGCTAATTTCTTCGGCGTATTGCCCTCATCTGCATCCTCATCCAATCTCTGTAGTGCCTGTCCAGGTGAATGGTTGGGTAGGGATCAGGGGCCCAAATGACCCTTTGTCTCCAAGAAGTACGGTAATGCTCAAGAACAGAATGTTTGAAGGTGGGAAGGTTGAAAGTAGCAGGTATAGCATACTCCACCTCTTGGCGGATGCAGTATTGACGAAGAATGCGCTGTGGGAAATAGTATGCGTATCCCTGTAGTCCCGCCAAGGCCACCCATGTGTCTCCCATATGATTGGCCGTCATGTCCGGCAAAGGTAACCAATGGCATCTCCATACAATGTGATCCTCCTCCAATGACCTGAAGAAGTCAGTCCATTCATCTTCATCAGCCTCATCATGCACAAATGGCCTGCTCACCCAAGACCGAGGCTCGTAAACCCAATCACCTACTGGCTCCCTCAAAAGCCCGACCTTGTCACATAACCATATCTGCAATCCAAAAATATCCAAACCGAAAGTCAAAACCAAGCCAATAACCAAAATTCCTAAAACCATGACCAAATAAACCAAACCTGAAGCAAAAGCGGACTTCCGGCAAATATGTCCGTTCTCCCAGCCTTGACCGCATCCAAACCCATGATTGTCTCAGCCAAAACCAAGGGAACCACATCCCTCCGTTGTTCAATTTGAGCAGCAACACCGACAATGGCGGAACTAGGATGGCCATCATATGGGACCAACAGATACAATGACAAGAGACACATGCAAAGTGCAAACATGCGCCGATTTTGAACGGTAAAATCTAGAAGATCACCTGTAGGGCCATAATCTGCGAAGAGACGAAGGACATTGAGGGTCTCGTTGCGAATCAAGAAACGCGCAGCACCATTCCCTAGACCAAGCTTTCTACTGAGAATATTGGCATAGTTCTGGCGGATAGGTGGTATGACGGGATCTGCAAAAGCATTACCGCCAAGATATGCTTGGAATTCCTCAACAGTTGGACAAAGCTCTTGCAGGCCAAAACGGAACACGTGGAGCTCTGAATCCCAACAACAAGCGGCCGCACGCAAAAGATCTTGGCGGATAGGGAAAGTGTGAAGGTAGCGAAGTGCATTGAGCCCGAGACCTCGAAAATTGAACCAATCAATGCTCTCGAGGCTAGCAATCCAAGTGTTAATGACGGAGGGATCAAGGGCAGCCATGTGGAAGTGATGAAAAACGAGCAAAGGAAATATATGGGGGGAAGGAATGAAAAGTTGGTATGAAGATGGTATGTGGGAAATGCTTGATTATACATGGTATTTATAGGAAAGTTGGGAGGAATCTTACAAATTTGCCATGCAACATTGGAAATCAAAGATTACATTTTCAAGATGGTCAAAAGCATGGTTTCAAAGTATTTTTGTTGGAAAATTTGAAAATGCATTGGAAATGCATGGTATTTGTGGGGAAAAGATGAAAAGACCTTGGGAAGGTGATGTTCAAGGCTTGGGGGATGTTATGACAGAGCAACAAGTTGTTTGGGGCAGAGAAAACCATGCAAAAGGGTCCAAAAATGCATTGGGAAGCAACACTGCAAACCTGTCCAGCCCAGACATTGAGCGCTCAAGGCCAAAGAGTTGAGCGCTCAACCCCCTCCAACCACCTTGAGGGCTCAAGGCGATGAACTTGAGCGCTCAACCCACATTGAGCGCTCAAGGCCTGCAGAAACAGCAGCAGACAGCAGCAGCAGAACTTTGGCCCGTTCGATGCCCGAAACCTTTTCTAAGCTTCCTAACCCTCATTTAACACCCGAGACAAGTCCCAATGAGCATTTGTGACTTCACGGAACGTCCCATTCCCCGAGTTAACAAGTCGATACGTGAGCGGGCGCGGGATACACGTATAAGGAAGTTTGAAACTAGGAAACGGCCGTCGGGTGTTCAAACTTATTTCTTAACCTTGCTAGCCGTTTCCAATCATCGAGGCATGTATCAACAGGCATTTGTGACTTGATGAAGCGGTTCTCGAGACAATTCTTTGGTTATACAAGGTTTTGAGGTCCCGATGACCAACTCAAGCAATGAAATGGCGGCCGTCATTATATCAAAAATGGATCCAAGGGTTTTCTTACCAAATTGTGACGATCACAGGGGCATTTTCGTCATTTATGACTTGGGCAAAGCAGTAATGCGGCAATTCATCATGTTAAAGTAGGCTCACGAAGCATTTTATTTTCAAATATGCCTTATGAACATCAAATTCCGTTCTAAGGTCATTTTGTGTAGTTAGATATCGGTTGTACATATGTGAGGAGTGTGTCAAGTCGCATGGCATGTAAATACATCTTTCGGTTGTACATAAATTCAAATAATCATGTTTCGTCCAAATTCTCGAACATGTTAGCTTTTCTTTGAAGTTGAATTTTAAACTTTGTATTTGGATACTTGGATTCAAAGTTCTGTGAATAAGTTGTATACGTTCTACAGCAGATTAGCTCATTCGTACCTCAAAAGCGAGAAAGCAGTGCAATAAACAATGAAAGTGCAAATCATGTATATACTCTGATCAAAATCCATGAGAAAAATCAAAGCATCAAGTCTGAACATCATCACTAACTAACGGGGCACACAACGCCCAATAAAGGAATCCGCAACTGGGGCACGCAGGCCCAATCCACCTATCTACCGGGGCACGCAGGCCCAATCAAAAGAAAAGACAAAAAGTAAAAGCAGGACTCTAAAGCTACTCTATGTCTACTATGTACTACTCGGACTCATCCATCGTCTCATCCAAGCTCTCAGTCTCATCCCCGCGCCGTTGTTCCAGTCGCTCCTGCCGGGAAGAGGGGTAGTTGGTGTCGCTGACACTGTCATCATCACTCGAGCTCGCCTCAACTACCCTCTCAGGAGCTATCTCCACCCTCTGACGAGTCGATCTCCGCGGCCCTTCCTCCTCTACAGGCTTTGAACGCCCGAGTCGCATGGTCGTGTCTCCAGGACCGCCGGCTCCATCGTGGGGCCTCTTCCTGATCACAGGCGGCTGCATCATCAAGCAAACAAGAAAAGGAATCAGTACATGGTATAATCAAGGAATTGAAAGGACAAGGGATATAAGTAGCATACCGGTGCAACTCTCGGGCGAGAAGGCCCAGGGGCAGCGGGAGGTGCTGGATCGCCCTCCAAGCGGATGGCAACCTCCTGTCCGGCTAAGAGGCGACGTATCAGGACACGAAGTCCCCGATTCTGCTCATACATCGTCTGTGCCGCCTCCTGTGAAACCTGCCAGCAAAGTCAAGATTCATATTGTTAGTACATTTGAGCAGTCATAATCAAGGCATGCAATATTGAGTAAGTGGAATGTTTCTTACCGGTGCCGAGAGCGACGGGAAGTCAGCCGGTGGTCTCAGTATATCTATGACCCCTGCCTCTCCACCAGCGGAAGTGATGTGCACCCACCACCTGGCCGCCTCCGTCTCCTCGGTCAAGGTACCAGCACCCTCACCTCCTGCCACTCCTCCAGCTGAGGCACGCGCCTTCGCGGCTTTCTCTCTCTCCACCTTATCCCTCCACTCCGCTGCCCTCAGCGGACCGGCCAAGTACCTCCTCCGGTAGTCAACGTAGCTCAAGGCCAGACGCAAGTACTGGCTCAGGTCCAGATCGGGCGTGGTGTAGCGCTCGATCTCCGCCAGCGTGTACCGAGACGTCATCAGCACTCGAGGAGGGAGACGCCCTGGAACCTGGGGCCTCTCAGCCCGTATCGACTGGCGCAGCACCCTGTCACCAAGGTACCAAAACCAGCCGTACTGGCACTCAAGAAGGACCCTCCCCCTCGTGATCTCTCTGCTCCGGGCCAGGTAAGGCTAGTCGACGGCGTCCCATACATCCCAGCGGACCTGCAAGGATTATTCAGGCATCAGTAATCGAATGCATGTCTATGGATGGATTGAAAGCAAATTAAATACATGTGGGGATTCAGTACTTACCAGAGAAGCAGGGAGTCTGTCCAGCGAAACACGAAGGACCTGGAGGTTCCCCCGCGCTAAACCACCGTACCGAAAGCCCTCCCCCCAACACAGTGCCCGAGGGATAACGTTCGGGTCCCGGTGACGCGTCTCAGGGGGGTGCAACCCCAATACCTCGTAAGCCCAGAGCTGCAATGCAAACAACAGAGTTGGTCAGTCAACATCAGTTTTGATAATCATGTGCAAGTGTTGAAATGCATGCAATTTAAATTGAATAAACAAGGGTTTAGAATTTTACCTCCCAGACACTCCACAGTCCAGAAATGCCAGTCCCCTTTTCGCCTTGAGACTGCATTCATGAACGCGTAGCAGCTCCCGAGTGCTGCTCCACCCCAGTCGTACTTCGCCGCCCTGGCAAAGTCTCTCAACCCTCCGAGATAGGAGAGGTGCACCCTGTTACGCCTGTTTGGGTATAAAGAGGCCCCAAACAGGTATAACAAGTAGCACCTCGCCTTCCGTGCTGCATCCTCCTTGTCCGTCGGCACACCCAGTCCAGTCATCTTGAACTGGCCATATGTGGACGTCTCTCCCTCCCTGGTGGGCACGAAGCCCAGAAACCACCTCAGCGCGGCCTCGTCCCTGCCTATCCCCGAGTCAAATGGGATCGGGTCTCCTCCTACCCGCAACCCCGTGAGTGCTAAGAAGTCCAGCGGCGTCATCGTCGCCTCTCCGAAGATAAGGTGAAAAGAACTCGTAGAGTCCCTCCACCTCTCTGCCAATGCCGTCACCACGGCATGGTCGTGCTGTGTGCTCGAGAGAGTCGGGATGAATGCCCCGAACCCTGCCTGATCCACCAATGCCTTCACAGAGGCATGCAGCTGCTGGTAGATCTCCCAACTAGAGCCCATACCTCCATGAGCCTTCAAGCGCAAGTTTCTCTGCAAACAGACAACAAACAGGCAAGCAAACAGGCGTTAGTCCAATCAATCACTCAAGCATCAATCCAATCATCAAACAAGCAGTAATTCAATCATTCAATGCAAATAAAGATTTCTAGCTACTGAAAGTGCATGGAAGCGATAAGTTAGAAAGTAAAGCGAGCATACCGTCAAGCAGTCAGTCGAGAGGTGGACCTCGGGGTCCAGTAACACCTCCTCTCCAAAGTACAACTCCCGGCGGGGAGTGTAGTCCTCTGAACCAGACGGCACAAAGAGGTGCACTGGTGGAGCGTAAGTCGCTGCGTCAAAAGCTGGCCTCCCTCTCCTCAACCGCTGTCTGGCGGCCTAAACCACTGTAGTCCTGTGGCCAGCCGCCCTCTCCTCCTCCTCAGCCTGTAGTCTGGCCTCCTCCGCAGCCTCCTCTGTCTCAAACTCCTCCCAAAAGGCCCTCGCCGCCGCGTCCTCATTAGCCGCCTCATGTAGCAACGCCGCCTCCCTCTCCCTACCCTCAACAATGGCCTCCCTCGCCACGTCCAAAATCCCTAGGGCATCCGTCGCTGCTGCCATCACTACCTCCTGAGGCGCGTGCTCGAGATAATCTCCCGAGAGATCCCTACCGGCCCCTGAACCGACGGCCCACCACCCGTCCTCTGAGTCGTCAACTCATCACCCATCACTATCGCCTTCCCCCTATCTCCCCCACTAGGCTGCTGGCTGGGCCTAGGCTCTACTCTCCAACGGGGTGCCCTAGTCCTAACTACCCCGCTCGTACCCTCCGCCCTGTCACCACCACTACCACCACCAGTCCCTCTTTCATCAACCGTCTCCTCACCACCACTGCTACTAGTCTCGCTCGCACTCACAATCTCCACCACTTCCCTATCTCTCTCCTCAACCCTCTCCAACATCCCCGCATCATCACCACCACCTAAACCACCACCCCCACTACCCTCTCTCACACCCTCACCACCATTATCACCACCACTCCTACCACCGCCAACATCACCACCACTCCTCTCCACATCATCACCACCACCATCACCACCCTCACCAGCATCACCACTACCCCCACCGCCGCTGGACATCGCCGGATCACCACCATCACCACCCCTAACCACCTATGATTTACCACCATCGGCACCTACTGTTTCCTTCTCCCTCTCCTCCGCACCGCCACCTCTCTCAACCGCCGAATGCCCCTCTGATGGTCCCTCAACTGCCGCATCACCACCTCGAGCGCTCAAGCTCGGTGGTGGCAGAGCCTCAGCACCGCTGTTACCTTCTACCGCCGTCGGTGAACTCACAGGAGATCGTAGCACATCGGGGTTCTCCATGAAAACCGATCTAATACTCTTAAATCGAACCCTAACTGCCTGCAACCAAACCGAAATTGACCGAGAATCGTGCGAATGAACCCTAGGATTTGGGGGTTTTCGATTTTGCAGAAATTTGAGTGAGAAAATGCCTGGGTTTGTTTCGGAATTGCCTGAGGGGTGTAAGGATTTGGTTTCTGAAAGTTTTTGGAACGTTATGAAGGTTGATCAGAGTAAAATCAGAGTTAAATCGAACGTTACGATTCTGAACCGTCGTCTCCGTTCAGGGGTTCAAGCACTTAAGTTGGACCCTTTGAGCGCTGGAGGGGCCAAATCGAGGTTTGAGCGCTCAAGGCTTTGAGGTTGAGCGCTCAAGGTAGGGTTGAGTGCTCAAAGGGTCCTCCCTGAGCGCTCAAGGCCAATCCTGGCAGAGGTTTTTGGCTTCTTTTGCAAGCTTTGCAGGGGCATTTCAGGCATCCCTTGTGTTTTGTTGGTGAACTTTGGACTCAGTAGTCCCAATCATTTGAATCCTCATTTATCCATGGATTTAAATCTTGGTATTTGATCATGCTGGATCGAAGTGTGTTGTGTACGTGTGTTTTGCGTTAGCGTATGTACGAAGTACTTCAAAATCATTTTCCTGAGAGCCATGTGCTCGTTTAAATCATTTTGAGAGCCACGTGCTCGTTTAAATCATTTTGAGAGCCACATGCTCGTTTAAAACATTTTCCTGAGAGCCACGTGCTCGTTTAAAACATTTTCCTGAGAGCCACGTGCTCGTTTAAATCATTTTGAGAGCCACGTGCTCGTTTAAAACATTTTCCTGAGAGCCACGTGCTCGTTTAAATCATTTTGAGAGCCACGTGCTCGTTTAAAACATTTTCCTGAGAGCCACGTGCTCGTTTAAATCATCTTGGGAGCCACGTGCTCATTTAAATCATTTTGAGAGCCACGTGCTCGTTTAAATCATCTTCTGAGGGCCACGTGCTTGTTTAAATCATTTTCTGCTTGAGTTGTATCACAGGGAACGAATCGGGTCGTCTATGTCTTGGATGTCACTCATACCAAATCAATGGTATTGAGTCTCATCCAAGAGGGGCAACTGTAGACACCCCGATTTTGAACCCGAGATGCACTCGAGCATTTCCGATGATGAAACGGACCGATCATGACTACCTGGAACTTGTGAGAGTGACTTGAACTTGATCAAAATTAACCAAACAGCAACCAAAACAGCTCAAACCAACCCAAGCAGTGTTGAACCAAGCCAAGCCAACAACTGCCCTCAAGCACCTTGAGCGCTCAAGCTCTTGGCCTTGAGCGCTCAACCCTGGGAAGACACCTTGAGCGCTCAAGCCCGCATCCTTGAGCGCTCAACTCTGAACCAGTCAGGAATCTGCAGAATATCTAATCATGAGATTTTCTGCATGGGAGCGTCTAAGGTGATCTTCTACGATCCTTATACGTACTATACAGCCTAAATCTACTCCTAAACTACTCCTAAACTACCCCTAGCCCACTTTCAAAAACCAAAACCCACTTCCTCTCTCTCCTCTCCTCCCTCCCACTCACTGTATAAATCCACCCACTACCCCTGGTTTGAGGGGATATCAGTTCTCACACTCCAGCTCCCAAAATCCTCCAGAAAATTGATCATCTCTCTCTCTCTCTACAAAACCACTCTTTTACCATCAAAGCCACTAGCAAAACCACTCTTTAAATCCAGAAATCTAGTTCTTGATCATCAATCAATCACCTACATTGTCCATTTCGTCCAGAGTATAAACCAAAAACATCCATAATTATCATCCCCAAGCCCAGAATCAAGAAAAAAATTACAAGTCTTTCCAAAAAGGTAGTGAAACATGTGATATATTCACTGTTTTGGGTCTTCTGAGGAAGACCAGTGAGTTCAAGCAAGTTCTTTGTACTTGCCTTGAATTCACAGAGGTCTAAACATTGTTCAAAAACATTTTTCAATTCTGCAGTTGCAATGGGGGTTGAGCGCTCAAGCCTCAAGCCTTAAGCGCTCAAGCCCAGTTTTGAATAAGTTTCTGTTTTGCTGATTTTCAGTGCTCTCTTGGTTCTGATCATTATTCAGGAAGTTAACTATGTTCATGTAGCCTTCAAAAAAAAAAAAACTTATTTCTACTTCAAAATCACATGCATGAACTTTAGTTGACTATATTATGATGATCAAAGATCAATATCTTTGTAAAATGACATTTTGAATGCAAAACAGTGACTGGATCATCTTCTGTTACTCTTGTTTTAAACTTTCAAAATCCTGAGAATCATCGAGCATCTATTTTAAAGCTAGAAATCAGAGAGCCAGAATATGGCTTGAGCGCTCAATGTCGTTAACTTGAGCGCTCAAGCTGTTCTTGAGCAGTTTGTGGATTATTCGTTGATTCGATGATGGATCCTGGTGTAACTTGTTAATTGTGTGTGTGAGTTATTGTGGTCTGGATTTCCCTCCTTTCCTTTATTTTCAAAAACATTTCCTTGTTGATTCATCGAAATTATGTTCTTTTCATTCTTCTTTATGAGGTCGATCGATTTACTCTTACCTGTTTCTCCTGAGAAAGTCCTTAACAAGTGATCGATCTCACAAAGAAGTTATAAAAGGGTGTAATTTCATAGAGGCCAGGAACTGGTTTGAGCGCTCAACCTATGGTCCTTGAGCGCTCAAACTGGTTTGAAGAGGTTGAGCGCTCAAGTCATGATCCTTGAGCGCTCAATCGCTATCTTGGAATCCAGTGTGCAAAACAGTTTATTTGGACCTCAATGTTTGTATTTTCGTGAAGTGTTGTATAGTTTCCATATTTTCTCATTTCTTGTAAATATTTGTATGATTCCACTTGTGATCATCATCATCACTCATGAAAAACATCAAGCACAAGCACCCACTTTAGATGTACATTTTATTGTTTATGTGATCCCCGTCCCCAATTCCCGTTTTCGTGAATAGAGTCCAATTTCAAACATTTTCAAAATCCCACAAAAGCATTGAGTAGAGACCGGTTCACGGACCGGGCGAGAGGGGTGCCGTAAAACCCTTCCCCTCTCGTAACCAAACCCCCGAATCCGAGAAATCTTTAGTTTTATCAAGATCAGTGAAATCTTTCTCAATGGGCAACGAGTCATATTTTTATCGGTTTCTCGGGTTCGGACTGAAAATCCGGGTGGCGACTCAAATAATCACAATCTTTTTCGGAACGCGAATCGCACCGAATCTCCGTGGGCCGTCCACAAAACTGCCAATTCGAAGAGTAGAAGTTAGAGTTCGAAGCAAGCCAAGTTCAAATTCATTGAGCGGGAAGTTCAAACTGCAAGCAGCGTCTATAAATAGAAGAAATTGAAGAATGAAAAGCCCCCGGACAAATCTTCAACAAACAGCTATCAAAAAACTGATGCTTGGTTTGTTCATTGGCAAAGTAGTTTAGGATCTCGAACTCAGTTCGAAGTAGATTAGGAAGTAGTTAGGATTAATCTCAATTGTTCTTGTAACAATCACATATTCGAAGTTCTTGTATTTGAAGTTGGAGACAATTTCGAAGTAAGTTTACCTTTGATTTATCAATCGAAGTATCTTGTTTCTTTGTTGTTCTTTGATTTCCTAAGTATATTGGTTTACATTTCTTCACTTGCTAAGAAAAATCCTCTTAGTTGAGGTAATTGAACCAATAAAACACAATCGCCTGATTAGATTTGGTTTTTCCAAAGTTAATCTGAGGGAGGAGATTGAAACTCTCTCTTGCACGCTCGCACACAATTATTTTCCATTGCAAAGAAGTAAAAGAACCAAACAGGAGCTCAAGGAAATTTAAGTTTTGTTGCACTCGTCTGGTGCATTCTGAATTAAGGCAAACGACCACCCGTCACAAGATTCACAACCATCCCAAGTAGTACTCCTTTTTAGCTTTTCATTCCGCCACCACAAATTAAGAAGAGCAAATTTGGTCTCTATTCACAAAAATATACTCCCTCCGTTCCTATTTGTTGGTCCTCTACGAAAAGTCGTGTCATTTTTCAAATGAAAAAATAAAGTGTTTTCGTGTATCATTTTTAAAATTTTTTTACACCAAATTAAAGTACTCATCGTGTACTTTAATTCGGTGTGAAAAAATTTGAAAAATGATACACGGAAGCACTTAATTTTTTTATTTGAAAAAAGGCAAGAGAGAGAGTGTGGGACAAACAAATAGGAACGGAGTGAGTACTTATGAAACTATATTACCAGACACTATTTTGTTTTATGATGTATTTTCCAAACCACTTTTTGTTAGATTTCGGGTAAAATCTAAAATATAAATTCTATAATCTAAGATTGATAGAATATGCTTTTTCATTTTAGTATAGAATATATAGATTGTATATTAGTGATTCTTCATCATAATCATTATCCGTGAAAATGTTTGGATAATATGTGAGAAAGAGAAATGCACGCGAGTAATGTTTGGATGTATAATCTAAAAAAGATATTTTCATTCCTATTGAGAATTGATATTGGCACTCCTCATTTTGATATTGACATTCCCTTTTTTGTCTTTATTAGATGAAGTTACTAGACAACCCTTGTATTTTGAAAGCAAGAGAAAAATGTAATTAAAAGAACAAGGGTAGTTCAGTAACTTCATCTATTAGAGACAAAATCAGGAGTGTCAATATCCAAATGAGAAGTACCAATATCAATTCCCTTCCTATTTTGACCATTCACCCTTTAGCCTATTGTTATTGATAAAGGTTTTATCATCACATGGAATTCTCCGTGGTATAATGATTCTCAATTATAGTGGTATATTGATTCTCACTTATAACGTTTTAAATTAGGATAGCGTATGCCGATCAAAAAATAATAATAGAATAGTGTACATATTCTCATTTGCTTAATCTAAAATGAATTAATTATAAGGCAAAAAATAAATTGATCTCGAATCACGCATGTATTTTTAGTGAAATAACTCGGGAAAATTGGACACCCATATTTTTTTTTTCCCGGTAAATGGACACCCGTATGTTGATAGAAATAATGAAACAAAAAGCTATACAAATTCAAAATAATGAAACAAAAAGCTATACAAATTCAAATGTACAAACCAAAAAACAGTAATCTCGTGTTTTGGAAGCAAGTGTTGGTTATGAATGAGAAAGGCAAGAAAAATTGGTGTTTGGAAGCCTTTTTTTTTTTTTTTTTGAATTATGAATTCTGGATTGTAGATTGTGGATTCTGGATTCTAGACTATAGTCAGAATATATCTAAATAGTTAATGATTCTTGAAAGTATTTGGGTGATTTTCGATAGAATAAATTTTAAAATTGGGTAGTGTTTGAGACTTTGAGATATAATTTGAAAAAGAGATTCTAATACATTGTTTGACCATGTTGCCCTTGCCTAAGAGGGATTAAAAATATTCAGTAATTTCTTTTTTCAAGAACGTTTTTATGACTACATGGTTCAATAAGACTATATTTCCAGAACTGTTTTGTTAAAAATTTATCTATGGGGAGTACATTTTACTTCACAATACATGCTCCTTTTTAAGGAGGCCAAAAGGACCTCACCAGAGATGATCACACTAGCTACCTAATGGTCTACAAAGCAAAGTGCATGCACTAATACATGATAATTAATTGTTCTAATGTCCAAAAACAAAGCACAAACAACGAAAACTCTATATATGCTGAAGATGTTGCGTTTATAGGGAAAAATTCTAGGTCTTGTGAACACAGGAATGTGTTGGCTCAAAATTTTGTTGGTCCATCTTTTGCTGATGTTGTTACTAATCGTAATCAGAGCCATTCTGACGGTGTAATTGTTCAAGCTAGTGATGAACGAAGCGATTGGTTAAAAAGAGTGTAGTTGGTATGCTGCCTTCATTGAGGAATATGGACTCATTGAGGGAAGCTTTCATTGCCGATGGGCTTTCTAACATTTAACTGAGAGACATGGGGGGAAATTGGTTCTCTTGACTTTTGCGTCTTTGGAGGATATGACATCTATGTTGGAAGAGGCAGGTCTGTGTTGGTTACATAACTGGTTTGTGGAAGTCAACCAATGGAGCCCCAATTTGAAGATTGAGAATAAAAGAGTAGTGTGGCTGAGCTGTTGTGGGGTCCCCTTGAATCTTTGGAACGCTAGCACATTCTTTTCTATTGGCAATAAATGGGGTGATAGTATAACTTTAGATGATGATACTTCCAATAGGTCTTCTTTCTCAGGTGGAAAAGTAAAGGTTCTTACGGACAATTTTGATGCAATCAATCAGGTGGTTTCTGTCACGCCCTCGACTTTTAATAACCAAAACATACATAAATTCCACCTAGGATGAGTCCAAAGTCAAACAACTTCCCATTAAATGTCAAAGTCAAAGTACCACGAGTTTCTAGTCAAGGGTACCCGTACCCGTACATAAATAACAAAAGGTTTATAGTTATTACATATATCAAGTTTGTCAAAAATTGAGGAATTAAAAGTTACATAATTATCTCCCAAAAATATATAAACCATGGAGAAGATAAAATAACTTTATGTAAAAGTAAGCTTCGTGTCATGCAATCCACACTCCAAGCATCCAAGTCATGTGCCTTGCTGAGTACCTGAAAATGATAGGGTGAGGTCACTAGCCCAATAGGAATCTTATCTACTAATGCTAAGGGTATAGAGATTGAAATGTGCATGCGGAATCAACGACTAGAAATGAGAAGTCAAAAGAATGCTGTTTATGACTAGACCAGGTATCGAGTGCCCAAGAAATACCTAAATGTCCAACCAAGTACCCAAGTGTCTCACAAGGGTCCACGTCCAACCGCGTCCCCATCAATCTCATTAGTTTATTGGCTTCAAGCTTATGAATATTGAAATTTTCTTCCGAGTCTTTTGGGCCTCATGGAACCCATGTCCGAGTCTTATGGGCCTCATGGAACCCTTGTCCGAGTCTTATGGGCCTCGTGGAACCCTTCATAGTGACTCACCAAGCGGTGGTCCTAGTGTATCAACTTACATTTCATTCAAGTTCTCTTTATTCATTTAAACCATCAACGTGACTCTCATATGTCCAAAGTGTGTATGTAACCCATTTCGTTAAAAAACACATGCTTTGTCGGTTATCACAAGGTTTACATATACCAAACGTAAGTTGAAAAATCAAGATAAATGACTAATCATGCAAGGATAGGCTAGGAAGGGGTATTTCGGTCATTAATGAAGTGTACGATGTGAATATATCAAGTATGGAACCAAACAAGTCAATCGGAAACCAAAGGAGAGTTTTCTAGAAATTTTCAGAAAAGGTATGGATACCTCCCAAAAGTGGTATCGATACCAATGCACAAGCAGGGAACATAAAGAAATGTATCCATACCTCCCCTACATGGTATGGATACCAATGCACTGTCAGTGAAAAAGGGAAAGGTATCCATACCTCACCAATTTGGTATGGATACCAATGCACCATCAGGCATCAGCGAACAGAATGAATGGTATCTATACCTCACAAAATTAGTATGGATACCAAAGGCTACGAAATGAAAATTTTGACAGCTTTCACAAATGGAAGGGGGTTGCAACCCAAGTTAATTTAGGGGTTTCAAACACCAACTAAGCATGGAATAAGAGTATATCAACCACCAATTCAAAGATTTAACAACCAAATAAGTAGGAACCAAACTCAATCAAAACCAAACCCATTTCCATGGAGGTTTCCAAATGTGATTAGAAGGTATGAGTGAACCAAGCCAAGAATCATGCAACAAATCAACAATATACCATTAGAAAGAGTAGAAATCGGATCCCTACCTCTGAGCTCAAAATGTGGAAAAGATGAAAACCCAAGCTCTTGCTTCCAACCCCTACCGAAAGAAGCTTTCCCAAGGTGATTCCAAAGAAACTCAGACTCCAAACTTCGCGTAAATGACAAAAATGAGGTTGGATCTTGATGGGTTTAAGTGTGGAGGGTCGATTTATAGTGGGAAATGAAGGGTTTTTTAGAGGAGAGGGAGGGGGGGGGGGGGGGGAGAGGTGTAGTGTGGAGAGGGTGGGAGTGTGTTTTAGTCCACAAACTCTCTCCTGACTAAGTGTAAACACCCCTCCTATTTACACTTTACCCCCTCATGTTTCATATGCATCTCAAAGACACCCAAGTGCATTATCTAACTCCACATTAACTCCACTTTACTTTAATTTCATTTCCTCACATTTGCTCAATACTATTTCCGGAATAATGCATAAAATACAGGTCCTTACAGTTTCTTTGATTCATAATGGAATCTCATACCTTGTTAGGGTGGTGGAGGAGCAAGGTGTTGTCAATGTTTTCATGAAGGTTGCTTGTGTTTGTAGAAATCATGGTATTCAGAGGCGTGTCGAAGTTTCTAATGGTGATCTTAATAAGGTTGATTGAGGTTGATGCTGTAGTTGGCCATAACTCGACTGCAAGCTTATATGACGAACATACTAGATTGAATGGGTTTTCATTAGTGGATGAACATATTAGCCCCAATTTGGGTCTTGAGAAGCAATCTTCAGATAACGTTTTTGTCGCTCCCAATACGAATTTGCAACCAACCATCTTGCCCATTTTAAACATGGAACTAGATGGTTTGAACATTGTGAGGTCTAAAGAGGATGTAGTTCCATCTCCATCCAATTTGAGCCATTCTTTCACTAGCCCGATTTCTCTCGGGTATATGGTGTTTGTCAATGGATGTCATAATTAACAAAATACAGAATGTGGAGCAAGAGGGGGGAGAGAGAGAGAGAGAGAGAGAGAGAGAGAGAGAGAGAGAGAGAGAGAGAGAGACTTTCAAACAGGAGAAAAGCCCATGGCCTTGGTGACTAGCGTGGCCCAGAACATGGGCCAGAACGCGAGAAGCTAGTCTAACTTAGCCCAGGTGATTATACCTACTGCGGTCTAAAGGCAGGACTCCGGGGGCCCCTTGAGGTTTAGCTGCAATATAGGCGCGACCGAACAGGTCACGACCTTGCCCTAACGGGAATAAGGGAGATCCAGTGGCTTGGTGGCTATAAAGAACAAGAGAATTCTTGTGCGGGGGAATGGCTAGCCACCGCACAGGTCAGCTGCGCGGTGGATGACATCACCCGTATGACCAGGTTATACAAAAAGGACACATGTCGTTGTATTATAGGGTGATAGCCTGACACCTAATCATTGGTCCAATGTGCTTATAAATATGAGACATTCCATTTCAATACCAAAGAGGTTGGTGAAATCCTGGCAGAGCATATGCCATCCTAGAGAGAGAAAATGGCAATCACTGAATGAGAGGAGAACATTCTCTCCAGTGAATTCATTCTCCATCTCCTAGGTCACCAAGGGTACCCCGGATTAGACTGAGAGTGATCCACTGCCTTAGTCCTTTCTGTGCACACATGCTCTATTCTTCACCCTTCCTCTAGACCACCTTATTCTCCTTCCTACTGTGCATTTATTATTGACTATTCATACCTCTCCAGCTCGTCACATAAGCAAGAACCATCACCTACATTCAGGCGACTCTATTGGGGAGGTTGATTAGTTTATGGTAAACACAAGAAGTGGTCTACAGACTTCAGGCATGGCAGCACCAGTGAATCACCCAAACCTTGTTCTTGATGGTCCACCAATACTTGAGGACGCCACATCCAATTAGGCAGGAAATGAAGGAGAAGAACACCAGAGAGCTCCAACCATAGAGATGATCCAAACCATGCAGGCTGGCATTACTCAAATGTAGACTACTCAGACATAACTACTTGCTGCCATTGCTGGCCTCATAGAGGTAATTACAGTTGCTTTGCCTAGGGCTCCACTAGCGATGGCGTCCCAGCATGGAGGGGGGGGGGGGTCCAACCACCTGTGATTTCGTTGGCTGAACAGGGCTCACAGAACCCAAGGTGTAGCTCCCCTAGTTGGTGACCCTAGTGCTCAGGCTCCTAATCAACCCGGTAATCCCTGTTCATCCGGCCTTGCCAAAAACCCTGGTCTCCAAATCACAGGAACTGGTTCTGTCCACCATAGGGCAACACTTGGAGAGAATGCCAGGCCACAGGCGGTGACCCTAACAGAGGTGCAAGCCCTGTTACAGAAGGAAAAAAAGAAAACAACGTTTCCCTCCTTCCCAAGCCCAGATATTCAACCACCATACCCTATGGCTATCCTTCAGATGCCATATCCAGAAGGGTACACTCCACCAAAGTTCATCAAATTCGATGGCAAAGAGGGTAACGCGCAAGAGCACATGGTGCGTTTTATTAAAACCCTAGGGGCATTTTCTAGTGACACAAATCTTAGGCTGAGGGAGTTCTCCAAGTCCCTGACTAATAGGGCCTACACGTGGTATGTTAACCTCACTCCGTACTCTGTCACGTCAGTGGAGAACATTGTTAGTCGCTTCTACACCAAGTTCTTCCAAACGTGTGAAAAGATAACCAGTTTATCTCTAGTTAAGGAAACCCAAGGTCCCAGCGAGGATATCATCGACTACATCAGGCGATTTCAAGATCGCGTGGTCGACTGCCTTGAGCCAATGGAAGAGGAATACCTGGTGGAAATTTGCACAACCGGACTCTTGCACGAGTATCAACCATTCTTGGTTAATGTGAAGATCCAAACGTTTGTTGCGCTGTTAGAAGCAGAATATAAACTGCGCCATACCGTCAAGCCATCCGGGCGCAAAAATTGGAAATTAAGGAAGTCCCATTCTGTCGCTGCAGCTGCAACTTCCGCTCTGTCCTCGTGCAAGCTGCAGGAGGGGAAGGGGCAGCGGCGGAGGCCGTAACGGGCGAGGCGATTGGAAAAAACAGAAGGTGTACAAAGATGCCACGGGAGCCCTAAAGTACCCTTGCGGCATTGAAGAGGTGAAAGCGTTAGTGAAAGAGTGGATTGCGGATGGTGAGCTCACATTACCAGATATCGAGGTCATGCCCTCGCGCGTAGACAGAGAAAGCTCTAACTACTGCATGTTCCACCGACATACCGAGCATCCCACTAGTGAATGTTGGACCTTGAGGAGGATTTTCAAGAAGAAATTGGATAACAACGAGATGAGAATTACCGCAAAGGCACAAGACATGCAAACGCATCCATACCATGTGCATGGAACAGCTAACATGGCTGAATGTTGCGAATTCATGTGTGAAATTGAGGAAGACGATTACGGTTATGATTATGATTGTGATTATGACTATCATTATGATTGCGAGGAGGCCTACATGACATCTTTTTATGACGAGCTTGACGACATGGCGGGATATGATATCCCAATGGTGGCCACTCCCGATCCAGAGAGTGAGGTCAAAATTTTGCAGAATAGCATCAAATTCAGACAATTCTATGATGGAATGGGGTTTACGCTCAACATAAGATTTGGAATGACAAAGGCCATTTTGGCTATCATGCAAGAGGTCCACGAGGTGTGCGCCGCGCAAAGAGGTTCCCTTCCCAAAATGATCAAAGACGAGTCAAATACGATCACATTTTCTGACTCTGACAGAAAAGTATTACACCCGAACAACAGGCCTCTGTACGTCATTGCGCGCATCAATGGTGTAGAGCTGAAGCGAGCTTTCATGGATGGAGGTGCGTCCATCAATATCATGCCTATGTCCACCTGTAAAAGGTTGGAATCCCGGAGGAGCAGATTGTGAAATTGCTAATAGGAATCACTGGGTTTCAGGAGGACAAGAAGGAGTCTTTGGGCTATGTCATTGTTGATCTTGCAGTTGGTCCAATCCGCACTGCCACAAAGTTTCACACTATCGACACGCAAACAAATTACCACATCATATTGGGCTGCAGTTGGATGCATCGCTTCGCGGTCATCTCGTCCAGTTACCATTAGTGCCTAAAGGCAATTTGGGCTGGGAAGAAGGTCACGGTGACAACATCGGAAAAACCATTCGAGGTAAATGAAGCTCACCTGTTTGACTCAGTATAGTTCACTGAGATGGAAGAAACGATAAGGGCGGCAGTTGTAGGGATGGCAACGGGTAGGGTATGGATCGGAGGACCCTATTCTACCCCCAATCTCCAATTGAAAATTTCATCCCCATCCCCACCTCCATACCCAAAAGGGATAGTGGACAATCCACCATACCCGCCTCCCATTGGGGATTGGGTATATTCGGGTAAATCCATATCCAAACTCGTTGAACCAAAAAAAAAAAGAAAAAGATAAGATAAGATCTTATTTGTGTCTTGTAATAACGAAAACAACAATTTACAACAAAATATAGAATAGAAAACTATAAAGAAATAACATTCTACCAAGATATATAAAATTTTAACTACCATCACTAAACTTTTTTTAACACTTTAGCATATAGTTTTAATTCGGAACAATATACACAAATTATACGTATATGCGTACTTATATATACACACATACATAAAAATTTATATACTACTATATGCCCGCATATATACATACATTCATAAAAAAAATATACATATAAAATTGGAAATGGGGGCGGGTACGGGTATTCGGAGGTGGATATCACAAAATTATACCCGCCCCATTTTCAACAGGGGATTCTTTAAGTTCTACCATACCCGCTCCTATTGGATGAAAAATCGAGTAATATCCGCCTCCAAATAAGCTGGGGCGGGGCGGGTATCCATCGGGTTTGGGGGAATTGTCATCCCTAGGCAGTTGCAAGGCCGCGCGGTGTTAAAATGCCCAAATGAGAAGACATTAGAGGTGAAGGAGAGGCCTCCACGAGCAAACGGGAGCCGTTTGTAGAAAGCGCTTCTAGACCAAAGAAGATTACCAAAGTCAAGGAAGGTGGAAAGACCGTGTACTGCTTATGACGGGGCGGCGGGCCAGACATCCAGACAAGGACGTCTGACCCGCGGTGCCTAGAGGCGATGGGAGTGGAAGAAGATGAGATAGTGAAACCCGAGCCGGCTCTAGAGTGCATGCAAGACGACCCTAAGCCACAGCTGGAAGTTTTGGAGGAAATCAATCTCAGAGAGGGGAAGGAAGTCCAAGGACCGTTTTTGTAAGTGCGGCACTTGAGAGTGGTATGAAGAAACGGCTCATTCTGCTCTTACAATAGTACAATGATGTATTCGCATGGCACTATGAAGAAATGTCAAGATTAGATACTGAGCTGGTGGCGCATCACCGAAACATTTTTCCGAACTCCAAGCTCGCCAAGCAGGGTGCGCACAAATACCAGCCGGAGTTAGAGGAGAAAATTAAAGAAGAAGTTGAGAAGTTAAGGAAGGCCGGATTCATCTAGCCTATACAACACCCGCTGTGGCTTGCAAACATCGTGCTTGTGAAAAAGAAGAACGGTCAGATACATGTATGTGTTGACTTTCGCGACCTCAATAAAGCCTTCCCTAAGGACGATTTTCCTTTGCCCCATATTGATACATTGATTGACTCCACATTGGGGCACCAGATGTTCTCCTTCATGGACGACTTCAGCGACTACAATCAGATTAAAATGGGAGCGGAGGATGCGGAGAAGACAGCATTCAGAACACCCTTGGGCAACTTCTATTACACTATTATGCCTTTTGGTCTCAAGAATGCTAGCGCAACATATCAGCGCGCGATGACGGCAATCTTTCACGATATGCTGCATCATATTGTAGAGGACTACGTGGATGACCTTGTTGTGAAATCAAAAGAGAAATTTGATCACTTGGACCATTTGGAGACAGTATTCAAGAGATGCAGAAAGTTCAACATGAGGATGAACCCATTAAAGTGTGCTTTTGGTGTTGCATCAAGAAAATTCCTGGGGTTCTTGGTCCATAGGCATGGGATTGAGGCAGATGACGCGAAGATAAGGTCCATCACTAAAATGCCTCTCAGCGAACTCTTAAAAAGTTCCTTGGACGAGTCTCCCATCTATGTAGATTCATCCCTACACTGGCAGAAATCTCAGCACCCTTCAGCGACTTGCTAAAAGGCAAAGCCAAGTTTGAGTGGCACGCGGAACACCAGTATGCGTTTGAAAGAATTAAAGCTATTCTGACCTCCTCGCAGACCATGATCGTGCCACAGAAGGGCGAGCCCCTTATTTTGTACTTGACGTCCACCCTAAGATCCATTGGACCCTGCTTGTGCAGGAATTGACGGCGCGAAGAGGCCAGCATACTATATTAGCAGGAAAGTGCAAGGCGCAGAGGAGCGTTACACGCCGGTATTTCCTATCCTTCAAAATCCACATCATTACAAAAAGTGACCCAGTGCGCTACTTACTATCGCGGTCAGCCTTAATAGGGAGAGTGGCTCGTTGGCTTTTAGCTTTGTCCGAATTTGATATATCATACGTCACCCCCTATGCAATCAAATGTCAAGCGCTCGCTGACTTGCTAGCACAATTCCCAAGTGGGCAATGCAAGGCAGTCCAGGAGGGGTTGCTAGGAGATGGTTTCGAAACATTAGCGGCAGCGTTAGAAATACCTCACATACAAGTTAAGCTTCAATGGGGCCGCAGGAGGTGGTGCGGGAGGTGCTGGAATAGTACTCACCAGTACTGATGGCCAGCAGGAATACCTCACATACAAGTTATCCTTCCAATGTTCCAATAATGAAGCAGAATATGAGGCCTTGATCCTGGGGCTCTTAGCAGCCATTGCAAAGGAGATAAAGGTCCTCAAAATTGTGGGGATTCAAAACTTGTAATCTTGCAAACTACAGGCTACTATGAGCTCAAAGAACCTGCTCTTGCTCCACATCGGGCCATTGTACAGAAGTTGATGCAGCGATTTGATAAGATAAAGATTATTCATAAACCCAGGTCGGACAACAGGTTCCCTGACGCACTTGCTACTCTTGGAGCGAAGATAGAGTTCAGTGAAGAGAAAATACCCATTGAGATTGTCAAGAAGACAGAACCAACGATCGCTGATGAAGTAGTGAAGAGCATGCCATGGAAGAATGGCAAGAAAAGATGATGAAGCAGTTAACCGTAGGGCAGGGCGAGGCGCCCTTGTCAGAACTGGCACAATTTACCATGATTGGGAAGAAATTATACTATCGCGGCCCTCAGGGGTGGCTGGCGCGGTGTATTGGGCTTCAAGAGGCCAAGGCCAGGTTGCGTCAAATCCATGATGCAACTTGCAGATAAAGCGATGTATCTTTGTATCGGAGGGTCCAGAGACAGGGCTATTATTGGCCTAGCATGAAAACAGATGCTGCTGAAGTACTAAAGAATTGCGAGAGGTGCGCGCTCACCATCCCAACACATGAATGTTGCTTCTCGGTAGAGCAGGACTGGAGGCAGAAGTATATTGACTTCCTGCAGGAGGGTGCGCTACCAGTGGAGAAAGAATACAGAAGGCAGGTCAAGATGTCTGCCAGACGCTTCTTCATTCAAGATCGGAGTTTGTACCAAATAGCCTTGGACCACATCCCTCTGCAGTGTTTGTTCAAAGAAGAAGCTAAAGAAGTGTTGTACAAGGCCCATGAGTTAGAACATCAAGGTGAACGGAAATTATACAAGCATATCATCCACTTGGGGTACTACTGGCCGCGGATGGAATCTGATGCCAAGGCGCATGTGCGCAGGTGTCACGCATGCCAAAAATTTGGAAATCTTGTCCACGCGCCAGCAGTGGAGCTTCATGCAATCCACACGCCATATCCATTCCATACTTGGGCAATGAACCTTGTTGGTTCCATCACGCCACACTCGCGCATGCATCAGTGGATTTTAGCGGCCACTGAAGTCAGCACTAAGTGGGTGGAGGCGGTACCATTGAAAAACGCAACTGGGGCGGCGGTTGCCCAATTTATCAAAAAGAACATCATATGCAGATTTGGTATACCCAAGGTGATCCTATCAGATAATGGGACCCCGTTCATTAACAAGGATGTAGGCGAGCTCCTCCAATCCTACTTCATCGAGCACCAAACATCGACGCCATATTACCCTCAGGGGAACGGCCTGGCGGAAGCCACAATAAATCTTTGGTGCGGATCTTGAGCAAGTTGCTGGACGAGAAGGGCAGAACATGGTCATACCACTTGATCACAGCCTCTGGGCATACCGCACAACAAAGAGAAAAGCGACGTGAACCAACCCCTTCAACTTGGTCTATGAAGCGAAAACTATACTCCCAGTGGAGTTGAGTGTACCCTCCACATGAATAGCTTTTTCGACTGAGGTCACGGCTGCGGAGCGGCGCGCAGATCTAGAGGCCCTAGAGGAAAGGCGAGAGCTTGCCACAGAACACCAAGCTAAGTATTAGGAGTCGGTGTCCATGTTCTATAACAAGAGCGTGGTTTTGCGGGAGTTCAAAGTTGGAGATCTAGTCTAGAAGTCAACCACAGACGTGATGAGAAACGTCAAGCTCCCCAAATTCACTCCAAGATGGGAAGGACCGTATTAGGTCATTAACGCTGGGACAAGTGGTCACTACAGGCTTTCTAGAGTCTCTGATGGATTTCTAACAGGCCCCATCGATATCAAATTTATGAAGAAATAATACCCTGAATGGAAGGATGCTTTGTTTAAGACCTTTGTTGGCTTTCATTTTGTAATTCTCTTCCTGTTGTTGTGGAAAGTTAATGAAATGCTCGGTTATTTATGAGAGATTATGAACAGAGTTCCACTTCATACAACGGCAGATAAGTCATAGTTTATGATTGGATTATTCAGAGAAATTTTGCTACCCACGAAAAAACATGAGTAAGAAATACAATTGGAAAAGAACAAACCATAACCAAAATCCCTCTTTCTCATTAAATGATGAAGTACGTTTACTACAAAGAAAATGAAGTACGTTTACTAAAAAGAAAAGAAAAAAATACAATCATTGAGGGGGTAGAGGGAATAGAACCTTAGCTACAGGATCATTTTGAATATATCACGCCGCCTGCAGCCTCCAGTTCCTCCTTCTCGCGCAAGATAGCATCCAACTCGGCCTTCCTATCTCTCAAGTCTATCTCCCTCTGAGCGAGTGTTGTGCACGCGAGGTCCACTCTTGCTTGGGCCCGCTCAACCTCCTCTCTCTTCATCTCAACGTGACGCGGAATCTTGAAGGATCTGCGTGAATTCACGCTCGTAGCCCTTGCCAAAGCCCTTAGTGGTGTCCTCCGAACTCTTCTCTAGCTGCGACTATAGAGCGAGGTGCCCTTCATAATGTATCCCCCTTACTTCATCTCCTCCAGAGCCACCTTCACCGCGCGAGGCAAGCATCTCGTCAATTGCAGGGCTAACCCGCCCCTCTGTCCATATTATTTCCAAGAAAGCATGCCTTTCTACTGCTTGTGGATGTGGGGTGGATTCCTTGTCAAATTCCGCGGGCTAGGCAGTCGGGGGAGTAGTGGAAGTGGCCCCTACATCATGTCTGGGCTCCCGCTCTTCTGGTACAGCCTCTTCACCCTCCTTAGACGGTCTACCTCTGCCAAGAAGAGTACTGATTGGGCTCTGATCATTGCTGCTATCACTATCCTCTGCGCGTTGCAGAGTAGCGGTAGAAGGGCCTCTAGCTTCACCCTGAGCCTGTGCCTCATCATGTAGCCTGGCGGCGCGGGACCCCAGGAGCACATGGTCATCAGAGTCCTGGTCTGAGCCGCCAGGTTGCGGAGAAACAGCACGTTCAGGTGAACCCTGATAGGCTGACTAGTTGGTGCCTGAAATGAAAAGAACTGTAAGCAAACGAGAATCATGACCAATTACAAAAAAAAATGGGGATATGACATACCCTTTGCAACCTCCTCCGCCTGGCGGGTGCGTGACCTCTTCTTCATCTAGAGAGGACATCTGAGCCCTTGCCTGAGATCTGGTAATACGAAAGGTGGATAGCAGCGCCACAACCCCAACCTCTGGAGCAACGACAGCAGTACTTTCTTTCAAGGCCCGACTGCTCCGCGCACCGCGCTCGTCGTCGGATTGAGGCTTGGGCGCATGAAGTGTGAAATTTGATTTGTGCACGACGCGCGGAGTGGCCTTGATAGCTTCACCTTCCACGAAGGCGAAGAAGGAGGCCAGGTTCCTGCGCTAGTGCAGGCAAAACTAGGTGGAAATAAGAGGAGGGTGAATGGACCTCGGAAAGCGCCAGTGCCCAACTCCGTCCAAGAGTATGTCTGTGAAAGAGATGAGGAATTGGTTGAAGGCAGCTTGGAAATCTACAAGCTCCGGTTCGGCTCTAGGTACCACCGGATCATACCCCAACTAACGCGCCACCCTATCTCTCCTATAAACCACCGTCTTCATGCCCTCAACTCCCATCATGGGTAGGTAGGCCGCGCGGCTCATGCAGTATATGCTGACAAGGAGGTTTCGCTTGGGGATGCTGCTATCAGAAAGATCAACCTCCTCTAAAGTGCTCGGATTATAGTTGCAAATTCAATCCAAGGTCTGGGTGTAAGGGTGCGGGTAGAAGTGGGACTCATCATCCATGTGTTCATCCCAGAGCTTTGTCGTGGAGGTGTTGTTCCAACAGAGGATGATAGGCCACAGCTGGCCCTCAAGAACGTACCTCTGACGGCCATCAGCCTCCCTGACCGGGCGACCCCTGCTGTCCAGGACTGGCTTGGATTCTGAGCAGAGAACTTCTTGGGTTTTGGAGCAACGATGGGGAAATGCTCATACACTAGTGGTGTCAGAAACTGGGTATGCACCATGGAGATTATGTCGTTTCGGCCCATGGACAACTCAAAGTCTGCGGAGAGGCGGTCCAGTTGCTGAAATAAGTGCCCAAGGAACAAAGGGCCCAGCAGGAACCGATCTCCTTGCGCGAGCCTCACCGCGAGATAAAATACAAACTCACTGGGCGTGATTCGTAAACTCCATAAGATGCTATGGCTACTCTTAAGTAATTTGATATCCACTACTTTCAAAAGACATCATACACCTATAACAAATCCTTTCATATCCACAAATACACACTTGATTATCGCCATGACTTAAGATGTTGTGGCTATTCCCAAATCATTTTGATACTCACTACTTTAAAATGGCCTGAAATTGCATGGCCAATAGGTGTGATATTGCTCTGTTTAAAATTTGAAAATGTAAGCCATCAAATTTCTCAAATGATGAGTTGGTTCTCAATAGACACCTAAAAACCAAGCCATGTGTCTATTCTAAAAGATAGAACCTATGGCTGTGAAAACTTTAATTCTAATCAAGTGGGCATGCGAATAATTAAATAAATATACGCAAATCATTTGTTTGCAATAGAACACAAATCATAATAAGGCATGACGGTTGCAAAAATAACCACTACAATCTATTATTATGATCAAATCAATTAAGTTTACATATATGGAAAGAACTATGCACACATATCAGAATTGATTCTTATCCTTAATCTTCAAGTTTCATATATAGAAACTGTTCTAATAGATTTTTTTTTTCCCTTTATTGAAAACCAACGACCCTAATTCATGAAATGAATTTTGTTGACATGGCATCTCAGTGCTTCAATATTCATTTCAAATATTTGATTGTTAAACCACGAACCATTAAATAAACAAACTGTAATCTGTAATAGTTTATGTGAGGTTCTTTTCTATTTTTTTTAAAACAACGAACTCAATGGTCAGATCCTTTACTATGAACTCACGATTACATCTCTTGATGTAAACTAAATGATCACATCTCAACCGTACATTCCTTAGTTTTAAACCAAACGGTCATATCTCTCAATGTTTTCTCAATGGTCACACTTTATAGTGTAATCTCAATAGACACACCTTCTGGTTTAAACGCAAAGGCCGCATCCCTTAGTTTGAATCTAAAACTCGAGAGTCATACCATTTAGTTGAACTCTAAGGGTCACATATATTCATCTATAAAACATGGTGACATTCAGAGCCACACCATTTCAAACATGTTTTTTCCCAAATGAACACATAGGTTTGTGTCCAACATTTCAAACAAATTCCGCCATAGAAAAGTGCATGAAAATAATACAAATTGAACAAGATGCCACATCACAAATATGTCAGAATCAATAACTCCAAACTACTTT
Organism: Vaccinium darrowii; assembly: GCA_020921065.1. Taxonomy (NCBI): domain Eukaryota; kingdom Viridiplantae; phylum Streptophyta; class Magnoliopsida; order Ericales; family Ericaceae; genus Vaccinium; species Vaccinium darrowii. Next base: position 27,114,206 of record CM037160.1, read on the forward strand.
CACCGACGATTAACAATAATATGATTACGAACCAAACTAATTCAAAAATCCACTTATCAACTGAATTTTAAAAATCAAAATCCAAATAGGTTACTAATAAAAAAAACAGTAAACAATTCAATGGAATTCGAAACGGTTTTTAAGAATTCAATTGATAACCCCATGTTCATCCGTATTAACCAAACATAGGAAGACAAACCCAAATTGACTTCAAAAGATATAATATACTATTCAAAGAGGTAGCCAAACTATTCAAAATGTTGCAACCTATTGAAACTGTTCATAGTCAAGTGTGGTGCAAAGAGATTCTAAACAAACACTACCAAATTTTGGTTTTCCCTTTACCAAATTTCCATAGAACCGAATTTGAAATCTTCACCAATAAGACATATCCATCAAAAATTGCAACCAATGGGAGTTCAAAATAGAAGGCAATAAGACTTGTTTCACCGGAAAACAAAAGAATAAGAGAATACATGACCATAAATACTCCATTAAAGAATCTCAAAGTGAGGCATTAGAACAGAAACGGGAAAACGAATTCTCGAGTGTATTTTCTTATGAATTCTCGAATATATTTTCTTCAGTTTTCAGTTTTGTCTTCAACATAAAACATATCAATTGGAAATCACACAATCCCAAAAAAAATAAACATCGAGTATGTCTTAAGATTGTTGGAAAATATATTTACTTTTTGTGATAAAACCAGAAATATGAATGAATAAAATTGGAATGCAAAACCTAAAAATCGATGAAAACAAAATGATGTTTTCATAAACATTTCAAAACGCACAAGTTTCATGACATAGCACTTCATACATGCAGAGTGGCACCACCTCTAACCTAATCATGAAATTAAAGAAATCCTTTATATCCACAAGAAGAAATGTAAAAATGGGATATCCTTTGAACGTGTTCTACAGAAGATCATCATATTTTAAAAACTAGAACTTGAGTATAAAAACACGTCAGAAGAATTTATACAAAAACATATCAATCCCATAGACCAGAGGACCGGGATCATAACTAAATTCTACACTCAAGAAGTCAATTTTGTAAATCTCTTCTTGACAATGAAATTGATAATTCAAGAAATTCTTTACATTAAACAAAATGGCATGAAGAAGGCTTTGATACCAATTGAAAGAAATTGATATTACCTATGAGCGCAACGGAAACTTGAAATTGTACCTTCATGCATAATTGTTCAAGTGATAGAACAAATCAGAGAGATCTTCTAACCTAAGACCCGCGTAATGGACCCCATTGATGGAAACACAAGCTTGTTCTTATTCGGTGTTAGGCCAGGGACCCTCTGTATGCGGTATATTTATAGGCAACATACTTCCTATCATCAAGGAAGAGTGGTCTCCAAATGGTGCTTTCACAATGGGTGTATCTCTTGATCATGAGTCTATTCCTAATGGGATATGACTCTTCATATATTTTTTCGCAATAAGTATACCCTTTCACATACGATACACCTTTTCATATAGGATAAGTCTTTTCATAATAAGACACCTTTTTCACAATTAGACACTTAACAATTGGGCAATTTATTTACCATTCATAACTTCAATTAATAAATAGAAAATGACATGTAGGCTACATTAGGTAATTTCTTACATTTTCTTCAAAGATTAATAAATTTGTTTTCTTATTGAAAAAAAAAATAAAAAAATAACGAAAACTCAAAAGCTCCTTCAAAGTTAATTGTTGAATTGTGCCTCTATTTTTAAAAAATTTTGGATGTGTTCTGTCATAATAGGATCCGCAGAAGGCTCCAAAAACTCGAAAGGGAAATGGTTTATTGTTTATTTTAGTTGTTCAAGAATTGCTCCATGTAAACGTTATTCTATATGACCCACATGATATTTAATGTGAAGTGGGTTGCGAGTTGTCAGCCATCTCCATTATCACCCTAATGTGTAAGTGAGATCCGGATGAGAGAGTATGGGCTGCAACTCTCCTACTTACTCTAGCTCATCATTGATGGGTAGATGAGAATACTTGTATATGTATGAGGAAGAGGTCCTCTCCCTGCCCATGAGTGTTTTACCTCCCAGGCTTTTCCCATCCCTTTTTTGTGTGCTTGATCTAAAGTGTTGGGGGTCAAGGGAGAGAAATCTCTTTCTCCTAAGGAGCTTGTTCTTTTAGTTAGCGGTCAAATTACCACCTTACTTATCAACATGGATCAAGGTTGGTAAATCCTATTCATGTAAATGTTAATTTCCGCAGCATGTTTTGAATGGTGAAAAATCATGATTTTCTAGATCTCTTAAATTTAGTTTACATGTGGTATCAAAGCACAGCTAGAATGATCATGTTTTTCCTCTAAAAGAGATTAGAATGTTTTGTAAAATAGTTTACATGTACCTGGTAGTGTCGATCAAGATTTTGGTCTATGTATGCATAAGAACAAAATGGCTGCTCTTGCTAGTAGCTAGAACCGAAACTAAAAAATAAATAAAATAAAACAAAAATGCAGATCTGATGATGATTACAAGGAATATAGTCGGTCTTCTGGTAGACTAGGCTGTAGTCGTTTACTTTGCAGATCTGAGAATTGAACAATGAACATGGATAATAGTGTACGTAGTAATGTCACGGTGGTGTAAGAAAATCTTCTTCATTTTCGGACAAAGAAAGTTTTAGCCATCTTTTGTAAAGGCAATAGTAGACTCTCTCCTAGAGTGATATATAGTCTCTGTTTCATTGTCTTGGCAAATTTAAAGACTTTCTTGGTAAAGCAATAGTGGATGTTAGTCTACTTTGAAAGGCATGTAGATTTTTCCTTAAAGCAAGTGTAAGACAATAAAGAAAGCAACAAGTGAATTTGTTGCACTTCACTTGTTTAACATGAAAGTCTCAAACCATCAGGCCTATTGATTTTCCACTAGAAATAAATGTTTTCTTGTTTTATGTACAATGTGGGTGGCCTTATAAAAAAACAGGAGTCAAAACTTCACATTTAATAATTACATGAAATTGGTGTGTTCGATAGTCTAACCCATTAATAGTTTTATTTTAAACGGATGACATATTAAAAAAATATTATGTCTCTTTGTGTTCATGTAATGTCTTACACTTATGTCGTGGAATGGTCAGAGCATGTAACTCATTTATAATGTGTTTATGTAATTGACATGTGATGTTCTGGAGAAGACTAATTTTAATGTATATCGGAACTGGGTTAAATTGATTTTTCATCCTAGTCCCAGTATTGCTCATAACCAAAGTGAGTCACCCATGGATTTTCATACTATAAATGTGTTTGTACATTGTTGTTTATTGATCTAATTAATAGTGCAAAAGTCGTTATTCTGATTGTAATTTATATTATGCTATGGTTGGTTGTTACTGGAGTAACCCATCCGGAATGACTCAAAGATTTACAATCAATAAAGAGAATTTTTAATGGTTGACTTTTGTATTATAACAATGGAAATACTGAATTAATTTGGTATTAACCTTTTGTATCTTGTGAGTGTTTATGTTGGATCGTATGTATTGTGATGAACAGTCATTTGGAATAGTAATCCACATTATAATAGATTTGGTAGTCACTAAAGTGACCCAATGATAATGGTTTGTAGATACCTAGTCATGTTATAGAATTTATTTGTGAATAATTCGTTATTCACCTAATGACCATAAAGGGTTACATTCTTGATTTGAATCTATAGATCGGGAGATTTAGAACTTGTTTGGGCGCTTATTTTTTCCATTTTCCCTTTTTCCTTTTCTAGTTTTTGCTGTTTGGGCGCCAGTTTCTGAGAATGGGTTTTGCAGAACTCATTCTTCGTTTTTTATGATAGAGGCAAGAAGCGAAAAACAGCATAGGGGTTCCTTTTCGCATTCTCGTTTTTGGATTCTCGTTTTCCATTTCCCGTGAACATTTATCTCTACCATTCATACCCCTATGTTTACCCCTATCCTTTTTGTTTTTGGTCGTCGGTGATTGGAATTGTGAGGGATACTCTCGATCTGGGAGTTTTCCTTTTCGTACAATACAAACCCAAAATATGCGTTGCTGCGCCTCACTCTTGATTCCTCTTGGAAGAGTTAAGAGATCTTTGTTGGCGATTCAGATTTCAGAGAGATGGGATTGCCCAACCTTTTTGCAGAATGAGAGAGAGAATAAGAAGAAGAAGAAAAAAACAAGAGGAGGCTGGAGCAGCATTGAGATGAAAAAGAGTAGGAAGGGATTTAGGTTTGCAATGTGCAATAGTGTCTGTTGAACACGTGGGTATTGGTGTGTAACAAAACAATTGGTTACTCTATTTCAACAATGTTATTTTATTTCCATTTCATACTTCTTTTTTTTTTTTTTTGAACAGTGGTATTGGTATTTTAGCAATGTTATTTTTTAAATTTTCCAAAAAAAATCAAAATTGGATGGTTCGGGTTTACAAAAATATTTTTTAATATGACTTTAAAAAAAACTTGCCAAAAACAATATCCGTACACATTTTTAATACAACAATTAATAAATAAGGGCAAAATGGTAAACAATCCATCCATAAACTCATTTTTATCATTGTTCTCCCAAACAATCCTCCCAAATTTAAAATACATTCTGACTATAACCCAAAAACCCAAAAACCCAAAAAGTTGAAAATGAGAAGTTGAAAAGTAGGCTCCCAAACACCCCCTTGGTAGTCACCAAAGTGACCCAATCATAATGGCTACTAGATATCAAAATCATATTATGAGACTTTCCATGTGAATAATCTAATTTTCACCTCATGTCCACAGAAAGTCACCTTGTTGATTTAACTCTATATAATGATACAGTGGTAGGCGCCAAAGCGATCCAACTGGCATGTTTGATAGATGTTAATCAAATTATGATATTTTTATACCTATTATGATCAGGTGTTAAAATTGTGATTTATTATAAATCACTTATGTTCGTGCGAAAGTCATTATCTTGATTTGTAACCTACATTATGAGACAGATGGTAGTTGCCAAAGTGACCTATCCGGAATGATTTGTAGAAGCACAATCATTTTTATAGAATTTTAATACCCCTCCTAGGTGTTAAAATAATGACATTGCAAATCACAATTTCCAATCACAAAGATATTAGGTTGGCCCAATGGTGCACCATTTCTGAGCGGTTAGGAAATTGGAATAGAATAATTTTTTTGGATATTCACGATTAAGATTGGAATGTATTGCCCAAAGGTTACGGTCCTACTTAATTTTGAATATTTGACAATTAGTTCTATTGGTGATTGGGAATCACCAAAATTGCTAATAATATGCGATTAGATTATTCCCAAAGGTAGATCACAGTGGTACTATTAATTATTGTGATGACTTATTGTCAAATTATCGAACTCAAAGCATAAGTGAAGTTAGCATATGTTTATGTGTGCATCAACAATTACTTTTACTTTGCATCTCCATGTTCTGTCTTTCTTTACAATTTCAAATGAATGAATTTCTCGTATTTTGAAGAACAAGACTAGTTTTCTTTGTATACTAGATCTTGATAAAGTATTATTTTTAAGAAATATTCTATTATTTTTAAACAAGGCAAAATGAGATTAGTTTTACTTTGGTAAAGTATGAATGGAAACGAATATGGCCTTATTTTCATGCAAATATTTACAAACATTATCAAGCTTGTTTTTACCAAATTGATAATGTGTATGGATTCATAATCTCAATAAAAGTACGATATTAAGCAAGTCCGTTGAATGGACATTATGGCTTAATTAAGTTCGAATTTTTTATTTTTATATTTGTGTGATGCTTGAGAATGCTATTGAAATGTTGTATTTAGCTACTCAGTAGGCTTAAGTACTTGAGAATTAACGTAGATGAAGCATCACCACGATATAGCATCACCACTATTGAAATGTTGTATTTAGCTACTCAAACATGAAGTAAACACCACATGGTGCTAATGAGTCTCCTAGGGATCCTAGACTAAAAAGAATGGAAAAGACAACGATATAATGTCATTTCTGTAAATAGTTGAGACATTATCAAAAAGTTTGTGATAAAAATAGGAATGATTCGCAAGGAAAGAGAAGTTTCTTAAGTTGCACGTTTCGAATCTATTCTACCTAATTAGATATCTTTCAAATATCGAAGGACTTGATTATGAGCTATTATTTATATTTACAGTAGGAGCAGAAAGATTCCACATTTCTAAAGCGTTACGCAAAATGTTTTCTTTGAACGTTTTTTTGGAGAATTTTATATTAAAGGGGTTTTGTGAGTATTTAAAAGTTGGTCATCATTTGTGCCTATTTCATTATCTGCGTTTGTTTCAAGCAATTTATGTTTCCCTAAAATTTTACGAATTCAGTTTCTCTTCTGCTATCTTGATTTTGATAGTTTGGAAATAAAATTTTGTTAATGTACTTTTTGGATGATTTGCACAAAATAAAGTTCGATGACCGTTTATCAAAAAATTATCCTTGTCTTGCATTTTAATGTTAGTTTGGAATGTAGTCTCGTGAATGGTCATTCATCTTGTGACATGAAAGACTGAAAAATAATTTCAGGAAGTGATTGATGGATTTTTCCTTAACTATAGATTAATCTCCTTGTATGTCGTTTGCATTAAGTATAGCAAACCAATACACTTAAAAATTAGTCACGAGTATAACGGGCTTCTTAAACTGCTTCATTGGAGAGACTCTATTATGATTAATAGAGGAATTTTCAGGTTATGCTTATTGCATGAAAGATCTCAATGGATAGATGCTCTCAAGGTGTGCATCATTGGGGTAGAAAGGCAAATAGAAAATGAATGTCAAAGTTATCAGGTAGTAAAAAAAGGCTTTTGAGACTAGGGATGGCAATGGGGCGGTTCGATTCAGGTATTGGCGTATAAGAACCCAATACCCGAAACCAAAAGGGTACCCAGAACCCAACCACTAACCATTCGGGTAGGGGATATGGAAACCAGAGCTGAACCATTCGGGTATGGGGTATTAACCGAACCGATTGGGTAACCGAATTAATTGAAAACAGCCAAACAATATTTGGCATTGACCAATTGGATTTCGGGTAATAACCGAACCGAATTGATCAACTCCGAGTACAAAATTAAAATCTCAGCTGCTATGCTACTTCCCAAATTGATAAAATCCCAATACAAAATTGATCAAATGATTCAAAAACCCATACAAAATTGATCAGAGATTTAGAATTTATCAAATCCTAGTACAAAATTCAAATCCCAGCTGATGTGCTACTTTCTAAATTGATAAAATCCCAGTACAAAACAGTCCAAAATCAACTTAAACAAGAATTTCTGAGCAAACCCTAGAACATTAGAAAGCAAATCATGAAATCAACAACTTTTCACGAACAAGCTGAGATCTGAAATTAAGCAAGGACTCAGTCGAGTAATCAAGCAAATGATTAGATGAAACTGTAAAGATTGCAACACAACCGATTGGATATCCCGACGTTCACAATAGAGAGAGAGAGAGAGAGAGAGAGAGAGAGAGAGAGATGCTCACGGGATAACAGGCCGCCAGACGGAGGAGCAGCAGACCTAAACCTATTCGCCCTAACCCTAATTGTCTGTGGTGGGCGGGGCAGACAAATGATGAAATGAAGTGTTAGGGTTTTTTTAGGTCTAATCGTATATATATACCCAGGGGCTCATACGCAATTACTATATATTTCAGGGGGTACATATGTAATTACATGTTTCGGTTCGTTTGGGGTCACGGTTCGGTTCTAGTCATGGTTCGGTTAAGACCTCAACCCAGAACCGAACCATACCCATTCGGTTCGGTCATATCCCATACCATACCCATACCCACGGGGAATATTTCGGTTATGGTTCGGGTAAAAATAGCGGTTTCGGTTCGGGTACCCATCGGTTCGGTCGCGATTGTCATCCCTATTTGAGACCTTACTTAAATTTAGGTTTCTAGTAAGGCTGTCTCAAATGCCTTTTGGACTGTGTATAAACAGGAAACTGAGTTTAGGATGTTTTAGAATTTCTAATTCGCATGAAAAGAATGTGAATTACAAAAATTGATCATTCAAATTCTTCATGAATGGTGCAATCAGTGTGAGTGATATGCCATGTAGAGTGGTAATTCAAGAATTAAGGTACAAGTTACTCATCTCTTAAGATAGATTGGTGTTGTTGTTCTTTTAGCTGTTCAGCAACATAAAACCATGGAACAACAAAATAATTGTTAATCACTCCAGAATGAGATTGTCACCAATTAAAAAAACTGTAGAATAATCATAAAGATAACATTACGAATATCTCAAATGAACATTAGATTTGCTACTTGAATGATTATGTAATGTATGTACAAGAATGGTACATGGATATGTACTCTTGATGATTTGGAGTCACACTAAAAGGACGTGTATATAATCTTCTCTGAATAAGGGTTCATATTATGAAGTCTGTACGAAGGTTTCACATTAAGGTAAATGAGCATTTGGTTATAAACTTAAATCATTTTATGGGCTTAATTAAGTTTTGAGATTATGGTATCTTAAGTTTAATGATACTATTATTGGATTTATAGAAATCACCATTGATAAGTGTATAAATCGAAAGGGCAATGGGAGTAAGTTTGTATTTTTGTTTTTGTATGATCCCGATATTTTACTTGTAAGTAGTGATCTTTGTTGTTTGCATATATATATAGGATCAACTTCTAATGAGGGATCCCTCGTTTTAAATAAAATGAGGACCAAGCAATTTTTCTACTTTCCGAATTGAATTTTGAAGATCCGAACCGTTAGATGTGTTTAAAATGTGTTTTTAAGGTCCACCGCGAGGATTTGTCCAAAAAAAATACCCGTAAGGGCTTCATCCGATCAGTTTTTGTTAAAAACGTTATATATAGCATTTTTAACAAAAAATGATCAGATGAAGCCCTTACAGGTATTTTTTTTGGACGAATCCTCATGGCAGACTTTAAAAACACTTTTTAAACACATCTAACGGTTCGGATCGTCAAAATTTGGTCGGGAAGCATGAGGTCCTTATTTTAAATAAAATGAGGGATCCCTCATTAGAAGTTGATCCTATATATATATATATGCTCACATTCAAGATGTCTATTAATCTTGAGTGTATTGGCTACTCAAGTTCAGATTTTGTTTGATACATTGATAGTAGAAAGTATACTTTGATTATTTGTTCCTATTATGTGAAGAAGCAAACAAAGGTCTAAAGTAACTATCATTGTTTCCTCCATTTAATTTGTTGAATTGTGGCAAGCTTTAAGGCCACACTTTATGGATTGCAGTTGGAAAATTTATCTTAGGATTTGGGGTTGTCGACACCATTACCAAGTCTCTAAGAGGTTATGATTTCGCAACTAATTGCTTCTCTGATAAGAATTTGAGAAACAAGTAGTGTCACTAGGAGGTGTTAACCAACTAATGATGACAGATCCACTTAGGAAGGGATTAATGCAAAGACATTAAATAGAGTTGTTAACTGAAGGAGTCTTGTGCATACTCCACAGTAATAATAATTTATGTTTTATGGAGTGCATTATGATGATGATGCTATTTGACACTTTGGGAGATCTCAATAATATGTTTCTGATATAATTAAGCGTACGTACATATTTGTGAATGATGAATAACAGGAATAGTCTTTAACAAAAGACATTATTGTGGACCTATAAAATATATTTCATATTTGTTGCTATGTTGAACAAGTTGCTAGTGTTGTGGTACATGGAATGAACTATGTCATTTATCGATGTGGAACTACTATGACTCGCATTAGTAATTTGTTTATTGATAGTATTATGATTGTGATTAATTTAATCAAAGCTAAATAAGAATTATTGCGCGCCTTAAGTTACCATATCGGACACTAACGTAAGTTATCATGTGGGCCAAATTGGAAAATGTAAGCATTATTCTATATGACCCACATGATAATTAATGTGAAGTGGGTTGCCAGTTGCCAGCTATCTCCATTATCACCCTAATGTGCATGTGAGATCTAGATGAGAGAGTATGGGTTGCAACTCTCCTATTACTCTCATCATTGATGGGTAGATGAGAGTTCTATATGTATGAGGAAGAGGTCCTCTCCCTGCCCATGAGTGTTTTACCTCTCAAGCTTTTTCCACCCCTTTTCTGTGTGTTTGATCTAAAGTGTCAGGGGTCAAGGAAGAGAGATCTCTTTCTCCTGAAGAGAGATCTCTTTCTCCTGAAGAGCTTGTTCTTTCAGTTAATGGTCAGATTACCACCTTACTTATCAGCAACGATCGAGGTTGGTAAATCCTATTCATGCAAATGTTAATTTCTGCAATATGTTTTGAATGGTGAAAAATCATGATGTTCTAGATCCTGTAAACATAGTTTACATTCCAAAGACAAGACCTGATACCCCAAATAGATTAGAATTATGTTAACGTTTCTCTAATTCTTATGCGATTGTGTGTTTATCTCTTTCTCTATAATCACCACGAGATTTTTTGGAACTCAAATTTCTATGTTTATTCTTTTCAAGTTGAGAGTTAAAATTCAAGTACGTAAGAGTATAATTTTGGGAGGATTGTTAAAGAGGTGGAATTGAACTTGAGATCAATACTGAAGTGGGATTATTAACGAAGATATGAACCCTTTCTCCATAAATGCATAGGATATTTGGATTAGCTAGACAATAGGATTATTAATAGTATCATGTTTTGTTTTGTGCATGTAGAGGAGGGTTGGATTATTATACTGGTTTCCAACTTTACCATGACCCCTAGAATGAGGGGAAAATAATCCAAAAATTCTGAAAAAGGAAACTAGCCGTGCTAATTGAAAATGTAAAAATGAACACGTTTTGGTGATGGTTTCCTTATGATTCAAAGAAATAAAAATGTTTTCCTTACGATTCTAAAAAATGAAAATGAACTCTCTTTTTTCCGAACAATCTTGAAAAAATACCTTTCATCTCCATCGTAGACAATTATTCCAATTTATAGAACAAACGAGTTAAGTTAAATCTTCTAATTGCAATATTCTACTCCACTTCTACAACAACTAAGGGAAGGCTCGCTCCAAAACTCAATAAGAAACAAAAAAGGTATGTTAAATAATCTATGATGCCAAACGCATCAGTCATTTTCTTTACATAGCTAGGGGCATTTCCATCAATAGTTGAAAAAACCATGGGCATTGGTGTCTTTCTATAATCAACTCCACAAGTAGTAACATCTCCTCCTTGGGATGGTGAATTCGTTTTATGCAAACCATTTACCATTTTGGTTGTGACCAAATTCCTTGTTTTCCCCTAGTCCCAGCGTTGATTACCTTTGACTGGACTGATGAGGGGAATTGTCCATGTGCGCGTAAATTGGCCTGGATACCCCTAACCGTTGGAGGGAAAAAATAAAACCCCCTCAACATATAGAGTTTAAGATCTATCCCAATAGCCAACCGGAGTTTTTTTATCTTTGTTGTGGACAAACTATCAGGTTAGTTGAACAGCAAAAGGGAGATAGAACACTATCATACAAAGAGGGAGAAACACAAAAAAGAAAAGTTAAAAACAGAAAAATTCTGTCATTAGGTTTTTTTTTTTTTTGAGCAAACACAAACATAACTATTATATAACACTAGCTTAAACCATACAACGTTTGGCTAGGGCATGCGCTGCCCCAACCACCTGTCTTAGAATTTTAGAAATACACACGTAAGAAAAATAATTTACAACGTTTAAGATATCAAAAAGAACAACCCTAACCAAAACATTTGCACTACCTAGATCTCTTAAACTTTTTACCACAAGAAAACAATCCGTGTAAATTTCCATATATTTGTAGTCCTTGCTCCAAGCCCACTCAAGCGCCTTCAAAATAGCCAAAGCTTCTGTCATCAACGCGAAACTCACCACCACTTTACAACCACCTTTCACCTACTCCTTCCCAGCTATGACCCAACCAACAGCACCATCCCAAGAATCTTTCCTCCAAGCTCCATCCACCATAATCTTCACACTCTCCACTGCACTCCCACCACTCTCCATCGACTTAGAAACCACCCATTTCACCCCTACAGTAGCATGCATAGAACTAGTTGGACTTTCAAAACTCCCCTGCACCACAACCGCTTTCTGCCTTATCCTGCAAATCAAATGAAACAAAAAAATCTGCGTTATTCACATCTTGTGGAATATCCACCTGTGATTGTTGAAAAACACACTCATTTCTACTACAACAAATAGCCCACAATAGAGAAATGGACTCCAATAACGCAAAAACATCAGGAACTTCATCTATCCATTTTGAAAACCACTCCTCAAACGGAATTGAATTCCCAACCAAAAAATCCAATCCTAGTCTAGATCCACGCCAAATTCTCCGAGCCCTATCACACTAAAAAAGAAGTGCTCTATAGTGTCACCACCCACTCTGCAAACTGGGCACCTCTCATCATCAACCAAACATCTTTTAATCAACGTTTGCTTTACTGGCAATAATCTGTGCACCACCTTCCAAATAAACAAAGCAAACTTAGGTGGAAGTTTTGAGCCCCAAATTTTCTTCCATAACCTATCCTACCATAATCCCCAGACTCTCCAAATAACCCAGCCACTGCTACGAAATAACCCAACTTAACCGTATATTTACCATCAACTGAGAACTTCCAATAAATTTCATCTTTCAACCTCTCCCGAGTTATGTGAATAGACAAAATTTTCTGAACTAACTCTCTAGGGAAAAGTTAATTTAACAATGGTATCCTCCAAGAACGACTAGGCCAGTCAATTAAATCTTTAACTTTGAAATTACAAATACCATGAGGTTTTCCATGCGCAAGATATGGATTACAACCTTGAGGAATCCATTGATGACCAAACACCGTAACGTCTTCACCATCGCCAACTCTCCATGATAGCCCTTTTTTAGTTAAATCTAAACCCCACAAGATACTTCTCCAACCCCACAAACATCCCGAATTCGGAGAGCAATCCCATATTGCTTTCCTCCAGCAATACTTCCCACATAAAACTCTAGCAACAAGAGAATCAGGATCTCTTAACAACCTCCAAGCCATCTTGGCTAATAAAGCTTGATTAAAACATCTTAAATCTCTAAGACCCAAGCCCCTTTTATGCATTGGCTTACAAAGCTCAGACCATCGTTTCCAACAAACCCTTCCTCCGTCCCCTTTACCCCAAAGAAACCGAATCATCATACTCCTCACTTTCTTAATAAAATAACACGGAGATCTAAAAATAGAAAATAAGTACAACGGGATGGACGACAGAGTGTGCTTAACAAGAACCAGACGACTAGAAAAATTTAACATCAGAGTGTACCAATTTGCCAATCTAGAATTAAACCTCTCCAAAATGCGCTTAAATAACTCCCCATTCTTCCTTGTGAAATCAAGATCGAACCCAAATAAATACCCGGCTTATTAACGATCCGAATACCAAACGCTCCCTTTAAAGCTTCCCTATCCTCCAATCTCATAGTAGGACTAACAAATAATTCAGATTTATTAAAATTAGTCATTTGCCCAGCAAAATCACATTACAAATCTATGATCCATTTCAAAAACCCAACCTCCGCCGGATCATAGGTAAGGAAAAAATAACTATCATCCGCAAAAAACAAGTGGGAAATAGGAGGGGAATGAGGACTAATCACCACCCCCCTTACATATATTGGCACTGCCAAATAAAGATAACTTAGCCGACAAAACCTGGCTAACCAAAATAAAAAAAATAAGGCAATAACGAATCTCCTTGCTGCAAACCACGTTTAGGGTGAAAAACCTTCGAAGGGTTCCCATTAACTAAAACCGAGAAAGAAACAGTGGAAATACATTGCTTGATTAGATTCACCCATCTGGACTAACACCCAAGCATTCCAAAACAGACACCACTGCAGACCATTTCACCCTGTCATAGGCCTTGTTCATATCAAGTTCTAAAGCAAAACAAGACATTTCTCTTTTCTTTTTTTCTATTCTTGCCCACATTTTTTCAAACAAAGTTGACCAGTTAAATGCTCGGAACATTATAAAAATACAATTCCACAATTATAGGAAGCCTCACGTGTCATATGTAGGAGTGGCAATGAATGCATCAGAATCGAGTTTATAGTCCTTGTCCCCGCCATGTTACTTATTAGGGTAGAGTTAGAGCGGGAAAAACAAAGAGTTGCCAGATTAGGGAATAAGGGGGTGTTCCACTAAACTAGTTTTTTGAATAAACTAGCTTTTCACAATTTTTTATGTTATGTATTGTGAGAGAATGACCTGCCTCGGTTTTTGGAACAAAACAGTTTTTGATAGTGGAAAGTTTTCCATTCAATGTTGTAATTTTCACTAAACTTGTGCTTGAAATTGTTTTGACGAGAAAACAAGACATTAATGAGTGATAGGAGTAAAAAAACAAAATCATAAGATAGTGAATTGCATTATTATTTGGTATGTTATGTTGAAGATTGGCTTGATTCTATGTTTTTCGGGCGTTTACTGCATCCATAGTCCGAACCAAGGCTTCTCTGGTCCGGACCAAGCAATTCTGAGCAGTTTGGGAGGTTTCTGTATCGATGATTCGGACCAAGGTCCGTGGTCCGGACGAAGATTTTGGTGGTCCGAACTATCAAGTCAGTGTGGTCAAGAAAGGTCTCAGCATCTCTGGTCCAGACCGGCTTGGGCTTGGTTCCCGACCATGGCAAAAAGAAACAGCCTTATAAAGTATTTTTTAGGGTTTTGTTGACTTGTGAGAGTTACACACTTTGAGAGGCAACTGCGGGAGATTAGAGAGAACTTTGTGAGACACTCTTTGTAGCTCTTTGAGCCTTGTTTCTTCGTGATTAGTGAAACCCTTTGATCGTGTGACTTCCCGTGGATTAGGTTTGCATCCCTAGCAAACTAAACCACGTAAATCCTTGCCTCTTGTTTGTTTGCATTTCTTTCTCTTCTCTATTCTGTGGTTTGGTTTTGATTTCTTGTTTGCAAGGAATAGATTACATACATTTGGTATTTGTTGCTCTCTTCCGCATAACAAATTGGTACTAGGGATTGCCCGTGCCTAAAGGCACGGTGCGACGTAATTTGACCTCAACTTTATGAACTGTCGTTCACCATAAATAGGAATAATGCCTCAAGGCATAAAAGAAAATCAACTTTCCTTTCTCTTTCTTTTGTTTTACCTTACTTTCTATCGTTTTCACTATCCATCAAAAGTTTCCAATCAAACAAATGGAGCATAGGCATGTATCATTTCGCATTAAGTTGTGTCAATAGCTTGATCTGCTTCCAACAAAATCTAAGTTCAAAATTGAAAAAAGAAAAAGAACTAAGGCAGGGTGCTCACACTAATTTTCTACCACGTATCTCCACTCAAAATCTAGGGAACGCTCATGCCTAAAGGCACAGTGCGACGCAATTTGAACTATCATTCATCGTGAATAGCTTCAAGCTCGACGCAACACACTTTGAGCACAATTAAATTCAAATACCCTTTCCTATCTGGACATTTAAACTGATCATGTAAACAGGGTGAACATTTAAACACTGAGCATATAAACTAACTGCACAATCAGATACAACAAATTCACCTTATGCTACTAACATGCAGCATTTCATGAATTTCGACAAACAAATTCAAGGAGAAAAAATAGTGTACAACAACTAATGAAATCAAACCTCTCTAATTCGAATTACTCACATTTCATAATAGCAATTACAATCATAGAATTTGTATAATCAAACGGGATTCCAATTTGAATGCGTGTTTTTCTGGGTTAGAATAAAACTAACAGAGGTACAACAAAAAAATCATACAAACTGCATAATGTCTACGGATGCCAATTCACCCTCCTACCTCTTCATGCCATTAATGGGCCATCAGTCAAACACCTAGTAGGCTTTTTCTTCTCATGGGTTTCCCCTATCTTCTCCCCTAAACATAGGGCTAAGGGCTAAGCACCATACCTGCAACACCAAGGGCTGTTACAGTTCAACATGATTTTTCTATTAATCCACTGCTCCAAGCTATTTTTGAAGTCATGTTTCATCCATAGAAAAAAAAAATTTGCTAGCAATCGGCACACATACTCACATAGAAGGTGGAGAGAACAAAGATGGAAGAACAGTTACCGATTCCAAACTTGTTGCACAAATTACGGCTTGCAAAGCATAGCGAGTCAAATTAACCTCAACTAATGGCATCACGGAGCCGACACTGCAGAAATTCGAGAGTAAAAGAGAGATTAGGTTAGGGATGAGAGAGAGAGAGAGAGAGAGAGAGAGAGAGAGAGTAACAGTACAAAAAACACAATTACAACCCCATAACCTAGCCCTAAATAACATCCAAAGAAGCTCATAGGACTTAAATACTTCTCTTTTGTGACTGATTAACAAAGCAAACAAATCTCTATAAATGATATGATTGCCCCACATTTCTTTCAAAGGAACTTAGTTGCAGGGCCTATAACGAAGAATATCAATTGTTATTTCTATACTATCATATCCCAAAATGCAAACAATCTTAATGTCAGTTTTGAGAAATATAAACAGGACTATACCTATTTTCCCACTCTTAAAGTCGTCCGCAGCTTAATAGATAGTATAAAAAACATGAACCAAAAGGAATAAATACAATTTAAAGAGGACATACACACACACAGAGACCATAATTTACTGTAATATGCATCTTTCTCACTACCCAAAAACTTACGAAGTAGTCAACTTACATTCCATTCAATTGATCAGATAGCTATCTATTTAATGATATAAATAAATGCACAATATGTACATAGTATTCTCAGAGTTACCAACTTTGTTAGTTCCAAACTCCATTACCGAGCACAATCAGTATATAACTCGTCCAAATATCGGCCAAATGGTGGAGGCACTGTAGGAAAACAGAGCAAATTCCAACTCAATCACATCTCGTTGAATTACATAGGAAAGAATTTAGCTTCAAGCTAATAGTACATGTATCTCTAAACCTAAAAACGAAACCGAAAAAACAGATAGCTAGTTTGTAAAATAAAGCTCCAACACCAGCAAACTAAGCACAAAAAAAAGAAGAAGCAAGCATCGAAACACTAATATAACACTCTGACCCTTCTTAGTATAAAGTGAACAACTCAGTCTTAAATTTTGTTATCAACACGCAGATTTCACAAACTTGAAAAGCCAACACATATGATGAAAATTCAAGCTATAGGCTACAACGGCTTTGCATTTAACATACATGAACTCGTGGGCATCCACCTTCATATGGTGTATGTGAGATATAGCAAGAAGACATTATGCTGTCTTTCTAAACTTCTTTGGCTTGAGTGAAGACAATTTTTATAAGCATCTAAACGGGGTCAGGTTTGACGGGGGTCTTCCATTATATTCCTTAATTGCAAAAGTGCACCAGACCATGAATAAGAATATCGGAAAGCATAACTAAGATCTATGCAAGAAGCACAACCAAGCTCGTGCCATTCAACTGCAATGTTTGTCTTCGGACCTTGTAATTAAAGCTCCCATGGTCTTAAAAATGGAAAAACATAGAGACATGGCTGGTAAAAAATTCGTCTTGAGTTGTGATAAACTGATTTTTGAATTAAAGCAATTCGAGCGTTATACGATAAGTTACAGAAAGTTAAAGTTTCACAAAGAAAATCAAGAGTATGAAGTTTTAGAGTTGTAACCCGAAGTTGCGGAGTTGGCTACTTTTTTCCTTAGTCTATTCACTCCTCTATCGATACAAAAAAGGCTGAAAATACTGAATTCTAGCGATCTGTTCTATGAGAACAATCAGTTGGTTCCATTGAGGCCTTTTATTGAACAGTTGGCGACAACGGCACTATTTGAATGGTGATCATTTTGTGGGAAATAATGGAAAGGTAGTTAATGGCCTAACTTAAAGCTAAAAAATCAGAATCGTATCATACGCCATCAAACTTCAATTTGAACTTCCCTAATCAAAAGATACAACCTAAGAACACTGAATGGAAAAAATATAGCTACTCGGATGAAAAAAGATTGAACCTTGGAATAGCCCAAAAAAAGAATGAAAGAAAGACAATGAGAGGGACTCACCGGCAATGACGTCTTGGGTCATCAAATCTAGACCCTAAAACAACAACCACATCAAAGAGTGCTGGAAGTGGCCAGGAATTAGTATCAACCCCTCTGGATCATCAACCACATGTAAAAGAGGGCATAATGTTTTTAACCAAACAAATAAAAAGGAAGAGATTCAACCTTGGTTATGGAGGGAGTGCTGGAAGTGGCGGATGATGATGTAGAAGGAGAAGTTCTGACACGATCTCAGCGAGCTTCGCCTTGGCCGTATCAACGGGCGGTCGCCTTGGCTTCGAATTTTGAAGCTTGAACCTGGAGATAGGGGCCACCGGACCCAGGTAATTCATAAGAGCAACATCAATAGAACTCCGGTGAGAGAGATCAGTGGCGGATGAGGGAGGATTCAGGCCCATTGTTCTCGCCGGAAGCCATGGCTACCAGTATGTGTCGAGAGAGGGAGAGAGAAAGAAATAACAGAGAGAGAGAGAGGGAGATATCATTACCGGAAAGAGTGGTCGCAGGTGGTGTGGGGTAGTGGTGCCGGTTGCTGCTGCTGCTAAAAGCCCTAGAACTCGTCTGCCATGGACGATCGGCGAGGGACAATCGCTGCCACAGAGAGAGAGAGAGAGAGAGAGAGAGAGAGAGAGAGAAGTGTACATGATCTGGTGTGAAGAGGAAGCTTCTCATTCTAAGCCAATCTCAGCCGGGGAAAGAATGCAGGTGGAGGATTGGGTTAGGGTATGGGATTGGGTTTTGAATTTTGAAAACATGATGTACTGCGTAAGTTTTGAAGAGGATACCCCTGGCAGAAGTGTGCTCCATTTTTGTCCAAAGGTTACAATGCATTTACAGAAATGCCACTCAAAAGTTAGTTTGTGAGAGGGATATTTTTGGGCTGTTAGATTTAGAGGAATGGATGGTTAAGATTTTGTTGGAGATGAATATTTTATTCAAAACAATCCTTGTTTTGTTATATAGATTAGAGCTCTGGGTTTTCAACCTAGGGTTTGTTTCTGGTAATCTATGTTTTTTTCTTTCGAAGAACATGTCTGACGATACCGGTAAAACAGATCCTCCAAAGATGAGTGATACCTCTAAAATCCTCTTTTGGGTTCGGCATCAAGTTTTTGGCCTGGGGCTTCAAGGCCGATTATGTCTGGTGTAAAGTTTGACGTTGAGAAGTTTGATGGCAAAAGTAATTTCCGCATGTGGCAGTGCAAAGTTATGGATGTCTTGATCCAACATGAGTTGGATTTTGCTTTGGGGGACAAGCCTAGAAATTGTGATGAGCAGGAATGGGATCGGATCAACCTTCAGACATGCGGTTTTATCAGGTTGTGTCTCACCAAGGATCAGAAGTATTTTGTTATGAGGGAAACACGGGCGAAGGATCTTTGGAAAAACTCGAGGATAAGTTCATGACCAAGACCATGGAGAATCAGCTCTACCTAAAGAAGAAGCTCTTCAGGTTTCAATATCATCCAGGTATACAAATGTTTGAACACTTGAATGACTATAATTAGATACTTGCTGATTTGTTGAATTTAGATGTGGAAAATTTTGATGAGGATAAGACCCTGCTATTGTTAAATTCCTTGCCTAAAGAATATGATCACTTGTCCACCACTTTATTGTATGGGAAGGATACTATTAAATATGGTGATGTCGCGAATGCTCTTGTGAATAATGAATATCGCAAGAGAGATATGCAGACACATGGAGACTCATCTAGTGAAGCCTTAATTGTGAGAGGCAGGTCTGTAAGTAAGAAATCTGGTGGTAGTAAGAATAGGGGTCACTCTCGGTCTAAGTCGAGGGGGGCTTATTCGTCTGGTAGGCTTGCTCGAGATGAATGCGCTTATTGTCACGAGAAGGGACATTGGAAGAAGGATTGTCGTCTCATTCAAGCGAATGGGAAGGGCAAGAAAGGTCCCAAGGTTAATTAGCACATTCGGATGATGAGGATTCGGATCAAGCGTTAGTGGGAGCATCGTTGGTGTGTCAAACTGATCAATGGATTATGGATTCTAGTTGTACTTACCATATGTGTCCAAATGAGGACTGGTTCTCTAAAATTGATATGGTCGATGGTGGAGCTGTTGTTATGGGCAATGATCAAGCCTGTAAAATTTGTGGGGTAGGTAAAATCAGACTGAACTATATAATGGATCCGTTCTGTTGTTGACAGAGGTGCGGTATGTCCCAGATTTGAAGAAGAATCTCATCTCATTAGGGGCTTTAGACTCCAAAGGTTATCGAATCACTCTCGAAGGTGGAGCTCTAAAGGTTGTAGATGGTGCAATGGTGGTAATGAAGGGCATTCGTCAAAATAATCTATACTTTCTGCAAGGGAGTACAATTTTGGGTGGAGCAGCCACGGTTTGTAGCAATCTCGGGGAAGATTCATCGGATACTACCAAATTGTGGCACATGAGGCTGAGCCATGCGGGTGAAAAAGTCATGCAAGGTCTTGTGAAGCAAAATTTGTTGAAGGGTGCCAAGGCTTACAAGATGGATTTTTGTGAACATTGTGTTCTTGGGAAGCAAACTAGAGTCAAGTTTGGCACTGCGGTTCACCAAACCAAAGGTACACTTGACTACATACATTCTAATGTATGGGGACCTGCTAAAGTTGCTTCCATTAGTGGTAAGTATTATTTTGTTTCTTTTGTTGATGATTATTATCGCCGTACTTGGGTTTATA
The DNA here is from genome assembly GCA_020921065.1 of Vaccinium darrowii. Lineage (NCBI taxonomy): Eukaryota > Viridiplantae > Streptophyta > Magnoliopsida > Ericales > Ericaceae > Vaccinium > Vaccinium darrowii. Next base: position 27,134,923 of record CM037160.1, read on the forward strand.
TCATGCAACATAAAGATGAGGTGCTTAATGTTTTCTTGATGTGGAAAAAGTTAATTGAAAATCAGACGGGTCAAAAGATTAAGCGTCTCAGGTCAGATAATGGGGGAGGGTATCGATCTGATCCTCTCTTCAAAGTTTGTGAAGAATTTGGAATCGCACGACACTTTACGGTGGGAGGCACACCACAACAGAATGGTGTGGCAGAGAGAATGAATCATACCTTACTGGACAAGGTTCGATGTATGCTATCCAACACTGGTTTGGGTAGAAAGTATTGGGCTGAAGCAGTGACATATGCTTGTCATCTCATCAATCAATTTCCATCCGCAGCACTTAAGGGCAAAACACCTATTAAGGTATGGTCTGGGAAACTTGCTAGTGATTATGATCCCTTACATATTTTTGGATGCCCTGCTTATTACCATGTCAGGGAATCGAAGTTAGATCCTAGAGCCAAGAAGGCTTTGTTCTTGGGCTTTACAGAAGGTGTTAAGGGATACAAATTGTGGTGTTTGGATTCAAAAAAGGCAATCACCAGTCACGATATGACCTTCAATGAATCAGAGATGCTTAAGCCGCCTGTAAAGGTTATGGGTGGTGATGTTGCTCAGAAGCAGGTGGAGTTTGATACTCAGATGGTTCTTTAAGACAAAGTTCAGTCAGCTATTGAAGATTGTGGGGTTGATGGGGATGATACAAATCAGGTTGAAATTGAAGTTCCAGTTGAGAGTTCTCCGCAACAAGAGGAGTCCATTGCAACATCTAGACCGAAAAGGACTATTCGTGTTCTAGCTTGGTATGTTGATATGGTTGCCTATGCTCTACCGATTATAGAAGAGTCTATCCCGTCCACTTTCAAAGAGGACATGGGTTGTTCAGAAGTTGGGGAGTGGAAGAGTGCTATGGGTGAGGAGATGAACTCTCTTCACAAGAATCAGACTTGGGATTTGGTATTGCTACCAAAGGGCAAGAAAGACATAGGTTGCAAATGGGTCTACACCAAGAAGGAGGAGTCAATGAAGAAGGGTGGCATTCACTTCAAAGCTAGACTAGTAGCTAAAGGCATGTAAAAGCAAGGTGGAGATAAACAAGTTAAAGGTTCAGCTGAACAAGGAAATCGAGATGAAGGACCTCGGCGAAGCACGAAAGATTTTGGGGATGGAGATATAGCGTGATAGGGTGAAGGGCACTATTCACCTTACACAACAAAAATATTTGAAAAAAGTGCTTGAGCGGTTTGGTGTTGGTAAGGGCAACTCAAAGCCAGAGAGTGTGCCTCTGGCTTCACATTTTAAACTAAGTGTTCCTTTATCTCCTAGTTCAGAAGAGGAACGTAAGTACATGGCTAATGTTCCTTATGCAAGTTTAGTTGGCAGTCTTATGTATGCCATGGTTTGTACACGGCCTGACCTAGCACAAGCGGTAAGTATGGTTAGTCACTATATGCATGATCCCGGGAAAGGTGCACTGGCAAGCGGCTAAATGGATTCTTCGGTACATTTTGGGAACCGTGAATCTTGGTTTGAAGTTCGAGAAAAGGAAATCTGTTGATCACTTGGTTGCCGGTTTTGTTGACTCGAATTATGCGAGTGATCTTGATAAGCGTTGTTCAACTATGGGGTATGTGTTTACTATGGCTGGTGGACCCATGAGTTGGCAGTGTACTTTGCAGTACACCATTGCATTGTCTACTACGGAGGCCGAATATATGGTTGTGACTGAAACCATAAAGGAGGTGATTTGGTTACAAGGGCTGGTAGCAGATTTGGGTGTTGAACAAAAGCATGTTACAGTCTATTGTGACAGTCAGAGTGCAATACATTTGGCAAAGAATTAGGTTCATCATTCTCGGACTAAGCACATTGATGTTCGTTTCCACTTCATTCGTGAGGTTATTGAAGATGGGGAAATCTTACTTGAGAAGATTGGTACTGTTGACAACCCTGCGGATATGCTCACGAAAGTTGTTACTGGGGTCAAATTCAAACATTGTTTGGACTTGATCAATATGCAGCAAGTTTGAGCACTTAGGGTGCATGCGCTGTTGGGCTCTCCGTTGGCAGTCACATTGGCACGATCATTGGGTATTTGGTTTTGGTTTTTAGTTTGTTGCTGCATTGGGGAATTTGGTTCAGCAGTTTGATATCTTGCCAAGGTGGAGATTTGTTGAAGATTGGCTTGATTCTATGTTTTTCGGGCTTTTACTACATCCATAGCCCGGACCAAGGCTTCTCTGGTCCGGACCAAGCAATTTTTAGCAGTTTGGGAGGTTTCTATATTGGTGGTCCAGACCAAGGTTACAGTGGTCCGGACCATGGTCCGTGGTCTGAACGAGGATTTTGGTGGTCCGGACTATCAAGTCAATGTGGTTAAGAAAGGTCTTAGCATCTCTGGTCCGGACCATGGCGACGGGAAATAGCCTTGTAAAGTATTTATTAGGGTTTTGTTGACTTGTGAGAGTTACACATTTTGAGAGGTAACTATGGGAGATTAGAGAGAACTTTGTGAGATACTCTTTGAGCCTTGTTTCTTCGTGATTAGTGAAACCCCTTAGTCGTGTGACTGCCCGTGGATTAGGTTTACATCCCAGCAAACTGAACCACGTAAATCCTTGTGTCTCTTGTTTGTTTGCGTTTCTTTCTCTTCTCTATTCTGTGGTTTGGTTTTGATTTCTTGTTTGCAAGGCATAGATTACATACGTTTGGTATTTGTTGCTCGCTTCCGCACAACATGTTAATCTTATTGCAATGGCGGCTCTAGGAATTTTTCTAAGGGTGTTCAAAAATTCTTATGCTCTACTACCTCTATAAACCACAACTAAATATAGACAAAAAAAAATTCCATTAATATCGACAATGCCACCCAAGAATAGCAGATAAAGTATATTACAATTGCCATCGACGAGTTTTCAAACTTGAAACCATTGCATAATAGCCTTGTTATCAACGGTATCAAATAACGAGAGAGACTTTGCATGTTGGCAGTCGGCCAAAATTAATGCGATCTATATGGAATTATTACAATTTGGACAAGGAAGTAAATATCATCCACATCATTGGCTTGTAGAATCAGGATATATTGTTTTGGATACAACAATGCTACACGTACGATCATTTTGGCTCAACCATTTACAACTTTCTCACATACACGTGGGCCCACGTGTATGTGAGAGAGTTGTAAATGATTGGAACCAAAATTATGTATGTGAACCAAGGTTTTGAATCTTGTACCGTACCGGCCGGTACGTACCGCATTTGCGTAAAACCGGTAACGTCACCTTGTAATACCGTCCCGTCCTCAATTCCGGTCAATACCGGTCGGTTCCGGCCATTCCGGACAATACCGAACAGTATGACGATTCCGGCTGTACCGCCCGAGATTTTGCAGATGGCAAACTTGTAATTGTTTCGAAATCAACTTCACATATAAAAGCTCTTTTCCCGTTTCCCCTCTCCTGTCAAACCCTACTGCGGCTGTAGGGTGTTCTTGCCTGAGATTGAGAGAGATGGCCGCCGATCTGCTATGTGTTTGATACTCTCCGGCGAACGTCGACCGAGAACCTCTCTGCCGATCTGTGCTTCAGTTCCCCTCTCGTTTTATCAGGTGATTTTTCCCATCGGTCTGTCTCTCTGTTTGTAGTGGTCACGTACACCATGGTTGACAGAAAGCTTGTAGCTTGAGACAGTTTATAGCATCTTTTGTTGTTTGGTGGTCATGGAATTGGTGGGTGGTCATGTTCTTAGGTTGTCGACATTTGTGAACTTGACTTGCAATTGAGCTTAATTTCAACTAGCATTAACTTTTTCCTTTTCTTTTCGGTGTTTGCATGTATAGCTGAATGTAGCCAAGGACAAATGTTAAAAATTGATGGCCATGTGTCCACCACTCCACCTATTGAGGATAAAATTTGATGAACTTGAAATAAATAAAATAGTATCCTCTGTCTGTAACATTTTTGTTTTTGTTTCCACAATTTTATATAAGAGAGATATAACAATATCTCACTCTGTATATTTAAAGGTTTCACAACTATTCTAATCAAAAAAATAAACGAGGCCATTTATTTTATTCTTATGAAATTTTACACTGCTGTTGTAACATTAAATAACGAAGTGAACTTACGGTGAAAAATACAACGAAACTGTGGTGTAATTTACAAATTTGAGTACAAGAATTGATTATTGAGTACAAATTTGAGTACAAGAATGAGTTCATTGGATGATAGAATTTACCCCCCCAAAAAAAGGTGATACTAGGAAGAATTTCCATTATATATATAGTACCGCTAAATCCGAAATGGTATATCGTACCAGTAAGAAAACCGGTACCCTGTCCGGTACGAGATTCAGAACCTTGATGTGAACCCCATGCGTAAGTGAGAAAATTGTAAATAGTTAAGCCAAAATAGGTACACAAATAGTATTTTTGTTTTGGATTGGGGCGAAGAAACTCGAGGTCCAGAGGGAACGGACGAAATACTACAAAATATAGTCAACATTGGCGACAACGGTGAATTAATTCTGCCTATACGAAGGTTTCACCAACGGCAATCATGCCACTCTACTGCCCGTTTCTTGGACCAGGGTCCCTTTCATACACTAGGGGCATGTCATGCACCTCATCCGGCTATTTGTTGTAAAAGTACATGGTTTTGATCAAATCTATAAGTAATGACTTTTACATGAAGTTGAATTTTATCCGAGTCGTGCATTTTCACAACCACGGCTAGATGAGTGTCATCCTCCTAGTGCACAGCTGGGCCTCCAAATCTCTGTTCTGGTACCCTCTTCCTATCTTCTTCTTATCAATTCCTATCTCAACACAAAAACCCTTCAAAAAAAAAAACACAAAAAGAACAAACCCGAATACAAACAGAGAGGGAAAGAGAGAGTCTCCTTCTGAGATCATCGTTTTTCACCTGTAAGTTCTCATTTCTTACGTTTGAACTTCATCTGTGTGTTTCCATCTATGCTTTCCTCGAATTTAACGTATTAACTTGATCGTATTCGTAGGTTGTTCTATATCATATTGAGCTTAATTTTCTGATTCCTCGTCAGTGGGTTTCTATTTTGTTTTTTTTATTACAACCGTTAAAAAGAATACATCTCTCTCAATTACATTAAAAAAAATACCTTAGTCAACAAATAACCTTTAATCAGAGGAGGAGAAATAGTCGATCTTTGCTTTTTTCAAGATTGAAACCCTAGCTGAATGCGCTGGCCTCAGTGGGTTAGGTTACTATTTGTATATAGATAGATGGAAGGCCAACAAGTTGTAGTGAGATATGTGGGTGTTGGGCTATGTTCAAGTAGCCATAGATTGGAGCGACAATTCAGTTGTGTTGTTAAAAATCATGACAACACAACCGAAGGATTGAGATTCGCATTTAAAAGATACGAATGAACGATTCACCCTTTCAAGGATGGCTAGTGATTCACCCTTTCAAGGATGGCTAGTGACTATTATGAAGGAACGGTGAAAGTTTTAGAATCATTGGATACTACTTTGGTTTTTATAAAAATTAAAAGAAAAGCAAAATATATAGTCTTGGTGTTCTTACTGAGAGAATTTTGAATGGCAACAAATTAAATCGAGTCTCACTTAAATAATAGGATTATAAATTGGGAGGATTGGGTTGTAAGTGTTGAATGATAGAATTGTAGTTTTCTGATTTCACGCCGTTGGGTTGCTATTTGTTTTACCAGATTCATATACAAATGGAGGGTCAAGAAGCTATGGAGGGATTGAGAGAGTTGGGTGGAGACTTTCTTGAGGATTTAGATTCGTATTTAGAAGATATCAACGATCAATTAACAATTTCGAGGATGGTTAATGACTCTGTTACCAAAGGGATAGTAAAAGCAGTTCGACAAATGGCAGCAGAGGAAATCGCGGCCAAAGAAATGGAGGTTGCTAACCTAAAGGAGAAATTGCATTTTCTCCAACTGCATGTTGATAAATGTGAAACTATGTTTGGAATATATAGAAAGCTTGACTGTTTTTTAGAGTTGTTTTTTTCTCTTCTGAACTTTTCTCGGTGTTTGGTGAAAAAAATTCTTTTTCCTGCTTGTCTCAACCATAAAAACTGAAAAAAAAAAAAAAAAAAAGAGGAGGAGATATAGTCCACCTTTGGAACTAGTTCTATTAAGTCTAAAAATATATCCCAATCTTCCAATTTCTTATTTTTAGAAAATTTGTCAATTTGGTCCATATTTATGTAGTTTTCTAATTCTTCCCATCAAGATGAACCGGAAAGTAATACGTTTCTTACCAGAAGCTATGAAAAAGTTCAATAAAGACCAAAACATGTCTCCTAAAACTTGCTTTTTGTACATTCCAAAATAACCCGTTCTCAGGGTCTTCAGCAATATATCATGAGCCAAGGAATGTGGGAAGGGGATTGTGTTGTAGCTTTTCTGTTGGTTTCTTGGAACATGAGGGAAACATTATGCAGCATAAGAAGTGTGGCCAGGAATCAAAATGATAAAGCTTGAGAAAGGGATTGATAGCATAAGAATTGGTCGGAGCGGGTGGAAGTCTCCATTAGGAGGCATATGAAAAGCTTAGGGTCTGTGGAGTGGTGTGGGGATGAGATTCTCCAAGAACTTATTCCTAGAGTGGCTGCCGCAAAGTTGAGCTTTGTCCTTGATCCTTTCATACCTCATTGATCCTCTCAAGCCAGTGGATACTATTTGTACACAACTAGATGACACGGTTGGCTTGCTTAAGGCATTACTTTGCAAGTGGCGGTGCAGACTTCACTTAAGAGTCTGAATGAAGAATTTCGAGAATGGTTATGAGATCAGAATGCTCGTCTTTGTGGCAGCCAAAGGGTGACTGGCTTGAAAGGATCAATGAGGTTTCAAATTTAAGGAATTGGACATGGTGAGGAAGAATATTCCAGACGTCATCTTGAATCAGATGACCTACTTGTGGAAAGGGAAATCCAATGGCACTTTGAAGAATAGGCTCCGCAGCCTTCCATTTGAAAACCATTCACATGGATTCATTAATGGATAAGGAAAAGGAAGGGAAGGCTGTCCTTAAAAAAAATTTATGCTTCTGAGAAGGTGGTGCAGCATTCTTTGACAGAAGCAAACTTGCTAGAATTGGCTGCAATTCTTAAAGCTGCTGCTGAAGATAGAAGCATCAGTCAATGAGGAGTTCTACCCAAATCAACTGGCATACTGAAAAGCTAGAAATAGACTCCATTCCATGCAATAGATCTGTGAATTTTTCACAGAGGTTGCTGAAGATGCTGAAGCTAATGCAAGGTCATGCAAGGTCAATCCTAGGCCATGCAAGGTCATGCAGGATACTCAATCCTAGGCCATGCAAGGTCTATGCAGGATGATTTTGATGGAAGCCATGAAGAATACCCTGTCACAAATTAAAGGCTTGAATGCAAAGTAAGTTCGCGAAAACAATATTGGGGATTCCCTTAACCTCGAAAAAGAAGGGAAATCAGGATTATTGATTGAAGTAGGGGAAATATAAAAGCAAGAGCTACTTCACTGGAGCATCACTGACCAAAAAGGAGCAGGCACTAGAGATTTCTGCTGCATTGGCTAAAGAAAAGGAGAGATTCGAGCTAGCTTCTCAAGAGCCCGACATTTGGAAGACCAGGCAAGTTGGCAGCAAATATTAGTTTCTAAAAGACCATGGAAGGGTGAGGTAGCTGAGGGAAAACAAACAAATTCAGTCAACAGCTTGACTGATGGCAAAGGAGTTATAGGAAGGTGATGAGCGGGATTATTCTTCTTGCTGTTACGCAGGAAAAGGAAAATGATGTTTTTATTACCCAGAGGGGAAAATTATGATCAAACGCAAGACATAACGAACTTCTAAACAGTTTGTTTATGATTTTGAATGTTGAGGTTCAAGTTATCAAAAGAATAATTTGAGATTATTGTAGTTTCTAAAGACATTTTTAACTATATCTGTATGCTCTCAAAATTTGTATTGTTGTACACCTTTAGGTTTTCACTGATTTTCGCAACCTTGTTCAATGGATTTGATATGATTGGAAACTGTCAAGTGATTTGTATCTATGGAGGTTGGCCCTAAAGCTTGTCCTTCCTTACTGTAGTCTTAATTTTATTCACATCCCCAAAACGAAGAGGTCCTTTTACTGTAAGAAATTAAGTACTGGAACCTTCTGCTGCATTGGGTAAGGAATAGGCGAGACTTGAGCTAGCTTCTCAAGACCAAGCGAGTTCGAAGCAAATATTTGTCTGGAAAAGCGAATTTTAAACTTCTGAAATGATCAACTGACCTTCTGAGGATTTCCAAATTAGAATGGTGATCAACAATTTGCAACCATGCTACATGAAGTACTTGCTGCCTGTGCCAAATTACTTATTCCCGAAATCTACCTACGGCTGGGGTGCAAATCCAAGATGGGTTCCAAAGAGAAAGGACCTCTAAGTCTCTAACCCTACCTCAACTAATGGAACCTTAGGCCTAACTTTTCCAGGGGTTTTGGCATGGTATTTTCAGAAATGCTAAGTATTTATGAGATTCGGTTATAATTTTGGCTGACGAGGAGTCAGAAAAATGGAATCAAATCCTCTGTTCCAAAAATTTTCTATTCCTCTATTCCGGTGCATTTCCAGCCACTGAATCACATGAAAATTTTAAAACAAAAAACAAAACACATACAATCCAACAATCCAAAACACTTCGGCACGGAAGAACACCATTTTCCGGAACAGGCGATCTCATACCTAGAAAAATGCATAATAGATTCTAATAATTTGGAGGCCTAAAACAAATTCAAAAAATTGGGGCCACTGCGGCTTTTTAAAAAAAGTTCAATATACGTGGCCAATATAAGGTAAAAAGATTAAACATGATATTTTATATTTGTAATTTAACTAAATTAAACTTCTAAAGTTTTTTATACCATTAGAGGAAAAAAATGAATCTAATATAGTAAAGAACCGCTCATACACAACGTTTTCCTTAACTAATCAAGTTATTAACTTTAGTTGTAAGAGTACTATTTGTAACAATAAAAGAAGGGAGCTTCTATTCGCAGCCCATTTTGGACTTCCTACAGCCCATTTACTAAATAAAACCCTGCTGACGTGGCAAATCAATAAATTTGCTTCATGTAACCCGACATTTTTCCAAAATTACCCCTTTCCACTCAAAACCCTTTACTCTCACTCAAAACCCTTTATTCTCTCTTCCCTCCCCACACACCCTAATCGATACAGACCTCCATCTCACCACAGCCGACTCATCTCCTCACCTCTGGTACTATTCCTCTCTCTCTCTCTCTCTCTCTCTCTCTCTCTCTCTCTCTCTCTCTCTCTCTCTCTCTCCGCCACCAAACTGGCCCGCCTCCATCCCAGTGGCGATTATTCTTCCCATTTTCATCCCATTGCCGACGACTAAGAACCACTATAGGTCCGATCAGATCTGGTGAACCGGCGACGAAGAACTGTCACCGATGAAGAACCATCATCTCTCTTTGTCGCTGATGGGTTGAAGCCTTGTAACATCAGAGAAATTGACAAGTGAGTCTCGACTTTTATTTGAATTGAATCTTGGCTGATTCAACTTAGTTAAGAAAACACTTGTAGTCTTTAGAGTTCTTAAATGATTCTTTTTATAAGCATGATTCATAGCCTGGTCTTACCATATCAGTTTGTGCTTGTATTGGTACGTATGCTATGAGCATTTGTTGAAGAAAACAACAGTGAATATACTGGGAGAACCACTGATTGTTAACACATTCACTCCAATGCAAACATGATTACACTGATTATTGTGCACACCATATGTTTGACGAAATGCTAGTAACTTAGATGGGCATTTTGTGTACCAAGTATAATTTTTCTTAACGAAATGCTAGTAACTTAGATGGGCATTTACTTGATTCATGATTTTAGTAACTTGGATGGGCATTTTGTGTACCATGTTATGTTACGAGTCAATAATGTATTTTTTACGGATCAAAATTCTAAAGAAATATTAATACAAGAAGAAATGAGTTCAGTGACGTCGTACAACACTGCTTAACTACTAAAAAATGAGTTCAACTTCATGCAGACCAATTGCTAATTGCTACAGCTGAAATTAATGGGATGATACTTTTATGAACATTGTTGCGATTGACACTTATAATTCTTTTCATTTTGAATCTTTACCAATTTGCTACTAGTGTAACATCTCTTCTGTTGTAATAACATCTCTTCCATGACTTAGTATTAAAACTAGGTACAAGACGTCGTGCGTAGCACGACTTTTATGCCCGTTGGTTTTTCGTGTGATCATTAGTTTTATGCCTATCTGCTTTTAGATCCCAAACATTTATTCTCCAACTGAGGTTATTACCCTCCAGTTTTACTGATTTGTATTTATCCTAATTAAGTTCCAGGGACGGAATAAGTCAACTTTACCCGTAATTATTGAATCAAACTATGCATTTTGACTGGCAAAGGAATGAATTTTGTATCATAAACATGAAATATTAAGGACAACATGAAATATTATTTGCCTTAGAGTTGGAATTTTATTTTGTTATTTTACTTTACTTTACTTGACTGAAGTTTTGTATGTCTAACAAACAGATATGGCCCGCGAACGGCAAACAGCTTCTATTCGGCGGCGCATGGCCTCGGAGGCTTGTCAGGCTACGGGCAAAAGTCCAAGCGTGCTCGTGCTCTGCCTGCCCTCCCCCGACAGCAGCCCCCTCATGTGGAGGATGCCGAGGAGGAGGTTGAGGAGCAGGCCGAGGAGGGCCAATTCGAGGAGGAGGTTGAGGAGCATTCTGAAGAGGGTCAGCCCGAAGAGGAGGTTCATCTAGCGGCGGCGTCTAGCGGGGTCGGTATACGTGATGGAGAAGATGTGCCTCAGGGGGGCCCACTAGACCGGGGTTTGTTAAAGAGTTTTGATACACATGTGGCAGCGGCAATTTGGAATAGGGAGTTTGTTAAAGAGTTTTTTCAATTTGTCAATATGGTTAGACTATGAAAATTTAATGACTTTGGTTATGTATGTATATTTTGTGGTTGGATGGGCACATTTGATAATTTGGAATATCTAATTTTGGCACATTGGTTATGTATGACTTTGGTTATGTATGTTTAATTTCAGCTCTCTGGTTTTCGCACATTCGGATATTAACTCCCGAAATTATACACATAATTCGGATACAAACTGCTGAATTATGTCAAAAATTGCGGATATTAACTACCATCACCAATTTCTGCTCGATCTGGTTTGAGGTTCGGATATTAACTCCCGAAATTATACACATAATTTGGATACAAACTGATGAATTTTTACACTTCAGATTTAAAATCCCGAAATTAGGTCTAATATTCTGTACATAACTACCAGAAATTGCAAATTATTTCGGACATAAATTTATCAAAAAATTGTAACACTTTCGGGAATTAACTACCGAAATATAGTGAGATTTTCGGGACTGTGTTCCGTTTCGAACGAACAGCGACTGAGAAATCTAAAAACCAATGGGTTGCCTCTTGGGTCGTTTTTTGCTCGAAAATCTTCATCTCCGAGATATTAGGCTCGCTCTCCACCTCGATGTTTTCCTCTAACTCCTCCGTGGTCTGGATTTGTGTATCCATTGGTGAATTTGGACTTCTAAATTGCTCCAATACTCTTTGGAGCTCTTCTCCCAAATCTAGTGAGGGAGAGATCCCTCCATTGATTCAAGATGGTTCTCCATTAAGAGAGAGGAGAGATGAGGGGCAGGGGAGGACAATGGGGTTAATGGCTGGAGGAGGAGGAGAGATTTTGTCACTGTGGGAATGAGAAACGATGGAAGAAGTGAAGGAAGAAGAAGATAGGAAAGTGCACTGGGTTGTATGTAGCAATTGGGAGAAAGTGGGGTGGGTTGGTATGAAGTAATTTGAGGGGTTAAATGGTCTTTTCACAAGGAAGGTTTTGGTATTTATTTTGGATGGGTTGTATTGAGGCAAAACGGGCTGCGAATAGAAGCTCCCTAAAAGAATTGATTGGTATCGAATCTCTCTCTAAAAAGAAAACCTCTCTGCCCTCTCTCTAAAAAGCCCAAAACACAACAGTTTCCGTTTGGGGGGCGGTGGCGCCGCCGCCTACCGGCCCCCCCTCCCCCTCTTTCTTCGTTTCTCTATTCGAATAAGCTCTCCTCACCGTCAATCAACCGTCCTGCCCCAGATCCGGTCCATTCGCATCTCCGGACTATGGTCCCCGGAGTCTTCTTCAGCCGGTCCCTTGGGTTCGGCCACTCTTACCCAGCCTATGGTTCAGCCACTCTTACCCAGTCGTTCCCACCCCAGATCTGGTCCGTTGGGTTCTCTTCTGCCGCCATGCATGGGTGGGTTTAGTCGGTTTTCGGGTCATCCTGTTCAGCCTATGTACCTCCATTCCCGGGGCTAGATTATCCTCCAATCAACACATATCCTCCGGCCCGTACCTCTGCCGTTTCGGGTTTTTAGATCTATGTTTGGGATCTACCACAATCAACAGCTACGCCTCCGGCCCGTACCTCTGTCGCCTTTCCTTCTGTGGAGGCTCGACCATCCCGTTTTCTAAACCCTTGGTGTTTTAAAATGAAAAAAATTGTTTTGTGGCTAACCTGTGTTTCCCCGGTCTGATCCTTTCCGTTTGGTGTTGTTCTTGGATGTTCTAAAAAATGTTTTGCTCAATGGTTTTGTTTACCCCCTTCCCAGGTCGAGCCTGCTCTGGCATGTGTTTTCTTTTTGTGCTTTTCAGGTTTGAACAGCGGACGGGAGTAAGGTAAAAGTTGTGTTTGTTGAGCAGTGGATGGGAGTAAGGTAAATGGCGTGTTTGGAGGATTTTTGTCTCTATTTGTGGTGGCTGTGCGGCTTCAAGTGGCGGTACGTGGTGGTAGGAGTCTTCGTTTTTTGTGGCAGCTCGTCTCTTTTTGTGATCGCTGATTATGATGGCTGAAGGGCTCTTTGTGGTGGTGGCGATGGTGATGAGATTCTTCGGTGGAGGCCAATTTGTTAATGTTTTGATTGATAATATGTTGTTTGTTCTTTATTACTATCTGTGTTTCTGTTGTGTAGGCCGAAGTTATGTCGTGACAGCTTAACTTTATAAAGATCTCCGCCTATCGCCGGCGAAAGTTTGTAATGGCGTTTTCACATATAATGAAATTTTCTATCTTTTCTCAAAAAAAAAAAAAAAAGAATTGATTATTTTAAACTTTATAGTTTTATCAAAGTTTTTTGCAAGTGAAAAGTAATTATTTTCACTATCAAAAGTGTTTTATTTGTAAATTGGATACGGAAAGTTAAAAATTAAATTATAATAAAGTTAGAAAATAAAAGAAAAAATTCAAAAAAAAAAAATTACGATGCAAAAAGTATGAACCTTGATCTTAGTAACACCTATTATGCTAAAGTATACCTAACTTATAACACAAGAGGTGCAATAATTATATAGTTTATACAATTATCCCAGCAGGGAAAAAAGGGAAAAAAATTTATTTTGCCCAATAAGCCTTTCATATGACTTGAACGTGGGACCTATTAGATCCATTGAGTTGCCTCAAGCCACTGAACCAAAAAAGAAAAAAAAAATTATTTTGCTCAACAAGCCTTCTTTGTATGGCTTGAACTTGGGGCCAATTAGATCCATTGAGTTGCCTCAAGCCACTAAAGCAAATTCACTTGCTTAAAAACACAAGACTAACTTAGTTACTCCCTCCGTCCCATATTTGTTGTCCAGTTGCACTATTCACTGGACCTCAAAAAAATAGTTATATGTTCAAATGTATAATGTTATATATATTCAATATGGATCTTGTTTTATAGTTCTCCATGAGTACTATTAAACAAAATTTTCAAAATTGTAAAAAACATTATAGATTGAAAGGTATAAGCAATTGAAAAATGGCACGCTTACCCGTAAACGGACAACAAATATGGGACGGAGGGAGTATAATATATACAAGCTAATTTTTTTTTTTGTTTGCCTCAGTCCGAGGGTTTGCTGGACTTATCCCTAGGCTAGCCTTGGTTATGCGCATCACTTGCGCATATTTATTTAGTTTATTGCAATTCTATTTATTTTAGTCTTTAGGAGAAGTTACTTAGCGTTTTTCCCATAATTGGGGATACTACAATATACACTCATTAAAAGTGTGTACCATATACACCTATTGTATGATCCAGATTGTGTCACTTCATTAGCAATCTTAACATTTTTTAGTTTTTCGTAACTTTTCAGCGATATAATTCATAACATTTTCTATAATTTGTAATATTTTGGAGTATCTTATAACTTATATAGAAAAAATAGTAACTTTTGTAAGGATGTATATGATACACACTGGATGTGTATGATATACACTCAAATAAGGAGTGTGTAGCCTTTTCCATTTATATTTATTTTGCTTGGAGTCTTCCTAGTGTTAGGAGAGGGTCAAAAATGAGCTAAAAAAACACATCCACCATAGGCCCCCAACCCATCCGGTACATGTTTCAGAGGATCTCCATCTTTTAAAAGACGTTTGTTATATGCATTAATATTTGTACCAACAATAGCAGAAACTCTCACATAAAATATGTAGGACCTGTCACTCATATGTGAGTCTCACTCACATATTCCATGTAAGAGAGTTGATACAATTGTTGGTGCAAAGTTTTAGTGTTTCTATCTTCTTGGTCCTTAAATTTTTACTGCACTAAGAGGGGTAATTTTGAAAGATGGAATCCTCTCTAGTTCATTGGACTAGATAAAACAGATAAACAGTCTAAATTTGAATCATACGTTAGAATAATCAATGCTTCAAATTTGTTCAGAAACTATTCCATTTATCAACTCTTTTCGAAAAGAGTCTCTGAGCAAATTCGAATCAATGATAGCAACAATGGGTAGTCTAAATTCTCGATGTTCTCTTATCAAGTTTCTTTTATAAATCTCCTTTTTTCAATCAAAAAATTGGATAGTCCAGATTTGAATGGTCTCCTCTGCTTTAAAACTTGGATGGGTGAGAATTCAATTCCTAATTTTCCGAATGTCGCATGAAAAATTGAACCGATCATCATCTCTGGACAAATCCCATGTGCCCCAGCTCTCAAATAATGGAGTCCCATCTCTGGCACTACCTAACTTCCAACATCTGGCATCTCACACCCATCTCAATCTAGTCCAAATATTACGGTGCCGGCGTGCCGCACTTGTAGCGTGGCATCCGAGTCATTGATCGCGTAATCAATAGCTCGAATTTCATTTCGACACTTATATGATCCGAGCCATCCATTACCAAGATGAAATTCGAACCGTTGATTACCGATATCAATGACTCATATGCTGCACAAGGTTGTAGTGCAGCACCGCACTATAAGATCTCCGGATGATTAACAAATGTACATTCTGAATTTTTGAATTTTTTGGGTTGTTGATTTGACCGAATATTAAAATTCTCCGTTTGATACAACTTCAAGCGGCCTTTTCGTCGAAGGTAAAATTTCTGAGAAATATGGGAGATATGGGACTCCGTTCTTGTGCGGTTTCGTAATGGTCTAGTTCTGTCGAGTTTTCAATTTGTTTTGGTCCATTCTGGATCCCAAAAAATAAACGAAATCGTTCATCTTGTAAAACTCGTTGAGAATAATGTCATGCAAAAAATCAATGTAGTAAGACTTCATTTTTTCTATGAACAAATCGTGTTTGTGCAAGAAAAATATACTAAAAGTTTCAAACCACATTTGGTTTTCCTTTTTTCCCTACACGAACGCGATTGGCTCGTACAGAAAACAAATATTGATCAAACTGGCTTTCGGTATGGATACTCTTTTCAACGAATTCTGTAAAATTAACGATTCCGATCATTTTTTTGAGTCTGGTATGGGCCGACAAAATTGAAAAATAGACAGAACTGAACTATTGCAAAACTAGACATGAATCGAGTCCGGAGATATGGTATGAGAGGATATGGTAGGACGGGAGATAATTGTGGTTGAGTGACCGTATACAGGATAAATTTAATCCGGGTAGAGGGGATAATTATTTATGATTTGAACTCTTTAATTTTGGACGCCTTTTATAATATGTAGAATTAGGTGTGTTTTCACGGGCTTGATCATGAAATTAGTCACGTGATTATACAATATTTCTAATAAGAAAAAATAAATGATATCGTACATTTACAATTATTACTATATTTTTCCAATAAAATTTAGTATATTCAAATACAAATTATTACTCCCTCTGTCCCTTTTTAAATAATTTATATAAGAATACGTGCAATTTCAAACCCCTAAAAAACATATTTCTCTATATAACTTTATAATTTGTTTTATACCATTGAGTACTTTAATTTGGTGCAAAAAAATTTAAAAACGTTATACAAAAGTACATTTTTAAACGTCCAAAAAAATACACGTTTCCTAAGTGAATCACTTAAAAAGAGACGGAGGGAGTATTAATCTAGACAATTGTTCTATTATCTCATCATTTCAGTCCATTACAAGAAGCATGTCATTGTTGGGAAGAGATACTAGAATATTTTTGAGCATATTTTATATATTCCCACACCAATTAAAACTTCAATAATTTTTTTAAAAAAAATTGGTGTAAATTTTTCTTAAAAATGCACAAAACCTATTTCTTAGTTTTTTGTTTTCTCTGAATGAACAAAGGATTACGAGACAAATGAGTATTAGAGTTGAGAAATAAATAGTCCATTTAGATGATAGTCACCATCTTATGGTCCAATAATCCTTGAGTATGCCCTCCATTATCGCTCCCACAAGTTTCCGCGTTTGCACTCGCTAAATACCAATGACTAGTGCATGCACGTGTTATAGGCACGACTTAACCAATTGACGCACGTGTTCATGTCCATGTTCGTGTTTAAAGGCATGATTTGAGCAATCGACACACGTGTTCATGCGACGACTTGAGCCAGCGACGCACGTGTCTATGCCCGTATGCATTCCTTAACGAGGAAGGAGAGGAGGTAATGAGATAGTGTGATTTGAATTTCGAGAAGAAGAGAGAGAATATAATTTGAAATTTTTAAATGTGGCGAGCCGGTGGAGAAAAATGATAGAGAGAGAGGATGAGTTGCAAGGTGTGACAATTATAGAACCGATTTTTCTCTCGGTCATGTTTTTTTTTACTACTCCTATCATATTATATTTTTGATGTGTCATGATCCGGAAGATACTGTGGGGCGAATTATGTGTAATGATTTGGAAAACACTGTGGAGAACTACTGCTACGACAAGTAGATATTGATGTCACAGATCTGTTCCTCTAATTTTGATGAAATGAACCAACAGAAAAAAGTCACATGAACATTTGCAATCTGTTCCAACTTCAGCCCTTTCCTAAACCACCCACCTTCTCTTCTCTTGCATCATCAACACATTCCACTGCATTTTTGCTTCCCATTTCGCTCCTTTTTCTTATGATATTTCCTGGTTCAGATCTGGAAGTTAGAGGGTTTTGTGGGTTGTTGTTCATAAGCTGTTTGAAGAAAGTCCGTTGTTGGGTTTTATAATTCTTTCCATCGCCTTTGTTCTACCATTGGATGAAAATCAAGTGCTCAAATGGGTATTAAGAAGGTAACTTCAAGCCTATTCTAGAGTTTGAACTGCTGCTCAAGTTATTGATACCCCTAGATATTTGAGCTATTTGAAAGTCTTATAATTATTTTCATTAGCCATTGTTGATTTTTTCTATTGGGTTAATGTGATTCAAGATCAATTTTTTACCCCTGCTATGCTTCTGCTTGGCATTTGTTAAAGGTCGCAATAGTTTTAGAAAAGGGGGTAATAAGAAAAAACACCCTAGTTTCTCAAGGGAGTGCTAAATCATGCTGAACAAGGAGACACCCTTTCAATTGTCTCAATAACTATACCAGGGGGAAAAAGAAACTAGTACAAATGATGAAAGTCGTAGCGATGGAGGTTTTGAGCCTACTTTTTGTGGTGGTAGCATTCATGTATTTTAGAACGGGAGAAGCCGAGGCAAATACTTTTGCGATAAATTGTGGTGCAAATGGAAGTGTCAATGTGGAAGGGAGGAGATGGGTTGGTGACTTAGCCCCTGACAGCAATATAACTGTAACTTCGGGTATTGTAGCCTATGATTCCAACTTTATTGGAGATTCGACCTATGCACCGCTGTATTCAACTGCCCGGATTTTTACTGATACTCTGAATTACACATTTAAAGGAGCCCAGGGTAATTCATTTGTTAGGCTTCATTTCGATCCCATCTCTTTTCTAAATTACAACCTAAATAACTCCTTATTTTCTATTGTGGCAAATGGTTTGAAATTAGTTTCGAGGTTCAACGTTCATGGTGAGATTTTGCTTAAGAGTACGTACTTGCAAAAGTCGGGGGGGAATTCAAGTTCTTTTGTTTTGATCAAAGAGTACTTCTTGAACGTTGATATTGATATCTTAGTCCTTGAGTTCATCCCAGATAAAGGCTCATTTGGATTTATTAATGCCATAGAAATCGCCCCGGTTGTGGACTCCATGTTTGTTAACTCAGTAAACAAAGTGGGTGGAAATGGTGCAAACAGTTCATTGAATTTGAGCAAACGGGGCATGGAAACAATGTATAGGTTGAACGTGGGGGGTTCTGAGATAAAACCCTTTGAGGATGAACTTTGGAGAATGTGGGGTTTGGACTCCGGATACATGGTTACAGCAGATGCCGGTTCAGAAATTAAGAACAGTTCTACCATTACATATTCTTCTACCAATGAGTCCGCAGTGGCTCCTCTTCTAGTGTATGAAACAGCAAGAGCCATGTCCAACACTGAAGTCTTGGAAAAAAGGTTCAACATGTCATGGAAATTCCAAGTGGACCCCGAATTCGAATACTTGATCCGGTTACATTTCTGTGAGCTGGAATTCGATAAGGCCAACCAAAGGATTTTCAGAATCTACATCAACAACCAGACTGCAGCTGACAATTTCGATGTTTTTGTGCAAACGGGAGGAAAAAATAGGGGATTTTACCAGGATTACTTGGATGTGGTGTCACCCAAAATTAACACCCTTTGGATACAACTGGGTCCTGACACGGCTGCCGGTGCTGCAGGAACTGATGCTTTATTGAATGGCTTGGAAATTTTCAAGCTGAGTAAAAATGGGAATCTAGCACACATAGAGAGCTATGGTCAAACAAAAGACAACAAAAATTCGGAAAGTCTAATCATCTGGGCAGGGATTGTAGCAGGTATAGCTTCTATTGCTATTTTAGGAGCTTTATTATTGTTCATCTTTTGTTTCTGCAAAAGGAAGCGAAACAATAAACTGGGCGATGCCAAGAACAGCTCTCCTGGATGGCGGCCTTTGTTCCTGGTGCATAGTGCTGTGAAAGCCAAGGGATCATTAGGAAGTCAGAATCGAAATGGGTCTTTATCCACTGCTAGAGTTGGTAGGATATTTACACTAGCAGAGATCAAAGGAGCGACAAATAATTTCGACGATAGTCTAGTGATTGGAGTAGGGGGATTTGGGAAAGTGTTCAAAGGAGAGATGGAAGATGGGACCCTCGTGGCCATTAAGCGGGCCAACCCACTATCCGAACAAGGCCTTACAGAATTCGAAACAGAGATTGAGATGCTATCTAGGCTAAGGCATAGGCATCTGGTGTCCATGATTGGGTTCTGTGATGAAGAGAGCGAGATGATCTTGGTGTATGAGTATATGGCCAATGGGACCCTTAGAAGTCACCTTTTTGGAACTGACCTCCCTCCTTTGACTTGGAAAAAGCGGTTAGAAGTTTGCATTGGAGCTGCGCGGGGCCTACATTACCTTCATACGGGATCAGAGCAGGGAATCATCCATAGAGATGTCAAAACGACAAATATATTGTTGGATGAGGATTTCGTGGCAAAAATGGCAGATTTTGGGTTGTCAAAAACTGGTCCCGCGTTGGAACATACCCATGTTAGTACTGCTGTCAAGGGAAGCTTTGGATATCTTGATCCTGAATACTTCAGACGACAGCAGTTGACTGAGAAATCCGATATTTACTCATTCGGTGTGGTATTGTTTGAAATTGTTTGTGCGCGAGCTGTCATAAATCCTAGCTTGCCAAAAGACCAGATCAACCTTGCCGAATGGGCAATGAGGTGGCAACGGCAGAGATCGCTTGAAACCATTATTGACCCACAACTCAAAGGGAAATACTGTCCGGAATCAGTAAAGAGATTTGGGGAGATTGCAGAAAAATGTCTTGCGGATGAAGGGAAATGCCGACCGACAATGGGAGAAGTTTTGTGGCACTTGGAGTATGTTTTGCAAATTCATGAAGCTTGGTTGCTTGCTAATTCAGGAGAAAACTCCTCCAGAAGGCAGGGACTTGAGGAAACAGAAACTGAGGTGCAGGAAGCTGAAAGTTGAGATAAAAAAAATCTGCTTAACCCTAAAACTAGAAGAGGATGAAGAATCTGTTTTGGCGGAGACTACTGGATGAGAAGAGGTGGTTGTAGGAGTGTGGGAGTTTTTGCAGCTGGTAAGGTGAGAACTCTAAGCTGGAGATGGTACTCAGTATCCAGGTTGTTATTGGCTTGAATTCTTTTATTTTTTTCTTCTGAAGATCTCTTAAAAGCTGAATTTCTTCATATACCATGTGATACCTTATTAGAGATGGTGAGAGACAGAGAGAGTATACGGTGGGCTCCTTCCTTCTCGAAGGCTCGATAATATTCTTTTGTTCCCCTTTTTTTTTTCTTTTTCTGGTTGTTTGGGAGCAATTAAAGTTATGTTCCACGTTTAAAGGAAATTGTATTTTATTTTTTAGTTCACTACATCATGTCTTTTAAGTTCAATATATGGTACTTAATCCATTTTCCAGAAATTTCCAGCCTTTTAGCATTGTGATTGCTACCCATTTAATCCGTACACTGTGTCTTCACGAAACTACAAGTAGAGAATTCATCATTTGACTTGAGTTCCAATAGATCAAGTCAGATCAAGTTAGTTGCCGATCACTGATCTGGACAATTTTCCAGCTGCAAAAGGCAAGACCCTTCTTATGGAGTTTCCGCTTAGATCATTTCTAATTGAAAAGGTTACCTTCACTATCTGTAGCTACAGCCATATACCAGAAGCAATTTGACGCGGACGTCATTTGATAGGGAATGTTATCGCTACAATCTTCAGATGCTTCCCATGGTGATTGCATAGGTTTGCTTTTATATAGGGGAGATTAAGAGATGCTTTCAGCAATATCAACCTCCTACAGTCCTCCTATGGTAAAAATGGGGGAACTTGTCCCTCTGTGCCTTCATCTTCTCTCGCAATTTTTATGCATTGTGTGCCCACGACACACAAACAATTTATATGTGTCCGTGTAAGTTTAAATAGAGGAATTTGTGACAAATTCTTGACACCATGAATGCAGCTTTGGCCGTACTAGGAGAATGTTGTAAGGGGATGGTACGGCTATTGACCAAACCTAAGTAAGGGCATGCCAAACAGTAGCTATGATACCAATAGTTGTATTTAAGATGATCGACCAGCCAAAAAGGATAAAATATGATCATTGTTCACTATTACTTGGACAATTTTATAAGAACTCGAAAGGGGTTAGTTTCAGGAAAGGAGCAAAGAGAGTAGAGTCTTCCATTGCCCATTTTCAGGACTCACAGTGGAGATGGATTTTTTGAGCTGTGAATCTTTCTTGCTTGTTCAGTTCAGAGACTTTTTAGTCATGCTATTGTTTAATGTTCCTTTCGGGATTTTGCTGCTGTCTTTTGTGCTTTTTATCTCTACGGACTACGGTGCTTCTCTTTGTTTTTTTTTTTTTTTTTTTTTTGCCACTGCTGCTTTTCTACTGCGTTTAATTTCCAGTATCTGGGAGATTGCAGCTGCTGTTGTGTAGATTTTCTAATGTAGCAAAAAAAAAAAAAAAAATTTGCTGTTGTGTTGCTGCTCTGAACTGACAGACTATGTGTGGACATCAGCCCGATGGGCCTGACTAGCCCAACCTGGACTGGGTTGGACACTTGCACTTCCTTTTATAGAAAAACAGAAAACTAAACACGCCCAAAAGCTACTCCTCTCATGTCCGCCTCTAAAAGCGAAATAATGCCATCCGGCGGGGTGATATGAGACACCATCTTCTCCTCCTGATCAACTCCCATGTTAGCAAAGCTATCTGCAACTTTGTTTCCCTCTGTTATTGTATGCTTCAACATACTCCCAGTGATGTCTATGAGGGTATTGCACTCTTTGATTAGCACCAAGTGGGTTGAGTGCTCAGGATGTTGTTCTTTTATCAACGCAATAGCAACTGCAAAAATCTGACTCAACATCCATCGCTTCCATTCCTTGGTTTTGAATCAACTCTAGACCTCTGAATATACCCCACAATTCTGCGTCCAAGCTTGTGCAGACGTGAAGCCTTCCTAGGTATCTGAGAACCCAATGTCCGCTCTCCTCTCTGCGGACACCACCAACCAGCTTGACCTGGGTTGCCCCTGCTGCTACAATCCGTAGTGAGCTTTAACTTTCCTATTCGTGGAAAATTCCATGACACAAGTCTTACATGTCTCGGATTAGCACAAGAGTATAGGAGAAAACTTTGAACAGTATCAGTAGAGAAAGCAAGGCTACTAGAATAGATTTCAGTAGAGTTGGTAGAAACATTATCAAAGACCCTTCTATTTCGAGCTAACCAAATTTTCCATTGCGTCGTACAATTAAAACACTGGGGAAATAACCTCCTGATTTCGCATCAGAGTGGTAGATGTTGTTCATGAGGAGCCAGCTCCTCCAATCAGCCATGCTATCCGATTAGGGTACCTGAATACTATGGAAATTTACCAGACATTAGCACTTGAAACGCAGTAAAAAAACAGGTGCTTGATATCCTTCCTTGCATTGTCACATCATGGACAAAAGTCACATTCCACCAAACCAAAGAATGATAGAAGTTTTCCCATGCATACAAATCCAAAGAAAACTTTCTAGTTTAGCAGGGATTCTATGTTTCCATATCCACTTCTATTTGATTGGGGAGTGGAATATCCGAAGTAAAATTGTAGGCAGTATTCACAGAACAGTTCTCATTACTAGAAAGTTTCCAACAAGGGGTGTCTTCATAACAGCAAACTTGGGGATCACAACATCTCAATGGAGTTGTTGGCATTGTTATTGATGAGTTGATTTAAAACAAGCCAGTTCCACTCTTTAGTAGTGGTGATGAAATCGGCCACTTTGAGGTTGTTCCAAATAGCATTTGGGTGTGCCACAGTTAACGTGCACTTACCACACCACCAATCATGCCAAAAGGAGATATCCTTAGCATCCCCCACAACTCATTTCAAGTTGTTCAAGACGTTTTTGGAGGTGAGTTTCTACTACGGTATTGTCGATATTTTTGGTATTCTTGGACTACACTACCAAGAATACCAAAAATATCGAAAATACTGTAGTGGAAACTCAGACGGTCCTCAAACATGATGTTTGAGAAGCTTTACTTTGCATAGGCCACTCCTTAGAGTTTTGGCCATTGAGATATTTCTTGTGAATCAGTTGAATCTATAATGGCTTACGCTCCGTCATAATCCCCCACCCAAGTTTACAAAGTAAAACAATGTTGGCATCTTTGGCCTTTTTAATGCCCAGACCTCCATTCTTTTTAGTACAGCAAAAGTGTCCCAATCGAAAGATTTATCTTTTTTATTATTATTATTGTTGTTTCCCCAGAGGAAATTGCGATTGACTCTATCAATTTGGTTAGTGATGGTCGATGGGAGAGCAGCGTTTGCATGGTGTAATTAGGGATGGTGGAGGTAACCGATTTAACTAGGGTGGCTCGACCCATGAATGTAAGAATCAGATTTTTCAACCCTCAAAGTTTACTGTTCAGTCTCTCAATCAGACCTGGTTGGGAAATAGACATATCACATAAAAATTCCAAACCAATCCGATTTCCAAAAAGCTAATGATTGTCATGACACAACTTATCGTATCCCTCTTTGTTGTTATTTTTTGGTCTAGTTACTGGATTCAATCTGGCCAAAGAAAAAAAAATGTTTTGGGTTAGTTACTCATAAACGGATTACTCCATAAGTGTGAAATTCTTTTCAATTTTCTTTGTTTTTTGTTTTATATAATTAAGGTGTTTGGACCACCTTACGTGTGTCTCGGCTAATTTTGAGACCCAATCCCATTGCCTACGTGTAGGGAGCCCAATTAAATTGGAGCAAAGCTTCATACAGGCTAGTCCCAAAAGAGTTGATAACACCTGAGAGGTTTAAAATCTGCGGAGCAAACCCCTCTTAACTAGTAGAGATTTTTTCACCTGCATTTTCATAATAGAGGTGGTCCAAATACGGCCTTAATGGTAATGGTAATAAGAATTTATATTTTTCTTCTCCTCCTAGAATAGTGATTTTCAAACTATAACAACACTCTTTTTTCTTGTTTTTTTTTCATGTCAAACTTACCACTTTCATGTGTTTTTCACAATGAAATACCAAGGTAGTAAATTCACTTACAAGAGACCAAAAAAAAAAAAAAAGGGGGAATGATAGTTATAAAAGGGGGATTGTGAAAATCAACCATCTTTTCCAAACCCTCGAAAATTTAACTGAGAAAATTAATTTTTCCACTTCACCCACTTATAAATACATTTTAAAATGGCAAATGTTAATGTCAAAACAGTTTTTTAATGTGTCAAAACTCCAATACATAAAATGTTTATACTTATGTGCAATTTACATGCCTTCTATGCAAAAACAGTTTTGGCACAATCAAAAACGGTTTTAGCATTATCACTAATTTGTTGTAACTCCACACTAGGGCGGGAAAAAAAAAAAAAGAAAAAACAAAAAGAAAAGGGGGCTAGGAATCGAACCAGTTCAGTACCCGGTTTTTGGGATTTTAAACTTGGTTCGAACCAAACCGAACCGGTTTTATATATTATGTATAAAATTTGTACTATATATACTCTTATTACTCAAAAAAGAAAGGGGGCTAGGAATCGAACCCCGTCCACACACATGGAAATCACTACACTTGCCAACTACTAGGCTGGCCAAAGCCGTTATAAGTAAAGTAGGAAATAATTATACTCATTAGTTATTACTGGTTCCCTTATGTATGTATGTGCATATATATATATAGGCAAATTTTTTAGTAAGGACCTCCCGTAAATAAGAAAAAAATGTAATTTTTTCACGTTAAAATTTGTTTTTGGGAAATCCGAACCGTCCAATGTGTTTAAAAGGTGTTTTCAAGGGTCCAAGCGAAAAATCTTCAAAAAAAATACCGAGAAGGGCTTGATCCAAACAGTATTTCGCAAAAACTGTATATTTACAATTTTTGCCAAAAACTGCTTGGATCAAGCCCTTCCCGGTATTTTTTTTTTTGAAGATTTCCCATGTAGACCCTTGAAAACAACTGCTTGCAACCTTGGATTGTAATTCAATTGTTGTTTCCCCAAGCGTAGGGTTTAGGTCGGCGGTAGCATGATACCGGTAAGTCCGGGTCGATTCCACAGAGACCAAATGCGCAGCGCGTGGAGGTTGATTCACGAATGTTGGTTTTAGCCTTAAAGCAGCAAACTTGGCTTTGTAGTTTGGGGGTGGAGTTCACTTAACTTCGTGAATGACACGAGATTAAAAAGACTAATTAAAACAAGTTTAAGTCAAGGGGTTCGCAGCACCCATGCCTTAGGCTGATTCGTTCTCCTCTAAAATAACCGGCTCGGAGACATCGTTAAACGACCCCGAACGGAAGATTTGGTATTTAAACTCGTTTGACTACAAATGGTGTTTCTCAAAGAGTAAGACTCTTGTGCCATTTATACAAACATTTTGATTGACATCGCCCCCAAGCATCACACGTGCCAAGTGGTCAAGCCCTTGGCTACGTGTGATCAACTGTTTGGTTCTTTTTACTTCTTTGCAATGGAAATAATTGTGTGCGAGCGTGCCAGAGAGAGTTTCAATCTCCTCCCTCAGATTAACTTTGGAAAAACCAAATCTAATCAGGCGATTGTGTTTTATTGGTTCAATTACCTCAATTAAGAGGATTTTTTCAACAAGTGAAGAAATGAAACCAACAAACTTAGGAAATCGAAGAACAAAAAGAAACAAGATACTTCGATCAATGAATCAAAGGTAAACTTACTTCGAAATTGTCTCCAACTTCAGATACAAGAACTTCAAACTGGTGATTGTTACAGGAACAATCGAGATTAATCCTAAACTACTTCCTAATCTACTTCCTAAACTACTTCGAACTGAGTTCGAGATCCTACAACTACTTCGAACTGAGTTCGAATTCCTAAACTACTTTGCCAATGAACAAACCAAGCATCAGTTTTTTGATAGCTGTTTGTTGAAGATTTGTCCGGGGGTTTTTCACTCTTCAATTTCTTCTATTTATAGACGCTGCTTGCAATTTGAACTTCCCGCTCAATGAATTTGAACATTGGCTTGTTTCGAACTCCAACTTCCATTGGCAGTTGCTTTCTCCTCCACGTTTGAACTTGAATCTTTCTAATTCTTCCTCCAGAAGCTCTGATTTTGAATCTGTGCAGTTTATTTAAACAAACTCGAATGACTTGTACGTTAAAGTGAATAACTGCCTCTTGATAAGTACTCCACGTGTTATAACTGCCAATTTGCTTTGTTTCCCAAGTTCACACGTGGAGTTTATATGTTTAGAAGTTAATATCATGGCTTCGAAACCACCCTTCACGTCAGTAATGGCTTGTAACTGCCAATAACTGTTTTTCATCTTTGACCATAATACGACATCGTATTGAGCCACTTATATTCCTTTAATCCAGTGCATCTTTATCAACAGGTAATTGCCAACGTTTGGCATTTTCAATTACGTGTCAATCGATTATTGGATTTGTTAATTTTATATGTAAACATACCCCCCACATTAACATCTTTGTTCAAGGGATTTGAATAAGTGTTAATGTGCCCTTTGCCGCTTCGAATTCCTGTCAACTTCCAAAGCAGAAGTTATTGGCAGTTCTCACCACTTCCAATGATGCAGTTGGAATTGATTTCTACGGTCCTTGTGAGAGGTTCATGGAAAATGGGCGGTTAACACCCACGTTCTTCACTTACAAAACTTGAATCGTTTCGAATTCAGATTTTAAGCTTATAAAAGCACTCAACTACTGGTAAAAAATGGATCACCAATTTTCACTCTGAACTTGCGTTTATCTCCTTAAGCTAAACTTAACCATGGCCAACGTTTCTGACACCCAAAATGCCTTCGAACACTTGGTTATTCAAGACCAAAACCCTACTAATACCAGAAATGCTGTTATACCAATTGTTGGTGAAATTCGAAGGGATCGTTCTTTTGTTTTGGTTCAAGTAGAGGATTCTGAACCTACTGATCCATGGAACCCTCCCACTTCTCCTTCTTTCAAATCCTTTCTGTGGGGTTTACCATCTGAGATAGTGGTGGTAAAAATGGATGACCCTGCTGGTTACAAGGGTTGGAGTAAATACCGCTCATTGGCTATGAGCAGATACTTATCTCCTCTTATTAGGCGTGACCCTAATATAATGGTACTCGACAGTCTCATTGCCACCTGCCTTACTCCTACATTCTTCAAAGTATGTGAAGATGAAAAATCTGGCTTCGCTGGCTATGGTGAACTCAAACAGAAAGCCAAAAGCCAATATATTTATTGGTTAAATGAGGTTCGAAGGCCTCATTTTGAGGGAAAATTTGTTGATCCTTCCAACCTTTCCCTTCGAACCCTTATACATTGCTTGATGGTATGCTCCAATGTTTAAGTCATTTTGGGAAGCAACTCTTTGTGATCTCACCACAATTTCCATTGGTAAAACAGCATCATGCCCGTAAGTTAAGGCAAAAGGAGTAGTACCTGTACTGGTTCTTTTAGTGGTTCGATATGCCCATAATACATTTAAGAGTAAGCTTGGCCATTCTTCTGGATTTCTATCAACCATTCTTTGAATACCTCTTTTGATAATCTTATTGGTTGATTCTGCTTGGCCATTCGACTGAGCATAATAAGGAGTGGAGTTAATCAAAGAAACTCCATGAGAAGCTGCAAAAGCTTTCACTGCTCTCTCTTCGAAAATGGATCCATTGTCTACTGTTATAGTTTCTGGAGATCCAAATCTGTAAATAATGTTCTTAATGAACTCAATTACTTGTTCTTGAGATACACTCTCAAAAGCTTGAGCCTCCACCCATTTAGTAAAGTAATCAGTGGCAACTAGAATGAACTTGTCACCACTTCTAGAGGCAGGATAGATCATGCCAATCATATCCATTGCCCAACCCCTAAATGGCCAAGGCTTAACTACATATTGTAATTCAGTAACAGGTAATCTTTTAAGAGGTCCTGTCTTTTGACAGGCTTGGCATCCCTTTGCATAATCAATACAATCCTTAAGGATAGTAGGCCAATAATATTCATACCTTCGAATTAACCATCTCATCTTGATTCCTGCTTGATGAGCCCCACAAATACCTTCATGGACTTCTGCCATAATTCTAAAGGCATCAATCTTGCCTAAACATTTAAGCAATAAACCATCTGCTCCTCTTTTGAACAATTCTCCATTGTACATAATGTAATTAACAGATCTCAACCTTGTTGCTCTGTCTGTTTTAGCATCAGGTTTTGTTAGATAATCAATCAATGGTTGTCTCCAATCGTTCAAACTAGGAGAAGTAGTAATTTCACATACTTCGAGGTCAGTATATCTATGTTTAATCATTGATAAGGATTTTCTCAGAGTCAACTGGCAAAATTCTCTATTTTTATCAGTGATAAACTTAAATCCTGATGCTCTTTGTGCTATTGCATCTGCCTCTCCATTAAAAAATCTTGGCACATAAGTGAAGGTAATCATATGGAATTGATTAATTAACAATTTCACATATTGATGATAAGGTTTTAAACCAACACTATGGCAACCAAAATCTCCCTTCACCTGGTTTATAACTAACTGAGAGTCTCCAAACACCTCAACTATATCAACCTTCAAAGCAATCAATAGTTCTAACCCCATGACTAAGGCTTCATATTCTGCTTGATTATTGGTACATTCCCCTTCACTTATCTGAAATCCAAACTTGGTTTTCAAACCTTGAGGAGACTCTAAAACAACTCCAATTCCAGCCATTTGGGATGTTTTCGAACCATCGAACCACATCTTCCATGGCTTAATTGTTACGGTATCAACATCTGCTATTTCAGGAGTCTCAATACCGTTCGGATGATCAGCTAAAAAATTAGCTAAAGCTTGTCCTTTCACTGATTTTTGAGGAACATACTCTAGATTGAATTCAATTAAAGATACAATCCATTTCCCAATTCTGCCACTAAGTACAGGTTGAGACAACATATACTTCATAACATCAGTCTGGGAAATTACATAAGTCACTCTAGGCATCATATAGTACCTGAGTTTCTTCGAAGCAAAAAACAAAGTTAAACATAACTTTTCTACTGCAGAATACCTACTTTCACAATCATTAAGAAACCTACTTAGATAATAGAAAGCTTGTTCCTTTCCTTCTTCATTATCTTGAGCCAACAAAACTCCAATTGAGTCATGGTTTGCTGCCAAATATAATTTAACAGGCTCTCCCTTTTTAGGTGGAACAAGAACTGGTGGATTGATCAAGTACTCCTTGATGGCCTTGAAAGCATCATCATGCTCTTTTGTCCATTCGAAGTCCTCTCCATCCTTCAATTTCAACAAAGAAGAAAATACTTTAGTTTTCCCTGCAGTGTTAGATATAAACCTTCGAAGAAAATTCAATTGACCAAGAAATTTTTGAAGTTCTTTCTTGTTTGAAGGAGATTTAGCTTCTATGATAGCTTTAGCTTTGTTTTTATCAACTTGAATACCTTTGCTATGGACTAAATACCCTAGAAAGTTTCCTGCCATTACTCCAAAAGCACATTTAGCAGGATTCAACTTCAGTTGATAATGCTTCATCTTTGAAAAGGCTATCTTCAAATGTTCTACATGATCATCAACAGATTCTGATTTGACAATAATGTCATCTATGTAGCATTCTAAAAAACCCCCAACTATTTCATGGAAGATAGTGTTCATAGCCCTTTGATAAGTTGCACCAGCATTTTTCAGCCCAAAAGGCATTTTGACCCACTCAAAGGTCCCAAGATTACCAGGGGCTCTAAATGCAGTTTTATGAACATCTTCTTCGGCTATACAAATTTGATTATACCCTGAATGACCATCCATAATAGACATAATTTTGTGGCCTGCAGAACTGTCCACCAACATGTCTACTACAGGCATTGGGTATTCATCTTTAGGGGTTGCAGTATTCAAATTTCTAAAGTCAATGCACACCCTAATTTTCCCATTCTTCTTGATAACAGGAACAATGTTTGATAACCATTCCACGTATCTTGCTGTTCTGATAAAACCTGCATTTAAAAGGTTTTGAATCTCCTTTTTTACCAATAAAATGGTTTCAGGAGACATTTTTCTTGGAAGTTGTTTGAAAGGTTTGCAATTAGATTTAATAGGCAACTTATGTTCAACCAAATCTCTACTCAAACCTGTTAATTCCTTATAACTCCAAGCAAAGCATTCTTTGTTCTCTTTGAGCACTGTGATCAATTTGGCCTTCGAAGTAGCATCAAGCTCTCTGTTGATCTGTACAGTGTTCGGAACAATTCCATCTCCCAATTCCACTTCCTCTAAAGGATCTTGGGAATCGATATAGTTTAAAAAAGCTTCTTCGAATCCGGTTGGCTTCAACCCCCAGTCAGATTTTTCAGCCAATAATTCCTCCCAATCATTTGTTTCTTGTAACTTTTGCTCTACTTCTAGAGCCATGAATTTGACTAAGGCCAAGGAGTTGGCCTCTTCGAACCCTGTCTTGGACTCACATCCAAGCAGCCTCATCTGGTGGGTTGTCTGATTCATAATCAACTGCTTGTTTAAGCTTAGACTTTAACTCTGCCAATTCTCCAATTTCCAACACACTGGATGGAGGGGTGGCAGGTTGTGCAATTTCACTTAGAGGAATGATCTCAGGCTTATACATTTCAGCCTCTGCACAATTTGCTGAAGTACTGAAGGGATGTGGATCTGCCTTCACCTCTTCGACCCCCACTTCTTTCCCATTTTCATACTTCACAATCATCAGGGCTTGATGCATCGAAGATGGAATACAACCATTGACATGAATCCAATCCCTACCAAGTAAAGCATTATACTTACTTGTAAAAGTATCCACCACAAAAAATGCTGTATCAGTTTCTACTTGGCCAACTTTCAGGCGTATAGAAACAATTCCTTTGGGATTTTTACTTTCACCAGTAAACCCAGCAATGGATGTGCTTGTTGGGATCAATCGAACTTTTTCTTTTCCCAACTTCTTCAAAGTCCTGGAAGGTAAAATGTTCACTGCTGCACCATTATCAACCAACACTCTGTTTAACAAAATCCCATCAAACAATGCAGATATGTATAATGGCTTCAAATGGTGCCTCATATCATTCGAAGGCGATTTGAAAGGATAAGAAAGATCAGCACAATTCAAATCCACTATCAAAGGATACTCAGAATTTGTTTCTGTATCTGGGACAAAAACTGCTCTTTCCTTAGAGGTCACTTCTGGCTCTTCCATAGCATTAACCATAATCATAAGCTCCTCTTCTTCTTCTTCCTTTTGAATCTTAGAAACCAAGGCTCCCCAACCTTCATTCCAACCATTATCATATGTAAGGTTATACTCTTCATCACTTGATACATCCATGATCTCCATAGGAGCAACTGTTGGTTGTAGTGCCCTTCGAACTGATGAGCAGTCTGGTCCAAAAGGTCCAAAATCAAATGAAGGAGCAACCATGTTAATTTGAACTTCAGGCAAAGTCCCAAACTGAATGGTCCTTTTTTCCTGTATTGGTAATTCTGATCCATCCTCTATTGTGTCCATCTTTTCAGAAAACTCCACTGCAGAAGTTTCCATGGGGGATAATGTTTCAACAGGAGATGAATTCATACCTCCACCTTCTTCCTGTTCCACTATCATGGCCTCTAATAGGCCAGACTGATAGCTTGCCAAGGAATTTGGTGAAGCTGGACTATTTCGAGGTACTTCACTGTCCATTCTTGCAGCCAGACTTTCCAGTGTTTCCCTCTCTGATTGCGTAAACCCCCTTCGAAGAGATTCTTCAGAATCTTCCCTTCGAAGTCTGTTAAACCTTGGGTTAAACTTATCACCCCCATTATGATTATCCTTGGTGGCATATTCTTCCATTTGGAAACTAGTATACCTCCTTTGCAGCTTCCTCTTTTGAGTTCTTGTTAACATAGGGATCATTTGAGGTGTTTTAGTCTTTGGATCTCTGACCACCACCCATTGACCAGCAGGAGTGTTTGGAGGTTTAACCATCTTGTTTCCAACTTTAGAAGGGGTTTTATATCCCTGGAAGAGTTCTGGTTTAACTTTCTTTAAAAACCAATCAGGAACTCCTTTTACCAAGGTGAATTGTTCCCCTTCTCCTTCAGTTTCCTGGTCCATTAGGGCCTTTCCAGTGTTAACCTTCTTCAAAGGAGGATAATCCCTCTTCGAAGCTGGTGGAACTGGACTCGAAGGCACATTTCTCTTTGACACCGGCCAAGGCTTCTCATTTCTTCCATGATTTGGGCTTATCCATGGTTTTCTTTCATTATTTTGATCCAGAGCCTTCCTTTCCATCCTTTTTGGAAAAAAATCAACCCCCTGTCGATCCAAATCTTTGAAAATCAGATAATTAGCCCTGCATTCCATACATAAGCATTCCAGAAAGGATGCTTCAAGCATGGGAAGATGAGATTGCTTAAAACCCTTTTTAGAAGAACTTCCTATTGCATAATCTTGCCGGTGAGCCTTTCCATCATTACCTCGAAGTTGGCCAATTTTTGGCTTTCCTCTTCCAAACTGAATAGAATTCATCCCAACATGAACTCGTCTGTTTTGCCATACCTCTTGAACTGTTTTAGCCAAAGAAGTTGGCACATTGGTATTAGCAGTTACTTCTTCAATCTTTGGGAATGGATCTGTGTCTATTCCCATGGTCTTTTCTGGAAACATAATCCTTCCTTTCTTAATTTGCTCCTGAATCCTGTCACGAAAAACATTACAATTCTTAGTTGAATGAGTCCAGGAAGCATGCCATTTGCAATAGTTCTTCCCTTTCGTTTCTTCCAAAGTTGGAAGTTTAACATTTTCAGGAAGTTTGATAAACTTTTTCTTCAAAAGGTAATCAAAAATTTCATCTGCTTTAGAAACATCAAATGAGTATACTTTGCTAACTGCTTTCTTATTAGTCCTTGGTGCTATAGAAGAATCCTTTCGAACTAAACATTCACACACACAAGGGTCATGCTCAACAATTTCAGCAGCATCAATTTCATAAGTAGAGTCTTTATAATAGGTTGAATAAGAAGAGTTGTTCCTGTCGACATCTTCTTCTAACAAAGATTCATATCTAGAAGCTTTGTAAGTTAAGTCAACCAAATCTCTAAACTCTGTAGAATCGAACTTCTTCCTAAGTTCTCTACTCAAACCATCTTGTGCTATTCTCACAAATTCAACTTCTGGTAGTTGCAGTTTACATTTGTTCCTAGCCTTTTTAAACCTAGCAATAAAGTGAGCAGCCTTTTCATCAGGCTTTTGCTTTAACCTTGCTAAATCAGCCATAGTGACTTCAGGCTCAGTTTGATAAAATTGTGCATGGAATAATTCTTCCATCCTTTGCCAATTTGGAACTAACTCTGGTGTTAAATTAGAGTACCATTCGAAGGCTGTTCCTGTCAAAGAATTAGAAAACAATTTCAACTTAACGAACCCATTATTGCCTAATTCTTTACATTGAGCCGTAAATCTGGCAATATGCTCTGTTGTTGATTGTTTTCCATCCCCATGGAACAAAGTAAAATTTGGGATTTTGAACCCCCTAGGGACTTCGAACTGCCTATCTATCCATTCTGGATAGGGCTTTCTATAAATTTGGGTTTGTACTCCTCGGTTCAAAGGTCCATATACCTCTTGCATAAGGCCTAATATTTCGTCTCGAAGGGCTGGACGTTCTCCTAGAGGCACTCTTGTATTAACAGGTGCTCCCAAGTAGCATTTCTAGGCATATTATCTTCTGGAAACCTCTGAAAAGGATCATCAAAAAGCCTATGTTGCTTAAAACCCCCTTCTTGCTTTGCAAGAGGTTCATATAAGTGGTTCGAATGTATCCTACCCATCTCTGGTATCCCTGCATACTTAGGAATTCCAATCTCTGGATTAAACCTTTTTGCACTGGTCCTATCTTTCCCATTAAAATGACTTCCAGGAGTGAATACATACTCATCAAACCCGTAATCATTGTTTCTAAAACCCTTATCCTCATTTAAACCATCAAAGTTTGGTTCGAATGGGACATTAGTGTTCTGTTTGAACACTTTCTTAGGTTTAGGAGCTTGATAATCATGAGTTTTTGCAGGTTCATACCAAGATTCTGGTATATCATCTACATTTATAGGCTCTTTTCCAGGCCTTGACTTAAATTTGCTTGTACTAGCTTCTCCTTTATCCTTCTCAAACGAGGGCAAAGGATCATGCCTAGTTACTGATTGCTCTTCTAACTTTTGTAACATAAGTTTCTGGGTTTGAGCCAGTTCTTTAAATGTGGCAATCATTTCAGCAAACTGATTAGATGACACACTTCCTCCAACTTCTGGATTCTTTGGGTCATCCACATGTACAGTTCTGTTACTCCTAGTATTCATTCGAGAACTCTGGCCAATCCCTGTATTTAAGTCTTGACCAGTACGAGTCTCTGGTCCTATTTGTAGGCCTTCGACTTGTTCATTCTCTCTAGAATTGTTCTCGTCTTCTGGCATTTGGCCAACCTGAGAATCATCCGCTTGCTTCCTAAGTTTTGGAGCCATTCAACACTTTCAGGGGTCCCACCGGGCGTGCCAAAAAATGTGTTTGGTTCTTTTTACTTCTTTGCAATGGAAATAATTGTGTGCGAGCGTGCCAGAGAGAGTTTCAATCTCCTCCCTCAGATTAACTTTGGAAAAACCAAATCTAATCAGGCGATTGTGTTTTATTGGTTCAATTACCTCAATTAAGAGGATTTTTTCAACAAGTGAAGAAATGAAACCAACAAACTTAGGAAATCGAAGAACAAAAAGAAACAAGATACTTCGATCAATGAATCAAAGGTAAACTTACTTCGAAATTGTCTCCAACTTCAGATACAAGAACTTCAAACTGGTGATTGTTACAGGAACAATCGAGATTAATCCTAAACTACTTCCTAATCTACTTCCTAAACTACTTCGAACTGAGTTCGAGATCCTAAAACTACTTTGAACTGAGTTCGAATTCCTAAACTACTTTGCCAATGAACAAACCAAGCATTAGTTTTTTGATAGCTGTTTGTTGAAGATTTGTCCGGGGGTTTTTCACTCTTCAATTTCTTCTATTTATAGACGCTGCTTGCAATTTGAACTTCCCGCTCAATGAATTTGAACATTGGCTTGTTTCGAACTCCAACTTCCATTGGCAGTTGCTTTCTCCTCCACGTTTGAACTTGAATCTTTCTAATTCTTCCTCCAGAAGCTCTGATTTTGAATCTGTGCAGTTTATTTAAACAAACTCGAATGACTTGTACGTTAAAGTGAATAACTGCCTCTTGATAAGTACTCCACGTGTTATAACTGCCAATTTGCTTTGTTGCCCAAGTTCACACGTGGAGTTTATATGTTTAGAAGTTAATATCATGGCTTCGAAACCACCCTTCACGTCAGTAATGGCTTGTAACTGCCAATAACTGTTTTTCATCTTTGACCATAATACGACATCGTATTGAGCCATTTTTATTCCTTTAATCCAGTGCGTCTTTATCAACAGGTAATTGCCAACGTTTGGCATTTTCAATTACGTGTCAATCGATTATTGGATTTGTTAATTTTATATGTAAACACAACGGGATTAACAAATCCAAATTTTGATACATAAAATCAATCCTTACTCTTTGATTAACAAGCAATGTTTGCATTATGGCGAGGAGAGCGAATGAACCTAAGTCACGGGGTGCTAATCACCCCATGACCGAGCCTAAAACGACTACTCAATCATAACTACGGGAAACATGACTATTTTCATGAAGGAAATAAAGAACATAACAAATGACTTTAAAAAAAATGATTTTTATAGAAGATCTTAAGTTGGCCTACAACTTTAAACCTTAAGAAAATCACAAACAACACTTACTAACTTGAGTTTAGAAAGGAAATGACTAGAACAACACAAACACTAAAAACTTGATGAAAATGCAAATTAACTAGATTACTAGGAAGGTCTAAGCAAGAGCTACAAGATTAATAACATGAAATTAATATAAGACAAACACTTACATGGAAAAAACTAGAGAGAGAGCTTCAAAGTCCTCCAATGGAGAGCAAAATAAAAACTAGGAAATGAAAGAGTAAAAAGTGTGTGAGAAGGAGAGAGGAGAGTGCCCCCATATAGTCTTCCCTTTCTCTCTCTTACAAATATCCATAAAGCCCTCACAACAACCAAAAACTTGCCATTAATAGAAAGTGCATAAAGTGCTCAAAAAGTGGTTTCCGGGCATTTTTGGACCGGTCTAGAATAATTCCGGATCGGTCCGGAATCGTCTGGAAAATAATTTGCAAATCCGGATCAGTCCAGAATAATTTCGGATCGGTCTGGAATGGTCTGGAAATAATTTGCAAATCCGGATCGGTCCAGAATAATTCCGGATCGGTCCGGAATGGTATGGACTTGAATTTGACTTCTTTGATCCCTCCCATTGAATTGCGTGCTTCCGGACTTCCTCCAAAATACTTAAATGAGTTGTGCGACCCTCGGGGGAGGTGTTCCTTGGTCACTTGAGTGCTCGTTCACTCCCGGACTCGTTTTTGTGAGTGTCAAACACAGCTTCAAAGCCAACGACGTGACTTGTGACTTTTCACATTCTCGGGCCTTGGCCGAATCGTCGTTTCGTGGCTCTTGAGGCCCGGTGTTGGCGTGCTGTGGGGCACGTGGCCCTCGGTAACTTAGGATGGTTCCCAATGTGCACAAAATGCGCTTATTTTCCTTGTTTAACCTGTAACTTACAAAAACACCACTACACGCATATCAACCAAATTAAGTGCGAATTCGCGTGTGTGTGTGGAATAAATGAGCGAGATAAGCCCCAGTTATCTACAATATTGGGGGCTTATCAACAACTTCTGAACACATTGGACGGTTCGGATCGTCAAAAAAATGCTCGGATCACGGAGGTCCGGAAGTCCGGAGTCCGGATAGGAAGTGGAATCTATATATATATATATATAATGAAATCCTCACTTCCCAGTCTCAATTTGCGGCAACACCTCTCTCTCTCTCTCTCTCTCTCTCTCTCTCTCTCTCTCTCTCTCTCACACACACACACACACACACACACATTTTAATGTTCTCCTCCCAGAGAAGACATTGTTGTCGTCGTCGTCGTTGTCCGTCATCGTCATCATCCACTAGATTTGTTTCTCTTTTTTCTCTCTTGATCTATATTTGTATATGTATGTATATATTATGCGTATAGATCTATATATGTATGTACACACACAATTTTTTTTCGATTGATTATTGCCTTTCATTGTTTCGATTGAGTTGCAGATCTGTATATGTATGTCGTATATCCGTGTTTGTGTGTGATTAATGTGTGCAGATTTCTCTCTCTCCCCCTGAATCAAATCGACCTCTAAACCGGACCAAACTGGGACGAACCAAACCGGAATCAAACTGAACTCTAAAAGGCCGGTTTCGGTTCTATGGTTTCTCTGAACCAATTTTCTCGGTTCACTCAAAACCCCCTCTGAATCGGACCGATCTGAACTGGTTACACCCCTACTCCACACAATGTCCAAAACACACTAGAAGATCATTTTTTAAATGCATCAATAAAAAGCATTTCTCTTTATCCAATTCCAAACTCAAATCATATTGGAGAAGGAAAACAGGGTGGATTTTTATTTTATTTTTTAACAAAATGAAGAAGATTATAGTAATTAACACCTAACGACACTTACATAACGGAGTTCATTACAAATATTTTAGGCAAAATCAAACTAATCATCTAAATATAAAACGAGAAACACACAAGGCAATCGATTTCTTTTACCCCAACCCAGACATAGTCTAATGCAAACAGCAACACTCCCTATCCGCCTTAGATTCATACTTAGAATCAACAGTCTCAAAAGAGATAAAGTGCTAGTTAAAGATAAAAGTCAACAAATACTCAAACGATTAGATTGATGGACTGTAAAGACCCATACTTTTAAAATATTTTTCCAGAAATGTTTGAAATGTTTAAGTGTTGGATTATTTAGTGAAATGAGTGAGTTGGGACCCAGTTGCATTACACTAGTCAATACAGAGGCCGGAGGTGTAATTTTTCAATAATGTGTAAAGTTCACCCTCTCGCTCAAATCCCACTCCAAAATTCACCCTCTCGCTCAAATTTCTCCAAGATCCACACCCAACTCCGCCAACTACATGCATGTTTGAGCTTGGGGAGCATTGGTTTCACTTCGGGAGGTGGTTTTTCAGTTGGAGCACTTTAGGAAAAGCTTGGGTTTTGTTCATCCTTTGATCTAAAGTTCTTACACCTTGAGGCAAGGAGATTTCTACCA
Organism: Vaccinium darrowii; assembly: GCA_020921065.1. Classification (NCBI taxonomy): domain Eukaryota; kingdom Viridiplantae; phylum Streptophyta; class Magnoliopsida; order Ericales; family Ericaceae; genus Vaccinium; species Vaccinium darrowii. The sequence goes on from CM037160.1 coordinate 27,173,588, forward strand.
TTACTAAGTGTATTTGAGTGTTTGATATGGGTATTGTAGATACATTTGATCAATCTCTTTGAAATTGTTGAAAACCCACTTTCTAGCCTCAATTTGATCAAGAGCTTAATTTTTTTTTATTATGGTTGATCTCTTAAATAAAATAGTCGTAATATAATCCCTTGTAGCTTATTGTGTTGATATTCGGCCTTGGAATTGCTTAAGTTGAAGCCCATTGAAACCCCCTGAAGCTGTCAAAAATCTGCTCGTAATAGCCTCTGGATCAATCCACTTTTGAGGTGGATTGATCGAAAAACCTTCTGTTCAGTTTTGGGCCACAATTGATCGATCCACTTTTGAGGGTGGATCGATCCAAATTTTCCAGCAAACCCAAAATTTGTTTTCCTTGGTTTCAATCGCTTGTTTGGGTAGTAGTACTTGACATATTCGTTCCCTACACCTCAAAACTTGTTGAATGGCTTGTTCCTAGCCTATCCTTGTATGGTTAGTGACTTCGTTGACTTCCAATGCGACGCATACACCATTAGACAGTAGACACGCGCGACTTGTTTGAAATTGATGAAACATGTAAACTTGAAAGATGATCCGAGGTGTGAGTAATACGATGACACAATAGCAAAACTAACGAACATGGATTGAAATGAGAACTTAAAACTATTGATACGGGGTCGTAAGATAGCCCGGAATGATACTAGGGCCGTCATATGGACGTGTCGCTAGAAATATGCCTTGGCCAAGGGGAAGACGATACGGGTTCTAGGGGCAGAGCCAGGATTTTAGAGAAGTGGGGTCAAAATTAGAACTATGTGCGAGTTACTTTTCCGATTTGCCAGAAAGAAACAATTAGATAACAAGCTAATCAAAAGTAGACATATATTAATAACTAAATGTAGCTTCGATTTACAATTTACCCCGACGATTTTTCATATTTTGGAAACGATACATGATTGCCTCATTTGTAATGCTATCAAAAATATCTTTCTCAATATAAACAACCAAACTATCATGCATCCATTGATCACACATTCGATTTTGAAGCCTACTCTTCACAATCTTCATAGCAGAAAATGCTCTCTCTACTGTGGCAGTGGCAACCGGTAGAACAAGGGCCAAAGTAAGAAGTCTATAAACCAAGGAATATCCTATATCTCTTCGGGTCTCAACCATCTTCTTCGCAAGGTCACCAATTCCTTTCAAATTGGAAAAATCACCACTAGAACGTACATCCATGATGAAATTCTCTAGTTGATTCGGAAGTGCCCAAAGCTCAACATTGGAAAAGTCCTTAGGATAAAACTATGCAAAACAAATCAACATTTCCTTGTCAAAACTTGCAAATGAATCACATGGGTTTAAACATGCAACACAAAGAAGCAACTCTGTGTTCACCTCATTAAAGTGACTATTTAGCTCTAGAAGTTGCATATTTATGGCGGTATAAAGTAACTCAACACGATAGTGGTGCAAGTTTGTCGTTGCTTGAGCTCTACACCTTGATCTTCCTTGACAAAATGTGTCATCCATGCTAGGAACATCAATCGAATTTTTTGCACAAAAAGTGATGACTTCTTCCATTAAGGAATCCCACCCACTATCTCTCATCAATTGGAGTCGGTCCTTGGATACTTTAACTAGTCCCATGGCATTTACGATGTCTTGATCCTTTCTTTGGAGTGCTTGTGACAACTCATTTGTAATCCCCAAGATAGAGCTCATCAAATGAAGACTATACACAAACTTAAAAGATTGTATCTCCTTTAATAAACGAAATGCTTCCGATTTTTGTTCCAAAGTGGAGCCATCTTTGACTGCTACATCAAGCGCATCAATTACCGTCGAAAACATATTAACGATGCTAAGCAAAGTCCCATGATGTGATCCCCAACGTGTATCACTAGCACGAACAATAGAGCTCTCTTGATTAAGGCCTCGCCCACTTGTAATCTCATCATTACTAAGGGCTTCAATAATTTTGGCGGCTTGTTTGTCTCGAAGAATATCACAACGTTTGCATGAGGCTCCAACAACATTAACAATGTTGAAAATCGAAGTAAAGAGGTTGCCAATATTGATGTGGTTCTTTGCTACGGCCACAAGAGCTAGTTGAAGTTGGTGTACGAAACAATGAACATAATACGCACTTTCATTCTCTCTCAAAATAAGTGTCTTTAGTCCGTTGAACTCCCCTTTCTTATTGCTAGCCCCGTCATAACCTTGGCCACATAGCCTCGATATGCTTAAATCATGTGTTGATAATAAGTCCTTGAGTGCATTCTTAAGTGAAAGAGCACTAGTACTACTAACATGCTTAATGCCCAAAAAGCGTTCAATCGCACAACCTCTTTTATCAACCTATCTCAAAGCAACCGCCATTTGCTCTTTCATGGAGCCATCTTTATATTCGTCAAGGAATATTGAAAATAGCCCATCACTGAGCTCTATTTTGATGGCATTTGTCGCCTCCACTGCAATCACATTACAAATATCCTTCTGAATATCTGGAGATGTCAACTTAAGATTTTCAAGAGCTTTTTAAGTGCAAGAGCCCTTAGAACCTCATTTTGCTTTGTAAGAAACTTCAAAAGCTCAAGAAAATTTCTTTGATTGCTTGAAAGCTCGGATTCATCACGCCCACGAAAGGGAAGCCCTTGTCGTAAAAGAAACCGAATGCAATCAATTGATGCCATCAAACGTACTCTATAATCCCTCTTGGCTTCATCAGATTACTTGGAAAGAACAGTTTCTACATGTTGCTTTTGATTCATCAAGTCGAGATCCTTTTTCAATGCTCAATGATGAGCACTATTAATGCCCTTTCATGAATTTTCAACTTATCCTTCCTCTTTCAATTCGTGAAACCCTCACCAACAAAAGAATTACCACCCCTTGGTCTCCTATTTCAGGTTTGAAAAGATAGCAATAAAGGCAAAATATAGCATCTTTGGATAAGTATACTCCAACCAACTCTCAAATTCTTCAAACCAAGAAGGGTTAAATCTTCTTAAGAATCCAAAAAAATACCTTTAGAAAAATCATGATTACGTGGTTGACAAGGGCCTTTGAGCAAATAGGCCCTACTAACCCTCTCTCGGATATTAGGCCCATAATCTGTAATTGAAGGTCGCAAGCCCAGATCCGCAGGAAGATCAGGCAATTCAATTTTTATACGGCTTTGTTTCGGAGGATCGTTGTTACATGTTGAAGTTGATTTGATACGTTCCTTTCTCTTAATTAGATTTCGCTCCATCCTAGAACAAATATACAATAACATATAATAATGAATACAGCCATACAAGATTTGTCCACTTTTCACAAGCAACATTCCAAACAAATAGTATAATACTAACTGATTTTTATATGTTCTCTTGTTAGCCAGTTTGTTGTTTCCAATAAAAAAAAATTAGACTATAGAATAAGCCCACATAACTTACTAAAGCACTAAAGCAGCTGGCAACAGAGAAAAGGCAACAACAGACAGCCAACAGGTCCGCATTTAGAAATAAATATAACAGAAATTTGGGGAAACTTACCTAGGGTTTGGATTTCACCAAGAATATATAGGGTTTTCAACCAAATTCATCAAGCATATGAACTTTTATAACCCCAGACACAAACCCACTAGCAAAATCAGACCTTTTTTGAAAAAACCAAGATCAAGGAATCTTCATACATGAAACCTAAACATAAGAACACACAAAACCCGGATCATAAATTGCTTAGAAACCGATTGTTTTGCAAATGGAACAATCAAAACAAAGGGAGATCTACAAAATGATAAAGAGGTAGGGGAAATTCCAACACATCGAAGGGATGAAACAAAATGCCAATTAAATGTCGTGAAAACCCATTCAGTGGCTAAGTAAAATGGATGAATATGAAGAATCAAAGGGGCATGAAAAATAAAACAAATACATACGCTCGTAAGATATGGAGGAGAAAGCGGAACCCTCACGAAGGACCCAACCTAGAAGATCGTCTTTTCGTTCTTCATCTTTCTCCAGAGAAGAGCAAAATTTGGTTTGTTGGATAAAGTGAAGCCAAAGGACAAGATAAAAGGAAGATGCTATTTGCCACCCCTTTTTTACTTACGTGCCAAAAGTGTATATGGGTTGGGGCGGAAAAAAAAAAAAGAAAGAGTGGTCAATTAGCAATTTTTGGATGTGTATTAGTAATATCCCTATACAAATTTGAGGTTCAGAGTGGTCAAGTTACCACTGTTGTATTCACTTCCCTCCGCCCCTGACGGGGGCGTAAGATAACCCGGAATGATACCAAGGCCGTCCTATGGGCATGTCGCTAGGAATTTATAAAATGCTAACGGCATAATGATTTGAATGATTTGGACACATTTGCGAGATCGGGTACGCGTCGGGTACTTTGGGTGAAATTCTATGAAACACGGGACTTACGAACTCATTTTCTCTTTTGTCAGATCTTATGAAACTTTGGAGTGTCCTCATATGACTTATCATTCTTATCTCAATTCCGCACTTACATTTCATTGCATTTAGAATTGGTAGATCTTTCTCTACTGGACTAGTGAGCTCACCCTAATAATTTTAGGTACCCAGCACGGAGCATGAAGTTGGTTGCTTGAAGTGTGCTTGCATGTTTTGAAAGAGCATTGAAGGAGTTACCTCATCATCTTGGAACTTATATTTTTTATAAGATAATTTTGTAACTCAATTGAGTTTCTTCTTTTGACTTGGGTTATAATAACATTTGTAACTCTCGTACTTATTTTTGGGCATGGGGATTCCATGAACTGTATTGTGTATGACTTTGACTATATGGGTCAAGCTTGGACTTTGACCTGGGCCCTAGACTTTGTTGACTTTCCACATGGATTTATGATGTAATTATCTTTAAAATTTAAGGGCGTGACATGGACTCCAACCAAATATGAACTTCCACAAACTACAGATCTTCCAAGCCACCTCGAGTTGTTTTATGAACGACATCATTTAGGAATAGATCACAGATGTCGTTGGGAAGCAACTACGTCTAAAAGAATTTGATATGTACACGAAAAATTGGTCGAATGAGGAAACTAACTACTCCCGCCACTACAAGAGATTACACCAATGCCCACTAAAAATGCCGACTAAATAAATTTTACTTGGCAATTGGTAGACCATTGCCGAGTAAATTACGTTACTCACTGAAAGTATGTCTTTACCGACTAAAAATACATTTTACTCGGCAAAAATGTGGCGCCAAGCCAGACTTGTGGCGGGAAATTGGATGCCGACTAAATATTTAGTCGGCAAAAATTTTTTTTTGCATCAACTCAAAAAAATCACGAAAAATTGGCGGGATTTATGTAACTCCCGAGTAAAAATTTACTCGGCATTGTTGGAAATTGGATGCCGACTAAATATTTAGTCGGTAACAATTTTTTCTTTGCGCCAAGTTTGAAAATTTCACAAAAATATTGGCGGGATTTATTTAACTTCCGAGTAAAACATTACTCGGCATTGTTGTTGTTGAGTGAAACGGTGGCGTATTGACCTCACACAATCAAAACCCACTCCCATGCCCCCAAATAACCCTAGCTACAACGAAAATGTTCTCTTTTTCTGTTCCACCGCTCATCCCTCTCTCCCTTCCTCCTACAATGAAAATCTTCTTCTCCTTCTTCTGTTTCACGAAAATCTTCTCCTTCATCTAAACCCACTCCCTCTCTCTTCATCTAAACCCACTCCGCTTGGCCATTAACCCTACTTGCCATCCTCTCTGCTTCGTATTCAATTGCTTCGAATTTAATCAGAGACCACAATAGATTTGGGGATTTCGAATTAGCTGGGCATATGAACTGTTGCGTGTGATGATGAAGCCTCGGTTTTTTTCTTTTGTGTCGTATTGTGCTTGTTTTTCCTTTGCGTTGGTTGGTGCATGTGATGATGAAGGCTCGTCTTTTTCTTTTGGAGTGCTTTTGTAATGTCCATACTAATTGATTTGGTGGATGTAGAGAAGTGCTTCTGATAATGTTCATACTAATTGATCAGGAGTATAATCAGTTAGAACAAAGAATTTCCAAAACTTAAGCGTTACGAACTGTACAGTAGATCAACAAGCTATTTAACACGCTCAAGAAATTTGGGGGGTCTTTTGGGTAAACATGGGGTGTCGTTATTTACTTTAAAATAGGGAGATTGACTTTTGGTTTTTTTTTTTTTTTTGTTGTGGTTTATGGTTTTCGGTCCCTATTGATTTTTTATGTGTTTTATAGTAGTATAATAGCTGACATTCTTTTGTCCCCATGACAAGGAACTTTTTACAAAAACCCATGAATTTGTGGTGGTTTCCAATAAAAAAAAAAAAGGTGGATGTTAAAAGCATGGGCACATCCAAAAAATAAACTACAGCAGAAAACATTTCTTTGAATTCCACAACTAACTTCCAATAAAAATATACATAAAGTTCAAGATTTGACTTTGAAGACAAGGCAAAGAAGGTGCAACACCCTCTTATTTAAGATCCCTCTCAAAAAACTATTTTGACAAGTTAGACTGCATTTGGTCGTCTTGGACTAAAGCATTTAAATCACCTTCTTTCTCTTTAGACTTCATCTAGATTCTTGGCCCGGCTTTGTTCGGTTTGGGTTTTGAGGGAGTTTTTTGGGGTAATGAATAGAGAGAGAGAGAGAGAGAGAGAGAGAGAGAGAGAAAATTTTATTGGAAACACTGCAGAGTGGGTTTTGAGACCCTAAACAAACAAGGTGCGTCACGGATCCTTTTCGGTTTTCAGTCCCTTATAGAAAATTGAACGTTTGGCACATTTGGGCCTTCTCGGTTCCACTTTAATAATCATGGCAGTTATTTTTGAAACTCGTCAAGAACATTGACCAAGTCAAAAATCACGTTGATTTGAGAACATCGACGATTTTTGACAGATGATGTTTTTGATGAGATCTAAAAAGTTAATGATTCTAATCATTTACGTGGGCTGGAGAAGACCAAAAAAGACCGGAGAGAATCCATTGCAAGGGAAATTTCAAAGCCCCTCAACATTATACACTATTATATGGTATTTTTCAAAACAGCATATCAGCATAGGAAATAATGTGGCCAATTGCAAAAGAGTCTCCTGAATTTGGAGGTCTCAAAAGACAAGATGCATACATGCATGGGCATGTGGGCGGTGCATGTCTATCTCTCTAAAGATGCATATTTTGTTCAACCACGTGCTCTGAATTTATGGAATCAGCAATTCAATTACAATCACTTAGAGCAAGTACACTCGTTGATGTCAAAATAGAATTGCCAAAGTGAACTGTACACGCATACATGTTCATGCCAAAGTGACTACTTATTTTTTTTCTTACTATATTTATTCGGTACAGTTCTCTAAAGACTCTTTTTGTTTTTGTCAAAGTTGTGCTACATATGATGTAATAGCTCTTTCTCTCTCACTCTGTATGCTTGGAACTGTCAGGGCTCTAACTTGGCAACAAGCTCCAATTCTTTTTATTTAATATAGGATGGCTATGAGACTTACTTAATTAGGGCCTTTGATGTATTGTTTATCTAAATGAATGCTCCACTCACAATAAAAAATAAATAAATAAAGGCTCCACCGATTATTACATATTTAATGTTCCGTGCCCTCTAATATATTGTTTATTCTTTGTTCTAGAGAATCAGGACTTCGAATTTGTCGACCAGCGAAAGTTTGTTTTGTGGCCATCCAACACTAATCTTTTGACGTTTGGGAGATTGCTTATTTGCTCGAGGTAATATTTTGTATTCCTTCTTTTCTTACTCACTAAGGGTGCAAGTGGGATACCCCTGCATCCCTCTTAAATGTACGTGATTGTGTTGTGGTGCTTGCTAAGGGTGCAAGTGATGCAGGGCTCCCCCTTTCTATTATTGGTTGTTGATTATGGATCATTTTTGTTCATTGTAAATAATTGGACATGTGATAGAATATACGTCTCTTTCATTAGATATGTAGTTGGGAAAAACAATTCGAATTGATATACAAAATACAAGGGTAATAGTAGTTGCTCTCGTGGTTGTTGCTTATGCTTATTGGTCATTATTATTGGTTCTCAAAATCTGGATCCCCCTGACTTAAATTTTTACATGTATTTTGCAAAGTTATTTTCTCCCTCCGATATTTACAACTAGATTGTAGCATTATAGGTTCTCTAATCTGATGGGAACTATAAAAGGGAGAGAAGAAAAGAGTGTTCATTTCTGAAAAAAAGACATGATCAAGCACATACAAGAACCCTAATTTGGAGACTTGTTTGTTTTTAAAGAAAATGGATGGTTTCTAGTAATTATATAGAGGAGAGAGAATGGGGCTACTGGGCTTCCATAGGGGGTACTAGTTTTTTTATGACACTAGCATTCAGGTTTGCTTAGTGCACATCGACTATTTTCTGGGACCACTGGGCTTCCAATTTCATTGTTTATAGTTGCTGGAAATTAATTGGGATGCTCAATTCAATTGGTTGCTCAATTCCTTTTTATCGATCCTTATTTATTCTTATGTGTTCCACAATTCCACAGATTCCATAATGGGTCCAGGATTATAAAAGAGAAAGGAATCATGCTCCGTGACTGGCACAGCAACACCTACACCTGTTACAGCACCTATTACAACAGATGCAACACTTGCTCACCACATTGTGGCATCTATTCCATTAAGTACATCTCCTTCTACCCAAACGAGTGGTGCAGGTGAAGTACATATTTTTAATGTATTCCTCCTTATTGGTAAATAAGAATTTCACATGTTTTACGTATTAGTCACTTATTAATGAGATCCTTCTAGCATATGTATTCCCTTGTTAATTTTTATGTTGTGCCATTTGATGTTGTCTCAATTTGAAAATGGATCAGAATTTACGTGTTGATGTGAAGTACATTTGTGTTGCCTTGATTTGTTTGAGTTCATTGAATGTCACGCCCTCAATTTCAATAAGCCAAATACAAATATAATCCACGTAGGATCGATCAAAGTCAAACAATTTCCCATAGAAAGTCAAAGTCAAAGTACAATGTGCTTCGGCTCAAGGGTACCCGTACCCATGCAAAAATAACAAAGTTTTAAAGTTATTACATAAGTTGAAATAGTCAAAAGCTTGGAGAAATTAAAGTTACAGGATCATCTTCCAAAAATGTACTTTGTATGAAGATGAGAATATAACTTCATGATCATAAAATCTTCATGGCATGCATTTACACTGCAAGCATCCGATCTCATGCTCCATGCCGTGTACCTAGGAAAGATAGGGTGAGCTCACTAGCTCGTAGGAAACATTTTTACCAACACTAAGGGTATAGAGAATGAATGATGCACATGAAGGTATGACACACTTAAATGAGTAAGCTAAGATGGACCAAGATAAATCAACTCGATGACAAAGTATCTAGGAGATGCCTCAAAGATCTAATGAAACCAGAATATCCATAAGTTTCCTCATAACCATTACATTTCGTGTCGTGGATTCATTCCCTTCAAAACACAGTCATTTGCACAAACATTTCATTTCACAATACTTCACAAATACCCAAAACATCTAAAATAACCCAAGTATCCTTTACATTTATCATATACATCTTATTCCTTTTAAGCATTCGTTTATTCTCCGGGCATGCCATATAGGCCCCGTGTCACTCCGGGCATACCATTAAAGGCCCCGTATCACTCCGGGCATACCCTTTCGGGCCCCGTGTCACTCCGGGCATACCCTTTCGGGCCCCGTGTCACATATTTCACATTTACATTTCTACTTATCAATTCATGCATTCAACTTAGTGCTCAAAGCCAATTCACGTATCACAATACCCTTTCACAAGTATCCAAAATATTCATACAATCATCTTTGTTCAAAAATTCAAAATGTGTTGGTGATGGTCAGGTTAGCACGTGTCCAAGTGCGTGAGAAACCAAGACAATCAAAACAAAACATGAAATGCACCATGATAGGTTACCGACGCTTAGAGGTCAATTTGAGAAGCTTTAAAAGGACCAATGAGGGCCCGGAGCAATGGAACATGAAAATGGAGTTATAAATCTCAAGAAAATACGACACGCTGATAGTAAAAAGTACATATCTCTCAAATTACAAAGGCTATGAATATGAGATCAATTGGGTTTGAAAGTAGACTCATAGAGCTTTCCAACGGTTCAAGAATCACCTCAATCGGAGTTCGGACGAAGCCGGGGCGTGCCCGCGAAGTTGGTTCAATAATCTGCCTGAACAAGAGGAGTTTGGATCGATCCGAAGGTGTTTGGATCGATCCAAAATGGTCCGGGAGCCAACAGAAGGTTTTGGATCGATCCGAAAAAATTTTGGATCGATCCAAAATGGTTCAAAACACCATCAGACTGTTTTGGATCGATCCAACTTATGTTTGGATCGATCCAAACGGGTTTCGAGTGAAATTTTGACAGCTTGTTCAAAATGAATGGGGCTTCAATCCAAGACAAAAATTGAGGTTCCAAAGCACAACTAATCAAGAGAGAAGGACATATCAACAATCAATTTATGGATTGATCAACTAAACATACAAAACCCAAACTCAATCAACTTCAAACACAACTTCCATGGTGACAACCAAGTGTAATGAAAATTTTAGGAGCAATAACAAGAGTAATGCATTAATTCATTCAACATACACTTAGAGGAGGTAGAATGTTGTTCCCTACCTCAATGGTTTAGCTCCAAGGATGAGAGAGTGAAAGCCCTAGCTAGTTCTTGCAACTCCAAACAAAGTGAGACCTCACCAAGCAACTCCAAATAAACCCGGACTCCAAATTGTGTGTAGATGACGAATATGAAGGTAAATCTTGAAGAAATGAGGTTTGGAGGTGTGAATCTTGTAGAGAGATGGAGACAATTTGGGAGAAGAGTAGAGGGAGAAAGTGGCGTTGGTTTTGGGGAAGGAGAAGAGTGTTCTTCTTGCTCAAAAATCAGCCATACATATGTATATATACTCCCACAAACCACACTAACACCCCTCATGTTCATAATGCATCTCACAAAGACCCAAATGTAATACTAACTCCACATTGACCCTATATTACTCTATTTTCATTTCCTCACACTTTCCCAACATTAATTTTAGAAAAAATTATATAAAATTACAAGTCCTTACATTGAAAGATTTGGACCATTTTTTTTTTAAAAGTTTGAACTACGCATGCCTTGATTGTAGAGAAGGGGGAAAAGGTCATGCCATTGGCCATTATATATGCATGCCTCTATTGATTGTAGGAATAGTCCAAAAGCATTTGGTTTTTTTTGACGTAGTGGTAGCACCATTGCATCCATTAGGAACTGTGCCTAGAGAAAACGGCCCAGGTATGTCTTAGAAAGGAGGCATAATTCTAATATTTGGTTCTTCTCAAACTAAGACCCCCTGATTGTTCCCTTGTTATCTTGTTCCATGAACATAACTTGTAAAATTAGTGCACCTCGTTGAGGGTTTTCATTGGGTTTTTGGGTGGGAGCTATATTTTTCTTTTGGTAAGTTTGTGTCTTGGGTCTCTTAGGGGTGGGCAATTTGTGTGGTGTCTCGGGTTCCTTTTCTTTTTTGTTTTTGCCTAGGGTCCTTGTTTCTTTGTCCTTGTTACTTGGTTCTGCTGGAGTTGTTACCATATGATGACGATGCTGCTCCTTTGGTTTCTGTCTGTGCTGGTCTTTCTCTCCACTGTTATCATTATCATTATGTCGTTTGATTTGCAGATTGAAGAAGAAATGCATGACATTCTCTATACTTGGTTCTGCTGGGGTTGTTACTATATGATGCTGCTGCTGCTCCTTTTATTTTGGGTTCCCATATGCATGTGGATTGGTTATTTTGGGCTTCCATTTGCTGCTGCCACTGCCCCTCTTATTTGCCTGTCATTTGTCTCTGCTCGTGATGCATGCTGCGCTTTCATTTGTTGTCATCCATTATACTTGGTTTTAATGGAGTTACTCCCCTGTGGATTGGTTTTTTGAGCTTCCATATGCTGCTGCTGCTCCTTTATTTGCCTGTCATTTGCTTCTGTTGGTGATGCATGCCTTACATTTGCTACTGCCTTATTCCTCCAAATGCTACGTTTCCATTTGATGCCATTTATATTTAGTTGTGCTGGAGTCATATTTGGTTCTGCCTCATATGGTTTGGTTATCCTAGAAACTCATATGCTACTGCTTCTTGTATGTTGGTTCTGCTGGAGATATATGGTTCTAACAGAGGTTCTACGGGTGATGCATTCTCATGCTACGCTTCTTATGGATCTTCTTTTGTAGTGAAAAGGATTATTTAGCTTCTTTTGCGCCTATATCTTTCTTTTATTTGGCTAAGGGTCTTTGTGATTCTAGGTTCATTGTATAGGTCTTATGTTCTAAGGACAATATCATCTGTGGCTAATTTGATCACATCTTGAATAGTTCTAGAGATTTTAAATAGTTCTTATCACATTTTGAACAAATGTCTACGCAATGACAAGGAATTTGTTTTCATTAAAAGTAAATTTCTTCTAACCGAATGGCTAGGATTTAGTTTCTAATGGATGAGTGGCAAGTATTCAATTGAATCAATTTCATCTTTGTTATCTGTTTCCTTTTACCTTGTTATCTTGTTCCATGTACCATCTGATTGTTCTTTTCTTTTCTTTTTTCTTTTTTTTTTTACAGATTGATGACACTTTGGTAGAGTATCGCTGCTAGTTTTTGCTAATTAAAGTTGGACTTTGGTGGTGGATTCTACATACTTCGACGTTTGGCCAAAGATCTTGCATTTTGGGAGTTTCGATACATTTTGTTTAATATTTACATTTGGAGTAACTATGCGTGGACAATCCTTTTAAATTTTTGCTCTAGGAATATGGATTGAAGATGTTATGTAATGATCAACCTCTATTTATGAAAGTTATGAATGAAATTATGATTGGGAGTTTCAATTTCTTATAATTGTAGTAGGTTCACAATTGTGGATGGAATGATTGTTCATAGTGTATTGCATGGAAATGTAAAAGTGGAAAGTTTGTAGTAGTTTTTGGAATTTTAGGATTGGTGTCCAAAACCTTTGCCGAGTAAACAATATTGGTTGCTTCATCATCTTATACCGACTAAATTTTATTTGGTAGAGGTTGCCACCGACTAAATTTTACTCGGTAAAGTGCACACATTTACCGAGTAAACTTTGGTCGGCGATTAGTGTACCCTTTACCGGCTAAAATATTTTTTGCCGAGTAAAGCATTTTTTACTCGGCAAATACATTTACTGAATCTCATTCACCGACTAAAGTGCCGAGCAAAAAATTTACTCGGTAATGGTTTGCAACGACTAAAACACAGCTTTTGCTGAGTAAAATTTTACTTGGCAATGGTGAAATCTGTTCTAGTGCGCAAAAGTGAGAGACAAAACTCTCTCAAATCAAATGATAAGTCGTTGATCTGGAGAGACAAAACTCTCTCAGATCAGACAACAAGTTGTTGGTTGATCTGGAGAGACAAAGGGGGGAGGGAAATACAAGGAAACGAAAATAATATCATGGCCTTCCCCTCCCGCCACCGTACAAGGATATTAAAGCCCTAGGGGGAGGGTTAGGGAGAAGAAAAATCTTTGTGACAGCTAAGGTTTAGAGATAGAGAGAGAACGGGGTAGAATTTGAGATGTAAGAAAGTGACAAGGAAACTTTTTATTTTTAAAATTTCCTTTTGAAAGAAAAAGTGTCACGTGGACTATATGATTTCAATATATAATTCAGATAGATATAGGTCACAATAAGGAGTCTATCAATGGTAAACCGAAGTGGTATTGGTGCATGGTATCCCAAAAGTAAATATTCCAAATGCTATAATAAGTATTTCAGATGCTGTGGTAAGTATTTTATATGCAATGGTAAGTATTCTACATTGTGTGGCAAAACAACAAAATATAGCAAAACAACCTTGTTTTATGCAAAGTTAATCCATTTTTGGAACCTGATTTTCATCATCTGAAATAATTACCACTTCATATGGAATACTTACCATCACATTTGGAATATTTACCACATAATCAAGAACACTTATATTTGGGATACCATACACCAAAATCATTTTGGTGTACCATAGAAAAATTCGGCAATTAGTGGTATCAGTTATCCAACGAATTTTTAATCTCGCCCAATTTTTGTTTTGGATAAATTATTCAAATGGTCCTTGTAATTTGGTTTTTATGTCTCTTTGGTCCCTTTAATTTTAATTAGCTTGAATTTAACCCTACTATTGCAATTATATTTCAATCAAGTACAATTGAAACTCTCACTAATTACACAAACTATACTTGAACCCCTGTGGTTAGGGCTTTGTGCGAATTGACGCTATTTAGAAACTAGCACGTACCCCTATGTGATTTGTGTACTAAAGTGCACAATTATATCCGTAGATGATAAAAGTGAAAATACCATATTACCCTTCTTATCTAATTCTTTTTCTCTTTTCGTCTACACATGTAAAGAAATACATTCATTGTAATTGGATTATCAATTTAATGAAACCACAAATTACCAAAAATTCTTTTTTGTTCTTATTCACTTTTTAAAACTTCTGTTAGTTTTGAGTCAAAGTATTTGGAATTATTAATTCATCTTGACAAGGGAATCGGAAAAAGTAAAAAATTATCTCCTAACTATTTAATCTCAATGACTTAATAGTTTATTTATTTATGATCCTCTCAAACACTATTTATAATTAGTAACCCTTCTCTCATTTACCCAATTATATCCATCCTGACTTACAAACTATATATAAGAAACTTTGAAGGGCAAACAAGTATTATATCACCTTTTCGCATCATCCACCCAAATTTATCCATCCATACAAACTATCAACCAAATCAAGTATAATAATCTCCCATTCTTAATCAATCCCCCTCTACCGTATACTAATCATCCACCATTTGTTTAATATTTTAAAAATAGTCCGAAAACAAATGGGCTCCAAGAGATTTGGGAAGAGGTGAGTAGGGGTGGCAATGGAGCGAGTTGGAGTCGAATTAACCCTCCTCATACCTGCCTCGTTCTTTTTGGGGGCAGAGTCAAAGCGGGGAAAATGGGAGAGGTGTCGGGGTCGGGGAATAATTGTATCAATTGTACTAACTTTGTTTTCTTTGGAATGTTTGAGAAAATAAGATATTGATAAGTGATGAGAGTTAAAATAAAAGTAAAAAACAAATGAAACAAAGAGAGAAAAATAGTGAATTATTGAGTATTTTACTCTTATCACATCAAAATAATGAAATCTATATAGAAATATACATATATAAATAAAAGATAAGTATAATCGAAGTCGAATCAGGCTGAGACAGAACGGCGGAAGCAAATACCACCCCGTCCCCATTTGCTTTCTCAAATCGGTGCAGAGAGGTTGAAGGCCGGAACAGGGCGGAGGTAATTGTCATCCCTGGGGATGGACATTCACCAAATGCATGAGTAAAAGCTGGTATCATTGAGCTACCACCCCACTTACAATCTCGGTCACACAAAATATGCAAGCATATCATCCAGGTCTCATTCACTAAATGCATGAGAGTACAAGGCGTTATCATTGAGCAACCACTCCACTTGCAATCTCAGTCACGCAAAATGCACAAGCAAATTTATTTCCATTTTTAAAATAGTCCTGCAAGATCATTACGCGCATCTAAATATTAGAAATTTATCCAATGCTCATGGGGCATTATCATTCGTGCGCTCTTATGTATCATTGGTCCTTTTATCTATCTTTTTTTTTATGATTTTAGCAACAAATTAATTCATGGCATATGGTGAATGGTCAAAACAATATTTCAAGATATTTCAACACCATTGAATAATTTTTGTATTCATTATTCTCTCTCTACTTTTAAATTTCAAAGTATCATATCTTTTGTTGTAAATATTCAATTTAGAAGAAAAAAAATACATTTTTGGAACTTACTCGGCGAGATTTACCAAACAAGAACTATAGTGAATATGAAATTATGTAAAGGTAAGACAAGATTATTTAAAGTGGTCAATTCACTATGTGAACCTTTGTGAAGTATGCACAGTTCACATAGGTCCACCACACACTAAAATACACATTTCACGTAGATATTTCACACACCTTATCATATGGAGCTCGCATAGGGTTATGCAGTTCACATAGCCTCACCACACACGCTTCATATAGCTCCCACATAGTTCATATAGCCCCACCACAAACTAAAATACATAGTTCACATAACCTTATCGTGTAGAATATTAACTCTAACATTTCAGCACTTATGAAGTCTCGGGATGCGATCAAGGGAGGGACTGTGAGAAGTGCAGTTTGAGATGGCACTTAGAAGGCTACCTTTTCGTTTGGTCAACAGGGAGATTTGAGTCAGCAAATGAAGGTAGTGGTGGATGGTGCTTGGCGAAAGGACAACTTTCAGGGTGTTACAGCCTGGTGTATGATGGATTCTAACACTCAATCATGTGCTAATGGATTTACACATGTTTATGCGATGTCATCGACAGGTGTGGAAGCGTTGGCGATGTTGCAGGCCTTACGATGGGCAAAGATGAAAGAGAGCAAGGAAGTGACCCTTTTAACGGATAGTTTGGAGGTTATTCGTGCTTTATGTAATGTGAATTGTGCTAATGTTTCTATTAGAAACGTCATTTGGATATTTTGGATGTTCTTTCCTTTGATTATGTCAATGTAATCAAGGGCACCCGCCAAGAAGTGAAGGGTGCTCACAAGCTTGCGTGGAGTCGCCTTTGCAATATATAACTTTCTAATGAAGTCTTATGTTTCCTGGTTCAAAAAAAAAAAAAAAAAAAACATAGCCCAACCACCCAATTCACATAGCCCACCACACACTAAAATACAGTTCAAATAGACGATTCATATAGTCTCATCATACATAGCCTCATAATAATTCATATTTAACATATTTCATAGTTCGCATAGTATTATACTAAAGATTAGTATTTTATTTATACATAATTTCATAGTGAATATCGATCTCATTCCATAAATCTTGTTAAGTAGATTCAAAAAATATACTAAAAACAGACTTGTACAATAAAAGTTACAACATTTATAAGTTCATAACGTAATCAAACAAAAAAAATGGCAAAATAATAAATATGCAAGAAACAAATATGGGAGTCAGCCGTACCTATCCAGCTTTGGAAAACAATAAATAGAGTTGTAGTGCGGCTCCAGGAACAGAGGCGTCCTCCAAGTTTTTAATAAAGACAAACATGTCCTCTTCATATGGTGAAGTTTTCACTTTTCAACAGGCCCAGCCTTAAGCCCAAGTCTTGAGAAGTATTGGATTGGACCTAATAAATGGCCTGTGTGTATCGCACTCTGGGCCTCTCGATATGAAACAAGTCGACTCGACCGATTGCCGAAGCCGTTGGAAAACGATGACGCGTTGAGCCGACGCAGGAAATGCCCTCTTGTTAGGGTTGATGACACACCACACCATTGGGCATTGACTATAAAACATTTTTCGTCCATCTCCTGCTCAGTCCAGGTTTTGCTCAACACTGTCACTGTAAATTCAAGCCCTAGAAGAACATCCAGTGAATCTCTATCGCTCGCTCGCTCTCTCTCTCTCTCTCTCTGATCAGTTTACGTTGAGAATAATGCCTCCAAAGGCAGCTAAATCGAAGGAAGCACCTGCCGAGAGGCCCATCCTTGGACGCTTCTCATCTCACCTCAAGATTGGGATTGTAATCTCTCTCTCCCTCATTTATTCAGGAATTTTGTTACGCTCTGTTTGGTTATTCAGAAGCTATGGGAAGTGAAATGAAAAGCTTACTAACTAAAATTGCAATTTAGTGCTTTACATCCTACTTTCCTTCGTTTTTTAAAACATTCTTTGCAAAAAAATTATCGTTTCTTTGAAAAAAATTTATCGTAAGATGGGGGGCTTCATTTGCGAGTTTCTGTGGAATGTATTGTTGCACAGTTCGCTTAAATTACACTGTAATTTGTCCGACCTTTCCTATGAACTAGCATCGGTGGCACACACAGTGTGCAAAACCCTGTTGATAGCTTCCCAAACAGTCATGTAGGGTGATTTTTTCTTTTAACGTGAAAAGTGGTAGTCACCGTGTAGCAGTAGTAATTTAGGATTAGGATGGGTAGTTTCGAAGTAGTAATTCACTGTTTTGCCCATAACAACAACTAGAAGTGGTGGCGCACGTGTGCGTGTGCATAATCTGTGGGTTCAGGAGGCTTCTAAGAGCATCTCCACCCTTTACTCAAATTTTTAGAGTAAAAGCTTGTTTTGATATGGAACACTCCAATGGGCAAAAGCGAAGGTAGGCATAAATTTGAGTAAAGGCTTCATTAATGGCATAGTTGTAAATTTGTGAGGGAGAAAATAGCCTTAAAAATTTGAGTAAAGATTTGATTCAAACCAAATTTGGTTATGGTTTTGATTAAGGAGCGGAGTGGTGTTTTTGGTGATTTTTACTCAAATCTGAGTTTGAGTGTAAATTTGAGTAAGGGGTGGAGATGCTGTAAGGATAAAGAAGCTGTCGGATAGTGGGTCGTTACATAATGTATGTGTTTACATTTCTAACCTTACAATTCGTGAGAGGCACAAGGAAACCAAGTGTAATATCTAGCCTTCCTACGAGTTCACCATTTGGTGCACACCAAATTCCCACCGCGTTGTGTGGGACCCTTTTTGGATTCCACACAAATGATCGAAGCTACTCAACTTATTCAAAATATGTTTTTAAGGGTCCCTGTCCCTGAAAAATATCGGTAAGAGCTTGATCGATTCTTCGTTCAATTTCCTGTTAGAAAATTGAGCAAAGAACTGATCAAGACTATACCGAAATCCGATCGAGTTGATTTTTTACAAGGATACTTAAAAAAACATTTTAAACAAATTGAGCGACTTCGATCATTTGTGTGGAACCCCGAGATGAGCTCCACACAACGTGGTGTGCATTTGGCGTATACCAACTATTGTACCCAGAGTTTTATTGGTATAATATCTGTCATCTTTTTGTACAATTTTGGAATGGAAAAAGTGTGAACCAGCTTCAAAATTCAACCACATCAAAAGAGTGTTCTCCGTTTATAGATGAAATAGATCCTATGCCATAAAACATTTTGTGTGAACACCTTATGTTTAAGGGACAATTTAGGCAACCGGAAAATCCATATAGCTTCAGCTTTTGGGTGACACGAAACTGGTGCTCTCCCTTTATATATTAGAATAGATAGGCATAAGCGCAAGTTGATATGACTCTTGAAGTGTTTTGCGTATTATTTGTATGAAACTTGACACTACGAAGAATCGTGTGAAACGTAAGGATTGTATGGAACTTTCAAGTTCATGCATTTTCCTATTGTCTTTTAGATATTCCAATGTATCCACTGCCTTGAGGCATGTTTGTTTGGGCGCAGTGGCGGCATTAGGAATTTTTATTAGGGTGTTCAACAATTACCTTGACTCTACCAGCTCTACTAAGAGCATCTCCGGTCCTTACCCTTTTTTTACTCAATCTCGTAATTTGCGTAAAACCCCCTCAAAATCCACCCCACTCCTTTGACTCAAACTTATATCAAATTGAGTTTTACACAAATTTTTACTCGAATCAATCAGTCAAGGAAGATTCAAATTTGTCTCAAACTTGGCAAGGCTATTTCTCCCTTACCATATCTACAGTCTTGTCATGAATGGAACTTTTACTCAAATTAGTTCTTAGGTTTGCATATGACCATTGAAGTGTTTCATAACAAATGAAGCTTTTACTCGAATTTGAGTAAAAGTTTGTGTAAGGGCTAGAGATTCTCTATCCAGTAATCGAGAAACAATTTGATATATTAGTGTTAATAGTGCAATAAAAATATAGAATGAATAAGACTCCCTCCGTCTCGATTTGTTTGCCCACTTTTTGACTTTGAAGTGTTTGTCCAATACGATTTTGACTTGCTAGAGTCCCCTAAATACCCTCTCTCTTTTAAAAAAATTATGCTTTGGAGAGTGCACTTCTATTTAATGGTAGAAAAGTGGGGCATTCTTGGAAAAACAAAACTTTTTAAGAGTAATCATTGTGTTCACTTAATAAGTTGGAGTTTAAAAAATGGACAAACAAATCGGGGTAGAGGAAGTATTTTACAATTATTCTCGTTGAATTTTTATATGTTGAGTCAAACAGGATTAAATTGGCGCATAAATTCACTAATTTTCTTTTGGGGAAAATTTGGGGAAAATTGTGACAAATAGGTTGGGGCGGATCTTTTTGGAAATATGCTCTTAGTTTTGTAGATGTAAGTTGACTATCGTTTGGAGAGAAGCAAGAACACGATACCGACACCAATATATCGTTTTTTCTCGTCGTTAAGAGTGTGTGTGTTGTTTTTGGCTAATGTATTAGGTGTCCAATTATGAATTACCTGGATTGATGGGTGTTCATAATATGGGACTGCCTGTTCAAATTAACTCTGAAATGAAATTACTACTGATAAAATTGGAAGAAAAAATTACTTTAGGGTGTTCAGCTGCATACCCAAGCTTGGGTGTGCGGCCACCTCTGCTTGGGTGGTGTATGAATTGGGTAGCCACTTTAATGGCGAGGGGATTACTACTCCACTGCCATCCTTAGCACTTCTCATGATGGCAATTATTACATTGGAAGTTTGGCGGAATGGAGAAGATGTCTTGATTTTTTGAAAGTCTCATTTTTTATGTATTTGAAGATCTGATTGTACTCGTTGGACAAGGATTTTGCATGTTGACGTGGATGTTCTTGTTCCCTGTAAATTTCTGATGCCATCCTGGAGTACTCAGGTACTCTGAAGGCATGTTGAAATTAGTCATTTGGATATTTCTACGACTGAATTTAGAGGTGTACCATACCAGTGAAATTGTTCCTTTTTCGATTGATGCATTCCTCAAATTTGAACTGTTTAGGATGCCCTTGTGTGCCTACTGGAATCTTGAGTTACGAGTAATGTTTTTATGCATTGTTTATGAGTAATCCCTTGACGCAAAATACTTTGATTGTAGACATTGAAATCGATTTTAATAATCACACTCTCAGACATTCAATGCAGATTACACATTCCACGACATTTTAGCGCTTGTATAAAGTTTGAGTACTGTCTCGTGTTAAAATCCTCGAACTGCCTTTCATGCTCCATCAGCCACACCAACCATCTTACATAATCTTGTTTGCTGGTTCTGCACCTAAGTGTTTATTGATGACAATGTCTCCTTTTGTAGTTGCAATCTCTTGCCTTTCATAACTTTTTATTGATTGTATCAGTAACTTAGTTCAGTTGTGTTATGATTGAAATGCTGAGCTTGTCATCTTTGTTATTTTTCAGGTTGGATTGCCAAATGTGGGAAAATCTACTCTTTTTAATACACTCACAAAGTTGTCAATACCAGCGGAGAACTTTCCTTTTTGTACCATTGAGCCCAATGAGGCTCGAGTTTATGTTCCTGATGAGCGATTTGAATGGCTTTGTAATCTGTACAAACCAAAGAGCGAGGTTCGTAAAACACTTTTGAAATGTTCTCTGTCACGATTAGTCAGGTTTGCATTTTAGTCGGAGTATGGTGGAGATCTGGAGTAGTTCACGTAACTTTAGTAGTTGTTGGAATGCTTATCAGATAACCTTTTCTGCCATTCTTTTCCTGCTATTTGCTGGATTTTCGACACTAACATTTGTTACAACTGGACAGTTTGTGTTTCTGTTTTTTACATGTGTCCAGTGATTCTTCAATGCCTTGTAGAGTTTTATGATCTACGATACATGCTTTTGGCCTTTTGAAAGGTTAGACAGAGTATTAATTACTCCCTCCATTCCTAAATAATATCCCCACTTTCTCTCTCTTTCCATTTTTCAAATCAAAAAATAAAGTACTTCCGTGTATCATTTTTTGAATTTTTTTGCACCGAATTAAAATACTCACGAGTACTTTAATTTGGTTCCAAAAAATTCAAAAAATGATACACGGAAGTACTTCATTTTTTTATTTGAAAAATTGCATGACTTTTCGTAGTGGACTATTATTTTGGAACGGAGCGAGTAAGATTTTATGTTGCATGCATTCACATTTAGAGCGTCTCTATTCACAACGGCCTCAAAACCTACAAAGGCATGCCAGAATCATATTTTCGCATGATACAATACATTAGAACGTGCTAAAATCTAGCAACCTAAATAATAATGCTCCAGTGCAAGAAGTTCTATTTCTCTATTTCTCTAATTGTCATGATAAAAAGTCAAATCATAGTATGCCCAGATCATATGTTATTACATGGACTCGGGTACAAGTATCGGCCTGTCGGGTGCGGATATGTGTCTAGTGTTTGATTCATCCAATTTCCATCTTAGGGACCCGGGTATATGCCAAAGTATTTAAGATTCTTAGTATATTTCTTTTATTTTTTCGCATAAAGTGTGTACACTTGGGCATTTCATGCATAATATTAAAGTTCCAAGTATAGATTGTGGTGAATTCAAATTACAAAATATTCTTGCTCGGCGTATGTCCAACTAAATGTGCCAGATACGGTCCCACGCCCTTATCTGAGCATCAAGTGTCCGACTGCGACATGAGTATTTTCTACATTTACGAGGATCCACGGAATCAACACAAAACCCGATGTTTGAGAGATGACCAAGTAATATGCCAAATATGGCCCCCACCAGGATCATGGGTTGATGAAATTGCTTGAACCTGGAGTTTGGGGACAAAATGATGTTCTTGAGAGGCACCCCCACATAAAAAATGGAGAGAGAACATATTATGAAGATTCCATTGTGGGTGCCTATGAAGCATCGACACCCCTAGAGGCCAGCGTGTCCCATGTCCGATACTGGGACATGTGGGGACATAGCAAAATACGTATGGGACAAGCCAATGTAATTGAATTAATAAATTTAACTAATTATCTTTGGGGGACACATGAGGGACACGGAGGGGTTAAATGTGCAAAAAAAAAATTATTTTTGGGGGTTAATGTGTATTACTTCAATTACATTGGGTTAAAAGTGTATACGATGCTTGTTTATATATATTGAAGCTTCATGCTTATACATATAACTATATTTTCCATTGGTATAAAATAAATATTATTTATGACTTTTTATTTAGAAATCCCGTGTCCATATCCGTATACGTAGCCATGTTCGTGCAACATAGGTGGGTGCAATTTTATAATGTTCCTTTTGGAGTATTGGACAACCATGGGTTTAGGCAACATAGCTAGTTCGGATGGGAGGCCTTTGTATGCAGATAGGTCGACATAGACCTTGAAAAGGCTTAGTTTCGCAAAGAGGTGTGTTGAGGTGGATACTAATTCCAGTCTTCTTGATTCTATTGATCTTTGGTATTTGAATGGGGATATGGTTACTATCGGGATTAAGTATCCGTGGAAATTCCTCAAGTGCAGCATATATAAGTTATTCTAATGGGATATGGTCATTATCTGGATCAAATATCCACAGAAATTCCTCAACTGCAGTATGTGTAAGGCGTTTGGGCATGTTGAGGTCTCTTGTCCTTTGAAGGCTGCTGGGGGAGGCTCTTCAGGAAACGTTGTGTCGTGTTTCAAGCATCATGTCCTGAGATCGTCTTTTGTTCTATGGATGGTGTGTTGGGGAAGGCTTTCCACTAAAGATAGGTTGGTGAGTTGGGTCATAACTTATGACACTAGGGGGCACAAATTTGGTTTCCAGAGTTTTCCCAAAGGCTAGCAGAAGCTAAGACACGGGTTCTTAAAAATAGCAAAGGGGTGTTCTGACCTAGCTTAGTTCTTAAGCCTTAATTCTCTGCATTATTATACCACATTTGGAGAGGGAAATAATCAGATTTTGAGAAAAAGTAGAACTTATGGAGCTTGTCTGACCTCTTGGAATAAGATCCCTGCTACTATGAGAATCTGTAGTTGAGGTGTGTTTGGGATATGCATAGCGGGTTTCTAGATGGTTATTAAGGAGGTTTTTTTCTTGTTTAGTTTTGCAGGTGGTGCTTGCATCAGGATGCAATTTTCTCTTTATTTTTCTTTGGTTTCTGTACTGGCTCATAAGGATTTTCCCATGGCCTTGTTTGGGCGTGGTTCTCTTATTAAAGAATTTATGTTTCCAAAAAATGGTAAACTTTATTGTATATTGGATTTCAATTTTCGCAATTGGCTCACTGCTCGCAGGTAATTTATTTACAACATACATCTACTGGCCTAGGTTGTCAAATTGTGAATCAAAATAACCTTTCTTTGAATTGTAAATCAAATTGATTCGTGAATTGTAAAAGATTGGATCATGTTAGGTATATACACATACACACATGCATGCACACACGCACTGAAGATTCATTATTAGTTGTAAGACTTTATGAGAGTAACCACTTTTTGCATACATTGTCAAAGTTAGTTATGTCCCTAGTTGTCACCACCCACACCTGCATCGATAGGGCATTACATGGGTATTGTTGTATTGTGTAATGATTCATTAAAGAAATGAAAGCTTAGCCTTGTACAATTAAACATATGTTGTTAACGATGATTATGAAGTCTAGTTGGTAAAAACCTTGCTTATATAGCAACGTATGTGGGTTGGTCCGAGGCTCTGAGCCTTAATGCGATCTATAATTTAGGGGAATTAATGACATGGATTTGTCATAATTTGCGTTCATGTAGCCACAGGACATTGTGCTCAATAATATTCACTCTTAATTGCATAATTAGAGTCTAGCAAATTAAAATCATACTATTTTAAAGACATTCTACAAAGTTTCGATCTATAATTTAGGAGAATTAATGAGATCGATTCATCATAATTTGCTTTCATGTAGCCACAGGACATTGTGCTCAATATTATTCACTCTTAATTGCATAATTACAGTCTAGCAAATCAAAATCATACTATTTTAAAGACATTCTACGAAGTTTCAGTATTTGTCTCTCAGTTAACTAGTTATGATCCTCTAATTTTGTACAGAAATTGAATCGGATCTCTAGGCATGTCCTCTCTAATACCATCTGGTTTTGATTTGGGGCATGGGTCCACGACATAACGTCCCTTGAGTTTCCTGATTTTTGGAGCTATGGTGGGGCGAGGTGCCACTATTTCGGTGGTTTAACTTTCTGAGAGCAGCCACTTTGTTCAGTGAAGCCCTCCATAAGAACTGACTAAATAAAGAGCTTATATAGCCAAAGCCTCTATCCAGTCCTTCCCCGCCCATACCATCATCGATTGGGGATTATGGGTACTGTTATTGTTAATTTTCTTTTAACATTTTAAAGACCTTGAGCCCTTCTATTGGCTCATATGAGAGCAAACTACATAAATTTTACCATTCAAATAACCAATAATAATTCCTGACAACAAGGTAGCTTAGCCTCAACATTGCTAGAATGATTATTTCAATGTTTGAGAAAAATGAGAAAAAAAGGTTAACAACATGCTCCGAATAAGAATAAATAGTTTAATCAATAAATGATTAACAAATTTTGTGCGGGAATTCAGTTTATTCGAACATAAGATTTATAATTTTTTTTTTGCTTGTTTGTCCCATAAAAGAAATTAATGGTAGAAGTGGTTTCATGCTCGTCAAATCAATTGTTAGAATTGCATGAATTGGGCCAGGAATTGTACGCTTCATCACCGGTTCTGTCTAAAGCTTGATTAACCTATGGAGTTCTATTATTTTTGAATGAATTGTGAATCGAATTATGAATTGTGCATTTTGACAACTATGCTTCTTATTCATTTTGAAAGTTTCAATTTTTTGTGTCAATAGTGCTGTAGGATTCTCTCTCTTGGTTGTAAATATCTTCTTCTCATGGTATTCCTTTCAGAATTATCTCTCTTCTGAATTAGTTTGGATATGGACAGGTATCAGCTTTCTTAGAAATCCATGACATAGCTGGACTTGTTCGAGGTGCTCATCAAGGACAAGGATTGGGGAACAGCTTTTTATCTCATATTCGTGCAGTTGACGGCATTTTTCATGTCTTACGTGAGACGCTTATCTTTTTATGTGCAGTTAGGGCCTCAAAATTGGGGGAGTTTCTTGGATTTGTTTCTTTTTGCATTTACATCTTCGTTTGTATTTGAGTGGTCTGCTGCAGGACCTATTTTTGGAGTCAATTCATATTTTAGTATTCATTCTTGGATTCATTCCATGATAAATTATGATCTACCATCCTGTTTTCCCTTGTTTTTTTTTTTTTTTTGGTTTTGTTTAATTTTTGTGCTAATTAGAATAGTAGAATTCTTCTTGTTCCTTTTCTGTGCAAGACCTGCTTAAACACATGGATGAACTGGATTTTGGTACACCCCCATCGTCTTATTTTATGTATCTTACTGTCCATTTGTGCTAGATTCCCGGACTTAACAAATAGGATTGTGCTCCATTCATCCCTTGAATGATCTCAATCAGGACTAGTTTAGAATCTGTCCTATTTTATATTTCCGTTTCTGGCAGTCCTATTTTACTTTTCCATATTTCAAGATCTTGTAATCACTAATTCACATTATTATCCTTTTTAAATTTATATGCAAGTACATTCACAGTCCCAAAAAGTTACTGAAATGGAAAGACTCTACAGATGACATATTTGTAAATTTCCTATTCAATGAAACTTCTCTGAAGCTATGTGCTTGGTCAACCATCCCACACAAGATGGGATGGTCTATCATACAACCTTGGTTTTGTTACTAATAAGGCCTTATGGTTTTAAATTTCAACCCTTGTAAATTTGCTAGACAAGTCACCTGAAGAGCTTCAGAGTGTGCATGTTTAAGTTTATCTGGCAGCTATTTCTTTTGCCAGGCTTTTCCTTGAAATAGGTTCATTTCATTGTTCCTGAAGCTTGTTCTTGTCTCTGGTTAAGGTGTTGGGTACTTATCCACAGATGTTGGGTAGTGGGTAGTAATTGGAAAGGCTGTTGTTTTCTGCTTCACTCGTCGAGTGTTATTTTTTGGTGTAATTCACTTGTATTTTGTATTTTAGGTGCCTTTGAAAATCCAGATATCATTCATGTTGATGACTCTGTGGATCCTGTGAGGGATTTAGAGGTTATTACCGAAGAACTACGGCTCAAGGTATACTTTGTTTGATATTGACTTTAGTTTCTGAAAAGATCCAGCTTTAGTTCCATCTTATTGCAATTTTCTTTGGTTAGCTATGATCATGCAACTAAACGTAAGTAATGTTATGAAGAAATAAATTTTATGAGAGAATAGGCCGCTGGGAATATCCCTACTCAAGTTATACAGAAATAAAGACTGAAGTTGATACTTCTATTCATGTTTTTTGTGTTGACAATCCTCATGGATATTTTCATATTATTCATCCCATTTCTTTGATAATCATGGTCGCTACTCTTTGGGTTCTCGAGCTGAACTCAAGTTGTGACGTTTGTGGAAGTTACATGAGCTCTGTATGGCAGATGCAGGTACCTCAACCTTATGGGAGAGATGTTTTTTGTGACCTAGTGAACCGTATGCCCTCTACTGTACTTGGTGGTCAATTTCGTGATGGTGTTTTGTTTCCCAAGTGTCCCCCTCTTTTCTTACCTCCTAATGTAATTTGGTGTACTTGTTATGTCCATGCAATTGGTCCTTGTAGGGATAAGCTTGGTCCCCAATCTATCACGTGTATGTTTTTTGGGTACTCCCGTAACCAAAAGACTATAAATGTTAAGTCTCCCAATCTCCATGGTTACTTTACCTGTGAGATGTCACCTTTCATGAGTCTTATTTCTATTATCACCTACTCCTAGTTTTGGCCGTTACAATGTCTTTCGTGTGCAATTCCCTTTGTCACATTTATCTTCTGAGAGACCAGTTGAAATTTACAAGTATATGTCATCAGTTGAGGACTTATCAGCTCCTCAAATGCCCACCATTGAGTCGTCTTCTATGCTGTAAGATTCATTGCCTGGTCCTCATGGCACTCCTCCCACCACTGAGCCTTGTATTGATGTCTCTCTTCCCATTGCGCTCCATAAGGTACACACTTGTGCCGGACATCCGATTGCCCAGTTTGTGTCTTATTGTCATTTCGCCTTCTAGTATTCTTGGTCGCTTTTTTTTCCCTTTTCCTTCCACTCAAAAAGCATCCTTCATCTTGTTCAAAAAAGAGCTCCCTTAGCCGTCCTAGCCTGAGAACTTGACTTTTGTTCCTTTGCCCTTGGAAGTTTTTCAACTAATGTTAGTAGAATGCCACGAAGGCGAGCAAAACAATGTCATAATCTGTATAAAGGCGCCAATATTAAAATTGTAGAGGTTTTTCCCCTTGACGTGCCTTTACTACTTCTGTTCCTACTGTGTATGGTTCTCAGTCTCTTTGGAGGAAAGCTATGGAGGAAGATATGTTTGATCTTCTCGACATAATGGCACTTGAACTTTGGTACCTCTTTCCTTTTAGATATTTGTTGTTGGTTGGCATTTGGTGTTGCAACGTAATACCATAGATGCTTCTGTTGAAAGTTTCAACACTCATATTGTTGCTGAGGGGTATACTCAAACTTATGGAGTGGATTGTGCTGAGGATTTTTAGCTTGCAACCAAGATTACTTTTGTTTAGAGATTCATTTCTCTAGCAACTAGTCTTGGTCGGCCCTCGTTTCAGCTAGATGTGAAAAATGTCTTTCCACATGGTAATCTCCCGGAGGGAGTTCGCATGGAGCAACCACCCGGGTTTGTTGCTAAGGTGGAGTGTACAAAGGTAGGTAGAATTTGGAAGGCAATTTATGGTCTAACCAATCATGGCTTGGTTTGGTTATTTAATTGATGCAGCTTTGCCATTGGGTTTGCATCATTGTCATTTAGATAATTTTGTTGCATCTTCTACGTCTGAGAGGGAAAAAATCGTTGGTCGTTTATGTGGATTTTTGATAACTCTGCCCAAGCAAGCTTAGGTGCACCTTGACTAATTGCTGGGGACCAATCCCACTATCCACTAGCAAGGCCCCCAATTAAAGTTGGATAAATGCCCCTTATGGACTATCTCCATGACAGTTGATAACACTTGGGAGCTTTCAAACCCAAGTCCTGGATAGCAAACCCCTAAGTTCCAGGCTGACCACCAAAGGGATTGATGAGCCAAAGGCTTTTCTTTAGAGTCCTTTTGGGACTAAAGATTGGAGCTAATCGAGAAATTTTCCCGTGTGTTTAGGTGGCTAGATCAAGAGGAATAAATTTGCCTCAAAGAATATGTGCATTGGAATGCAATAGATGGTTTTTTAGGGTCAAAACCAGAGGATAGACCTATGGGCCCTAATGTGGACCACGGGGAGTTTCTATCTAATTGTGATTGTTATTGCCGTTTGTTGTGAATTAGCACAAGTCAATATATACCTTTTTCCTGTTTGTTTGTGAATTAGTACACGTCATTATATACCTTTTGCTGTTAGTGTGGTTAGACAATACATGTCAGCACCTCAACTTCCATATTGGGAAGCTGCTTTGAGGGTTGTGAGGTATCTTATTACTCGTCCTGGCGAGCCTGCTTTACAGAGCCAATGGTCATATACTTGTTACCGATTCAGATTGGATGACACACCTTCAAATAGGAGATATTGTTTTTTTTTATCTTGGTGGTAATCTAGTCACTTGAATCATTAAGAAGCAGATCGTTGTTGCAAGGTCTAGTGCAAAAGCAAGAGCATAGATCTATGTCCCATACTTCGTGTGAGCTTATGCGGTTGAACATTTTCTTAAAGAGAGGGCAGTTGATGTGAAGTTGCCCATGGCCCAGTGTTGGGAGAATCATGTTGCAATGCATATTCTTCTATTGAGTGAACTAAGCATATTGAAGTGGATTATAATCTTGTTGGAGTAAAATTTGAAAGTGGCAGCCTGGCGGGATTGTAATTCCTTATGTATCTATAGATGCACTCTTTGCATAAACCTTGGTTGGAGTTAACGTGTAACAAGCGGGGATAGGAGAATGTTCAGAGTGTTTGGGTACTTAAGCCATTGAGGACGTAATACAGAGGGTCTTTCCATAAGCTGGTATTGTTATTTTTCTCTCTCTATAGTTAGTGAACAATGAGCATTTGGGTAAATTAACTCCCTAATACGTTTTTCTCCGAGTAAAAACTTGAACTAGCCATTCATCTTGAAGAGTGCCCGTTATTAAAGTCTTTAAAAAAATAGAGAGCTTCGATAATATTTGTGTCACATTTTATTCAGACTTAATACATCTTCTGGTTCCATTCCATATGCTCATAAGTAACCATGGTATTCGAATTATTGATATGTAGCTTGTGAACGCCAATGACCAAGCACTTCTTGGCGATTGGTTTATCCAACATCCTTGTTTCTTCTAGGCGATTGGTTTATCCAACATCCTTGTTTCTTCTAGGCGATTGGTTTATCCAACATCCTTCTTTTAATTCTAGATCCTCCATTCTCTCTTTTTTAGGGACATTGCCTCAATCGCCATTGAAAGAAATAAATAAGGGGCATCAATAATTGATTAAGATCATATCTGATTTTCAGAAGTTATGTCCATACTTTCATTTGTATATTTTGAAGGAATAACTCGTCTAAACAAAGTATGGTTGTGTTATGTTTTGTGTGAGCAAAGGACCTTGAGTTCATGGAAAAGAAGATTGAGGACCTTGAAAAGAGCATGAAGAGGAGCAATGACAAGCAGTTGAAGATAGAGCTTGAATTGTGCCAAAGGGTTAGTGTGATTTTTATTTGTTTTGCACAATACTTCTGCTTTTGTCTCAATTTTTCTTTGTTCTTTAATCCATTTTATTTCAATTTTAACATTTCTGCATTTGCTGATTCATTTATCTTCTGTCTAATACATGGATATGTATTAGAAACGTGCTAGAAGGTTACATAGGAAGCATACAAAGGCAAAACACAGGATGTACGGATCCCCCAAAGGTTTAAAGTATTTTTTGAACCGACAATATCAAAGAGGATACTAGGCTAGTATCTGTATTTACATGGATAATGCTTGTAATAATCGTATAAACTTTAAATAAAATAAAATAAAAAGAAATTCATGTGGACAACTGCATGTGCGAAGATCCAAGGCACTTTGAGGTCATGACTTGTGAACTCAGAATTGAGTCATGGTTTCATTGGTAATGGTTTTCTAGCCTCAGTTGAAAATAACTGGCATCTGCATGTGCCTTGCCTGCCCATGCTACTCCTATATCTTTAAAGATTCTTGCAATAGTAAACAATGAATTATGCTTGTACTCCATTTTTTGTTGTTCATAGACCATTTGACGCATGGAACCATTTTGTCTTCAAAAGGAAAAGACATTTGTCTGCACATCCCATTGAACATATTATAGAGGTCGTCTAACTGGCAAAACAAGATTCATGTAGCTGATCTCATGTAGTTGGGACATTGCATTGCAGAGTAGAAAAGAAGTTTAATAATGATGATGCTTGTCTCCACAGATCAAAACATGGCTTGAAGAAGGAAAAGACGTCCGTCTGGGGGACTGGAAAGCTGCAGATATTGAAATACTGAATACTTTTCAATTGCTCACTGCTAAACCTGTTGTTTACTTGGTAAGTTATCCGAGGAAAAGTTTCCTGCTGACCTTCCTGTCATGCTACTGTGCTACAAGTGTCACCTAATTCTCCCAATTGGACACTTGATCGATTAAACGATGCTTGAGTACCCCGACTAGTCAAGGGGAACCAATCCCACCATCCACTAGCGGGGGCCCAATTAAAGCTGGAGCATAGCTCCGTATGGACTGGCCCCAAAGTTTTGAGACCTTAGGAGGGAGCAAACCTCTAAGTCCCAGTCATTGACCACCAGGCCAAACCCTTGGGGTTATATAATTTTGTAATGTTTATCCAGAGGATCTTAACAATCTGCTTCTGTATTTTCCATTTAGCAAAATGTCTTGGAAATGAACTCTTTTGAATACGTTGAACATTGTCTGCTCTGCAATGTACTCATGTAACTATCTCTACAGTTTGAGTTTGTCTAAGATCTGGTGACGGCTGAAGCCATAATTTTGTTACGTTAATATCCACTCTTTATTGCTATTCCTGCCTTATCATGTTGGTGAATTTCTTGTTGCCATGAAGCCAACAATTTGGTGCTTTGTTCGGTTTGGGTTTTGAGGGAGGGTTTTTGGGGATAATGAGTAGAGAGAGAGAGGGAAAAATTTTCATTGAGGACCGTGCAGGGTGGGTCTTGAGACCCAAACCGAACAAGGTGTGGACTTCTCCTCCTCTTGGTTTGTATGGAAAAGAAAAAAACATCTAATGTTGCTATCACATGGCCTTTTTTCTCTCTGGTAAGCAGTCTTAAGGATATGGTTTGGACGATTTTGTTTTGGGTTCTGTGGGCTTGACATTCTTTCTGCCCTCTCTTTAGATGTGGCTCTGTTAGATTAATAAAAGGATGTTTGTTGCTGCTGTGAATTGTGGGAGATTTGTGTGGATATTGATTTTGACCAGTATATGCATACACCATTCAGGTTAACATGAATGAGAAAGACTATCAAAGGAAAAAGAACAAGTTTCTGCCAAAAATTCATGCGTGGTAAGCTCTCTCTCTCTCTCTCTCTCTCTCTCTCTCTCTCTCTCTCTCTCTCTCTCTCTCTCTCAAAGGAAAAATAAATGAGGAAGCCTTATTTATTTTTCATAAAAAAATCCCACAACAAATCCTAATTATATGACTTCCTAAATAAACTTTTCCTTCATATTTTTCCACACGACATGTAAGTAGTATTTCATTGAAAGGTGCCACCCCCGTGGCCAGATCCGGCCTCCGCCCCTGCAATAACTAGTAGGCTGGGGCAGCCTTAATCACAGCAGCAAAGGGAAAGGAAGATACAAAAAGTGTTGTCTTACTTCATGTAATGAGCCCTGAAGGGCCACAATGACTGAAGTACCCTCTTATCTCAATTTCAAATGGATAGAGAGTTACATACAGGTGGCAAGTTGATGTTTAGATTGTTAATATCAAATACTCCGTAAATTTTTAAATTTTTAGAATGATAATTTCAAATATGATAGAGATTATACAAGGAGAGTAAATTTTTTCTTGTCTAAGAAAAGTTTGTCATGATTAATTGGATGGTATGTGAAAAATTATAATTTTATAACTAAATGTAATGTTAGTAGCGCTAAATCTGAAACGGTACCCGGTATTGGTCGGTATCTGTACCGGTACCGTACCGGTCGGTATCTGTACCGGTACCGTACCAGTAGGAAAACCGGTACCCTAGCTGGTACGGGATTCAGAACCTTGGTGAGAACTATGTATTTGTTGCTTTCTTCAACATGTCAATTCTGCATCCATACTTGACAGTTGACACTAGGGAAGTTCTCTGTTGAACTGAACTGCTTAACAAAATTGACCTCTTAGCCATTTGCCATCTGGAGGAGCATTTTACCTATTTAATTGCAATTGACTGTGATGGGCTTCGATAAAGTTCTTGGTGTTGGCACTTTATGACCTGATTATGCTGTGTCTTACGTGAACCTACATGTGAAGCCGATCAATTTCTTGTATTAATTTCCATTGGACTTTCTTTTTGAAATAGAGGCTTGTTTTGCTTCATTATTTTCTAGGGTGCAGGAGCATGGAGGTGAGCCTATTATCCCTTTCAGCTGTGCATTAGAGAGAAATCTTGCTGATATGCCCGCGGATGAAGCCGCAAAGTATTGTGAGGAAAACAAGCTACAAAGGTTAGTTCCAGTATTGGGAACCTTCTGCCAGTATTTGGTATATAATGATAGTCCGGAATTGTAGGCCTTTTGCATTGCTTTTATTGTTTTGTGCCATTGTGTTTCAATTTCTTTATTTGTATATCTCCTGTCTGCGCCCTTCGTTCCGTATCCCTGTACAGCAACATCAGCAGTGTGTGGTGTTGCTTGTTTTTTGTTTTCAGTGCAGTGTGTTCTTGTTCAATTTCCATTGTCCACTGGGAGAGATTTGGTGTGCTTATGTTGTTTCAACATGTTGGAATTTTCTGTAAGGTTGTGTTACAAGAGTTATGTTCTCGCCATAGCTTTGTTGGAACATTTTCACACAGACTCTTCTTTGTAATATATGGAAATGATTATGGAAAATGCTAACGTGTGCCCAATAGGCACACGTTAAGGTTGAAAAAGTGTATTGAAATATGTGAAAAATGTATTGAAAAATGTAAAAGGTATATTGAAGTGTGTTTCTTTTGTTTGTTTGTGTGCTTATTATGTGCCCATTGGGCACACATTAGCAAGATCCAATGATTATATGTCAGGGGAAAGTTCAAACCTTACTTTTTCTACGAACTTTCTTGCAATCCAAGCACCCAAAAAAGCACTTAAATGTGACACGACATGGGCACGGCGGCATGGGTAATTTCAAAAATGTAGTACACAACACATGGGGGACACAAAATTTTGGTTTTTTATATTTGTTGTAGTTCTAGTGCTAGGATAAGCAATTAGGATGATTTCTGAGTCATCATTTAAGCCCTACTTTTTCTCCTTAGCCCCCCTTAATTTATTTATTTTTAATTTTATTACTATGTTTTCCCTAATAGAATTACTCCCTCCGTCCCAAAAAATTTGTCCTACTTTCCTTTTTTGGCTATCCCGAAATATAGGGCCAATTTAAAATTTCCAACAAAGGAAAGTTGTAAAATTCCACTTCTGCCCTTGAGATGCTTTTAACAATCAAAACAATGAGACCAAAAGAAGAATAATTGAAAAGTTTAAAGTGCGCTCTAAAATTTTGAAAAAGTTCTCTGATTACATTGGCAGCAAGACCTTTTGCTCTCCGGGTAACAATTTAAATTCAAAACTTGATTAATTCATATTTTATTAGAGTTAACTAATGAATGGCAAACTTAAAAAGTTACAAGTTTTGGGTACCATTGTGTATTGTACATAAAATGTTGAAATTTAAAAGTAGGACAAACATTTCGGGATGGAGGGAGTTAAAAGTAGGACAAACATTTCAGGACGGAGGGAGTACAATTGAGGACAAAAGCCCTAATCTCACATTTTGGCTGACAATCAGCACTGCCCAATGCTGGCTGAAAGCAAAGCACTGGCCCAAAAACTTTTTGGATGACAAAGTGAGGTGATGAAAAGAAACAGTCACCCAAAGAAGGAAATGCAGCTGTGGAAATGTTCGCAAGAAACCCAGTTGTTAAAATGCCATCTTTATGGTTGTAAACCATGTACAGGGATAACTAACAAGTACAGATTGTTTCCATTGGGCTGTTTCTGGTATTCCACTTTTTTATAGGAGAGTACAATTCTTGTGCATGAAATGTTAAATTATGGATTATTCATCATAAAAGTGAAAATCAAATTATTTGGGTGGTTGGTTGGGAGAGGGTAAGGGTTAGGGTTTGCTGAGGATTTGCTTGTGTTGGTGTCTGACATGGAGAAGGGTTAAAAGTTTTTCTATTTGGAATCGTCTTAGGTCTAATTGCTACTAATTTGGATAAATATACTTCTAGGAAATTGATATTAGCGCCCCCCAAATTGTTAATGGCACTCCAAAAGGGGGGCTGCCAATATCAAGTCCATATAGGGATTGATATTGGTACTCCCCTTTGGAGTGCCATTAACAAATTGGGGAGTGTCAATATCAATTCCCTACTTCTATCTCTCTTTTTTTCTGGTACAAAGAGTGGGAAGGAAAGATGATGGTTGTACGAAGAAATCGGGTTAACATTGATGTAATTATGGATGTGCAACGGGGGTGTAAAGACTAAATGAAGGTACAGAGTTATAAATTGATTTAAATAGAGTTACTCATATATATGTGTGTCATGTCTGAATTTGAAGTTCAATGGTAATGGCAAAATCTTATACAAAACTAATTTCGAAAGTCTGAAAGAAGGAGAAGATATATGAATTACATTGTTTCATATGTTTAAGCGGTACACACATGGGTTCAATGAGTGGCATGTTGTGTTGGGTTGTCCACCAGTGTCTGGAGCGTGTCCAGTCAGTGTTCAATCAGTGTCATGCTGTGGACAAGCTATCTACCTTGAAGTGTCCATTCTTCGTAGCATACATTCATTCTTTGTAGCACATGTTTTCCTTAGTTACTCTGATCTACAATTATTTTACTTTACGATGTTCTGAATGGAGCCTCAATGGTGGCCTGTTAGTTTTGTGTTTCACTGAACGAAATAATTCCAATGGCCAATAAAGTCTAGAGTCTTTGGTTTAGTCGTGTTCTCATTGTTTCCTGACTTCTTATTCTCGATTGCATCAATGAACATTCTTCATTGTCCTGATATTGCAGCATTTAACATGCCGTAATCAAGTAATTTTGTTTGAATTGCAAAAAGTATTTGCGTTGTGACTCGATCATAATAATCACTCGGATGTAAAAGTCTTAGCATTTTACCACCATCCAATTCATGCCGAATGGAGCTTTCGGGTGTGGGTGGATTTTGTTATTGCTGTAATAGCAGGAAACTTGGAGGCCTAGTGAACTCCTATATAGGTTCCCTTGTGCACATTTGATTAGCTTTAATTGTATCATTTCGAAGGTGGAATTCTACTCTATATCTCACTCATGCAGATATGCTTTGCTTTGTTGGAAGACAGCTGAAATTAGCCATTTCAGGCATGATTTGTAAAATATTAGTGCTTTTGTAAGCAGGAGTTTTCTCTTATACTGAAACTGAAGAGTGCTTCTGTTAACAAGATCTACCTAATCATCCTTATCAATCACCCACATCTATTTAGCAGTGTTCTAAAAATGGCTAGGCGCCAGTCGGGCGGAAGAGAGGCGCCTAGCTTTCAACCGATTAGTCAACACCAAGAGATTAGTCGGCTTGTCAATTTAAAAAGATATTTTGCCCACTCCCTAAAGTTTGAGCAAGATATGACAAAAGATTAGGGAAAATGAATTAAGAATAAAGTAACCTCTAAAAAGTAACACTTAATGTATGTATTTTGTTAGCCGATTTAGGGCTTTGATGTGTATTATGTTTATGGCATATACATTTTGTTAAAATAACACTTTTAACACGTACTTTTTGCTGTTACACTTTTGATGGCACAATACTTTTAAAAAATTACAATATATTCCGCTCTGATTATTTGCTGCCTACAATCAATTGACAAGTAATCCCCACTAATTGAAAAATGCTTACCGCCTAGGCGGACGACTTTTAGAAGCAAAACAGATTCAATGGCTTATAGGGGCAGTGATTCTTTTTTCCTTTTTCATTCTCTTGTCAATATGATCAGTACTAGTTTGTATTGTCAATGTTTTCTTTTCTTCTTAATATATCATTTTTTGAAAGATATTTAGAATGATTAATTGTCCGGAATTAAGACCACTTGAATGAAAAGTAGGTTTTGAATTAAATAAGTCTGAGCCGATCTCTATATTGAATTTGCTACAGTGCCCTTCCAAAGATCATAAAGACAGGATTTGCTGCGATAAACCTCATATACTTTTTTACAGCTGGCCCTGATGAGGTACTATGTAAACCTGAATAATTCTTGTTCAGTTTCTGTTTGTTTTGTTTTTCCTATGCTGTTTTCAGATAGCCTTAAATAAATTGTATGATCAGTTTGGTGTTATCGCCGTTATATTAGTTTTGATTCAATTCCTTCACCAAGGACATTTCAACAATCTTGGTAGGCATGCAAGCTCGGAATCTGTAGCATATTTTGGATGTTTGTATGCATGTATGTTTGTTTTTGAGGCTGAAAAAGATAGTTTAGTAAGTAAATGGTAAACCAATGACCTAAGTTGCACCAACTCCAAAAAAGGACACCAGTAACTGGGAAAACACAGAAAAACACATTATTTATGCTTGTTATATTGTGGATGTTGACATGACAGTGAGAGAGAATATGAAATAGGGCTCGATTTATAATATGAGTATCAATATACTTCCATTCATGCTTGCTCGTACATTAGTCTTAAAAGTGGTCCAGCAAAAGGTATTTTAGGTGTCAGACGTGTCATTCTGGCTGATTTCCGTCCATGCTGTCTAGAGAAAAAGCCAATTTCATTTTTTCCCTGAAGCCTACTTTTTCTGCTACCAAACAACGGTTTGGGCTTTTAGTTTTAGTGTAAGAGTTTTCACCAACTGTACACTAAACTTGCCCTACATCACCGTGTTTCACTAATCCTACCCTTAGAGCTAAACTCCTGCACTGACGATACCAAGTTGTCTATTGTTTTCTAGACCAAGACCAACTAAATCATCTCATGAGTCTTTGCTGACAGACCTGGTAGTTTATGAAAGGGCAAGAATGCCTGCTGAAATGCGGTAGGTGTTTTGGGGTGGAGTCCTGTGGACTTCCATCCTTTACGCAGTTGTGTTACCCGATTCAGAGTAATTCTTCCTGGATTTGGAATGAGTCATTGTGGTTTTTCAGTTCATTTTCCACCTTATTTCCCAGAGTGAAGTTGCCCAAAGGTATTTTAGAACTTCTCTAGGCATAACATTACAGTGTTATCCGTTTTTCTTAAACCCTGTCCTTTGTTAACTTCTTCTTTTTTTATCTTTTTACTAGTAATGGTTTCTTACACTTGCATTGACATAATTCCATCGTTCAATATGACTGACTATACACTGTCTGGAAATTTAATGGCTGAATGTGACTTATTCTAGGTGAAATGTTGGCAAATTCGACGACAGACAAAGGCTCCTCAGGCTGCAGGGGCTATTCATACCGATTTTGAAAAAGGCTTCATCTGTGCTGAGGTAATTCCTCAAAACCATTATTTCCCCCTTTGATAATGCATAACTATTGGTCTTTCTTTCATATGATGTTTTCAGAAGTTGCACTGATGTGTGTTGATTTTGTTTTTTGTTCTTTATTTTCTGTCAGTGCTTCAAGAGATATTTTATGCTTCCTGTCGATTGTTCTTTTTCTAGCGTGTTTGCAATTAGTGAATGCGGAAAAACTTATCCTGGAAATCAATCTGTTTGTGCTAAAATTGGTGTTTGTTCTAAAACATGCTTTAGTGTTATTTTGATTGTTGTACAATTGTACTGTTTCATATTCCATCTATAGCTGGCCAGTGCTTCTTGACTGTCCCTCATTACTTCCGCTGAGTTGCTAACAGAATGAACTTATTCGAACACTCTTGGTGAATGTTGGTTTGCTAGTTGAACTTGTTTACTTATGCTATGCATCTCTCCTTGTTAACATCTTTCAAAGTGCATGACTGAAGATTGAGTTGCTTATTTTCTCATTAAAAGCGTCAATAATGCTGTTATTTTTGGCTGTTCATCTATTCTTGTTTATGCTTCTTGGAATTGCTAAAAAGGGCCGACTTAGACTTCGTGATGATAATCAGGTGATGAAGTTCGATGATCTAAAGGAACTTGGCAGTGAAGGCGCTGTTAAGGTGTTCTTTTATTCTATTCTTGCTCAAACAATAACTGCGTTTCTCTGTCCTGTTAAATTTTTTGCACTGTTAAGTTTGTGCATTTAGCTCTTGAATTGTGATTGGCGCTCCATAAGCAGCCCACATCATTGCACTTAACTCAAATAGTGAGATTTGAGACCTTATAACGCTCATATCAGCATGTTCAGCCAGGCTTATTCCTTGATAGAAATTACATTTCTCATTAGAAGAGAACTAATTGGCAGTCTGCCCAGAACCCGAGGATTATACCTACCAACCTTTTTTGACAAATAGTTAACAACGATTCCAGTTTAAAATTTGAAGAAAGAAATCAACGGAACCAGTT
This sequence comes from Vaccinium darrowii, assembly GCA_020921065.1. Lineage (NCBI taxonomy): Eukaryota > Viridiplantae > Streptophyta > Magnoliopsida > Ericales > Ericaceae > Vaccinium > Vaccinium darrowii. Next base: position 27,213,212 of record CM037160.1, read on the forward strand.
TCTTGAAGAAATGGAACCAAAGGTGTAATGATTTCTGTTTCTTGCCCTGAGATTTATATGAGCTAGTTTCATGTGGAACTTTGTCATCTCCCTGGATGTATTGTGTAATATGACCTCTTGGACCAAGAAAGTTTGAAAAAACTAATCTTTCTGGGACTGTGACATGTCTCGATTGCAAAGTCAATATTGGCCCTAGTATATACAAATTGCTTAAAGAACTGATTAAATAGCTTACTTGAGTAAGGATTCAACATGCAAACACTAGTTCAATGCCAAAAGAAGTGCTGCAAACAGAGGTTTAGTCTCATTTTATGGAAGAAAACAATAAGGCCAAGCTTAGGTTTATAAGCATCCTAAGTATGGAAAAAAGTCCCATCAAGCCAACGTCGGGTACAACTTGGAATATACTGGGTACCTCTGTAGTCTTGGCAAAAAAATGTGAGGAAAAAATTGTGGTTCTCTTTCATGAAGTACGATACAAAAGACCTTGTATGACATGATTTTAGATGTATACATGCTTCACGGGTCCTGACCCTGATCACTACTTCGGTGTATGTTGAATAAAATTGGCTCTGTTCCTTCCCTTGATTTTAGATTATTACTTCTCCAATTGGTCAAGAACTTCTCGAATTTTTATGTGTGATTCATGTCATTTTTTCTTGCAAAAGGCTGCTGGGAAGTATAGGCAAGAAGGGAAAACGTATGTGGTCAATGACGCAGACATCATATTTTTCAAGTTCAATGTGTCTGGTGGTGGGAAGAAGTGAGATGTACGTATAATCAAAAACTTTTAAGATGCAATTGTGTTGGAAAGTTTTGAGTGTACGTTCATTATTGTTATCTGTAACACATCTTTGAGAAAAATCTGTATCTTATTTTACTGTTGTAGTTTTTCTGATTCGTAATTAGACCCCCTATTAGACTTGGGCGCGTTGAATATCCCAAATCTACTTATTTAAGACGAAGTTGAGAGAGCAGGTATATGAATATCGCTTCGTTTGTCCACAGCGATATGTGGTTATGCTTGTCTGTTGAAGCAGGCGGTACAGATTTTTCTTGAAAATTCTAGCCTATTTTTATCTTTTTTGCTTTATATGTTTTGTTTGTATTTCTCAGAGGGAAAAAAATATACTCCTGTGTGGCGACAATCTGCGGAAAAACATGAGTAGGATGTTTTCAAATTCTAGCCTATTTGTATTTACTAGCGATGGCACAGGCACGTGGAGTTTGTGACAATAAGGGTCTTTTTATTACTTCTCCTCGGTTCATAAATCACGTAAGTTAGATAAAATGCAAAAGTTAGGCATAACACTTCAGAATGATACTCGTACAAGTAAATGTGAGGCAATCTATGTTACGTTTTACATAGCATATACTGTATGTGAAGACCCGTACCTAATGTTAATTAATTTACATAGTGTGATTACGTGCAACTATTTAGTAATTTGGTGAGCCGTGGTTTTTTTTGTGTGGGCGCATATAGATGTGAGTGTGTTTAGTTGATCGAGCACGAGTTTGTGCCGTAGACCGAGTGTGTTGGGAACCACGAGTGTGGTGGAATTGTTGAAAACCTTTGAGAGTTTAACACTTAAATTATGGCTGCTGATAATGCCAAAATTCCTTTTGTTCCTGTCAAAACTCATTTTGTTCCTACCAAAACTCTTTCATTCCTTGATTGAATTGCCCCTCATCTCTCTCTTCCCCAAAATCCACTTCCATCCTTCATTCCTTCCCATCTCTCCTTCCTTCCCCTGTACCTTTTTTTTTTTCCGTGCGTGGTCAGCTCATCACCACCACCGTCCGTTTGCTTTGGTTGCCTCTCCAATAGCGATCGGATGAAGTCCATCATGCATACCCACCAGTTTTGGCTCTGTTTTTCTTCTCTCTCCGGCAACAATGGCAAAATGTTCTCTATTTTTCTTCTCTCTCTCTCTCTGGCAACAATGGCGAGTTTTTAAGTGACAATGTTGGTCAATATTAAAGGGTGATTTACAAGTATTTTGTTTTAAGACCTCGTATTTTGTTTATGGATTAGGCATTATTAGGCTTAGACTGTTTAGTACTTGTAACAATCAAAAGGGCAATTTGAAAATGATCTGTTTTGTTTGTCAAAAAAAAAAAAAAAGAAAATGATCTGTTTTCGATCAACATAGAAGGTTCCCTATTCCTCTGGCCACTTTGTTTCTGGACATTGTGATTCTGTGAAGTGTAGGAACATTGTGCTATATGTCAAATCAAGTTGTTGTTTTGACGACACTGATGCATAGGGTTTTTAGAGTCCTTTGGCTGCAACAATTTGTAACACAGTAATAGTTAAAATTAGTGTCGTTAGGTAATTACTGCAATGTTTGTAATAGTGTGTCATTGGCAAAATGTTGCTCTCTCTCTCTCCACGGAGAAAAAAAAAAAGGTACAGGGGAAGGAAGGAGAGATGGGGAGTATGGAGGTGGGTTTGTGGGGAAGAGAGAGATGAGGGGCAATTCGGTCAAGGAATGAAAGAGTTTTGGCAGGAACAAAAAGAGTTTTGGCATTATCAGCAGCCTAAATTAATTGGTTGTTTATGGGCCTTCATGTATGGAGTTATTATATAGTGGGAAATATTGGTGCAATAGTCAAATGCTTGGAGGGGCTTTAGTGCAATTGTTATACTTAAAATTTAGGAAATTCTTTTCTTGTTTCCTGCATGCTCTCTCTCTCTCTCTCTCTCTCTCTCTCTCACGCGCACACACTCAAACCCTCAGCTTTAAGTGAAGGAAATATACACACTAAGTAGGCAAACCATCTTCCACTCCCCATTTTGTGCGTCTTTTGTTGGACTAATCTCTCCAGTGGTCTAGCCTCTACCATAGTCACACCTTTGCATGAGGTGAGTTGGCCCAAAGACAAATCGTTGTTGAGAGGATCGACCCTTCGACAGTTCAACCTTGCGTGCGGAAACAGTTTGCCGTCTTCCCATTTTTTGTATGTAGTATAGTTTTGATGGAAACATGGCTTGCTCTATCTATACTTAACCTGTTATTTTTATTTTTATTTTAAATCAAGGATGATAATGCCAGTTTATTAATGTCATTATCTGCGTGCTATTAAAGAGACCATTTCCTGGGAAAAACATGGAACCAGAACAAATGTTAAGCTGTTCTTTCTGTTCTTACAAGTGAACAATTCGATGATAAATGCAGAAAAAAATTGGAAAATATAAAAGTTAAGCCTCTGCTTTTCATTTTGTTTCCCTGAGTGCGGACCTGAAAAAGTTAATCGAGAGGAAATAAAATCTTCCTTTCCACTGTACCAAACAGAGAATTAGGAGAAGAATTTGGGTGCGTGTACTGTAGGTTACTACATGGCGGTACGCGGGACACATTCCAACCATTCAAAGATGTTTTGGATGGTCCAGATTTTTAATAAATTCTTCCAGGGAAGAGTAAAATTCTTCCCTGGAAAAGTTTATTTAAAATCTGAACTATTGATTACTGAGATGGACGGTTGTGATAGAGCGTTACAGATACCATGTCAGATACTACGTAGTATGCTTCATGTACCCAAATTCTTCTCGAAAATTAGAGTCCCTCCCTTATTTTTAGTTAAAGAGATGGGAATATCATTGATAAAAAGCGACCTGGTACAAAAGAAAGTATATGCAAGCTGAGAACTAAAAGACATAAAGCATGAAAACATAAATACAGCAAGCTACATAACAAAACAACATAATGATGTAATTATACTTGGATTTTGGACAGAGGAATCGTTTTCGTTTATCTTCAAGATTTTTTTCATAACTTCTACAGCCCTTGAACCATATAATGGATACATTTGATTTAGTTTTCAAATGATGAAACTTTAGGACTTGTAAAATAAAAAAAAGAGCGCCGAGAATGTTTTTGAATTCTTACAGTACAAAGCTGGCCCCCAACAGCATACGGGTATAGAAGTGCATGTACAGAAAATGTACAAAGCGCTTAAAGTGGGTCCCACACGAGTGATCCCAAATTTTGATTGAAACGGTGGAACTTTGGTTCAAGCACTTCTAACCGTCCGATTGAGTTGAAATTTTGTGGGGCCCCCTCGGAAAAATGTTCTAAGAATAATCAACGGTTCGGATCACTCTTGTGGGACCCAAAAGTGGGCCCCCGAGAGCGCTCTGTACATTTTCTGTACATGCACTTGTGTACCCGTAGGTTTATCGAACAGGATTATTGGTGATCTGATTCTACAATTAATTGAGAGTCCATGCTTAAAAGTTAAAACTAAAAGTTCGCTTTTTTATTATATTTCTTTTTGAAAAGAGAAAATCCCATTCTATACGTACAGATGCATGGTACAGACGGTGTAAAGATCATTGCAAAAATGGGGTGATTTTGGATTGAGCACTTAGGAACATCCGATTGAGTTGATTTCTACGTGGTTCCCCTCGGAATTTGATTTTGGGATGAATGAACAGCTCGGATCGACTGTGTGGGCCCCATAAGGGGGTCTCCGGCGCCAGTTTGTACACTGTTTGTACCAGGGGGGTCGGTACCCCTGGATTTACCGGAGAAAATTGGCGATGTTATTTTGATGGATTTTTCTATTGTCAGTCCACTGGACTGACAATAAGGCAACAAGAAAACAAAAAAAAAAACACAAGTTTCAATGTACTTTTTTCACTTTTCTATACACTTTCACACTTTTTTATATACTTTTTACACATCTCAATATACTTTTTAAGCCTTAATGTCAGCCCAATAGGCAGATTTTAGAATTTTCCTATTTTGATTTAGATGTATGGAGGGATACTGCTCCTAATCTCTTTCTGCTTTTCTTTTTTGCAGACATTCCACCTTTTTAACAAACTGTCTACTATTCTATTAAAACACAAAAATGCTACGGTACCGACAAGATACATACAGATTACGCACAGACAGTTTGTGGGACCCACTGAAGGGTCCCACACAAAAGATCTGAACCATTCGATAATTTTAAAATGTTTTAGAAGTACGCTCTTAAAAAAACAACTAAATGCTTGATCTAAAATTAAATATTTCATTCAGACCTTAGAATTCTGAATGAAAAATTGAAACATTGGATCACGCACTTTTACACTTTTTACGAGGTCACTCGAAAAAATATTTTAAAATTAGTGAACGGTTCGGATCAATTTTTTGGGATCCTTTAATGAGCCGTCTCGTCGGTATCCATAGTGAGTTATCCATTCTGGCTTCTGCCCGTTGTGTTGTGTGCACAAATCCTATAACAGATCTTACACGTATGTGTTTTTGGGGGGCCATCTCCAATCCACCAATATGATCTGAACTGCTCATTTTTCTTAAACTTATTTTCTTAGAGTTCTTGTAAAAAATCAGCTCAATCAGATATCAATAAGAATTTTTTAAAATTCATAGTGCCAACCACTCAATTCCAGCTGCCGTAGGATATCAGTTGTGCTGTTCCCGGATGTACATAGTGAACAAATCTGGGTATAAGGATCATTTGGCTGCAGCAGGATGTTGTGCCTGGGCATCGTCCCAAGTCTAAGGCCACCTCTAGTGCACTACCTAAAAAATGCTCCCTAAAGTGTACACCTAAGTACATGTGGGACCCAATTTTGTTTGCTAAGAACTTAGTTAGCTAGCTAAGAAGAAATTCACTTTAATGGGGCTCCCTAAAAATACTCCCTAAAGTGTATGTGGGACCCATTTAAGTGGGCCTCATAACCAAAAAAAAATGGCAGATTCAATGTTATAAATGCAAGCAACTTTCTCTCTCCTCTTTCTCTCTCCTTAAGTCCCTCCCCAAATTTAGGTAGTCACTTAGGGCACTTTAGGTAGTGAGGGGTGCCACCTAGGATTTTAGGGAGCCAAGTTTTGTGCACTAGAGACCATTTTTTGAGGTTTTTCTTAGCTAACTAGTTAGGGCACTTTAGGTAGTGATTTTAGGTAGTGCACTAGAGATGCCCTAAAGATATTATCTAAACCTTTCAGTATGTAGATTTTAACGCATAGAATAGACCTACAAAAAAATCAAATCGAATGGAAATCGGTAACTCAGTCAACAAACTACATTTTTGGGCAATTATAAATGTCTAAAAGAATATACTATAACGGCCCGATTTTTTGGAAGCATTATTTAAAACATTTCTTAAAAAGATTCATTTATTAAAACAGGTTTATCTTGGGGTGTTCCACTAACAAAAAACTATTTTTTCCAAAAACCGAGACAGGTCATTCTCCCACAATACATCACATAAAAAACCGTCAAAAAATTTTTTTTCAAACAACAGAAATAAATAATAGTCAAGTGATCTTGGTTTTATTACAATAAGACAACAGTACTTTATTGAAAATTCAGATCACATTTATTCAACATAAAATAAGGGGACAGAGCTCTAATAGTAAGAGGGGCTCCAAGCTTCTTCGGTTTCTCCTCCTTCAAAACGAGGTTCACCTCTAAGAGATCCTACTCATCTCCTCCTGCCCCATTAGGGTACCATTCACCATGTTGATTCTCTGCAAAATTTGGCACAGATGCCAGGGTACACCGTACCATGAGTGATGAGGTTCACTCAATAGATAAGTCTTACCCACTAACCCTTACAATACACATCAGAGCATGTATAGCATAATATAAGAAAACAATGAGAAACATACCAACAATCCGTTTATTCATTACTAATCTTTAATCTACGTGAAATCTATGATTCTCTTCCTAGAGAATCAATCCTCCCAAGTGAACCTCTTAGAATATAGCCATTCGTGATTCCACTCCCTCTTTGCTTACCCTACCTGGGAGCCCAGATGACAAGGGCTAAATTACGTCCTTAGTCAAAATCATCAACCGCCTCACAAAGATGAATCCCCCAGGGACTCACTGTACCACTGGGCCCACAAGGTACTGACTGCAACCTTTGGAGTATATAGCCCTTGTCTTAGATCTATAATACTCCATACAATATAAATCTGGCTGGCTGCCATTCATTTAGTAACCATATTCATGAGGAGTGATCACGCAACGTCATTTCTAAGGTTCCAAACCTTGATCAATCTCTGGCTGACTGCTAATCATTTTAAATTCATCATCTAGCTACCTGCCAACCATAACGTCAATTTTTCCAGGATAGCCTCCCCAATCCTTTCATAACAACATTCTATCTAATTTTCCAATAACTTAACATCTAGGTGATCATCTACATTCGTGCACAAATCCAAGGAACCTAATTGTCCAATCTAACAAATAACCTACTCATTATAAATTTGCAATGACATAATAAGGAATAAAACGATACTACAAATAATAGCGGACAAGAAGTACACATAAAATAATGAGAAACGACTTCATAAAACAAAATACTTAGCAATGAGATTTTGTCCTATTCTATACTATATCAGATTCACCTCTTAATCTGTTAATAAAAATTTCTTTCAAACACCACAATTACTAGTTAACAATAGAATGTGCCGAGTAAAACAAAAATAAAGAAAAAAATTAATTAACAGTGGCATGCAAAGTAACCTACAGGTGTTCCTATGTGTAATGCAATTCTAGGATACTTTTGTCATTTGACAAATGTTTATCAACAAATATTACAAGTATAACATAGTTTTCTTGGGCAGAACCCATGTTGGTTCACAGGCCCTATTTGGTGGGGTTTCCTGACTTAATTTCTAAGTTTGGTTTGGTTTCGTTCGGGCTTAATGTAAGCCTTGATATCAACTCAAGATATTCTAAATATACTTAGGTTTAGATAGTAAGAGGTATCTACCTTTTTCGGAGTGCTAGGAGTGAAATTAGCGAAAGGTGGTGCAACTCGGTCGTTGGAAAAGATAGGCTTCAAATGAGCTGTTCGGCTTTTAAAAAAAATGAACTACTTTGGAACCTCACTCTCTCTCACACACTTTATTGTCGTTCTCTCTCTCTCTCTCTCTCTTTGGTTTCGTAAGATTTCGGGTGTAGAGTGAAAGGAGTGTATTGGTCCATGCATATATATAAGTGTAGTTGTATTATTGGAAGATAATTGGGATGAGCACCCTGTGAGGGAAAATGGTGCAAATGGAAGAGGAAAGGAATGTGCTGGGTTGCAGTGAATTAAATTGGGGTGATGGTGCTCAGTCGATTCTGGAAGGATAAGGGTGGGGAATTGAATTGTGGTAATGTAGGGAGCAGAGAGGTTATTGAATTGGGATAAAAAAAAAATGTATAAACATACAAGTGTATATGTATAGTTTATATACGATTGAGAGGATATATAGAGTCAGTTAAACATGTTTAGGAATTAAAAATAATTCAAATTTTTATTTAAAAATTTTGGATTATTTACATATACTATGACCAAATAGAGTTACATTTTTGGGCAATTATATTCATATGAACTCCGAGAATAGCTAGAGATATAGACATCCGATATCGAAATCCATTGATTCGTGTCTGAATAGCAGAAAATCATATCATCCCACCAATCTTATTAATTCCAAGACAAAGACGTGAGAATAGCCAGAGATATAGGCTTCAAATATTAAAACCGTTGATTCGAGTCCGAATAGCCGGAAATCACATCATCCCCCAGTCCTGTTGATTTCACAATTTACCAAAGGATTTGAAAAAAGAAAAGTAATTTTCTTGTATAAAACTCCGTTTTCATCTGATGGTTGTAAATGCAATGTCAACTAGTTAGATGAATGTCACTCATGCAAACACATAATGTATGTAAAAACAATCTTTCACGAGAAAACAATGCAATGGTTTTAGCCCTGAGACTATAAGTCTTGTAACGCCCCGAAAATTGGGTACATTAATAAATTAATTTTATAGTTTATTTAAATAGAAAAACCAACATCTTTAAAATTCCAAAGAAAAACTTAATTAATTTTTTAACGGAAAGCTAAAAGTTAGCTAACTTATTACAACTGAAAAGAAAAACCAATTGTACAAAACGTTTAAACAATACTAAATATTCAATTTAAACAAATGATAGAGTCATCCAAACAAAGAAACTACTGATAGAGCCATGGCTCCGCCACTTCGTATCCTTCTTCCTGCTCCATCACCTCGAAATCAGTAAGCTGCTCTTTCTCTCCTTCTGTACCTGGCGTTGTGGACGAAAGGGCCATAAAAAGTAGCACCGTAAGTGATAAAATTACACTCAGTAGGGCGCCCTAAGCCACCCATTTACTAAAGATACTCATGCAGCAGGTACACACAACAAAAATTTTATTTCGTATGAAATACTAAAATTTTCACGTCATTCCTCAACACGTTGGATTCACAAGATTTATTAATCTCATTCTAACTTCCAATATATACTTTCCATCACTGACTTTTCATCCATAGTATACCCAGGGTGCCCGATCACGCAGCAAAGCTACCTCGAGTATGCTGCGCATGGCTCAAGACCCATACCGGTCACAACATCACCACCAATTTTTATCCAGCACCGATTCCCACCCACAGTAGACTTTCGGCACCCGATCACACAATAAAGCTACCTAAAAGTATTAACTGCACGTGGCTCAAGAGTCAGGACCCATACCAAACACGTCCCAACTCCAAATATCGAGATTAAATTCATTCATCTTTATACCTAAAATATTTTTTTATCAATACGTGCTTAACAATTGGTTTCATACATAACGTGGGTCATTATTCACATAAGTCCAGCATAACGAGAAAATAAAACAATTACAAAATTAAAAAAATAACCTAAAATAGCGTGTAAAATGAGCAACTTTCTTAATTTACTATAGCAAACTAACTCCATAAATCACGAGTTTTTATAGGAACATTAAACTTTACACTGTGAACAGATTCCATGTTTTACTCGAGTTCTAATTCCTTCATTAAAGAGGTCAAAAATAGGTTTTAAAAATAGTTTGTAATCTGTCTTATGTTTCACTATAGTAGAAACTTTGAAAAATCATAGTACATTCTACATAACTCGGATTGAGACGTGTTCCACATGGACTCGACTTAATTTTTCGAAATCTACAACTTTATTATTTTAAGTTTTCTCTGAATCCGAATAGAAATAATCGAAAAATAGCAAAACATAAACTATGCGTGAAACTCCCAATTTTACGTCATACTTTTACTACCCATTCGATAACGATCCAATTCCAGTGTTCTAATTTTCCACACTGCTCCCACGTACACACAAAAACAGTAAACTAAAGTAATGGTTAGGGTTAAATGCCCTACCTTTCCTCAGATAGATTTAGCATGCTAACGAAACGGTAAGATCAAAAAATCATGACTCCGAGGAAAAATCTATAAAAAGATAAATAAATATCCGCGTGAGTAAAAGAAAAATATACTCCGCGAGAGAAAAAGAGAAACTTACCAACGGTGGAAGGTATATAATTTAAAGGAGTGAATCATTGAGAGAAAAATGGGAGAGAGCCAAAAGAAAGAAAAGAGAAGGGAAGAAACTTACATGGGAAGAGAGAGAAAGAGAGAGATAGAGAATGAGGAGTTCTATTAGCTTAGATATATAATTGGTTAGCGATAGGATTTGTGGAGTAATTGAGGGGAAGTGGGAGAGTAGAAGGATAAGAGGAAAAAATATAAAGATAGGGGTAGTTTGGTTAGGATAATTAGGATGGTTTTAAAAAAATAATTTACACACTAAAGTGGACGTCTGCCACCGGATAAAAACTGAGTTTTTTGAAAAGAGTCGCCACCCTGGGTTTTGATTTCGGAAAATGGATTTAAGACTCGAGAAACCAATTTGAAAATGATTTTGAAAATAATGTGACTCTCGTACGATTGAAAAGAATTTGAAAACCAGAGATCGTTTTGGACTCGAGAGCCAGGTTACGAACGGGGAAGGTTTTTAAGACACCCCACTCGCCCGATTAAAAATCGATCTTTACTAAATATTTGTGGGAATTTTAGAAAATATTTTAATGCTAAAACTTTATTCAAATAAACAAATTATCATGCAAAATAAATAATTAAATATTGAAAAAGACAATGCATAATGTAATCAATATCAATAAATAATTAAAAGAAAAACCAAATTTTCAAACTGCTTTTTAAGGGAAAACAATTTAAAATTTTCGAATTTAAAATAGAGTATCGTGCGACACTGTTTATCCAGCAAACAGTTTGAAAACTTGATTTTCGACAGAGATGAAAACTTAATCACTTCTATGACTTATAACTCCATAAAATTGATTGTTTTAGAATCTGGAAAACATATTTTTGAATGGAAAATGTCCCTCCTCAATAGATTACGCCATACGATCCAATAATTTTACCGTATGGCGAAATCGGGGAGGTTTTCAATCTAACTGTTCTTGCTGGAACATTAATCTACCAAGCACAAGAATGGTATAGAGAAATCACTTTGTGTTTAGTATCACCCCTCAGAGTACCAAAGCCAAAGGCTTTGGCGCGAAAACGGAAATTTCGGAACAGAGCCTCTTGGAACGAATTCCCCTCCTTGACCTTCTGAGCTTGGCCTCGGCCTTTGTTGCACCTCCGGACTTGCTCTCAATGTGATGAATGAGGTTTGGCTCTGGGCTTGATGAGACTAGTGATGATCAAAGGAGGTTTTGGACCGAAACAAGGTAATGGGTGTAGACACCCCAATTTGGACCCTCGAAATACCCTTAAGTTGCGGCCCGTCGGACTTTCCGATGATGAGGATAAATCAATAATTACAGTGAAATTAATCTTGAGATGCACCCGAAGGGTTCTTCCATAGCCTAAAATTACCAAAACCTCTTCAAAAAAAAAAAAAAAACCAAGCCTACACCATCTTCTAGTACATTTAAAACCCTCTTTTTCGATATATAATATGTCTTATTCCATTCCAAAATGAGGGAGATGCTCACGTTTTAGTAAAATAACTCGTTTTCCTGACCTTCTGAGGGTAAAATGGTCATAGATTTTGATGTACAAATTATTTTGGTTCCAAACCAATTGGGTTAGAAAGTAGACTTAAAGAGCTTTTCAACGCTTCAAATCTCACTCAAAACGGAGTTAGGTAGCACCCGGGGCAGTCCTGCGAAGTTTTGCTTGTAGTGCAGTCTAACTAAGGCGCTCCAGTTCCCCTCAAACTAGGGCGCCCCAATTTTCACTCAACTAAGGCGCCCTAGTTCAAGCAAACCAAGACCCCCCCCACCCCCCCCCCCCCCCCCCCCCCCCCCCCTTACTTTTTGTCAACTAAGGCGCCTTAGTTCCTTAAAAATCAAAACTTTACAGAGGCATCTGCAGGAGAATAACATCATGGTGTTTCGTCCCTCTCACAACTAAGGTGCCCTAATTGTCTATTCCAAGCCTATAAATAGGCTCTCATGCACGTAAATTTCGAAGACACCTACTGTTGCTACCATTTTGCATTCCTTCCCTTAAAAAGTCTAGCTCTCTTCTCAAGCTGTTGCTACAGCCCACCCCCACCACCATTCTGATTTCCATGAAAATCCCACCAAAAATTTCATTAAAATTCCTAGAATCTAGAGGTAGTATTCCTCTTTGTTGCTCTCTCACTTCATTTTCTTTTTGCTTCTACTGCTATAATTCTCCATTACCACCCTAAAAATTTCAACCACTTTCATTCTACTATAATCCCAAAAATATTTTCAAAAACTTTTAGCCATTGTGGTACCAAAATTGATCCAGTACCTCTACCCATCTCCACAACTCCTCAAATATCCACGGCTTATTCATCACTTGCTAACAAGTCCAAAAAGGTGCATTACGAAGATCAAATTTCAAGGTAAAATTTAAGTTGAATCCTGAGGGAAAATTCCTCAACTTCACATTTCAGTAAAATATACTGGAAATGTGCTAAATGAGGAATGAAATCCATTTTTATCAAATTATCATGAAATTTTCCGAAAATTAATCAAATAGGGCGCCCTAGTTATGCCCAAATTAGGGTGCTCCAGTTCTTTACTTTATTTTATTTTATTTTATTTTATTTTTGGACAATTTTCTTGCTTTAAAAGTTAAATTATTTTTCCAATAAAAATAGAGTAAAAAATTATCATTTTCTGTCGCTTAAATAAATTTATAGTTTCTATAATTTATCTTCCCCAAAATTTTAAATAATTTCTTTTTAACATTCTTCTTTCTGAAAAGAATAATAATCTTCCCATTCAAAACATGATTTTCATTACAAAAAAAAAAAACACTTCAAAATTTGTTTTTCAAAAATGTCAGAATCAAAAAAGGGGGAAAATGAATTTTAGAAATTAATTTCACTAGGGCGCCCTAGTTCCCTTTATTTAGGGCGCCCCAATTCTTTAAAATTAGAATTTATTTAAGTGATTTCGATTTAAAATTGTTTTGTTGCATTTTATTGTTTAAAATTATTCTGTTGCATTTTATTGTTTTGCATCGTCATTTACGCATATTATTTGCTTATTATGTGAGTAAAATTTCATTATAAAATATTTTGCAAAATCCCACGAATGTTAAAGTAGATACCGATTTTATATCAGGCGAGAGGGGTGCCGTAAAACCCTTCCCCTCTCGTAACCTGGCTCCGAACCCAAGAATCATTTTAAAATGACCAAAGCCTTTTTCTAAATATGGCACGGAAGTCACAACTTTTCAAAAAAATAGTTTCTCGGGTAATTTTCCACAAACCCGGGTGGCGACTCCAAAAATCAAATCGAATTTTCAAATCGGCGAAGTCGAGGGCCCCGTGGTAGGGTCCACAACGGGGCTACGGGTCACGAATGGGTTTGCTTTGAAAGTGTAGGATTAGTTTATGGGGATGGAGAGTAGTAACAATAGGTGATTTAGGACGTGAGTAGAGTTTGTGGGTAGAGTTTAGGAGAGGTTGGCCATCATTTTCGATTTCCAAATGGAGAGGGAGAGCTTTCGGTTGTTGAAAAATGGGGAAGAGAAATTGTTCTCTTTGAAAGTGAAGTGGGGAGGTGTTTATATAGGGCAAAAATGACTTAGAGACCAAGAAAACGAGGCACAAAGTAAAGGAGGTTGGTCTCCAGTCAAAATACTTCGGAGCAAAGAAAACTTGGTGACCAAGACTGCTTAAACAGTGCCGTGCGGCACACAAACTGTATCGTGTGGCACACAAACTGTATCGTGTGGCACACAAACTGTACTGTGCGGTATTGAAACTATGCCGCGCGACACTCTTCCACCGCCATTGCATGAATAACTTGGGTACCCATATCCCACAATAAAACATGAATAAAAATATTATCATTACATTTGTCCAAGCTAAAAGAATTAAAATGGGTTAGTTCACCTATCCAAAATACAGTTCATTAGATGATCAAATAAACTTTTTTCATGTACGCTTTCAAAAGATGCAACACATTTCATACACTCCACTTCATGGTCTTTGGCGTGTAATAAGGGTATGTCAAAACCCGCGCCCACCCCTTTGTCATTCTTAGTTAGAGCATCCTCGACAAGCCTCACAAATCTTGAGCCAAAATATTAGTGAACAGCGCTTTACATACTCAAGTCTTTTTTAACAACCCTGGGCCCTTAACCCTGGGGCAGCCCAACTCTGGGCTTGCCAACCCTAGGACCTTAACCCCAATGGAGCCGAATGCCGGGGGCACCCAACCCCGGGAAAAGCCCAGATCCGATGGTAACTTGGCCAATGGATCCTGTTTGGGCCAGTGATGACTCAACCAAGTGGCTACACTAACCAGTGCACCCATTTTGTTTAGACCATCATTTGTTACCACGCGGCACTCTATTATTGTGGAACCTAGAAATCACATGAATTTTATATTTTTGTAACAGAATATGAGCTTGAAAAAGACATAGGATGGACTGAGACATGGCTCAATAGCTCCATGGCCCATATCACCCAAGTCCTCGGACGAGAGGCAATAATAAGGGGATTCGATCGCGACATCCCCCAAAATGGGAACATGACGGGGATAGATGTCACCCCAAGCGGACCCGGACGATTTAGTCCGCCCTGGTCGACTTGGTAGGTGTGAACACCCCGCGGGAGCGATGTCCACGAAAATCGATTGCGGTTTGAAAAATGGTTTTGATTGGTTGAATGGAGTCGCCACCCGGATTTGAGGACCGTACCCGAGAAACCATTTGAAAAATGACTCTTTTGCCCTTGATATGGAAAATGCTTAACCGGTCTCCAAAATGAGATTTCTCGGGTCCGGGAGCTAGGTTACGCGAGGGGAAGGAATTTAAAGCACCCCTCACGCCCGGTGTGACCACCGGTCTCTACTAAATGTTGAAAAGGCTTTGAAAATGTTACTTAAATGGACTTTTAAACTCAAATTCATGCGAGAGCATATCAAATACATCAAGAATATCAAGGAGATGGGAGTGAATGCTTGTGCAAAGTGTTGTGAATGGATGATTTATGCACAGAAGATACAGAAATTACACTAAAACACCCAAAAAATGTCCCAAAATGCCTCAGAAGTTGATCATAATTTGTGAGTCTGGAAGGAGTCCAGGCGCCTGGAAAAGGTAAGTCCAGGCGCCTGGATTGAGTCCAGGCGCCTGGATGGGGTCAATCCAGGCGCCTGGATGCCATCCAGACAGGAACTTTAAAATCCCTTTTTCAAATAGAAATCAACAAGTTGGATGTTTTAATCAACTTTCATGCATTCTGGAAAATGTTTGACAGTATAGCAGTAAGCTTAACACTTGGAAGAAGCTTGAATGCAAGGAAATAATGCTAAAAATGCAACAATAACACCTTGATAATGCTCATTTTGAACACTTATGAGGAATACCCTTAAGTATCATATCAAATCCTAAACAGACACCTTAAAAACTGTATGATCAGAGCTCAAGAACCACACATAAGCTTGTTTAACCAACTCTTTCTTATGAGATCCTCTTTGAAAGCATGATTTCAAGCTCAAAATACTCAAAATGAACATCTAAGTGCAAATCAGAACTTAAAATGTAAAGAAATGTGAACCAAGATATGCAAATGATATATCAAAAGGATCAACATATGGAAGAAAACAGAAAACATAACAAATGAGCAAGGGGTCCAGGCGCCTGCATGGAGGGAATCCAGGCGCCTGGACTCAATGCAGGCGCCTGGAAGGTGATGATCCAGGCGCCTGGATTGAAATCTGATGCACAATCTGACTTCTTTTCCTGGTGATTTTGAGACCTCTTCCAAACTCTCTATTGGTATAGGTGACCAAAAAGAGTTTGATTGAGTCCCCCCTCAGGGCCTTTTCGGACAAAATGATAGGATAACTACCTTTTTTTTTTTGGTTTGATCAAGAACTTGAAAATGAGTTTTTGGAATGGGTTTTGTAAGAATGTAGGTTCTGACTCTTGGGTTTATTGAACTGAAAGGGTAGTTTATGGATGTTTGATGGAGTTCAGTTGATGAAGATGGGTAGATGATGGATTATTGAAGCAAGAGTGGTAATGTTTATAGTGGAAATGGGTTTTGAGGTGTGATTGAAGAGAGATGGGACTTCTGGGGAAATTTTAGCAGTGTAACAGTAGTGTAGGAGTATGATTTTTCTCAGCCTCTGAAAATGGGAGAGGGATGCTTATTTTATAGGCACACAAGGGTCCATAAAGGGCCACTTGGTCCTTTAGAAAGGGCAAGGGGTCACCTAGGGGGTAAAGTGTAGGTGCAATGATCTCCCCCACACTCCCTCTCAACTGATTCTGCAGAAAAATCCCCCAAGATCTTGTTCCCGCCCACTAACAACTTAAAACACACTCAACCTGGACTGATATCCAGGCGCCTGGATTGTGCATTTCCAGGCGCCTGGACTGAATCCAGGCGCCTGGATCATGTAATCCAGGCGCCTGAACCCATTCCAGGCGCCTGGACTTAGCCAATCCAGGTGCCTGAAGGGCCCATCCAGGTGCATGTATTTCAAAGTGTTGGGACATTCCAGAGTTCCGAGGGATATTTTGGTGATTTGATGGGAGGTTATTGGTGAGGTTTTTTAAGTCTTTGATCAAACCTTGTCTGTCCTTATTAGGCATTTTCATCATCGGGGAAGTTCCGGAATCCTGAGGGTCCAGATTGGGGTGTCTACAGTAGGATGGAGGGGGGAAGTCATTTAAAGGCTTGGTCACGGTTACAGCACAACCGAGGAGATCGTGACTGCGCCGCTTTTCGGGATTACTGGAGATTTTTGTGGATTAGTGGTTAAGAACAAGTATTCGCTGTGGAAAGGCACTTGAGGGTGTCGTGGGGGCTGGGGTTTAGACAATACGAAAGGAATATTTGTGCACGACCCATTTGACACGTGTCCGAAATTTATAAGTGGGCTCAGCCCAGAAAGAGAAGCCAAATCCGCCGTAAATGGGGCATCTTTCCCACCTCTCCAGGAACCTTTTTTCACGAATTTCAAGAGTGATTTTAGAGAGAGAAGACATTCTCTAGGGAGCATTCACTCTCATTCAAGGGGGAGTACTGCCAATGGTTCTTTCCTGTTATAGCCTCGATTCCTCACCAGTCCCCAGATTTCTCCTTAGTCCCATTGTCTAATCGTTTACTATTCTTGTCCCTAACCAGTATAGTCTTGATTTACATACCCTACTAATTTCACTCTCTCACATGTTCTTATATTAACATATGTAAATTGTGAAGATTTTATAGTATTTTTGTCCATTACGAAAACAAAACAAAAATATGATAGTGCCAAAGAGTGGGATTTTTTTGAATTTAAAATCTGGGAAAAAAAATTCTATATGATGGGTGTAATGTAATATTTACGTGTTATTAGTAAAAATTAAAAAGAAAAACTGATAGATTCTAGACATTTGTCGCATTGAGAGTCTTTCTCACTACAAGTCACTCTGCAATAATATATTGGATAAATAAATAGACAGATAAAATAGATAAATTAGATACATAGATAATATTATACTCCCTCCATTCCATTTTAATAGTCTGGCTTGGTCTCCAGGCAATTTATAAATTGTTAATAGTATTCAATCTATAATGAATTTTATGAGAGACATGATTCTTATATGATAGATTTCAATTAGGTAAGTGATACAAAGTCCTTAAAATTTTTAAAAAATATTGGCCATGTTCGGTTAGGGTATTTAGTTTAGTTTTGTTTTGTTTTGATGATGTAAGCAAGTGTAATAAGTGGAGAGAGATAGAGAGAAAAGTGAAAAAAATGATGATGTAATCAAAACTGGAATAGTGCCAAACTGGGGGGAAAACCCCAAACCGAACATGGCCATTGTAGTTATGAACAATTTAAAAACTGTATTGGAAAACGAACTGGACTATTAAAATGGAACAAATAGAACATACAGACAGGGCTCTTTCATTGTGGACCATCTTCACCATGTGTCCACTTTCCAGTGGTTACCCACCATAGGTATGGCTTGGCTCCCCCTACGCAATCCTTGCCATTATGCCTTCGCCAACTTCACCTCTCGCTCTGGCCCTGGCCATAAAGGGCTGACGACAGAGACGCTTTTTTGTTTTTTTTTGGTAATGGAGAGAGAGACAGCTTTGGAAATCATCCATAGACACAACCCTAGTCAAAGGGCAGATGTGGGCTCCAGCCCAAGCAGTGACCACATTCCCCCAAGCTGCCTTTCCACAAAAGGACCCTACAACCTCAACCAGATTTAATAAATCCTTTGACGTCCACTAGGAGATTCTCTACTTTTTGGCGGGTGAAGCTCTGATTTACTGCCAAATGCGTACAAATTAGTCTCTTTTTTCCCGCTTCTGTCTTTAGTAGTATTTCATCATTTATTTGCGGACAAGAATGAAAATACAAAACCCTCAAAACCCTTCTGAAAAATGTATTAACAGTAGTACTGTTTATCACCCGGATTTTCATCATTAAAGTATATTAAAAAATTGTGGGTTTCAGTTACTGGGCTCCCACGGGTCCTTTTTACAGAGTAATTATTCTATGGTTTCGGAGTATGGTCATATGGTATTCCAAATCTTTCTAGCACTATATACTTACGTGAAATTCACACATTTAGTCACATAAAAAATGTGTTGTGTTAGAGTGTTTCAAAATACTACGTAATTGTGCTTCGAGAGTTCTAAATAAGTACTGTAGAACTTTTTATATAAGTAAAATATAGGCATAAAAGGAGAACGTATCTAACCCAGACAGGTTGCATGAGACAACTTTGTGGCAAGAAGTCACATGGTTAAATATTACCCGGTCCAGACGTTCTAAATTTTAGGGATCATAGATTCAGAATTGAATGAGGCATTATTTCTCATTTGCAATAAGTTTTCGTATGTATATAAAGTTGAGTTTAGCTTGGTCGCTAAAATTACTTTTATTTCTAATTAGTTAAAAGCTAATTTTCTCTCATGTAGTCTTTTTTGCTAAAAATAAGTTGCTAAAATTATTTTGATACATTTAGCAAATGAGATTTGAGGGTGCTAAAAGTAATTTTTAGCAAATAGAAAACTTAACCTTAATCGAGGTGTGGTTAAATTGGCCCAAGCCGTTATTCTATCATTAAATAAATAGTGAAAGAAACAGAGAGTGGATGGAGAAAAGACAGAAGCATTTTACTTTATGGTTTAATTATTTTCTGGTAAAGAAAGATTAGGGTTTTATAGTGCAAGTGCAAAGATGTTTTTGGCTTTTCGTTTCTGAAAGCTTAAGATGTGTTGGTAGGTAAACGAAGGCCAAACTTTTCTTCTGGGTCCGTTTTATTTAATGCAATGTTGCTAGGATTTGAATACCCATTTACTTCATTTTAGTGGGTTTGTGGTACCAGAATGGTCTGAGCTCAGCTACTGAGTATACTGCAAAAAGGGGAGTTTTCAGCTATACCCAAATCTTTTACCTCAAAGCTTCAATCTGAGCACGAGTGAGCTCTTTTTGCCGTCAAGATTGAATATCTGGAGGGGACATTGTTAACTGAGGCACAATGCTCATATGGAAGGGGAATGGTAAGAAAATGCCTAACTGTTGAAGGTCTCAATCTTCGATAGTGACGGTCTTTGTATAGTGCATTCCAGTCATTCATTGCTTGGGCACAGTTTCTGTTACTTGTCTCCAACAGATTGTGACTGCGTGTAGGTTTTCCCTCCTTTACTGTTTAAGACTGGTAGATGAACACTGTGATTTCTCTATTTGAGTTGTGTGCTTGATCTTGTTTCTTCTTCTAAAACTTTTGCACATTGAGGAAAATATTGGTGGGTTTTGATTTAGGTTGTTGAATCACCTTTATACCAGCTGGGTTTCTTTTAAACTGGGGATTCTTGGCCTTGAGAAGTCGTTTTGGTTTGTCATAGTGGATTTGAAGGGTGAAAGATAAAACTTGGGATAGAAATGAAGCTATTTAGGCTTTTTCTGGTAACCCTAGTTTTTATCAATGCTATGGGGCAGCTTCCTTCACAGGACATTTTGACATTGCTCGAATTCAAGAAAGGAATCAAGCATGACCCAACTGGTTATGTGCTTGATTCATGGAATGATGAGTCTATTGACTTCAATGGGTGCCCTTCCTCTTGGAATGGGATTATGTGCAACGGCGGTAATGTTGCAGGAGTTGTACTTGATAATTTGGGTTTATCTGCTGATGCAGATTTGAGTGTGTTCTCAAACCTCACCATGCTTGTGAAGCTTTCTATGTCTAACAACTCAATAAGCGGAAAAATTCCATCCAATATTGGTGATTTCAAAACCCTTGAGTATCTGGATTTATCAAACAATCTATTTTTCTCAGTTTTGCCATTGGAGATTGGTAAGTTGGGGAGTCTAAAGAACCTCTCGTTATCGGGTAATAACATCTCTGGATCTCTTCCCGATTCGATTTCAGGGCTTACGTCAATACAGTCTTTGGACTTGAGTCGAAACTCCTTTTCTGGGTCACTGCCGTCTTCATTGAGAAAATTGTCAACTTTGGTATCTCTTAATTTATCCCTTAATGGATTTACAGAGAGTATGCCAAAAGGCTTTGAGCTAATGACCCATCTTGAGGTTCTTGATTTGCACGGTAATATGCTGGAGGGGGAACTAGATAAAGAATTCTTACTTCTTACTACTTCAACTCATGTTGATTTTAGTGGGAATCGGCTTACAACGTTGGATCAGAAGTTTCTCCCGGGTATATCAGAGACTATTAGGTATTTGAATCTTAGCCATAATTTACTCAGAGGGTCCTTAGTGAGTGCAAGTGATGAACAGATATTTGGGAGTTTGAAGGTGTTGGATTTGAGCTACAATCAGCTGTTTGGGGAATTGCCCAGTTTTAATTTTGTTTATGATCTTCAAGTTCTCAAGCTTAGCAACAATGGGTTTTCTGGCTTTGTTCCTAATGGCCTTTTGAAGGGAGATTCTCTGGTTCTAACTGAATTGGATCTAAGTGGCAACAACCTCTCAGGTACTTTATTACTGGCAACTTTGGTAAGCGGAACTTTTTTATTTGATTATGAATTTACTAAATCTTCCGTTCATTTATTGTTCAAATAACTGTATACTCCTTAGTAGTATATGAATGTGAATATAGTTGTATAATGATTGTAATCGTGTATGTCTGAAGAATTTTTTTCCCCCTGGGCATCCTAATAATGTGGCCTCGTGGCCTATTGTTAAAGTGGGAACAAATGCCAACATAGTTTGAAATTCCAGGGCACATTTCCATATTCCCCCAGGCTTTTGCATATTTCTAATCACCCTTGCATATTTTTATGCACTTCTAGACATAAATTGGGGCATGTTTTACCATAAAATCCTAATAGCTTAGCAATCTATGTTTTGAAACACGGTACACCTTCATTCTAAGAATTCGGAGTTCTCCAACGTATTTCTCATTTATTATCTTAACATTTTCTTGCAGGAAAAAACTGACATGTAATAAACTAAAATCTGAAGAGAGGATCCTTGGCAACCTGGAATGTAAAAGAAAATAATAGTATGCTCCCAAAAATATTTTTTCCTTTTACATGCATATACCAGATTATACACTCTCTGCCATTGGATGTATGTCGCTTGGAGTACAATTTAGGGCTTGTGGTTTGCCATGTTATGGATCCATGAAACATTCCTCGTTTTAGAAACATATAGTGAGACTGGTGACCTCTGTTTGGGCAGTTAATTGAATAGAATTACGTGTGTTTCTTTACTGGTTTATATCTGGGAACAGCTCTCTTACACTGCAAGTACAGTAATTGCTCCTTGATGGGTTGATTTTAAGTTGCTCCTTAGTCATTCCTATATTTGGTTTCCCTTTCAGGGCCGATCAGCTTGATTACATCAACCACCTTGAGCGTCCTAAATCTTTCATCAAATGCACTTTCTGGTGAACTTCCATTGCTTACGGGAAGCTGTGCAGTTCTTGATCTCTCGCGAAATGAATTCGGGGGGAACTTAACCAGGTTGGCAAAATGGGCAAACATCGAAATCCTTGATCTCAGCCAAAACCATTTGACGGGGTCCATCCCTGAGGTAACATCTCAATTCCTGCGTTTGAATTACCTCAATCTCTCCCACAACTTTCTCAACAGTTCGCTCCCAAAAGTCATTACTCAGTTCCCAAAACTTACGGTCCTTGATCTCAGTTTCAACCAGTTAGTTGGACCTCTTCTTACTGCCTTGCTAACATCTTCCACAGTCCAAGAACTTCATTTAGAAAACAATTTGTTTTCTGGAAGCATTGAGTTCTCTCCCTCATCCACCTTTGAGACCAACCTTCAAGTTCTTGATCTTTCTCATAACCAGCTTAGTGGCTATTTCCCTGATGGATTTGGGTCTTTAACTGGACTTAAAGTTCTCAATCTTGCAATGAATAATTTGTCTGGTTCTCTCCCAAGTTCAGGTGTGAGTTCCCTAAGCTCATTGGATATATCACAAAATCATTTCACTGGCCCGTTGCCAAATAACTTCTCAAACAGTCTTGAAAGCTTCAATGCATCATATAATGATCTTTCTGGTGTTGTCCCAGAAAATTTAAGGAAGTTTCCTTCGTCTTCTTTCTACCCTGGAAATTCCAGATTAGAATTCCCTAATGGACCCCCTGGATCGGGCAACGCTACTGGAAATTCTAAGAGCAAACCTATCAAAAATATAATCAAGGTGGCAGTGATAGTAGTGTGTGTGGTAGCTGTGTTTATTCTGATCCTCCTTGCTATCTTCATCCATTACATCCGGATATCAAAGAGGCCTCTTCCGCAGCACGTGTCAAACAAAGACATCCATAGACGGACCCCGTCAAAGCCTTCTAGATTTAGTGGAAGAGACAGTGCTGGTCCTGTTGTTTCAGCTACTGATCTGACACCACGAAAAGGATCCTCATCTGAGATTATTATCAGTCCGGATGAGAAAATGGCAGCAGTACCTGGGTTATCCCCTTCGAAAACCAGCCATTTCTCTTGGTCACCCGAGTCTGGGGATTCATATGCGGTGGAGAACCTCACGAGATTGGATGTTAGGTCTCCTGATAGACTAGCCGGTGAGCTGCATTTTCTTGATGATGCATTGTCATTGACTCCAGAGGAATTATCGAGGGCCCCTGCTGAGGTACTGGGGAGGAGTAGCCATGGGACTTCTTACAGGGCAACACTTGATAATGGGATGTTCTTGACTGTGAAGTGGTTGAGAGAAGGAGTTGCGAAACAAAGAAAGGATTTTGCGAAGGAGGCTAAAAAGTTTGCGAATATCAGACATCCAAATGTGGTTGGCTTGAGAGGGTACTACTGGGGGCCCACACAGCATGAGAAGCTCATTCTCTCAGACTATATCTCACCTGGAAGTCTTGCCAGTTTTCTCTATGGTATTTTCTTTTGCTATCCTTCTTTAATTACACTAATTTGTTTCTGACTAGTTCGAAGTTGGTGAACAAATTGGAATTTGCATCTATTTCTATAATTATGTTCAAAATTGCACTAATGGTTTTGTAACTGAAAGAGTGTTCATTTTGCCTTTGTTTTCTTCAAGCAGTTGCCTTGGTGTTTTCCTTTTGTTATACATCTCTTCTTCTATGTGAGCAGCCATAGAAGATCTCCGTCTAGGCTAATGTTGGGGCTTATGTAGCACGGACACCGACACGGGAATTCTAAAAAAATGGACAGGGACAGGGACAGGGACACGGACACGGCAAAGATAAATAAATAAATAATTATATGTATAAATATATTATATATGTGTGCAGTAACAGTTCATATATATAAATATATACTTTTCTTTTGATATGTAAGATATTTACATGGTTATATACTCGCACATACGCACATATATACATGTAAGATATACACACACGTAAGATATACACACACAACTACGGAGATATATGTATCGAATTTATACCCGTATATATATGTACGTCGAGAGAGAGGGAGGGAGGGAGTGAGATCGTGAAAGTCAGAGAGTGTAAATATGGGACACGCATGGACATTCATGTCTCCCTCCAAAAAATAGTTTAATTTAAGGGACATGCCACGTGGCGTGTCCAACATGTGTCCCCAAGCGTCCCCATGTCCCATACAGGACATGGTGACCTCTAAAACTGTCGGGGCAACATAGGTTGGGGTTGAGTTGTGTTGTTATTATACATATAATACATTATCTATTTGGATAATAAATCTTGTCTATATACCTTCAGCTTTGACTCCACCCTCCATGTACGGGTCAAACTAAAAGAACTGGATGACCTTATGACCACAGTAATGAAAAACTTGAATACAATATTCAAAAGCTGTGCATGAGATGTATTGAACAAATATAGAAGTAGGGATCATGAGGTAAAACTTGGTTTCAGGCCTACTCATTCTGGAAATAGGATTTCAGTTCTTGACAAATTTGCTGATGGGTTTGAACTAAATTTTTGCACTATTTGTGGGAGATAAAAGTATGTCATTTAATCTACATGCCAAAGCTCAAGGCATTGGGCATAAAGCTTGGTTAATGTGCTAGTAGCAAAGACAAGAGATTGTTTCTATATTGGAAAATTATAGTAATATTCCCAACTTAGTCTCCTTTTTGATTGACAAATTTCACTCTTAAACTATTATAGTGATACATTTACACTAGATAGTATAGTGATGGTTATTATATGCATTCCGTCCCTTATTATCTGACTTGATTGCGCAAATGATTTCCTCCTTTCTCTGAAAAGTTTATATTTTGTTAGTGCGCCAAACTCCATGTTGGTTGTTGCAAGATGACTTATGTATGAGATAGTCATTGGCATATACACGTTGATTGTTTCTGTAACTGCATTAGGAACCTACAAATTTAACGAGTTTCTCAGATCATTGCTGTATTGTGTAGCTACTTGCATATTTCTAGATTTATTTTGCCATTTTGTAGGACTTAATTTGTCAAACCCTCATATAGCATTGAAAATGTAAGAGCGTGTTCAATCTGGTTTTATGCTGGATTGCTTTATGATTTGTTCTTGGTCATTGGTTTTGTATAAAAGAAAACTACCAAAACAACAAAGTGGGATTTTGTTCATTGGCAAAGTTATTTCACTGTTATGAAGTCAATATTATAACTGCAAACTCATGGAATGAAAAGTAATTACCACTGGCATGTGACACAACCATAGTTGGATTATTCTAATCTGTGCTCCTGTTGTCAATCAAATCTTGTACTTTGCCAATCAATCAATCATATTGTGCTTTTGCCATTTCCTTTTGCTGTTGAAATTGAGCTCTTACAGTCCTGAAACCACAAACTTTATCACAAGTCTCGTAGTATAATACTCGTGTCCCAAAATTTTGTCCACTACAAGATGTTGTGCAATTTTCGAATAAAAAAAGTGAAAGTACTTCTGCCCATGATTTTTTGAATCTCTTTCCAACAAATTAAAGATCTCAATTTAGTCTTTATATTGAATTACAGATCTCAATTAAGTCTCTATAGCAGTGCAATTTTTTTTTTTGGGGAAATTTATGCATCGAGGTATTTTATTTTTTTATTAAAAAATTTGCTCGACTTTTTGTCGTGGGCAAAATGTTTTGGGATGGAGGGAATACAAATTAGGTAATTGATTTTCACACCCCCAAATTGACATCCACACAACTTTTTTGTGTTTTAGTGAAACTTTTACACAAAAATTTCACTAAACGACAAAAAAAGGGGTGTGGATATCAATTTGGGGGTTGTGGAAATTACTCTCCACTCTCCTACAAATTAATGTAGATATTATTTTTGTCTTTCTATCTTAAAGTTGATTCATGTTTTGGTTTTCTTAAATAACTAACAGCACCATACTTGGAGTATCCTATTTTCATATTATATGGGGTAATTTTGACTTGCACCACATGTTCTTTGCCCGATTTTAAAAGACACCCTCTCCACGTCATTTTTGGACACTTACACCCCGTCAACGTTGAAAACGTTAGCTTTTCCGTCAAAATTAACACCTACGCGCACTAAAGTCATTTGGCGGCAAAGTTCCCTCCAAAAATCAGTACTATTTTTTAACTCAAATGCCCCTAGAACACCTTCTAAAGGTTTTAGATGCCATTAGGTCACTCTAGTCTCCAAAAAAAACCGACATACCCAGTCTCCATCAATGGCAATTGGAGGGTAGGTACTAGGGGTGAAAAAAAAAACCAACGGCCCCGAACTGGCCGAAAAAACCGACCGGTTTTTTTCGGTTTTCGGTCGGTTTTGTATTGGTTTTGGTCGGTTTCGGGTTTTGATCAGGAAAAATTAAAATTTCGGTTCGGTTTGCGGGTGCCTGTAATTTAGACCGAACCGAAATATAGACCGAAACGAACTGAAATAGGACCGAACCGAACCGAAATAGTAAAACCCCTTCTTTTATGTAGACCGTCGATCTCTATTTGTTTTAAGACTCCAAAGATTTCATTTTGGCAGATCCTCCTCAAGGACAACATGGTGTGGTCCATTTACTCACCATCTAGCTATGTTATCATGAAACCCCTTTGCAATTTGCATAATGCTCGTAAGTTAGCATGGCCCATTTTGAGAAAACCGAAAAAACCGACCGAACCGACACCACCCCGAACCGAACCGAAACCGATTTCAAAACGGTCGGGATCGGTTCCCAAACATCATAAACCGAACCGATTCGGTTTTGTTACAAATCGGACCGAACCGACCGAAACCGAACCGATTTCACCCCTAGTAGGTACAAGTTTTAGCTTTTTGGGTTAAGATAAATTTGGTACTCCCTCTGTCCCAAAAAATTGTACCACCCGCTCGAAAACGAGAACTTAAAAATAATGTACTTTTTTGCCTAGAAAAGTTTTTACCAAAAAATTGTACCACCCACCCGCATAAGCCAATGAAGTTGAGGAGTCTTTCAAAATGGGCAAAGTACAGGGGGTGTAAGTCAAAATTACCCTTTTATCTATCTTGTACTGAGTTTTTTAAAATAATTTTGTGGTCAAATTTGTTTCAATTATTTCAGTTTGTCTTGGATTAAAAAACTAGATAAAAAGGGAAATTGGGGGGGTGTGCTGTGCGGCCCTCGGTCATCCGATCGTGTTTTGGACGGCCCAGATGTGTTTTGATTTTTTACTGATAAAAATAAATCAAAATTAAATTAAAATTTCCGAAAATGCATCTGGGCCGTCCAAAACAGGATCGGACGGCTAAGGGCCGCACAGCACCGTGCACAGCAAAAGATAATCATTTCAAAAAAACCAATTAAAATATCAACAAATATGGGAAGATTTAGTAAGTATTGAACTTGCGTATCAGTCTCTGTTTAGGACTTTGTCTCAAAACACATAAACTACTTGCACCCCATACCCAACGCAATTAGGGTCTCACCCAGTTTTAAGTAGAGTGGGCATTTAGCTCTGAACAAGGGGCGTCTTAATCACCCATAATCTACTTAATTCTGAATTGGTTATGTGATTCGACACTAGGTAAGTTATTCACTGGAACCTTCAACATAGTGAACTGGCACCATTAATCTAATTGACTTTACCAAATTTTTTGTGTGAAGTTTTTGCCCTGTCTCGGTGTCATTGATACGCGCAGCCGATTGCATTACCCATATAACAACATGCAAAGTTCATGTAACATAACCTTATATATGTTTTTTGAACATTTATCGTCTCCATTCAATCTTATTCTTACTCACAAAAAATAAGTCTTGCATTCAACCTTATTCTGCTGAATAAACTGACTGAAAGTGTGCCATGACTTTGCAACTGAAAATAACCCCTCATCGCCCCTGTGGTTGTATCCTAAAGCAGTACAGAGTACATACGATTGTTTGATTAGAGTTGCATGGTTTTATGACTTGCAAAATTTCTCCAACAGATTCATTTTGTCCTGAATAACTTTTCTGTGTGTGTTTCCTCTGCAAATGTATGATAACAAAGGCATGGAAGACGACAGAATCTTATCATGCCTGTGTATCATCGCGATAGGTTCCTTTGTATTATGTGTTTGTGGTGGTGTTTACAGTTGATAACAGACCTATACATCTTTCCTGGAACTGGTTGCTTTTATTATATTTTGGTCTACTCCATTTGCATTTCTGATAAACCTCAACTCGCAGATCGACCTGGAAGAAAGGGCCCACCACTATCCTGGGCACAACGGCTGAAAGTAGCCGTCGACATTGCCCGTGGCCTTAACTACCTCCATTTTGACCGCGCTGTTCCACATGGCAACCTCAAATCAACCAACATCCTTCTAGACGGGCCTGACCTCAATGCCCGAGTAGCCGACTACTGCCTCCACCGCCTCATGACCCAAGCAGGGACCACCGAACAGATCCTAGATGCAGGTGTATTGGGTTACCGTGCACCAGAACTGACCACTTCCAAGAAACCACTTCCCTCTTTCAAATCGGACGTTTACGCCTTTGGAGTGATTCTGTTGGAAATTTTGACTGGAAAATGTGCTGGCGACGTGGTGTCCGGCGAAGATGGAGGAGTTGATCTGACGGATTGGGTTCGGCTGAGGGTGACCGAAGGTCGTGGGCCCGAGTGTTTCGATTCAGCGTTGATGCCGGAGAGGGGGAATGTTCCGGCAGCAGAGAAGGGGATGAAGGAGGTCCTTGGAATAGCTTTGCGATGCATACGATCCGTTTCCGAGAGGCCGGGTATCAAGACAATCTATGAGGATCTTTCATCCATATGAGAAGTTTGCTGTGGTTTGCTCTCTTTTAGTTAGATTTTGTGTGGGAATCAAATAACTCGTTGGTTTCCCCTTTTTGAAATTATATTTTCTAGTTTGGACCTTAGTTTGATGAGCTAGTTTACTGACCGTTGTTGTAAAGTTGGGGTCACAGAATTTGCAATGCTGAGTTATGTTCATTAATTAGCAATGGCTTTTGACAGTAATTTTATTCTGGGTTATGCCGCCAGTAAAATGGTTTTCTTCTGGAAAATGTGGCATCAATGAGTTTTCTATCTGTGAAAAGTTTCTTTAACTCGGCCGAAAAAGAAGAAGAAATTCTTTGACTCGGACTTCAGAAAAGCCATCGGTGAGAGATTCCTTTCCCCTACAGGCTTCTAGTCTTCTTTCGATTGATTCATTTTTATGGGTTTAGCTGCATGCACTGAAAACGCGCATCAACCGGATCGCCAGTGAGCTGAATGAAAAATTGGTGCGTAGAATCAAGTACTTGTAATTTGATTGAGTTGATTTTATGTAAGGTTACTCGAAAAAATATTATAAAAGTAATGAACAATTTGACTCATTTGTGCGGAGTTTGAAAGTGGACTTCACAAACCGATCAGTCGGTACCAATAGACGGGTCGATCAGAATCTTTCTGACTTCCTTTTTTAGCCAGGGTGTATAAAAAGCGTGTTTGGATGACTGCTTTTTGGCTTTTTGCATTTTGATTATCTCATTTTTTGCTCTCTATCACTCAAATTGAAGAATGCATTCCTAAATTTTGAATGAAAAATTGATGATACATAGGATCAAGCATTTATAGTTATCTGATTGAGCTGATTTTATTGTGACCACTTGAAAAAAATATTATAAAAGTAATGAACAGTTTGAATTATTTGTTGGGGTCTGAAAATGGGCTTCACAAGCCGATCTGTGCACTGGCGATGCAAATCGGTCGATACCAATAGACGGATTGATCATAATATTTTCAAGTTCTTTTTAGTGAGGGTGTATAAAAAAAGCCTGTTTGGATGACTACTTTTTGTATCTTGATCATCTCATTTTTGCATTTTGGGTGTTCGGCCCTCGCTCTCCATAATGGGTTTTCACAAATTGCATTATTCAATTTGAGTGATAGAGAGCAAAATGTAAAAGTAGGGGAAGATGAGCTTTTTGATTTTTCATTTTACACTTTCATTTTAGTTAACAAAAAGACCTACAGAATGTATTCTACACATATCTCGCAAACACTGCTTCTATCATAAAATGCATTCTGCTCATATTTCCTAAACACCTTACAGATTCAATAATACATTTTCGTCATAATTCAAAAAACCAAAAATATAAATTGCAAAATGCAAAAGCCAAAGAGAGAGGCTCCTAAACACCCCCAAATTAACTTCTTTCATGAATGTTTGTTGGATTCGCATTTTACTTTTGGAATTATCATCCGTCTCCCTGAAAGGAATAAAAAAACTAGAAAAAATACGACGAAAAGAAAAAAATTCACTAGAGACAAAAAAGACCCAACTCATATCGTCATTTGTGTTTTTATATAAATATTTTTCAACTTTTGTTCATATTTTTATACTTATTCGATTTCTCTCACTGAAAAGAAGAATATCTAAACAAAAATTAAGAAAATAAAGTTTTAGTAAAAAAATCAATAGTGCTATGGGTATACCACACGTACATCCCAAATGCACACCATCATGTGGCGTACCAATATCGTTTTGCTAAAAAAATACCGAAGAAGGTATTTGCATTTTTTGTGAAAAACCTTAAACTCCGTTGATAGATTAGGAACAAAGTAATTGACCCGACTGGGGAACATAATGTTAGGACCAGAAAATGTACCGAGCTGTTTGGAGTACTCACTTTTGGGTCCTACACGAGCGATTCAAACCGTTCATTATTTTTAGAACATTTTTCCGAGGGGCCCCACAAAATTTGATCTCAATCAAACGGCTAGAAATGCTTAAACCAATGTCCCACCATTTCACGCTCAAAAAATTTGATTGAAACGTTGGGACTTTGGTTTAAGCACTTATAGCCGTTGGATTGAGCTCAAATTTTTTGGGGCTCCTCGAAAAAATGTTCTAAAAATAATGAACGGTTCGGATCGCTAGCGTGGGACACAAAAGTGGGTTCCACAAGAAGCTCGGTACATTTTCGGTTCCTAACATTATGTACCCGTAGGATTTTCCGTTGTGTTTCCGTATCTTTACTTTCCCAACATCCATCCCATGCCATATCTCTCCTCCTATTCCTATTTTGTCGTAACAAACTCTTCATTCCCGAGGAATGTAAACATTCGTCGTCGCCACGCAAGTTTTGGCTGTTGATAGCATAAGGCCTAGTTTTCCAAAAAAAATTAGGCTCAGTTTTTCAAAAGATTTTAGCACCCAGGTGCTAAAATCATGATATTTCAAATAAAAAAATGAAGTGGTTTCGTGTATCGTTTTTCGATTTTTTTTCACACCAAATTGAAGTATATGAGGAGTACTTTAATTTTAGCAAATGAGTTCACCAGGTGCTAAAATCATAGTATTTCAAATAAAAAAATTAAGTGTTTCCGCGCATTATTTTTTGAAATTTTCACACCTAATTAAAGTACACGAGGAGTACTTTAATTTGGTGCAAAAAAAATCGAAAAACAATACACGGAACCACTTCATTTTATGATTTCAAAACCATGATTTTAGCATCTGGTAAACTCATTTGCTAAAATCATAGTTGATTTTAGCAACTAAATTGCTAAATTTTTTTGGAAAACTAGGCCTAACTCACAACCATCTTAACCCTGTATAAGCGCACAGAAAAATACTGGCAGCAGCAATAAATCTCGTGTCCCTAACGCTCTTCTCCCAATTTTCCCTCCGCTTTCCTTGAAATAGCCACCCTCTCACTCCCCCCTCTCTCTCTCTAAAAACCCTGAAACCAAAAACCTTTTCCGTACCACTAGGCCCTCACTCTCTCTCTATTTCTATGTACATCTAGTTGTGGAAGCCATTGCCGATATAGAGTACGATTGTCGTTTTCCCGATTTCTACCCCATTCAGAGTGTTGCCATTGATTTGATTATTTTTTCAGGTATTGTTTTTGTATCTAATTCATTCGACTCTGGAACAAATTTTTCTGGAAGCTAGTATTTTAGTAGTACCAATTTTGCTGCATTTTATTATTTTTTTGGGGTCTTCTTCTATTTTCTGCTAATTGATTGCAGGCTGATTAATTTAGGTTCTTCTTATATTTGACACAGGGAAGACACTCCACGTCTGTATTACTGATAATGAATTCAGCTCTTAAACTAATCGTTATGCAAAGGTGGAATGTTGGGGTTTTAGGGCTTTTGTCAATTATCTGCTATATTTGGTTATTGTTGGCATGTTGCGGCAATATGATGACTATCTGCAAGTAACATTTATATAAGCATCCAACTCAAAACGTGTGGTGTTCAAGGAGTATGTGTTAGGGAATGGCAATGTGCACATTTTTGTACTAACTTTTTTGGTTTTCAAGACCCACAAGGACCTCTGTGTGTGTGTGAGGGGACCTCTGTGTGTGTGTGTGTGAGAGAGACAGAGAGCGTATAAATTCGTTTTATTATATATATATTAGCTATCCCTTCCCCTAATACTATTGACTAGAGTTGAAGGAATACATGATCACTTTCTGGTTAGTGTCCAATCCGAAGAAAGAAATTGAGCTCGAGGGACGGTTACCCTTCCCATCATACACTTGATCTAGAGAAGTTCATTTTATCTCTACACCATTGTCCTTGTACTCTGTCACACTTCTTTTTTTTACTTGGTTTGGGTCATAATTTCTGTTTAATTTTGTTATTATTGGTTAGGTTAGCTTGATCTACATTTTGCCCATTTCTAGTAACTTAAAGCTCTTTGATAATTGAACTAACATTGTATTTCCAGGACCTCCTGCTGTTGTCTAGCTTTTATGTTTCTGCCCTTCTGGTACATCCAACTAGCCATGAATGGAGAGGCCATCCGGGAATATATATTAGTTTTGGAGGTTTCAATTAACCATTATCGGACAACTCTAATACTCCCCTGCATGTGCAACTCCTGACCTGCACGTGAAGGGGTAGTGATCCATAACATAGGATCACGATGAACCAAGTACACTTAAGGAACAAACAGGCAGTCAATCAGGAGTGTCTTAATCCTGTGAAACCTTAGCTCTGATACCATGTTAAAGTATCGAACTTAACAAATTGGCCATGGGTTTGGAGACCTCCTAGGCTCATATTCTATAGAAATGACCAATATGGGACAAACTCAAACAGTTTCATATATTGTGCATGCCTTTTGCATTTGATTCCTTAAACAGCTGTAATTGTCATCTATTAACAGTGGTTGTCAAGAAGATGGCGAAGCTGCCGAAACAGCAAAGTTGGAGTGCTCGACTGTTTGTAATTGTTATCTAAAGAGCTGTTTGTAATACGTCTTTTAGGTGTAAGACTTGTTGCATCTCCGATAAGTTACTTTGTACATAATGGTTTCTGTAAATTGCAAACCATAGGTTCTTACTTTTTCACATCAATTTGTTTCTTTAATTGGTTAAAATAAGTGAGGATGTGCTAATTTGGTAGAGGAAGAAGACTCAGTTTATATGTTGCCTTTTGCTTGGCAAATCCAAGTTAATGGAAAAAAAAAAGCATTTTTTTGGTGTTTTTCATGAATGTGTATCTTTATTGCAATATTATAATATCTTCTATTTTAGGCGTATTGTATGAATGTGTATCATCGTCGTGATATTATGTGTCTTCTATTTTATTCATACAGAATCATATTGTGATCCTATCTTTGTGTATCTTCTATTTTGGGTGTAGATTACTTTCTAGGGTTTTCTAGGTTATCTCTATTTAAGTGTTGGTTAGCATCGTAACATCTATTCCATATTCAGTAATACAATCGGTTCTTCCCTTTATTCGTTCTTTTCTTCTCTGCTCTGTGTAAAATCCCGATCCTAAATCCCCACATTATATGGTTGGTTGAGCTTAATTATTTTATACAAGGCTTGTTAGGATAAAAAAAATTATATATATAAATAGCTACGAATAGATAAATGAGACATTACGAGCATTTCTTGTTATTATAAAAGTTACATGTGCAGTTGATAAAAATGTAACAGTTATATAATACCTTTTCTATCGTAAAACGGACATAATTAGACATTATTTGAGGCACGATATAATATTCTGAGTTTTGGGATTTTTCTTATGAATCTGACACTATCACAATGACCATCATATTTAAATTAGCTTCTATTTTGGAATTTTGAGAATTTTCAGAGATGAAATCCGGACTGATCTGGACAGATTTTTTGAAAAAAGGGCGCAAGACTCATCATGCTTATTACGTGGCTATTGAGAGCGCGTAACTGCTGGAACTCCAAAGTGTCCGCCTGACTGCTGCCTCCCATTTCGATCTAGGTCTCTGGATTTTCCTTCACTCCTCTCACGGTAATCTCTTTCTCAGACTCTAATTCACATGAATCTGATCCTATGGCTATATGTAAGCTATGTTAGGGACAAAACCCAACACCTAAACCGTGAACCCACACACGCATATGACACACCGAAATCAGCAGCCACGGCTGCTGGCCATTCCAGAAAATCAGAAATTGCTCCTCCTTACTTCTTCACTACACCTCTCTCCCTCTTCCGTGTTCTCTCCGACACCCGTCACATTCATTCCTCAAAGTCATAAACCCCTCTTCCCGACACAAAATTCTGGAATCGATTGGGATTCGCCACAATAGACGTTGATTTCTAGTAATTAAGTTCCTAATTGAGGTATTTGAATGTTAGTAATCATTAATGGGTAGCCAATTAGAGCCGCTGACGCCGGAATGAGAAATTATTTTGCTAATGCGGCTGTTGGCTTGAAAATGGGATTGTCTTTGATCAACTTTATCAAAATCCTAATTAAGCCTTTATTTTCTATTCTAGCAGATTATAGTAATTCAGTTTTAGATCTATATTTTTTTCATAGACTTATAGCTCCATTGGGCGATGACAGATTATACAAGTAAACCCCAACTGGAACTGTAATGGAAAAAAAAGAAAGAGAAGGTAATCTATATCAATTTTGCCAATTAGACAAGTAGTAATCTATAACGTTTGGTATGGGTACCAGTGCATCAGAGTAGTTCGTACTACAGCAAGTTAGACACAACCTTTCGGTGAGTTGTGCATACCTTGGTTACTTGTATTTGCTGAATGCTTTTAGTGAAAAGCTTTGCTTGAATTACTCGAAAATGTGAATCATGTGTTTTTTCCTTAACATGAATTGATATTGCTGATCAATGCTAGTTGTGAAAATGGTTTGTAGACGAGTATTTTATGGATATCTGAACTAGGCCATGGCAAATGGCAATATGTTTGAAAAATCAAATCCTTGCCAATGCATGCTTGTGATGATATGGCTCATTCAGACGGTGTCCCGAGCGCTAGGGGACGTTAAATGGACTAGTAATTGAGGATATAAGGTTGGAGGTTTAGCCAAGCACCAATCGAGTATTGATATCATACCCCTCTATAATGGGGTCGCTCCCCGACTGACTGGCAACAAAAGAACTGTCGAATGGTAATATTGAGATGGGCGTGTGAAATGAGTATAGGTCCTACTTTTTGGACCAATGAAATGAGTCCTTCTTGGCTAAATGCGTACAAATTATCCTTTTGCTCTACCGAATGTATCTATTTTGGCAAACTATGAACCTTGTTTGATTTAAAATTTCCATGGCCAAACATGTATCCTTGGTTTACTTTGGCTTATGAAAATTATATTTTCTTTTCTAGGTTGATGTAAATATTAAGGTTGTTGATGTAGATAGCAAGAATGTGGTTATGTACAGTTGCATGAGATTTAAAATTTCCATGGCCAAACATGTATCCTTGGTTTACTTTGGCTTATGAAAATTCTATTTTCTTTTCTAGGTTGATGTAAATAGCAAAGGTTGTTGATGTAGATAGCAAGAATGTGGTTATGTACAGTTGCACGAGTGTTAGTTGTAAATAGCAAGTTTGTTAATAAATAATGCTTGTAAATCTATGGTTGTGGTTTGAATAATGTAAAATGTCAACTTGTCACTTATTCACTCTAGAGTTGTATATAATGATGCTTCCGTTTCCTTATAAATGGTATTATGGAATACTCTGTATGTTAATAATTATGGAGGCCTTGGTGACTCTGTCACTGGTCGGTCATGTGTCCCTGTATTGGAATTGGGTCGTGACACTCTGTATCAAGTTTCTACTCCAGATGATACGGTTTGTGTTTGGGTGTTGCACCATGGTGGTTGTTGCTGCTTGTCCCACATCGGTTAATTATAACCTCCAAAACTAGTATATGAGCCTGGGCTGCCTCTCTACTCATTGCCAATCAGCTTTGAGTTGGATATGTTTCCACATGGTATCAAAGCGGGACCCCTTCCACCCCACACTTCATAAAAATTCACAATCAACACCCCCTCATGTGCAGCCCCATTTGAGGTCTGTCATGTGTAGCCTCTCTTTGGGTCTATCATTGTGCAACTTTTTTGCTGGTCGGTCATCCAAAACTTGTATATGAGCCTGGGCAGCCTCTCCACTCATTGCCAATTGGCTTTGGGTTGGATATAAAGTTTCCAAAGTTGTACATTCACTTTCTTGGTTAAAGAAAGCTTAGCTTCTGTCGTACTTTCTCTTAATGCATTATATTCTGTATGTATTCTGATTTGACATATTTTTCACAGGATGCGAGTCTTTATTGTGTCCGTAGATGTTGTTTAACACTCTATACGTATATACCTGGAGCAGATAGATGGAAACAGGAGGGCCTCCAGCTGTGGTGGTAAAGAAGGTGCCACTTACACCTAAAGCAATAATACACAAGATGTTTGGTGAAAAAGCGTGCTATAAGGTTGAGGAAGTACATGAACCTACTCATAATGGATGCCCAGGGTTAGCCCTTCCACAGAAAGGCCCCAGTCTATATCGTTGCTGCTTGCAACTTCCAGAGTTTTCTGTTGTATCAGAAACATTTAAGCGAAAAAAAGATGCAGAGCAGTCTGCTGCAGAGATGGCTTTGGAAAAGGTTTTGCTTTATGTTATTATTTCTGAGTCCAATCAATTTGGCTTTGGTTATTTATTTATCATTTTGGCTGCTATCTTTCGTAAATAAGTGAACTATTCTGCATGTTGTTTTACTTGTTTCGTGGGCTTTCGCCAATGAAATGAATGCTAAGGTTGCATTGGAAATTGTTTGTATTTAGATGATTTATCGGCTCAACTTATTATTATTATTTTTGGTTTCTCATCTTTTGGTGATTATCATTTATCATTGGTGAGTTTCACTTTGTGCATTACTGATGCTCTGGGAAAGAAAGGCATCTTCATCCGGATATCTGGGAGGCAATCTATGCAGAGGGACCTGCATACCTACTTTCTATACTTTACCAATGAAGACTGGAAACGCCATCGGACCAGCAATAGGAAAGGCATAGTCATCTATTTCTTAGTGATCAAGAACCTCATCGCATGCAACTTAGGCCTCAATCATTGAGGAGTCTTTCAACCAGTGTTTAAAATGCTCTAGGTGCACCGAGGCACCCTAGAGCCTGTGGAGCAAAATTAGAACTCTCAGAGCATCTCCAATGGTTGGAGCCATATTTTGGGTGCCGAAGCCAATTTGCACTGCTACAGTGTTTTTTGCCATAATTTGGCCAAACTGCTCCACTGGCGTCCATGCCAAAATCTGGCTCCCTTCCTCATCTACCTTCCAACTTCCATTATCTCAACTAACTTTTGAATTACCAACTAATGTTTTAACTATTGTTTAACCACGTGCTAATCATATTTTACTAACTATTTTTAGTAACCACCAAACTTTCTACCACAGCTAATTTTCTATGCCTCTCAACAAACTATTTTCGTGCCACCTATTTTTTTTTATCTACTTCTCCCATCTACCTCTCCTTACCTAATTTTATTGGTTCCCTGAAATTGATGAGATCCTAAAGCCAAATCCAAAATCCAGATCCTAGACTTGGCATGAGATCCAGCAGGACTTGGCATGAGATCCACTAGGACATCCATTTCTGAAATCTAATTGAGATCCTAACTTGATGGTATGGTAAAAATTTCTGGGTTTTCTCTCAAAAATTTGTTTTTTTATTTTAGAAATCAGTTGTTCTTGATTTGGTAGTTGAGAGTGGAGGGAGAAAGATGATATGGAAAAAATGGCAAGGGCCATTTCCCCTCCAAATTTTGGCCATAGAAACGGCCAAGGCCATTTTTGTCTGGAGGAACGGGGCGTTGGAGCAGTGTAAAATGGCAAGGGAGCCATTTTTTGGGTATGGCTTCCCGTTGGAGATGCTTTGACATACACAGATTAATTTA
Source organism: Vaccinium darrowii (assembly GCA_020921065.1). NCBI lineage: Eukaryota > Viridiplantae > Streptophyta > Magnoliopsida > Ericales > Ericaceae > Vaccinium > Vaccinium darrowii. Next base: position 27,251,544 of record CM037160.1, read on the forward strand.
TCATAAGCAACAACTGCATAAGCAAATGCTTCTAAAATTTTATATAAAATTTATAGTATTCGCAGTGCTCAAATCTCCAAATACGAACAAAAGCATAACATCTATTAAAAATTACCCCATAAAGTTTAGTTTGAAAACATAGTATATTTGATAATGGCAATCAAAGATCTAATCATGCACACCTTTGCTTCATCTTCTTCTCCTTCATCTGAATCTCCATCTTACCATTCTTCCCCTCATCTCATATTCCCATTCTTCTCTCATCTGCTTTTTGTTTGGTCCATCTAGAGCTAAATGATCAAAGCCTTTCTAGTTTGAAGGATTTTAGCTAGTGCATTGCCCCACGTTTTTAGTCCTCATTAATCCTCATTGATCATGCGCCTCGTGCCTCTGCTCGAGGCATGCGCCTCAAGGGCCTCAATTATGCTTCATGTACTGCTATTTCTATGATAAAACTTTGTGAGGGCAGCCACTTTGTGCATATATTGCCAAAGGTTAAGTCTATCTTCACTCCTCCCGGGCCCATACCCTATCAATTAGGGATTATGGGTACTGTTCTTGTTGTTGTATTGGTGAGTGTTGTCTATGTATCAAATGATGAGAAGGCAGCGTTCATACTAAATAAGTTAAGTTTTAAGAGGATGAGTATTCTTGATGGTTAGTGAACTTCTTGATGGTTAGTAAATTTTTACTATTATTATTTTTTTCACGTATAATTTCCTCTTGTCAAGACAGTACTACAACCAAAGCAAATTGCTGCATTGGTACGCCAAATCTTGCAAACTTCTGAATGTCATTCATCCAAGGCATATGAGGAAAAGTTATGGCTTAGTTGTCATCCTTCATGTTAGCAACTATCACCTGAGGTTCCCTTACCAACAATATGCCTTTAGATGGGGGTCTGCACCTGTTTGCTTGTGACCCTCTAACTTCATGGTAACCTGCCATAAAATAAGAAGAGCAAACATGTCCACCGCTGTTCTCAGGCCTGTATTGACCAAACGAGTCTTTTCCCCATGGTTTACTGCCTGCAAACAGGCTTCTATTGAGTCACCTGCCTGAAATGAGGCTTCTATTGGGTCACCTCTCTATGGAGGCAAATTTGATGCTTGCAGAGCAAGGGTCTTAGGTTGAAAACAAGGCATCAGATTTTTTTTTTGGGTACTATAAGTTCGATATTGACAGAGCTAGCCGCTTCGATAAAAAAAGTCCCAAGTTTGTCTCATTGTGTTGAAGACATAACAGTGATTGTCTTGAATCTGGTTTTACTTGTGTTTCGTCCAATGAGAAAACAGGTTTTTTCTCAAACATTTGCATGTACCCATGACATTTACCACATGGAGGTACGTTATGCGTGTGTTCCCCGTCATAGCATTCTCAAAGCTGTCGTTAAAAACTTGAACAAGTCTGTAAACTGAGACCTGCACTAGTTGTGGTTTAGACTTTGTTTCATATAAGTGGAGGCGTGCACTAGTTGTGGTTCTATACCTCGAGGATTTTGGGGTTTGAAATCATGGAATTTTCGGGTGGCTGCTACTAAAGGGACATCATCAGAAGTTAACTTCAATTTTCCTATTGGATGATCACTTCAGCAGTACTAAATTGGGGCGATGACATGAAAAATGGCCAAAAAAAAAAAGAAAGGAAAATACCTACTTGGCTACTTCCCGTTTTCAAGTGCTTATCTCACTTTCCCCTGAAAAGAAAGCTTGTATTGTCTCTACTCTACTATGAGAAATTAGAGTATTAACCGAGGATGTAAAACATCCTTTTTTAATAATTCGGGAAAGTTTGGCTTATGATTCCGGTTGCCTTAAAGCAGTGACTCTATCCTTCGCTTGTTGCATCAAATTTTGCAAGCGAAGAACACGGGCATAGATTGTGACGATTACATTGGTGTTGGTACTTTTTTCCTTCCCTTAAACCGTGTTGATAAGTTCTCGGATTAGCTATTTGACTCAAAAAGGATTGGCCACACCACTGTTGAAAGTCTCCTTAATATGATCTCTTATTGGCAAGTGCGTAACAATTGTTGAAAGACTTGTTGTTTGGGGTACCCAAAAGCTTTAGCCACATCCCCCACCGGAGATGCAAGTTCGAGTCACCATAATTACCTTACCATGAAGTAGGACTAACACTGGCTGTGTCGGCAATTGGACTTAGCACAAATGAAGTCACTGAAATTGGTTAATTTCTTGGTACATATGATAAGCATATGTAGCTATATATGCTTCTGTATAAGTATATACATGTATATATTCTACTATTTCACGCTATATCGGAACTGAGGTTCTAAAGGTGCTGGATAATGTGCTCAAGAAATATTTTGTGTATAATTCGTGGATGTATGAAAAATCTTAGGCATTCTCCAATTGTAATGGTATTAACACTCTGCCATGTTTTTTTTGACATGCTTCATGTTAGACGGCAGATGCTCTCCGTTAGGCATGATCTTCCGAATCATATGATTTGTCTTTTTCCCCTTTCAAAGCCATGGGTTGACATTTGACTTATTACAAGTGAATTTTCCTAAGCTGTCATTCCCTTTCTTTTTTCTTTCTTGCAGTTAGGCATCAATCCTGCTGCTGATCCCGCTGCACAGGATCCGTGGGATGCATTGGTTGGTCGTCTCTCATATTTATTTTCAAATGAGGTAAGTTGCGTGTAGAGTACTACTCAAACTAGATTTCCTTTTGACAATGGACAACTTTCCTTATTTCCATTAGTGCCTGGAGATACCTGGACTGTTTTTTCAGCTTATTTAGATGAACATTGTGAAGATCTTAACTGTTTGTGTTCCTACTTTTATATCTATTTTTCTATTGTTGCAGCTTATTTCCAGTAGAACATCTTCTTGTTTTGTGTTGCTTGCCCTTTCAACCCTTAGAATGGTGGTCAAATGTATACAGGTTAAATAGGAAGAATTTGGAGAGAAAACTTGCATTATTTACTGTTGATTGGAAACAAACAAAATAATATTAAAGACATGTAATATGGCGTTTGCCCCTAAAAGAAAATAGAAACAAAGGAAAGAAGTCGAACAAAACTAAACCTCGTACTATGAATCACGTGCTGCTTTCCATGCCTAGAAATTGAAAAACAACTGGATTGCCCTAGATGGTGAAGAAACTGATGCCCAAAAAGAAGACAAGCAACTCATTTATCCCCTAGTGACTCAAAAGATTGAAAAACTTAAGCAAGACCACAAAGCTTTGTTTTCTTGTTACTTCCAAAACCTCTAAAGTTTGGTTAAAGCATATGGGAACAGGAATTCGGTCCTGCCCAGCGAGAACCCACCATTAGCAAGAACTAGTTCCATAAATGGAAGGCTAAGGTGGATGCAAGAAGTGGTTCAAAGATGCCTCATCCTCTTACACAGAATACTTCATTTGGGGCAAAGGTTGCGAAGGTCTCATTTTTTGAAAAAAATTATTGGCCATGAGACTATTATGAGCTAAAGACCGTTTTGAAAGTCTTTATTCCAAGAGTCAATACTGCTTTAAAAATTCTTTTGTGATAAGGGGGAATGTCTAGATGAACTGTGATCTTGGGAAAAATGAATTGCTTGAGATGTTCTGGTCGAATGAAGTGAAAACATGACACCCTCAGATTCGGTGAAAAATCATCAAGGAGAGCCAACAATGAAACCATTTCAATTGATCGCCTGCAATTGAAATTGCTGAAAAATTTGGAAGTCCATGAGATTGGAGCCACATGAAAAAATTTCGTAGAAGCAATGGAAACATTACTAAGTCAGATCTACTGGTACAAATGTGGGAACAATCAAAGTACAAAAGGAAGAAGCTCCCTCCAAAATATCCTCCCAAGTCCCAACACTGAGCACTCTCCCTTTCACGTTTAAAGATAGGACTCGTGCAAAACAGGAAGGAAATGAGATACAGATTTCCATGGAGGTAAGATTAGTGCTGTGTAACGTTTTCAAAGCCAGTAATATGGATGAAGATAGTGTCAATATTTAGGGACAAAATTTCTGAAAGGTCCTATTTTGGTACTTGTTCGTATGTATTACACATGAATTACGCCAATTGTAGCGGGTTGACTGAACTGAGGGATACTGCAACAGAGGCATAATTGTATGTTGTTATCAGACAACTCTTTCCATCCTCCCATGTTTCTGTTGCATAATTGTATGTTGTTATCAGACAACTATTTCCATCCTCCCATGTTTCCCGAAGTCCATAATGGGTAATTGCTATCTCTTGTGAAAAACTTGACAAATCCAACAACCAACTTGGCCTTTTTTTTATGTAGTCTTACATATGAGAGGGTTCATTTGCCATTGTTGATGAAATAGTGCATTCCAATAAAGTTCTGTGATTTTTTGTCGTGTTATTTTTGTTAAATGACAAAGTATCTCTAATCGTTTAAGTTATTAATGCCCAATTATTTTGGTCTACGTAAGACTCTTCTGGTTGATGCATAGTCCTTTAATAGCATTTTTTTTTTTTTGCTGGCTGTACTTTATGGAGTGAGGGAAATTGTGGTGGAATTTTTTTGCATCTCAGTTAATGTAGTTTTTTCATCGATCTTGGGATATGTTTGCCACTTGTCCTTAAATCAGTTTATTTGGACATTGGAAGTTTAGATTGACTATTTTTGCTAATGTTTCATTGGTGAAGTTCCTTTCATCTCTTCATCCCCTGAGCTGTCACTTTAGAGCAGCTTTGCAGAGGGTGGGGCACCTCAGTTGTCTAGTTCCAATATCCGTCCTTGCTGTCTATGATGCAAAGCTCAGTAGTTTGTGTAAAACCATAAATCCCAAGGTTGAGTCAGATCCGCTGTTGATTATGCCACTCGTGCTGAAGGCTGCTCAACGATCTGGTTCAGTGTCTACTCATGAAGATCAGCTTTCATTGCGGAGAAAAAATCCATACCCTCCTGAGATTATGCAGACTCTAGTCAACCAGCAATCAAGCTTGGCTGGAAGTATTTGGATTTCAGCAATCCTAATTCCGTGCTCCGTTGAAAAGACTGCTATATCCTTGATGCTCAAGATTGCCCTAAACGATTATTACCCGGATGTTATTGCTCAAAAACTTGGTTTAAGTGATGCTTCTACGGTTTTGGTTTCCAGGTAATGAGAACATAAATTGACTATGGTTAATGTGCATATTCTTTTTCTTCTACTCCCCATTTGTTAGTCACTTGGTCCCTTTTGACAATTTTTACTGTCCCAAAAAGATTGTCCCTGGGCAAAAATAATGGGAAAAATGAGTTTACTCTTTTACCCTTCTATAGAAAAGAGAATGACAATGTTTCCAAAAAACTTAAAAGGGCAAAAAAGGAAAATCAAATCATGACAAGTGCAATGTGATTTTCTCTTAATAAGTAGGAATCGACCAACAAATAAGGACACATGGACTATATTCTTATGGGCTATGTAGCACCTACACAGACACGGCACCGGCACTCCGACAGGTAAATTTTTAAAAATTGGAGGACACGACACTGGGGGAGACGCTTTTATAAAATGGTAATGTACACTATTAAGTGAATAAAAAATAAACTATATGGGTTGTAAAGATGTTACACCATATTTAACCTTAATTATATTTATAATTCGCGTAAGTTTTCGAACAAAAAGCGTTTCATCATTTATTTGTCTTTAGAATCAATGAACCACCATCGTCATATATAAAAGTTCAACTTGCCTAAATTTTAATTAGAGTCTACTATTTCGTTTAGCACCTTGGCTTGTTTTACGAGTGCCCCAAGAATATCCAGATCATTTTTTAAAGTATCCCCGGAGTCTCCAACCTAAAAACATTGAGAAAAAATAGGACACTTTTGATTTGAATGTCGGACACCTATCTAGAGAGTGTCGGTGTCCGACACGGTGACACTGGTACCTGACCTCTGACGTAGTGTCCGGGCTACATAGCTTATGGGTCACTCTGGATACACCACCTTATTTCTCTCCACCCTTCCCCTTATTGTGACGGTGACCCCTTAGAGAGGGTGTGGGTTATCAAGAGAAATGAAGGGGTATAGTTGGAATCGGCCCATTGTTGAAGAGGATTTCCACGTTTTCTAAATAGAGGGTGTAGTTAGAATCGGCCTATTGTTCAAGATAATTTTCACGTTTTCTGAATACACTCCCTCATGATTTTTGCCCAATTTTATTGGATCCATTAAGGTGCCATTTGGTGGGATTTCACCTATGTAACTGCCATATTTGACATGAAGCTGATCCAGAGGACTGTTCGACTTATTTTCTGCTTTTGAAGCTGATCAATTACATGTTTTACCTGAGAATACAACTGGAGTCACTGGACCAACGTGTATTGACATAGCTGTGGCTCATTAGCAAACTTACAGTCATTTTAGATTTACTAGTCTTACATGTGTGTCAAGACCATAGTTGATGATGTCTGTTCTTGGATTTAATGCATCTATACAATGTACGTGGGATCACATATGGGTATTCAACAATCCATAATTCAATCCATGAACTCACATCTTTCTCATTAAAGATTAACAAACATAGAACGAAACCATGTCTGGAACTGTGAAACCTATATCTGGAACCCGGCCTCTAGCATGGAGAATCATATTTGGAATACCGAAGGAGGATGAGGGATGTGAACAGGTTGGGCATGGGACTGGTGCCCAGATGTAAACCCTAACTAAATAATTCCTTTTTTGAGGGATTGAGTCCTTTTCTTCGACTCGAACTTGTGTCAGGAAGAACCATGTAATGGAAGACTGAGTCCTCTTCCGCATAGTATGATTCCTCGGCTTGATTAGTAGGGGAGTAAGAATACCTATAGTACAATTAAGAAAGCAGAGAGTTCCTGTCAGTGTGTGTGACACATGCATATGCGTGTAGCTGATGGACATACACATCATGCTATGCTATAAATGTTCACGACAACACCGGAAACATCCTTTATATTTGGAAAAACTCGGGTAAATAACTGGGCTTAAAATACTAATAGCTAGACTAGACAAGAAGAGGGAGAAGAATACAGAGAGTAGTGAGAGTCTGCCTTGTGAGGAAGATAAACAAGGGTAGGTCAGATGGAGGCAGCATAGGCTGAAACTCTCTGATTTGTTGATGATCGAACAAAATTCTAGTTCATCTGTTTTTTGTAAACTTGCTCTACCGCATTTCGGTTTGGCCCAAACATTTACGATGGGTCATGACAGGTTGGGGATCGAAAAGCTGACTTGAATTTCCATACCTAAGCCCCTTGCCTTGGTGGAATGATGTGTCCTCTATGAACATCTATTTACTTGAAGAAACCGCACATTTCTTTTGCAGGACTGTTGGCAAAGCTTCGTCAGAGATGAGATTGTACTTCTGTGCGCCCAAGTCATGTCTGGGGGATCTGTCATCAGGACTTCTAGACTCAACAGAATCTGTTTACCCCAAAGGATCCTTAAATAAAAGAGGAAGTTACTTATCTGGCCAGCTTGTATATGGTGATGCAATTTTGGCATCTATTGGATACAAATGGAAGTCTAGTGACCTCGTCTATGAAGATGTGTCCTTGCGCACATATTACAGGTTTTGTGCTCTAGAAGTCGTTTGCACCTCTTATACATAAAACTATGTTTGAACCACATGTTTCAGCTACATCTGTACAATCATCTCCTGAAAATTTCATTTCGTTGCATCTCTAGTCTCTAGTATTGTCAATATAAACTATTGTGTTGTACTATGAAGCACGGATACGGATACGATACGATACGCGGATATGTGATTTTTCCAAAAAGTCGAATACGATATGTTGGGGGATACGTTAAATAAAAAATATAAAAATAAATATAATATGTTATATATATATATATATATATATATATATATATATATATATATATATATATATATATATATATATAATATGTTATCTAGTCCGGGACCCTTGGGTCCGGATCTCATAGTTCCGGATCAAATTTTCATGATCCGAACCGTCCAATGTGTTCAAAAGGTGTTTTCCAAGGTCCACGCGGGAAATCTTCAAAAAAAAATACCGGGAAGGGCTTGATCCACGCAATTTTGTAAATATGCAGTTTTTGCGAAAAATTGCTTGGATCAAGCCCTTCCCGGTATTTTTTTTTGAAGATTTCACGCGTGGGCCTTGGAAAACACCTTTTGAACACATTGGATGGCTCGGATCGTCAAAAAAATATCGGGAAGGGCTTCAAAACGCTTCAATCCGGGATTTCCGGGATCCTTGACAGGATCCTCCCCGTGTATATATATATATATATATATATATATATATATATATATATTATTTTTCTGCTATATTCAAGTATATGTACAGTATATATGTACACACACACACACAGAGAGGTTGCTGCTCTAAGTCGATTGTTCTGCCAATCGATGTGCTTTGGGGGAGAAAATACATATAAAGCCCTAACGATGCTTTTAACCCACATATTTCATATTTCAAGTAGTAACATATTTACCCCGCGCGTATCCAAATACCAAAAAATAAATTTAAATTCTGGATGCTTTAAATAACGGATCCAGAGCGTATCCGTATCCGATATGCGCATGATACGTGGTACGGAGGCCAAAATAGAGTATCCATGCTTCATAGGGTTGTAGGCTACTAGGCTTTATAAAGGGTATTATGTTCTCATTTTTTTTCACCACTCTTCACCACCAAATAATACATACTTCGGATAAGTTATTTAGCCAAAGCATGTGCTTCAATGATTCTTTGAAGTTGATTGGCAACCAAAAAAAGTTGAACTTGGGACTTTCTCAAAGGCCAAGCGATGAGAGTGAGTTTGTCATGTCTTAATGATCGATCAAAATGATGAAAATTAGTTCGAGGTTTGAGCAGCCTTATTTCATGCTGTTTCTTTTTCTTGTATTTAAAGCTAAGCTGAATAACAGCTGTCATTCACAAGTTAATCATTTCAATGCTCTGTCTTAATACTCTTCGAAACTCTCTCAATGTTTCTTTTCCTAGTGTCCTCTATTTCATTTTTTATGTTATAATGATGAAATTTTCCTTTGCCAGTAAAAAAAACAAGTAACAAGTTAGTCATTTCAATTGTTTTCATAAGAAAATATAACTAGAGTTTTACGGTATTGCATTAATTCTCACATAATCTTAGTGCATTTTATACTATCTGATACCCCTGTAACTTCGAGGGAAAAAGTGGCAAAAACTGTTTTTATCAGTTAAAAAGGCAGAAAAATAAAGCTAGTGACCAGTGCTAATAAGGTTTCTGATACTGATACTTCAAGAAGGTTGACTTTTTCCTGAAATTTGCGCTGTAGCGTCATCCCTTTATGCTGGTCACCACCGGCATGTGCCATTGTCATTTGTGACATGCTGGTGTTGTGGAATTTGCCTGCTTTATCATCCTGTTTGGAAATACATTCAGTGTCTTGTATGGTGAAAGGTTATAATCTCTCCTCATATGATGCTTTCACTATTATGAACCTTGTAAGCCACTAAATATATTCAGATTTGCATTGTTTGAGGTAACACATCACGTTTTGCAGGCTACTTCTAAGTAAAACACCTTGTGGGCTTTACAAGTTGTCTAGAGATGCAGTACTTGCAGCAGAGTTGCCTGGAGCATTCACTTCACGAACCAATTGGAGGGGTTCATTTCCAAGAGATCTCCTGTGTACATTCTGCCGTCAGCACCGTTTATCTGAACCTGTCTTCTCTATCGTAAGTAATCCCCTGGAATCATTGACAGAGTTTCCTGGATCACAGAAGAAGTTGAAGGTTACTGAGTCAGGCAACCAAGTAATAAACAAAGGTGCAAATGATAGCAGTGGTAGTGTACCCATCGGATCCAGAGAGACTTTTAGTTGTGAAGTAAAAATATTTTCCAGGTGTCAAGATTTGATTATTGAGTGTTCACCAAAACAATCCTTTAAGAAGCAGAATGATGCCTTCCAGAATGCTTCTTTAAGAGTTCTCTCATGGTTGAACAAATATTTTAAGAAACTAGATATGGATTTAGAGGAGTTGACCTCTTGTGGAGACATTCTTGACATCCAATTTGATTCCCAACTCTTCATTAAAGAGTTTTCTCTGGCTGTATCTGTGTACACTCATTGGCAAAGCATTGGGGTTCAAGCAGAAGATAGAGTGTTAGATCCAGCTTGTGTAAATCAGCTGGGAGATACAGTGGGCTCCATAGACATCAAAGGTCCAGATTCTGGAGTCTCTCCATCTAATGGGTCGTTGGTATCTGTAGTCTATTCAATATGTTTAGTTACTGGAGGAGAACATGGGAAAGAACTTATTGAAAGCACTGAAGATTTCGAGTTTGAGATAGGGTCTGGTTCTGTGATTTCCTGCCTTGAATCAGTTGTGACACAAATGTCTGTTGGTCAGTCTGCAAGGTTCTATATGAAATCCCCTCCTCAAGATTTGATTCTAGCTTCGGCTCGTGATTCTTCCTTAATTCTTCCAGTTTTAACTCCAGGTGAGTCATCGCCTAATTTGTTGATTTCATCAAGTTTTATCACATTATGCAGCTAACTACACCAAGAAAATGGTGAGAATGTGAATGTATATGTATCGTAATCTCGCCGTACCTTCTATTTTAGGCATAGAATCATTTCGTAATAATATCATAATCATATCTCTTTGGAGGGGGTGAATGTATATGTATTGTGATCTCTCGTCGTATCTTCTATTTTAGGCATAGAATCGTTTCTTGATAATATCGTAATCATCTCTATTTGTGATCTTCTATTTAATGCATGGATTAGCCGTAGTCATATCTCTTTGTAATCTTCTATTATAGGTATAGGTTTCTAGGTTTTCTCTATTTAAGGTTGAGTATTGTAACCTTTTGTTATTATTCAGAATTACGTACTAGTTCTCTCTCCCATTTGCTTTGTCACATGGTATTAGAGCCATAAGATCTAGGCCAGTCGGATTTTCGCTCACCGGTGGACGGCCTAAGCCTCGCCGCCGTCCGCTAGGCGCACATATGTAATACAGTTCCTTTGTATCTTCTCAGAAACGTATCATGATATTTCAGGCTCTTTTTCTCTGATTTCACATCTCTGTAGTTCTGTCTCTCTAATTTCTAGTTTTGTTTCTCTGCTTTTGCTTCTGAAATCTCTACGACACTCTTTATTCTCAACCATAATCCGAATCAGCATTTGAATCAGAATCTTCTGCATTTGAATCTGCAGCGGTTCTTCCTCTGCTCTGCACCTGTTTGCAGATGTTCTGGCTTCTCAGCTTCCTGCCTCAACATTTCTACTCTCAAAACCGCCCGCCCGAGTAACCCACCTGCTCGACCTGAAGGGTTTCGGGCGGTTTTGAAGTTCCGGTCGGTTGGATAGCGGTTAGATTTTAAGTAAATTTCGGTTTTTGGGTTGCTTGGCGGATTGATCTTTGCCCAAACCGTGTAACCCGACCCTACCCATGTATATATATCCTCAACATGAATACACACATATACATAGCCGTTCTCACTTCTGTACACGCTTTTTCACTCTACAGCCGAACAAGTACACTTCATTACCTATTGGAAAATGGAAATAGGTACAAAAGGAGTCAGAATTCGTGGGAAACTCAACAAAAAGGAGACCATGCATCTCTTTTTTTCTTTATTAATATCTTTTCCCATCCCATCTCCAACCCCAATGTTTTGTAATTTATAGTAGCTATGACTCTATAACGTTTTTTTCCTCTTTAACCAATATACTCTATATGGCTTTAAATGTTCTCTCACTTCTACTTTCCTCCTCCTCCTCTCTCTCTCTCTCTCTCTCTCTCTCTCTCTCTCGTGCACTACGTAGTAAAGCGCCATTGCAGAAAAGCTCAAGGGCACGACCACCGTATTCTCTTCTCCATCTCCAGCCTTCTTCCTCCAAAATCGTCTACATTTTCTTTTCATCTTCAGATATGTAAATTTTTCTTCCTCTAAGGTAAGACCCGAATAACCCGACCACTACCTGAGTAGCCCGATGTAGTCGGTTCCAATGCGTGTTCGGTTCAAAATCGGGTGAGATAATTTTAGACCCGAACTTATTGTGTTGGGTGACGTGTGAGGCACAAACCCAACCCTACCTGACCCGTGCACACCCCTGATTTTCATCATCTCACTTTGAACGCAGTTCGCCGGTACCCTGGCATCTCCGACGACCCTATTACATCTCTGGGAAAAAACCTCTGTTTGCACTATTTAGTTTGGAGTTGGCTGAATTCTTTACGAAGACACACACTACTGCTCGTTTCCGCTTTCTACTTGGCAAACACTCGATGCTCTATGTTCTCGCATCCTGAGTTTGAGGGTGTGTGAATGTAAATGTATCGTGATCTTGTCGTATCTTCTATTTTAGGCATAGAATCGTTTCGAGATAATATCGTAATCATCTCTCTTTGGGGGGTGTGAATGTATATGTATCGTGATCTCTTGTCGTATCTTCTATTTTAGGCATAGAATCGTCTCGTGATAATATCGTAATCATATCTCTTTAGAGGGTGTGAATGTATATGTATTGTGATCTCTTGTTGTATCTTCTATTTTAAGCACAGAATCGATTGGTGATAATATCATAATCATCTCCCTTTGGGGTCTTCTATGTAAGGTATAGATTAGGTGTAATCATCTCTCCTTGCAATATTCTATTTTAGCTACAAGTTTATAGGTTTTCTGTATTTAAGCTCGAGTATTGTAACTTTTTTTATTATTCAGAAATAGATATAAGTTCTCTCTGCCATATTTTTTGTCATAGAGAATTCCTTGTTGAGCAGCAAGTTAAGTTCGTCGCCCTTACTTTGTGCAAAAGTTGGCAATATCAATATTATCCACCACGTGATTAGTGTGTAATGTCCTCTTGTCCAATTACAAGCTATGTTACATGATTCCAGTATAGGTGTCAGGGGAAGATATGTCTAATTGTCGGATCCATCTAATTTTCAGTTTAAGGACACAGGGACTAGGCATATTCAGTAAAATTGTTGATATATTTCTTTTTTCTATTTGTCCAGGTGTCTACAATGTGCCTTTTGCCTCTCCATGCATAATATAGGTGTTCTATCCATAGTTCATGGTAAATACATATCACAAATTATGATTGTCAGGTGAATATCCAACAAAACATGTTGGACACGGATCCCATAACTGGTAACCCTAACTGAGGGTTGAGCGTACGATTCCGGTACTTCATAGCTTGTACATATATAAGAGTCTATGACATATACTACTAGGATAATGGAAACGTGAATCACTTGATAAAGAAAATATTGTGGATGAATGTGGAGGACTGGAGGTTTACTCGAATACCTGGTTCGGGACAGGATAAACATGCATTTCACTTCACTGGACAGTGTACAAAATTTTGTCCCCTACTCAAGTTACTTTTTCCATGTTTACATGGCAGGAGGCTGCAGCTTAGAGTGCACCATAACTCTGTTGCAGGTGACAGAACCCTTGGAGGACAGAATGGAGCAGGCTCTATTCAGTCCCCCTTTGTCAAAGCAACGTGTAGATTATGCAGTCCAACATATTAAAGAATCTTGTGCTTCTTCTTTGGTTTGTGGCTTAGCCTTTGTTGATTTGTTCAGAATTCAAAACTGATCTTAAGGTTTAAGTTTGATTTCTGGTTTTGTTGCAGGTTGATTTTGGATGTGGCTCTGGAAGTTTACTGGAATCCTTGCTAGAATGCCCGACATCTCTGGAGAAAATTGTTGGTGTTGATCTTTCCCAAAAGAGTCTTGCACGTGCTGCAAAGGTCAATTTTTTAATCTAAGTTTAGATCTAGTTTCTTCTTCTTGTTATTGTTCAGATTTCCATCAATAGGAACTGAAGGAAATTATAAAGAACATGGCACAAATCATAATCACAAATTAATTTGTGCCCAATATCTCATTCATCACTTTGGTGCAGCCTTTGGTTTCCATTTATTTATTCCACATACACTTTTAGGGATGGTTTTGGACTCGGTAGCTACAAGCCTATGGCGACAAAGTCGTGTTCATTTACGCGCTTAGGATAAGAAGCCATGGCGATAAAGTCGTGTTCATTTGCACTTAGGATAAGAATCTTCTTGGTTTGGATTGACCCCAAGTTATTTGTTTCCTGTGAAGTGTAGGGGCAGTCAGTGCAACTTTCTTTCCATCTTTGTTTATAAAATGGCATGTGTATGGTTGATTTAAACTAGTAATTCTTTCATAGAATGGTTCACTTGTTGTGCTTCAAATCTTATTACAGCTATTGTTCTTTATGGATTATGCAGATACTCCATTCAAAACTAAGTACAAATTCCAATGCTACTGCGTCAAGTACTGTTGTCAAATCTGTGCTGCTGTATGATGGTTCCATCACCATTTTTGACTCTAGGTTATATGGCTTTGACATTGGCACTTGCTTAGAGGTACTTGGTTCTCTTTCTGATCTAAGAATACTGATTACATTTAGAGCTGGTTTTAATAAATGCATTGAAGGGTACTGTTACAACCTTTCCTTGCTTTTAATTGCATGCTATGAAGTAACTCTTTAGTTTTACACATGAACATTTTAGTTTTAATGAAATTGGATTTCCCGTTTTCTGTAATCTCATAACCTTTGTTATCAGAACCATGCCCTCATTATATGTATCTTATGATCCGATTTTATACACCAAGCTGTGGATTCGTATCTGTAGGCGAATCGTTGTAGAACGAAAATTTTATGATTCAGATATGTATCATACTGTTTGGTTTGATACACCCAAAAATGATGTACTTTATTAGCATAATAGCATGTATCACTTGCAAAAGGAATTATCTGTAGTCATCTAGCGGGATAACTGAAAGTGTGGCAATTTGAGTATTGAAAGCCTCTTGAGGAGAGTAGGATTAAATGATCTGCAAATGTTTTATTATTCATCCATTTGATGAAGGTAAAAGAATTAAAACATAAATTCACTTTGTTCACTTCACATTTCCAAAAAAATTTCCAAAAAGATTCTTTCCCCATCTCTCATCTCTCCAATCATTAATCACATTTCTCTCTCTACTCATACCCCTCTTTCCAATCATTATTCTCATTTCTCTCTCTATCTCTCTCTAATTATTACTTTTTCCAAAAACTCTTCCAAACACTATCTCCAAAATATTTTTCAAAATATTCTTCTCAAAATTATCAACCAAACAATGTTTTTAATATTTTTAGTTATTTTTCATTATGTTGGTTGGGAAAGTTCTTTTTTAAATAAGTATAGATAGACTTCAGTTTTGGTGCAAAATACAAAAGTTTCTACTGAAATTTATGTTGTGTATTTATTCTTGTATGATGTACCTTAATTTTTTGTTCCATAAACTCACGCGTAAGATTGCACATAACAATCCTAAAGACCTTAAAATGGATATTTGAATCATTTTCTATATAAAAAAAGAGTAGAATGTCGTAAATTCTAAAAGTATTATAATTACAAAATACACAGAATTTTTTGGAAGGTGTAGATATCGATTTTTGGACATTCTTTATGAGATGGAGGGAGTAGTCATTTGATTTACATCTTTTCTGATACAAGCAAACAGTCTTCCCTATTGGCTCACGTGATCTTGAATTCGTCACCTAAGACAATTTTCTTATGGATTTATGCCTGGAATAATTTACTTTTATGATATACTTTTGCCATCCAAAGGCATAAATTATATTTCTACACAATCTAGAAATCATATCGAGTTAGAGTGTTTCACGATTCGAAACGGGACACTTGATTCTTGATTTGATTCATGTTTTGACAACTATGCTTCTAACCTTCGTGATGGAGTCCTAGGGTATGTGAGGCCTGTAAATGGTATTTTTGCGTGTATGTCACCTATAAAAAATAATAGAGTGTGTTAACCAAAATATGTCGAGGGTGTTAACCAAAATAGTAGAGTCGTAGTGTAACGACATGCGCTAGCTGACCTTCTAACCTTTAACCTAAACAAATGACTCAAAAGTTTAACCTCGAGTTATACCATAACTGCTTGCGTTTCCTTATATATCGAATTAACTTTCGATATTTTTCTGATGTGGGATGGATTGGGTTGCCACACGTAGACTCTAATTTAAACTTAAGGGACTCTTATTATTTTGTGTTACTGACTCTAATTTAAACTTAAAGGACTCTTATTATTTTGTGTTACTGACCTTACGGGTTGGTTGTTTATTAATTATAAAGACCATTAATGATGAAATGCTTTTTGGTTAATATACTATTGTTATTGATGTGATGATAAACATGATTGAAAGTATATATAGTGTTACATATTCACTATTTCACAGCCTCTTCTTCTTCTTCTTCTTCTTCTTCTCTCTTTTTTTTCTTTTCTTTTTTTTTTTTCTTTTTCATATGACGCTATACATAAAGTATTTTTGGAAACATGTCCCCCAACGTGTCGTGTGCTCCTATTTTTTGAAATACACGTGTCACAGTATCAGTGTCTTGTTGATGTCGTGTTACGTCCTTGTGTTGATGCTATATAGGTTACGATCTACGAAGCACCAACACCCTTAGAGGCCGGCGTATCCTAGTGTCCAGCACGGGACACACGAGGGACGACACTTTTGGGGATACGGCAGGGGTTAAATATGCAATTTTTTAATTTTTTGGGGGCTAAATATGTATTCCTTAAAATATTTTGGGTTGGAAGTGCAATATGATGCATGTATGATGCTTGTTTATATATATTGAAGCTTCATGCTTATACATAACTATATTTTCCATTGGTATATAATGAATGTTACTTTATTTTATTTATTTTTGCCGTGTCCATGTCCCTTTTTTTGAAATCCCATGTCCCTCGTCCGTGCCCGTGTCAGTGCTACATAGGTTACAATTATAGAATATCATTTTCTTGAGTCAGTCAGTACCCTATGTGAACAAAAGATCTTGATGAATTCATCGAGTCCTTTCAGTTGATCAATTGTGCAAGAGACTGGATATGGAATTGTCCGAAAGGTGATTGAAGTATATTGCCAAAGAGGGCGGCATCATAAATTTTGTAATCCACATGATGCATTCATTTCATAAATGTTTGAAAATGCATGCACCTAGTTGTGTTCCAAAAAATGTAGATTGTATCCAGCGGGTTCCCAAAAAAAGTGTTGCCAAATTGCCAGCAGAGGCCAGGAAAGTGTCCAGTGTTAAAGTGCCCGTGCTTCTTGGGGGTACCCGTGTGTGATTTGATGTTGCATTTCTTTGCAGTCAATGCAAATTGTCCTTCATTGCTCTTGGGACTGATGTTTACTGCTAGTTACCTGGACTAGGCTTATGAGACATCATTTAGAAGACCATCTTCAGTGCCCTTTGGACTATGTCAATTTTTTTTAGGAACTTTGGGCTGTGTATTAAAACCCTACCAATTCCAATAAGAATGCTAGTAGAGAAATGGCCTTTTTGATGGATGTCTGCTGTGCTGGTTATTAGCTTCACCCTTTGAAGAACGGACTGTGTCTCAGATTCTGCATATGATGTTCCTTGAACAGACTGGGTACCATCAGTAGACTTTCCATTGAAGATTCTTGCATTTGTTTCCTTTACACTTACCTTTACCTTTTTGATGAATTTTTTGGTAACTCAATGTTATGCATGATTTATTGTTTCATTGGTTCCTACATTGGTCATTGTTGTGATAATTAACAGGTGATCGAGCACATGGAGGAAGACCAAGCACACTTATTCGGCGACATTGTGCTAAGTAACTTCTGTCCGAGGATTCTAATCGTCTCCACACCAAACTATGAGTACAATGTGATACTCCAGGGTTCTACTCCCCAAATCCTAGAGGAGGATCCTGACGATAATAACCATTCCCAATCTTGTAAGTTCCGTAACCACGACCACAAGTTTGAGTGGACTCGTGAGCAGTTTGGCCGTTGGGCTTCTGACCTTGCTGCGAGGCACAACTACAGTGTTGAATTCAGCGGAGTTGGTGGTGCTGCAGACAAGGAACCGGGATTTGCCTCCCAGATTGCTCTTTTCAGAAGGGTAGATGAATGTCCCAAAAACGTAGATGTGACCCTTAAGTACAGTGTTATATGGGAATGGAATAGCACCTCACAGTTCTAACATCTGCTCTCTGACACTTAGAAATAATTCGAACTAGTGCACAGATAGAATATTTTGCTTTGAATTTCTACTCGGGGCTAGAGGCATATTAAGATTATCCCCATTTTGCTATGGAAAAGGTTTTTTAAATCGTGGAAGGCGATATATAGATGTCTCGCAGATTTTAAGAAAATGCAATTTATTGGAACTTCGCCCAATTGGTAAAAAGAATTCTCTCGGTATTTGTATATATGACGAGTGACCTTTCCACGTGCGTAGCACGTGATATATATGTACTTGTTGGTGTTCGAGCATCTCCAATTCAAGCATTGGACTGCTTCAGACCAAATGAAGCCTTTCCTGAGATCATTACCCAAGCTGGAGATGGTCTCATACAGACTACTTCATGTGGAATGCAGGTTATGTTCTTTTCATCGAAATCCTAAACAATGGCCCGTCAATGAAATCAGCCTTCAACCACCTTTCTACGGCACGTTTTTTCAGCAACAAAACAGGTTATGTTCTGCCGTCGCCAACAATTACAAGCTTGAAACTTGGATAATCAACAGCCTGCTGATTCTGCAGAGCCTGCAACAGAAACCATCACAAATTACTACCAAAATGCATAGACCAAAACGAAACAATGAAACGTAAAACATTAGCCTCTCTTTGTTCCCTAGCAACATCAAATTCATCTCTATCGTATCATATCGTATCAGGTATAGATCATATGTTTTATTCTAACTATTACGTAAAGAGTTCCTTTAACTATATCTACGTTAAGAGTTCCTTTAACTATATCGTATCAAGGGATCTTCGCTATTGTTTTCTTCTAAAACTTTGTATATCTAACGTGATTCGTTGATTCTCTTCTAGGGATCAGGTGCAAAGTCTCTGTCACATACTTAGTTATGCTTCTAGCAAAAGAATATTATTGTACTAATGACATTTTAGCGTATATGTAAATAATAGCTAAATCTAATATGAATCTAAACCAATTGTAAAAGAGGAGTTACAGATTTGTCATGCAACTTATAAAAAGACTTCTTTGCCCTCGATCTATGTTCAACCTTTTTTGATTTCTTTATTATATTGTGGGACCCAAAAAAATAAATACTTAAAAACTTAAAATTCTAAAGTGGGATCCACGATATTTAACAAGCAAGAGCTTGCGGGCCTCGCCCTTGAAGACGATATTGAAGAACAAACAACTATTAATAACAGATTCCTTTATGACAATAACGGATTCCAAGGAATTTCATTAGTGACTATTGCAAAATAAATGATACAAAATCATTAAAAAGCACCCCAAAAATTGGATAGCCCAGATGATGGCGGCAATCGATATAATTTATGGAACAGTTTGAACCAACTATAATAACCTCATAGTATTGGACCAAAGGACTATGAGAAATATGATAGAAACGAAATGATGAGGATAAGAGAATAATTAAAGTGTTACTACTCAATAGAAATAGTGCAAAAAAAAATAGTAATAGATTATGAGGCAAAAAAACATTTCAAAACGTGATGGCCGTAACTGATGATGGTAGTTGACGAGGCTAACGATTTTGATGTACAAAAATAATATATATCAACATGATTGCAGAAAAATTGATAATTGTAATTGCTTGATTATAATCATAATCCGATAGCATAATCACGAGCGGGATACTTTTTTTTCAAAAGCTATTGACGATTATTTTTAACTGATATGATGATCGATATTTGAGCATACGTGAATCGCTAGTTAATATAAAAGAGAAGCTCACATCACTCGGTTACGGTGATCACGACTAGAATAGAATAATGATCTCAGAATTTCTTACTCCTTCTGTCCCAATTTAAGTCTCCTTGGGGAAAAATGTAATTTCTTTGATGGAAAAAAATATATATCAATACAATTTTTTTAAAAAAATTTCGCACCAAATTAAACTGATTGCTCGATGAGCACTTTAATTTGGTGTAAAGAATATAAAAAAAAAAAATTATAAAGAGAACCATAATTTTCTAGGGTTTGAAAATGCACAAATTCCCATAGTGAACACTTAAAATGGGACAGAGGGAGTATTTAACTGCGGCTTTATTACAAATTAACGTCATGTGTGGGATTCCACAATTAAAGCGTACTTTTAGGCACTGTTTGTTTCGACGCAAAAGATTTTCCTCATTTTTTGTTGTTTGGTTACACAAAAGAAAGGAAAATATTTTTTTGAAGTAAATCATTTTCTCCATCATCGCAAGCCCAAGTGTCACTAGAAGTTTGGTCATAAATCGAGTCCTAAACTAGAAGAGAATTCAGAGCCAAAGAGCACAAAGCGCATATATGATGTTCATTTATACACATCACAATACGACGACTGCCCATTTACCAATTTCTAATAACCAGTTACATACAAAGATGCAGACAGGTTACCACACACCAAGAACACACCTTACTAACTTATAACCAGGGTCGGCCTGGATCCGGGGCGTGTAGTGAGCATTCTTGACCGTTGATCTCCGCAATCGATGGTTCAGATTCGCCTAAGCACTCTTACCGGTAAGAGTATACAAACATATCTGAACCATTGATTGTTGAAATAGACAGCTCGGACAGTCACTACAGGCCCCCCCGGGTCCGGCCGGCCTTAGACTTTTCAAGAGCCTAAAACGAAATGAAAGTTAAAAGATTGGACCCTTTTTGTTTGACTATTGGAAGGGGTACCAATGTAGGAGGGGCTCCTCAAATTTATAAACTGTCAATAACCTAAAGCAGCCGTATCTCGAACTTTAGCTCAAGGCCGGCTCTTGAAACCGCCCCAAGTCTAAAAAAAAAAACATGCCCTAATCAAGAAACTGCAAAACAAGGGTAGAAAATTGTAGTGCCTGAAAACATCATTTTGCAAATTAACTTTTGTCTTGCCTTTGTATCTATTTGCAACCTGCATCCAAATACAAGATCCAAAGCCAGATTTGGTGACCTGAAGTTCGATAGCATGGAATTCTTTAATCTCCAATAGACATTTTCAGCATATTCATTCTTAAATCCTCAAGCTTAAAGATGTGAATAACGATCTCATTATATAGACATTCTTCCATGTTTAAAAAAGAAAAAAAAACCCAGACAATTTAGGTTTAAATAGAACCCATTGAAAAAAGACAATTCAGGCTTAAATCGAAAGATCAAACTACACACTGCGCATACAACTTATTAGGCTTAAATAAAACCCACACTGAAAAAAGACAATTTAAGTAAAAAAACACAAAACACTTGCCACAGTAAATGATGGAGAAAACCGGAGAGCTGCTTATCCAGGGAAAATACTACATAAATTGGAGTCCAGCTCCTCTCCAATTCTTTCAAATGGATCGGAGAAAACCACCTCCCCAATTCCGGTCTGGAAAAAAAATTTCCGATCCCACTTCACTGATTGTGACTATTCATATTTTTAGCAATGGAGAGCATCAAACACGCCAAAAATCAAGTTGATCATTTATCAGTGGATTTCGAAAAACACTTGCCTTGCAAAAATAATAAAAATAGGTTTTGCTCCAATGTTGCAATCTTATTTTTGCAAGATAATGTGTTCCAAAATCATACAACAAATGATGTCCAATAAATTTAATTTTCGGTATACTTGCACCTTGTTCGGTTTGGGTCTCAAGACCCACCCTGCATGGTCTCCAAAAAAAATTTCTCTCTCTCTCTACTCATTACCCCAAAAACCCTCCCTTAAAACTCAAACCAAACAAAGCCTTGATGTTCTCAACTAGCTAAACAAAATGAACAGTCAATTATAATGGGGGATTGTAAAAAAAAATTCCGGGCCAAAATTGGAGAGGAGCTGGACTCGGTACATTGAGAGCACTTCTTTCTAGCAATGTCTCATCACACTCCTAGGGAAAAGCAAAAGTATGAAAATGATTTGTTTTCGGATTGGATTTCTGTCAGATTGGATCATACCATTTAGAGATATCCGAACTTGATCTGACATTCGCCAGATTTGAATAATCTTGGATCTTCGATCCACTGACAGGCCTACTTCCAAGAGCTTAATCAGTTGGCAAGAAAGTGCAAACATAGTTTACCCTTACATATAGTGCAATTACAGGCACGCAGCATAGGAGTGCTGGAGTACATAATTGTAACATAAAAAGCAAAGATTTAGCTAGCTTACGATGATCATTCTGATTGACGTATCCCAGAATTAAAAACATCGAAGCAAAAGAGACCAAAAGGTGAAACATGCCACTTACCACGGGGCTGCAGCTAACTTTTCAAAATCATGCTGGGTATTCTGAAGATCTTTATCTATGACACCCATTTCCGATTTCAATCTATCAATCTCACAATCAGTCATCTTCTCCATGGATATAGCCAATGCAAGCTTTTCTTGTAACTCCTCCATCTTCTTATTGATCTCACGAATCTCATCACCAATTTTTCTTTTCTCAAGACACTGCTCCGCGATCCTCATCTCAACTCCTTTCGATTTTTCCAAAAGCTGTCCCTGGTTTTCTTTCTTTGATAGCAACTCATTTAGACGTCTTCTTAGTGGGCGAACGTCAAAGCCATGCGTTTCCAATTCAGAAAGAGTTTCCAAACTGCTATCAATTATGTTTCTAGGATCGCTAAATTGCAATTTCGATATTTTCTCCACCACACTGGAAAATATCACCATCTGTCCTATAGCTAACCCTTCTCGACTATCCTCCTTAGATGTAACCAAAGGACTAAAGTGTGGATGTTGTGGCATCTTTTGAAATATTTCCATATGTTCAAGGGTTCCCCAAATTGGGGAGCGCTTTTCAAAAGGCGAGTTTTTATCCTTTTCCGACACATTCTTACCACAGGAAGCAATTGCAGGAGATCGCATTGCACTTTCATCTGGTCCATCACTAGCATCAGCACTTTGAAGGACATTCAAATCCAAGGATATTTCTAAAAAGGAAAGGTGAAAATAGTAATTATACAAAAGAAGTTGAAATAGCCAACTAATAAGGCAAATAATAATACAATCATCCTAAAAAACCATTGAAGGATACAGCCATCAATGCAAATTTATAGAAACTTACCTTTCACACTGTATGGAGGGTTCATTCCCTCGCACCGCATCAACTGAGGTTGGTCTTTAGACTCATTAGATGCTTTTTCTATGCATGCTTCTTGAGTTCCTACAATGTGGGGGAAAAAAAAAAGGCATGGTTGCAACAAGCAGAAAACAAACTAAAGCTGTTAAACGGGAATGTAATGTAGTTGTTTCTGCTGGGCAAGAAAATAAATAAATCATACTACATTTACCCACCGTAATAGACAGAAATCATTTTCCAGGATACAAATAAATCATATTCGTATTCCACATGGACCACACCATCTCTCATACACTTTTCAAGATCATAACGACAACATTTTCCATGATAGTTAGAATCCACAACGAGTATGTACTGGAGGATTCCACTTGGTCCTTTAGTTTCATTTCTATGTTTAAGTCAACCCAAATTCTTTGGTGTTACATCAAGAGGAATAAAACTAGGATTTTTACGACAACATCTTACGGATTCTCCGGCACAAGAAGCACCTCAAATAAAAAATAAGACTGTCGGAAGTCTTGTGATTACTTCTTTGATATAAGCACATGAAAAAGAGATAATCCAACACAGTGTAGCCACACACAGCATAGATTGCCCAGTATAACGCGGAGAAAAAACTTAAACTCAGTGATTCTAAACATAGTGTGGGGTGTGGTTTGGTTATCCGTTCATCCGTCCTTGGGTCAGATCCAAACTTACTCTCCTTCGTCTTCCTTGGTTCCGTCTGCAAAACTGGGAACCAGTTAGCGCCGTCCGGCTGGGATCAGCTGGAGGGCAGTCCGATGCCTAAGAGACAGGGAGTGAGAAAGGTAACTACATTATTCTGGACTAGAAACGGCTTACCACCCGTTGGTTTATCCCTTAGGCATTATAGTGAGTCTGTACTTGCTCCCCATGCAAGTCCGTGCCAGTCACGAACACTGACATCACCCTACCCATCCCTGATAGATGACGTCATGCATGCCGCACAGAGTCCACATGACACGTGTCCGGGCACCAACCCCGTAGATTCTTGGTGGCGTTTAAGTCACGTCCGGGCACCGACACCATCACCAACCATAGGCGAAATTGCAAATTTTCCAAATCAATATTCCAATTCTTAGCCCCCATACATTTACATTGATACACATTTAGTTTATGAAAACAAGAATTCCTGAAAAATCCTGATTTCTCGTTGTCTGTCAATCACCATATTCAGCTGATCCTTTCATTGCTGTTCTTGGTCATTATGTTACCGTGTGACTCACAACTTTCTTTTTCATATTTGCGTAGACAGGCTAGAAGATGCCTGTGATTACCACCAATTGCTTGCATCATCATTCCATGATATTCAAATTACTAATGATATTCAATATCATTGTTGACTAACTCTATTATACGGAGTAATGTATGAAGTATACAGAGACTGGAAAAATAAGATTCAAGGTATCAACTCAGCCTTCCCATGCTCTTCTTGATTATCACCGCCAGTTCATAGTTGTCAACAAGCTATGATATGGGATGCGTATTCTACGCTTCGTATCGTCTCCTTCCAAAGCTATGAACATCCCAACCAATATCCCTTTTTTGTATAGAAATCCTACAATACAACACTACCCTATGATATATTCGTGTCCTCCGACTCGATACGTATCCGACAATTACTTATTGGAAAACAAGTTATACCATACCTTAAGAAGAGGAACACGAAATGCATTCTACATCGTTTGACCTAATTATGATGACATTCATACCATTTGATGAAATCCAACACTCAATCTATTAGCTAGAATGGTGTAAAGCTATGTAGCACAGACACAAACACAGACACAGACATGGGATTTCTTAGAAAGGGACACGGACATAGTAGGGGGCACGAATAAACTAAATAACTTAATAAAATTTATTTTACACCACTGGAAAATTTATTTTACACCACTAATCCAATCATGATCTACTAAGGACTCCCTCACGGATCTCCTCCGTGAGGACCACCCCTTTTTTGATTTTCTGCACTAAATATCGACGATCCAAACCGCTCAATGTGTTTAAAACATGTTTTCCAAGGCCAACGCAAGGAATTGGCCAAAAAAAATACCCGAAAGGGCTTCATCCGAGCAGTTTTTCATAATAACCGTACGATAAAATGCTCGAATGAAAGCCCCCGGGTATTTTTTTTGGGCGATTCCCCGCGTTGACCCTTAAAAACATGTTTTAAACACATTGAGCGATTCGGATCATCGTGATTCGACCCCGATCCATGAGGTCCTCACGGAATTTTAATGATGGAGTCCTCATTAGATCATCCTCCTATATATATATAAAGAAGTTTCCTATGAGTGCTTCCTCACAAAAAAAGTGCGGGAAAACAGTTGTGGGCCATTGGATCCTATGCCCTTCACGCGATCCAATGGCTCACAACTGTTTTCCCACACTTTTTTTTTTGTAAGGGAGCCCTCATAGGAAACTCCTTGATATATAAGAAGTTTCCTGTGATATATATATAGGTTAAGCTTCACATCCGGACCTCCCGTTTCCGGACCTCCATGATCCACACATTTTTTTGACAATCCGATCCGTCCAATGTGTTCAGAAGGTGTTTTCAAGTGTCCCCGCGGGAAATCTTCAAAAAAAAAATACCGGGAAGGGCTTGATCCAAGCAGTTTCGCAAAAATTGTAAATATACAAATTTTGCGAAAACTGCTTGGATCAAGCCCTTCCTGGTATTTTTTTTTTTTTAAGATTTCCAGCGTGGACCCTTGAAAACACCTTCTGAACACATTGGACGACTCGGATTTTCCAAAAATAATTTTCAAAACAAAAAAAATCATTTTTTTTCTTATTCTCGGGAGGTCCGGATGTGAAGTTTTCCGTATATATATACACAATCCCCTTCACATGAGGACTCCCTCATTTGGGAAGCGTGTCTTATTATTGTGAAATATCTTGAGGCTCATCCTGGACGTGGCCTGTTTTATCGATCTAATGGTCATTTGTGTATCGAAGCCTTTACTGACACTGATTGGGTAGGATGACCATCAGATAGACAATCGAAAAATGGGTGTTGTATTTTTGTTGGTGGTAATTTAGTTACATGGAAGAGCAAGAAACAAGCCGTTGTTATGCAAGATCCAGTGCAGAAGCAGAGTATCGAGCCATGGCTCATATCACATGTGAGATTGTAAGGTTGCGAGTTTTACTTGAGGAGTTAAGTGTTAGTGTGCAGTTACCTATTCCTAGGTTTGTGATAATCAGGCAACGCTACATATTGCTTCAAACCCGATATTTCATGAGGACCAAACATATTGAAGTAGAATGTCACCTTGTTCGAGAGAAGACAGACGGGGTGTGTTGGCTACTCCCTTCGTATCTACGAGAGCTCAATTGGCTAGTATCTTCACCAAATCGTTGTTTAAACAACGTATAGAGTTTCTATGTAACAAGCTGGGATTTGTGATATTTATTCTCTAGCTTGAGGGGGAGTGGTAGGATATTGTTAGTCTTAGTATTAGTCCCACATTGGTTAACTAAGTCTTGTATTGTGGTATCTCATCTCATAATATAAATAAGACTATAAGAGTCATTTGTGTTAGGGTTAATTAACACCCTAAACACTCTTTTCTCTCCCAAACAACAGTCTGCATATAAGACAGCTGAATTAACCAAAATATTAGTAATAATATTAGTGCCGACAAAACTCAAGTCGGTTAAAACCTCTAAGCATATGCGAGGGCCGTGTCAATAGTGCAGCTGGAAGCAAAACATGGCACAGAGAACAGATTACAACCAACATAAAAGAATATAAGTACAGTCAATGGATTTCACATTGAACAAAACCAGTCAAAACCGCCCTAACTGTAATTAATTGTCCCTCAAATTGCTATGGGCAACTCAAACTGTGATTAATATGATGTTGCATGCCAGGGATACAAATGAGAATACTGAACTGAAATGGGCCGAAGTAGGAAACAATATTGGGAGAAAAAGCTCTAGTTTCTAATAGTAGGTCAGGACTGCAGCAGTAATAATCATCTCTAAAAAATTCCATAATACAACCTTCCCTGCAAATTTGTTGGAACTTACTTGATTCATACCACATCAACAGAGGTCGATCTTCAAATTGTTCAGATGGTTTCTCTCCGCATGGACCTTGAAAATCTACAACATGCAATAACACCCATAGTTGCAAGAAGATGAAAATAAATTAAAGCCATTTGAAAAAGGATTTCCACAACGTTGAAGCAGTTTCAGCTAACAAATAAAATCATATTCTTTTGGCTACCTTATTAAACAACCCAAACTTGAGCCTAATGGTTTGACAGTGGAAACCATATTCATATTCCACCATCTCTCATGCATTTTCAAGATCATAACTCAAAAATCCCAAATATTTTCCCAGATTGATCATTGTTGGCTTAATGGTTTCAACTCAAAGCATATAAAATGTGGAATTCTCTGCCTTGCCTTACATTGGTTTCTTTTTCATGTTTAGTTTAACTTAAAGAGTTGGGAGTTACATAGCAATGAAAAACAATTCAGGTGTCAATGACATTCTAATTGATCTTTGGTTTTCTCAGCACAATGAAGCACTTCAAATCGTAACACATACAGAAATCTTCTAATTTCCTACTTTTAATAGGAATGAAGTAAAACAAAAATACTACCTAATACAGAGTAAGCCACACACATACGCCCAGTCGGGCTAGGCACCGAGCCAACTAGTCGGGCTAGGCAGCCGACTTTTAGAACACTGCTTCATAGAGATCAGTGAAAGATAAAATAACACACAAAAAAGAAAAAACAGAACCACCAAGAAACTCTTTTCATGGCGTACCTTGAGTTGGAGATTTATTGTTAGTCCTGCTCCTTTGATTTCGTCTCTTCGATGTATAACTCCTGGGTTTCCTATCTGACTTCCGCACAATTGTTTCACTTATCTGGTTACCAATCTTGGTCAAGCGAGAATCCAAAATGTTGTCCATTAAGTTATACTGTCTTTGTGGAATCGGCGATGGATAACCATGGTTGAGATCCGGTATCCCTTGAAGACAGATGTCTGCTACTGTCGATTGTTCAGCATCATTACTTGCACAATCTTTAACAATCATTTCACAGGATGCAATTTCAGCTCCATTTTTCTCCTCACCTGCAATCAATATGCAGATTAGTGTTCTTTTTTCGAATAATTAGTACCAAGAAAACTGTTGTGCTTTTAAATTACTACGTACCATTGACCAAACCTTTAGGGCCTTCAATCTCAAGTTTTCTTGGTCTTCCCCTCTTTTTCCCTTGAGAGCTAACCTCACTTTTGGGTTCAATAATTTCCTGCAGGTGAGGAACAAGTACGGTTAATGATATGAGTAGAAAGAAAATTACTGAACCAAGAAAGATCAAGTATCACATTGCACTACCAAATTGTTATTTCTTTACAGAACCATGCAACAAAACACTTAACCTTCGCACAAAAGAGTGAAGACCTACAGCAAAGTCAGCTTTTGGGAGAAAAGATACCAAATTACAGAAAACTTTACCGCACCAATGAGGAAATTGGGAAAAGTTTAAAATAACTGTCAGGATGAAAACAAAAGGGCTTTTTGTGGGCAGGTCCTATACACAAGTCTTATAGCTTGTAAGGTCCGGAACAAATAGTGCGCATAGTTCACTAGGTCCTGGATAAAAGTTTTACACTTTTTCTTCCGAAATTACCCCCATTCTGAAACTTAGAATGTACATTTTGAAAATTAGAATGTACATTTTGAGTGTTAAAATGTACATCCTAAATTCTAAATATACGGTCTAAATTCTAAAATGTATGGTCTAAATTCTAAAAATGTACATTCTAAATTTAGGGTACCCTAAATTCTAAATATATAGTCTAAATTCTAAAATGTACGGTCTAAATTCTAAATATATGGTCTAAATTTTAAAATGTACGGTCTAAATTCTAAAATGTACATTCTAAATTTAGGGTACCCTACATTAAACTGTAGGGTACCCTATGAAAGTGCTTAAAATCCTAGGGTACCCTATGAAAGTGTCTAAACGGTTAGTAAAAACAAAGAGTAACGATGAGGAGGATGGGCAAAAAAGTAAAATTCCTAACCATATTTGTGCCCCAGGACCTCTCCAGCAAAAAATTTTAGCCCAGTACCTAGGGGGCCAAAATTCCAAATAATAGGACTTGCCAATAGATTTCCAAAAACAAAATGGAGTAAAATAATTTCATGTTGATTGCACTGTTACGAGTTCGCCATTGAGAGTCTCAGTATCCTCGGATACAATTTTCGTAAACTATATGTTCTCTTTCCGCATGGTCCACACCATCATTAAGTTGAAAGTTCATGTATATCTTTTGTAAACTATTACTGCCATTCCTAAACGGTATCTTTCCAATCTTAAAGTAAGCTCGCTTCTCCATATTTTTCATCTTCTACTCGAAACAAGAAAAATCAAAAACCAAAAATCAGTACTTTGCTTTCTGCAGTTCACATCCCTGGCTTCAAGTAAGGATGTCAATCACGTATAAGAGGATCCCAAACATTTCTGCATAGAAGATAGAAAAAAATTGTTGTCTGTTTCATACAATACAGGAAAATGCTCCTTCCGTCCTATTGTGCTTGCCAGTTGTGCCCTTTAATGGGGGATTCAACACACCATGTATTTTGAGAAAAAGTATGTGAAACTTTTTTCAAACTCCAAAGATCTCAATTAGTTCTTCTAGACAAAGTTTTAGAACTCACAAACAAAATAATAAACCAACAAAGATAGATGATTTTTTTAAGATGTCCTGAATAGTTAAAATGGACCAACAAAATAGGACAGCAGGAGTGTAAATATAGTGTGGTTCATGAATCACTGCAGTGCTGCAATTAGTTTTTCCCTCAATACTAAACGCAATGCTGCAACTAATGCCCCCTTTGGCCTAAATCTTTGGGTCTTTTTGACCGAGGCTCTTAATTTTACTAGATTTGAGTAAATTTTTTTGGATTAACCATTCATCTTGACAAGAAGAATCACAGAAGTACATAAACACAGACCTGAAAAAAGTTCACTTAAATTTTTTTCTTTAGCGTCATTTTATATCAACTTTTTAAAACTTTGGTGTCTATTTTCACACTTCTCTTATTCCTTGCAACTAACAATGTGATGTAAAAATTATGATGAAAAACCTAAAAAAAAAAAAACTAGAAGTTAAATAATACCCGTTGTCTTTAACAAAAATTTATTTAGTACAGACGCACCCTTAGTCTTTCCACACAATTACATAGTGGCAAGCAAGATGACCCCATAGCTTGTCATAAGGCAAGAAATTACGGCAATTTAGGAAAGAAACTATGGAGATGTGGGTAATGGTTGGGGACTACTACGATAGTGCATTTGTCTCCCTGCTATCACATACATAACAACGCACACACTTTATTATTTCATCATTTTAATCAAAAGAAATTAACTTTCTTAACCATCTCTCAACTCCGAAAATGTAACCTTCCACATTGCTTACCTTTACATTGAGTTTTTGTCGATCTTTTACATGTCGCTTCTTGTTTTTCGTGCTCTTTACAGATGACTTGCCAGGAAGCCGTCTGGGATTTTTTGTTCCTGAGCCTTTTATGCTCTGACCCTCCAACCCTTGGACAGATATGGCAGCCTTTTCAAGTGTAGAATGACTCTGCAACAAGTCGAGCAATAATTGAGCTTCATAAAACAAAAACAATCACTTTGTTCTCTTCACATTTCTAAAAATTTTCCAAAAAAGATTCTTTCCCCATCTCTCATCTCTCCAATCATTAATCACATTTCTCTCTCTACTCATACCCTCTCTCCAATCATTATTTTCATTTCTCTCTCTATCTCTCTCCAATTACTACACCTCTCTCTAATTATTACTTTTTCCAAAAACTCATCCAAACACTATCTCAAAAATATTTCTCAAAATATTCTTCTCAAAACACTCAACCAAACAAAGTGATATATAACTCGAGAAAAGCCCTGTATGTCTTAGACAACTAAATGCATAGGTGCCCAATTGGGCGCACAAACTAATTCATCAACTTCTATGATCTCTTTCCGAGAATGCTAGTAAGTCACTACTGACACTGCAAACAAATAAACCATGAGCTACCACAAACCAAACTGATAATATTTGCATTAAAACCACAATTATATATGCCCATGGAAACTAATCTATTACATCCAACCAATTTCGTAATAAATAAACTAGGAAGCAAAGCAATATATGTGACCACCAATTATTGAAGAGATACAAGGGCTGGAGTCCATGATGCTATTGGGTTGCTTAGTATGCAAAGGGTAAACTCTTCATAAGTCTAAAAGCCCGTGCAATCAAAAGTCTTACAAGCTAAGGACCTCAGACCTCTAATTTTAAAAGGAACAATTTTACAAAGTTGCACATATTACTCATAACTATACTCTCTCAAAACCTAAGTTGCACGAAGTGGGGGTGGGGCAAGATCATGGGCGGAGGCGGAAGATCTAAGAAGCTCCTCCTTTGAGAGTGTTAGGGGGCGTTTCGAGACAATATTTTAAAAAAATGTAACAGGAGTACGTATTATAATTCTTAATCCAAGTCAAATGCGAATATTTTTTTACCGAACATGAGTAGACTTCTATTTACAAAGAACTTGAGCAAATTCCAGTTAATATTATTCTAGTATCTTATAATTACTTCATATTTTCTCTTATAATTACTTCATATTTTCTCTTGCTTGGTGTGTTTCACTTCTCTTTTGGAATTTATAAAGCCTAAGAGATTCTATCTTGGTTGGGAGTGGGTTCCGTTCTTGATGGGAGCTAAGCTCCTAGAAGATTCTGACTGGGAGCGCAGGAATGAGGTTCTAAGATGGATTCGGCTCCTGAAAACAGCTGAACCAGCCAAAACAGTGACAAAAAATAGTATGTTCCCGTCTGATCTGGTCCAACTGCAAATGGATAGGCTCACCACAGTTGATGTCAGCAGCTCGGTCAAAGGCTAAGTGTGCCCGTAGAAGGTCATCAGTCAGTCAATGGCTCCAGCATCGCTCGGCTAGTCAATGGCTTGAGCCTGCTCGGACGGAGTTGAAGCCAGGTCAAACCCAGGTACAGGTACGAGTCGTATACAAAACTGGGTTTGAGCCCGACTTCAGGGCACATCCCAGATCTAGGTTGCCAATGCCTAAGGAAAAAACCAACGCATGGCTGAGCGTGTAAATCTGGTGGACACATGTTGACCAAGCGCGGAACTTTGCCTAGCGCATGACTCAATGAGACGAATCTATTCGTGTGGTCAAAATTGGATTTCAAGCTAGTTTTGTTCAGGTAGATCAACAACCTGCTTTTGGTTTCACAGATCCTATATACCATTTCATTCAAAAGTAGAATACCCATAACAAAAACATACGACAAACACCACAAGAGACGACAAATTACAAGCTTTGGGACTTGGCCTACTGAACGGGAAATGGATTTCACTATAACGGAGGAGATTATAAATCACTCGCCCAACCTCAAATGTTTAACCAAAACCCAGTGTTTCTCACTTACTTGGTACCTTCCCCTTGCTTATGTAGATACTCTAATTTGGCTTCGCAAATGTTTTACCCCCATTTTTTGCTAATCCTGGGTGAAACGGTTGATGAAGTACGGGAAGCCCTATGAACTCTGTGGAACTCTTAAGCAATGAAGGAATACCTTAGAACTAGGGATGTGAGTGTCGAATGAAACATAGAGTGAATAGAAAGGCCCAAAAATGTGTTTAGCCTTAGTTGCTCCAACAATCTTAAGGTTCAATTGCTTAGACTTAGGCCCAATTTTCATAGACAACATGATAGGAGTAATTAAGGTTGGATTCCACTTTTTTTGTACTTCGAAAACCCTTTTTCTTGATACAAAATAGGTCTTGATCTGACTTAAAATGAGGAAGATGTGAGGATTTCCTCAAAAATGGTCTCTTTTTTCAACCCACTGAGGGGTAAAGTCATCATATCTTCCGATGTACAAATAATTTAGGATCCAAACTACTTATTTAAGGAAGTAGACTTCAACAACCATTTCAACAGCTCAAACCCCATGCAAATCGGCGTTTGGGAGTGTCCGGAAAAGCCTGCGAACTTTGACTTCTTGTACATATTCAAGGTTCTAAAAGTCACTAAGTGCTAGTCAGGCGGCCAGGGACTGGCTAGCGCCTAGGCCAACTAGTCGGATTTTTCATTTTTTAAGTTTTAAAAAATATTTCTCTCCCCCCATCCCAAGTTTTGAGAAAATAGAATATAAGTAGAACAAAACATTAAATAAGATCTAAAATAGAGACATCTGTAGTTTGATACCAGCTCTACACATACAATTTATGATACTTATATGAAGCTACAACGAGCTCGTCGGAACAACAGCAAGGAGCAGCAGCGAGAGAGATAGAGATAGACAGAAACACACACACACACACAGAGAGAGAGAGAGAGAGAGAGAGAGAGAGAGAGAGAGAGAGAGAGAGAGAGAGAGCAATGAGAGGGGGAGATCGATTTAGTATTTATAAATTCGATCTTGTATAGTGGACTGAATAAGTATACTGTTAAATCATCCAACCTTAAACCAATTGGCAATGAGTGGAGAGGCCGCCCAGGCTCATATGCTATGTTTAAAGGTTATAATTAACCAATGTGAGACAAGCTCTAACATATACATTGTAGCAAACTACACCACACAAAAAAAAAAAAAAAGAACTTATACTATATTACCACAACAGTTAAGCCTTAAATTTCCAAAATCACACATTTAACCCCGATTAATTCCGCCTAGCCACCTACTCATCCGACTAATCCAGCCTATCACCTACCGCCTAGCCGATTAGTCGCCGAATAATCCCACCTAGCAGCCGACTAATTGGTCCGACCAATAATTCAACGCCTAGACTATAAATCAACGTGGTTGGGCACCGCCTCTTGGCATACTTTTCGAACACTGCATATTTGAGGCTGAGGGCCGTAACATCCAAGTTTGCAACCGCAAGGTCAATTTTCGCAACTTTGATTTAGCAGCTGCGACATTTATTGAGGGCCGCGAGATCTTTTTATTCAGCAAACCTTTCAGAACGCATATAAGCATCACAAGTGTTTGAGCTTCATCCAAATTTCTCGATCTGGTCATTTACACTTGTCCAACACATTCCAAATACTTCGAGATAGAGTTTGATGGTGAATTAGTTCGTTTTTCAGGTTTGATTAATTTCCTATCAGTTGTCTCTAATCCTGTCCCTAATTTCTATAAATATACGGCTCTCCCACAAATTTCCACATATTAACTCCAAATTCTATCACACAACCCACCCTTTAAATGCTACCCTACACACCAGAGCAAAAACCAGTTTCCAGCAACGCATATACGATCAGATATTTGCCAGGAAAAATAGACCGAGAGTTTCAAACAAAGTGGAAGACAAAACAATGGCTTTAGCAACAGACAAAACGACAATCAGAGGCAAAAACAAAAGCAGGTGCAGCAGAGTTGGATATAGATCTATATTTCCTGCTCAGCCCGGGCATATCAGGCTTTATAATACCGAACAATAAAATATGTAGAACAAATAAAGCAAAAGTTAATAAGAAAAAGATAACAGGAATTCCAGACACGCTCGCACATATAATAAATTGACCCATCGGATTGAGGCAACCAAGAAATATTTAAGATTTCCTAAGCTTCTTGATTCCCAGAGCTTGGATTTCTTGTAGCATCTAGATGCACCTCATACAGCTCCTAGCGGGTCCCAAATAAATTAAATATTATGTTCGATATTTTTTCTAATATTGGCGTCAGTTCAATCTTCCCATTAACCTGAATCATTTGCTGAAGCCTTCAATCATTCTTCCTGGAGAGATGCTATGCAGAAATAAATCGACGGGAGTTTGAAGGAGGGAGCCATGGATCGTGCACTTTTCCAGAAAAGTAGACACTACCTAGTGCGGGGCTTTGCATCTAGCATTGCTTCAATCTAGAGGAGTTCTTCAGTGTCTAGGGCTTTCCACCTTCAATCTAAAGGCTAGGAAATCAAGCGACAAGTTGCATATTTAGCAACCGAGGAAGCAAAGTGGGATGGCAATGTAGTCTATGGGACTAATTATTTAATTTTCTGTCTATTTTTCTAACCCTTGTTCTTCGGTTTTATTTTCCGCTGGTGAAAGAGGAACAGTGTGGTGGTTGCTATTAGAAGTCACGGCCGCCAGATAGTTCAATGAGCCACCAGTTTTATGGCGGCTGGCGGCCGCCGCTTAATTCAGTGACGCATGCTCCCTTCCCCAGTCCTAGTGTATTGTCAAACGCCTAGAGGCCAACCTTTTGGTTGCATGAAGAGGGGTGCCTGACACCTTCTCCTCATTGTACCCTTGGCTCCCTGATTCAAAATCTCTATTTGGTTTCTTGGTGCCTAAAACCAAATGGCAACTCCAAACGCAGTGCGTCACAATGGTTCTAAATAAGATGCGCCAAAATGAGCATCACTGGTATGACAAGCTGCAATGGGTCGAACGGAACTGTGCACGATTCTCTCGTGAATCGCCTTCAGCAAGGTATGGCATTCAGGGTCTGAACCAAGGGAGAAATCTTTCTTCATAGATACAAGATATTCGTTGCTGTGTGGGTTGCACTGCAACAGGTGGGTTATCCACAACTTAGAAGGCGGGAAATTGAGAGTTGAGAGATCCCATTGAAGGAGATCGTAGGAGTACGGAGTTGGGAAGTAAGGAGGAGACAATCAGAGCCAAAAGTCAACAATGGAATATCAAAACAATTGTAATAGTAGAACACATTTAAGGGGCATACCCGAGGAAACACAATCAAAGGATAAGAACCATCAAAAGCTAGCTATAGATAGGGACCATCAAAGACCAAAGCCTAACCAACAATATTTGAAATTTATGATCCGAAAAACAATTCCAAGGTGACAAAATAGCGCAAATAAGTTTGATACATATAGAGGGCACATGTAAAAACTGTCAACAAACCCGCCCAACTTCCTTCTGAAGTAGCTAGTGCTCACCAACCATAAAAGACGAAAGGTGGCATCCCAAAAGATGACAATGAGAAAACTGAACAAGACAACACGAGGGCAAGAAACATGACGAAATGTTGAACATGAAACATGGGTGCAAATAACATGACAGAATGTAGTCCCTAACCGACATGAAGTGACATGAATATGCGCGTAATTTGTCAAATCATTATGAATTGATCTGATATAGAATAACAAATATAATAGGACAGTAAATCCATAGGATGAGGAGATATAATGGGAAGATCTGGGAGAGACGAGAACAGAAAAATGGATACACACTATCAAGAATTTTTTTTTCAAAATATTCCAAGTTCCCAACGAATACCGGAGTAGAATCGCATTTGACAAAAGCCAAGGTTTGACATATCCTAGTCCCTTGGCATTTGAACTAATTTAGACAATTAATTTTGCACATTGGGAAAATACTCACTGCAAGTCCATACAATAAGAGCTATAGAATGACACCAAACATTGTATACGTAATACGGAATGGAAAACACTAAAAAGCGCAAACAAAGAATTTATCATTTGATGTGATGATGATGGCCATGGGTGGCAAAAATCACACAAACATTTATACTTGAACAAATAAAACAACATAAAGGAACAAAAGGAGTACAAAAATTTCACGAGAAAACCGCTCCCTAGATGGATTCTCAATATTTAGATAATTCATGAACTATTTAGCACGAATACGGACACAAACACGGACACGACAGGGGACACGCAAAAAAATACGGAATATTTGTTTTAAACCAGTGAAACATAGTTATAAATAGAGGCATGAATTATCAATATGCATAAGCAAGTATCATATATACATCATGATTCACTTTTTAACTCAAAATATTTATAGTAATACACGTTTACACAATTTTTTTTTAAAAAATTACATATTTTAATTAAAGTGCATGTCAAGTCCCCACACATCTCTGTAGTGTCCCCATGGAAAAAATTAATGTAAGTGGTAAATGCGCCACGCTTTTTGGCATGTCCTAGTGGCCCCGTGTGTCAGACACAAATACAGCAACCACAAGGAGTGTCGGGGCTTCATAGTTCATGAAGTTAATGAAACATCGATTATAAGCCCACAAGCTCAATAATGAGGAAGAAATAAACAAAGAAAGAAATCAATCCTTGCTTGCACAAGGCTTGACCTCATGACCACCTTATTAAGAGCATACAATTAACAGTCAACTACGAGTCCAGGATAGACTCATTGATTGAAAGATTCTCATAACCAGGTATTAGAACTGATTTGTAAAAATAATTGATCGGATCAGTGCGCAATTTAATTATTCTCCATACTGTTGCACGAAAGAGCACAACGATCATTGCAGAGGAAACCATTACAACTTTACAAGCAAGATCACCGCATTATACATGAAATCAACAATCACAATAATGCAAGAAAACCGCTAATTTATCACTTGACGATGTTCTGATGCCCATTTCTTAAACAAAAATGCATAATAACATAGCATGGATTATATGGAACAAAATAGGAGGAACAGGGGAGTATAAAACAATATTTAAAGGGGAATACATGAGTACAAGAATAAAATCATATTAGGGAAAGCAAGAAATAGAGATGCAAAGTAGAGACACGAAGGTGATTGTTCAAGTTTAGTTTGAAAAACGAATAAGCTTCAAAAATGTGTTCAAGCTTAGTTTGTTTATTAGTCAACCTCATTTCAAAAAAGCTTTAGTTGAGTTGATCACTAGCGGCGAGCCAAACTCGAGTGGCTAGATTTTTTTTCACAAAAAATAAGTGTTGCTTATCAAACCTAGTAGTGAGTCGTTCAATCTTAGGTTCAACAGGTTAACAAGCTCAAAAAATGCATTCACGCTTGGATATGTTTGTGAAACATGCTGATTTCCAACTACCTTGTAACCAGTCGAACTCAAGTAACTTAGTTCAGTTAAAAAACTTGCTGCAAGAGTTGGTAGTTTAAAATCGAATGTAAATATCCAGATAATTTGTGAATTTAGTGCATACAATAGCCAAATATTATAGCCAATGAAGTAGATTCTTGAAGAAATGTAGACACATTAAACATTAATCAACCATACAACAGGTAAATGTGTACCTACAAATAATGGATTCTAAAGCGAAATAGCATCTTTGCAATCAAACACCAAAATAACTATAAAGCCTAGTCATAAGAGCATCAGCAGCCTTTACTCTTCCAATTGACTCATAACCAAATTCTGAGTAAAACTCCTCTAAACTCACTCCACTCCTTGGATAAACTCGTACTCAATTGAGATTTACTCTCTTCATTACACCAAATCAAGGAAGACTCAAAATTTCACTCAATTTTTTGAAGCTTGTTTTGCTCTTGACAATTTTGAAGGGGAACAGGGGAGTATAAAACAATATTTAAAGGGGAATATACAAGGATAAAATCATATTAGGGAAAGCAAGAAATAGAGATGCAAACTAGAGACACGTAGGTGATTGTTCAAGTTTAGTTTGAAAAACGAATAAGCTTCAAAAATGTGTTCAAGCTTAGTTTGTTTATTAGTCAACCTCATTTCAAAAAAGCTTTAGTTGAGTTGATCACTAGCGGCAAGCCAAAATCGAGTGGCTAGATTTTTTTCCACAAGAAACACGTGTTGCTTATCAAACCTAGTAGTGAGTCGTTCAATCTTACGTTCAAAAGGTTAACAAGCTCAAAAAATGCATTCACGCTTGGATATGTTTGTGAAACATGCTGATCTCCAACTACCTTGGCTGTGTTTGGTTAGATAGTTAAGTTTAGTTTTGATGATGTCAGCAGGTGTAATGAGTGGAGAGAGATAGAGAGAGAAATGAGAAAAATGATGATGTCATCAAAACTAAAACTAAAACTAAACAGGGAAACGAACAAGGCACTTGTTACCAGGCGAACTCAAGTAGCTTAGTTCAGTTAAAAAACTTGCCACACGAGCTGGTAGTTTAAAATCGAATGTAAATATCCAGATAATTGGTGAATTAGTGCATACAATAGCCAAATATATTCCTTTTAATCTTTGTAATCTGTTTTCAAAGATTAATAAAATTTTTGCCGTTCAAAAAAAAAATAGCCAAATATTATAGACAATGAAGTCGATTCTTGAAGAAATGTAGACACATTAAACATTAATCAACTATACAACAGGTAAATGTGTACCTACAAATAATGGATTCTAAAGCGAAATAGCATCTTTGCAATCAAACACCAAAATAACTATAAAGCTTAGTCATAAGAGCATCAGCAGCCTTTACTCTTTCAATTGACTCATAACCAAATTCTGAGTAAAACTCCTATAAACTCACTCCACTCCTTGGATAAACTCGTACTAAATTGAGATTTACTCTCTTTATTACACCAAATCAAGGAAGACTTGAAATTTCACTCAATTTTTTGAAGCTTGTTTTGCTCTTGACAATTTCGAGCTATGCAATTAATGAAGGTTTTACTTAAATTTATGCTCACATTCAGGTGTGTCTATTAACTACTTCACATCAAATGAAGCTTGCTCAGTTTTTACTCAAATGAGTAAGGACTCCAGATTCTCTATGAACCCATAGATCTAA
The DNA here is from genome assembly GCA_020921065.1 of Vaccinium darrowii. Lineage (NCBI taxonomy): Eukaryota > Viridiplantae > Streptophyta > Magnoliopsida > Ericales > Ericaceae > Vaccinium > Vaccinium darrowii. Next base: position 27,291,195 of record CM037160.1, read on the forward strand.
AGCATAAATAAATAAACCCAAAAAGCTAAACGAGAAACACCACACAGCAAAAACCCATAAAGCTAAAAAAAAACCAGAGCTACAAACCAGCCGAAAATCAAACCAGAGCTACAAACCTACTTTAAACCTAAAAATAAAAACAACGAAAAAAAAACTAGCCAAAAATTAAAAAAAGAGCTACAAACCTTCTTCTCCGCCCTGACCCATTTGCAATCAACCCAATCATGATGCACCCGTAAATCAGACCTCTCAAACTCAACCTTCTCAGGAGGGTTCTCAAAAAACACCAAAAACTTCGATCCACCATTAACCACTCCAATAACCACACCCGTCCACCACCCGTCCCTATGGAAAGCATCAACGACGTCGTCCATCTCGTAGGCATATGTGCTTTCAGTTGGAGGCGGCAAAGGCCTCATCAAGGACCCATCAACGTATTCCCTCAGGGGAACTGGCGTCGAAGCCTTTTCGTCCTGCACGAGAGTCGCGTACTCAACGAGGTACCTCGTCTCGATTTTCCTCTTCTTCTTGTTGGAAGAGGAAGCGGGGGTATGGGTAGGAGGGTGGTCAATTTGGATGATTGTGGCGGCGTACAAGGAGCCTTTGAAACCTACGTCGTCGCTGCTCACTTCGACCTGTGAACCCTTGCCGAAGAAGAGGTGTTCAACGTCGCCGCCATTTCCACAGGTGGGGCTCATTTGCTTTCTACGGATGTTCAGTTTCTTGCGTTTGTGAGATGTGATGAAGACATTGAGAGTCTCTTCCGCCATTGTGCTGATGAGCTGGAGAGCTCCTGCTCTCAAATTTCTAGGGTTTTGGCGGTTTAGCTGAACTCTCCCCGTGCGAGTGGGTGGTGGGCAAGAAGGATATATACGCAGAGATTAGTGGATGGTCTTAAATGACGCACGTGAAGCTCTTCAAAAAAGAAAATGACGCAAATTTGTCCATTTTCCGTTGACGATTTGTTTTTTGGGTCTAATTCAACTTCTTCTTTTCTCTTTTTTCTTTTTCCTTTTTCCTAATCAATCGGTCGAATGTTTCACTCTTTTCCACTTGGGCACGTTTGGCAGCAGTACAAAGAGAGGGATATGGAACTCGCCCGGATATATAGGAATCTGCATGAACTATATCCGGTGTTTGTTTGCTAAATTTTGCTCTAGATATCCTTAGAGCATCTCTAACACAATGTCAAAAGTGAGGTGACAAGTGACCACCGTCGAAAATACGCAACAATTATAATCTAACCCTCATGCCTTCCTTTGCTTCAAATCCCCCACACCATGTGGATTTGAAGCCATGACGGTTTTCTATCAAATTTAAGGGCAACCTCTTCCTATGCCACTGCTGGTTGCCTTTTCCACAATCTCCTTAAATGAGAAATGCCATTGTATCCTATTGAACAAGAGTACATTAATTGTCGTGGAGAACAAAACCTAGGCAATATTTCGATAGAGGAGAACTACATTACGTCCGCTGAGCCATCAACCCAATGGTCGGAGTGGAGGGATGCAGTAGCTACTCAAACTTACAACAGTTGGACTGTGTTATTAGAAAATTGTTCTATGATCAGGGCCTTCTTATGGAATGTAACATTTTCTATGCTTTCATTTTTAATAGATGTTCAATGAAATGTATGCTAAAATCTAAGATTTCTCAATGATGATAATTCTACCAAAAGTATGCTAAAATCCAACATTAGAATAAATGTGTATTATTTGAAGATTTCTCAATCATGTTTTAGTCTACAATGTTGAATAAATGTGTGTTCTCAATGTCAATGGACTCTACTGCATCAAAGGTGTCCAACAAGAAAATTAGGCCTCGTGGGGTTTGGAAGCAATCAGAAAAAGATTGTCTCATGCGCTGTATAAGGGATTGTTATTCTGTGGAAGGCAGGCAATGGGTATAAACCAAGCTTCTTTAAATTTTTTTAGAGAAGGAGGTTCTTAAGTGTTTGCTTGGGACAAAGTAGAAAATAAAATACTGAAAATCACAATACAATCTCATATTTGACATTCTCCTTCTCAGTTGGCTTTGCATGGAATGACAGCATTGACAGGACTCGTTCCACAGTGAGGAGATATGAGAAGGTAATTTAGACCCCACTTGCCATTCTCACAAGACCAAATAAGTTGATTGCAAAGTCTGTCTTTTACAGGCTACTTCAAAGGTTAAAGGTATTAATGAGAAGTCATATCTTACTGCGGCGATTGGCAAGGATAAGGCCACTGGGGAGCTTGTTGAGGATGCCACTAATTTTTGATGTGGGGTGGCCATTGAGGGTTGTTGGAATTTATCCCACATCGGTTAATTATCACCTCGAAAGTTAGTATATGAGCCTGGGCGGCCTCTCCACTCATTGCCAATTGGTTTTGAGTTGGATGCTTTAACATGGTATCAGAGTTAGATTTTCGGAGGCTTTTCCCCTTTGTTTGTGCCATAGTTGCACTTTGTTTCGTTGTGATTCGTATATTCCGGATCCTTTGTTGACCTCTCCACTTGCAAATCAGGGGTCGCACGTGCGGGGGAGTGTTGGAATTTATCCCACATCGATTAATTATCACCTCGAAAGCTAGTATATGAGCCTAGGCGGCCTCTCCACTCATTGCCAATTGGTTTTGAGTTGGATGCTTTAACATTGTTAGATAGAGAGAAGGAAAGAAGATAAGTGTATAGGGTGTTAACTCACCCCAACACAAGTCAATATTATTTATATTAGTGTGTACCACATTACATGACTAAGATAGGCGATGTGGGACAAACATCAACTACTAATATTCTAACACTCCCCCTCAAGCTGGAGAATAAATATCAAAAAGTCCCAGCTTGTCACAAAGTAACTCTAATCGTGGCTTGAACAATGGCTTAGTAAATATATCAGCTAACTGGGCACCGGTAGACACAAATGGAGTAGCAATCAGACCACCAGTCAACTTCTCTCGTACAAGATGACAATCCACCTCAATGTGTTTAGTCCTCTCATGAAACACCGGATTGGATGCTATGTGAATTGCAACTTGATTATCACAATAAAGATTCACAGGCACCTACACAGGGAACCCAATCTCTTCAAGAAAAGAACGTATCCACACAACCTCACATGTTGTGTGAGCCATAGCCCTGTACTCTACCTCTACACTAGACCGCGCAACTACCGTCTGTTTTTTACTCTTCAAATTGACAAGATTCCCACCAAGAAAGATACAATATCCTGTAGTAAACCTCCTGTCAGATGGTGCTCCCGCCCAATCAGAGTCAGTGAACGCCTCAACACGCAAGTGTCCATTAGCTCGATATAATATACCTCGTCCTGGATGGGCTTTGAGGTACTTAACAATTCTTAGAACAGCTTCCCAATGTGGAGAGCGAGGAGCTGACATAAACTGACTAACCAAACTAACAACAAATGAGATATCTGGATGAGTAACAGTAAGATAATTCAGCTTCCCAACCAAGCGACGACACTGCTCCGGATTGGAAAGCAACTCCCTTTGATCAGCACACAGTTTGACATTAGGATCCATAGGAGTCTCAACTAGCTTTGACCCCAGTAAGCCAGTCTCATTCAGAATATCCAACACATATTTCCTCTACGATAAATTAATACCATCCTTAGACCGCGCCACTTCGATACTCAAGAAATATCTCAATTTGCCCAAGTCTTTAGTATGAAACTGACAATGTAGAAACAGTTTCAAGTCATCAATACCTTTTTGATTGTCACCTGTAATAATAATATCGTCTACATAGATGATCAACAATATTTTCCCTTGATCAGAAGTGAGAGAGAAGACAAAATGATCAGAATGACAACGCTTCATACCAAATTGTAACACAGCATCACTAAACTTGCCAAACCATACCCTAGGGGACTGCTTAAGCCCATATAGAGTTTTGCGAAGACGACACACCTGATTACGCCCCCCCTGAGCAACAAACCCGGGTGGTTGCTCCATATATACTTCCTCTTGGAGATCCCCATGGAGAAAGGCATTTTTGACATCCAGTTGAAATAACAGCCAGCCAAGAGTTGCAGCCAGAGAAATAAGAATCCGAACAGAACCAAGTTTGGCAACAGGAGAGAAGGTTTCTGAGTAGTCAACCCCATAAGTCTGAGTGTAGCCTTTGGCAACAAGGCGAGCTTTATAGCGCTCAACAGTGCCATCAGGAAGATACTTGACAATAAATACCCAACGACAACCAACAGTAGTCTTACTAGCAGGAAGAGAAACCAACTCCCAAGTCCCATTATGATGAAGAGAAGACATCTCATCCTCCATAGCTGTCTGCCACTCAGACACAGATAAGGCCTCCTAAACAATGTTAGGAACAAAAACAGAGGAGACCGAAGTAGTAAAAGCACGAAAGGACGGGGACAAATGATTATAGGAAACAAAGTGAGCAATAGGATGAACAGTGCAGGACCGAATACCTTTACGATGGGCAATAGGACGATCAAGGTTGTTGGGATCGCGCAACGGAGAGGAAGACGAAGCAGTGGGCGAAGGTGGGGTGGCGGCGGGCGGAGATCGCTCGGACGGAGGTGGAACCTGCTGAGGTGGCACTGGTGAATTTTTAGAATGACGATGATAAACCTGCAAAGGTGGTGATGGGGGGGGGGGGGGGGGGGGGGCAGTACTTGGGGGAACAGTACCAGACGGAACACGAATAGGACACACAGACTCATATGCAAGTAAATCATTGGGAGAGACAGACTTCGAATAAAAAGGAAGTCACTCATTAAAGGTGACATCAGCACACACAAAATGACGACGTAAAGACAGAGAGTAACACATATAGCCTTTTTGAGTGCGAGAGTAGCCAAGAAAAATGCACCTAATAGATCGAGGGTCAAGTTTGCTCTAGGCAAGATCCAAAGCATGGACATAACACGTGCACCAAAAAACCCGAGGAGGTAATGAGTGGAGTGGATGACCAGGAAACAAGACTGTATGAGGTATCTAACCGCCAAGGACAGTAGAGGGCATACGGTTAATTAGATAACAAGCGGCAAGAACCGCATCAGTCTAGTAAGACTGCATTTGAAATAGCAGTGCACACATAACCTCTGATAAATGGCGAATCTTGCGTTCGGCAACTCCATTTTGTTGTGGAGTCCGAGCGCACGATGACTGATGGATTATACCATGATCATCAAAAAATTGAGATAATGTGTTATGAAAATATTCGTGTGCATTATCAGAACGAAATATACGAATGCAAGTATTAAACTGATTTTTTATTTCCATATAAAAGGAGTGAAAAACAGACTTCAACTCTGATCTCTGTTTCATAAGATAAAGATATGTAATACGAGAGAAATCATCAACAACAATAACATAGTACTGAAAACCAAAAACATTAGGCACATGAATAGGCCCCCCAGATGTCTGAATGAACTAACTCAAAAGTACTCGACACACGACGCTCAACTTTAGGATAAAAAGGTACTCTACGGTGTTTACTAAACTCACAGACTTCATATGACAACTCTTTAAGAGAACCACAGGAGGGCACTAAACGCTTCAAAGTCTGAAGTGAGGGATATCCAAGTTGACAATGTTGCTAATAGGAGGACTCTGTGGACTGAAGAGCAACAGATGTAGCAGGATTATTGGTCAGGTAGTACAGCCCACCACGCTCAACACCGCCTCCAATCGTCCTCCTCGTCTTGAGATCCTAAAACACACAACCATGAGAAGAAAAGGTGACGAAACAGTTTAAAGATTTTGTAAGTTGACTGATAGACATGAGATTAAAAGGTAAACGAGGTACATGTAACACCGAGTGCAAAGTGAGAGATGAAGAGACTAAGAAAGAACCTAATCCAGTAACCTTAGTAGTAGAACCATTTGCTAAGGTAACATGAGATTTTTTACCAATAGATTGACAATTAGACAAGATAGTAGAGGTACCAGTCATATGAATAGTAGCACCAGAATCAATAACCCAAGAAGAAGAAGAAGAGGCAACACAAGCAACAGAGGAACCTGTCTGAGCAAACGTAGATGTGGAAGAAGACGCAGCAGCAGGAGGCTGAAGGGACATAAGACGCTGGTACTCTTCTGCTGAAATAGTCACACTGCTATCGATGGAATGAGTAAACTGCCCAGAATCCTCAAAATGAGCAACCTGATGAGCCTGGGGAAAACCATGAAGATCATAACAATAGTCCACTGTATGATTTGTACCCTGACAATGAGTACAAAATCTGGTACCACGACAAGAACCACCACGACCACGGGAACCAGAATCACCACGACCACTAGAATTATTACCTGAATCATAGCCACGAGAACTTCGACTACCAGAACCACGACCACGACTGCTAAACCCAGAATCACGGCCGCGACCACGGCTACCACTCGATCCAAAACTACCAGAAACAGCTAAAGCAGACCGATCAGGGTGTGGTTGAGAAACAAAACCAACATCGAACATAGAAGCCTGGCGAAGACGTCTAAACACCTCATCGAGAGAGGGCAACTCCCGCTCTTCCAATATCTGAGACTGAACTGGATCATAGAAGGACGACAAACCATATAAAAATCGAGCTACCTCCAAACGCTCACGCTGACGCTCCATAACCTGAGGATCCTCCAAAGATCCAGAACCGACGGTCAAAGAAAAGAACTGGTGGTGAAGATCATATGTACGATGAAGATTGTTAACACTAGAATACATCCCGGCAAGCCAATTCCACACTTGTTTAGCAGTGTCGAGATAAAACAGAGGAGCTCTAATCTGGGGTTCCATACTATTCCACAACTCAACACGGATATGACAATCCTCAGCTTCCCAATCACCATAATCCTTAGCCTCTTTGGCAGGAGGATCATCTGTCAAATAACGAAATTTCCGCTCACCCATATAATAAACTTTAACAGCACGAGACCAAATAGCATAATTATTACCATTCAATGGAATGGAGGTAATGGACTCCTTTTCACGACGCCGAGAAGAGCTAGAAGAACTCCCAATAACAATAGAACTAGAATTAGAACCAGAAGCTGACTTTTCTTCAGACATCGTGCCAAATAATGGAGAGGCAGCCACACACCAACAGAATAAAGACAACCAACAAATTAATCAAACCAACCAACGAACTGATCAACTATGTCTACTATCTCACCACACTAGTCAACAACCAACAACCAATGAAACTCCGAACAACTATCAGTAACATACCACTGAAACTGAACCATCCATACTGCAAATAACTCATAACCGGAAAAGAGAGCAGAATTGATGAACCATCAACAGATGAACACTGGTAGCAATGATAGAGAAGCAGACCATATACAACTTAGAAAAGAAACAGTCACTGAGTCGTTCTAGCGACGACGAGCACTGGGTCACCTCCAACAAGACTTTACAGGTAACAACGAGTGATGGTAAGGGAGTATCAAGAGTCGACGAGCACTGGGTTGTGGGTTTTGAGGGCTAACAGTAACTGGGTTGTGGGTTTCAAAGGGTAGTTTAGAATTTTGAGAGTACTGGGTTGTGATTGAGGGTCGATTATGGTATAGGTAGGGTTGATTTTGGATTTAAATGGGATTATAGGTGTCGATTTAAGGTTTAAAGAGGATTATGGGGGTCGATTGAGGATTTTGAAGGCTGTAGATGTAGTTTTTTTAGGGTTTCAAGGGTTACTGGGTTCTGATAGAGGAAAAAGATGAGTGACGATAGCTGTAGGTGACGATAGCTGTGATGTTTTAGGGTTTGGTGGATGACGACATGTCACGCCCTCATTTTTTTTACAAAACATAAGTAAAAGAATCTCAAACAATAAATAAGTCAAAAGCTAAAGATTTCCATAAATCAGAGTACATCCTTAGTCCAATGACTATCAACTGTTTGGGCACCCTTGCCCCAAAGGTGTAATCAAATTAATAAAGTTTGGGCACCCTTGCCCCAAAGGTGAAATAAAATAACATCCCATAAGTTATTACAAATCCATAGTCAAAAGATGGTAAAAGAAATTAGAGTTACATTAACATCTCCCCAAAAGAAAGTTTAATGCGTAGAAGATGAATAAAATAACTCCATGCCATGTATGCTCATCATCCAAATCATGCACTCCAAGCCATGCACGATCAAATCTGGGTACTTGAAAATTAGGGCTGTCCAGCGGATCACCCGATCCGCTCAACCCGACCAACCCGACCAACCCGAACCGTCCGTTAACCCATCCGAATATGTTACGGACGGTTGGCGGATCGAGAGTTCATTGTTTGGCGGTTCCGGTTCCGGTTCGGGTCGGTTCCGGTTAAACCGACCAACCCGTGGACTGAATTGAAAAGAAAAAAAAAAATCTAAAAAAATAGAAATATACGTGTTAGTGGTTAGCAACCCTAATATTTTCTTTCCCTCTTTCTCGCCGCCCCACTTCCTCATATCTTCTTCATCTCTGTGGAAAAAAACCCCTCCACCACCGCCACTGATCTCTTCATTTACTTCCCCTCGTCTAAGATTCCTCCGTTTCGCTTCTCTCTCTCTCTCATCATTTGTTTCTCTCCGATCGCAGTATGGATGGTCCTCAATGATCTCTCTATCTGTATAGCAATTTTTTTCCAGGTAGAACATGTTGGGTTTTGGGTTCTCCCATCCCATGTGTGGTGGGGAGACAAAGAAAAGTGTTAAAGTTTTGTTCCCCATGTGGTGTGATGTGGGGAGAAGAAAAATAATAAGAAAATGAAAAAAGAAGAATAAAAGAAGTGGAATGCAATGAAATATGAATGCATTGAGAGCATTTGGTGAAAGAAAAGAAGAAAAAGAATAAAGAAAGGAAAAGGAAGTCTAGAGTTGGTGCCTTGGGTGAAGGAAAGGCAGGCGTGGGAGACCGAATTCATGGGGCAGGCCACCCATGTGCTGACTGCTGACTACTCCCTCTTCACTTCGTGTATATGTATGTGTGTGTAGGAGAGGTTGAGACAGAGAGAGAGAGAGAGAAACTGAGACAGAGAGGAGAAGAGGCTGAGAAGAGGCTCCGGAGAAGGGCAGTGTGAGGGCAGCCACTAATATTTTTCTTTCTTTTCATCTGAACCACTAATATTTTTCTTTCTTTTCTTTCTTTTCATCTGCCCAAACCGCCAAATCGATCCGGAACCGATCCGTCAAATCCGGAACCGAACCGATCCGTCCGTACATCATCCGCGGACGGTTCCGGATCTTGAAAACCTAAATCCGTTATTACCGGTTCGGGTCAAATCCGGAACCGATCCGGCCGGAACCGAACCGTGGACACCCCTACTGAAAATGATAGGGTGAGCACACTTGCTTGTAGGAGAACTATTCTACCAATGCTAGGTATATGAATATGATGCATGCACATGAGGGTAAGATATGTCAAACGATTATTCATGTGCGAGCCCAAGTATCCAAGTCATGGAGGAAGAATTTAGAAAGTTTCAACATATCCAAGTGATTTCCAAGTATCCACCCACAACTCATATTTTCAAAAGTTCTTTCTAAGTGTCCAAAACATAACCCAAATATCCATTTCATTTCACCCAACCACCCAAGTTTATCACACAAGTCAAAATCAAGTCTGCATAACGGGTTTTGACAAAACTTTAAGGATAGTCCAAAATTTCATTTCTCATTTCTTTCATTGAAGAAAAACCATAAACCATCATGTTTATTTAGTACTAGGGATTTAATCCCTCTGCCGGGTTCCATAGGCCCCGCGTGCCTCTGCCGGGTTCTGTAGGCCCCGCGTGCCTCTGCCGGGTTCCATAGGCCCCGCGTGCCTCTATCAAAAATCTTACCAATGATGGTATCGGTTTAAAAACACCTCATTATCCCAAACATTTCATTAAACTTTCACAACAAGTCCGTTTTTCAAATTTCATTTCGTTATTTCACATCTTTCAATAAAAACGGTTACGCACACACCCACTCACGCTTTCTAAAAACCATCAAACTTTCATGTGACGTAAAATGACATATTTGTATATAAAACCAAAGTTCTTGAGTCAAAACATGGTTGCAAGTGATGCCAAAAGTCAATTTTATGAAGGAATAAGCGATCGGGGACCAAACGGACATCAAAGGGTGACCGAAACCACCCCAAAAACAGGGGCAGTGGCTGGTAATTACAGGGGGCAGCAGTTATGAACAGTAAACAGTGCAGATTTTCACCCTTAGGGTGTGGAATTTCAACCCAATCACAATAGAGATAGTTTAGGCTCAAATTGGAAATGCTAGGCAACAATTAAACATGGAGGGAGGTCAATTTCACTCCCAATTTCACCAATCAACAAACAAATTCATAGATCAAAGAATCAAAGTGAAAAAAACCCACACAAATTGGGGAAAACATGAAATTCAAAGAGATTGAGGCCAAAAACCAAGTATATGCAACAAATCATAAACATATAACTAGAGAGAGTAGACATTGTTCTCCTACCTCAAGGATTTGCTTGAAAAATGGAGATGAATGAAGCCCTAGGTCTAGAAAATCTCAAATCCCGAATCTTGTGCTCCCGGTGCGAATCCAAGGTGACCCAAGCTCCCCACGGTGCATAGAACGTGAAAATGGCCTTGGTTCTTGAAGAGGTTGAGTGAGGAGGGAGAGTTTTGAGCTTGAAGTGTGCAAAAATGGAGGAAAGGAGAGAGGGAGAGGAGCCGATCGGTGGAGAAGAGAGGGAGAGTGAGATATTTTGTTTTTTTGCAAATTTGCCTCACACACTACTTATTATAACCACATAATTACCCCTCACACCAAAATGTCACTTATGTATATAATATGTGACCACAATACTTATTTTCATAAACCAATCTTAAGTAAAGGTTTTCTTTACTTTAATTTATTTATGAAAATAAGGAAATACCCCCCATTTGGAAACAATGGCATTTCTAAAATTTTCAAATTCTAATCACATCAAAATCTCATCCCCCACTTTTAGTACAAAACTGAAAAACGGCAGATTTTTCTCCGAATAAAATAGGCGAAAGATGACTTTGCCTTACTCAAAAATAACTTCCAATTATACCATTGTGATTAGAAAAATCCAAGGAACAATTACCGGTATTTTTTATCGGCCAAATCGAAACTTCTCCAAAAAGTGATTTTTCATACGGGTTCTTACACGACAGCTACGGGATAATAGGTTTAGATGTATCTAATGTGGTTTAGGGTTTAGAGAGACTACGGTGGTTGTGTTTGAGGCTCTGATACCATGTTAGATAGAGAGAAGGAAAGAAGATAAGTGTATAGGGTGTTAACTCACCCTAACACAAGTCACTATTATTTATATTAGTGTGTACCACATTACATGACTAAGATAGGCGATGTGGGATAAACATCAACTACTAATATTCTAACAAGGGTGAAGAGGTGAATCCATTATTCACATATTGCTACACCCCTGTCTTTTGCGAGTTTGGTTTTGGAGACAAGAAGATGAGTAGACTGGTTGCTGAGAAATCCTTCTTGAATGATGCAATGGCTAGTTGGTTAAGTGACACAAAGGATACCTTGTCTGATATTGGCAAAGTCAATGGGCTATTTGAAAGAACTCTCTTCTTCTATGAAGAACGTGTATGATAAGCTTGCCAAGCTTATACCTTACTCAGGGACAGAAAAGGGTGTAAAACTTCAATGGCATTCTGGATGAAGTAAAGCAAGATTGGATCATAGCCCTCTTGGGCAAATCTATCCACTAGCTACTTAGCATTCCTTGCACGTTTATAAAACTTATTTATTGGAAGCAGCTACAATACACACCCGCGTATCATAGGCACCCTTGCTATCTATCGTTGGATTGCTTAAAGTTACGAATCAATTATAAAAAGTTATGAATTGGTAACTTATTAACCTGAGCAACAGGTTACCTAACAAATTAAAGAAAAATAAAATAAAAACAAAAACCTAGGAAAGGGGAAAAAACATCCCAGAGCAGAGGAGCAGCGGTGTATGAACATCGGATGCCGCCATCTCCTATCACCATCTCCTATCGTCATCGCCGCCATCTCCTATCGTCATCTCCGCCATCTCCTATCGTCGCCATCTCCTTCTCACAAATCCTAGAGTCTAGACTCAGCGGTGTATTAAATGCCGCTCGCCTCTACGTCTGTGGTCATAGCAAAGGAGCAAAAGCAACCTAGATAGAGGAGGTTAAAGACACACCAAGTTTGCAGAATCGACTTCTCATCTGATATTTGATTTTCAATGCTTTTGTAGTTGAGTTCTGGGTTATGATTTTTCTGTTTTGAATTACTGGAATGGATGTAATTTCTCGAGATAATTTTATCTCTTGCTTCGCTTTGGATAATATAGAGAATTCCTGGTTTTGTTTCTTATGTCTAGTCCTAACTCTCTTCCATGGCAGAAGGGTCTGCTACCAACCTTTGGCGAGTAGTGTACTGAGGAATAGGAAGCCTGAAAATTGTAACTAGTATTCAGATTATTGATGTGTAACTTTGCTAGTCAAAATATTTTTATTTATCCAAGTGTTGATGTTTTTTTATGGATAATAAGTGTTGATGTTTAATCAATGGAATTGGCAGATGGAATTTGTTCCAGCCGCCGATAATCATGAGAAGAACGCAACCTCAATTATGAGGGATGATAGAGAACAGGGAGAGTTTCTCCGAGGGTGTAACAACAAGATTTTGAAATTCTAAGGTTCACGAATCTATAACATTTGAATGTCCAAATAATTTCAACTACCGAACACAATATCTAAGTGCTCTTAACAAACCAATAACAACTAAACGTGAAAAAATAAAAGTTTCTCAATGCGTTACCTCAACCATGAATCGTATTTGTAAAATTCTGGTAAACACCCTTCCCATATGAATTATCTACAAATATAAAACAAACATAAATATTTGTAAAATCCAATTTAATATTTGCCGTTGCATATGGACACATGACATGCCAATCTACTTGAAACCAAATTCATTCTAATCATGCAGTAATCGTCTCTACATTTTACCACGCAATAAGCAACTTTTTTTTTTTTTTTTATAGATGGTGTATACCTCCATCTTTAACTGCCTAGATGAATATGCATATGAAATGACTATAACAAGCCAGGTTCCTTCGGTATATAAAAGGAGTCGGGACATGAAAGAACATATAATTAGTTCCACTTCTTACAATTGTGGGTGAGGAACCCAGTTTTGAAGAGATCTTGCTAGGATCATCTCTGTTCGAAATTTTCCATGTAAATATTTGTTTATATATTGCAGTCATTGTCTCTTATAGTGCTATTATGACTTCATAATGTATGGGTTTTGGGGATGGGATGGGCTCAAACCGTGGTTACTATTTTCATGGTTACTATTTTCAAATTCCTAAATTTATTGTTCTTGAGAATCTCATTAATTTTGTTGAATAAATAAATTAATTTGTCCTGTGACTTGTGAGGTTCAACACTAATTGTAGTTGCTTTTATTTCTATAGTAGATGAGAAACTACCCCCACCAATTCATCCCCAAAAGTAACCATTCTAAAGATTGTCACCTGTGGCTTTTTTTTAGGTTTTATGGATCAATTCTCAGGTAGTATGAGCAGAGATGTTAATGTAAAAAATGGGAAAGGTACGAATAATTTTCTCGAAGAAGATGATGATCTAGGTGACACAATTGAAGATGGACATGGTAATGGGAAAGAAGGTTCAGATTCCGAAACAGGTTTAGAAGATTTAAAGGAACTCACTGCAAATGATGTTTTTAAAATGAAATTTGCATCTGAGGAGAATGCACATAATTTTTATAATGCATACGCTAAGGCAATGGGGTTTAGCATCCGAAAAGATAGAAGCAAAGTCATTAGGGAGAATGTTGTGGTTAGTAGGAAATGGGTATATTCTAGGGAAGGACTACGGGCAAAGAAAGACCTGGAGCGTGTTGATAGATTGAGAGCACCACTGGCAGAAACTAGGGTTCGATGTGAAGCAAGCCCTCTTTCGTGTGCACTATGATTGGGCAATGGGAGAATATATAGCGACTCACTTTCAAAAAGAACACAACCATCCCTTGGCCACTCCCTAATGTGTCCCTTTTCTTTGGTCACACAGGTCTGTATTAAGTGCTAACATAGCCCAAACAAAAGCTATGCAAAACTCATTTACTTCTTTGAAACACATTGGCCTCAACAATTACAAAGGCCATATAATATCAAAAGGTAATAAAAAATCAAAGCTAAATATTTTTTTAAACTATTTTTAAGACTGTTTGAACCATGTAAGGTCAATTTTTTTCTTTTTCGTATTTTTAAAAAAATGCATATTTTCAATATATTGCACAACACTTTTTACTTACAGAGAAAATGATAAACATAACTTTTTGCCTAATTAGTTCTCAAGAAAATAATTGTTTAATTAAGCAACAGTGGAGTCGATCATCCGAGTTAAACAAATATGGAACACCAACAATGAAGGTAATGGGCGAGCTACAAAGTTATTGACACGAGATTACCAAAATAATATTAATTGCAATAAGATAACATCAAGGACGCACTATTAGTGCCTTGTAAATTAGTGCTCGTAACACGATTAAAAATAATTGATCACTCCGATTTTATAAGATGGCCAATCACATGTGTTATCAAGACCAATCAATTGAGGAATTTGAACCGTAGTGAAAATAGAATCTAGAATCTATCATTGATTATGTGAAGTTATCTAGAGTGATTGAATGCAAATCCGGTTGCAGTGTTGTCTCTAACTCTGAGAACCCCTTAAGGAGTCCCACATCGGGAAGTTGATATATTAACATGTGATATATAAGGATTCGTCACCAGCTACTGTATAACTTGAGGTAACGTTTTGAGTCATGTAGTTAGGCTAAGGGTAAGTAAGTTAGCTAGTGCGGGTCATCACACTAACCGATTCCAAAATCTATTAGAAAGGTTATTGATAGCGATTGATTGCCAAATCAAATACTCTACTCACCCAATTTGATTGAACAATCGATGTTGTAATGTTTACCCATTTTATTGCATTGCATAATTGATTGTGTCGTATAATAGATTATAGCATTGATTGTAGAAGTGATAATGTATTCAATTGTTCCCAACCGTTTTTGATAACTCAAATTTGAAGATCACTTTGATCGATTACCCAATTGATTGTGTTGTGTTGTGTAATCGATTATGAAATTGATTACCTAATTGATTATGTATTCGATTGTTCCCAACCGTTTTTTATAACTTAATTTTGAAGACCACTTTGATCAATTACCTAATTGATTGCGTTGTGTTGTGTAATCGATTGTGGTATTGATTTCATAATTGATTACATATTCGATTGTTCCCAACCGTTTTTTATAACTCAATTTTGAAGACCACTTTGATCGATTACCCAATTGATTGTGTTGTCTTGTGTAATTGATTACGCGTTTGATTGTTCCCAACTATTTTTTTATAACTCAATTTTGAAGACCACTTTAATCGATTACGCAATCGATTATACATGGTTGAAAAGTTATGATTTTTTATTACTATAGTTACGAGACCAACAAAAATGTTACGAATCATATCTTTGAAAAGTTACGAATCATACTTGTGAAAAGTTACAAAACGTACAAAAATATTACGAATCATATTTGAGAAAAGTTAGTATAATTTTTTATCTCAAAGTTACGAGTTCCACAAAAAGTTACGAAACACGCAAAAAGTTACGAAACAAAAGAAAATGTTACGAATCATATTGTCCAAAAGTTACGAATGCTTAGCATAAAAGTTACGAAACATACAAAAATGTTACAAATCATATTTGAGAAAAGTTATAATTTTTTATTTCAAAGTTACGAAACCCACGAAAAGTAACGAAACACACGAAAAGTTATGAAACGAAAGAAAATGTTACAAATCATATTATCTAAAAGTTACGAATTCTTAGTTTAAAAGTTACGAAACAAACGAAAATGTTACGAATGACCGGTTCTCTAGGTCATTTTTATGATGTGACGCAATATGGACCACACAATGGGTGTATATCGTACACCCTAAAAGGGATGTGTATTGTAGATTTTTCCTTATTTATTTTGTGGAGTATATGTTTTGTGTGGGTATGTATTTTGTCTTAATAGTTCACCCTCCTGTCATGGGTCATCGCCCTTATTTTGTTTCCACAACTTGGTACCACTAGTACAATGTATTCTATGTAGGTTTAAGACTTACTTCGGGTGTTCTGTAAGCTATTATCACTCCTGAATTGGCACAGTCTTTGCCACTTCTGTATACGAATGATATGTTCATAGGTTTACGGTATTGTTCTTTTTCAGATCTAAGCATGGCTGGAAAAAAATATTATTTTGTTGTTTATATTCGGAAGATGCCTGGCACATATGAAATATGGATTAGCTGTAGTCAATGTGTAAATGGATTTTCCGGGGCTATGTACAGATGATGCTTGGAGACAAGATGTGACAGAGAAAGAGGGGGAGAGCGAGAGAGAGAGAGTCCGTGACAGTAGCCAGGGGAATATATAGCCTAATGAGTGGGTCGGGTTTAATTTTAAATGAATGGGTTGTTGGGTATCGATAATTTGATCTTTATAGTCCGTGACACAGTTCATTTACAATACCGTTTGACACCCCTACTTGTAATTTCCAAATATTTTCCTACGGAAAGATTTTTGTTCCTCACCATGAGCATTGAGCGGAAGTGGCCTCTATTTTATTTTTTCCAAAGATTACCAGCCTCATCCATTAGCTAAGGGCAGATCAGTCAATGTTGGGTGCTTGACAGGCAAGGATTTGGGAACAAGCTCATCATTTTTTATTTTATTTTTTAGTTTTTGAAATTTTTGTACAACTTTCTAGTAGAATTTCACTTCAAATGGAACATGGAGATGGAGTTAGCAACATAATTAAGGATTGGAGTTAACAGCTTAATTCCAAAAGTCTGGTTTTTGGTCTAGCAAGTAAGAGATTGTTGTTTTCTAATTCAAGATGTTACTACTCTAGGGCTTCAATATGCTCTGATGCTTCCTTTGTTCTGATAGAAGAGATTGTTGTTTTCTGCTCTTAGTCTTCAATATGCATAATTTGAATTACCAGTTAATATTCGGAAGAATAATCTTGTCTTCGTGTTCATTAATCTAAGATTAGGGCTTTAGAACATCAATATACATAGCATGGATAATCTTCAATATTCACGAGAATAATTAGTTTTCGTGTTCTTGAAATTCAACTAAATCAAGAGCTTCAAAGCATGAATAATAATAGTTTGAATTAAATCAACGACTTCATGCATCAGCATGTAAAGTTTGAAGCGAATATTCATGAGAAAATGACAAACGGTGCGTGTGTCCATCAACCTCAAAAAAGAAAAATCGTAGGCATTCTTTACCAAGTTCCCCAAAAATATGACTAGGAGGAAAATTTATTTGCAAGAATGGTTATTATCTACACCAGTTGTTAAAAAACTTGTACTTCTATTTCCTATTGTCACTACAAGCTCTAAATTTCAACACTAGGAAACAAGCTCTGAATTTCATTACTAAGTCTGCAACAGGGTTCATTACATGTACCAAATATACAAAGCTCCACACAAAAAATGCTAGAGAGTCGGGTAGAGTACATACAGCAGCACTGCTGATTTAGAATCTAAGGAACAAAATTTTGAACTGCTAAACAATGCATTTTAGGGGCATAAGGGGTACTCTTGTTCTATACAGAATTCCTTTAAGGTCGTGGACTTTCAGAGGAAACAGTTATGTCCCTGAACACCTGCAACCTGTTTCTCCTCAATAATTTGATGCCATTCCCGGATATACCCTCCCTTTCATTCACGAGCAAAGAGTTGTCATTGCCTTCAAAGTTCAAAGCCAATGGATGCTGATCAAAGCACAAAGATCTTCGCGTTGCTCTGTTAATTGATGAAGCAGCACTCTCAGGTTGAGTGTAATACCCATCTTTTAAATCAAAAGATTCAATCTTTCGGCTCAGTTTATCTATCTCGTTGAGTGGAGTGACATTCTGACCAATAATGTTTGAATTCACATTCTCATCGCCAAATTCTAACATATGTTCTTCTTCTTCTTCAACAATATCTGCCCAACTCTTCTTGTTTTTA
Organism: Vaccinium darrowii; assembly: GCA_020921065.1. Classification (NCBI taxonomy): domain Eukaryota; kingdom Viridiplantae; phylum Streptophyta; class Magnoliopsida; order Ericales; family Ericaceae; genus Vaccinium; species Vaccinium darrowii. Next base: position 27,309,229 of record CM037160.1, read on the forward strand.
CATGTTGGATTCAAATCAATGGGGTCGTGGCTATAACCAGAATTTCCAGGGCTGTTCCTCACAACATTGCTGGTCTCAACTGTTTCCGTTGTTCTCACATTGGTTGCAGAACTAATATTGGTTTTGTGATTCCAACCTCCGTTAGAGAAAGCCTTCTCTTTTCCTTCCAAATTCTTATGTGTATCATTTTCCCCACAGTTTCTGTCGAAGTCTCCTTTCACTGTAGTCTTTCTCCAATTTCCATCAACACTAGGTGAATCAATCTCTGATTTTTGCAAAGCTGCTTTTGATCTTTCCTTAGCAAAAGCTGGTATTCGCCGATCAAAATTTTGATGGGTAATTTGTTTCTCAAATGATAACTTGCGGCTACAACCACCAGTACCAAAATCTCCCCAAAAAGCCCTTTGTTGATCCCCATGACTAAACGAGGATGGACATCTTGGTTGAGTAAATGGGGCCATTGGGATTCCTCTATCAGGAACAGGAGAAACATAATATGCTTTCTTGTTGAAGGGACCAGTTCCTATCTCACTGTTAGTAACACAATTGTCATTCCTTTGGCTGCCAAAATTAGCTTTTCTTTCATATGAGTTTTCGCTACACAATCCTTTCTTCCATGCATCGACAAATGAAGTCTGCGGAGAAGACTCTGAACAATTTCCAAGTCCAAATGATGGTGTTTCTTTGTCATTTCCAACACCTGACTTTGATTTTAATTCAGTCAGTACTTGCATAGCACGCTCGTAGGATTTAAGGTATGAATCATCAGACTGTCCGTCTATAGGTGAAGCTCGTATGGTTTGAAGCAGCAATTTAGCTTCAGTCATTCTGTTCATGTGCATCAAGCATATTGCCAGATTACACTGCTTGTTCTTATCTGCCTCAAAAGATAGGGCTTTTCTGCATTAGACAATTATTGAAGTGAGAAAGTTCCTTTGTCAACAGAGACAACAAGCCATAATGATTCTAGTTTTTAAAGGGAGAACACCATTTTGACGTTCCCCTTTTCTGAGGCTTCACGATACTATTTTTCAAACCCAATTTGTGCCTAAAACTGATTTGATAATGATTTTTCAAGCTTTGTCAACTGCTACAATATCTATTACTGCCACATTTTTTGTTCTTCAATCAATTTTGATTGTGAACAATAATGTTTTTAGGGTCACAAGATTTTCATATCACCCGTTCTTCTTTCCCTTTCATAAGTGATCGATGCATGAAGAACATACCTATAAAGCTCCTCTGCAGATTTGAAGTTATTCTGCTGCAAGTATGCCCATGCCAAGTTCCCCAATAACCTACATCAGTTGAACTCAAATGAATATGCTAGAAATAAGGATTAGGGTTTAAAAATAAAAAATAAGTATGCCAGCAATATGCACCTTGAGTACTCTTGTTCAACTGTGATTTGAATCTTCTTCCCCTGAGATCTAGCAGATTTTGATCTCTTCCCACCAAATGCCATGCCTTCCTCAATAGCCTTCACCTTACGCTGAAGCATTTCAATCTGGTCTTCAATCCTATCAGATCTCTGCAGTTACATATAAATATTTGCTTCAATCACAAAAATATGTTCATAACTTCAAAAGGTCAAGGACTAATACTTGACTTTAACTCTCGTATTATCATGTATACAATTCATAAGCGAATGTACTTGATCATGGCCTCTCATTTTCTCCCCCTTTATTTTGATGTCTATTTGCACTTATTATCAACAATATTAAACCATCAAAGCGAAACTAGATTATAAGCTTTGCATTCTCAGGTTGATTCGAACACTGCGTAAGGTATGAAATGGAGATAGCCAGAGAGGAACTTTCCCCTTAAAAATTCGTAGTTGTTAGACAATTAAGTAATGCACAATTTAGATATCTGCAAATGCTATGAATCAAAATCCAATTGTCAAACACTTGAACGATCCAACCGACATCCACAAGCACGTATGCAACAAAGTAAACAGTTACGTAATGAGATAAGCAGCTTTGTCTACGTTCGTTCATTGGTACAGATTCAGAACTCAAGGAAATATGGAAATTTATGTTAACTAATTTTCAAAAGGAATGTGTTGTACCTTGTAAAGTTCAACTAGTACGTTGTCAATAGATTCCTGGGATTCAATGGGGCATAAATGACGAAACGACTTAATCGCCTCAATCGCCTCATCAGATCGATCCAATTGTTTCATCACAACTGCCATGTCTTTCAGGGCACTATCAACTCTATCACCAGAATTTATTGCCGCCCAGAACAGGGAAATTGCCCTGCTTGGATCCTTCTCTATCAGCTGTCAGAAAGTTTAAGATTAAAACCATGCATAATAACAGCCATTGGCAAATCGGTAAACATGAAATAACTCAAAGTTCCTCCCAAACACACTGAACATCACACAAAATTAAGGCACTACTTGTTTTACCAAGAGCTATAAAATCTATAGGCGTAATCGTTTGGTACAAATAGGAAAGAACTACCAGCAATCAACATTGATATGAACATTCACCTGCGTTCAAAGGAAACGAAATAATGGTGATTGGCAGTGGAAAACGGTGAAATAACCAACTACCTCCCAAACACAAAACATCAGACAAAAGTACAGGACTACTTTATTGGCCAAAGAACTCTAAAATCTCTACACAAAATCAATTCAACATTGATTTGAACATAGAACCTGACTTGAAAAGCACAAAAAACCATGGAGATGGGAAAATAGACAAGGATGAAATAACTCAACTGCCTCCCAAGCATGGATAATCAGACAAAAACATGGCTTCACCAAAGAATCTAACATCTAAATAGGTAACTTTTTCCCGCTGATACAAAAGAACTATCAGCGATTGAGCATTGATTTGAACAATTTAATCTGTTTTCAAATTGTTTTATAGGGCTTCTTAACGAGTTGGACAGAGTAATGTATTCAACCAACTTTCAGCTTAACTTTTCAGGTGGTTAGTCGGTTGATTGGAGAGAACAAGCTAGACTAGAAATTTCAATTTAATTCAAAAATCAAACCAAAGCAAGTCGTATATTAGTTACCAAAAATCTTAATGGTCAAGAAAATAACTATCGCCCCTATACGAAGTTTAGACAGAAAATGCAAGATGCTTTCAATTTGCTAACTGAAGTTTAGACAGAAAATAATTAACCCGTATACGAAGTTTAGACAGAAAAGGCCAATTGCAGCGTCAATCTTACAAAACATGAAAAGGCCCAAAATATTAGAAAGTTATTTTGGCCCCCCTAGAGATAAGCATATTGATGCACCAAAGATATCAATAGGAAAACCAAAGATAAGCAGAGGAATGTAATAATATATGAACTGGTAAATTTAATAGAAAACAAAAACTGACCCAATTCAACAGGAAATAATCATCCAATCTCAAAAAAAAAAGAAAAGAAAAGAAAAAGAAAGGCGCCAAGAATCACCAACTTAACTCATGTTGACGCTTATCTGAACATGTTTGAACCCCATAATACTACGTTCTTGGAAAACAAACACCCCAATTTCAACATTGAAACAAGATTCAATTCAAACCCGCAAAGAAAGAGAGAGAACAAGTTTAAGTCAAAGAGAAATTACCTGAACGTGTTTGGCCCTGACGTAGGGAGAGTCACCGGCGGGAACTTTGTGAATGACGTGGAAGAGATCGGTTTTGACCCGAGGCTTCTTCTCCGACAGAGGTTGCCTAACCGGAGACCCCGGTGACCACCGCTTCCACTTCACCGGCGGCGTTGAAAACCCTCTTGCCTGAAAGTTCTCGTCACTAGGAGTATTCAGCATCATGATTTTCTTCTTGATGGGAAGAATCTGTGACTATATGTGTAGTTTCGGTTCAGAGCCCGCCTTCTGACCCGTTTCTTGACGGACAAAGGGAATTCTTTTGATTTGTTGGAAAGATCACTTTGATCGCAGGAAATTCCTCAGAGAGATGGAGGAACTAGCAAAGTAAACAGTTTGGGTTGGCAGTGAATTCTCAGGGGGAGAGAGAGAGAGAGAGAGAGGGGGTTGGGAAAGGCGAACGGGGGAACTAGCCGTTATATAAAAGTATCCGTTGAGAAGATCACCTTCACTCCTGGCCAACTTTCCGTTTGCTCTCCGGGCCAATCCCCTATTTTCGGCAATTCTATTTGCAACCCCTTGTATGCTCCATGCAACCTAATTTCTCTGTACAACTTTTTTTTTTTGAACTGATATCTCTATACAAATCACAATTATAATTTCTCCAAACAATTTTACTACATACAGCCCACTAAATAACCTTAAGATTTGGCTAATTTGAAAAAACTGATTTTTTGGTTTTTTCGTTTTGTCCATATTCAAAAAATATTTGCATTTGTTAGTTTTTGGTCGATTTTTTGTGGTTTCTTGGCTTGTCTCGACGAGATGAATCTAAAAAGTATAAAATTATTAGCCAAACTTAAAGTTTTGTGAATAAAAGCGAAAAATAATCCAAAAAACTAGTTTATTTTCGGCTTTATTAAAAAAACTATTACTTTTGACCATAATTTTATACTCTTTGGATTCGTCTCGACGAGATAAATCCAGAAACCACAAAATCTTGACGCAAAACTAACAAATGCAATTTTTTTTTTAAAAATAAAGACAACAAAAAAAAAAAAACCCAAAAAATCAATTTTTTCAAATTAGCCAAATCACCTCTAAACTTCCCACAATACTCCTCCCTCAAAAATCTAAAAATTACAGTTCTTATCCTCTCCCCTTCCCCATCGTCTTCCTCTCTCTCCGTAAAAAAATTTGAAATCTCTCCCTCCTCCCTCTCACTAGTCAACCATCACCTCTATCCGTCCTCCCACCCGTCGACCACCACCACCTCCCTCCTCCGTCCCACAGGTCGATCACCACCTCTCTCCTTCGTCCCTCTCATTGATCGACCACCACCACCGTCTCAACCACCACCACCACCGTCTCTCTGTTTGTGTGGCCCTGCAAGTAGCAAACTGTGAAAATTAGATTTCTGCTCATATCTATTCGGTATGTAAATGTCAAAATACATCATATTTTTTGACAAGCTAAAGTTGAAAAAATATGATGAATTTCGAAATTAGCTTGTCAAAACATATGTTGTCAAATTAAGAAATTTTCCAAGTATCTACTTCGGTATCCAAACGTTGAAATAATGTATGAATTTCAACATTAGTTTATCAGGAATTATGATGAATTTTGACATTAGCTTGTTGAAACGTATGTTGTCAACTATGAAATTTACAAAGTACCTACTTCCGTATCCAAATGTCGAATATGTGCACATATTTCGGTGCGTGAAAGTCGAAATTTTGGGTAGTTTTTTCTAGTCGAGTTTTTAGTATTCAAATGGATTCCTTACATCTTCATGAAATTGGATTCCATTTTTTATTGTTACTTCTTGAATTGAAAATGAACCTAGAAATGGGTCATTATCTTCAATGGAAGGAGAGGAACCCTCCATTGATTTGATGTGTGTTCCTTCGTTTTCCTTTAAGAGTGAGATGAACAAGAAATCCAGAGGTGGAAAGGGGTGGCGGTGGTTGGTCAAAGGAGGTGAGGGTGGCGTGGGTGGCATCTGGTTCGGTGTGAGGGAGGAGGGAAACGAGGAAGAAGGGGGGGTGTTGGGGTGTGTCGATTTTATTTAGGGGCATTTTCGTCTATGGCCAATAGTGTAATTTAGGGGTATTGTGTGAAGTTTTTAGTGGGTTGTATGGAGTAAATAAGGGGTTGCAAAATATTAGGTGATATCTGGCTAGCTTACGTGTACTTCGACTATTTACTTCTCAATCCGGTAAAAGCAAACTATCTATGTCAAGACTAGCAGATTCACGAGGAATTTCTCTCTTATCTCATGACCCTAATAACCCGTATGGATGAGGGGAAAGTCCCGGATAAAACTTGGACTTGGATTAATTAATCCCAGGCCCACTCTTGCCATGGTTTGGGAGAGATTTTGGGCACCCTTCACAATTTTGCCAGGCCAAATATTCAATACAAATTTTTTTTGAAAACTTATATACTTTAGTATTTGCCATAATATATTGATCTATTGTATACAAAACTTAAATGTCATCGCTCAATTATATATAAAAAAATTAATTAGTATATTATAGCTCAATAATATAAAAAAATTAATTAATGTACTATAAATTGATTATTATTAAATAATTTTGTTAGTTTTATTGGCATTTTTTGGGTTGTGTCAAGCCTTTCGGAGTCTGTTATTTGTGTTGGGGTTTGGGAGGTAGAGTGCTTAGGGTTTGAGTCTAGATGCTCCACTCAAGAGATTACAAGCTTAGTGTTCAAGCCGATATCGCGCGAAGTGTTTTGAGGCCTATCCAGAAAGGTATAATCATGCAAATCATTTGCATTTAGGTCATTAAAATGTCATGTTTTAATGTGCACGGCCTTGGCTTAATTAGTGCTTTGAATAGGTTTTAAATTCCCATATTTTTGGTATATGGCATTGTTCTTTCAGCTTGCTGCATCTACTAACATGAGTTTTTAACAGCCTTCATTGTGCCATATGTCTTAATCCCGTCAGAGCATCTACACACGTCTATCAGCTCTTTTAAATGGACAAGTGTCATGTTTTAAAAGGCTTACTTGTTGCCTAAGAAATGGGACACTATATAAACTCTTTTTCTCTCAATTTAGGATACTCACTTCATGAATAATTAGCCCCCTTTTTAGAGAGAGAGAGAGAGAGAGAGAGTCTCCTCCCTTCTCTCTTTTGTGAACTTGATGTTGTTGGTGATTTGAGCTTGCTCTTTTCATCTTTATTCGATCTAGAGTTTTCCTCTCCATGGATTGTCAACTCTAGATTGATTTTAGTCTTCAAAATCCTTCATAAAAATTAAATCTTTTTTCATTCATCACGTTTGGCTGTTTGGGTGCCTTCTAGTCTACTTGGCTGGATGATCTGAAGCCGTGATGATGCGGAGATCGAGATGGCGATTCTCGTGGGTTCATGAATTCAAGAAGGAGCACAGGGTGCTAGTTCAAGAGTTGGAGCTAAGAAGAGCAAGTGGCTTGTGGGTAAATTTCTTGTCTTTGAATTTCTTGTACCTTTTGAATTATGTAATATAAGCAGAGTAAACCCGTGGTTTTATGCTTAGGGTATTAGACCCTAAGTAGTTTCCACGTGTAAAGTGTGTCTCATTAGTTTAATTACTCTATATTAAACTTGTTGAGTTGCTTGATTTGCCATGGTGAATGATTAAATTGGTTAAAATCGAAATGGTTTATTTTTGAAGTGGTCCTCCTATTCACCCCCCTCTAGGACTTGTTGTGCTTTGCATAATTTCAAATTTTTATAACAAGAATATAAAAATTAATTACAATTAAATCTTATAACATCATTAATTATTAGATTTACATTACAAATTAATTAATTATTGGATTTATCTAATTAAAAAATGCATAGCTAATATAGATATGCACTAGGGCAAATAAGTCTTTTGACAGTTTTTTTACATCATCCACCCAACTTAATCCCGCCTTTTCACAAAATCATCCAAACCAAGAACTAATTTATCCACCTTTATAAAAATCACTTTATTGTGGGCCCACCCTCCATAACTAATACCCCTACTATTTTATCCATCTTCACTATTTATTCCACCCAAAATTAACCCGACATCCAATCGGCCCCTAAGAGATTTTGAAATTTTAAACTCAAAACCCTGCACTTTGAGTGAGTGTGTTGATCATCACCAGGTCCACCACTTTTTAAATTTTCCTAGCCTAAAGCCTATTAGAGCAAGTGCATCAGATATGGTAAAGAAGAATCTTTGCTATATAAGCAAACCAAAATGAGAGAATATATGCTGAGACTGTGTAAATAGTTTGGTATTTTACATTCATCTAAAGTACTTGGATAGATTTATCTAAGCATTGTTCACAAGCTTACCATTTTTTTTTGTTAAGAATAAGGAGGAAAATAAAGAAGATTGAAGTATTAAAAGAGATGTGAGTTAAACATTATTCTCCGGCAATTTTGACTTTAATTTTGCCAAATCTCTTGTACGTGCTCTTTAATGAGGCAAAATCTAAAATAACTATAACTGGGTCATCTGCACTATGACTTTTGTACGTATTCCTGCAGGAGGTGGCTGGTGAATGATGGTGAAATTGTACCACAAAAATGACAGAAATAACCATTCCATTCACCTTAAATTACATAACTAACATAAACAAACACTACACAGTAATGCAGGGAATGCAGGTTTTACACTTTCACTTCCTCAGTACCAAATTGCTGGTCATTTTTCATTCTTTAGGACTTTTTAAAAAATTATCTCTATCTTCTAATTTACAATACTCTTTATATCCAATATAAATCTTGTTTGATAGATCTCAATTAGTTTTATTACTATAAATTTTTTGAATCATAAAGAACATTATAGAATGTAAAATATAAACAATAGTTTGAGTGACACGACTGCCCAAAAGAGACTAGCAATTTGGGACGAAGGGAGTTTTGTTTGCGCAAAAAGTATGGCTATGAGTACCCATTTGATGTACATCAAATGTACACTACTTTGTGTAAAGACTCATTTTGTAACGCCCCGAAAAATGGGTACGTTAACAAATAAATTTCATGATTTATTTAAATAAAAATACCAACTTCATTAAAATTACAAAGAATACTTGGTAAGTCCAACATAAATTGATAAATGAATGTTGGACTTATGTGATAAATGACCCACTTGATAAACTAACTTATTACAACTGAAATAAATTGAATTATAACATTGTCTGAAAAACTTAAACATTTATTTAAAATCCAATTGAAATAGATGACAGAGTCATCTAAAATTCTACTAATAAAGCCATGGATCCGCCACTTGATTCCTATCTAGCTGCTACAACGCCTCGTAATTAGCAGGCGGCTCCTCCTCTCCTTCTGTACCTGGCATTGGGGACACCAAGGCCACAAAAAGTAGCACCGTGAGTGGTAAAATTACACTCAGTAGGACGCCCTAAGCCACCCCTTTACTAAAGTTACTCATGCAACAATTACACACATAACTGAAATTTTATTTCGTATGAAATACTCAAATTTTCACGTCATTCCTCAACACAAAGGATTCAAAAAAATTTATTGATCTCATTCCAACTTTGAACATATACTTTTCGTCACCGGCTTCCATCCACAGTATACCTAGGGTGCCCGATCACACAACAAAGCTACCTTGGGTATGTTGCGAATGGCTCAAGACCCATACCGGTCACCACCAATTTTTATCCGGCATCGATTCCCACCCACAGTATACTTCCGGCGCCCTATCACACAGCAAAGCTACCTAAAAGTATAAACTGCGCATGGCTCAAGACCCATACCGGACACGTCCAAACCCCAAATATCGCGATTAAATTCATGCATCCTTATAGTTAAAATATTTCAATCAATACGTGCTTAACAATTGGTTCCATGCATCACGTGGGTCATTTATCACATGAGTCCAACATAACGACAAAATAAAATAATCACAAAGTTAAAGAGAAACTTAACATAACATGTAAAACGAGAAACTTTCTCAATTTATTAAAAATAGCAAACTAACTCCATAAATCACGAGATTTTACAAAAACAGTAAACATTACACTTCGAACAGATTTCGTGCTTCACTCGGGTTCTAATTCCTTCGTTAAAGAGGTCGAAAATGGGTTTTAAGAATAATTTGCAATCTGTCTCGTGTTTCATTATAGCAGAAACTTTGAAAAATTATATTAAATTCTACGTAGCTCGTATAGAGATGAGTTCTATATGAAAGTTGCTAACTTTTCAAGATCTACAACTTTTCAGTTTTGAGTTTTTCCTAAATCGACTCGAAAATGGCCCGAAATTGACAAACAGAATACAATACACGAAAACCCAATTTGTCAACGTCAAACTTTCACTACCCATTCGATAACGATCTAGTTTTCAGTGTACAAGTTTTCTACACTTCTCCCACATACACACTAACTATAAAAACAGTAAACTAAAGTAATGGTTAGGTCTAAGATTCCCTACCTTTCTTCTGACGACTTAGTGCGATAAAGAGAATTGGAATCATCAGATACCACAATAAGTTTAATTATTCTTTTAAAACCGAGAGAGAGAGAGAGAGAGAGAGAGAGAGAGAGAGAGAGAGAGAGAGAGAGAGAGAGAGAGAGAGAGAGAGAGAATGCTGTGACTTTTGTGTGGAGTAAATGAGAGATACAATGTTATTAAATAGAGGAAGTAATAATTAGGGAGTTTGAAAGGGAGTGAATAAGTGGAATGGATAGAGATAGGGAGAGGGAGAGAATTAATAGGAGAGTTATAACCAAATAAAGATAGAGAGAGGGAGAAAAGTTAGGGACTCTCATTATTTTTTAAAGTAAATACAATATAACATTATATCCATATCTATACTGTATACTTATCCAATAGATTAGGAAATTCAAATTAAAATCATTTGGTTTGCAAAATAAAAATTATTGAAAGTTTATTAATATAATTAATAAGAAACCAGGTCTTTACACATTTTGAGATTCCATACTAATGATCGGAGCCGTTTAATTTACTTAGAGTATTATTTTACGAGCCCTTGTGAAAAAATAAGGTCATTTGGATATCAAAAAAGGCTTGATCGATTGATTTAGTTTTTTACTCTGCATGCAGGGAGAAAAATCGATCAAGCCCTTACCGATATATGAATAAGTTAATTTTTACAAGGACTTTTAGAACATGTTTAAAACAAATTGAAGGATTCTGATTACTTACATTGTATCTCAAAATGGATCCAACACTAGGTGTTGTAAATTTAGTGTACACGAAATAGTGTACCCATAGTATTTTTGTTTTGCAAAAGGTGCTACTAGATTAACTTATGCATATCAGAACGCAAAGCTATGCGTACCGATTGAGCTAGTACCAATTTTGACAAATGCATTATGAGTTTCGCTTTGGAGTTCCACACAAACGATTTGAACTGTCCAATAATTTTTGGAGGAGCTCCAGAAAAAATAGCTTGATCGGATAAATGTAGGTGCTTTGTCGAACCGTCTATTTTTTCTTTCAATATTTAGGCTTGAATACCGAAAGAAAAGTGAGACGACTCGAATAAGTAGAAGGCAAAAGTAGGGAGAGATGAGTTTTTTAACTTCTCATTTTTCACTTTTACATTTTATTAGCATAAAAAACCTACTGTTGCAAAATGCATTTTGCACATATCTCCCCAATACTCTAGGAATTCATAATGAATTCTAACCATAATTCAAAAAATCAAAAAGTAAAATGCAAATGTAAAAAGCCTTAAAATGGACGCTCCATTTTTAAGGACTTTAGTAGTTGTTTCTTAATTGAAAATTTCCAATAGTAAGTGAGAGAAAAGAGCTTACAATTATAGTGAGCTTGTGTCACGCCAGTGATTTTCAACATAAATAAATAACCTTTTGTATACGAAAATAGCTTCATAGCTTCATACATTTTCATCAAATAAAAATGGTCTTATAGTGTCTCCATCACTTAATCAATAACAAGTCTAACCGGGTCCATACCCCATGATATAAGTAGATAAAAGTATCAAGAGGTATTACATTTCCCAATATCAAAAGAGTAAATTATAAGTTACAAGTTCATCTACTAAAAAATAATGTTCACTACATGATCAAGTACTCCTTTCAACGCTTTCGAAAGATGCATCACATGCCCTACACATACCTCATACTTCACGCTGGGTGCCTGGAAATGTTAGGGAGCTCAATACCCCAATAGAAAATCTTCTACTATCGCCAAATGCAAATGGTATGAAAAAGTGCACAAGGGAGCAATAAATACAAACTAGTATTCAACAAGATAGTCATCGATTGATCAAATAGGAATCAAGTGTCCTCAAAGTGTCCGTGTGTTTTCAATGTAAAACCTTTTTCGTCAACGAAAAATCTCCTTTAAAAGTCCAATGTACCAACGCAAACAAATTCTCCTTGTTTCTTCATTAATTTCCAAACCCTTTGTGATTCACAAATTTTCCCATAACTGATACCATTGGGATTTGGATCCCTCAACCGAGTTTCACAGGCCTCGTTCACCCTTGCCAAGTTTCACGGGCCTCGTTTACCATGCCTAGAGATGCACCGAATGGGGGCCCTAATAACTACAATACAATCTCAATTTCATTTCCTTTTCTTTTCTCAAAACATTCAAGTATCCTCATTTATCAACCGTGTTCGTTAACTCACACCAATTTACAATATGTGTCCGACAAGTGTTCATGACACAACAATCAAATGTGTCAAGGCATTTACTCACATTGTTCTCATGTCACATTGAATGATAATAAGCAATAATAAAATTCCGTGATTCACATCAAGAGCCAAGTAAGTTATAATAGGTTGCCCAAGTAGGATATCGAATTTACGACGAAACAATGCATCAGGGATCGAACAAGGACCAATGAATGTCTTAACATTGCAAAACAGGACATGGGGATTTTTTTGTCAAAACTGTCCGGACGGACAAGCTATCCATCCGGATAGGATTTCCAAAAAGCTCAGAATACACATAGTTTTGACAGATTTTCAAGGGTTATCACCTCCAAACTCAGCAAAGTGGTCCAAACTCAGATTTCCATGTTACCAATGACAAAGCATCTATGAAATGATAAAAGCTACAACAAGACAAGGAATCAAACAACATTATGGCAAGATCTATCAAGGAATTCAAATCAAACCTCAAGAACAAGATGGGTTTTCTATTACGTACCCTTGGATGATAGTGGCTCATTCGCCATGGTAGCAGTCAACTACGGGTACTGCTCGACGAAAAGTCCTAGAAGAGACGGAGTGGAATGCGGCATGTGAAATAGAAGCATTGGTGGGGCACCATGCTCGGTTTTGGTGGTTTTTGGTTTACAATTGGGATCATGACGTGGGTGCCAAGGTGGAAACCCATGCAATTTATAATAGGTTTCAATTGTATGTGTATCCTTTCACTACTACAAAAAACCATAAACATCACGCTTTTTAAGTGTGATGTTTCACTTTCAATCACGCTCCCGAAAGCGTGATGGATCCGGGTGTGATTGTAAGTCACTATTTTTCATCACGCTTATAAACCGTGATTGAAAGGTAATAACAATCACGCCCAAAAAGCGTGATGGTTTCTTGTAAAAACCGAGATGAAAACTCATTTTGCGCGATCTTTTCTGGTTTTCTATCTCGGTTTTCATGTAAAAGCGTGATGTTTTATTCTTTCAGATCTCGGTTTTCTGGCTTTACCATCACACACAAAAAGCGTGATTGAAAGATGCACCGTCTTTTTAAAATATATATATATATATATATATATATATATATATATATATATATATATATATATATATATATATATATATATATATATATATTTAGATCACTTGATAGTTTTCTATTAATGCAATCCATTGACACAACCATGACAAATAATTAATCCAACCAGATTTTGTTTGGCATCCAATAAAGGGTATCATATCAAAATCATAATACATACTTCGTATTAGTCCCTCAAAAGAGACTACAAAATTACAAAATCTCGTGTGTTGCTAAGCGTAAGTACATAGCTTCTAGCTAACCAGCTTCATTCTATTCGTCCGTCTTTTCCCAGCAATATCAAAATCCATAAGTGATAGTCCACACATTGCTAGATATCTGCAAGCAAAAGGATAGCAAAAAGATGATAAAAAGCTCATCAAATACCAAGACTGTGTTTACATAAGGAAGAGAAAGAAAATACAAAATAGTTTTAACTATTCTATTTATTCATCCTCACTAATAATATTGCTTGATTGTGACAGCAGACAACAATCAAAATTACACCCAGATGTATTAAAAACCCGCAATAATATGTCTTGCCTGCTTTTGGTGTTGCTGTTGCTTGGCCTTCTTCTCCTGAATTGTGTTCTGGCGACCCTCTTAAAAACCAAAATCATCTAGGATGCATGTCCTGCTGGAATGATCCTTGAATATTTTGAGCACCTGAAGCCCCTGCTCCAATTTAACCTACACAAATAGCAACCAATGTTTGTTGACATATATACCATGGAATATTGGGATTCGGGGCTGGACTCTACATGTGTGTAGCTGGCGCATAGCAGGAATACGATCCGTCTATCCTGGTCAACTCAGATTGGATGAATTGCGTGAAATCCAAGACCACTCCAGATCATTGGGATCCTCATCAGAGGATGTAAGCGTTTGGTACGGCCTACTGAGAAACAACCTCCCTCCCCCATCGAAATCCGTTTAACTCATCGAATCTCTAAAAGCCAAGAGCGTGAAGCTCTACAATCCGAAACCAGAAATCCTAAATGCCCTAAAAGGCACAAGACCTCTCCAGATTGGAAACAATCTGAAACAGAAACCAATAACTAGTTACTACTCATATGCTTGGAAACAATCTATGCGTTCTTGATCACGCCAGAAAATAATAATAATAATAAAAAGCATCCCAATAAATGAACCTAAATCCATTGTTCAAGGAAATGCAGATTTCAAAATCAGCTAAAGTTCCAATCATGAATGAGCATTGCCAATACTCATCTATCAAATGCAAACTACAGTTGCATTGATCACCTCTAATCAATTCAATTGCATCAAAAAATAAAACAGAAAGCTTGAGGCTGTGTACCGTATGTGCTCTTGCAAATCCCATATCCTTTTAAGTAGCCCGATCTTTTTCCAAGCACATCAACGGAAACTTGTTGCCCAGACAGAGGTTTGTGATATCGGGTTGCTGCTGCTCCTCAGTTCTTTTAACAATCTCATCCTATATCACCAACATGTAGAGAAAACAGAAAGCATAAGGACAAGATAAAGCAGAAACAACATGTAAAGATAAGAGGAACAAACATCTCCATAGACAAGGTTTAGCACTAAGAATATTCACAAGGGACTGGACAGAAAAGGTAAGATTTTGCCACAGAGAAACACACGTACTGCATTCAGGTGTTTCAATCTTAGGTCGTACCCAAAAAACACTAGGTAATAACATAGTCTGAAAGAAATCGCGAGAAGTGTCCAGAATGTGACGCTTCATTCATGACTTGGGATTGGTTTCAAAATTGTTGGTTTTGTAAACCATCAGATCTCACCAGGATGCAATCTGCAAACTCATCATCATAAGATTGAGTGTGGATACGAGTCCTAACTTTGTAAGTACTCGTTTACATGTCTGAAGGACCTCATGAAAAGAGCAAGAATTATTTTCACTTGGTACTAGTATTCTACTTGGATTACATCAGACTGGACAGTCAATTATGAAAGAAAGCATCATTACGGAGTTATTATCAACCAAAACCATCTGGTCATTTTGCAAGGGAAGCATGTAAGCATCCATTTTTGTGGTGAAAAAAACAACAGAATCAACAAAATGGCCACGAGTAATTTTGCTTACGAGTTATGCGTAAATGAACCGTGGCATTAACACCGACCTCAACAAAACCCATTTCACCAAAGGCAATACAATTAAGAGCACAAGGGTATGTCACATTTAGAAAGAACACAACACTAAAACTCTTCTTGTCTTTATCCTCTAAAAGATAGCCATTTTCTTCTATTTTCGCCATTATTGATTGGAGGGTCTCTAGTAAAGGCTTCATATCATATCTAAATAAAGATATCTACTGAGCAAAGACAATCTATAGTGATTTGGGTTTTGGATTTTGATTGTGGTTTAAAGTGCTCTGGTTTAAACAATGGTGGCAGGATATCAAAGGTTTGTTGCTCATTTGCTAAAGAAGTACTACCACAGAACTTTATAAGGTCTACGATGGAAATCAGACCACCACCTTATAAAGGAAAAAATAATGGCATATTGGCATCAAATTTGCGGCTGCTATTTGTTGATGTGGATTCGCCAAATGCATTTTGTTAGGCAAAGGATAATTACGATGCTACAAAATGCAAGCAACTGATTTAGCAGCAAAATAACAAGGAAAGTAACATGCCATGGTTTTTCAAAAACTAGATGCTTACCAAATCCCAAGGACATCAGCAAAATCCTTGTTATTGAGTAGACCTTTATCCTTAGATCAGGCAATACACGTCTCTTGAAATACTCTGTAAATCTCTGCACAATTTCAACAAATAACAAGGAAAGTAACTGGATAAGCCAACTTGAATAATCTAAGTTAATTTCAAGTTTCAAATCACGCAAATAGCCACAAAGCTCGAAGACTTTTGAAGAGATTGAGAGACCCGGACGGAGCGAGCGACTGGCAATGAAGTGCAGTGACGGCTCAAAACTCTAACTCGGGAGCGAGAGGGAAGAAAGCTGGGGCGTTAAGCGAGACTGAGAGTAAGAGCTCAATATGGTGATTGGAAGCCCTAACTTTATGCATTTGAGAAGTGATAAACACAACTATTGAGCATAGACATATATGTATATGTATCACCTTCACTGTGGAAGAAAATTGGAATCAGAAACCCTAGGTAGGATTCGATGGATAAATTAATATTAGAATTTTGATGGAGTTTGACCGTTGATGCGAGCAGCTCTTCAAAGTGAGGGAAATTTTCAGATTTCTGGTAGAACACAAAAACATGTTGGGATTCGATGGGTCCTGGAAGAGTACAGAAATTATCACAGGAAGAAAAACTAAATAGAAGATGGCAAAAGAATGGGATTCAGCCTTAAGTTCCGACAACTTAAAATCAAAATCGAAGGCGGAAAAGAAGCTAACCTGTGTACAGTCGCCAACAACCTCGATCAATACTGGACTCTCTCTTCTTCGGAACCCAAATGGCGGCCCAAAACGAAAATTGCAGTAGAAATCGTCTCTAGGGTTTTTGCAGATATGGTGCGGGGGAGAGTACAGCGGAATGGTGGAGAGAATATTTCCAAGCGGTGAAAACAAATTGCAGTAGAAATTAGAAATTGGGCGCGCCCAAATTCTGAAGCTTTCCATCACAGCTTCAAAGTGTGATGTATTCTTTTCCATCGCAGCTTTAAAGCGTGATGTATTCGGCGCGCGACCCTGGATTTCCATCTCGGTTTGGGGAAGTTACCATCACAGCTGCAAAGCGTGATGGTTGAGGTTTTTTTCCGGCGTGACATATTTATTTTCCATCTCACTTAAACAAACAAAGTGAGATTAAAAAACTACTTACGATCTCACTTTTTTAACCCCTGAGATTAAAACTTTACCTTCTATTTCTTTATCACACTTTTTCTAAAAGTGAGATCTTTCTAAAATTCCTAGTGTGATCCTTATGGGATATTGTAGTAGTGTTTTTGCAATATTTGCAAAATAATCCTATAGTATTGGAATTGAAAGGAGAAAAAAATGAGTTACCACGGCGAGCTTTGGTGAGAGAACAGACCTCTAGCGAACAGCCAACAACGCTACTTTGCCGGAGTAATGACATCACTTTGATGTTAGCCCCGCTGCCACATCGGACTTTGGACGCAAGAGTACCAGGCCGCACCGCATAGAGGCATTGACGTACCCACACACCCACGGCAAGCATTGGCTATTAATCTAAGAATCAAATCATGCAACTCAAAACTAAAAACTCAACATACCTAAACCATAAAAAGCAAATCACCAACCACCACCTTCAAAACCACTATTTTCATTTTCGGGCAGTTTTACGAACATTTGTAAATCGCCCATTTTCTAGTATTTATAGTTTTTTGAACAACAATTTTTTTATTGATCTTTAAAAATGTTACAAAGACTAACAGGAATAAGGAGAATGACATCATATTCCTAAACAAAGTTAAAAACAATCGTGTGCCTGGTCCGAGACCCAAGCCCAAGGTTAGCAAGAAGCCAACCAAGGAAACCCCCAATGGGAGAAGCCACACATAAAGGGCCAACCCAAATTTCCTATCGCCCCAAAACAAAACAAAATAGAAAAGAACCCTAATCAACAAACACAGCCACGACAGACAATCACCAACTACCTCCCCAGCCACCATCCGCGGTAAACAACTTGAAAAATAGAATGCGGCAAAATACAATAAGTCTACATACACACCATTTCATTCACACCCCTGCTCACACCCTATTGCGTGGGACCTACCTCGGGGTTTCACACTAATGATCGGAGCTGCTCAATTTGTTTTGAATATTTTTGTAAGGGCTCCTTTAAAAAAAATCAGCTCAGTTAGAAATCAGTAAAAGCTTGATAAGTTTGTTAAAGTTTTGGTCCGTTCGATTTAGGAACTGAAACTTGAATGAGTCAATCGAGCCTTTACTAGTATTTGACTGAACTGATTTTTCACAAAGACCCTTAAAAACATATTCTAAACAAATTGAGCGACTCTGATTATTTGTGTGAGACCTCGAGATAGGTCCCACACAATAGGGTGTGAGTGGGGTTGAGTTTGTACTATGTAGCATTACTCGGCAAAATAAATCAGGCTTTGGAAACAAAAACAAAGCCCAATAGCCCAATTCACTTTGGGCATACATACACTTTGCTTTGTACCGTGGCCCGTTTTCCAATATCCAACTATTGTTACCACAACAGGTTTAACAATTGTTATGTCGTTCAAAATTCATTAAACTGTGCTTATTTTCGGGCTAGCCTCACTTTGTGATATTTATTTTAGCTTATTTGTTATCTTTTTAAATTTTTTGCTAGTTTTGTGTCAAATGTCTTTGAATTATCTGTTGTCTACATCAGATAAATCTAAAAATAAATTTACAATAAAGATAGTGAAAAAGTACACCAAGCGCAAAAATTATTTGTCACGGATAAAGTTTTAGATTAATGTTGTATTCAATTTATTTTTTCTATACATTTCGACGAGAGGAATCCGAAAAATGAAAAAATGGGCACAAATTTTTAAAAATCCATAATAAACAATAATAAGCCCAATAAGTTAGAATAAACATTCCCTTCAGAGGCGGCGCTAGGATTTCAATTCCGGTGTGGCACCTAAAATCAATATACTCCCTCCGTCAGATAATCTATTATGAAAAGACATACAATTTTTGGATAAAAATAACGTATTTTTGTGCATAATTCTTAAATTTTCATCACACCAAATTAAATATGTAAGTAAGTTCTTTAATTTGGTGTCAAGAAACATAAAAGATTATGTACTGAAGTACTTTATTTTTTATCCCATGATTGTACGTTAAATGGTGGTGGACTATTCTTACGGGGAGGAGGGAGTGGGGAGGGGTGTTGTTAGGGGAGGGAGAGCGTGGAAGGGGAGAGGGAGAGATCAGGCGAGAACCGGGAGATGAGGAGTGAGGAGAGAGAGTGTGTTCGTCTAAGTTCTTAGCTCAACCCTTGGTCACTATGGCTGAGACAGGATCGGCCCAAGGGTTTGGAGTACCGAGGCCCAGTCTAATAAAATGTGCCCTTAGAGTACAACACGTAAATAATTTTTTCAGCAACAATCACAATACGAGAAAGCCAAAACAATATAAACTTCTACTAATCATATATAATAACAGAAAAAACATATAAGTAGGGCTGTAAATGAACCGAACCACTCGCGAGAGGCTGGGTTGAGTTAAGCTCGTTCAAGCTCGACTTAAGTGTTAAATGAACGAGCTCGAGCAAGAAACTTTGGCTCGTCAAATATACGAGCCGAGCCTGAGCTTGAGCTCTGATAAGCTTGTGAGCCAATATATGTGTACATATATGTATACATGTAACATAAATATATGTGCACTTCGCTGTCAGAAGAAGTAATGCAAAGGCAGCAAAGGAAAGGTTCCCACAAAGGAGAGGCCTACTTTGAAAAATCACCATAAAATTGAACTTTGTATATTTTTGAGTGATTCTAGTGTCAAAAGCTTTGCAGAAGAACAAGCTTCAAAAGTCATGAAGGAAACCAAGTCCAATTCGATCTCTAAGGATGAGCAAACAGACAAATTCCAAAGCTATACGAATCTGTCCTAGAGCAGATTGATATGTTGCAGACCAGATTTAAAAAATTCACTATAAATCGAATTTCTCAATGGTTTTGAGTGATTCCAATGGCAAAAGAAAGATCTTTGAGTGAACTTTAAATCATATAAAGGGACCAAAATGTAATTAGCAGTTTATGAAGGGGAAATAGCCCAAAACAGCAACCCCGTAACCAGTTTTACTGGGCAATCTCTCTCTCTCTCTTCTCTAATTCCTTTCTTCTCTTTTGTTCAGCAAGTCCCATTGAAGGTTTAGCAAACTTTCTTCTCTAAGAACCCTTATATATACAACACGTCACTATACTCGAGCTACCCTTGAGCTCAGTGGACATTACAATTGTTTAGGCCTCTTTCTTAGTAAGATTCTGCCCTTTTTTTTTTTTTTTGGGGTCAAAAAGAGTCCTACTCAAGCCTATTATGAAAAAAATATGAGAGTGCCCCAACAATTTGGACTTTTTGGATTACCTTAGGCCTAGGCCAATTTGGCCTAGGGCTTGGGCCTGGGCCGGCCCTGGGCTGTGAGAGAGTGTCTTTTTATGTATCCCCGAACCGACTTCCTATTTATAATATCCAAAAAGATACACATTTCGTATGTTAACCATCCATCAATATATTAAATACCAAAAAAAAAAAAAAACTCATTTCGTCAATTAATCACCTGTCAACATACTTAATACTTAAAAATAATACCTATGTTCTGTACAATAACGTTTTTTCTACAATATACACACAAAAAAAATTCTTTTATCCGAAAGTGATACGTGCCACCCCGCCCCTTGTTGCCTCCGCCCCTATATATCTCCCCGATTCCTAACACAAGTCCCGGCAATAATTCTGCCTGGCCATCGTTCCGGTGCCATATGATTCCTTCCTAATACTTCCCATTAACGCTATTCTTTGTTTATTGAATTCATTAAACTTTTAGTTGGTGGGTTCTGAAACACACATATTGGATTCACTTTTAGGAATGCAATGCCCAACATCATCACTCACTGCAGGTATATTATTAACTTATCCCCATGCCACATTGTCTAACATGTTATTCCTCCAAAAGTTGTGTACTATGTATGTCTTTGTTCTTTCAATCCAAAGAACTACCTACCATGTTTTCTGGAGCTAGTAGAGGGGACCAGTCAAAGAGATATTATACATTCTCGGTTCTGTTTTTTTTTTTTATTTATTTATTTGCTTCAGGAATTTGTTCGGTTTGGTTAATTGATAAAAGAAATTTTCTCCGAAGTTTAATAAAAGACTAAATCTACATACACAAATTAATTATGTGAACATATATGTACACAAATGTGTTTGAAATCATCCAATCCATGTGTCCTAAACTAATAATACAGGGCCAGCACACATCGGACGGTTTTGTACATTTGTGTCCGGATTTGTGCAAAAAAAATCTCCATTGAATGAATTGCATACACAATAGTGTTCATTATGAGTGTCCGACTCTGAGGGCCCATTTGGTAGGTTGGGAAGGGAGGGTAAACTAATTTGGATCCATTGTGATTCGTTGCTTGGTTCTCCTGTTGCACCTGGACTACTTATCCGACAGATGAATAAAGACCTGTAAAAGTTTGATTTTCAACACTTATCTAACATTTGATTTTCAACCCATAAAGCTTGGTATTAAAACTAAAAGGTTGAATAAAGTCAATTGTGATTATAGCTAAATTTATTAAGGCCTAAATCCAAATAGGGTTGTCTTAAATGACCTATTTCTTAACAAACACGTTGAGGCTTAGAGCAACTCCAGCCACTCTTCATTTCTTCATTTTTACTACTCCAACCATTCTTTATTTTTGTTCTTCAAATTGAAAAATCATTTTTGATCCTCCAAATAGGAAGAACCATCCTCCAAATGAAGAACATTCTTCATTTCATTTTCAAACTTTAAAATTGTTATAATAAGAAAGATATTTAAAGTATCTTTAAAAATGAGGCCAATAATTAATATATTTAATCAATTTCTTAAAACATAAAGCTATAATTTCGGAGGGAAATTTGAAGTTTGGAGAGAAATTAAAGAAGAATAATGATAATTGGAGTCCATATGAATTGTTGTATATCTTGAATTAATACATACTATTTTGGTTCTTCAAAATGATCCACTATGGATTAAGGGAGTTCAAGCGAACCCCTCGGCTAAAAAAAAGAACTAACATTTTTATATATTTTTCCATATAATTCTATTTTCTGATATATATTAGATTCTTCTTTCATATCGTCGGCACTAAATTATTCATACGTAGCTAAAGTGAAAGAAAGTTCATTTAAATTTGTGAATAAGTAGATAATATAACTCAACAAAACTAAATAAATTATAGATATACTTAATTTTCAACAAAAATGTGGTATATGTTTATTAATCTATATAGAGATTGTACACAAAAATTTTCTTTTACATTTTTGTTTTTGCTTAACTAAAATCCTGAAGCTGCTCCTAGGTTGAGATGATCTTACATCGTCAAGTCGGCTTAAAATAGTACTCAAGTATTGAACTTCATCTTAATATATACAACCCATTCATCCTAATTTATTTTTATAGTAAATCACAAACCATTCATCTTCATTATAACCATATCGGATCCGGGGCCCTGTAGTGAATGAGCTCACTACATGTGTGTAGTGAGCTCTCTTGACCGTCCGATCCGAGATCAACGGTTCATATAATTTAGAGTTAAAGTAAATAAGATATATACCTAATTTGAAAAGTCACTTTAGTAAACCTCGGAGAGGAGGAAGCAAATGTCCTGCACTAGTTTGGTTTAACTTTCTTTTTTTCAAGTACTTTAAAGAGTAAAAAAAAAAAAAAATTAACTTGTCAAATCACAAATACAAAACCAAGATACTTTCGAAAAGATCAGACAAAGAGGAAACATAAAAGTTTGATGAGTCTCAAAAAGGTCCAAATAACTTTTCAACCTAGCATAATATTGGTATTGGGACGCGTAAGAGTAACGATTGAAATGTAACAGTATCGTTAGTATAGATATGTACGTAAGGAAAACGGGTTATCATGGTCGTCAATTTTCAAAAATTATTACCCAAAAAAAAAAAATTCAAAGTGCTGATGTCACCCGACACCCGTGAATCGGTCTTTGAATTGGAAATTGACGGATATCTAATAGGAATTTGTTGGAACTTGTGGCTCATATAGAGAGTGTTGATGCAAAAATTCGGGAGTCTTCGGGAAACTGAACTTGTTGATGATGGAACTTGCTTCGAGGCATGTTACTATGTCGCTTTCCGAAAACAGTATTCGCCCCCACCGTTAGGTGTGCACCGGGTTGATAGCTAATCTGTCCGAGGATACAACGAAGCCCGATCAATTCAATGATCTTCTGCCTGCGTCCGCACAAACGAAAGACAGACAGAATACCGAGTCGAAAAAGAATCGAAAGAACCAAGGAATTGCTAGCACCGTTTCTGCAGAGTAACGGTACAGCAAAACTAGAAAGCAATCTGTAGTAATTTTGGCAGAGTAACAAGGCTAGAATTCAGTGTTGATCATCGTCTATGAATGTAATTTGGGTGTTATATATAGACCTAAATGTACCCTTTCACTTTAGGACACACCCCTTAGTGAATAGACTTGAGTTTGGGTCACAACTCTCCGTCTTGAGTTGCATCTGTTTATGAACCAATGTCTGATATCCGCGCGCTAACGAACCGGTATCGATACCCCTGTTAGGGGTATCGATACCTAACCTTCTGTTCGCAAGATAGCAAACCGGTATCGATACACCTCACAGGGGTATCGATACCTATCATTCTGTTTCGACCCGTGCTCCACGTCAGTGACATCTTACCGCCAAGTGGCAATAAGAAAGGGCGCCTACAAGGCGCCTCGCGCCAAGTGCGCCATCAAAGCGCCACACAGCCCACTGCCACGCTCACGCACGGGCGCGCGCGAGTGCGGGTGCGCATGAGTGTGTTCCATCACCGGCTACGCCGGTAATGTGCGTAGCACCATAGGTGCCTTGCCACTTAACACTATGTGAACATTATAGAAATGTACCCATATATATACCACTCAACCTTTTCCTCACTAGCCAATGTGGGACAAAACCAAAACACAACATAAAAGCTTTCTAAAAGGCACAAGGAATACTTTGATAAAACCCCAAATAAAAACCCATTTATTTTGATAATTTCCAACAATCCCCCATCATTTTCAAAATAAAGATGAAGCCTTGGTTCCTTTGAAAAGACTTGTGAATCAATGAAGGTATTTCACGATTTTAACCATCACCTAGTGAAAAGCATCAAAGTTAGTCGGAAAGCATGGTAGACTTGTCTTTTAACTAGCGATCCTTTAATGACCAACCGGACACATTTCACGCACTCATCTCACCTGACTCATGTATTCAAAATTGCCGACACGTGGATTGGCCGTGTGTCTATATCCTATTTCGTGAGTGCTCTAAAGTTCTAGCCCGTGAACCTATAGAAGGCGGCACCACCTTCACACTCATATAGGTAGACTTTTAAGAATGCCCCTGTAACAACAGCATCCGTCTAACTAAACCGTTAGAAGTCTACTAAGAGCTAAGTAGCTCACCTCCTCTTTTAAATTACAGGTACCAAACACTTTACCATAGGATGGGTGTAACCGGTAAGTGTTTGCCATCACGACTTATGGTGTAGTTTGCTCATTGAACCCAAGGACTTGAAGCTAAACAAGCGTTGGGTCGAGTTTCCATCAAGAGTGATTATATTTTAGTGGGCTTAAGTCCCATCCCCTGTGACGTTTTCCACACCAAATCTCTTGCAAGACCTTTTTTTAAAGGATCCGCCAGGTTTTGACTTGACTTGACATAATCAATGGTTATCACCCCATCAGTTATCAAATTCCTCACATAGCTATGTCGAAGTCCTATATGCCTGGACTTCCCATTATATACCTGGTTGTAAGCCCGTGATAGTGCCGACTGACTATCACAATGCAAAGATATCGATGGCATAGGTTTTGGCCACAGGGGTATCTCCCATAACATACTCCTTAGCCACTTAGCCTCTTTGCTACCCGATGCTAGCGCCACAAACTCGGCTGCCATAGTCGAGTCTGTAATTATGCTCTGTTTCTTTGATCCCTAAGAAACTGCTCCACCACCCAGAGTGAAGACCCATCCACTTGTTGACAAGTGATCTTCATTCTCGGCTATCCAGCTAGCATCCGTGTATCCTTCTAGAACCAATGGATACCCACTATAGACTATCCCATAGTCTATAGTTTTCTTTAAATACCTCAAAACCCGATTAACCGCATTCCAATGAATATCACTCGGGTTATGCGTATACTTACTCAGTTTACCCACCGCATAAGCAATGTCCGGCCGAGTAGATGTCATTGCATACATCAAGCTTCCTATCACTCTAGAATAATCTAGTTGTGACACTGCTCTACCTGTATTAGGATACAACTTTACATGTGGATCATAAGGTGTAGAAATCGGAGTACAATCAAAGTGATTAAACTTCTTTAGTATCTTCTCAATATAATGAGATTGAAAAAGAACTATGTTTCCTCCTTGCCTTGTAATTCTAATTCCTAGAACTACATCAGCTACACCCATATCTTTCATGCTAAAACTAGATGAAAGCATATCCTTTGTGCTTTGTATGCTATCTAAATCAGTCCTAAAGATAAGCATATCATCCACATACAAACACACGATTACACCTCGATTGTCAGTAAATTTGCTATAAACACATTTATCTGACTGGTGTATCCTAAACCCGTTTGATACAATTACCTTATCAAACTTCTCATGCCACTGTTTAGGTGCTTGTTTAAGTCCGTACAGAGACTTAACAAGTTTGCATACTTTGTGTTCTTGTCCTTGCACAACAAACCCTTCCGGTTGCTTCATATAAATTTCTTCATCCAATTCACCATTCAAAAATGCAGTCTTTACATCCATTTGGTGAATATGAATTTTATGTATCGAAGCTATGGCAAGAAGAACTCTAATAGTAGAGATCCTTGCTACCGGTGCATAGGTATCGAAGTAATCAATACCTTCCTTTTGCGTAAAGCCCTTGGCAACCAACCGTGCCTTAAACTTGTCTATCGTGCCATCAACTTTCATTTTCTTCTTGAAAATTCATTTACAACCAATGACTTTTGAACCTGGTGGCAAATCAGCAAGAATCCATGTATCATTACCCATGATAGAATCCATTTCATCTTGGATTGCTTCTTTCCAGAAAGCACAATCTTGCGATTTCATAGCCTCCCCAAAGGTCAAGGGATCCGATTCCACATGATATGAAACCATGGTATGATTACAAGTAATGTCTCTAGTTCCTTCAACTAGATACACGATAAAGTCAGGACCAAAGGACTTAGCAACTCGAGCCCTTTTACTTCTCCTAAGTTCGACCTGTTCTGTAGGTTCTGCCTCTGTTTCAGGCCCATAAGAGATTGGTTCATTCTCTTCATTAACCTCTTTCGGAATAGGAACAAACCTATTTTCATAAAACACAGCATCCCTTGATTCAATTATGGTATTAACCCCATACGAATCATTCG
Organism: Vaccinium darrowii; assembly: GCA_020921065.1. NCBI lineage: Eukaryota > Viridiplantae > Streptophyta > Magnoliopsida > Ericales > Ericaceae > Vaccinium > Vaccinium darrowii. Next base: position 27,335,633 of record CM037160.1, read on the forward strand.
GCTCGGAAACAAGAAACCTATATGCCTTACTATGTAAAGCATAACCAAGGAATATGCATTCAATTCCTTTTTCACCCAATTTCTTCCTTTTGGGTTTCGGCAATCTCACAATTGCTCTACAACCCCAAGTTTTAAAATAACTTAGGTTAGGTTTCTTCTTCTTTCATAACTCATATGGAGTTATTTGTGACTTCTTGAGAGGTACCCTATTCAAAATGTAAGCAGCGGTAAGTATGGCTTCGCCCCACAAACCAGTGCCTAATCTTGAATTGCTAAGCATAGCATTAACCATCTTTGTTAAAGTCCGATTTTTCCGTTCAGCCACTCCATTTTGTTGTGGAGTATATGGTGCCGTTTTCTCATGAATTATGCTTACTGACTCACAGTAATCAGGAAAATAATATTCACCACCCCTATCAGACCTTAAACGCTTTATTGTTTTTCCACATTGATTTTCAACTTCAGTTTTGAAAGTGATAAACTTTTCTAGAACCTCATCTTTTGAGTGCAACAAATAAACATGACAATACTTAGAAAAATCATCTATAAAAGTAACAAAGTATTGCTTGCCTCCTCTAGTAGGGGTGCTATGCATGTCACATACATCACTATGAACAAGTTCTAACAAAGTTGTAGTTCTAACAATTTTAGGAAATGGAACTCTAGTGATTTTAGTAAGTGAACATACATTGCATTTATCAACCATATCCACATCATACTTAGGAATTAAATCTAATTTAACCATCATATCCATCTTCCTAGTATTAACATGTCCTAAACGATTATGCCATAAAGAAAGAGAATCAAGCAAGTAAGCAGAAACTGCGAATGTGTTATTAACGTTGAGTTTGTACATGCCCTCACAAACATAGCCTTTTCCAACAAATGTGCCATTCTTAGACAGAACAAATTTTTTCGCCTCAAACACTAGCCTAAAGCCATGCTTATCAAGCAGGCTACCAAATACAAGATTTTTCTTAACTTCTGGTACATGGTAAACATCAGTTAAAGTCAAAACATTCCCAGAAGTGAACTCCAAATCCACTTTGCCCTTGCCTTTGATAGGAGCAGTAGACGAATTCCCCATGTAGAGAAACGAACCATCATCAACCACTTCATAGTTGGTGAAGAACCTCTTATCAATGCAAACATGCTTTGTAGCCCCTGAGTCCATCCACCAGTTTCCGGCATCCCCAACCATGTTAATTTCGAACACAACAGCCAGAAATTTACCCTTTGGACCCGATGCCTCTGGATCCTTCTTCTTCTTAGACTTGCAATCCTTTTTGAAGTGCCCTGGTTGACCGCAACGCCAACACTCAACCTTTGGCTTTTTCCCTTTCGGGTCATCGCCCCGGTCGTAGTCGCGGCGGACCTTCTGTTTCTTATGTTTACCCTTGTTGGAACCTTTTCCTTCTTCCACCACATGAACTTTAGAGGCACCAGCCCCAAGTTCTTCCTTCTCTTCACGCCTTGTCTGTTCCTCCACAGTGAGATGAACAGCCAATTGCTCCAGGGTAAGTTCCTCGGTTTGGTGCTTAAGACTTTTCTTATAGTCTTTCCAGGAAGGAGGAAGTTTATCGATCACAGAAGACACCACGATCGATTCATCCATGTTCATGTTCTTAATCTTAAACTGGTTCAGAATATGCTGAATATCATGCAACTGATCAATCATTGACTTGTTGTCTACCATTTTATAACTCATAAATTGACTGACCAGAAACTTCTTGCTTGTTGCATCCTCAGTCAAATAGCGGCCCTCCAATGAATCCCACATTTCCTTTGCTGTCTCCGTATTCGAATACACATAGAACAGTGCATCCGAGAGTGCATTCAGAATATGCCCCTTGCAGATGTAGTCATCATTCTCGAATTTCATCCTCACCCGTGTCTCCTCCAAAGTCTCATCTTCTTTCTCCTCCGGATACGGTGCAGTGAGAACATACACGACATTTAGTGTCGTGAGCATGAAATGCATCTTCTTTTGCCAACGCCTGAAATTCCCGCCATCAAACTTGTCCAATTTCACGAAATCCTGTGTCAATTGTCGCAGAGACCTTGATGTTGACGCCATTCCGAATACTATTTTCGATTATTGGTGCAAAAATTCGGGAGTCTTCGGGAAACTGAACTTGTTGATGATGGAACTTGCTTCGAGGCACGTTACTATGTCGCTTTCCGAAAACAGTATTCGCCCCCACCGTTAGGTGTGCACCGGGTTGATAGTGAATCTGTCAGAGGATACAACGAAGCCCAATCAATTCAATGATCTTCTGCCTGCGTCCGCACAAACGAAGGACAGACAGAATACCGAGTCGAAAAAGAATCGAAAGAACCACGGAATTGCTAGCACCGTTTCTGCAGAGTAACGGTACAGCAAAACTAGAAACCAATCTGTAGTAATTTTGGCAGAGTAACAAGGCTAGAATTCGGTGTTGATCATCGTCTATGAATGTAATTTGGGTGTTATATATAGACCCAAATGTACCCTTTCACTTTAGGACACACCCCTTAGTGAATAGACTTGAGTTTGGGTCACAACTCTCCGTCTTGAGTTGCATCTGTTTATGAACCAATGTCTGATATCCGCGCGCTAACGAACCGGTATCGATACCCCTGTTAGGGGTATCGATACCTAACCTTCTGTTCGCAAGATAGCAAACCGGTATCGATAGCAAACCGTGCTCCACGTCAGTGACATCTTACCGCCAAGTGGCAATAAGAAAGGGCGCCTACAAGGCGCCTCGCGCCAAGTGCGCCATCAAAGCGCCACACAGCCCACTGCCACGCTCACGCACGCACGCGCGCGAGTGCGGGTGCGTATGAGTGTGTTCCATCACCGAATGTGCGTAGCACCATAGGTGCCTTGCCACTTAACACTATGTGAACATTATAGAAATGTACCCATATATATACCACTCAACCTTTTTCTCACTAGCCAATGTGGGACAAAACTAAAACACAACATAAAAGCTGTCTAAAAGGCATAAGGAATACTTGGACAAAACCCCAAATAAAAACCCATTTATTTTGATAATTTCCAACAGAGAGGTACCAAGGAGTTCCAATGAAAGGCTAGATGCCGGAGCGGAGCGGGTTGGAATAGAGTAGGGATATATATATATACAATTTCCTTCACCTCCAAACTCCTGGAAATTGCTAAATTCCGGACCTCACGCGTGAGCCGTTGGATCTGATCCAACGGCTGAGGGAGCAAACGGGTAAAAACAATACTCGCGGGTCATGGGTACGGGTTATATGGGTACGGGTCTTCTGAATCGGGTCACTATAAGAACCCAGATCCACTCTTTTTCCCCTCAGATCACGCGTTTCCAGAGAGAGAGAGGAGAGAGAGGCGATTCAAAAATCTCACGTTCGGCGAAGAAGAAGACGCCAGAAAACCCTAGTTCGTTGAACAAGAACCCATCCATCGATCAAGGTTCTTCTCTCTCTACCTCCATCGTACCTTCTCTCTGTTTCGTTTTGTTTTGAAAAACCTTAACTTCTTGCTCTCTGTGTTGCAGGTCGAACAAACGGCGAAGACGAAGCACGAGCCGCGAAGCACGAATCGATCTCCAGGTCTCTCTCTCTCTCTCTCTCTCTCTCGATCTCGATCTCGATCTCGATCTCGATCTCGATCCATCCCTCTTTCTGTTTTTCGATTTATTCGAAAAATCAAAACCCTAGATTTTTCGAAAATGCTTATCTAATGCTCTGTGTCTGTGACATATTTACTCTGTTTATGTTGTCTATGTTTATTTTGTCTATGTTGGTTTCGAATTTATTTGAAAAATACCTGAATTATTTTGCTGAATTTTTCCCTTATTGACATTGATGTCACTACCTGACTACATGATTTGTTCATACGGAGTACTTCATATATGTTGGTTAGTTACTACGATCTAAGGCATTAAATTTCTCACATAGGGGTGTAATGTGCAAGGATAGACAATCTTTTAGTAGACCATTGATGGCTTGTTGGAATAGGATTTTATATTTGCTCCGTAGAGATGTTCTTAACTTTAGTTTTCATTTGAGGTTTTACTGAAGTATTAAATTTGATGTTGGACCTCCTTCTTAATAAGTAAAATAACATTATGAGTGTGACTATAGAAGGATAATCATCTTTGAGATTACCAAGTACTAAGATATCTTTGTAAATTTCCAAATTTCCATTCTATTACTATTCATTTACTTTTTATATTGATTTTATTTGTTCAGAGTCTGAGACTTGATTGCTGTAAAAATTCCCTTAGGAGTCTTGATTGATTTACTCTCTCTCTCTCTCTAAAAATGGGGAGGATCTCATCCCTATTTCTATTTCCTTCAAGGAACCCAAATGTTAAATGGATATGAAACTTGCTCTAACTTTCCCAACTAAAATTAAAAGAAGTCTTAGGCCGGCCAAGTGAAACAATTTGTGTAAAGAAGTTACTACATAGTAAGCAATACAAGTTTTGAAAGTTTCTAACATATGTTTAGCTGAATGAATGGCTTAATAGTTTTGAACTTGGACATGTATGAATGGCTTAATAGTTTTGAAAGTTTCTATCATATGTTAGCTTATTTACATAGTTTTTTTTTTCTTTTCTAGAATGGATTCTTTCGATGATACAGAAATATGCTCACCATCACCATGTCCACCACTCCTGTGTCAATCATCTGGAAGTTCTTCTCAACAAGTTTACACTCCACAAGTTAAAAATGACTTGAAACCAAAAATTGGGCAACATTTTGAAACATTAGAAGAGGTTCAGACCTTCTACAACAATTACGCTAGAGAATCTGGATTTGGAACGAGAATAAACTCTAGCAAAAAGAATAGGGACAATGTTGTCATTAGGAAGGAGTATTGTTGTTACAAAGAAGGGTTGAGAAAACCTAAGGCAAACAACGATGAACCTAGTACCCGGAGACGAGGGCTTATTAGAGAGGGTTGTGGGGCAAAACTGTCAGTTGTGAAAGACAAGGAGGGTGCGGGGTTTGTTGTCTCCCAATTTGTCGAGGGTCATAACCACCCTCTTACAACGCCAAGGAGGGTGCATTTGTTGCATTCTCACCGGGAAGTGTCCATTGCCAAAAAGGCTTTAACACAACAATTGTCTGCTGCAAATGTGCCAACATGCCAACAAATGGGTATTTTGGCGGTCCAATCCGGGGGTATTGAAAATGTTGGATGTTCACAACAAGACCTTTATAATGCTGAAAGGGATAGGAGGAAAGCGTTATTGGGACAAGATGCGAACATGTTGTTAGAGTATTTTAAGCTTGAAAAAAAAAAAATAATCCGGCTTTTACATATGCGATTAAGGAGGATGGTGAGGGGAAATTGACGCACTGTTTTTGGGCTGATGCCACATCTAGGAAGGCGTACCAGTATTTTGGGGACGTGGTTGTCTTTGATACCACTTACAAGACAAACCGATATGAAATGATGTTCGCACCTTTATTAGGGGTTAATCACCACGGGCAGACAACTCTATTTGGGTGTGGTTTTTTAAATGATGAACTAACAACTTCTTTTGAGTGGCTTTTCCATCAATGGTTAAATGCAATGCCAGCAGGGCCCCCCCAAATGATCATTACCGATCAAGATCCTGCAATGACAAAGGCAATTGCTAGTACTCTTCCAAACACTCATCATAGGTATTGCATATGGCACATTGTCAACAAATTTTCTGAAAAAATAGGTGCAATAACTTATAAAGAACATTATGATGAGTTCAAAAGTTGCATATGGAAATCCGAAACCCCACAAGAGTTTGATGGAAGATGGGTAGGACTAGTGGAGAAAGCTAACTTGACTTCCAATGAATGGTTGAATGGCATGTACAAAATCCGTGAGAGATGGGTTCCGGCTTACATGAACCATATGTTTTCTGCCCACATGACTAGTAGCCAAAGGGCTGAAATATCACATGCTTTCTTCAAGAGGTATCTGTCAATACATAATTCGTTGTGGGATTTTGTCACGCGGTTTGAAAGGGCACTTGCAACGTTACGTCACAATGAATTGGATTTAGATCACAAAGATATCAATGAGAAGCCAGTCTTGAAAACCTTGTGGGGCATGGAGGAGACAATGAGTCAAATTTACACACGAAAAATGTTTTACAAGTTTCAAGACGAAATCCATCAACTCTTGGCATATGAGGTAACTTTAACATTTGAGGATGAACATCGACGCTTGTACAATGTTAAGAGGGATGTAGAGAATGCTCCAAAGGGTCGCGAGGTGTCAGTAGACAAGTCGTCAAACTACATTAGTTGTAGTTGTAAGATGTTTGAAACGGACGGGATTGCATGTCGGCACATTTTGGCATACTTCAATTTCATGCATATTAGAAAACTACCTGACAATTACATCTTAAGGAGGTGGACAAAATCTGCAAAAGCTGGTAGAGTTAGAGACGACGTGGGTGGGGGCGGTAAGGAAATATGTGACACTTCAGTGTTAATGAGGCGAGGTAAACTTTTTCCTTCGTTCTTCTAATGTCATTGATGAAGCCGCATTAACTGAAGAGGGAACTGAAATTTACAATGAAGCATTGGACTTTGCTGAAAAGAAGCTTGCAGCCTTGAAGATAAGTAGAGGGGAAGATGGCGAACAGAGTGTTATTGAAGTGGTTGTTCCTCTTGTAAGTGAAGCTTCTAGTTTGAAAGAACCAAATGTTTGTAAGACAAAGGGTAGTGGTAAAAGACTAAAGGGGGGAAAAGAGAAGAGTGTCAAGAAGAAGAGTAGGCGTTGTAATGGTTGCGGGGAAGTCGGAGTTTCGCATGACAAACGAAATTGTCCCAAACTTCTAGGCGTGTAAGTGTATGCGTGTAAATATCTCTATTTTTAATTAATTGTTGAAATGTTAATTGTCGTAATTTCTTTTCCAGTACGTCTTCCCAAGGTGTTACTTTCAATGACGAGGAAGAGGAAGAGGATGACGAAGACGAAAGCATGGACTGTGACGAATCTTGTAAGTGTGGATATCATTGCTGACTGGAAATTATTTACATGCATACACTTAAATGGCTAGAAGTTTATTCTTATTCTTATTCTTTTGTTTCAATGCATACACTTACGTGGATATCTTCCCAAGGTGTTAGCTTATTCTTTTCTTTGAATGTAATCTTTGCAGGAATATCCTGACTGGAATTTACTCACTGGATTTGGTCACTGGAATATCCTGACTGGAATTTACTCTCTGCTGCTCAAAGAGATGGGTTCAGACGAATTTGCTCACTGGAATTTAGTTACTGCTGCATTTACTAATTGTTTTTAGTGGATTTGCTCACTGGAATTTAGTCACTGGAATTTACTTAGCATTTAGTCACTGTTTTTAGTGGATTTGGTCACTGGAAGTTAGTGGATTTGCTCACTGTATTTGTTAAGCCACTGGATTTGCTCACTGTATTTGCTCACTGTTTTTAGAATATGTATTGCTTTGCTCACTGTATTTGTTAAGCCGCTGGAATTCGAGAGATTAACCACCATATGCATTCTTGTTGTTGCCAAGCATATATTTTGTATCATGTATCATGGTCGCCTTACTGAGAAATGTCTGAAGAGTAATAGTGGTTCTACTGAACATTGTCCCCTTTTGCCTGGTGTGGTGGTGTTTGTAGAGTGGATGGTTGGAATACTTGATAAACTAGAAATTTATGGTGCTTACGAAAAAGTTGGAAGGGCTACATCTTACTTTGTTGATACTTTTGTTGACCTTCTAAACCGACTTGATATGAGTGACAATGAAGTCAATTGTCAAAAAAAAAAGTGCTGCTCTTTGGGAAGATTACGAGTTGAGGGGGTTTGCACCACTATCTAACGCACACCGGTCATTAAATTTTTTGACTAATCAGAAATTTTTTGACCCAGAACGATCCTTTCAGTTTCCATCCAAATGACAAAAATTTCAGAAATAACAAGCCATTCACACAGCAGGAGCCGCTATTTAAGGAGAACTTTATGACTTAAAATTGCAAGAATGATTACAATCAAAATTCCTGACAGAAGTATATTTTTCTCTTTCCCTTGGAATTCTTTTTTTTGTTCCATGCATCTTCCACTACCAGTATAACAAGGTAAAGTTCCCGAGAGAAGTGGATAGCATGATTCACTCGAGCAACGGGCTTACTAACAAGGTTGTGCTTTATATGTACTACAAAATTTTACTACCGAATTAAAATACTACATTACTATCATTGATGAGAATAACATTATGCTACAAAACCAAATAATTTAACGACAAATCTTACTTAACAGTTCCCAAAAGGACAATGAAATACATTTACTTCCTTGTTAACCACAAGATGATGCATAAGCATATAAGAAACAAGCACTTCCATTTGTAGGCGACCACTACACCTTCTACTGCCGTCAACTTCTTTTTCAGCTTCTTATTCTCTTTCAGTAAGTCTTGACACTTCAAATGTAGAGCACGATTTTCACTTTCTAAAGCATCAAATTTGTCCTCAATTTGGGGTCTGGGTCAATCCAATAAAAGTACTCGCAATTTTTTTTCCCGTTCTGCAATACCATAAAAATCGAATTAAAAATAATACTTTATTACGTAATTACCATTCAACTTTAACAAACGTAATTTGTTACCTCATAGTTGCCACAGCCCAAGAATCTCCTTCCCGGATTTTCTTTAGTCTTTGACTTCCTCATGGGGGAGGGCTTCCCACAATTGCAAGTGGGGTATTCAATTTGGAAGGTTGAAGAGGCAGAGGAGGACGACGGCATGGCTTCCCACAATCTGTTTGCTCCAAATTCCGCTTAACCAATTCTATGCAAGTCTAACAAACCTCATGCAGACCAATTTTCACTTCATATGCATTGATAGTATAAAGCCAAAACAGAAAGTCTCCTATTGTAACTTCTCGTATTGTTCCAGCACAATCAAATAAATCTGGAACTTCTATGGTTGCAAAGAATAAAGCCATTGACCAAAGAACAAAAAATTGGGCAATAGAAACATCGAACAAGAAGCACCAATATGTTGAATGAACAAATACAGTCATTCATGAGATAACCTATAGAAGATTGGGCAACAGAATTGGGCAACAGAAACAGTCAGTCATGAGAATACCTTGATCGACATATTGGATAGGAAAATAAAAACAAGAGATGTTTGTATATTCTCTTTGACCAAGTGAATGCATATTCTCTTTGACCAATTTCTGAGTTGTTTGCAAGTTCTCTTACGCTCCATTTGGTAATGAGGAAAGAATGGACAGAAAAATAAAATAAAAGAGATGAAAAAAGAAGAAATTAAACAAGTAGTTAGCCACATAGTTTTTATTCACAGCAGGACCCTTGATAGTGCTTCTGCAAATTATACTATACCCGTCAAACTCTTATCACCCCTATTGGATCATTTGGATAACCAGTACCTTGGCTAGGTTACTTGGATCCTTGTAAATATATAAAGTATCCGTGTCGGGCACTCGACATTCAAACTCACCGCAAACTACGAGTGAAAAACCTATATGAAAATGCCCTGAAGGCACTTTGAAACACCATTTATCCAAGAATTCTTTTTTAGTAAGAAACTTGAATATTTTGGTATATCCTGGTAGCTTTGAGATGGAAATTCTATGAATTTAACACTTAAGGCAAATATCAACACCAATACCGGAGTCCACGCAACATAAGAGCTTGGTTGAATGTATGAGTTGTTTAACATTTAATCGAGTGCAACTTTTAAAAACAATAATCCATTTCCAACTTTTCATTTCCCAGTAAATGACAAAACTATTTTTCTAGAATTGTTAATTAGCCAATGTCTATTGTTCTTTTCCATGGAGCCCAGTATCACCAATAATTGCATAGCAACATTCTAACTTCATAGTATACTAATGCCCAATTTATGGACTATAACTTGTGACAGTTTTGCATCTAAAACAGAGAAAATGAAAGTCACTGGGTAATAGGTTTTACAAAGGGGTAGCAACAGGAAAAATATACAACAAAGGGGTAGCAACAGGAAAAATATTACTGGATATATTTGCATTGTCAATAAGGGAAAAATTCAGCAAAAGAATTCGGGTATTTTTCAAATAAATTCGAAACCAACATAGACAAAATAAACATAGACAACATAAACAGAGTAAATATGTCACAGACACAGAGCATTAGGTAAGCATTTTCGAAAAATCTAGGGTTTTGATTTTTTGAATAAATCGAAAAATAGAAAGACAGATGGATCGAAATAGAGGGATGGATCGAGATCGAGATCGAGATCGAGAGAGAGAGAGAGAGAGAGAGAGAGAGAGAGAGAGAGAGACCTGGAGATCGATTCGTGCTTCGCGGCTCGTGCTTCGTCTTCGCCGTTTGTTCGACCTGCAACACAGAGAGCAAGAAGTTAAGGTTTTTCAAAACAAAACGAAACGGAGAGAAGGTACGATGGAGGTAGAGAGAGAAGAACCTTGATCGATGGATGGGTTCTTGTTCAACGAACTAGGGTTTTCTGGCGTCTTCTTCTTCGCCGAACGTGAGATTTTTGAATCGCCTCTCTCTCCTCTCTCTCTGGAAACGCGTGATCTGAGGGGAAAAAGAGTGGATTTGGGTTCTTATAGTGACCCGATTCAGAAGACCCGTACCCATATAACCCGTACCCATGACCCGCGAGTATTGTTTTTACCCGTTTGCTCCCTCAGCCGTTGGATCAGATCCAACGGCTCACGCGTGAGGTCCGGAATTTAGCAATTTCCGGGAGTTTGGAGGTGAAGGAAATTGTATATATATATATATATATATATATATATATATATATATATATATATATATATATATATATAGTCCACTTCCCCTCCAAACTCCCTTAACTTGTTAAATTCCGGACCTCATTAATTCCGATCGAATTTCGATGATCCGAACCGTCCAATGTGTTTAAAAGGTGTTTTTTAGGGCCCCCGCGAGAAATCATCAAAAAAAAATACCGGGAAGGACTTGATCCGAGCAATTTTCACAAAATTGTACATATACAGTTTTTGTGAAAAATGGCTCGGATCAAGCCCTTCCCGGTATTTTTTTTTGCTGATTTCTCGCGGGGCCCCTAAAAAACACCTTTTAAACACATTGGACGGTTCAGATCATCGAAATTCGATCGGGATCAATGAGGTCCGTAACTTAAGAAAATCCGGGAGTTTGGAGGTGAAGTTCGATGTGTATATACATATATATATATATATATATATATATATATATATATATATATATATATATATATATATATATACTCTCTATTGTAAAAATCTGGCCTAGCCGATTTTGATCATAATATACAGACTCGCTCATCGCTCCCATGGAGGTACCTGATCTTGGGGAAGCACGTAAATTCTTGTGTTGATTAATTTCCTTTACTGTTTTCGTATTCTGTTGTGTTCGTCTGGTGATTATTCTAACAGAATTGAGTGATACACATACGATTTTTCATCTTACCGATAAAAGGTCGGAAGACCATTAGGTTACGTAAGGTGGATTTTTAAATCCTTGATAAGACCTCAAAATGCATATTTTTAAATATTTTGCTTACACCAAAATTAGAAATAGAAAGGGGTTAGGTATATATCTATTAATAACATATAATTACATTCACAATTAATCCCAAAAGATTTTTTTTCTTTGATAACCAGGTGTCTGGGTTAGCTTTCGCACACTTCGACTAATCCTGGGAGACCAATCCCACTGTCCACTAGCGGGGGCCCCATTTAAAGTCAGAACAAAGCTCTGTATGGACTGGCCCCAAAGGAGTTGATAGCATCTAAGAGGTTTCGAACCTGAGACCTTAGGAGGGAGCAAACTCCTAAGTTTCAAGCTTTGACCACTAGGCCAACCCCTTGGTGTTAATTAATCCCAAAAGATACACTGGAATGCCAAACAAAAAAATATTTAAGTAGAGAGAGGAAGAGGAGAGGGTCAATTCGTTCTAGACTTCCGGCCCTCGAAGGGGGAAAAAACCCCAAATTTGCTGCCTTTGGTTCAACTTTTTGTGGTAGACTGAAGTCAGAGAATTAAAGAGAGGAAAAATGATCTGGTGTGGTGAGGAGGATTGGTAATTGTAATATTTGCTATACTTTTGGTATACAAAAGACAAAAAAAAAAATACAAAATTAAAAAAAAATATTTATTGGAGTATTTTGAATTTAGTAAGAGTGTTTGAGAGAAATGTGCAAAATTAATTTTGCAACAGAAGTAGTGTTTGAGAGATATGTACAGAATACGTTTTGTAGGTCTTGTTAATGAAAATGGAAAAAATAGAAAATGAGAAGTCAAAAAGCTCTCAAACCCCTCTTTTTCACTTCTTCATTCTAACTCTCAAAATTGAATACTCATTATTATCTCAAAATGTGTTTTGCAAGGAGACTGCCAAACACACATATATAAGTCATTTTTTCCCGTTAAAAAAAAAAAAAACACACACACACATATAAGTTCAAAATGAAGAAATGAAAAGTCAAAAAATTGACTGCCAGACAACTTTCTAGAAGTATGATTGGTATAGCATGATCTCACTTATTCAAGTACCGCGTGATTCCCAGCCCTAATTTCATACTACTACTTGGGAAAATGATTGGCGTACACCAGGACGTGTACATCACATGCACACCAGCACATCCCAATCGTCCAAAAGTTTTTTTCAACGTTTCAGATTTGAAATGAATTCTTACCGGTAAGAATTAACACTTACCGGTAAGAATTTATTTCAAATCCGGACCATTGATTCTTGAAATGGACGATTGGGACGTGCTGGTGTGCATTTGGTGTGCGCGTCCGTGGTGTGCGCGTAGAATTGTTCCTACTACTTGTGTTCTACGCTAAACATGTAAAACAAGGCTAGAAACACTGAAAGTCAAAAGATTTTAAAACAACGGCCATCTGGAGAAGTAAGCGTGTGGTCCCTTCCCCTCTGCTGATGAGTGCTGGAATATCATACACCATCAAATTTAATTAATTTTTGGGTATTTTCTTTGTTTCTTTTTTTTTTTTTTTTTTTTCGGTTTGTAGATTGTATTAGGGCTTTATTTTGTTGGGTTGAATAGAGATTCTTTCTTCTGGCTGAAAACAAAACAAAACAAAAAACAAATTTAATTACGCACAGAAGTATAGTGTTCCTGTACGTATATTTGTAATTAACGGAAAATTACTCTACCGTGTTTTACCGGAAAACTTTTTTTTTTGAACGGCAAAGAATTTTATTAATCTTTGAAACGAGTACAAAGATCATTACCGGAAAACTACTTCTTGAGTTTTTGTCACAATTTGTCTTTTTTTATTTTGACCCCATAAATAGTTGCAAAAACAAAACATGCAAGGCTAAACCATCAAATTTAGAGTGGTTTGGCTCAATAATTCGTTTTTTTTTTTTGTCTTTATTCAATTTTGTTGTGCATTTTTTTTTTTTTATGGATTATTGGTTTATCTTGACGAGAGAAATCTAAAAAGTAAAAACTTAGGCTTAGAACTGAATTTTTTTTAATAAAGACAAAAGGTGTCCAATGATCCACATTTTTTTGTCTTTATTCAAAAAAAATTAATTTCGAACGTAATTTTTAATTTTTAAATTCTTGTCGTCGAGAAGAAGTTATGATCCAGAAAAAATTGGTGCAAAATTAACAAATATGCAAAAAATTTGGATAAAGGGAAAAAATAACCCAAATGGGTTATTTAGCCAAACCACGTACTCATATTCTGATTTTAAGAAGTAGCTCCACCAATTGAAAATTTTAACACAGTACTGGTTGAAAATGGTCGCGAGCTCTTTGTCAAAATAACGCAATAGATTTACTCATAAATTTCTTAATTTTCAGCTTATTTTGTGAAGTTCTAGCCTTACACGGAATTCGTTGTATGTTTTGATTTGTGTTTTCAACATACAATTATTTTGCTTGTACAATTACGTACATTTGTGTTTTGAAAATCATTATCTTCCTACAGTAGAATGGAACACGCTTTCATAAACTGCCAAATTCATAACATGCAAGTTAAAAACCAGTCAATTGTAACAAGCTTTGCTCTTTTTCCCTTTTAGAAAATTCATCTCCAAAATTTTACCACATCGTCATTCATGTTTTTTCTTCTGCAGTCATTTTTTATCAATCTTTTCACCTTTTGGATGTATATGTGACAACTCTATTCAAACAATAAACAAATTTGTTAAAAATACTTTAAAAATTAACTAATAACAAAATAATTACGAGTACATCTATAAACTACTCGAGATTTCAGAAACAAAAGTAAAAAATGGCACATAAAGCAGCAATTATTTGAGGGCCCAGCGTCTGCAGCTGTCGGAGCCCTCTTTATTCTTTATGTATTTAGGAAACATCGGAGCAATACGTCTTGTGGCTAATTTGAAAAAATTGATTTTTTATTTTTTTTTGTTTTGTAATTATTCTAATTTTTTTTTGTATATGTTAGTTTTCGGTTGATTTTTTGTGGTTTCTTGGCTTGTCTCGATTAGATGAATCTAAAAAGTATAAAATTATTAGCCAAACTTAAAATTTTGTGAATAAAGATGAAAAATAATCCAAAAAACTAGTTTATTTTCGGCTTTATTAAAAAAACTATTACTTTTGACCATAATTTATACTCTTTGGATTCGTCTCGACGAGATAAATCCAGAAACCACAAAATCTTGACGCAAAACTAACAAATGCAAATTTTTTTTGAATAAAGACAACGAAAAACCAAAAAACCAGTTTTTTTAAATTTAGCCAAAGGAGTAAACTGGAAAAGAAAAAGAAAAAAAACTGTATTGAAAATTTTTTTTGAAGAGAAAAAAAAAAACACTGTATTGATTACCAAACAAAAAAAAAAAAACTCCAATGACTTGGTTGTGTTTCTTAGGGATGGCAATGGGTAGGGTATGGATCGGGGGACCCTATTCTACCCCCGATTCCCAATTGAGAAGTTCTTCCCCATCCCCACCTCCATACCCAAAAGGGATAGTGGACAATCCACCATACCCGCCTCCCGTTGGGGATCGGGTATATTCGGGTAAATCCATATCCAAACTAATTGAAAAAAAAAAGAGAGGAGAAGATCTAATTTATGTGTTCTATACTAACAAAAAAACCATTTAAAACAAAATAGAATAGAAAGTTGCAAAGAAATAATAGTCTACCAAGATTATATACAATTTTAAAAACTACCATCATTAAACTTTTTTTAACATTTAACCATATATAGTTTTAATTTGAAACAATATACATAAATTATACCAATATGCATACTTATATATACACACATACATATACTACTATATGCCCGCATATATACATACATTCATAAAAATATGTATACAATTTGAAACGGGGCGGGTATGGATATTCGGAGACGGGTATCACAAAATCATACCCGCTCCATTTCCAACCGGGGATTCTTTAAGTTCTACCATACCCGCTCCTATTGGATGAAAAATCAAATAATATCCGCCTCCAAATAGCCGAGTTTGGGGCGGGTATCCATCGGGTTTGGGGAAATTGCCGTCCCTAGGGTTTCTTGATTTTTGCTTCTATAAAGGTCTTGGGATGCATATGCTGTCGGGGTCCGGAGTGTCAACCTTGTCAGATGCTTAATATTTTCCATTGTGATGTCATTGTTGCCGTGTTCCTTTTAATCGATTAATAAATGATTTTCTTTTATTGAGATAAAAAATGATTCATACATAGATATTTTAGCAACCGTCCGATGGGTGCCACGAGTCACGTTAATCGGACGACTCAATACACAATTGTGTTTAATCTGTGTCGAAATATATGTGTGTGCTTGTAGGATTGAAAAAGGGGCCATAGAGTAAAGGACAATTTCGTACGTACAATTTAATGTATTAGTAGTAATTAGCAGTAGCATTATTTTTCTCTCTCTGCGCTTGGAAAACAACGGAAAATTGATCTATGAACGTTCGTGGACGCTTCCATTGATCAGAAGACAACATATAGAAACTGCTAGCAGCAATAACAATCTCCTAATAAATACAGAAACAAAGCAAAGAAAAAGAAAAATACAGGTAGCCAGAACCCTGTTGACTGAAAGGAAATGGATGATACTATCTCCGTTTCAAAATAAGTGTCAACTACGAATTAATTTTTTTATTTGAAAAATTGCATGTACAATTTGAAAAACGATACACGGAAGTACTTAATTTTTTTATTTGAAAAATTGCAAGAGAGAGAAAGGCTGGACAAAATATTTGTAGTTGAAATAGGAAGTAGCAGTAGGAAAAATATCAAAACTACTAGAGTGTGATTGTAAGGCAGAATTGAGAGATGAAATATAGCATTGTTGTTATGTTTGTGAGAAGAACCCACATCAATATATAAGAAATAGAATACAAGCCATAATCTGTTAGGTAACAAATCACTCCTATTATTTTGCAAGATTTATAGGAAAACAAGGATAGTGGTATAATTTGTTGGAGTAAGAATAGGGGACTAAGTCAATAGGTAAAAAAACGAACTCCCATATATCTCTCCAATGTTAATTATTTGCTTAAGAATTTTCTCCATAAAATATAAATGTAAATTATTTAAAGCAACAAAACGTAAAATATTAAATTAGAACAACAATCCCCCACATAATTTAAAATTTTACAAGAGTGCTTTTACTGCGCAATAGGTATAGGTGTCTTCCGGACTTGAACCTACACTTAGTGTTAGTAAGTTTCAGTTTGAAGAACCGTAGTGAATGAATCTTGAACTAGGCCCTTGATTTCAAACTTAAGCCTACCACACACAGAGTACAGGAAACATTATGATTCTGGAACGGTTTTGCGCGTTAGACGGTCATGTGCACGTATCTCGTTTCTATGAGTGTCTTTAGAGAATTGCCTAATTTCCCACGGCAGCGACCCCACTGCCACACTCATATAGGTGTGTCCTCCAAGGGTTGTTTGTGACCAACACCCCGTAGAAATCCTACCTTGGACACATTCAGAGCTAAGCTCTTTCTATCGTCACATAACATGCACATAGCATGAGCATTATCACCATAGGAATAGGACCAGGGATTCCCCTCTAATATTTTAGTGCTCCTCCTAGTCACCATTCAGCTTCGTTGTTACCTATTGAACCTTATTCATGTGATCTCCAATTACAAAGGTTAGGTATCCACCGAGGTGGCTAACTTACATGCTTTAGTCCAATTCCCCTTGATGATTAACAAATTAGCCTTCATACTAATTAGAGAATACTTTTTGTTCTTTTTTAAGATACAAACATTTCTCAGATATTTTTTTTAAGACGTCGAAGACTAGCCTGCGCTCTAATCTTTTCTCATGAGAATTCTCTTTGGGCTGATCAGGCCCCCACATTTCTAGATATTTATCAGAGCTCCAATGCTACTTCATTTCAAGCTTGCCAACATTTACTACCTGAAAATATTTATCCACCATTCTCCAACACAAAATTAGTGAAGTTTAAATCATGTGGCAATTGGTATAAAATTAAGATAATATACTTCACTTCTTTAAAAGAATTTATTTAAGTCATTGCAAGTTGGCCAACATCCACCAGAATTTTTTTCAAACAAAATTCTATGACACAAAGTTAGTATTGTATCATTAGGATAAATCTTTAAAGGTCGTGAAATTACCATCCACCGATGATCATGGCAATGAACCCCCACATTTGTCTATAATTTTTTCTAACTGACCATACACCAAATTTGCTAGAAGCAAATTAATTTATATGAATAAAATAAAAAGCATTCACGTTGAGCAACCAAGTACTTGGACATACCTTTGTAAGATACATATCTCTGCAACCACAAAAGTGTGTATTAAGCTTAGGCTTCAGCAGATTACTATTAGAAGGGTAGGTGCCAACTTTATGACCTTAATAAGTTTTGCAATTATAATGGTATGCCATCACATAACTATATCAACAATTTTCCTTTTGGCAATGTATTAACTTATTGGTGTAAAATGGAAAACTGAAAGTCTAATACTTTCATATGCACCAGACCTGTAAAACATCCATTGCAGGCATTGATCTCCCTCAGTTAGCTACTAATTAATCACAATAATGATAGTCCAATTTTAGGTTGCTACCACTGAAATATCAAACAAGCAATATTTATATATGCGAATAAAGAAAAATATATCCTTTTCACATATGGTTTTATGGACTACTCGCCATTTTCAACTAACTACTGTCTTTTTTTTTATTTTTTATTTTTATTTTTTACATAGAAGTCAAATTACAGATATGAAGACTTGTTTACATGATAAAGTAATGATAACTGCTAAAACAAGTCTAAGTACGAAGAACGTAGACAGTCTCAAAGCATGTAGATATTACTCAAATATTATAGTTCCCACAAGTCAAACACTAGACCTTGTTCTAGAAAAAAGAATAAATCTCTTACAGATATGCACACAAAATATTGCTCCTTTTGTTGCAATTAGCATTAGAGGTGGAGAACTAAGAGTTCTTATGAGGTCCACAATAAGCAAAGTTAGTGACTTTTTAATTTACCCTGAAATAATTGAACACCAAAAATTCTGAAAGTCACTTGAATCGTAAACAATCCGTAATAAATTCAATCACCACAAACATGATTTTAAGAAAGACTACGGTATCAATTTTTCCTGACACATTTAAGAACTGAGAATTTCAAAAAGAAGCTCTTGCCATCTTTTATTGAACATGAGAAGTAAAATTAAGAAAACAATTGCAATACAAAATAGACTTTTGTTATATCCATGGAATGTTTTTCGTCGAAGCATTTCAATACTAGCCAAACATAAATTTTCAATTACAACCACTTATAAGCCCCCATATTCAACAGTTGCACAAATTTAAATAGGATAAGTTGGATAACTAGATAATGCAGACAAAATTGTGCCTTGATACAAAATTTTTTTATATCATCATTGGAAGTGCTAAGTCAAAAAAATTTTAGAACATCATTGGAAGTGCTAAGTTCTATTTGGTTTCATCCTCCTCTCATTCATACGCCTCAAATCGTCACTCACCCCAATGAAACATTGTGGACGCCCCTCCAAAGATCGATTCGGAGTCGCCACCCGGGTTTTAACGGATTGCCCCCGAGGAACCGAACTCGATTGACTCGCGCCTTATTCAATGGACAATGATTACTGACCCGTCATCACCATACTATCTTAGGTTCGGGAGCTTAGTTACGAGAGGGGAAGGGTTTTACGGTACCCCCTCGCCCAGTTCGAAGACCGGTCTCTACTTGACTTTTGTGGGATCATATAAGAGATGTATGCAACTCAACTTTGAATACGTATGAGAAATAGGGGATGAGAGTCATATAATGATGATAAACACGTCAATGGATTATGGTGTATGCATGTGAGGTGTGAACTACATGAGTGATGATGATGATAGATGGATGCAAATTATAAACAACAACAAATAGCAGAAAAACAACATTAATGCATGCTAAACAGGAGTTAAAAGCTGAAAATAACATAAACAACACACAAAATGGACTAAACCAATTTGACCCTCCTTCGGAGGCTTGAGCGCTTAAAGAGAACAGTATGAGCGCTCGAACCTCTTTCTCCCACACATTTTCATTATGCTTTTTGATGATTCTGGTTTGTTGTAAACATGTTTGATGTACTTTAAATTGCTTGAAAATGATACTTTGATGACTGAGCAGAAAGGCATAATCATGCTAACATAAGCTTGAAGCTTGAAAATGATCTAAACAAGGCAATGGAGACACAAGGAGTGAGAGTGGATAGCTATGAAACATTCCAGAGTGCTTAACCCCTTTTTGGACAACTTAGATGATGAAAGCACTTGATGGATCAAAAGGAAGTTTGAGCGCTCGAAGAATAGAGCTTGAGCGCTCAAACCCTCTTCATGGCTTAAGCTTTCTGGATGTTTTTCTGCCTTTGTTTGATCATTAACAACCTTGAAATGAAACTACATGGCATGATTGAACTTAAGATTTCAGAAACATTGATAAAATAAACTTGAGGTTTCCATTTGAGTGAGATATAAGCATTGGGCCATGTGTAAACATGATTAGAATGAGAGAGGGAGAGAGAGGATCAAGTTGGCTTAGCCAAACAACAACACACACACTCACTACATCAAACTTAAAACAAAGGATAAGGTCGAAATAAACTGATCAACAAACATAAACAAGAACAGGGTTTGAGCGCTCAAAGAGATGTGTTTGAGCACTTAAACACCATTCTAAGAGCATGGATTCTCGTGGCTTTTGACCACTTTTGATGTTGGCATGCACTAGAATCATCTCATTACTGTCTAAGAAGATATAATGTTTCTGTTCATTTTACAAAACCACACAAACATGGGTTTGATGAAGATCCACACTATTCTTATGGCTTTTGGGGTCTTTGATCAATGATAAAAAAGCAAAACATATGGGTTCGAAAGAGTATTGACCCATCAGAAGCCATGAGAAAGGAAGTACCATCATTAAAGATGATTAAAAACCACAGAATATAGAAGAAGCTTAGACAGTTTGAACGTTCAACTACGGACATTGAGCACTCAAGCCATCTTGAGTTGGGATTTTGTAAAGTGTTTTTCTTCAATATTTAAGACCTTGTGAGTTCATTAGAGGTATAACAGACCTCCATGAACCCACTGGTCTTCCTCAGAAGCACCAACCCGTAACTTTTACAAGGTATTACTACCTTTAGGCTTTGATTTGAGCTTGAACTTGATGGTTTAATGGATGAGTGAGGGTTGGCTAGGTCTGAGAGCACAATGTGAGCTGTTTTGGATAGAATAGGAGGAGTGTGGGTTGGATTGAGTTGATTTCGAGTGGATAATGGTGTGTTGTAGTGAGAGAATATGAGGATCAAGTGGGTTCTTGTTGATTGAAGGTGATAGAGCTTGGATTAAAGGGTGAGGTTGGTGAGTAGGCTCTGGAAATGGAGTTCTAGAGAGAGAGTGAGTGAAAAATCAGAGTGTGGTGGAGTGTATTGTGATGTAACCTTTGTAAATGAGGTGAAAGGGTGGGTTTTATAGAGGTAAATGGGTGTGAAAATGGGTTTAATTGAAATGGTGGGTCTATTAGGACAAATTAGGCCCACCCTGGGGTCTATTGCATGCATACGAGCAGCAACTTAGCGGCTGTACGCATGCCATGCAGTCAGAATCTCATCATTAGATACCCTACCAGCAACAAACTGGACAGGGATTGAGCGCTCAAAGCCCTTTGAGATCAGGGGTTGATTTTGGGTTATTTTGATAATTGAGGGGTGTTTTGGTCATTTGGGTTGGTTTAGATTATTTAGGAGTGGTTTAGGGTGGTTTAGTGCAAGTTCAAGCCTCGTTCTTAGCTTCAAGGTACGCACGGGTGGTTTTCTCATCATCGGGAGTGCTTGACAAGTATCATAGGTCAAAATCGGGGTGTCTACAAACATACATGCAGCTGTATAAGAAATTACGGCTAATTTTCAAATCAGTAAAGTTCACTTCTTAGTCACACACATGTATAAACTTCATGTCAAGATGCAAGAATGTTGTTCCTTTCAAAATCAAGAGATGTCACATTGTATAACTACATTTACAAGTTGATAACATTTAAATAACCAAAGTACAAGAATACTATTCGAATTCCATGATGCATAGCAAAGTGAGAAATGCATTAAGGTAACTTGTTATGCATGAAATCCAAAGTAGGCGTACAAACCAAATTTTTTTTTTAATTACTCATTCAGCCATAAAATTATGATTGATGCTTAAAATAATGATGACCAATAAAATTTGGTATAACTACATCAAATGAAGTGCGGCTATCAAATGTCATATGGATTCCTTGTAACGGCAAGTCAATTGAATTAAGAGCATATAAAATAATCATCTCAACAATGAAGTCCTTGGATTTATATGCTCTATTCCATTTCTTCTCTATTTTTTTTTAATACAAAAGCATTAATCCCTATTGACACCCAAACTAAAAATTATTCTAGCAGAATATCCTAAATTATCTTTCCTAAGATTGTTGGGGAAAATATATGAACTAGGAATTTATGTTAGAATAATAATTCTAAATGATATGCATTAAACAAATTACGGAAATTAGATAAATAGAGAAAGGATTAGAAAAGCCTATGAGGTGGTCGAGGCATGCGAAATCGAGCTCTCCTTAGGAAAGATACACCCCCTTCTGCACGAGGTTGAATGATGCTCCTTCCCTTGACATCCAACTAGCTATATCCAACATAAGAGAAAGGCTGGACAAAATATTTGTAGTTGAAATAGGAAGTAGTAGTAGGAAAAATATCAAAACTACTAGAGTGTGATTGTAAGGCAGAATTGAGCGATGAAATATAGCACTGTTGTTATGTTTGTGAGAAGAACCCACGTCAAGAAATAGAATACAAGCCATAATCTGTTAGGAAACAAATCACTCCTATTATTTTGCAAGATTTATAGGAGAACAAGGATAGTGGTATAATTTGTTGGAGTAAGAATAGGAGATTAAGTCAATAGGTAAAAAACAAACTCCTATATATCTCTCCAATGTTAATTATTTGCTTAGGAATTTTCTCCATAAAATATAAAATGTAAATTATTTAAAACAACAAAACGTAAAATATTAAATTAGAACAACATAAACTTTGTTTTTTTATGCAAATTCTAGGCGTATCAGATCAACACAAAAGGAAGAAAAACCTAAGGCAAACCAAAGAAAGGAAAGCAGCTTGTCAAGCGACTTCCATGAGCTGTGCTACGCCCATTGACATGCAAACATCTTTATTTTAGTTTTTAGTTTGCTATTTTTATTTTTATCTAGGTCCGCTGAACATTGATCGTATCATGCATAGTCCATCTTTTAAATTTTTTTAATACACATGTTCACCACCAAAGCAAAATCCCGGCTCGATCTTTCATGCCTCAGCCTAAACCTCAATCCCAGTAAACTCACACCTGATCCGTGAAACATCAGTCCCATTACCATTCCGGACCACCGTCCTCATTTTGTCTTCCTTTATATATGGAAAATCTAAAATGTTATCTAAAAAGCAGCCTTAACCTTATTTTGCCATTTACAAAAATATTGATTCTAGTGTTCGAAATTCACGAAAATATAGTCACCGTAACGGGCGGCAGGCGGGTGACCAGGGTGCATGACCCCTTGGTTAAACGGTCGGGGTCGGGTCCCAAACATTCCAAACCAATCAATTTGAGTCGAGTGATGTGGCGGACAAAGTCGGCTTTGGGCTAAAACTCGTAAAGCCTCCGCTTTAAGCCCTTAGATTTTGACAAATTTTGAGGGCCCAAGTTATATAGGTCCATATAGTAATTAGAGCTACACAGAAATTAAAGTTAATTTGTTAATTTTAAGTCCTAATTTAAAATAAGGTCCCAAGTGAAAGAGCCTAAACATGATATAATTTGGCCCCTATTTTGTTACAGTTATAAAAAAACTAAGGGGGCTATGTGTTAAAAAAGAAGTTAAAGATCATCGCCTACCAAGTACTTACTTATTTTCGAGAATATCCACGCCCTTCTGACAAGGCTTCTTCTTTTGTTTTATTTTTTTCCTCATTACAGCTGCTCTTCTATTTTTTTTAGTGAAAAAAACTTACAATTTTCTTAACCCACCCACGGCCCACCAATTAATATTTTGCCAATAATAGTTATCAATTTTGGTAACCTATGCTCTCAAATGTTTATGATCAAAGGTTTTTTTCCTCAAATTATTTATTATTATGCAAAGTAGATTGTGGGCTTATTTAGAATGGTTCGCTTCAATTAAGCCTCACAAACTCAGAGCCAGCCTTGGTGACGGGTGGGCACCAAACCCGACCTTTGCACACATTGTTCTTAAAAGAAATCTTACTTCTCCCTATCTCTTCCCTTCAATGTTACGCTACGCTTGGTTTCTTCTCACAAAAGCAAGTACAAAAAGTGAGTGGGTTCTCAACTTCTCAAGCATATTGGATTCACTTTTAGTAATGCATTGCCCAACAACATCACTCACTCACTCTTGCAACATATGTTATTATTAACTTATATCTCATGCGGCCATAATCTAACATGTTTATTAATTCTCTCGAAAAAGTTGTGTCCTACCATCTTTGTGTTCTTGTGGTGCACTTACACTACTTGTGCAAAGTACACAGTACTCCACCATGTTTTTAGGAGCCAGTAGAGGGGACCCATAAAAAGATATTCTTAGTGGCAGCTCTAAGAATTTTGTTCCGTTAATTGGGTGGATATGTTTTTGTTTAATTCTAACAATTAAGTTGAATAAACTCTCCACTTGATGAAATTACTTAGAGAAAAGCTTTCAGTTTTAAGTTAAACGACCCAATTTAAAAAAAAATCAATCTTAATTTGTTTTTCTTCTGTAGTTTGTTTGTATTCTTGGGAGCTATTTGTGACGAGGTCCGTAAGGCCCTATTTTCAGGCCAGACTTATATAGTTTGGGGGTCCTATATAGCATGTAATTAGGAATAATTTAAAGGATGAAATATGTGTAAAAATTATAGAGAAAATTTAAAACTACAAATGAAAAAACTGAGGTTCCTAGGTTAACTGTTGACCGTTAAAAAGTGAGGTTCTTAGGTTTGTAACTTGGGGATTTGGGAATGCCTAGAAGAGTTGCAGCACTAGATAACTGTTGACCGTCAAAGCATTTCTTTTCCTGTTGTAATGATTTCATTTTCATCTTTATGATAATGAAGATTTCTTTTGCAGATAAAAAAATAAAAAAATAACTTGGGAATGCCTAGGACCGAGCTTGGCTATTTTGGGTCCACTCTTGCACGGAAAACTCTTATTATTGTCTTTGTAATTTTGTTTTTTTCTTTTAATATTTTTCTCCTCTTCGAATTTTTTGGGTTGACCATTCGTTGTCATTCAAGATAATTCTTGTCTTTTAATTTTTTTAATATAATCGGTGTGATCTAATTTTTTGAATTAACCTTTCGTCGTGGCGAATGGAATCCAAAAAATAAAAAAAATACAGTTAAAAGTCTCATAAAGTTACTTAAAGAAAAAAATTACCAAATTCAGTTTTCACTGTTTTTAGTCTTGTCTTATCTAGATTTTTTCAATTTTAGTTTATATTTTTTATTTTTTCAGCAAAATAAACTTTTAATCCAAAATAATTTGACAAAAAGGTAGAAAAACAAAAACACACGAGATGTCGATAATACCCATTGTATTTTAAAAGTAATTTGCATAATCACCCGAGCATCAAAATCAATCATAAAAATAAGACTTGAATTCCGATTAAAAAAATTCCGATAAAAAAAAAATGTAACACTTGAATTTACTGACTTTAAAACTCAAATATCACAGTTTTTTTTTTTTGAACGGCGAAAGAAATTTTATTAATCTTGGAAATGATTACAAGATTAAAGGGAGAGAAGAAAAAAGGCATCACAACGAAAAGGATGCATCCCAACTAGGTTGACACTCATCCACTCGACAATCATATGCCTCCCCAACCCCACAAAGCACAGTTGGCAAGAAACCAACTGGAAGCCAAAAAAGAAAACAGCAACTGGGCTCATAAGAGTATACCCGAAAGAAGGTACAATAATGATCGCCTAACCCAAGCCTAAACAAAATATCTACTCAGATATAGCATAAGTTCCCATCAATTCCCACCAAGCATCATTAACAAAGGCAGCATCTTTAGACAGAAAAATCTAGCAGCAGCAGCAATTGTGGTAGAAATAGAAGGATAGCAGCAGCTAAGGTAGCAAATGTGGACTGTTGCACAGCTCAAGCATCACCTCCCCATTTCTGAATTGTTGCCCTCATTAAGTCAAAGCTTCAAAGTCTTTTCCAGCCCAACCAAATGCTTGTAAACAGATTGGGAAAAGAGAATTCATCAATCTGCTCAGAACAGACCAGACAAACCAAAGACAGCAAAAAAAAAAAAATAAAAGACACCCAAATACAACCCAGATATTTGGGCAATGGTGGCTTCAAATATCACAGTTGATACTTGATACAACATGGGCCCACCTTTTTTCTTTTTGAAATAATAAGCCAAAAGGAGAGATACCTTTCAATAATTTATTAACTCAAACAAAAATGTTGTCCGTAAGATCTCCTCGAGAGATGCTCCACTAAAAAAGGAATTTACATAGAAAAATGCAAATGCCATGGCAACAATCCAAAATTCCAAAGAGTGATGGTTTTAGTGCTCACTTCTTTTAAAATGGAGATCAAACAAAATTGTCTCCTATTTGGACTTTAGCTTGTATGATACGTTTTGGATTCCTCTACTGGAGTATTATACTCCATCAATCATCGTGTTGTGCTTTCTCAGTACCTTCTGTTCCATTTTCTAATGAGCAATCCCAAAAAATTACCCCGAAAATATTCCCAAAAGTGAAATTAATGGTTCAAATAATTAAGCATCCAAGTGAATTATACCATTGATTTCACTTTTGGAGAAATTTTCGGATTCCATAGCATTTTCCTTTTCTAATACAGTTAAAAGTGTGTGGTTTGTGAAGTGTTTGAGATATGTATGCAGAATGTAATTCGCAACAAGACTAGTGTTTGAGAGATATGTGCAGAATATATTCTGTAACTATTTTTGTTAACAAAAATAGGAAAAGTGAAAAAGGAGAAGTCTCTAAACCCGAAAACCAAAAACTCATTTTTACAGAATGTGTTCGGGCTGTGGTATGCCCTACACCTAAAAGTAGAAAATGGAAAAAATAGATAACCAAACACGCCCTTATCTGATTTGTCACATGGAATAGAAATCAGCCGAATTCAGAAGGCTAGTAAGGGCATCTCCAATAATGGTAGTAGTGTAAGGAATAACGCAGTTAGCTATCAATATTGTTCATTTTTTTTTGGTTAAGTTTCAAGTGTTTTGCTGTCATGTGATTTAAAAAACAAATTTTAACTGTCCTTCGTGTCCTCTGGCATGGGAAAATTATACGTTCACGAAACAACGGAGAAATATGCAGTGCTTTTATGAAGTGTTCCCTGGCCTTTTCATTTTTTGGCACACGAAAAGAAATAGTCCGAGGAAGGGAATCTTACCTTTGGCAAAATTCACACTTTTGACTTCCTGCTAAAGAATAAGAAATGTAGTCAAGATTAATTTTTCGTCCTTCATTAAAAAAAAATCACATTATGTTAGTTTCATGTTGATTATTTGTGGACTGTTGGTTTGTCTCGAAGTGAGGAATTGAAAAAGTACAAAATTATTATCAAAATCTTTAAAAAAAAGTTCACTAAAGACGAAAATAATTCAAAACAGACCTTTTAGATTATTTTTGTCATTATTAACATAAATTTTAGTTTGGTTAATAATGTTTTCCTTTTAGATTCATCTTTTCGAGACGAACTAATAACCAACAAAAAATCAATGCAAAACTAACAAATGTGAAAAATTTGAATAAGCACATAAAAATAATGTGGCTCAATTAGTTAGCCAGAACACCCTAAGTTGGCCAATTTAAAAAAATTATGACCCAGACACTCAGGGGGTGTTCCGCTAAGGGTGTTTTTAAAATAAACTGGCTTTTCACGATTTTTTATGTGATGAATTGTGAGAGAAAATGACTTGTACTAATTTTTGAAAAAAAACTGTTTTTTGTTACTGGAACACCCCTTCTTTTTTTTTTCTCTTTTTTTTTTTAAAATTTTATTTATGGTGTTCCACTATTCCATTTTGAATTTCCCTTAATAAGTGTTCATTTCAAAAAGTTACTTGGTAAAAGTTGGCAAATTTCTCGTTTTACCCTTTCGAATAAATTATATTTTAAAAAGTTTTGTCGGTAGAAGTGTGTAGGTGATGGTTCTTGCTTAGTCAAATATTCAAAGAGAATAATGAACTGGAGAGGTAAGAATAGTCAACAGTAAACAAAATAGGAATGAGAATAAAGTGATTTAGGAGAAGGGTGAAGAACACAACAGGTGTGTACAGAAAAGACTAAGGTAGATAGTACCCTGGTGACGTAGGAGATGGGGAATGACCTCACAAGGAAGAATGTTCTCCTTCCACTCTGTGAATGCCCTTTTCCCTCTCTAGGATGACATACACTCTGCCAAGATCTCACCAACCTCTGGGTATTGTGAAAGGGAATGTCTCATATTTATAGGCACCTTGGATCAATGATTAGGTGTCAGGTTGTCTCTTTATAATACAATGACACGTGTCATTTCCGTATAACCTGACCGCATGGGTGACGTCATCCACTGTGCAGTTGACCTGCGCGGTGGCGCGCTACTCCACCCCTCGCGCAGCGAACCTCTTGTTCTTTTATAGTCACCAAACCACTGGATCTCCCTCATTCTCGTTAGGGCAAGGTCGTGACCTGTTCGGTCGCGCCTATACTGCAGCCAAGCCTTAGGGGCCCCCCGGGGTTCTGCATTCAGACTGCAGCAGGTGTAATTACCTGGGCTTAATTGGACTAGCTTCTCGCGTTCTCTCCCATATCTTTGGGCGGTGCTAGCCGCTTGGGCATGGGCTTTTCTCCTGGTTCGGATGGCCCATGGTTGTCCAAGTGTTGCCCTTATTGGGCCTAGGATGCGCGCCACTGAGGCACCTAGCAATGGATAGTACTGCGCTAGTGGCCCCTGCGCGGGGTGAACCACGTGTCACGCGAGTACTGTGCCACCTGGGCGACACCTGTCATCATCCCATTGGAGGGGTTGAGTGCTGACCTCCCTTACAAAGTGTAAGAGCATCAACATTAGTACTCTCAACAAAATTTGGACCAAATTATACCTAAAAAGTCACTTTTGTATTTTAGCTATTCATTTTTTTAAAAGTACAATGCATCAAACTCTCTATTCTAACTTAAATTTATTAAATTATTCTTTCTTTTCTACTTGTAATTTTCGATTTAAATGTTGATTTTTTTTTTATTCTTTTTATGGAATTTTTTCAACGCCATCATCTCATCAGCGACAGGGGAGCTCATTCTCAACTTCAGTCGGACTTCGTTGACCACTTGCTTAAACTACATAGCCAGTCATAGGACATTGTCGTTTTAAATTTCTATCTTTTGTCCCCATTTTAAATTTGGTTTGTGTTTGTAACTTTGAAATGTGTCACGTTTTAATATGTCGTGTAATTTTAATTGGAAAGTAAATTGTGTCATGATTTAAGATTATTCTTAATTTCCTATGAACCAATCAAAGAATTTGGCATAAATATTATTTGTAAAAATGTACAATTTTCTGGTGTAGTATGTTCATTTTATAGCCTTGGCAAATAATTTTTGAAAAAAGTGAGTGAATAGTGACGAGCTTAAAGAAGAAGGTACTCTTGTAAATGTATAATGTGGCAAGAGGTCTCCACATTTGTTGAGTCTAATGTTCTGCCATTGTCGTAAAAGTGGTGCATGGGCCAATTTGATGATGATCTGTCTTCGTGAAAGGCAAAGAATAAATGTTAAAAGATAATGATATCTACATAGAAAGTTAAATTTACGAAATTGACCTCTTCCAAAGAGATGGAGGTCATTTCAAAAATTAAGCCTTAAATACTCGCCCAAATTATGCCGCACTTGCTACCATTAAGAAACAACGAAAAGCAAGTAGTGAGGGCCTCGCTACAGGGTTGTAGTGAGGCCATCCGACCATCCATCTCTGTTATGAACGCTTGGATTTTAATTCAAATAATGAACGGCTCAGATCATTTGGAGTTTGGATTACATCTAATTCGTCGTTGTCGAAATGGACGGCCAGATTGGCCTCACTACAACCCTGTAGTGAATTACCTCACTACAGGGCCCCCAAATCAGCAAAGTCTAAATCAGATCCTTTTATGTGGTACTCAGGCTATGTTTGGATGACCTGATTCCTGAGTAGGAATAAGAATATGATTAGTGGGAATCAAATTCTTTGGTAGGAATATGAATATGATTACTAGAAATCGAATTCTTAAGAATTTGATACCTGGACGAATTGCATTTCCGATTTTGGATTAAATCAGTAATCTTACGTGGGAAACAATTATTTTGAAAATTTATTAAAGTCAACATTTCCTTTTCTTAATGAATGAGTCAGGAATCTGAGATTCCCATGGGGTAAGGGAGGGATCAGATTTCCACTCAGTCTGGAAATGTAATTCCTGGTTGAATATGTCATCAAGAATCACATTCCTATTCCTGTCTCTGCCAAATGTCGGAATTAGAAAAGCTTGGCATCACATTCTTGTTCCTGTCTCTTCCAAACGTTGGAATCATGGGTAGAAGGCATCGCATTCCCATTCCCCCTTGAGATTATTGCCATCTGAACTGAGCCTTAAAAGACCAAGGACTCAGGTGCTTGTATTAGCCTTAGGGAGGGAAAGGAACTTAAGAATCTGACTAGGGCAGAGCAGGTGTCACATAGATTTTATGAACTGAGGTCAGAGATTTCTTAGTTTGAAAAGAAATCTCTAACCTTCCTTGAAGAATAAAGCCCTTTGTACTTGTTGAGGCTTGACTGAGAGAATTTTAAAAAATATGTAGTTCTGTTTGTGTAGCTCTGTTTTTTTAAATTTTTTCCCTCCTTATGTTGGCTGTAATTGTTTGAGTTTGTTTTGGTGTTGTATTGGGGTGCTAATCCTCATATTGTGATCCGTTTTGGTTGTGCTTAATACTCCACAAAAGAGTAAATCTTGCACTTATCCACAAAAAGGATATTTTGATATGATATCTATATTACAATGGAGAGCAGTTTTTATCCCAGTAATATTTTTTGTCCTAGTCAGCATAATACATTTTATCACTCTCTGCCAACTCACTCCCTCTCTCTCTCTACCATTTTCCACCACTAGCCAACCACACCTAAAATTTTAAACACATTCTCTCTCTCCCATTTTTGAAATTCAAACCACATTCTCTCACTACCTCCTCTGAAATTCAAAGGACCATTAGGAACGGGTACAGAGACGTGCGCCGATTACTCAAGCCGTGCCTTCAGGCACGGGCACGACATGCACTAGTCATCTTACAACATGAAATAAAATGACACTCACAAAAGTTTAACTTAACGATCCAAACTATTCATTTTGATGTATACGTGTGTTTATTATCCATGTAAAATACCTCCGTCCATGTTTGTTTGTCCATTTACACTATTTCACTATTTCACACCCCTTACATATCTTTCAATACGAATCTCGAAAAATATTCAATATAGATCTTATTTGATATAGATCTCAATTAATTCTATTGTGCAAAATTTTAAAATTATGGAACCTAATATAAATTGAAAAGATATAAACAATTTAAAACATGGCATGAATGTTGAAAATGAACTAACAAACACGGATGGAGGGAGTACGTTGACCGGACATGGTAAGGCTGACTTTCCACTATAGTATTTTTGATATTCTCAGTACGTTTGACGGTATTTTCGGTATTTTTCATAAGTCATTTCCCTTACATACATACAAAAATATCATTGGAAACTATATTCAGTTTTAACTATAATTGAAAAACAGTATTTTTAGTACCCTAAAAATTTGATCGAATTGTATATTCATCACAAGATAGTAACTGTACAGTGAGCTTTTGTTTAATGATTTTGCCCCTCCTTCCGTCCTAACTTCCCCTCTGCTGGTTGCGGTGCTCCCCTTGAGTTTTGTAATCTTGTCCAATTGGATTCCCATCTGGAATGAGAATATCCCCTTGTAAAAAAAATGTGACATTTATGTTTCGTTCAAATGGATAGTGATCTTCGACAAAAACATACATTAGTGAGATTACAAAATGAGTAGCTTAGATCCTCTCGGAGAGGATTCACACTCTTTACTAGGGGTGTAACTAGTTTGGTTCAGTCCGGTTTTTAAACCTAGACCGAACTAGGAAACAAATAGGAGACCAAATCGTTGGTTCAATCCAATTTGTTTTTTACCCTACTCTTTACAGCTAAATTTTATCCCACAAAATAAGTGTTCGAGACCCAATTGGGGGGGAGTTTCCCAAATAATAAAAATCTGATAGAATCAACATTTTTAGCAAAATGAGGAAGCTATTTGCTACTCCCTGAGTTACAGAATGGAAATGGAGTAATTGTGAAACTCTCCTGAGTTATAGAATAGAAATAATAAACAGTACATTCCATTTTTCTATTTTTTGTTAAAAAAATTACATAATGGAAATGGAGTAAACAGCTAGCAAAACCCTTTTACCTGTAACTTTCGAGAAAATTTTCAATGCCGAGTAGGTATTGGTCACGTGGTACCCACTCGGCAATTTCAGCCGTCCAAAATATGATCCAACAATCCAGAAGAAGAGAGAGAAAACGAGGAGAGAGAGTGGCCGGGTGAGAGGAGAGAGAGGGAATCAATCTCGGCCGCTAAGATCGTGCTCGGCATGGCCACGTGGTACTCGTTCGGTACCCAAATTTTTTTCGTAACTTTCGGAGGAAAAATGGCCACAAATAAACCGTGCGTCAATACCTGGGTCGTCACTCGTCATTATAATAGCAGAGATCACGCGCTCTCCGTGTCTGCCAGCGGTCCCTCTTAGGGTTTCCAAATCTCACACCGTCCTCTAATAGGATTATTAAGAAAACCCATTTCGAACTCATATAGGATTCCAAGTCAAAAAGGTTTCAGTAGTAATAATTTAAAAGAACCAGCCAAAATCATGCTCTAACAATGCCCTTTTTTCGCCCTTCCTTCTCTCTACAGGATTTCAGTCTCCACATTGAAGATTGAACCCACTATAAATTGTATCCATCCCCTTAATTCTTTCATCCCTCTGGATTTTTTTGTACCTGTGAAGAAGTCCAGAAAAAACCTTGGATTTGTCAGATTAAACCACCGTCCCCTTAATTGTTCCATTCTCTCTCCTTCCTTTTCTGGGTTGTCTGTGTTCGCAAAGATATCAAGAAAACCAAGGGATTTCAGATCAAAGTGATTGAAAACCCCTTTTTTTTTTTTCATCTTGAGTCTCATAGTCGATTTGATTTTGATTTCGTTGAACCCAAAATATGTGCTTAGAGTCATCCCCATGATTCATTCATTCCTTTTCCTTGAAGTTATTTCTGTGGTTGTTCTCTTGTAAAGAATTCAAGGAAATATAGGTACTTCTGAACAATTCTTGTTCCCTTGATAACCCTTTTCCCCCCCTTCTTATTTCGGTATATAGATTTGATTTTCTGGGTTTCTCTATTTGCAAAAAAAT
The DNA here is from genome assembly GCA_020921065.1 of Vaccinium darrowii. Lineage (NCBI taxonomy): Eukaryota > Viridiplantae > Streptophyta > Magnoliopsida > Ericales > Ericaceae > Vaccinium > Vaccinium darrowii. Next base: position 27,368,710 of record CM037160.1, read on the forward strand.
ACCAATCCTTGGTCAATTGAAAGCCCTTTTGGTTTTCAGATTAGGGTTGATTTGGTTGGATTGAGTGTGAGAGAAAGAACAAGAAACAACAAGATGGATCAAGATGGCTCTGTGGGTGTCTGTCTTTGACTCTTCGTGAAGAATTCAAGAAAATCAAGGGATTTCTGAATAATTCTTGATCCGTTGAAAGCCCTTTTGGTCTTTAGATTGGGTTTGATTTCGTTGAATTTATTGTGAGAGACAAATCAAGAAACCAATATAAATCAAGATGCCTCTGTGGAAGAAGGCGGCCAAGTGCAACCGAATCTCCAAATTGGTATCAGACCACCTCCACTCGCCCCACAGGCGCGGCGGATCCCTGGTGGTGGAGACTGGCTTTCCTACCTCCCTCGTCGATCTCTTCGTCAAGAACCGAGACCGCTTGAAAAAACCCTCCAAAAAGAAGAAGAAATTCGACCCTCTTCCCGACCTGGATCCTTCACCCAGTAGTTGGTCCAACTCTCCCTTGATTTCGCCGATTTCTGCGAATTCTGGATTGAGTCTGCCAAGTGTTGGCGTTTTGGCATCGGAGAGAGGTTATTTGGCTTCAGCAGATCGGTTTGGCAATGGAAGTGACGAGATTCAGGAGAGGGGTTTGGTGGGTGATGGTGAAGAAGTTGGTGTGGATGAAGTGGCGGTGGCGAATAGCGTTTTGGTGGCGATTTTGAAGACTTTTTTGGTGGTGATATTGGCATTGGGAACAAAGAAGTTTGTGGTTGGGATTACAATGTCTGCTTTCTTGCTACTTTTCATGGAATATGCGGGGAAGCATCTGGGATGGTTGGTCAAGCCATGTTTGGATGCGCAGAAATCTTTGGTTGAAAGGGTTTTTCGCCTTTTTGGATTCAAAGGAGGCAAGTTGATAGTTAAAGAAGATAGGGGTTTGAAGGGTCCTGTTGGGTTGATTGAGGGTAACAACATTGATGATCCCTTTCAAGAAATTCAGCTTGTGCAATCAAATTCCAATCTTGGTGGTTATTTGGAGATTGAGAGTCGTAAGATGGACGATCCCTTTGAAGAAATTCAAATCAAGCAACCTAGTCCTTGTTTGGTTCCTTCAACTAGGGAGATTCAAAGCGTGAAATATGAGTTTGATTCGCTTAGTGGCAAGGAAAAATGGGTATGTGAAGAAAGTTGCAAAGACAAGAAAGTTAAGGCAAACGATGAGGCATCTAGTAGAGATTTCGTGGATCTTTACTGTCAAAAGAGTCAGAGAGAAAAGGTCAAGAAGAAGGAAGTTAAGGAGAAAGATGAGGTGTGTACTGATGATGTTTTCGATCTTAAAAGCCATAGAAGTCGTAGTGGTAAGATAAGGTCGAAAATCAAGAAACTCGTTACAAATAAGCTTCACGGTTCAAAGAAGAAACGGATGGCAATGAAAAACGAAGCATCAAGTCCCAGTGGAAGCGATGTAGCTGCAGTTATGGATGAAGCAAAAGAAATATTGGAAGAAGATGAGCAGCGTCGTGGAATCGAATACGTATATGTACATGACGACAAATCAACCTCATTTTCAAGCGGAGGGAATCGGGATCAAGTAGATTTTGTAACAAGTAGCAGTTCCAGTGAACTTTCGAGGACGGAAACGGAAGATACTGTAATGACAGAAGATAATGGTACAAATACACAGAGGAACTCAGGGTATGCCATTGTCGTCGTGATTGTCCTTGTTGGACTTGTATGGGGTAGGGTGTTTGCGCTCGCAGTTACCGTATCATGGTGTTTGCTGCAAAAATCTGCCGGAACTCTACTACAGAAAGTTTATGAAAGGTTGTGCCCTGATGAGGTCTGAATATCTGGTTAGGAGATTGGGGAGTCGGTTTCTTGGTCAATTGATGGTGTTGTTTGCCTCTGTGAAAGTGTTTTTTTAGCCTTTGTGTGCATTATGGGTGTTTTAACCATGACAGAAGGTTCAACCTATGGTTGGCAAAATCGAACATGAAGGGGTTGTATTGTTTACGTACACATGTTAGAATTTGTGATACAGATTATGATACTTGTTTGTGGTCTTCGCAATTTCATTGCCTTGGTGCAGCTATTGTGTATCATTGTGCATGTTTTGTACACAATTCCGAACAGTTTTGTCCCAAGCTCAAATGCTTGTTGCGAGATTCTTCAAATGTTTGTTCTCCTGTGATCGAGGTTATTGGAAGAAGTTTGATTAGTCTTAATCAGTCTGATATGTCGTTGTATGTAGAAGAAAGAAGGGAACAAGAAAACTTAGGGGGTGTTCGACTTTTCGCGGCTTGCTAGGTTGATGTGTGTGAGGAGAATAACATGTATCGTTTCAAAAAAATTCACATCCTTCCATTTTCCAGTGAAAATCAATAAGAAAGATTTTTCTAAAATCGGATATCTTGTCAACAATTTTGATGGATATCTTTTTTTTTTTAATCAACGGAGGCCATGCTATAAATTTCCGAAGTACCAAAAACCAAAAAAAAGAAAAAAGAAAAAAGACGAGAAAAAGAACATGCTATAGGAAGGGCTTAATAACTCACAAATCTTGATATTTAATGAAAATGTCTTGCTAAACACAGCTTAGTGAGTGTTGGATAATAAGCATATATTGCCAAACAAATTCGGAAATTAATACACAGCTCATCAATAGTAACAAGCTTTCACAAATATAAATAAACTTTTTTCAAATATCGATACACTTTTTACACATTATTCACCATCTGTAGGGCGGTGTACCATTTTCCTTTTATGGAATGTCATAGTCTCAAAGACATCTAATTCATAATCAACGGGCTGCTCGTGATTTCTTTCTATACAGTTAGCACAGATTTCCTTCGTTCAATGCCATTCCATAGCCAAAACTTAGATCCACTTTTCACCAAAGACAGTCCTATTAGGCTGTCATCCCTAGGGAGCTGATGCCTGGCTCTTTCAACATCCTGGAAATTTTCATGTTCTGTCTTATCTCTTCAACTTTAGACCATTCTCCAGCTAGGGCATAGAAGTTTGAAAGCAAGACACGAACTGCATGATCCTCTGAAGCCAGCCTATACAGTTCATCAGCGACCTTTAATCCAAGATCGATCTTTGAGTAATTCATACAGGCACTTAATAGGGTTTTATACGCTACAAGTCTTTCCCCTGGATCCATCGTTTTAATGAAATCCTCCGCCTGGTGAAGTTGACCGGCCCTACTCAAGAGGTCGATTAGACATCCGAAATGCTCAACCTTTGGTTGGATTTTGTAATCTCTCACGAGTCTAGTAAACAAGAAACAACCTTCTTTAACTAGGCCAGCCTGTCTGCACGCTGTTAATACATAGACAAACGTTGCCTCGTTAGGGTTAACTCCCTCATTCTCCATCTGATTGAACAAATTCAAAGATTCCTTAACATAACCAAAATTCGCAAGTCCTCCGATTGCAGTTGTCCAAGTAAAAACATCTTTATCTTCCATTTTGTAGAAAGTGGACATTGCATCAACAATACTTCCACATTTTGAGTACATGTCAATTAGAGCCGTTCCAACAACAACGTCCTGTAATATGTTCTTGGTGAGGATTAATCTGTGAACGTGCCTACCATATTGAAGATCTGATAAGCAAGCACAAGCCGAAAGAATACTAACCACAGTGGATTCATCCGGTTTGACCTTTACATTCTCCATTTTCTCGAAAAGTGCTAGAGCCTCATTCGGGCGGTTGGACTCCACATAACCACGGATCATTGAGTTCCACAAAACTAAATCTTTGTCAAGCATCCGATCGAAAATATCGCGAGCCAAGTCTACGAACCCCGTCTTGACATACCCATTGATCAAAATAGTATGAGACACTACATCCCTTCTACCACCCATTTCAGTAAACAAGGTTAATGCTGCATTCATATTCCCATATTTGACATACATATCCAGCATCGCATTTTCCAAATTCAAGTAACAGTGAAACCCATTTTTAATCACAGAACCGTGGATTGAGCTGCCGTACTCTGCCTCTCTTAACTCTGCAAGTGCTGAAATTATAATCACGAAAGTGATTGAATCAGCTCCAATACCTTCACAAATCATTTGCTTAAACAAAACCAATGTTTCAACCCCATATACAAAATGCAAATTATAGGCAGCCAGAAGTGAATTCCAACTAGCCAAGTCTCTTTGAGGCATTTTATCAAACACGTACCTAGCATCACCAATTTGGCCAGTGGACCCATAAAAGTGAATTAGAGCATTCTGTACATAAACATCACCATCTAGGCCTACTTTTGTGACATGGGCATGGACTTCTTTTCCTTTCGGAAGTGATTTTAGGCGTGTACAGGCCTTGAAAAGAACTGGGTAGGAGTATTTATTTAGGGGGATGGAGTTTTTGATGGAGTGGTTGTAGAGGAGAATGGCTTTGATGGGTGTGGGGCTTTTGGAATAGACAGTGAGAATGTAGTTGAGTGTGGAGGTGGTGTGGAGGAGACCACTTGTGATGGTTTGGGTGAGGATTTTGTCAATTTGTTTGATGGTGTGGGGTGAGCGTTTGAAAGAGAGAGTAACCAACTGCAGTTGGCTGCTCATTAAATTGAGTTGCTAATAAGGACTAATGGACCCAAATGAAAACCAATACACTCTTTTTGGGCTAACCCCTCAATTATTTCCTTTCCGATAGTAATATAGTAATTGAGGCCTCAGGGAAAGACTAGATCTTGCTTCTGATGTTGGGAATCAGAAAATTGTCTATGCTGATGAAGATAAAAACAAGACAATGATCTCTTTCTTCTAACCAATCTTTGTAAGAGCAAGTGCAGCAAGTCCTCCAAATGGAAAACTTTAGGTGAAATAGCTAAGCAAAACCCAAAAGTGAGGGTGCCTCAGCCTTTGTAAAGGTGAAGGCATTTTACCCCAGAGCTACATTTGCTAGTCCTTCGGTATTGATAGAGAAGAACTATTCCCAGCTTCTCTTTTTTCAATTATTTCTTTCTCCTTCCTCTCTCCTGTCTTCTGTCCTTTATCCTCACTTAATTTAAATGTGTTAATAATATTTTATGGTATTTGTGGTGGGGTAGGTTTTCTCCTTGGGAAAGCGGTGGAGTAGGTTTTCTCCTTAGGAAAGCAAGCCACCGAAAGTCGCATTGAATAGGGTTCTGGCGAGAGACAGACTCAAAGAACGTTAGGCTACCCAGCCGGGGTTTGGCCGGAATACCCCTCCAATGCTTAAGTCAGAGACTGAATGTAGGAGATGAGATGAAACTAGGGTTTTGTGAGTATGATTGTGTGTACCTTTAGTTGAGGCTCTCTTTTCCTGTCGTCTAAGATACCTAGTCCGTTCGGGATACACTCGTATTCCTAAATATTCGGAGCTTAGCCCTTATCGAGACACTCGCCGATGCTTATCAAGGTAGCTTCTCTGATTAGGGTGGACTTCTGAAAGTAGCTTCCCCTGTTAGGGCGGACTCCTCAAGTTAGCTTCACCGGTTAGGGCGAATTCCTCAAGCTAGCTTCCCTGGTTAGGGCAAACTCCTATCTGAAATAGATCCATTAAGCACCTTCTAGGACATTTTTTATGCCATTCGGACTTGTATTCCGCCCATTGAGACGGTCCATCCTACTGGGCTTAGTCCGTCTAGGTCACGCTATGTTAGTTTGAACCAATTAATTCTGGGGCCTAAAATCCGGCTCACTTTATTTTCCCCCCCGCCTTTGGCACCTTGACCTCAAGGCTAGGTGGTAAAGGATGCTTGTTCCAACCTTGTTCGGTCAAGCCCTTTTTTTTATCGGTCAAATCCAATCGAGCAAAATATGCAATCACATATTTTTTGTATGCCACACTCCAACGTAAAATGTGCGAGGTACAATAAAAATAAAATTAATCTAGCCACGTCCGGCCACTTTATTTTTTTCCAATAAAGTTTAATTTTGTTTCACGCTTATTATTAGGGAGAGTTGTTATAGGGTCCACTATAACTATTACATAAAGTCTAAGGTCCATTCTATTTTTTCCTAAGAGATTAAGTCCACACGCGCCATCAAAAGACAAAAAAACCCTTCTCCCAAACCCTCATCTCTCTTCCATATAAACCCCTCCGTTTCACACTCTCACAAATCGCTCCTTTTTGCAACCGCCTCCAAAAACCCCATCTCCCACCTTACGTCCTCAACCAAACCAAACCCAGATGACCATTTTCTTGATTTCGACGAAGGTGACCATCCTCGAGAGGAGTGCGACGTCGTGGGAATCTACGGTGACCCTGAGGCCTCCCGCCTCGCCTACTTAGCCCTCCACGCCCTCCAACACCGCGGCCAAGAAGGCGCCGGAATCGTCGCCGTTAACAACAACATTCTCCACTCCATCACCGGCGTAGGCCTCGTCTCCGACGTCTTCAACGAGTCCAAACTCGACCAACTCCCCGGCGACTCCGCCATCGGCCACGTCCGTTATTCCACCGCCGGAGCCTCCATGCTCAAGAACGTCCAGCCCTTCGTCGCCGGATACCGCTTCGGCTCCGTCGGCGTCGCCCACAATGGCAACCTGGTAAATTACCATGCCCTCCGTGTCATGCTTGAAGATAATGGGTCTATTTCCAATACTAGTTCTGATACGGAAGTGGTTTTACATCTCATGGCGATTTCAAAGGCTAGGCCTTTGTTTTTGAGAATAGTTGAGGCTTGTGAACAGCTTGAAGGGGCTTATTCTATGGTGTTTTTGACTGAGGATAAGTTGGTTGCGGTTCGTGATCCGCTGGGGTTTCGCCCATTAGTTATGGGTAGGAGGAGTAGTGGGGCTGTGGTTTTTGCTTCTGAGACTTGTTGGTAAATGTGACATGTTGACTATTGGAGTAGTTAATATTGTCTTGTCCTTTTCTTGGGTGGGACAAGTGTGCACATCCCAAATACAAAAACAAATACTCGCCACGTTGTCTGCTTTAAATTGATTTTTTTTTCTTTTCTCCTCCCAATGCTCTTGCTTATGCCTTTTCTTTTGTTTATTTATTTTTTGGACATGCAAGTTCACAGTTAAAAAGCAATCCTCATTAAAGATAGCCACATCTTTTGAGTATAGATAACCATATCTAATGCAAAAAAGTGAATTAGAGGTGTTATGGAAGTATGAGGTTTTATGTTAAAAGCAGAGAGTTTGTGCTGCTACCTTGTAGTGCTTGGATGGTTGAGGACATGATCCCAAGTAAGTTTTTTAAACAAAAATATGCCCAGATAACCACATCTTATGAGTGCAGATAACCACCTCTTGCGAGTCAAGATAACCACATCTGATCCTAAGTAGGTTTTTTTAAAAAATGACACAGTTCAGATAACCACATTTGCGCCGGTCAATTTTCCGGCGAAATCCAATTTTCCGGCAGCGACAGAATTTTCCGGCGAACTTTCCGGCGAAGTCCAATTTTCCGGCGAACTTTTCCGGCACCGGCGGAATTCCGGCGAACTTTCCCGGCTGACTTTCCAGCGCCGGTGACTTTTCCGGCGAAGGTATATTATGTATTAAATTTAATGTAAGGGTACATTTGTCTAGTAAAAAAATAGAATGGACCTAAGAGCATTTAAAAAGTGATTTGGTGGACTAGAGGTGTTATGAAAACATTAGGTGGACTAGAGGGCTTATAAAAAGCTATAATGGACCCTATAACAATTCTTTATATTATTATTTTTCCCTTGGCTGAAGCTTTACACAAAGGGGTTTTCCACTTTCCACGAAGACTATTAAGCACAGAGAGAAGAAAGTGAAAATAGTTTCACTATTGAGAGTGAGACTTCAAGCAGTTTCATCCAATGAGAGAGTAAAAATGGGAAGCTATATACTCTCTTTGATTAGGGCCCACCATGCTTCTTCGCCTTTGCCAAAGGTTGAATACTCCAACGAAAGTAGGGAGGAATTGTGCCCGCAGATTCTTTGTTACAGCTTCTCCTTCTAGTTTTACCTTTTAACCTTCCCAATTGAAGCTTGGAGCTTCACCTTGTAGCTAGAGCTTTGCGCGTGAATAGCTTGGGCCCACCTTGTTCTCCATTTTTTTTTTTTTTTTTATATTTTGTACCGGTCAAATCTGACCGAGTAAAATATGCAAAGACATATTTAATGTACGTTGCACTCTGATGTAAAATGGGCGAGGTATAGTAAAAATAAAATTGATCCGCCAATGTCCGACCACTTTATTTTTTAAATAAAGTTCAATTCTATTTTACGCTCCCTTGTGCACAGCTTCCCGAAAATTTTACCCAGGAGGAATATCCATTTATTTTAACAAATAAGGTGAAACCAAAAAAGAGAAAGTGAAACCATGGTGTTTTGCTTGGTTGCTTCTGATTTGCAGCCTCTCAAAAGTGATGACAAGAAACGAGAGTGAAATTTGAAAATCCAACCCATTATTCAAAGTCCACCATGGCCCCACCATAAAATCATTTTACTCCAAAAGAGAAAATATGAAATGACGGTGGGAATGCAATTGCGGGGATTTTCTTTTCAAGGCCTGGTAGGAAACATGAAAAGAAACCCAAAAAACAACCCATAAAGTGTATTTAAACAGTGTACCGGATCAATCTCACCCGTCAGATGCACTTTATGGGTTGTTTTATGGGTTTTCTTTCATGTTTCCAACTATTTCTCTTTTCTATTTTTAGCTTTCCCATGTTCGCGAAAGCAACAGCCTAGGCTCACCATTACACGCCCACCAATAGAGGGTCAATCCACAAGGGAAAGTAAGGAGAGCGAATGTGAAGGTGAAACTTGGGGACACGCCCACCATCAGAGGGTCAATCCACAAGGGAAAGTAAGGAGAGAGAATGTGAAGGTGAAACTTGGGGACATTGCTACACGTACAGAAGTTATAGGAACAGAAAATGTACAGATCACCTTGGGGACCCACTTTTCGGTCCCACACGAACGATCCGAACCGTTCATTCATCTTAAAATGATTTTCTGAGGGGCCTCGTGAGAAATCATGTCACGTCCTCAATTTTAATATCCAAAATACAAGGTATTATCCACATAGGACAAGTCAAAGTCATGCATTTCTCCATTGAAAAGTCAAAGTCAAATATACAACTTCCAAATACAAGTCCACATGTCTCTCACCAAGTGTACCTGTACCCAAACACTTTAGTGTCAAAAGTATATAAAGTTATTACATTTATCAAATTTGTCAAAGATTGAAGTAAATAGAAGTTACACGACCATCTCTCAAAAATATACTTAATATGGAGAGGATAAAATAACTTCATGTCAAATGTGCTTCATTTCATGCATCCACACTCCAAGCATCCAAATCACTCACCTTGCCGAGTACCTGAAAATGATAGGGTGAGCCCATTAGCCCAGTAGGAAACTTTTCTACTATCGCTATGTGTATAGAGAATGAAAGATGCACGTGAAAGGGTAATAAACATGAATGAGTAGACTAATAAGGGCTATGATTGATCAACTAAATGATAAAGTGTCCACGAGATACCCAAATGCCCAACCAGTCCCTAGTGTCCATCGATTTCCTCATAATTGTTACAATTCTTGTCTTGTGTTCGATTTCATCAAAACATTGTATTTTTCATAAAACATTTCATTATTCAACACTTCACAAAGAACCACTTGTTTTAATAGGGAATAAATCCCTCAGCCGGATTTCATGGGCTCCGTGCACCCCTACCGGATTTCGTGGGCTCCGTGCACCTATGGTTAGGGACGCACCAAATGGTGGTCCTAGTATTAGTGATCATCATTTGCAAAAGTTCATTAAACCATCATGTGTCCAAAACATTCACACAATCCATTTTGTTCAAAAACTCATAGTATGTCGGTTGTGGCCAAGTTAACACGTGTCCAAGAACGTGAGAAGTCAAGACAAAACATAGATCGTATCATGATAGGCTAGGGAGGTGTTTTCCAATAAGTTTCAAGGTGTAGGGATTGAATATGCCAAGTACAAGCGCGAACAAGCGACCAAAATTGACGAAAACACGTTTTGGTGAAGTGAGGGAAGTTGGATCGATCCACAAAGTCAAAATCATGATCAGAGTGATCTGGAGTGGATCGATCCACCATGTTCCGAAGGTGAATCAGAAGGTTTTGGATCCATCCAGACAACAAGTGGATCGATCCACTATGGTTCAAAACGCAAACAGAGAGTTGTGGATCGATCCAAACCTAAGGGTGGATTGATCCACCTGGGTTACGAGTAAAAATTTGACAGCTTTTCTCAAAATGATGGGGGCTTCAATCCAAGCCAAATATGAGGTTCCAAATCACAACAAAACATCAAATGAACATGTCTAAGCACTAATTCAAAGATCAATCCAACAAATGTGTGGAGAATCAAGCTCATACACGTTCAAATTCAACTTCCATGGAGGTGTAAAAGCTAGGCATGAAATCAAAGAGAGATATGAACACTTAGAGAAGGTAGAAATGAGTCCCCTACCTCAATGGTTTAGCTCCAAAGATGAGAGAAAAGAAGCCCTAGCTTGTTCTAGCAAACCCAACCAAAATGAGCTCCTCCAAGGTGATTCCAAGAATGCCCGGACTCCAAACCACGCGTAGATGATGGAAGTGAGGTTGAATCTTGAAGAGGTGAGGTGTGGAGGTGTAGATTTTGGTTGAGAAATGGAGTAAACTTGGAGATGGAGATGAGAGAGAGAGGGCCGATATGTATAAGGGAGAGGAAAGTGTGTGTTTGTGTGGAGTTTTCTCAAAAAATCAGCCATATACCCTTTTATACACACTCCACAAATAACACTCACACCCCTCATGTTTATAATGCATCTCACAAAGACCCAAATGCAATACTAACTTTGCATTGACCCCACATTGCACTTTAAACCATTTCTCACACTTTTTTTTTGGGTAATTTAGCTTGAAAATAAAAGGGGTTAATCGAATGTACAACCTACAAGGGGCATATCCCAGGAAGGACAAAACAAAAATAAAGAAAAGAAAAGAAATTGCGTACTCCCCGGCACAACCTACTGGGGTGGGAAAATAGAAGGACTAGCATAGCCCATTGGGATAAGTAAATAAGCATAAAGCAGTACAAAATCTATAAAGGCTCATCAACCCACAGAATCCGGCTTATAAATGTATACAAAATTGAGTCCCACATGGTGTGTGATAACAGCTCCACGAAGAGCCTTAAAAGGGTCAATTGTTGGTTAGGGCACAAAGACCCTCCACTTGGGAATAGATGTGATCAAGCTGCCATCACGTGGACCAAGGCTTCATTTAAAATACCACCAAAATATGCTACAACAACAAAGTTAATGGGCACAAAGGCCAACAGTGATAGAGTAACATAAAAATAAGCAGCATCAACAGTTGTGTTCACTAAGTTACTTTAAGGTAACCAAAGTTACTCTTGCTTGAGATGCTTCCCCTGTAACCGATCTACGTAAACCCAGACACAGGAAGGGCTTGAGTCACATACGCCACCATCCGGACTCATCAAAACCAGAACTTCCTAGTCCTACATGGAGCTAGACGCAAGGGCATGAGCCACACACGCCGCCGTCCGAACTCGTCAAAACAAGGGACTTTCCGATCTTACATAGAGGCTAGACGCAAAGAGCGTGAGCCACTCATGCCCCCTAACCAGATTCATCCAAACCAGACACAAGGAAGATGAGGGATAGTAAATTGAACGGAAATCCAACAAGCATTATCATCCCAAAAAACCTACAACCAACTCCAAACAAAAACAAGAGGATATCGGGTACCATCTTCAACAATGGCTTACTTTAGCAGAACTAGAACCAATATGATATTACCTCTCTGCCGTGACACGAAGACACATAAAAAAAAGAACTGAAACACAGAGGTAAAATCGGAAGGAAGACACTAATCTAAAAGTTTTCGTGAGGAACAAACCCAGAAATTGAGCCCTAGCCTGTGTACGATTTCCATGGATTGAAGCTCCATATAGATCCCTTGAAGAATCTACAACGCAGCTTTGGGAGACCACAATCTGAAGATGGGTATTGTATTTGAGATAGAGGTGAGGACTCACCATTTGGTGGAGACGAACCCACCCTTGTGAGCTCTGTCTCGCTGGAATCAAGATCCCGTCGATTTTGTTCTGGACCTTGACTCTTGGATCTCCATGAAACCCAAATGGGTTTTCAACGCTCTGGGATTTCCAACCTTATAGGCCTGTGGAATGAACTGGGTATAGAACGCCCTTCATTTGGAACACCCTTCACCGATTGAATGATTAGGGTTTGTGAAACCCAGATCCCCTTTTGTGAACTTCTGTTTCTCGACATGTATGTGGGTGGAATATAGATATAATAGAGATATGATTTAGGGTGTGACATGAATCACGTAGTAGAGATAGAAACGCACCTGAAATCAGTATGATTTTAAGGCATGATTGAAAAAATTACTGAAGATTTGAGGAAGAGGAATGCATTCTCTCTCTCTATTTTTAGAGAGAGAAGCTCTCAACTCTGCTTCCTTGTTCTCCCTACATTTCTCACACTTCCCCAACATTATTATCGAAAAATCATTTAAAAACACAGGTCCTTACAAATCAGCTCAATCGGACATGTGTATGTGCTTCCTTAAGATGAAATGGAGGAGTTTTTGATCAAGCACTTACACACGTCCGATTGGGTTGATTTCCCGCGGGGCCCCTCAGAAAATCATTTTAAGATGAATGAACGGCTTGGATCATTCGTGTGGGACCCAAAAGTGGGTCCCCAAGGCGATCTTTATATTTTCTGTTCGTATACCTTCTGTACCCTTAGAATTATTTTCTTGGCGAGTCTCTCATTTTTTATTCTCCAACTGGGACTTTCTCCTCAAAGTGAGGGCACCTTCACCTTCTGCAAAGACCAATAACACCTTTTTGACTAGGTCCCACTCAGATTTTTAAACACTCAGTGCTGTTGGGAAACGAATCCCAGAACCCAGTAATTATGCGTACAGATTAAACAATAAAAATAAGCACAAACCCTACGAGGCGGAATTAGGGTTTACCTCTCATCCGTAGACACGAACGCTGGTTGACTTGTTTATTTTAGAACTTGACAGACCTAATTACTGTATGCAACAAGCTTTGCTCGACAGTACCTCATGATCTTCTGCCATATTCCCTTATATCTCGATCATGTAGCCAAGTGTGGACTTCTACATGATCTCTTTGTTCTCTCTCACACAGCCTCTATTCTAATTTTCTGAATGACTGTTGTGTGACCTAGAGAACATAACGATATATTTATAGGGCTAGAGCAGGGACCTGAGGAGAAATAAATCTGGGCTCCTTGTGTAAATAAGAAAACCTAATCCCACCTGGATTCTATTCTTATTTCACAAATTATAATTCACACCACTAAAGAATTATAATTGCACTCCCATCTTTATCTCGATTATATTTCGAGCTCAACGTTATTAAATACTTAATAATCTCCCCACGTTAAGATTACAGATACCCGTTGATTAAATGTCGATTACTAACAATCTCCCACTAATCAACATCTTATAAAACTCCTTGAGACTAACCACTTAACTTATTCGATATGTCGGATACAAATATCCACCTGCAGGGTTTGACATAACCGAAACTTATAAGTTTACTCAAGGGGGTATCATCAATCTCTAACGAGATGTTGATTCTATCAATAATTAATAGCCATATATTTCATGCATATAATGTCGTGACCCAACTCACCAAGACTATTGACCGTGAAAAAAGATCTCACTTTATAATAAATCAAAGTCAACAACATTAAATGTATATATGTATTAATTATATCCGGATTAAGAGCATAAGTATTCTTAATAACTATAAGGTTCTAATTGTCTTAAAATGTCAGTACTAAGACAATTACCTTAAAGCGGTCCTGTTCAATACACACAAAATGTACTAGCACAATGAGTCGGAACTAGAACCGTTCCTTGTAGTCAAGACAAACCTACTAAAACATTGTACTACAATCCTACTGATGGTGTGTCAAATTCCATCTAAGATTGTGAACCAAAACTTATATTCCACAAGAACCGATGATCCAATCTTCTGTGTGTAAGCCGTACTCTACACACTGGATTATCTACTATGTAGAATAAAAGACACATGCACAACATACAATTATATCATGCAAACATTGCCCATACTAGGTTCTCATCAAAAAAAGGAGATAAAACTGATTAATAATTAACTAATTAAATATTAATCCATCACATAAAAGCATGGCTTTTAGTATAAGTTTCAAACAATCTCCCACTTAGACTCAAAACCATGCTACCATGCATCTCACTTCCATTCCCTTTATGTGACTATCAAAAGTCTAGGCATGTAAGCCATTCATAAAAGGATCTGCTAGGTTGTTTGCTGATGCAATCTTGGTCACAGCTACGTCACCTTTCTATACGATCTCTCGAATTAGGTGATATTTACACTCGATGTGTTTTCCCTTCTTTTGAATCTTTGGCTCCTTCGAGTTAGCAACTGCACTACTATTGTCACAATAGATGAAATTGCTAATTGTATCGAAAGTACCACTTCTAGATCCATCAAGAAGTTCTTGAGCCAAACGACTTCTTGGCTATTTCAAAAACTGCCACATACTCGACCTCCATGGTGGAATCTATAATACACGATCACTAGATACTCCACCAACTCATGGCTCTACCTCTTAGGGAAAACACATATCTCGATGTTGACTATCTGGAACTCTTATATAACATAAAGTCTTAATCTGCATACCCACAAGGCACTAGACTGTCTGACTGGTACACCAACGTATAATCCTTAGTTCTTTTCAGATACTTGAGTATACATTTTATATCAGTCCAATCTTCTTGTCTAGGGTTAGACTAAAATCTGCTAACCATGCCGACAGCAAAGCAAATACCAAGTCTACTTCACAGCATAGCATACAGGAGGCTTCCTATTGCTGAAGCATTAGGAACTCCTTTCATTTTCTCCATCTCCTCAGATGTCTTAAGACACTGATCCTTGGATAGATTGACTCCGTATCTGAAAGGAAGCAATCCTTTCTTGGAATCTTACATGCTAAAACGGGTAAGGATCGCAACGATATAGGAAGCTTGAGAAGCCCAACATCCTTTGCTTGATCTCGCAAAAAATTTAATCCCAAGGATGTGACTGGCTACTCCTAAATCCTTCATATCGAACTGGCTAGATAACCACAACTATATCAAAGATAACACTCTAACATCGTTTCCGATGAGCAAGATATCATCCACATATAGCAATACAAATACCACCACATTTCCATTGCGCTTCTTGTACACACACGACTCATCCGGACACTGATCAAAACCAAAAGACTTGATTGCTTGATCAAAACGGATGTTCCAAGACCTAGATGCTTGCTTAAGTCCATAAATAGACTTCTTAAGCTTGCAGAACATGTGCTCTTGACCTTTTGCTATGGATCCATCTGGTTGCATCATGTAGATGCATTAATCCAAATTGCCATTAAGGAATGCAGTCTTCATATCCATTTGCCAAATCTCATAATCGAGATGAGCCGCAATGGACAAGAGAATTCAGATGGATTTAAGCATGGCTACCGGCGAAAACGTTCATAATCGATCCCTTTGTTTTGAGTATAACCTTTCGCAACAAGCCTAGCTTTATAGCTTTCAACCTTCCCGTCTGCTCCTCTCTTCTTCTTATAAATCCACTTGCCTCCGACGGGTTTTATCCCTTCAGGTGGTTCTATAAGATCTCAGACTTGATTTGAGTACATAGACTCCATCTCTGAATTCATAGCCTTTTGCCAAAGTTCCGCCTCTTTATCTTGTAATGCCTCATTGTAGTTAAAGGGATCGGCATGTTGTTGATCAGGGATCAAATCACAAGATTCTCCCAACAACGTATACCGATTGGGTGAAACAATAACCCTCCCACTACGACAAGGTACTGGTGTGTTAATAACAATTTCATGTGATGTAGCCTTTTGTACTATTGGTGTTGAAGAAGTCTGTGCCGGTCTATATTCTCTCAATACTTCTAGAACAATCTAACTACTGGGCTTGTGATCTATGACATAGTCTTCTTCTAAGTATCAAGCATTGGTGCTAACAATGACTTCATGATCCTTAGGACTATAAAATAGAGCAACTTTCGTTCCTCTAGGGTACCCCACCAAAACAATCAAACATTTGTCCTTGATTTCAATTTATCTGCTTTCCCTTTCAGCACATGTGCTGGACTACCCCAATTCTGAACATGCCATAGACTAGTTTTGCTCCCAGTCCACAGTTCTGTGGGTGCAGTTGGTACTAGCTTAAATGGAACCAAGTTAAGAATGTACGCTATTGTTTCTAGTGCATGTCCCCACAACGAATTTAGTAAATTTGAATAAGTCATCACTGATCTCACCATATCCATAAGAGTCCTTTCCTTTTTTCTGCTACACCATTATGTTGTAGCATACCTAGCGCAGACAATTAGGATGTAATCCCTTCTGCTGCCACTAGTTCCTAAATACTTCCAAGAGGTATTCGCCACCACGATGAGCTCGCAGTGTCTTGATACATTTATCCAGACCCTTTCCCGTTTCCGGTCTATGCTCCTTGAATTTCTCAAAGCATTCGGACTTACGGTGTATCAAATAAATGTAACCATATCTTGAGTAATCATCAATAAAAGTATTGAAATACTCAAAATCACCTCTACCCCGGATGTTCATAGATACACACAGATCAAAGTGAACCAATTTCAACGTTTTATTGGCTCTCCCTTTTTCCTGAAAAAGGACATCTTGGTCATTTTACCTTCCAAACAGGATTCACAGACTGGAAGTGCCTCCACTTCTAATGAACCCAAAGATCCATTTCTAACCAGTCTAGAAATTCTGTTTAGATTAATATGACCTAGGCGTAAGTGTCAAAGATACGTTTGGTTCAACTTATAAGGCTCATTTCTCTTATATGGCAATCTATTAGTGTTATTCAATTCATTTAGTTGCATTGTAGGAACGATATCATTAATAACGTAGAGATTGTCATCTAATGAACCATAACAGATAAAATGTTTATTTAACTTAATAACCACAGAGTTATTAAAAATAAACCAAATATCCATTTACAACCAAATTAGAAACCGAAACTAAGTTTCTCCTAATTCAATGATCATAAAGACAATCTCTTGAAATTAAACACCTACTGCAACTCCTGCTACTTTTGTAGCACTTCCCATATGTAGATAAATCTCTTCATCACTAAGTCTCCTGGTTTCCTGGAACCTTTGCAATGAATTGCAAACATGATTAGTGGCACCCGTATCTACACACCAGGTACTGGTAGATAACACCACTAAACATGATTGAACTACTAGTGAAAAAAATTTCGTTGATTATTCAATTTATTGAGAAAATTCGGATAACCTTCTTCTAGTGTCCTTTCTGCTTATAGTGAAAATACTTGCCGTTAGACTTTTCACTCTACCTCTAAGCTCATAAACTGTCTGAGGAACCGTGGCTTGTTGTTGAACCTTTTCCTGCTTCTTGTTGCCTTCCGGCTAAGAAGTAGAAACCTCTTCAACTACACTCACAGTTGTCTATTTATTAACCAAAAGACCCTTGGCTAATTTTAACTTTCTTTCAGCAGTTTCGTCAAATAATAATGCATTTTGTTCATATTGTAATTCAGGCGGAACTGCTGAAAAAACTTGGTAAGCAACTGAAGCACAACATCAACCTGGGTTTCCCCATTGATTTAAGCTCCTGGGATTTCTAGTTCATTCAGAAGACCTATTATCTTCAGAACATAATCCCCTTACTAGGGTTCCTTCACCAATGGTTATATTCCCAAAATCCCACATTGCAACTTGCCTAGCTGCACCCCAAACCTTTATTTTAGGTTATGCATCATGTCATAGGCAGTTTTCAAAAACTGATGCTGATGTTGCAATACATTCGACATAGAAGCTAAAATGTAACACCGTGCCATCTCATCAGTTGTAACCCAATCCTTATATAGTAGATTTCAAGTTCTGTTGCAATTTCAGTGGGTTTGATAGAGCATACCTCAGAGAACACAAATTTGGTCCCCTAAGCAGTCGACACAATATCCATATCCTTTTCTAGTCAATATAATTTAAGACCAGTAAATTTGTTTGACAATGTCATCAAGTGGATTGAAAAAGTCCATTTTTTGAATCTGAGAATCACATAACAACAATTATGAAGGGCAATTAAAACTTTTTGTATTTCTATTAAATTGGTTCCCTCAACCAGTCTATTAAAAGAAAAACATTAGCAACCCTACACACCGTGAAGAGTATGCCTCGATGGGTAGGTCCACTACTCTTCATCATTCGTGTAGATAGGCACAACCTTTTAATTTTACTATCTAGACACTAAACCGCGCCCAATAAAATTAAATAGCTAATTTGCTTCGGTCCTATAAATAAAAGCAGTGACTCAGATGGAGAGGATACTTGTTATTTATAGCTAAGTGTATACCATTACCTAACTTCAAGATCCATTGTTCCGTAATGAACTACCCTAGATGGAGGAGTAGTCCACACAACAATTATCTTGGAGCTATCCTCTAAGGAAGTAAGTACTGATGATGCCATAATTAATTTCGTCCGATGGGGAGGAAGGCACTAAAACCAACACACAAAACTTAATTTTATCATCTACATACTAGTAATGGAGACCATGGGATTTATACAAAATAAACTCCCTCTCCCACTTAGTAATTTAAAAAATTTGTGAGGGTTATCAAAATTAACATGTTTGCAAAACCCGTGATCTAGGTCTAAGGCCAAATATTACCATGTTGTCCAAATATAGTAAACTATCACACATGCAAACAAGATGAATATACAAATATTCATAAAAAGGAAACATAAATAATATGTATCCCAACTATTATGGTCAAAGATGCAATCCTTGAGCAATAAGGAATCCTTCCATTCTTGAAATCCTTAAGCAGTCAGGAATCCTTCGAGTCTTGAAATCCTTAAGCAGTAAGGAATCCTTTCCAAACTTGAAATCCTTGAGTAGTCAGGAATCCTTCGAGTCTTGAAATCCTTAAGCAGTAAGGAATCCTCTCCAAACTTGAAATCCTTGAGTAGTCAGGAATCCTTTGAGTCTTGAAATCCTTAAGCAGTAAGGAATCCTTTCCAAACTTGAAATCCTTGAGCAATACGTATGTTGAAGACTTAGATACTTTGAATTAATCAAGGAAACCAAAATCCAACCATACTTAGGCAAGAAAAATCGGATCTGAAATTTTTCCCGAGTAAACTGCACAGCATTCAGTATTTTGGACTTTTCTCCCTCATCCGAACTCCGATTGAACTAATTCCAATTGGATTGGATTCGAAATTCAATTATCTACAACTTCTGTGAAGAACAGAATTTCCAATTCCGATGTTTACTGGGTCAAAACAGCCTTGCAATCAGACCCTAAAAATCTGAAAAAATTCTGCTGCGAGCCAAACATTCTTTTTTCTTGACAAAACTTATCTTATTGTCAAAAAAGATTATTTTCTCCATATCGTATGCCCCATTACAGAATCTGTAATCTTACAACAGATCTATATATCTAAAATGATACAACTGAAGAAACAAAGATTACATCAAAAACTTATACCTCCCACATACTACTATTACAGATTACAAAACTAAACTTGTAATAAAAAAACAGTAATAGTAACCACGCATAAAACAATTACAAAGCGTGGGATCCAATCACACAATCAAAAACATGCGTGACCATAATAGTGGGATAATCGATTCTGCAAAACAGATGTCAGAACAAACTAGAACTCTGCAAAACAACGGTTAGCACAGTTCTATATCTTTTGTTCTACGAACAACATGGCTTGTTTAATCCATACGCATGATTACAGCCCGCTCTGATACCACTGTTGGGAAACGAATCCCAGAACCCAGTAATTATGCGTACAGATTAAACAATAAAAATAAGCACAAACCCTACGAGGCGGAATTAGGGTTTACCTCTCATCCGTAGACACGAACGCTGGTTGACTTGTTTATTTTAGAACTTGACAGACCTAATTACTGTATGCAACAAGCTTTGCTCGACAGTACCTCATGATCTTCTGCCATATTCCCTTATATCTCAATCATGTAGCCAAGTGTGGACTTCTACATGATCTCTTTGTTCTCTCTCACACAGCCTCTATTCTAATTTTCTGAATGACTGTCGTGTGACCTAGAGAACATAACGATATATTTATAGGGCTAGAGCAGGGACCTGAGGAGAAATAAATTTGGGCTCCTTGTGTAAATAAGAAAACCTAATCCCACCTGGATTCTATTCTTATTTCACAAATTATAATTCACACCACTAAAGAATTATAATTGCACTCCCATCTTTATCTCGATTATATTTCGAGCTCCACGTTATTAAATACTTAATAATCTCCCCACGTTAAGATTACAGATACCCGTTGATTAAATGTCGATTACTAACAAGTGCATCAGTCATCTACTATGCCCAAAAAGCATTCACTTCTCTCAAACCCAAATTTTCTCAAATCCAAATCCATCAAACCCTAAAAATGTAGTGCAATCAAATGACGTGGTTGTTGTGCCTTGCGCGTTCTAGCTTCACTCCGTGAGCTTCAGTGGTCCAGCATCACCTTCGTCCTTTAACCAGGTATGGGTGTTGTTGTGGAACCCTCATTTCTAGTTTTTTTGTTGTTGCAAACATTCCACTTTCGAATCTTGTGAGAGCTCAGCTACTGGAGGTTCTCGAACATGGATCTTCTCCACACTGTCCCCTTTTGTTTTTGTTTGCATAGATCTAGATTGGCTCCGTGCTTGGGCATTCTTGAGATGAACTAACGCAGCTGCAAAGACCCTACGCGACAGCTTTGTGATTTACTGGTACAATTTCCATTGATCCCAATTCCATGTTAGCTTCTCCTTGCAGCTTCTTTTTTATTGGACCCATAGATTTCCAAAGTTAGTGATACAATTAATCCACGAATGAGTCCCAACTCGGTAGACTGCCGCAAGCTGCAAACTACCTAGTGTTGTGATTGTGATACTTCGATAGGACACGATACAGTGTTTAGGGCAAGCTCTTTGTTCTTTTTTTTTTGGTTAAACCCTAGCAGTACCTCCATAGTCTGATTGAAATTTTGAATTCTCTCCCCTTTTCCTCAAGTATAAAGGGAAGAACCCACCCCACACACTTCATTCTCTCATTTCATTTTCCAAGAGTAGTATGAGGGCTCTCCATGGGGGTTGATTAGGAGCTTTGGTTGTTCGTCATTTGGAGAATTAAGTGAGTTCTTCACCTTTGTTCTTTGCCGCTTTTGTACTTTCCTTTGAATGTAGTTGAAATTTATGATGAACATCATGCAATTTCATTTAATTCCTTTGGATACCTATGAGTTTTCTGTTGAATGTGGTTGAGTTTTCCGATGAAGTGGTTGAATTTGTCGGCGATTCTTTGAGTTTGCCGACACCCCCTTGAGTTTTCCAGCGACTCCCTTGAGTTTACTGGTGGCTCTCTTGAGTTTTCCAGTGACTCCCTTGTGTTTACAGGTGACTCTATTGAGTTTTCCAGCCACTCTCTTCAGTTTTCCAGCATACTCAAAGTTCTTCATTTGATCTCACAATGGAAAAATATAAGTGTTTGTTAGCATCTCCTGGACATATTGATGCTTTTAGGGTAGCATATAACATCCTAAAACGTGTAGAATTTTGATTGCTAGGTTTTGAGGAGAACCTCTTAGTTTCACCTTCATCCGTGGTATTCCCTGTGGTTTCCATTGTAGAAGGTGGAGTTCGGTTTCCACTTGACCCACTCCTCTTATGCTTTCTCCATTGGCTTAGGTTGGCACCTACACAAATTTCTATCAACACTTTTAGGATTGTCAATAGCATGGACGAGCTCGCACGTAGGGAGAGTCTCCCTCTAGGAATAGAGGAGATACTCTACTGCTAGGAAATTGTTGGTCTTGGTGATAGATCCTTGTACTACCTTCAAGCTTGCAAAGGGTTCAAAATGATAGGAGGACTCCCACCTAATGACAGATGTCTCGATGATTGGCTTAAAATCACTGGAGAGTATGAGTATGCACTCGGTACTGAGGTTCGTGCACACAGGCTCCCTTGGAAGGAGGGCAACCCAGGTCCAAACTAGCTTTCTTCTTGCACTTCAATTTTGCATAGCTATCTCTTTCCGGTGCTAATGCTTGTTTCTCCACAGGTTCTCAAGCAAAGAACAGATCCCACAACCGCACAAACCTTGTCGTCGTAGAGACTGCACTAGCACTCCCTGAGATGCGACACTCTGCACCGTCCCTTCTTGAGTACACTCCTTCTTACAATATCAACGCTTCACTGCGCCAACGTTGCAAATGATCCGCTCTCACATCTTTCCTTTACGAGTTTGAAGACGCAGCTTGCAACTCTAGTACTCACCTTTCTTAGTCTAGCCCACAAACCTCTTCCAACTGGTCAGATTTTTGCCAACTTCAATTCAGTATTCAAGCTTGTGTGAATCTTCCATTATGCCAAGGATTGAGCGAGAACTCAACCTAATGGTCATAGCACTGGGGGCACCTAACTCTTTTGTTATGCCAGCATCACCTTTGGCTCCACCAGTGAGCACCGTGGTCGGGGGTGGTGCCCTTGTGTCTCTAGCATCTAGCAAAGTGAATTCTGTTTAAGCTCGTCGTGAGTTGCACAAGAAAAAGAGAGCTAGAAGGGAGTCACAAGAAGTGGAGGAGGTTGTAGGTACTGATATGCAACACGAGAGTTCACATGTCCACAAATGGCAAAAAATGCTTGACCGAAATCCTAGACCTAAATTAGTGGGTTGCCCCAAGCGTAGGGCGGAGACCGGTGTAGCACAATACCCGGTAAGACCGGAATCGAATCCACAGAGAAGGTGAAGAGTGCTTGACTAAAAACTCGGGTTTCTAAGTTTAACACGGCTCTTAGGTAGCCACCCTTGTGATTTGATTGGTGAATTAACTAAACTAAGAGGTCCGGATACTTCCTGCTCCATTCGTTGTTCTGAAAATGTTTGGTTTTAGAGAGAAAAAGATACCCCGAAAGATGCGAATCCTCGTGGTTGCCGTTTACCCATGTACAGCGAAGACAGGTTTTGGTCCCCCGTTCCCCGCGTTACATGGGCTCTGACAATGCCCGGATACGTCCAACGAAGGTACTTTAATAACCTAAAATTGCTTTTACCTTTATGAATTTAGAAAATAGGAGCGAGAACGAACCCGGCCCTGGCCACAGCGTGTTAGTCACCCCGCGACCATACCTGATGAACTACTCACTCATGATAACTTGAACAACTAACAAGATTCTGAAAGGGAACATGCTTCTATAATTGAATATTGATTAAAACGAAGATTTGAAAGCAAAACGCGGACAAACTCCCGTGAACTAAGAGTTAATGAAAATAAGACAAGAAGTACTCGAAGCAATAAGCAAATCTGTGAACAAAACTTCAAAACTTCAATGGAACACGCTTCGAAAAGTAATAACTCCAAAGCAAAAACGGTTGCTGAACCGGAAGAAAATTAATGCTAAGTTCGAACCCTAATTCGGCCTAAAATCGGAGTATTTATTCCTCCCTGAAGTCAACACACGTGGCAAAGTCAACAGCTGCTTTTAAAGCACTCGGTATCGATACAGGAGAAGTCCTGTATCGATACCCATACTCTCTGTTCCCGTATGATGCACCCTGTATCGATACAGGAGAATCCTTGTATCGATACCGGCTCCTCTAAAATTAATTTCCAGCTTGTTTGGCCGTCCTCACTTGGGTCCCACCGGTTCCCAACATGCCCAACCGCCATGTGTCCATTTCACGCGCTCTTTCCGACCTGTTCCCTACAAAACAACCAAAAACAAGAAAAACCAAGGACAACACCGCATCAAGTGGAAAATGGAATAAAATCGCGCCTCTAACGCGCTAATTCGCCCTACTTAGGCGCTTATATCTATGACATTGCGTGCCTATCACACCCCCCAACTTGAGCGTTGCTAGTCCCTAGGAACGAACTAAATAAAACCAAAGACAAGAAACTAGAAAACACCAACAGGGGTACGGTGGTTATGACACTTGTAGGAACAATAAATCATAGCGATAGGTATTCGCCTCTTCATATGCCTGTAACTCACATGCATGCATGCCTTGACGGAAAATTGAAACCAGATAGCACTATTCCATACGTGAAAATAAACACCCCCACAACAACAAACGCGCTATACTTACTCACTGGAACACTCAACATCCCATGAAAGCGCTTGGCGAATTGCGTGGAACCGAACAACTGGTCGCCACGTGCCAATCAAAATAAACGCTCAGCAAGAAGAAACGCATGTCCAAATATGATTCCATAAAGTAAGCAACATCATTATCAACCATGCATAAGTGAGAGTATAAAACACGTGCACAAGATCTACTAAGGGCTTTTTGGATTATAACGACCCTGGTAGAACAAGAAAAGGAACTGCAAAACCAGGTGACGGCCTATCGAAGCTCAAGGTTAACTACCCTACTGGCCGCACCTGTCATGTCTACTACCTGTCAACGCGCCCATCGGCGCCACCCAACCAAGTCCACAAAAAAAACAATATCCATGCGAGTTATATTACAGACCCAAATAAAGAAAACAGAAATAAGTCTCACATAAAATAACAAAATACCCCAACATGAAATAACACCTCCTCATCATACTACCTACCCTCCAGTCAGCCCCATGCAACGCAAGTGCCTCAATCAATCCGACTCATCCCCACTCTCCTTGGCAGCATCATCCTCATCAGCAAAATCATCACTGACCTCCAACTCAGGCAACTCCAGCGGAACATATGGAGTCGAAGTCGACCCCTCAAGTCGGCCCACCATCCACTCTTCCCGGTGATTCATCATCTGCTGCATCCTCGCATTTTGTCACACCTCCCTCTTGAGCTTCTGATGGCTCCGGATGGTAGCGACCCCTTGGAAAAAGATCTTCTGCAGCCAAGTAGTATTAGATGCGTTGGGTGCAGGTTCAGTAGTCAAGTAAGCCCCACCTCTAGCACCACGAGTCTGGGCTATGCTCTTAGTCAGGATAGTGCTGTCAATCGACCCAGGAATCAGTGGATCATTGTTGAACCATTTGGCCCCTGTCAACCCGGAGTCTCTAGCAATGGCCGTAATCAGGCACGAGAACGGCATTCGGGTCTGTGTTGGGGCATCGCGGAAATCGATAATCTTAGTGTAAATGAATAATGCCCAGTCACACACAGTCTCCGGCTCCATGAAAGCTGTCAACAAATTCCCAGTATTTTCAGAGGGCTTATTTTCAGTTTCCCTCGGGTCCATATTGTAACAAACCACTTGGTTCAAAAACCGAAATGCCGGCTTAAACTTGCCCGGCCGGTGAGGAATACTAGCGTCTTTACGTTTCTCATACAAACTACCCACCACTCTACGTGGGACAAAATCCTCAGCGGGGCAAGGGTAGTTAGTATCGGTCGGCCTCACATACCGCAAACTCGCAGCAATGACATCGAGTGTGACCGTAATGGGAATCCTAGCCACTCGTGAAGTTATCTGAGTCTCGGAACTGAAGGTAGTCCCGGATGCTGGTACATGAATATTTTTATAGAATTCCCTCACGAGTTCTAAATTATACCCGGGGTTTGGTTCGAACCAAAACGACATACCTTGTTGCACAATGGCTTGTATAGTGATGTCATTTGGGAGAAACCCGTCCCGGATAATGTGACGCTCGTTCTTAACGCCCCTCTGTTCAAGGGAAGCCTCCCATCTTTCCCGTTCATCCCGGGCAATCTGATCCTTGGTCCTCCTTCCCCCGGTCGCTTGCTCTGGAGGGGCACTCGAGGATGCCGCTCCCTTGCCTTTAGCACTGGTGGAAGTCTTCCTGGGTGCCATGTTTTGAAATTTGGTTTAGAAAATTAGGGTTTCAGATCTGGAAAGATAAGGGTTTTCGGAAGGGATAGAGAGATATATGTGGTAGAGATGGAGAAAATGAAGGTTTTGGTGAAGTTTGGTGGAATTTGGGTGAGATTTGGATGAGTTTTGAAGGTTTGAAGGTGGTGGTTATGGAGTTTTCGTGGGTTTAGGGTTAGAGAGAGAGAGAAGAGGTTGGGAAGAAGATGAAGAGAAGTGGAGAATGACCGGCTGAACCCTTTAAAATTCGCGTTTAAGGGCCTCGGTATCGATACATGACTTCTTATGTATCGATACCCGTAGGTTCTGTTCCGGATTGGGACAACCGGTATCGATACAGTACTTTCACTGTATCGATACCGACAGGCTTATATATATATATATATATATATATATATATAGGAGAATATTCTCCTAAGGGATCCCTTATTTAAATTTGGTGCGGACCTCTCCTTTCCGGATCAAATTTTGATGATCCGAACCGCTCAATGTTTTTAAAATGCGTTTTTAAGGGCCTACGCGAAGATTCGGCAAAAAAAAATACTTGGAAGGGCTTGATCCAAACAGTTTTCGGTAAAACTGTACATATGTACAGTTTTACCAAAAACTGTTTGGATCAAGCCCTTCCGGGTATTTTTTTTTGAAGATTTCTTGCGTGGACCTTGGAAAACGCATTTTAAAAACATTGAGCGGTTCGGATCGTCAAAATTTGATCCGGAAAGTTGAAAAAAGGCTAGGTCCGCACCAAATTTTTAATAAGGGATCCCTTAGGAAACCGGCTTCCTATATATATATATATATATATATATATATATATATATATATATATATATATATATATTTTTTTTTTTTTTTGAAAGGCTGGGGTTTATGGGTCTTGGTTTCCAAAACATGACACCTAATCCGACTTCTTCCAATATTGATCTCTCAGAACACATTACTTCACAAAATTACCCCCACAGCAGTACGGCACTCATGGCGCACGGAGCATAACTTCCCCCCCAACTTCAATCCAACCAAACACCGGTTTCCTAAGTTAGAGACGGGGACTGACTCGGACTGGTTTAAGATGGGTCAAGGGGACTCGTATGTGGTTTAATCATGCAAGAATGCCTTGTTTCATCCCCTACGCACGTAATTTAATCTCGCAAATGCATGAAAAATAACTAGCCTCTTACTTGCAAAACAAAAGCCTACTATTTTATGCGATTGCAGAAAGGAAGACAAGGAACATGGGAATGTTATTCAGGATACGCTATTATCAATGTGGGGACACTATTCACATGCTTGACAATGCATCATGTTCAATGTATATAGCCAAATATATGCATGCATTCAAGTTGAACAGGCATACATTCAAGTTAAACATTCGTTCGATGATACTTACACGATGCATAACACCCGTATCCCCAAAAACTACCTAGCAACGCTATATAAGTACAAAGTACACCCTCCCCCCAACTAGAAACATGCTATGTCCCCAGAGCATGGAGACTTAAAAATTGAAAGAACAAGGGGAAGAACTGGACCTCCGGGTGGCAGCCAACCACCATGACCTCGGCCGATATACGAGGAATTTCAGGTACTCTCACTGTGCAACCTGCAAAACACGTCAGTCCAGCCCGGCACGCGGTATCCGGGCGTACACAGAGAAAACCAAAAACAAGTAACAGAAAAAGAAAAAGAAAATACACCACCACTTTCGTCACGTGAAAGACACGGGTACTACTTTTCTCCCTAATTTCTCACTTAAATTTGTGCAGAGAAGGTCATCAGAACAATCCCGGGTAAGTCATGACTCAATAGGTTAAATCACTCAAGGTTTTTCCTTAAAGAAATCAGAGCCAATCGTCTTTTATGACTATCCGAGACACGGCAATAAGATTGTCTGAAACCCAGATACACAAACTTAAGGCTAGAAATTAGGTGGCTATACCGGACCGTTTTTTTTTTTTATTAGTTTTGTTTTTTATTTTATTTTATTTTATTTTTATTTTTTTGTTTTTGAAAATTAAAAATAAACACGAAAATGCCTTAATCGCCCTTACTAACCGGAGCTGGGCACACGATCCTTATTTTAATAGCGGCGTGCGAAGCTATAAATACCCAAGTTAATGATGGGTACCCCTATCGCTAGGGGCCCGGTCCACACTCACTTAAGAGCATGGTACGCGTGAGCTACCCGTAAAAACACAGCCAAAGGCTAAACCACAACAGTATCCGAGTAAATGGGATCAACTAAATCCTCCTCAGGTTCACCGACATCTATGATTTCTAAAAATGGTTTAAGACGCTGCCCATTAACTTTGAAAATATGATTATCCTTAGGGTCGCAGACATCTATCGAACCGTTCGGGTAAACCTGGTGGACTATATACGACCCATCCCAACGAGACCTCAACTTCCCTGGAAATAAGTGAATGCGCGAATTATATAACAAAAGTTTCTGCCCAACACTAAAGGTTTTGCACTGGATATTCCTATCGTGGTACGCCTTAACCTTAGCTTTGTAAATGCTAGTGCTCTCATACGCATCATTCCTAATTTCCTCAAGCTCACACAGTTGGAGCTTCCTATGGGCACCTGTCTCTGGCAAACTTGCGTTCACCGTCTGAATGGCCCAATGGGCCTTATGCTCCATCTCCACGGGCAAGTGGCAGGCCTTACCGTACACAAGCCGATAGGGTGAAGCACCCAACACGGTCTTGTATGCAGTGCGGTAGGCCCACAACGCATCGATCAGTCGCAGGGACCAATCCTTCCTACTCGGGTTTACCGTTTTCTCTAAGATTCGCTTAATTTCCCGATTGGCCAGCTCAGCCTGGCCATTTGTCTGAGGGTGATAGGCCGTAGACACCTTGTGAGAGATGCCATACTTCCTCATCAATGCCTCAAAGGACCTATTACAAAAGTGGGTGCCCTGATCAGAGATAATGGCACGTGGCATGCCGAATCTCAATAACACATTACTCTTTAAAAACTCAAGCACTACTTTTGAATCACTGGTCCTAGTGGGAATCGCCTCTACCCACTTTGACACATAATCCACCGCCAGGAGGATATACTCAAAACCATGTGACACTGGAAATGGGCCCATGAAATCAATGCCCCAACAATCAAAGACCTCCAACACATAAATATTGTGGAGGGGCATCATATTTCTAGGACCGACTTTACCTAATTTCTGACACCTATCACACGACTTACAGAAAACATAAGCATCCTTAAATAGATTTGGCCAAAAGAAGCCACACTGTAAGACCTTGGCGGTGGTTTTCTTGGCGGAAAAATGACCGCCACATGCCTCCGAATGACAAAACTCTAAAATGCCCCTCTGGTCAACCTCGGGGACACAACGGCGCACTATTTGGTCCGCGCAGTATTTAAACACATATGGATCATCGAAAATATACTGCCGGACCTCTCTCAAAAAGCGCTGCTTCTCAGATGTAGACCAATGGGGTGGGATCTGCCCAGTCACCAAATAATTGGCGATATCTGTAAACCACGGGCACGTATTAGCAGCAAACAACTGCTCGTCGGGAAAGGTATCCACAATATGGAGATGAGAGGTGGGGTCCTCAAACTCCAAACGAGACAGGTGATCAGCCACTACATTCTCAACCCCTTTCTTATCCTTAATGATAAGGTGGAATTCTTGCAGCAAAAGAATCCACCGGATAAGGCGAACCTTCGCATCCTGCTTAGTCATCAAATACCTCAAGGCCGCATGATCGGTATATACCACAATCTGCCACCCCACCAAGTAGGACCGGAACTTATCTAAGGCAAACACAACTGCTAATAATTCCTTCTCAGTGGTGGTATAGTTAAGTTGTGCCTCATTCAATGTCTTGCTCGCATAATAAATCACACAGGGATCTTTCCCTCGCCTCTGACCTAAAACTGCCCCGATTGCATGGTCGGACGCGTCACACATAAAGCTCAAACGGCAAACTCCAATCGGGGGCCTGAACGATTGGCGGAGTTGTGAGACTCCGCTTCAATTTCTGGAATGCCCCTTCACAAGCGTCAGACCACACGAAGGGTGTGTCTTTCGCTAAGAACTGACATAAAGGCCGGGAGATAGCGCTGAAATCCTTAATGAATCGCTGGTAGAAACCGGCGTGACCTAGAAAAGACCGGACATCCTTAACAGTTTTTGGAGTGGGAAGATTCGCAATTAAGTCGATCTTCGCCTTATCCACCTCAATACCCTTAGATGAGACAATGTCCCAAAACTATTCCTTGGGTCACCATGAAGTGGCACTTCTCCCAATTGAGTACAAGACGCTTCTCCTCGCACCTAGTCAAGACTTTTCCTAAGTTCTTGAGACATCCGTCAAACGAATCCCCAAAAACTGAAAAGTCATCCATAAATACCTCCACTATCTTTTCTACCATGTCGCTGAAAATTCCCATCATACACCGTGAGAAGGTGCCGGGAGCATTACACAAGCCAAAAGGCATGCGACGGTAGGCAAAAGTACCATACGGGCACGTAAATGTGGTCTTTTCCTGGTCCTCCATGGCTACCTCAATCTAATTGTAGCCAGAGTATCCATTCAGGAAGCAATAGAACGCTCTGCCCGCGACTCTCTCTAAAATCTGGTCAATGAATGGGAGGGGAAAATGGTCCTTCCGGGTGCTCGCGTTGAGCTTCCGGTAGTCAATGCAAACGCGCCACCCGGTCTGAACACGGGTTGGCACTAACTCACCCTCCTCATTCCTCACTACAGTCACTCCTGCCTTCTTAGGCACAACCTGCACAGGACTTACCCACTCACTATGGGCAATCGGGTAAATGATACCCGCATCTAACAGCTTAAGCACTTCCGTCCTAACCACCTCCTTCATATTGGGGTTCAGACGGTGCTAAGGTTGCCTAGAAGGCTTCACATCCTCATCTAGAAAAATGCGGTGTTTACACACCGTAGGACTAATACCCTGTAAGTCTGCTATCGTCCAGCCAATTGCCCCTATATGCTCTCTCAGCAGGGCAAGTAATTTAGCCTCTTGATCCACCTCCAAGGAGGAGGAGATCACTATTGGAAACGTATCATTACCTTTAAGGAAGGCATACTTCAACGTATCCGGTAGAGGCTTCAAATCAGGCTTCGGCGGCTGGACCGATGATGGGAGAGCTTTAGATAATGGGGCGCCCAGCGGTTCGAGAACTGGGTCCCAAACAGCGCCACATACATTTTCTACTGCTAGCAACTCCATCAAACTCCCTACCTCTGGAGAATCTAAAAATAACGCCTCATCAGTGGTCAGTGCTATCTCCAGAGGATCCTTATACAGAAAATTCTCGACATGCTCTTGCACCAGCGTGTCGATCAAACTAACCTCATAGACCTCCTCATCATCCTCTACCCGACTATCGACATTGTAGACATTCACCTCCATTTTCAAGTCCCCAAATGATAATTGGACTTGTCCAGTTTTGCAATTCATTACAGCACTAAAGGTGGCTAAAAACGGACGGCCAAGGATAATGGGAGTCTTCTCAAAGACTTTCGGGATTGGGCACGTGTCCAAGACAATGAAATCCACGGGGAACAGAAACTCCCCTACCTGAATCAATACATCCTCCACTACCCCCTTAGGAATTCTCACACTCCGGTCAGCCAGCTGTAGCGTGACCGGTGTGGCTTTAAGATCACCTAAGCCTAATCTCAGATAAACTGAATATGGGAGCAAATTGACACTCGCTCCCAAATCCAGTAAGGCCTTCTAAAAACTCTGGCCCGCAATAGCTATAGGGATAGTGGGACAACTTGGGTCTTTCCGCTTAATCGGAATATCAGCTAGGAGAATGGAGCTCACCTGCTCCGTCAGTAGCACGTTGCACTGACTCCTAGTTCTTCGTTTCGACGTGCACAACTCTTTCAACACCTTAGCAAACTGAGGGATAACGTCAATGGCTTCCATTAAAGAGATAGGAAACTGAACTTTCTTGAACAGCTCAAGAATCTGGAATTTCACATTGACATTCGGCTTTGCCACTAAGCGATGGGGATATGGTGCAACAGGTGGCAAATGAGTCGTGGGGTCCGCAGGAGCAGGCACCACCACCTCAGGTGACTCTAACTCTCTCCCTTCCTTAGTACACTTCCCCACAGCAGGGACAACTACTGGTGTAGCGATCGGCTCCGGAGTTGGAACCGATTTTTGCTTCAGAGGAATTGTCTTGTCGATCACCTTCCCACTTCTGAGAGTGGTGAACGCCTTGGCTTCCTCTGCATTGGGGTTCAAATTACTCATGCCTGAACCCTCTCCCAGATAATTAGTACCGACAGCATTGGCTTGAGGTTGAGAGGGAAATCTTCCCCTCTCCTGTTGGGTTTGCCCAACTGCTACCGTCAATTGAGTCAATTGAGACCTAATGTTTCCAATGGCTTGTTTAGTCTGCTCGGTAAAACTTAACTGAGACTGCATGAGAGCCTTCAACATATCATCAGTCTGCTTATCCCTCGGTGGATGGTTTATGCCTAGGGGTGGTCCAGAATATGAAGGACTAAACCCCTGCTGATTCTGTGAGGGATAACGATATGGGGACATTTGGCCTTGCAGAGGCCGGTACGGTTGCATCTGTTGCTGAGGTGGTGCCTGGGGTGGCACTGGTGCTTTAGGATCTCTACATCCCAGGGCTGGGTGATGAGCCCAGCCCGGATTATAAGTGTTGGAGAACGGATCCCAACGTTGGTTCACCGCATTCACCTCAGCTTGGTTACTCTGGTATGCCTCTTTAACCATCGAGAAAGCGGGGCAGGCAGTAACTGAATGCCCCGGACACTCACAAAGCGCGCACACCTCCTCAACCCTCACATCATTAACCTGTTGGACTTGCTTCAGTCGCAAGTCCTCCATTTGTTTGGTCAATCTGTCCAAATGAGTCTGGACGGTATGGTCTCTCACACTCATGGGGAAAATACCGGACCCACTGGGTCCCTGTGCAGCTATGGCCCTTTCAGCGAGGTCGGAAGGTTCCCAACTTCGGTACTTATCGGCCAGCTCCTCTAGAAAATCCCATGCCTCATCTGGGGCCTTATCTAAGAAATCTCCCTCTTTACAAAGGTACTCAATCTGCTGGGCCGTCGCAATATTGAGGCCCAGCTGGAAGAATGTCACCAACTGATGTTTCTCAAACCCGTGGTGGGGTAGAGACGACAGCAAGTCCTTAAACCTCTCCCAACACCTCAAAAATGACTCGCCCTCTTTTTGTCTGAACGATTGAATTTGGTGAGTTAGGCGCTGGGACTTGCTCTCAGAGAAATATTTCCGATAGAATGACTCCCTAACAGCTGCCCATGTCGTGAGGGACCGCTCCTTCTGCATTCTGAGCCACTTATCCGCACCATCTTTCAGAGAAGCAGGGAAAAGCTTAAGGCAAGCGTTTTCCCATTGAGTAGTGGTGGCCAGGGTGCGCACCAACCCCTCAAAGTGGCGGACATGCTCATATGGGTCCTCATTTTCCCTCCCATAAAAGCGAGGGAGGGCATTATGGGTTCCTGGTTTAGCAGTGAAAGCGTTGCGTGCCTCCACAGTCTCAGTCGGCAGAACTATCGGGCCGAGAGGAGTAGTCCTCTCGGGACGCATATACACCCGCATACTTTTCTGTTCTGCCATCTCGACTGACTCTGTTCCTGAAACTGACTCTGACTGGTAAAGCGGATTACTAATATTTACTGACTCAAAAGGTAATTCTATATAAAGACCGCTAATGGGAGTAGACTCTAAATTAGCAAAAGAAGAACTAGAAGACTCAGGCTGACTCGACCCCACTTCTTTCCGAACTAATCGGTGTGTAGGGTCATGATAATAAAGAGGGTCCTGCACAGGAGAACCCTTCTTCTTTCTACCTATGGTAAATTAGACGAATTAAAAGAAAAAGGAAAAGAACAAAACAAACTCTAACTACCCGAATTCTTAACACCACTTGCCTTCCCCGGCAACGGCGCCAAAAAATGCTTGACCGAAATCCTAGACCTAAATTAGTGGGTTGCCCCAAGCGTAGGGCGGAGACCGGTGTAGCACAATACCCGGTAAGACCGGAATCGAATCCACAGAGAAGGTGAAGAGTGCTTGACTAAAAACTCGGGTTTCTAAGTTTAACACGGCTCTTAGGTAGCCACCCTTGTGATTTGATTGGTGAATTAACTAAACTAAGAGGAAAACTGATGTTGATTAAACTATTTAAAAGGAAGTACGGTCGTAGGGTTCATAACACGGTGACCAGGTCCGGATACTTCCTGCTCCATTCGTTGTTCTGAAAATGTTTGTTTTTAGAGAGAAAAAGATACCCCGAAAGATGCGAATCCTTGTGGTTGCCGTTTACCCATGTACAGCGAAGACAGGTTTTGGTCCCCCGTTCCCCGCGTTACATGGGCTCCGACAATGCCCGGATACGTCCAACGAAGGTACTTTAATAACCTAAAATTGCTTTTACCTTTATGAATTTAGAAAATAGGAGCGAGAACGAACCCGGCCCTGGCCACAGCGTGTTAGTCACCCCGCGACCATACCTGATGAACTACTCACTCATGATAACTTGAACAACTAACAAGATTCTGAAAGGGAACATGCTTCTATAATTGAATATTGATTAAAACGAAGATCTGAAAGCAAAATGCGGACAAACTCCCGCGAACAAAGAGTTAATGAAAATAAGACAAGAAGTACCCGAAACAATAAGCAAATCTGTGAACAAAACTTCAAAACTTCAATGGAACACGCTCCGAAAAGTAATAACTCCAAAGCAAAAACGGCTGCTGAACCGGAAGAAAATTAATGCTAAGTTCGAACCCTAATTCGGCCTAAAATCGGAGTATTTATTCCTCCCCGAAGTCAACACACGTGGCAAAGTCAACAGCTGCTTTTAAAGCACTCGGTATCGATACATGAGAAGTCCTGTATCGATACCCATACTTTCTGTTCCCGTATGATGCACCCTGTATCGATACAGGAGAATCCTTGTATCGATACCGGCTCCTCTAAAATTGATTTCCAGCTTGTTTGGCCGTCCTCACTTGGGTCCCACCGGTTCCCAACATGCCCGACCGCCATGTGTCCATTTCACGCGCTCTTTTCGACCTGTTCCTTACAAAACAACCAAAAACAAGAAAAACCAAGGACAACACCGCATCAAGTGGAAAATGGAATAAAATCGCGCCTCTAACGCGCTAATTCGCCCTACTTAGGCGCTTATATCTATGACATTGCGCGCCTATCACAACCCCTCCTCGCTTACAAGGGCAAGCCTATCTCCGCAAATATGTCCTTGCATAAGACTCTACAAATTGCCGCCGACCTCTCTAGTGCCTTGCTTCTTCCCAAGGACATTGAAGCTCTTGAAAAGTTGAATGACAAAAAGTTAGTGAGGTTAATCCTCCAACATCAAGCTTTGGTGAGTGTTCCCCAACTACTTTCAGCTTCTCATGTTGTGCGAGTGTTCTTATAGTTGTCAATGTTTCTTAACAGGCTCTCTAGTGTTCTTGCTTTGCACTTTCTCGCCTAAAAGTTGGAGAAGAGGAAATTGAGACTTTGAAGTGCCAAAACACAGAGCTTCACCTTGTCTTGAGCAAAAACAAAGAGTCTGGAGATAGGGCTTTGCTTGAAGCTACTGATGCAAAGAAGAAGGCCGAAGAAGAAGCTAAGATTCTAAAGTCCAAAGTAACTTAGATGGAGTGTGCATTGGCCGAAATGAAGCTTAAGCAAGAGACTTTAGACGATCAAGCTCACAATGAGGGTGTGCATAAGACCATTGAGAAATTCAAGACTGAAGTTCTTAAGGTTCACGAAGCCCTTTTCTCCAAAGGGTGGACCTTCTCACTTAAGAAGGCTGGAATCCCTAAAGATTTTGGTTACTACACTGTGGAGTATCTGTTTGAGTGTCTTGCTGTAGCTCCGCCCCTAGCCTTGGCTTCTGCTGCCGCTACTTCTAGTGGCTAGGTCGCTTTAGAGACCCTTGACTAATTTCTTGTTGAGGTCAGCCAATGATGCCTCTTCTTTTGGGGCTTATATATTTACCTTATGTATGGTTGTGCTCCATTTTGTTTAGCTATAGAGCGACCTCTGTATGTAGTAGAACCTTCATGTTGCACTATGTATGCTTTTGTAACTCTTTGAAACTTTTTAGAATCGTGTGTTATGCAATCCCTCTTTGTTAGAGACTTAGAATTATTTCTAGAACGAGAATATGATTCTAGATGTTTGCATTGCTCTCATGTACTCCGTCCTTGTTGGAAATTAATTGTATTAGTTTCTGTTGGTTCTTATCCATTCCAACTCCTGACCAATCCAGCCAAACGAAAATGTATGATCCACCGAGCTAGTTATAGACACCTCGATTTTGACCCGGGATACTTGCCAAACACTCCCGATGATGAGGAAACCTCCCGTGAATACTTTGAGGCTAAGAATGAGGATTGGACTTGCCCTAAACAACCTAAACCAGTCTAAATGACCAGAATACACCAAAAAATATCAAAACAACCCAAAATCAACCCTGAGCTCAAAGGGGGTTTGAGCGCTCAAACTCTGTCCAGTTTGTTGCTTGCAGAGAATCTAATCATGACATGTTGCTGCATGGCGTGCGTAGCTGCCGTATTGCTGCTCGTATGAGTACACTAGCCTCTAGAGTGGCCTAAATCAGCCTATTAGCCCCTCCATTTCAAAACTAATCCATTTCCCCCCCATTTCTCTCTATAAAACCAACCCATTCACACCATTTACAGAGGTTACAATCCATCACACTCAACCGCACTCTGATCTTTCACTCACTGTCTCTCTAAAACTCCATTTCCAGAGCTCACACACCATTTTCCCCCTTTAACCCAAGTTCAACCACTCTCAATCAGCCAAACCCACTTGCTTCTCACTAGAATACACCGTCATCCACTCAAAATCAGCTCAAGCCAATCCACATTCCTCATATTCAGCCCCAAACTACCTACATTATACCTACAAACCCACCTAACACACATCCATTCATCAACCATCCAAGTTCAAGCTTAAATCAAAGCCGAAAGGTAGAAATCCATGTGAAAGTTACGGGTTGGTGCCCTGAGAGAGACCAATGGGTTCATGGAGGTCTTCTATACCTCTAATGAACTCACAAAGGTGCAAATGCTTAAGAAAATAACTTTCAAAAATCCTAGCTCAAAACAGCTTGAGCGCTCAATGTCTGTACAATGAGCGTTCAATGTTTTGAGACTCTTCTGTGTTATTGAAGTTTTTAACCTTTTCTGATGGTAGTATCATGCTTTCATGGTTTTTGGTTGACTTATATGGTTTTAAACTAGCTCATAAACTCTCTGATCATTGAAAAATAAGTTCGAAAGTCATCGAAAGTGATGAAGCTTGAAGTTTTGACCACATTTGTGTTGATATCACCATCTTATTGACACCTGGGGGGCTCAAATACTTTCAAATCAGTTTGTTCCATCCTTTGATCATTGATCAATGAGCCTAAAAGTTATTAAAATGGTGTTTTATCATCACCAAGCCATGTATGGCTATGTTCTATGAAATAGATTACTGTATCACACTCTTTGAATCATGATCAGAAAGTTTGGAGTTCATTATAACATCAGAAGATGGCTAGAAGCCACAAAAGCTCATAAACCTTGAACAAGGTTCGAGCGTTCAATCTCTGGACATTGAGCGCTCAATCCTTGTTGAGATCTACTTTTGTTTCTTGTTTATCTCTGTTTTGTATTATGCTTTGAGTTCATTGTAGTGTGTGTGTTGTTGTTTGGCTAAGCCAACCTGATCCTCTCGTTCTCTCTCTCTCACTCTAATCATGCTTACGCATGGCCCAATACTCATTTTTCACTTGTGTGGACACCTCAAGTTTATTTTATCCATGTTTATGAAAGTTTATAGCACAGGTGTACCATCATGCATCATTTATTAACTCACCCATGATTCAAATGCAAAAAGAATGGAGCAGAAACACTCAAATCCAGGAGATTTATTAAGTGCTCAATGTATCCCTTTGAGCGCTCAAACTGTCTGCTGGCCCCTCAAAAGTTATTCTCAACCAAGCTTGGTTTTTTAGCATTGAATACACTAAAATATAGTTTCTTAATGTAGAGTCTTCATCCCTTCTGCATTGCTTATCTCATACGTCTGGCAGTGGATAAGATCAGATCAGTTTTGCTTCATATGCATTGTTCATGTCGTTTCTGGTTATTCTGTTATTGTTCATCATGTACTAACACTTTGTTTACTGTTTTGTGCCTTAGCTTGTTCATATTTACGTTCCATCATCACTCATGTAGATCACAATACACATGCATACACCATAGTTCCATTGCCGTGCTTATCATTGTTACATGGTTCCCATCCCCATTTCTCGTACTTACACATGTATACACCATAGTTCCATTGCTGTGCTTATCATTGTTACATGGTTCCCATCCCCATTTCCCGTACTTCTTCAAAGTTGAATTATAAACATTTTCCATGATCCCACAAAAGTCAAGTAGAGACCGGTCTTCTAACTGGGCGAGGGGGAGTGCCGTAAAACCCTTCCCCTCGTAACTGAGCTCCCTAACCTAAGATAGCATGGTGATGACGGGCCAGTATCCAATCCTTATCCATTAAATGAGGCACGAGTCAATTGAGTTTGGTTCCTCGAGGATAATCCGCTAAAACTCGGTTGGCGACTCCGAATCGATCCTCCGAAGGGGCGTCCACACTAGTCTACTCGACACTCTAGGATTTTATAACTTAAAAAGAAAATAGAAAGCTTTCTTTAAGTATTTGTCTGTCCCTCCCCCAAATGAGGGCTGGGTAAGCCTATCCAGCTTCCCTTTTCATCCCCACTTCGGCTTGGCAGCGTGGAGGACAAGAAAAAGATATTCCAGCCTAATAAGCAACATAGTTTCACTCAAGTAGATTACACAATGGAAAGAAAGTAATCTAGCCTTTATCCCACTTTAAATAATAAGGCATACTATGATTACATTGAAGCAAGCTTTATTGAAACAAGCTACCTAAACTACTCAAGCAATCCAATGTACTCTTACTACGCTACCTGCTAAGCTACTCTTGCAAAGCAAAATACTTAATGATAAAATTTTCTGAGATTGGCTGCATTCCAAGGATTGGGTACTTTATAGCCCTCTAGATCTTTAAGATAGTATGCGCAAGGGCCTGCCTCAAAAATAACATTGTAAGGCCCCTCCCAATTGGAGCCTAGCTTTCCTTCTCCGAGGACCCTATTATTCCCCATCACCTTCCTTAGAACCAACTCCCTTGGAAAGAACCTTCGAGGGTGAATCTTCTGGCTGTAACTTTTGGCAAGTTGTTGGTGATAAGATGCAAGTTGCATAAGCGTTGCCTCCCTCCTTTCCTTGAGCAGGTTGAGGTCTCGTGCCAACACTCGCTGATTATTGTCCGCATCAAATGTCTCCATCCAGATAGTAGGGAAGCTAATTTCCATAGATATCACCGCCTCCATTCCAAATGCCAAAGCGTATGGAGTTTCCCTAGTGCCATGCCTTAGAGTGGATTTGTATGCCCATAGGACACTAGGGAGTTCCTCCACCCACTTTCCTTAGTTTTCTCAAGGCGCTTCTTGATGCCATTCAAAACAGATTTGTTAGAGGCTTCAACTTGTCTGTTGCTCTATGGGTAGGCTAGGGTAGAGGTGTAAAACATAATGGTCAGAGCAAAGTTGTTGAAACTTCTTTCCGATGAACTAAGTCTCATTTTTAGAGTGGTTCTGTATGCCCATAGCACAATGAGGAGTTCCTCCACCCACTTTCCTTAGTTTTCTCAAGGCACTTCTTGATACCATTCAAAACAGATTTGTTGGAGGCTTCATCTTGTCCGTTGCTCTATGGGTAGGCTAGGGTAGAGGTGTGAAACAGAATGGTCAGAGCAAAGTTGTTGAAACTTCTTTCCGATGAACTAAGTTTCGTTTGCAGAGATCAAGTTCTTGGAATCCCAAACTTGGTGATTATATTCCACCACACAAATTTTTTTGACGTCCACTTCTCTGATTCTAACCAGTGGCTCTGCTTCGATCCATTTGGTAAAATAGTCCATGGCGGTGATTAAGAACTAATTTTTCCAGAAGCTTTTGGGAGAGGTCCAACCAAGTCCAGACCCCACCGTGCAAAAGGCCAAGGACTGGTGAGGGGTGTCAAATCTCTCACAGGTTGATGAATGAGTGGAGAGAACTTTGACACTTCAAACACTTTCT
This sequence comes from Vaccinium darrowii, assembly GCA_020921065.1. NCBI lineage: Eukaryota > Viridiplantae > Streptophyta > Magnoliopsida > Ericales > Ericaceae > Vaccinium > Vaccinium darrowii. Next base: position 27,408,790 of record CM037160.1, read on the forward strand.
CACATGTTGTTTGGTGTCCTGCTGCATGTAAGGCCACCAATAGCCTTGTGCGATGGCACGATGGGCCAACAATTGTCCTCCAGTGTGGCATCCACAGAGCCATTCATGCAACTCATGCAAGCCTTTTTGTACGTGGTCTGGATGAACACATTGAATGTATGGCCCAGTATAGGACTTCATGTAAAGCTTTCCAGATGGAGCTAGCCAAAACCTTACAACCTTTACCCGTAGTTTGTGAGCTTCTCTCTTATTAGTTGGCAGTATGTCATCCTTGAGGAAGGCTATTATAGGGTCCATCCAACTTGGACCCAAATTTGTCGGGAAGAATTGATGTCAATCTTGTACCATGATGCTTGGGTGAGGTAAGAACTCGATTGCGATTGCCCTTGGAGTCCTACAATTCATAGCCGAAGCCAAACAAGCCAAGGCATTAATGTGCCCATTGAGTTCGTGAGGGACTTGCTTCACTTTGATGCTCTTGAATTTTTTGAGCATCTCTCGAGCCTTTTCCATGTACTCTGCCATCCTGTTATCCATTGCATCGTATTCGCTTGATAATTGGTTTACGACCAATTGAGAGTTGTTGTACATCAACAATTCCTCGGCTCCCAAGTACTCTGCCCCTCTAAGTCCGGCCAAGAGGGCTTCATACTCTGCTTCATTGTTGGAGGCTGGAAAACCTAACTTCAAAACTTGTTCAAAAATCACTCCATCTGGGTATATGAGAACCTTCTCTGCTCCAGACCCCTTGTTGTTAAAAGCTCCATCCACGAAAAGCTTCCAAATTTCTCTAAAGAATAATTTTCATGCCTCAGATGGTGTATGCGCCCCAAGCTCAGTGTCCAAGTTATTGACACCTTAGGTCGGTAGTTCGTCTGATCGAACCTTCAGAGGTGTAAGTTCCGCAACAAAATCAACAAGCACTTGTCCTTTAATGGCGGTCCTAGGTTGATACCGGATGTCGTACTGGCCCAGCTCGACAGCCTAATGAGAAATTCTTCCAGATAAATCAGCTTTTCTAAAAAAGAGCTTTCAAAGGATACTCAGTCAGGACCACAATGGTGTGGGCCTGAAAGTAGTGCATTAATTTTTTAGAAGCCACCACCAACGAGAACTCTAGCTTCTCTAGTGGCAAATATCTAGTTTCTACATCAATAAGGGTTTTACTGATGTAGTAGCAGAAATTTGATCTTTACCTCCTTGCCTAATTATGAGACTAGTAACAACATGTGGAGAAACAACGAGGTATAGGTACAAGTCCTCTCCAAGGAGAGGCATTGACAAAAGTGGTGTTGTGGCCAAGTATTTCTTCAAGTCCTCGAGTGCCTTGTCACACTCTTCTCTCCACTCAAACCTTGCCTTTTTCTAATGACCAGCTTATGAAGCGGTTTAGGGCAGTCGCCATTGCTGTTAGCTTCTGAACTTCTTTATTTATCCATGGCCGCTCTAAGGCTCGTACAACCCTAATCTGGTCCGGGTTAGCCACTATACTTCTGTGTGTTACCATATACCCAAGAAACTTCCCTGATCCTACCTCGAAGGCACACTTTGAGGCATTCAAGCAAAGCTTGTGGTTTTTAGTATTTCAAACAACTCTTCTAGGTCTATGAGGTAGTATGTACTCTCTTTACTTTTGACGACCACATCGTTAATGTAAGCCTCCATTGTCTTGCCAAATAGTCCTTTAAACATCCGAGTGATCATCCTCTGGTAGGTGGCCCCTACATTTTTTAGACCAAATGGCATCACCTTATAGCAATACACTCCAAGAGGTGTAATGAAGGCGGTCTTATCTTGATCTACGACATCCATTGCAATTTGGTGGTAGCTGCGATAGGTATCGAGAAAGCTCATGCGTGCATGTCCTGTAGTGGAGTCCATAAGTTGGTCGTTTGGTAGTAGAAAGCTATCCTTGGGGCATGCTTTGTTGAGACTTGTAAAGTATATGCAAACCCTTCACTTTCCTTTTTTCTTCTTGACGACGACCGTGTTGGAGAGCCACTCAGGGTAGAGCACCTGCCCAATTGACCCTGCTCCAGAAGCTTATCCACTTCCTCAATCACTGCCTCTGCCTGGTGGGCGGCCTACCTTCTGCTCTTTTGAATGACAGGTTTATGAAGCGGGTTGATGTTTAATTTGTGGCAAGTAAATTATGGGTCAACTCCAGCCATCTCGTAGGGCGTCCATGCAAACACCTCCAAATTTTGCTTGAGGAAGCCCACTAACTGGTCGTCTCTGTAGGATCCAGAGAGGTTCCAACTAGAAAGTACCTCTTCGGGTCGTTCTCAACTTCTCATTAATGTAGACCTTCTCGTGATCCTTAACTACTTTCTCAACCGTGCCACATCCAACATCTTCCAGCACTGGTTGATCAGGGATCTCCACCACTTGTATATGTTCGAATTTGATTTTGTTCGTCACTGTGGCCGTGAAGCACTGATTTGCTGCCACCTGATCCCCAAGCAGATCCTCTACTCCGTTTGAGGATAGATATATCACCACCTAATGATAGATGGATGGAACTGCCTTGAATTTGTGAATCCATGTTCTCCCCACAATTGCATTGTATGTGGATGGTACGTTCAACACCATAAACTCAATGTTGTTCTGAACTGACCCTATCACCACTGGAAGAGTCACTCTGCCCAAAGGCCAAACAAGGCTCCCATTGAATCCAATCAATGGCGATTGAGTTGGGGTGAGCTGTGAATCCTTGAGGCCCAATTATTTGAAGAGGTCAAAGTACATCATTTTGTAAAAGCTTCCTTAGTCCACCAAGATTCACTTGACATCGAAACTTGCAATCAGCATTGTCACCATGAGGCGTCATCATGGGGATGCTGAATGCGCTCCAAATCCTTGTCTGAGAATGTAATTGCAAAATGGTCTCTGCTAGGTTCCACACAGACCTTCTTGAGTGGGGGTTTACTCATAACACTTCCTGCATGTGTCGAGCCTTCTGAAGCTATCCCTTGAGTTCATTTTCAAATGAGGGATCCATTATTCCATGGATCATATTGATCACACCTCTCGGGGCATCTTGGCCATTAGTTTCTCGTCTCCTTTGTTCAAGTTGGGCTGCGGCAGCAGGGGCTTATTCGTCGATGAAATCTCTTAAGTTCCTTGCAGTTAAAAGTTCCTCCAAGTGTTGCTTGAGGGCTTTGCAATTCGCGGTCATGTGACCGTAGTCTTTGTGATATGAGCACCTTCACGTGGAGTTTTTTTTAGTTGGGTCACCAGGCATCTTCGACGGCCATGCAAAATACGGCTCGTCTTGAATCTTTGGGAGTATCTTGTAGATAGGCTCTTTGAACAATGTGTTGTTGGCCTCCCTTGGGTTTGATTTCTCCCTTTTGGTTCTGACTTGAACCTTCACCATATCTTGCTCCTCCATTTTGGCCCTTTTTGAATTCTTTTTGGCTATTATCTTTAGGGGAAGACTCCTCCATGTCTCCCTCTGTTTGATTGTTGTTCTCTTCAATCATTGCATGTTTTCCCATTCTATTCATTAATTCCTTAATGAAAGTAGCCAAGCATTTTGTGAGAGAGTCCCTGGGGAGGTTCCCAAGAGGGAGAGTGAGTTTGAAAGAGGCTACTGCCAGCTCCTCATTGCAACCCTCAATTTCATTGTAGGTGTCAAAGTATCAGCCCGCGAAGTCTCGAAAAGGCTCCTTCTTGCCCTTATTTAACGCAAGTAAAACATCCACCTCTTTGGGGACTTTGCTATGTGTGACAAACCTTGCAGTGAAAGTCGTCGAGAGTTGCTTCTAACTTGTTAGGGACTCTGCCTACAACTTTTCGAACCACCACAAATCGGCTTCTCCGAGGCTTGACGGGAAGACCTTACACATTAGAGCATCATTCCTACTGTAAAGATCCATCATCTAACGAAAGTGGCTAATGTGTGAGTAAGGGTCCCCCCTTCCGTCATAAGATGTGAACTTCGGCAGCGAGAAGCCCTTTGGAGGATGCAAATACTCAATGTCTAGAGAGAACGGAGAGAGAACTAGCCTTTCCAGGGCATGATTGCCCCTAGTCATATTCAACTTGGCATGGTTTCTCTCGATCCTCTTTTGAGTGATGACAGACAGCAAGTCGCCTCCTGCCTTCTTAAGTGGAGTAGGTGTCTTGCGAGTGCTTGAAACATGAGTGATCGTCTTCTTTCTCTTTGAACTTATTGCCCCATGTGTATGAGGGTAGCTACTATTCCCTATGCTCCGGGTAGGAATAAACTCTGCGATAACGCGCTCAATCGTGTTGAGAGAGCGGTGACACTTAGTCCGTCTAGAGTGGATTGGTGTGGGACTCCTCTTAGATTTAGAGTCGTGATTGTTAGCGTGTCCTCATGAGACACTAGCGTGTCCTCATGAGACACTAGCGTGAATCAACCTCCTTTTCTTTGAGCGCTATACGAAGCTTTATGATCTTTGCTCCCATTGTCCCTATAATTTCGTCACGCTAATCTATATCATCCTGGAGGTTACGGGTTTCAGGGAAGGAATGCCGCAGTTGGTGATTGTTTCACCTTCATTTCTTACCGTGGTAAGGATTCCTTTCACCGTTCTTTTGTTGATCCCCTCAAAGAGGTTCTCTCAGATGTTAATCTGGTTTGCTAGGGTGGTTCCCAGCGCTGTCCTGGTTTTTGTCCTTTCGAAAAAAGTTTCTTCCTTCTGGTCCCACCATGAACTCAGCAAGACTAGTGATATGCCTTCCCACAGATGGCACCAAATGTGGTGGGGTAGGTTTTCTCCTTAGGAAAGCAAGCCACTGAAAGCCGCGCTGAGTAGGGTTCCGATGAGAAACCTACAAGACTCGAAGAACGTTAGGCTACCCAGCCAGGGTTTGGCCGGAATACCCCTATGATGCTTAAGTCAAAGAGTGAATGTAAGAGATGAGAGGAAGCAAGGGTTTTGTGAGTATGATTGTGAGTACCTTTGAGGGTGAAACCATTTTTATAGGCTCTCCTTTCCTATCGTCCAATATACCTAGTCCCTTCGGGATACACTCGTATCCCTAAATATCCGGAGCTTCGCCTTTATCGGGACACCCGATGATGCTTATCAAGGTAGCTTTCCCGATTAGGGTGGACTCCTGAAAGTAGCTTCCGTTATTAGGGCGGACTCCTCAAGCTAGCTTCCCTGGTTAGGGCGGACTCCTTTATGAAATAGATCCATTGAGCACCTTCTAGGACATTCCTTATGCCATTCAAATTGGTATTCCGCCTACTGAGACGGTCCATCCTAATTGGGCCTAGTTTGTCTAGGTCACGCTCTTCTTTAGCACGCTCCGCTAATTTGAACCAATTTATTCAGGGGCCTAAAATCCGGCCTACTTCAGTATTTTATAAGAATTGAGAGGATTATAGAGAGGATTGTTGGAGTGTTGAAAGAGATGTGGGTAGGTAAAATGTAAAAATGCACTATTCATTAGTATTTTTAGCTAATTTTTTGTCCAAGTTGCTGCTCTTGCTCTGCTGAGGGCAACTATACCAGGCCAATCTCTTCAAAATTTTTTTATAAATTCCATATAAAAAATTCACGTGTGCTGGCTTGGGGAGGAGTTGATCTATTTGTTTGATGTCATTGGGTGAGCCTTTGAGAGACAAAATGGCTAAGAGCATCTATCAGCTTCAACAAATTTTGGGCCAAATTAAATCCAAAAAGTCACTTTTCTATTTTAACTAGTTACTTTTTTCAAAGTAAACTGCATGAGACTCTCTATTCTAACCTTATTATATTAAACTACTCTTTCTTTATACTTATACTTTTTGGGAATGGCTACAATTAGGGCTGTAAATGAACTGGGCCGTTCGCAAACTATTCGAGACTCGGTTCGGTAAGAGCTCGTTTGAGTTTGATTCATCTACTTAACGAACTGAACTTGAACCTCAATATTAGGCTCGTTCCATAAACGAGCCGAACCTGAACCTAAGTGGATTTAGCTTGGTTAGGCTAGCGAAGCTGAGGTCAAAATGTAATTAATAATACTTTAGGGGTCTACGTATAAATATTTTATAGTTGAGAAACTCCTATGTAATTTCTTATTCTTTTATCCCTAAATAGAGTACTCTACTACGAACAGATGAGTTTTATCTCTAACTAGAGCTCTCTATTTAGTTCTCAATATCTTTTCTCGTGTTGTTTTTCTTTTGATTTCTTGATTGTTGTGGTGGATTTGTTTATTTTTGTTTGATTTGTTGATTATTGTTGGAGATCTACATAACATTGTTTCGAAATATATCTCTTTCCCCTCTTAGTTTGTGTTCTAAAATTCTAACGAGCCCTATCGAGTTGGATTCGAGTCTAAATTCAGCTTGGTTCGGCTTGTATGAATTTAATGAGCCCTACCGAGCCGAGCCCGAACTTTTGAAAATTTTTCACGAGCCGAACTCGAGCTCACTTGTCTAGGCTGAAATCGAACCCGAGCCGAACTTGAGCCTGACTCATACCTTAACGAACTGATCCTGAACCTCATAAGGTTTGGCTCGATTCGGCTCGTTTACAGCCCTAGCTCAATATACACCTATGGAAGATGTGTACCATATGCACCAATTGTATGGTCCATATTGTGCCACCTCATTAGCAATCGTAATATTTTTCAATGTTTTGTAACTTTTTAGCGATATAATTCGTAACATTTTCTATGATTTATAACATTTTGTTACGTCTCGTAACTTTTATTAATAAGAGGTTATCAATTCGTAAATTTTGTAGGGGTGCGTATGAAACACTCCCAAATAGGGGAGGTGTATTGTGTTATTTTTTTTATGTCAAAATCTAAAATAGCCCAATGGGTGGCCCATAGTGGCTTTCACGCGCTGAATAGGACTGCCCTTTACTAGTGTTTTCCATGCAATGATAGTCTTCCTCACATCTGTGTTGAAATGGTTTAAGTTGTGAAGTTAATTGACAAAATTGACCCCATACCATTTTCTCCCTATTTCCTCAATCTAGAGTGGACCTTTTCACTTCACTTTCAAAGCATTAAAAATCGTTCACTTTTTTCTGATGGAAAGATTTTGTGTTATAAAAAGTTACTAACAAAGAAATTTTTTCGTGGAAAAAAACCCAAAAAAAATAAAAAATAAATAACCAATGTTGTATCGCTAACTTTACGTATCGATTTCTGTTGCACAGATTGTGCACCGATCAGCCCACGCCCAATTACGCTTTCCACATATAAATAATTTTTAGAGTGATCTTGTGAAAAATTAGCTTAATCTAATAATCGTAATTACTTGATCCAATGTTTCAATATTGGAAAATGCTAAAATAGGCCCAGTGAACTTATATTAAGGTTTAAAAAATGTATTGAAATGTGTGAAAAGTTTACAAAATTAGGTGTAAATATATTAAAGTGTGTAAAAGGCACACTAGAGTAATTTTTTTTTTTTTATAGGGAGAATTGTTGTAAAATGGCGGTAGGGGCAAATATTTGCCGTTCAATTGACCACTTTTTAGGAATTTCTCCCAACATGACATGCACAATTTTAATTGCACATACATGGTACTGTTTTGGTTCTTTTTACTTCTTTGTAATGGAAATAATTGTGTGCGAGCGTGCCAGAGAGAGTTTCAATCTCCTCTCTCAGATTAACTTTGGAAAAAACCAAATCTAATCAGGCGATTGTGTTTTATTGGTTCAATTACCTCAATTAAGAGGATTTTTTCAACAAGTGAAGAAATGTAAACCAACAAACTTAGGAAATCGAAGAACGGAAAGAAAAAAGATACTTCGATTAATAAATCAAAAGTAAACTTACTTCGAAATTGTCTCCAACTTCAAATACAAGAACTTAGAACGAGTGATTGTTACAAGAACAACCGAGATTAATCCTAACTACTTCCTAATCTACTTCCTAAACTACTTCGAACTGAGTTCGAAATCCTAAACTACTTTGCCAATGAACAAACCAAGCATCAGTTTTTTGATAGCTGTTTGTTGAAGATTTGTCTGGGGGGCTTTTCACTCTTCAATTTCTCTTATTTATAGATGCTGCTTGCAATTTGAACTTCCCGCTCAATGAATTTGAATAATAGCTTGCTTCGAACTCTAACTTCCATTCTTCGAGTTGGCAGTTGTTTTCTCCTCCACGTCTGAATTTGAATCCTTCTAATTCTTCTTCCAGAAGTTTTGATTTTGAATCTGTACAGTTGTTTAAACAAACTCAAATGATTAAACGTTAAAGTGAATAACTGTCTTTCGATAAGCATTCCACGTGTTATAATTGTCAATTTGCCTTGTTTCCCAAATCCACACGTGGAGTTTATATGTTTAGCAGTAAATATCATGGCTTCGAAACCACCCTTTTACGTCGGCAATGGCTTGCAACTGCCAATAACTGCTTTTCATTTTTGAACACGATACAACATCGTATTTAATCATTTATATTCCTTTAATCCAGTGTATCTTTACCAACATGTAATTGCCAACGTTTGGCATTTTCAATTACGTGTCAATTAATTATTGGATTTGTTAATTTTATATGTAAACATACCCCCCACATTAACATCTTTGTTCAAGGAGTTTGAATAAGTGTTAATGTGCCTTATGACGCTTCGAATTCCTGTAAACTTCCAAAGCAGAAGTTATTGGCAGTTCTCACCACTTCCAATGATGCAGTTGCAATCGATTCTTACGGTCTCTGTGAGAGGTTCATGGAAAATGGGCAGTTAATACCCACGTTCCTCGCTTACAAAATTTGAATCGTTTCAAATTCAGATTTTAAGTTTATAAAAGCACTCGACCACTGGTAAAAATGGATCACCAATTTTTCACTCTAATCTTGCTTTTATCTCCTTAAGCTAAACTCAACTATGGCCAACGTTTCTGACACCCAAAATGCCTTCGAACGCTTGGTTATTCAAGACCCAATCCTTCCCATTACTAGAAATGCTATTACACCAATTATTGGTGAAATTCGAAGGGATCGTTCTTTTGTTTTAGTTCGAGTAGAGGATTCTGAACCTACTGATCCATGGAACCCCCCCACTTCTCCTTCTTTCAAACCCTTTCTGTGGGGTTTACCATCTGAGATAGTGGTGGTAAAAATGGATGACCCTGCTGGTTACAAGGGTTGGAGTAAATACCGCTCATTGGCTATGAGCAGATACTTATCTCCTCTTATTAGGCGTGACCCTAATATAATGGTACTCGACAGTCTCATTGCCACTTGCCTTACTCCTACATTCTTCAAAGTATGTGAAGATGAAAAATCTGGCTTCGCTGGCTATGGTGAACTCAAACAAAAAGCCAAAAGCCAATATATTTATTGGTTAAATGAGGTTCGAAGGCCTCATTTTGAAGGAAAATTTGTTGATCCTTCCAACCTTTCCCTTCGAACCCTTCCTGACAATCCAGATTGGTTTCAGGAATTGAAGAGTATCAACTTCGATCCCATTATCTTTCAAGCTGAGTACTCTTACTCACTTTACCCACAATCTGATTCTGTTAAGGCCAAAGAACTATTGGCTGCTTTTGCATTTTTGCATATAGGGATTCTTGAAGAAGAAATCCCTTGCAAAAATTTCTTATGGGCTTGTGAATCCATTCAATGCTCCGTTTCTACATTAACTGGCTCCTTTCTTCATTCTTTTCTAAGCCAGTTTCCCCTCCTTCGAATGTGGATAAAAAACAACAGTGCTGCTCATGTCTTCAGCCAAGACCTCCATGACTATGAGATAGCACATGATCAGGTTGTCAAGCTTCATAATAAGATAGAAAATCTGAAAGGAAAGCCTTTCGAAATTCCATCTGGGATCTCCAAAAGACTTCGAAAGAGGTTCACAAGCTGTGCCAAGAGAAATGCTTTAAAGCTGGCCAAGCTCGAAATCAAAGCCAAGGCTCTAGTCTTGAAGATCAGGCCTCTGATTGAGAAAAAACTCAAGCTGGATGGAGAAGCTCAAGTCAGGATAAAGGAAAAAGAATTTTTTGATTTCACTTGGGCAAAATTTCATGCCTTGGTGACTTGGAGCTTTCCTCACTACCTCCAAGTTATCCCTACTCCAACCGCTGCTCAATCAAAGTAGACATTTAATTCTCCTTGATGTAATAGGATTTCCCTTTGTAGCATGTAATATCTTGTTATGTTAATGCAATTTCAGCTCTTTTATAGTTTATCTTGCACTCTTCAATGCTTTTCGAAGCATTTGTAGGTACTTTAAACTAGTTCGAACTATTGAAAATCATAACGGGAAGATATTAAACCAATAAGAAATGGTTTAAAAAACTCTAAATGATTTAAAATTACAAAGAGATATTATATACGGGTTAAAGTTTAAACTTGGGCCTAAAATAATATAAGCCCAATTGCTTTAAATAGAATACTTGACCCGAACTGATACACCGCTTCATCACAAAGTATAAATCTAGGGCTTGAACCGCTTTCATCACACGTTCAAACCTTCAAACACTTCACTCTCCCTCCTAGATTTCTAATCTCTCACAAACATGGCTTCCGGAAGTGATACAACCATGGGTACCTCTTCTCTCGCTCTCAGAAGATATGTTAAAGAAGAGATGTCAAACCCAAAAGGTGATTTGCAGAAACAAATCTTTATTACGAATCCTGACAGAATTGATACCCACATTCTTGGGCCTGCATTCTTCGATCTTCCCCTCAAATTTACATCATGCTATCCTATCCTAGGAGAGGGTAAACTTATAAAAGATCAGGAACTGGATTTTGTAGAATGGCCTACTAAGAATTTTGCGTGCTGGCCAGTTCGAGATAAAGATTGGGATGAATGGACTGAGCACATGTTGAAGCATAAGAAAACCGAATTAGAGCAAACTGGGCTTTGGCACATCATCTCACTACTTCGATATGGTATCCACCAAAACCCTGCTCTCATACACGCCGCCCTAGCTTTCTGGGATGCATCGTTCAATTATTTTCGTTTCAACTGTGGAATGATGGGTCCTACAGTTTTAGATGTATCATTTCTTACTGGACTTCCTCCATTTGGTCCAATGTTTGACATTTCTGACTCTATTGATATCCCATTATTGAAAACCATGAAAACTTCTGGCTCATATGCATCATATGGGAATTTTCTTCACGCTGAAGCCAAGTTTGGCAAACCAGTGACTGACAAGGAGTTTTTTGCATATCTTCTGTATACTTTGTGCAAAATGATATTCTGCCATAATGGTAAGAAGATTATGCATGAATTTGCTCCTTTGGCGTATCGTCTTTCTAAGGGTGAGAAGTTTGATTTGGCTTCACATTTTTTGGGCTATGTCTACAAGATAGGTTCTGATAGCCAATCAAAGCCACTCAATTTCAATATAGGAGGTCCTCTTTGGTTCCTGCAACTATGGATTTTGGCATATTTTCCTGTTTTCACAGTTGCCATTTCAGAACCTGTTAATGTTTATGGAGACAGATTCAGAGTTTTGGCTTCTAAACCCCAATCACTGGTTGGATACCTGCAATATTTTCTCAATGTGAGGGAGGATAAGGAAGAAACAGAATTTCGACCTTTCACTGATTGGAGTATTGGACCCTCCTGGATAAAAGAAATGATGGAAAATAGGGATGCCAATACTTTTGCTGCTACTTGGGGAAGTATTTTACTTCCAAGAGAACTCTTCATAGGAGGGATTGTTGGTGGCTGCAAACAGACTCACTGTGAGACTTATTGTCCTGCCCAATTTGCCAGACAGTTTGGTATGGTACAAGCAATTCCATGTCCTTATCCTGGAGAAGTTAATGTTCCTCTCTATGTTAGAAAGAAAGTTGATAAGAATGTACTTTCACGTCTAAACGTGGAGTACAGAAAATCTAGAGCTGCCTTCAAACCCTCCCAATTTTCAATGGACAGTCCAATTTTCAATAACTTCTCCCGTTGGTGGCATAACCTTATTGATCTATACAATCAAACCCCTCCAGCACAAGGTTTTGCAAACCATATTGGATGTCCTATTATACATGAAGGTGAAGGGCTCTCTAGTTCACTTTCTGTGTCAGACGACGGATTTGATGTTGAAAGGAGAAACAAATCCCAACAAGAACAAAGAGAAACAACACCAGACATTCAATCTTCTGCTTTGGTACCCGTTGCTTTAAATGTCCAACCACTTCGATCAGTACCACAAATTGTGACTAGATCTCAACAACAAAGAACCCCTCCTCCTACTCCATCAGGTGAGTCTCTTATTGTTTGTGTGACTCTTGTACCTTCAATTCTTTTCTGTTTCTTACTTATGATTCATCTTTGCAGAATCTACCCGTAAGAAAAGGGTGAGAAAAGATAAGGAAACTGCTCAAACCTCTGCTTCTCCAGGTTCGAAGTCCAGTACCTCCTCTATTTATCTAATTTTGTTAACCTTTGGCTCTTACTAATTATTTTCCTTGTCTTTTAGAAGCCAAAAAGAGAAAAGATACTTTAGTACCAGAGCAAAAACTTAGCCAAGAAGAGGCCAAATTTGCTAAAGCTTATAAAGCTTCGAAGCAAAGAAAGAAAATATTAATTGAAGAACCAGAAGAAGAAGAAGAAGAAGAAATAGAAGATATTACTATAGGCCAATTTGTGGAGGGTAAGCTGTTATGACTGTAATTTCACCAGGCCTTTTGAACTTACTTTTCATATTTCTTAACTCCATGCACTAAACCTCTTTCTTCAAAGAGAAGAACAAAATCCAGGCACGCTGAGGCTTTTAAAACACCTGCATCAACACCTAATCCTCAAGCTGCAGAGCCTCAATCGAAGTTCGATTCATCCACTAGGACAACTGAAGTTAGCACCCCTGTCATCCCATTAGGAGGTATATTACAAGACTTATCTGCTCCCATAAGACATGTCATTGCACAAGCCTTGGTCTCAGAGAGTATTAAAGCATCGATACCGGCTCATACAGGCTCTGCTATAGGGTTCCCTACTTCGATGACCAAGGACCCCCTGCAGGAGCCCATTTCTGAACCCGAAGCTATATCCAAACAACATATTGCTAGTTCGCCTGTAGCTATGGATGAACAAGCCAATCCTGAAGAGCCTCTGAACATTGGCATTGACAAATCCTCTGAGGTTAATATACATGTTCAATCTGAAGTTGATACCTCGATTCTAAAAGATGACAGGAGCTTATTTCCTGAGATTATCACAAGCATCACAATTGTCAAAATCACTAATCAATCTGAGATGGTGGCTGAGGGAGCAGGCTCTGATCCAAGCCCAAGCATTGGTACTCCAAGAATTGAGGTACCGTAGACTATTTGTATTTCAAGTTTATGTCCATCATACTTTTCTGAAAGGGCTAAGCCTAAATATGCTTACATATTTTTCTTAGCAGGAAATAGGTGCTTCTATTAGCACCCCTGTTGGTGACCTTTCTTCACTGGAGCAGTTCAAGCTAAGAGTGAGTGATTTCTGTCAAAGAATCACCAACCCCAGGGCTCCAACTCCTTCTTCTGAATCTCCTATCAACCAACTCAAGGTTCAATACAGCTCATCTTTTCCTGAGTCGGTTAAACCTACCTTTACTCCAGAAGAGATTCAAGAACTGAAAGAAATCCTCCAACAATTCTCAGAGCTGAATTTTGAAAACCTGGCTGAGGGAGACTTAAAGGTGCATTTGAATATATGCTGTCAAGCTGCATGGGTATTGAAACCTGCTTCTCAGGAGCTACATAAACAACTCCTGAATAGAGCTTCTGAATTTCAAATGAAAGCTCATCAACTTCATGAAGTTCAAGAGAAGCATTTATTAAGAGAGAGCTTGAAGGCAGCATTATCTGGTGCAGATGATGAGGCTCGAAGTGTAATTTCCTCTTATGATCAAGATGCTATCAAGGTTCATCATCTGAGAGAAGAAGAAACTCGACTGGAAGAAGCCTTGCTTCAAGTTAGAGGAAAAATTGATCAGACTACCTCCAACATGCAAGCCTCTATGAACAAAGCTTCTCAATCAGTTGTAACTATTAAAGATCTTAAAAGTCAACTGCAACAAACCTCTGATCAAAAGGAAATTTACGACTTTGTTTGCACCAGAGGTGCTCATGTATGGAGTGACTTAAAAGATACCATTGTACAGTTTCTAAGTAATGAATGAAATACTTGTTTTCTCTCAATCGCATTACTTTATGACTGCTTGGAATGTTGATATTACTGATTTGAATTTGAGCTCGAACCATAATCTTTGCTTGTTCCTTATGATTTATCCTGAACAGCACAAGCAAAAACAGAAGACAAATCACACTTAGCTTTATCTTCTACTAAAGGACTCCCAAATAGTTGGGCAATAAGCCTTTAGATACCTTCCATTAATCTTTCTTCTATGAACATAACCATTTAAGTCTTTCAAATGATATGCCCCTCTTTTAAGAACCCTATGAATTTGAAAAGGCCCTTCCCAATTTGGGGCCCATTTTCCCAGTCCTTGCTTTCTTTCTTTGATAGGCAATATCACTTTCCATACTAAATCACCTATATCAAAGCTTCGAACAGCCACTTTTTTGTTGTAACTTCTAGCCACTCTTGACTTTTGCAACAGAATTTGATTCAGAGCTTTAATCCTTTCTTCATCTATCTCTTCGAGCTCCATATACATTGCTTGATGGTATGCTCCAATATTTAAGTCATTTTGGAAAGCAACTCTTTGTGATCTCACCACAATTTCCATTGGTAAAACAGCATCATGCCCGTAAGTTAAGGCAAAAGGAGTAGTACCTGTACTGGTTCTTTTAGTGGTTCGATATGCCCATAATACATTTAAGAGTAAGCCTGGCCATTCTTCTGGATTTCTATCAACCATTCTTTGAATACCTCTTTTGATAATCTTATTGGTTGATTCTGCTTGGCCATTCGACTGAGCATAATAAGGAGTGGAGTTAATCAAAGAAACTCCATGAGAAGCTGCAAAAGCTTTCACTGCTTTCCCTTCGAAAATGGATCCATTGTCCACTGTTATAGTTTCTGGAGATCCAAATCTGTAAATAATGTTCTTAATGAACTCAATTACTTGTTCTTGAGATACACTCTCAAAAGCTTGAGCCTCCACCCATTTAGTAAAGTAATCAGTGGCAACTAGAATGAACTTGTCACCACTTCTAGAGGCAGGATAGATCATGCCAATCATATCCATTGCCCAACCCCTAAATGGCCAAGGCTTAACTACATATTGTAATTCAGTAACAGGTAATCTTTTAAGAGGTCCTGTCTTTTGACAGGCTTGGCATCCCTTTGCATAATCAATACAATCCTTAAGGATAGCAGGCCAATAATATTCATACCTTCGAATTAACCATCTCATCTTGATTCCTGCTTGATGAGCCCCACAAATACCTTCATGGACTTCTGCCATAATTCTAAAGGCATCAACCTTGCCTAAACATTTAAGCAATAAACCATCTGCTCCTCTCTTGAACAATTCTCCATTGTACATAATGTAATTAACAGATCTCAACCTTGTTGCTCTGTCTGTTTTAGCATCAGGTTTTGTTAGATAATCAATCAATGGTTGTCTCCAATCGTTCGAACTAGGAGAAGTAGTGATTTCACATACTTCGAGGTCAGTATATCTATGTTTAAGCATTGATAAGGATTTTCTCAGAGTCAACTGACAAAATTCTCTATTTTCATCAGTGATAAACTTAAATCCTGATGCTCTTTGTGCTACTGCATCTGCTTCTTCATTAAAAAATCTTGGCACATAAGTGAAGGTAATCATATGAAATTGCTTAATTAACAATTTCACATATTGAAATCCAAACTTGGTTTTCAAACTCTGAGGAGACTCCAAAACAACTCCAATTCCTGCCATTTGGGATGTTTTCGAACCTTCGAACCACATCTTCCATGGCTTAATTGTTACAGTATCAACATCTGCTATTTCAGGAGTCTCAATACCGTTCGGATGATCAGCCAAAAAATTAGCTAAAGCTTGTCCTTTAACTGATTTTTGAGGAACATACTCTAGATTGAATTCAATTAAAGATACAATCCATTTCCCAATTCTGCCACTAAGTACAGGTTGAGACAACATATACTTCATAACATCAGTCTGGGAAATTACATAAGTTACTCTAGGCATCATATAGTACCTGAGTTTCTTTGAAGCAAAAAACAAAGTTAAACATAACTTTTCTACTGCAGAATACCTACTTTCACAATCATTAAGAAACCTACTTAGATAATAGATAGCTTGCTCCTTCCCTTCTTCATTATCTTGAGCCAATAGAACTCCAATTGAGTTATGGTTTGCTGCCAAATACAGCTTAACAGACTGTCCCTTTTTAGGTGGAACAAGAACTGGTGGATTGATTAAGTACTCCTTGATGGCCTTGAAAGCATCATCATGCTCCTTTGTCCATTCGAAGTCCTCTCCATCCTTTAATTTCAACAAAGAAGAAAAGACTTTAGTTTTCCCTGCAGTGTTAGATATAAATCTTCGAAGAAAATTCAATTGACCAAGAAATTTTTGAAGTTCTTTCTTGTTTGAAGGAGGTTTAGCCTCTATAATAGCTTTAGCTTTGTTTTTATCAACTTGAATACCTTTGCTATGGACTAAATACCCTAGAAAGTTTCCTGCCATTACTCCAAAAGCACATTTAGCAGGATTCAACTTCAGTTGATAATGCTTCATCTTTGAAAAAGCTATCTTCAAATGTTCTACATGATCATCAATAGACTCTGATTTGACAATAATGTCATCTATGTAGCACTCTAGAAAACCCCCAACTATTTCATGGAAGATAGTGTTCATAGCTCTTTGATACGTAGCACCAGCATTTTTTAGCCCAAAAGGCATTTTGACCCACTCAAAGGTCCCAAGATTACCAGGGGCTCTAAATGCAGTTTTATGAACATCTTCTTTGGCTATACAAATTTGATTATACCCTGAATGACCATCCATAATAGACATAATTTTGTGGCCTGCAGAACTGTCCACCAACATGTCTACTACAGGCATTGGGTATTCATCTTTAGGGGTTGCAGTATTCAAATTTCTAAAGTCAATGCACACCCTAATTTTCCCATTTTTCTTGATAACAGGAACAATGTTTGATAACCATTCTACGTATCTTGCTGTTCTGATAAAACCTGCATTTAAAAGGTTTTGAATCTCCTTTTTTACCAATAAAATGGTTTCAGGAGACATTTTTCTTGGAAGTTGTTTGAAAGGTTTGCAATTAGATTTAATAGGCAACTAATGCTCAACCAAATCTCTACTCAAACCTGTTAATTCTTTATAACTCCAAGCAAAGCATTCTTTGTTCTCTTTAAGCACCGTGATCAATTTGGCCTTCGAAGCAGCGTTGAGCTCTCTATTGATCTGTACAGCATTTGGAACAATTCTATCTCCCAATTCCACTTCTTCTAAAGGATCTTGGGAATCGATGTAGCCTAAAAAGGCTTCTTCGAATTCCGTTGGCTTCAACCCCCAGTCAGATTTTTCAGCCAATAATTCCTCCCAATCATTTGTTTCTTGTAACTTCTGCTCTACTTCTAAAGCCATGAATTTAACTAAGGCCAATGAGTTGGCCTCTTCGAATTCTGTCTTGGATTCACATCCAAGCAGCCTCATCTGGTGGGTTGTCTGATTCATAATCAACTGCTTGTCTAAGCTTAGACTTTAACTCTGCCAATTCTCCAATTTCCAACACACTGGCTGGAGGGGTGGCAGGTTGTGCAATTTCACTTAGAGGAATGATCTCAGATTTATACATTTCAGCCTCGGCAAAATTTGCTGAAGTACTGAAGGGATGTGGATCTGCCTTTACCTCTTCGACCCCCACTTCTTTCCCATTTTCATACTTCACAATCATCAGGGTTTGATGCATCGAAGATGGAATACAGCCATTGACATGAATCCAATCCCTACCAAGTAAAGCATTATACTTACTTGTAAACGTATCCACCACAAAAAATGCTGTATCAGTTTCCACTTGGCCAACTTTCAGGTGTATAGAAACAATTCCTTTGGGGTTTTTACTTTCACCAGTAAACCCAGCAATGGATGTGCTTGTTGGGATCAATCGAACCTTTTCTTTTCCCAACTTCTTCAAAGTCCTGGAAGGTAAAATGTTCACTGCTGCACCATTATCAACCAAAACTCTGTTTAGCAAAATCCCATCAAACAATGCAGATATGTATAATGGTTTCAAATGGTGCCTCATATCATTCGAAGGCGATTTGAAAGGATAAGAAAGATCAGCACAATTCAAATCCACGATCAAAGGATACTCAGAATTTGTTTCTGTATCTAGGACAAAAATTGCCCTTTCTTTAGAAGTCACTTCTGGCTCCTCCATAGCATTAGCTATAATCATAAGCTCTTCCTCTTCTTCTTCCTTTTGAATCTTGGAAACCAGGGCTCCCCAACCTTCATTCCAACCATTATCATACGTAAGGTTATACTCTTCATCACTTGATACATCAATGACTTCCATAGGAGCAACTGTTGGTTGTAGTGCCCTTCGAACAGGTGAGCAATCTGGTCCAAAGGGTCCAAAATCAAATGAAGGAGAAACCATGTTAATTTGAACTTCAGGCAGAGTCCCAAACTGAATGGTCCTTTTTTCCTGTATTGGTAATTTTGATTCATCCTCTATTATGTCCATCTTCCCAGAAAACTCCACTGCAGAAGTCTCCATGGGGGACAATGTTTCAATAGGAGATGAATTCATTCCTCCACCTTCTTCCAGTTCCACTATCATGGCCTCTAATAAGCCAGACTGATAGCTTGCCAAGGAATTTGGAGAAGCTGGACTATTTCGAGGTGCCTCAGTGTCCATCCTTGCAGTCAAACTTTCCAGTGTTTCCCTCTCTGATTGAGTGAACCCCCTTCGAAGAGATTCTTTAGAATCTTCTCTTCGAAGTCTGTTAAACCTTGGGTTGAACTTATCACCCCCATTATGATTTTCCTTAGTGGCATATCCTTCCATTTGGAAACTAGTATACCTCCTTTGCAGCTTCCTCTTTTGAGTTCTTGTCAATATAGGAATCATTTGAGGTGTCTTGGTCTTTGGATCTCTAACCACTACCCATTGACCATCAGGAGTGTTTGGAGGTTTGACCATCTTGTTTCCAACTTTAGAAGGGGTTTTATACCCCTGGAAGAGTTCTGGCTTAACCTTCTTTAAAAACCAATCAGGAACTCCTTTTACCAAGGTGAATTGTTCTCCTTCTCCTTCAGTTTCCTGGTCCATCAAGGCCTTTCCAGTGTTAATCTTCTTCAAAGGAGGGTAATCCCTCTTCGAAGCTGGTGGAACTGGACTCGAAGGTACATTTCTCTTTGATACTGGCCAAGGCTTCTCATTTCTTCCAAGACTTGGGTTTATCCAAGGTTTTCTTTCATTATTATGATCCAGAGCCTTCCTTTCCATCCTTTTTGGAAAGAAATCAACCCCCTGTCGATCCAAATCTTTGAAAATTAGATAATTAGCCCTGCATTCCATACATAAACATTCCAGAAAGGACGCTTCAAGCATGGGAAGATGAGATTGCTTAAAACCCTTTTTAGAAGAACTTCCCGTGGCATAATCTTGCCGGTGAGTCTTTCCATCATTACCTCGAAGTTGGCCAACTTTTGGCTTTCCTCTTCCAAACTGAATAGAATTCATCCCAACATGAACTCGTCTGTTTTGCCATACCTCTTGAACTGTTTTAGCCAAAGAAGTTGGCACATTGGTATTAGTAGTTACTTCTTCAATCTTTGGAAATGGATCTGTGTCTATTCCCATGGTCTTTTCTGGAAACATAATCCTTCCTTTCTTAATTTGCTCCTGAACCCTGTCACGAAAAACATTACAATTCTTAGTTGAATGAGTCCAAGAAGCATGCCATTTGCAATAGTTCTTCCCTTTTGTTTCTTCCAAAGTTGGAAGTTTAACATTTTCAGGAAGTTTGATAAACTTTTTCTTCAAAAGGTAATCAAAAATTTCATCTGCTTTAGAAACATCAAATGAATATACTTTGCTAACTGCTTTCTTATTAGTCCTTGGTGCTATAGAAGAATCCTTTCGAACTAAACATTCACACACACAAGGATCATGCTCAACAATTTCAGCAGCATCAATTTCATAAGTAGAGTCTTTATAATAGGTTGAATAAGAAGAGTTGTTCCTGTCGACATCTTCTTCTAACAAAGATTCATATCTAGAAGCTTTGTAAGTTAAGTCAACCAAATCTCTAAACTCTGTAGAATCGAACTTCTTCTTAAGTTCTCTACTCAAACCATCTTGTGCTATTCTCACAAATTCAACTTCTGGTAGTTGAAGTTTACACTTGTTCCTAGCCTTTTTAAACCTAGCAATAAAGTGAGCAGCCTTTTCATCAGGCTTTTGCTTCAACCTTGCTAAATCAGCCATAGTGACTTCAGGTTCAGTTTGATAAAATTGTGCATGGAATAATTCTTCCATCCTTTGCCAATTTGGAACTGACTCTGGTGTTAAATTAGAGTACCATTCGAAGGCTGTTCCTGTCAAAGAATTAGAAAACAATTTCAACTTAACAAACCCATTATTGCGTAATTCTTTACATTGAGCTGTAAATCTGGCAATGTGCTCAGTTGTTGATTGTTTTCCATCCCCATGGAATAAAGTAAAATCTGGGATTTTGAACCCCCTAGGGACTTCGAACTGCCTATCTATCCATTCTGGATAGGGCTTTCTATAAATTTGGGTTTACACTCCTCGGTTTAGAGGTCCATATACCTCTTGCATGAGACCTAATATTTCATCTCGAAGGGCTGGACGTTCTCCTAGAGGCACTCTCGAATTAACAGGTGGTTCCCAAGTGGTATTTTTAGGCATGTGATTCTCTGGAAACCTCTGAAAAGGATCATCGAAAGGCCTATGTTGCTTAAAACCTCCTTCTTGCTTTGTGAGAGGTTCATACAAGTAGTTTGAATGCACTCTACCCATCTCTGGTATCCCTGCATACTTAGGAATTCCAATCTTTGGATTAAACCTTTTTGCACTGGTCCTATCTTTCTCATTCAAATGACTTCCAGGAGTGAATACATACTCATCAAACCCGTAATCATTGTTTCTAAAACCCTTATCCTCATTTAAACCATCAAAGTTTGGTTCGAATGGGACATTAGTGTTCTATTTGAACACTTTCTTAGGTTTAGGAGCTTGATAATCATGAGTTTTTGCAGGTTCATACCAAGATTCTGGTATATCATCTACATTTATAGGCTCTTTTCCAGGCCTTGACTTAAATTTGCTTGTACTAGCTTCTCCTTTATCCTTCTCAAATGAGGGCAAAGGATCATGCCTAGTCCCTGATTGCTCTTCTAACTTTTGTAACATAAGTTTCTGGGTTTGAGCCAGTTCTTTGAATGTGGCAATCATTTCAGCAAACTGATTAGCTGACACATTTCCTCCAACTTCTGGATTCTTTGGGTCATCCACATGTACAATTCTGTTACTCCTAGTATTCATTCGAGAACTCTGGCCAATCCCTGCATTTAAGTCTTGACCAGTACGAATCTCTGGTCCTATTTGTAGGCCTTCGACTTGTTTATTCTCTTTAGAATTGATATTGTTCTCATCTTCTGGCGTTTGGCCAACTTGAGAATCATCCGCTTGCTTCCTAAGTTTTGGAGCCATTCAACACTTTCAGGGGTCCCACCGGGCGTGCCAAAAAATGTTTTGGTTCTTTTTACTTCTTTGTAATGGAAATAATTGTGTGCGAGCGTGCCAGAGAGAGTTTCAATCTCCTCTCTCAGATTAACTTTGGAAAAAACCAAATCTAATCAGGCGATTGTGTTTTATTGGTTCAATTACCTCAATTAAGAGGATTTTTTCAACAAGTGAAGAAATGTAAACCAACAAACTTAGGAAATCGAAGAACGGAAAGAAACAAGATACTTCGATTAATAAATCAAAAGTAAACTTACTTCGAAATTGTCTCCAACTTCAAATACAAGAACTTAGAACGAGTGATTGTTACAAGAACAACCGAGATTAATCCTAACTACTTCCTAATCTACTTCCTAAACTACTTCGAACTGAGTTCGAAATCCTAAACTACTTTGCCAATGAACAAACCAAGCATCAGTTTTTTGATAGCTGTTTGTTGAAGATTTGTCCGGGGGGCTTTTCACTCTTCAATTTCTCTTATTTATAGATGCTGCTTGCAATTTGAACTTCCCGCTCAATGAATTTGAATAATAGCTTGCTTCGAACTCTAACTTCCATTCTTCGAGTTGGCAGTTGTTTTCTCCTCCACGTCTGAATTTGAATCCTTCTAATTCTTCTTCCAGAAGTTTTGATTTTGAATCTGTACAGTTGTTTAAACAAACTCAAATGATTAAACGTTAAAGTGAATAACTGTCTTTCGATAAGCATTCCACGTGTTATAACTGTCAATTTGCCTTGTTTCCCAAATCCACACGTGGAGTTTATATGTTTAGCAGTAAATATCATGGCTTCGAAACCACCCTTTTACGTCGGCAATGGCTTGCAACTGCCAATAACTGCTTTTCATTTTTGAACACGATACGACATCGTATTTAATCATTTATATTCCTTTAATCCAGTGTATCTTTACCAACATGTAATTGCCAACGTTTGGCATTTTCAATTACGTGTCAATTAATTATTGGATTTGTTAATTTTATATGTAAACAGGTACCCATAATAATGTTGACCGAAATACCCCTTTCTTGAATTTGGACCAACGTGGGTGCAATGAATTTGTTGAGGAGGGCAACAAAAGTGGACGAAGGGTGCAATTGTCAGAAAATCTTCCCAGAAATTTGGACCAACGTGAGTGTAATGAATTTGTTAAGAAGTAAACTATTGTCCATGTAGAGTGCAATAAAGTGGACGAAGGGTGCAATAGTCAGAAAATCTTCCCAGAAAGTGTGACTTGACCACACACTGCAATCACATTTGGACCAATGTGGGTGCAATGAATTTGCTGAGAAGTGCAACTGTTTTTCATGTAGAGTGCAACAAAAGTGGATGAAGGGTGCAATTGTCAAAAAATCTTTCCAGAAAGTTTGACTTGACCACATTGCAATCACATTTGTTGAGTGTGGGTACATGAATTTGTTGAGGAGTGCAATCGTTTTCCATGTAGGGTGCAACAACCCTACCGCAATTTTCTCAACTGGGCTCACAATAGAAAGACCTTCAATATTTCATTCAAAATTCAAGAAGAGAGAGACAGTATGAGACATGTGGATAGCAACAACAAAGAGTAAATTAATAATTAAAAAGAAATGGTAAGAGAAATTACAAAAGGACTTAAAAAACTGACACATGAACTCCTTTAATGGAGAAAAAGCGTACAAAAGTACAACACCCATACTGATAAAAAAAAAAAGTACAACACCCATTGGGTGGTCCGTAGTAGGACCCTTTTTTTAAATGTTAGATCTTTTTACCAAATCTATTTTAACGGTCTTATTTGTAACGATTATATTACGCTGGATATATTTTTTGTAATGGCGATATTTGTAACAATTATGTTTTAGCGGGATTTTTGGGTTCAATTCCTATAGAGGGAGCTAGAGATGCCCTTGTTAATGGGATGGAAAGGGATTTGAGTAGTATAAATGCTTCTCACGGATGACAACCTATCAATTTCTACTTCTAATAATATCATTAATGAAGTTTTCTCCCTAATTTGTGCTTAGTTTTGAATTTGTCCACTAAAATTGTTCATACCGATAATTGTTTCGCTCAATTTTTATCTTCTAAAAGAACAAATGATGGTGAGGCAAAATTAGTACTAGATAATAAATTAACAAAAGAATGTAAAGTGAGGTAAGAGCATCTTTATTATGCTCTCTACATTTTGGACTAAATTTAACCTCAAAAACACATTTTATACTTTAGCAAGTCACTTTTTCTAAAACTCACAGAATTAGGCTCTTTATTCAAACTTTACTGTATTAAATTATTCTTTCTTTCTACTTCTATTTTTCTATTAAAATATCTTTCTAAATTTTTTTAATTCTTAATTTTTTTTTTAGTTTAAAAGAAAAACAACCAAGCAAATTATCTTAAAATGAAGTGTCAAAATATAACAAAAAGCATATGCACAAGACAAATCGTCTCTGCTGTCGAAAATCGTGAGCGGAGGCCATGGCCGAAAACCAACACCGTTAGAAATCATCAACACAGATTTGTTCAAAGCAAGGTGTAATTTAGCAGAAAATCAACTTGATATGAAGGCGATAGAGGCCATTTGTGACTCAAAACAAAATCAACTTGTTACCTACAGCGACTGGTTCTAATCAGCCTATCCTTGGCGTCTAGGTTGGATCCCATACAACAAGCTGTCATGAACGGAAGATAGTCGGGCAAGATCAATAAATTAATAGAATAAAGGAAAGTGAGTGAACAGTCGGTCACCTCCTTTGGTGAGTTACTTGCTTAGCTACAACTTTTGATCAATATTAGCAAGCCTAGTGTGGAGTGTAGTTGATTGCTCATTAAATTTTGTTTATTGTTTTGGTGGTTCAAAGAAATATGGACAAAATGTTTTTCAACTCTCTCTTCAACTAAGCCTTTTTTGCCTTAGTGCTTGCAAATAGTGTTGATGAAGTTGAGTTTTCTTGTCATTTTCACCTCCCTTAAATTCGGCACTAGATAGACGTTGAAACAGAGTTGCTAGTTGGAGTGCTTGCTGCTCCTGGTCAGAAAAAGTTATATTTTTAGACAT
Organism: Vaccinium darrowii; assembly: GCA_020921065.1. Lineage (NCBI taxonomy): Eukaryota > Viridiplantae > Streptophyta > Magnoliopsida > Ericales > Ericaceae > Vaccinium > Vaccinium darrowii. The sequence goes on from CM037160.1 coordinate 27,433,416, forward strand.
TATTGAAGAAGCTTTCATGATTGTTTCGCAATGGGGATATATCAAACTTAGTTCATTTTGCTCATCTCTTGGAGCTTCAATGGCATTGATACGGTCTAGATGAGACTTGACAATTCGTTCGAAAGTTTCATCCACAACATCGAGACTTAGTTACTTTGGTGAGAAGAAATTATATCCTCTCTTTGAAAGGCCGTGTAACGACTCGGATTTTTCAATAAAAGCTACATAAATACACTGTATTTTTACACACTTCTAGGCCCTGTTTTCCTCAATACAAAATTTACATCACCCAAATAATACAAAAGCCTCCTAATAAATACTCCTCTAAATATAGTTCCCTCGATCAAATAATTAATCCTCATATTCTTCAAATCAACCTCAACTAATCTGGCTCCACACCTGAAAGATAAAAATCACCGGGAAGTGTATGATACAACAGAATAACAATGCTTGCACTTAAGTGGAATCAATAAACGGCGATTATCAAGCCAATTTTTCAATCACAAGGGACCTGATTCCCGGTCCTCCTCAGTACATGATCAGTGCCCCACCCTCACCCGCTTCACCTAGCCTATCTGGCTTTCCTGGATCAGCCAAGAAATTGGCAAGGTCACTCGATCATCGTACCAAACAGTTCCATGGCACTTTAGCCAAAAATATCATTTTCCAACAAAATTCCACATAATCGAACAAATGATACAAGATATTCAAAAGGAGTACGAAATGAGAGAAATGAAGGGATTCCGTAAATGGGAAGCATATCGTATACTCCCGGGTTACCTCAAAAGATCACGGCTGTTAGATATGGAAATATCATCACCCATTACTGCGTCCTAAAATCTGTTCTTGATCATCCATGGTCTGACTATTAAATCTCATCAAATGTCCCATGATTTAAATGAAACAACATAACACTCTATCCCTCTCTCAATCTTTTGTTAATAATCAGGAAAAGAAAAATGAAAGAACAAAGGAAGGTTGCCTTGCTTTTAAGAAGGAGAAATGGGTTGGTGGATTACTTGGCTAGGGAGGAGGCCACGTACAAGAGAAAAAGGGTTTGGACCAGAGTGATTTCGGGGAGGTAGGAGGACTATAGGGGGTTTAGGAAATTGTCTCTTCACAATTTAATGCAGTACCTCTACTCCTATTTTCTCTGTCCGAAAAATATCAATCTTCTAAATTTCTTCAACAACTATTCTAACTCTTCTATCTAGAAATTAATAAGACAAAACGCAGTATATAGAAATTAAATAAATTAAGATCATGAAAAATATAGGATGTCATACTTAAATTATTTTTAGTTAAGAAAAATGCAGGGCATTACAGGCCGAAACCATTGAAAGGGCAAAAAATGATGGTTTTGCTTGAAGCTATGGTTGTTCTTTCATTGTTATGATGATAGTGTTTGAAGCCTTCTCATTGTGACAGTATATGGTGTTATGCTTCCGGGTCACACACACATAAAAACACACAAGAAATCTAAGGAAAACTCTGTCGTATATATCTACACAATACATACACACGAAAAACCTCTCTAGGGAGCCACAACCGGCTCCCCCTCTCACTCTTAGCTTGTCTCATTCACATTATGCAATCACACACAATAAGAGAGACAACAAGAGTATTTATAACCCTAGGTCTATTCTAAGAAAACCCTAGACAACCATGGGCCTAAGCCCATCTGGCCCACACGGGGTGGATCCAACAATTACCCCCTCTAACTCGAGTGGGTAAATATTGTCCTTGTAGCACCACCATGTTGCCACCTCCAATCTGCAACCACTAGAGAGCGCCTGTGTCATTAACCAGTTGAGTTACACCGTACTCCCAACTGGAATACTCCACCCGAAAGAATGTATCCTTGCAAGCTAGAATTAGCAGCAGATCAGAAAACTTGAGTACCACACCCCCTCAATTGGGATGCTCTTCACTCGCACGCCTCTTGCCAAGGTGTATGCGCTCCGTAACCTAGCTCTTGCACCCCCTCATAGGAGTGCCCGTAGCTTTATCCAGCTGCAATCTGCCACTCTAGCATTTGTCCTGTCAAGAGAATATGTCACGCCCTCAATTTCAATAAGCCAAATACAAATATAATCCACGTAGGATCGATCAAAGTCAAACAATTTTCCATAGAAAGTCGAAGTCAAAGTACAATGTGCTTCTGCTCAAGGGTACCCGTACCCATGCAAAAATAACAAAAGTTTTAAAGTTATTACATAAGTTGAAATAGTCAAAAGCTTGGAGAAATTAAAGTTACATGATCATCTTCCAAAAATGTACTTTGTATGAAGATGAGAAAATAACTTCATGATCATAAAATCTTCATGGCATGCATTCACACTCCAAGCATCCGATCTCATGCTCCATGCCATATACCTGGGAAAGATAGGGTGAGCTCACTAGCTCGTAGGAAACGTTTCTACCAACACTAAGGGTATAGAGAATGAATGATGCACATGAAGGTATGATACACATGAATGAGTAAGCTAAGATGGACCAAGATAAATCAACTTGATGACAAAGTGTCTAGGAGATGCCTCAAAGATCTAATGAAACCAGAATATCCATAAGTTTCCTCATAACCATTACATTTCGTGTCATGGGTTCATTCCCTTCAAAACACAGTCATTTACACAAACATTTCATTTCACAATACTTCACAAATACCCAAAACATCTAAAATAACTCAAAGTATCCTTTACATTTATCATATGCATCTTATTCCTTTTAATCATTCGTTTATTCTCCGGGCATGCCATATAGGCCCCGTGTCACTCTGGGCATACCATTAAAGGCCCCGTGTCACTCCGGGCATACCCTTTCGGGCCCCGTGTCACATATTTCACATTTATATTACCATTTATCAACTCATAAGTTCAACTTAATGCCCAAAGTCAATTCACGTATCACAATACCCTTTCACAAGTGTCCAAAACATTCACACAATCATCTTTGTTCAGAAACTCAAAATGTGTTGGTGATGGTCAAGTTAGCACGTGTCCAAGTGCGTGAGAAACCAAGACAACCAAGACAAAGCATAAAATGCACCATGATAGGTTACCGAAGCTTAGAGGTCAATTCAAGAAACTTTGAAAGGACCAATGAGGGCCCAGAGCAATGGAACATGAAAATGGAGTTATGAATCTCAAGAAAATACGACACACTGATAGTAAAAAGCACATTTCTCTCAAAATACAAAGGCTATGAATATGAGATCAATTGGGTTTGAAAGTAGACTCATAGAGATTTCCAACGGTTCAAGAATCACCTCAATCAGAGTTTGGACGAAGCCGGGGCGTGCCCGCGAAGTTGGTTCAATAATTTGCCTGAACAAGAGGAGTCTAGATCGATCCAAGAAGTGGGTGGATCGATCCAAAATGGTCCGGGAGCAAACAGAAGGTTTTGGATCAATCCGAACAACTTATGGATCGATCCAAAGTGTTCCGAGAGCAAACAAAAGGTTCTGGATCGATCCAAACCAATAGTGGATCGATCCAATGAGGTCCAAAACACCAACAGAGCATTTTGGATCGATCCAACCTTAAGGGTGGATCAATCCAACTGGGTTTCGAGTGAAAAAATGCACAACTTAGCTCCAAGTGATGGGGGCTTCAATCCAAGGCAAAATGAGGTTCCAAAACATAACTAATCAAGAGAGAGGGACATATCAACAATCAATTCATGGATTGATCAACTAAACATACAAAACCCAAACTCAATCAACTCCAAACTCAACTTCCATGGTTATAACAAGTGCAATGGAAATTTTAGGAGCAATAACAAGAGTAATGCATTAATTCATTCGACACACACTTAGAGAAGGTAGGAAATTGTTCCCTACCTCAATGGTTTAGCTCCAAGGATGAGAGAGTGAAAGCCCTAGCTAGTTCTTGCAACTCCAAACAAAGTGAGACCTCACCAAGCAACTCCAAAGAAACTCGGACTCCAAATCGTGTGTAGATGACGAATATGAAGGTAAACCTTGAAGAAATGAGGTTTGGAGGTGTGAATCTTGTAGAGAGATGGAGGAAATTTGGGAGAAGAGTAGAGGGAGAAAGTGTCGTTGGTTTGGGGAAGGAGAAGAGTGTGTTTTTCTTGCTCGAAAATCAGCCATACTTATCTATATACACTCCCACAAATCACACTAACACCCCTCATGTTCATAATGCATCTCACAAAGACCCAAATGCAATACTAACTTCACATTGACCCTATATTACTCTATTTTCATTTCCTCACACTTTCCAAACATTAATTTTTAGAAAAATTATAAAATTACGAGTCCTTACAGAATATCTGCAGCTACCGTCTACCCACACCAAAGGCTCATTTCGCCAAATGATCTCACACACTATCTGTGAAGAGGCTACTCTTTCTCTGACAGTGCATCCCCCATCGAGCTCCCCCGCACCCCCAAACTGGGATACACCACTCGTGAATCCAAGACATCTTCCAATCCTGCCAGATCTCCTTGGCTTAAACTAATCTACCACTCTGACAAGCGCCTATGTCATTCCCAAACAAGCATCACCGCACACCGACCGGGTACACCACTCGAATGAATGTATCTCTGCAAGCCAGATCTTTCGTGGTTGATCACAATCTTGCACCCCCTTACCGGAGTGCCCAAATCAGAAACCCGAATGCTCATGCCTGATCACATGACATAATCTGTGGCACCATCTCTCCATCTGCCACTGCACTCCCATAAGCCTGTATGGTGCCCCTCATCTATTATACTGGAAATCATCATTCGATCAGCTCTTCCTGCAGCCCGAATCAAAGCTACATCTTTGGATGATAAGTCTTCAAACCCGATTGAACCAGACTGTCTCCGATCACTGTTGACCAACTCCGATCTACCCTCTAGTAAGCGTCTGTGCCATTAACTAATCAAGTGTATCCGCACCCCCGAAAATTGAGATGCAACACTTGATATAATGTATCCTTGCTCACTAGCTCTCCGACTAATCACCACGGTTCAAGCGCCACGAATCTGCAATCACCCGATTACCCCGGTCAACCTCCGATCTCTGCAAAGTCTGTCCAATACTCTTAATGGGTAGCTTTCCAACTCCGCTCGCCTCTTCCGCCACCTATCCTCCTCTCCCGCCACTTTTTTGGTCTCTTGCCACTCTCCACTAGCTCACCTGGGTTTGCTCCTACCTCCTGGTTCATCCACGTTCCATTTCCGGCTCTCCCAACACCCCCTGGACTCCCATCGGATCTCCACAATCTATTGCTCTAACAAGCGCCTATGTCACTAGCCAGACGAGCATCCATGCATCCCCAAACCAGAGTACAACAATCCGAAAGTGTGTATCCCTACTTGTCGACCGCGAGTGATCATCCCTGGTTTGCCTCTGACTCAACAACATCCCATCCGATTGACCTAGCCGTGTCTGATCCTCCTCAATCTCTCTTGATGTGTCTAGGACCGCAACTTCTGACCACCCAAATTGGAGCCCACCAGTGAATCCAGAATCGTCCAATTAGCTAGGAACATGCTTCCTCACAACCCAAAATGCCTCTAAACTTTAAATTCTGGCGCAATCTAGCAATAACACCTACTTCCAAGCCTCTAAAAGAAAATAGAAGTGCGCGGTTGAATCAAGAACGTCGAGATAGTTGAAATTGACTACTCATACATGAAAAACAGAGTTGGATATGCTCCGAAATCGCGAAAAAATCATGAACCATCTCCAAAGATCAATCTAGACCTCAACTAAACCCTCTGAACCCGCTAGCTGAATCCTTTGAACTAGGTCTGCCCCCTTGGACCTTGACCCTTGTTGACGTGGTGCCACTTCATTGTTGACCTTCCTATGTGGCATCCTTCGTGGCATGTCCCCGTGCGCCTCTGAAGCATGGGATGACTCCTTCCCACCTTCTTCAGCAGCAACATGTCAAAAACCAGAATGCGCGTCAGATCCACACGCCAACTTTGACCACGCAAGCGCACCTTTTACCGGTGCATGCGGCCCACCCTGACGTTGTCCGGCGACGAGCCTTATATCCCCGCGATCGTCTAAAGAGAGGAACAAAACCCTATTCTCCAAACTTTTTTCGATCACGTTTTTCGAGACCGATACAGACCAGACCAGTCCGGCTCCACCCGCCACCCTTCAAGCTGTCCGTACTCCCACTTTTGGTGACGAAAAAAATACTCCGAGCACACCGTTGGACTCGTCGAGATGAGACGAACAAAACCTCTGTGTAACTTCATTGGTTTTTTTTTTTTTTATCTTGAATCTATGTGTTTCAAGCGCGAATTCGGAGACTTCTCGCTCTGCCCAAGCTTTGATACCAATTTGTTATGCTTCCGGGTCACACACACACACACACACCCTAAAGCACACAAAAAATCTGAGGAAAGCTCTGTTGTATATATCTACACAGTAATACACATGAAAAACCTTTTCGAGGAGCTACAACTGGCTCCCACTCCGGGGGAAGCCACAACCGGCTCCTCCTTTCACTCTTAGCCTGTCTCTCTCGCATTATGCTATCACACACTCAATAAGAGAGACAACAAGAGTATTTATAACCCTAGGGCTATTCTGAGAAAACCCTAGACAACCATGGGCCTAAGCCCATCTGACCCACACAGGTGGATTTCAACATTTGGAATCTCCACTACTTTGACAATCTAGATAATTTTGAAGATTCTTAGTATCAATTCCATCTGCACAGAACAAAACAAAAAATGCAAAATCTAAAATCAGCCTATGGGCCGGCTACTATAACCTTTAATGTTTTCTAAAAGAATTGTGACAGGTGAATTGTGTAAAGATTGTACCACCAAAATTACATAAAATAATTCCTCCTCTCACTCCAAATAACCCAAATATACTAAACACTAATCAAGCGACTCTTTTACCAAAAGGGAAAAAAACATTTTTGTCTTTTTTAACTTCTTATTTTAATCTTTCCCTTTCCCATTTCAAACTCATTCTTTTCCCTCTTTTTCTCTTCATCTTTTATGTGTCTTGTGATCGGTCTTGAAAAAATCACAAAAGCAGGCATTCCTATATTTTTGGCTTAATAAGTCAATTGGTTATTTTTTTTTTAATCTTCGTTCAAAAAGCAAAACTACATTTTGTGAATTATTAGTTCGTCTCGATAAGAAAAATTTAAAAATATGATAATTATGATCATAAATTTTTTATTTGATAAAGTAAAAAATAATGCCTAATGGAAATATTTTTTGATTTATTCAAAATAAATAATTTTGACCACAACTTTTTACTTTTTAGAGTCCTCTTTTCGAGACGAAGCAATAATAGACGAAAATATTTCTAGCTTTTTACTTTTTAAGCTTGTTCCACTGGCTTTTTGAACTTATTGACTTATTAGTGAGAAACCAAAAGTAGGCTGGGAGTAGCTTTTTTACTTTTTCCATTTTGATTAATAAAAAGTCCTACAAAATATATTCTGCACATATCTCACAAACACTACTACTATTACAAAATGCATTCTGCACATTTTCCCAAACACTCCTACTAGATTCGAAATACATTCTAACCATAATTTCAAAAAATTAAAAATAAAAAGCTGAAAATGAGACTTTTAAACACCCCATTCTACTCCACCCAAAGGAAGAAGTAAGAATTAAAAGAATAAAAATAATACTCCCTCCGTCCCGCAAAGTTTGACACTTTCGGGAGTGCGTGCCATTTTTAAATTGCCTATATCTTTCAATTCATAACGTTTTATGTGATTTTCAAAACTTTGTTCAAAAAATCTAATTGAAATCTATCAAACGAGATCCATATTGCTTATATAAAACATTACAGATTGAAAGAAATAATCAATTTTTTCATAGGGCTGGAATAGTGAAAGTGACAAACTTTGCGGGACGGAGGGAGTAATATATAGTTCCATTTGTCCACAACCTGTTTTGTTTTTTTCCATCAGATCAATTTGAAAAATAGTACTCCCTCCGTTCCTCAAAAAGAGTAGTATATTCTATTTTGGACAGTTCTTAAATAAACGTGACGTTAAAAACTTAGTAGGCAAAAAGTTAGTACATTTAATATTTTGCTGTTAAATGTAGATTCATTTTTAAAAAGTTAGGGTGTAAAGTTTAATGATTATGTTTCCATTAAGGGCGATAGTGGAAAGTGAATGTAAAAATTGATGTGAAAAGTGTAATGATGATCCTTTCTTAATAAATTGAAATTACGAAACTACACACTTAAAAAGAAACGGAGGGAGTAATAATTACGTCAAACGAAATAAAAATTCATTACGCTGTGCTATGCATGGATTTAATGCTAGTATGTGATTTTTTTTTGCTAACCAATGTTAGTATGCGATTACTTATATACCTAGTCCAGCATAGTCTACCCTAATCTACCACTCTCTTCGTCCCCAATTTTTGGTCCAAAACCACTTTGGCCTCATTCGTTTCCCTATTTAGTTTTAGTTTTAATGACATCATTATTTTCCTCATTTCTCTCTGTAATATCCCAAATTTTCAAAAAATAAAATTTGTGATATTTGTAAATATTAATTTTCCTAATTTAATTTTACCCAATTTTGACTTTAGTTGACCATTTGCGGGTCTCTTATTTATTTAGTTATTTAGTTATTTATTTATTTTTTTTCCCTTTAGACGAATTAGTGCTCGAGGTGCACAGAATGATTTCAACCGACTTGTCACTAGTGGGGCCGGACGAATGGCCAGAATACTATGCGTAATGCGGAGGATGATTTTGAGCTACACAGATGACACTAGCACGACTACTACCGTTGTGGGACCCGAATCAACCAGATACGCTCACCTGGCGAGCGCATCGTAATGCGTCTTCTACTTTCAAGATTTTTCCAAACGATTCTGAGCACACGGTGTAAGGACCCGTATTTTTGCATAATTTTTTTCGGAATAATGTTGGGTAAATGTGAGGAATTGAATTTTGATAAAGAGAGGTCAATGTAATAGTGGTAGAATGCATTTGGGTGTGTTTAATATACATATGAAAGTCTAGGAGTGAAAGTGTAAAGGGTAGGGGGTATATATACATGAGTTAGTCTTGTATTTTTGCAAAAATCAGCCCTTTCTTTTCCATAAATAGCTGACCCTCTCTCTCTCTCTCTCTCTCTCTCTCTCTCTTCTCCTCCATTTTTCTTGCTCAAGAGCTCCAAAATTCACCAAACCTTCAAGCTCCCTTCAAGAACCCCACCTAAAATCACCTCCATTGCGCGTATTGGAGCTTGAACCGCGTTTGTTTCGCCTCAAGAAGCTTAGTTTTGGGTTGAGCTCGTTTTTGGAAGTTAGGGTTTCGGATTTTGTGGATTTCAAGCTCAAATCTTGAGGTAGGGGAACAATTTCTACTCCCTCTAGTTGTATCTATGTGATATGATGCATATATCTTGGTCTTGTTCATCCAATTTATCAAAATCATGATTTTCTTCCTAAGTGGGTTTGTTTGAATTTGATTTTGTGATCTATGATTTGAGTACTTGTTTGATGCAATTGATGGTTGATTTGCACTTCTTTGATGTCCATTCATTATTCTACATACCCAAATTTTTGCCTAAATCATCATATATACACTTGGGTTGAAATTTCATGTTTTGAGAAAAATTCGCAAAAAATCTGGTTTTCCCCAACCAGTTGGGCAAAAACCTCCAACCGGTTGGGCGCTTCTGAAAATTTCACACGAATCTGCCTCTGCCCAACCAGTTGGGCAAAAACCTCCAACCGGTTGGGCGCTTCTGAAAATTTCACACGAATCTGCCTCTACCCAACCAGTTGGGCAAAAACCACCAACCAGTTGGGCTTTTCTGAAAAATTATGCTTGTTTCTGTTTTGGTCCAACCAGTTAGGCAAAAACCTCCAACTGGTTGGGAAGTGCTAAAATCTTGTATTTGTATTCTCCGTTCTTCCCATGATCGTTGGGCGTCTTGTTCTTTCCTTCGATACATCTTTTCATCATTCGCGATGTCATGCGAGGTTGTGAGTGAGATTTGTGGAGGTGGTTAACGAATTTAAATACGGACGCTTGTTGTTTATACGTGTGAAATGAACTTGGACTTGAGTTGTGATAAATTAAAGAAAACGGATCGGGATTTGATGAGTGAGCTAATATGGGTACTTATGAGATACATGGGCATTGGTGGAATGTTTGAGAGACATGTGGGTATTTGAGAGACACGAGGTACTCATGGGTATTGTGGGATACGTGAGAGAAACTTGGAGAGTACATGTGTGACACGAGAGTGTTTGTATGCTCTTATTTGACACATATTATTTATGCTTTTTTTTTTTTGAGTCTGAAACCCAAAGGGGACATCTACTGGGCGAAGTGTATGCTCACCCCTTTGCTGTTTCAAGTTTTGCTTGAAGAGCAAGATGGAGAGCATGACATAGTCAAATCATGGCATGAAGAATCATTTGAAACATTGTAAATTTTTTTTTTCCTTGTAAAAGAATGTAATCTTTAACGTAATCCGATGGGGTATTGGGTGTTGAGATTGAGATTATTACAAAAATGTATGAAAATGTTGTAAGGTGATTTTGCATTACACTATGAGTTTTTTTATTAGAAATTTCTTAAGAAAATGTTCATTTATTTATGTTGAAAATCGAGGGCGTGACACACGGTGACGTTGCCCACGATTTTCCAAGTTCGCACGAATATTTTGATAATTTTCCGAGACCGAAACCCGGACAGTTTGAACACTGCTCGGAGTAAATTGTACTGCATTGTGCCGCATCGCGTGCCGTGTCCCATGCTTCCCCCGCCCCCCAAATTACTCCTACCTACCACACTTCCCTCCACCTCCTACCTACCACACTTCACTCCTACCTACCACCCCATTTCCCCTACATAAACCCATCACCCATTTCCCCTCATTATTTTCAACAGAGAAAGAGAGAAAGATTGAGAAATTCTGGAAAAGAAGAAGAAAGGAGGAGAAGAAGAGAAAAAGAGGAGAGAGATCACCACCACGTTTTCCAATTCTCGTCCATAACTCGCATCCATTTTCATGGCCAATTTCCTCCAAGGTAAAGTCGTTTTTAGGCTTAAGTTTCTAAACAAAAGTTGTAGAGGGCGTTGAGTACTTCGATTTCGGTATAAGAATCACCCAAATCTGTTGAGTTTTGAGTGAGTTATAGCCATCCAAAGTTCAGTAAAATTCTTTCGGCTACATTTTCCAGACAGCTCACGACCTTTCACGAATCTCCATTTTTCTCCTCGTTAAAGTGGATTTCGGGTTTAGATTCCTTCATGAAGATTGTAGATCACTTCAAGCCCTTCGTTTCAGGTTCAAGAATCACTCAAAACGGTTGAGAAATGACCACGTTATTTCGGCCCGAAGTTTCTGGTCTAGTCAACCGAGCAGCTCACTGAACCTTTACAAATCTTCATTTTTCTCATTGTTGGAGTGCGTTTTAGGCTTAGACTTCTCCATCAACGTTGTAGAGCACTTCGAGAGCTTCATTTTAGACACAAGAATCGCTGGAAACGGACGAGGTTTGAACCCGATATCGCAGCCCAAAGATTCTGTTCGCAATGGAGTTCTTCATTGCCACTCGAAATACCACCGGACCTTACCGTCGAGCTTTTCCTCCGGACCAAAGGTAGAAACCTCTTATCCATTAACCCTAAGTATATTTAGTAGCCTTAAATTTGATATTAGGGCTTGAAATGAGCCCGAACGAAACGAGACCAAGATGTGAAATTGGTCGAGAAACCCACCAAACCGATTATGATTTGTTTAACTAGTGATGATGTATATGGTTATATTGTTTGGCTGATTATTCATGTCCATTATGATAGGTTTTGTTGTCATAATTAAAATCTATAATATTGATATTTGTTTCGATGTACTCCGTCGATTAAATTGTAGAATGGTATGTAATCCATTTAGATCAGTAAAGTGAATCTTTGTTAGTAAACTTGATCATAATCTATTATGTCATGTTAGTAAATATATATCATCTATTATTGATACGTTAGTTTTGGTAAATTACTAAAATGTCCTCCATTGACGAATTACCAATTTGCCCTTGTGCCTAGTTTTACCTTACAAAAAGTCCCGAGCCTAATGAAGCTACTAGATTTCGTCTCTACACTTGAATAAAATACGACATCGACCCTATATGTTTTATGAATCACATTTATGACCCTTAAACTCTTTTTACTCAAACTTGTGTATTACCTTCGATATGCGTAGTGACGCGGGAACACCATAAGTCGTGTATTTCGCCATGGATTTATTATATGGTTATGTGAACCCTTGAAATGTCATTATCGCCTTACTTTTCTTGTTAGGATGTTGTTATTGCTTTGCTTCGCTTGTGGTATTACATTATCATCAAATTGTTGGATTGTTAGAATGGACAACTAGGTTCCTGGGTTGGGTGATCGTGCGCGGATATCACATAGACGATAAGGTTAATGGAAAAGTGAATTGGAATCGATTATTGGGGAGTCACCCCGAGATTTGTTGAATGGCAGCCAGTCAAGTGATGAATTGATTATGGGGAGTCACCCCGAGATTTGTTGAATGACAGTCAGCCAAGTGATTTCATTTTGGAGGGATATTTGGCAGCCTGCCAGGATTTCGAAACCCTAGGATATGACAATCTGTGATTACTTCATTTGAATTCTGAGGCGTTAAAAGGGTGGATGTATTATAGACCGAGTCACGGCTATATACCTACAGGAGCTGACAGATTGTCACTCGTAGCCCAGTGGTACAGACAGTCCCTGGGAAATTCATCCTTGCGAGGCGGCTGACGGTTGGATTAAGTAAGTAACTTATACCTTCCGTCGGGGCTCCCAGACAGGGCAAGCAAGGGGGGAGTATATCACGGATTGGTCATAGTCTTTAGTGGTTATTTGGGAGGAAAGTTCTCTAGGTTGAGAACTTAGATGAACATGTAAGTTAATGGCTAGTAATGAAATCATCTATGTGTTTAATTTCTGCTTTACGATTTATTTCTTGTTTATTTCTTTAATTACTGCTTTTCAATCATATATGTTGTACTTGTATGTTAAGCACGGGTTGGTGGGTAAGAGTTAGCTATTGAGTGATTTATCGCTCACGGTGTTACACTTCGTGTGACCCTGGTATAATATCATGATGTTGCTTCGCGACCTGGACGTATTATGCCAGACTGTGATCAAGCAGGTACTGTTGGTGTCGAAGAAGACGGTTATTTCGGAACCGAGGGTTTTCGGCAGACCAGGCTCAGGAGAAGCCGTGGAATCCAGAGTTGAATCTTAATCTGTAGAACCCACCCCTTTATTTTTAATGTTGGATCTGTATTATTAATTTCTCAAACCGTACTAAGTATTTTGTAATGGGTTGCACTTCACGTTTTCCAACGTGTACTCTGATGGAAACTCCTTTTATTAAATTAATCATAATTAGTTGTCTTAACTAATGCTTCCGAAAATTCGGGTCGTTACACTCTCTCTATCTCTCGTCACTCATTACACCTGCTGACATCATCAAAACTAAACTAAACTATCTAACCAAACACAACCTTTTTTTCTAAATTTTTTGTCCCAATTCAAAACTAAGGAGGCATTTGCTAATGAAATTCCACTTTTACCCTTTCGTTTTAGATTAATTACATGTAATGATGATGTGTTGAAGGGCAAATAGAGGAAAAATATGAGTGTAATTGATTATGTACTCCTAAGTAGTTGAAATCCCTAAAAGAGACCAATAAATTGGTACTAAGTACTACCTTACAACCTAGCCATGGGCCTAACATAGCCTCATGGCCTGAACTAGACTAGGCCTAGCCCTAACAGAAATTAGTAGCTTAGGCCCATGTGCTAAAATCATGATATTTCAATTCAAAAAATGAAGTGGTTCCATGTATCGTTTTTCGATTTTTTTCGCAGCAAATTAAAGTACTCCTCGTGTACTTTAGTTTGGTGCGAAAAAAAATCGAAAAACGATACACGGAACCACTCCATTTTTTGATTTGAAAAATCATGATTTTAGCACCTGGGTGCTAAAATTTGTTGGAAAACTGGGCATTAGACCTAACGCAAATCAGTAGTTGACACCTAACGCAAATCAGTACCAAAAACTCTAAATCCACATATGTCCTCTCCTTATTCAGCGAGAAGAATTTGGCTAGGGCATCATGTGGTACCTATAATGCCAAGCAATCCATCTCAGCAATCAATGGTTCCAGGGAAAGAGTTTATTCAGAATTTGGACTATCGAAAACATTCTTGGACGGTCGGGATGCACGTTGGGTACCGTCACGTGGTGCCCTACATGGACCTAAATTCTTTTCCTATTCACCTGAAAAGCGGTGGCTATGCCGGAACGGTGCAAACCCAAATGAACCTCTTCAAGAGTACGATTTTGTGAACATTAACGTCCCTCTTATTGGTTGAAATGATGTAGGTCTCACTCCTGCAATACATTTTTTTGGTAGGTATTGCATCACTTTTTGGTGAGATGACATTAGTTTTTTGCGGGGTCTACACTATTTCAACTAATAAGAGGGAAGGTAATGTTCACCCTCTTTTAAGGAGGGTGAACAAAATTAAAACCACCTCTTTACGTAACAAAAAAATCATCCCAAAATCAAACCCCTGTTAAAAAACCCACAGTGAAAATCTCTCAAAAGATCCCAAATCAATCAAGAAGATCTTATTCTACACAATGGTTGTGTTTGGTTTGGGTTTTGAGTTTTGGTTTTTGTAATAATTAGAGGAAGAAATAGGGATAATAATTAAAAAATAGGTATTAATGATTGGAGAGAGATAGAGAGAAAAAATATATATTTAAAAATAGGAGTAATAATTGAATAATAATTGAAAAAACCAGTTCTTGAAAACCAAAACAAACAAGGCCAATAATACCCCAAAATTGATCACCTTTACAACTAAGAAAAAGAAGATTTTATGGATTTCGAGATATTAGAAAACCAAAAAAATGAAAACCAAGGAGTGGAGAGGGAGAAAGAACTTTGTTCACTTCACATTTCTAAAAAATTTTCCAAAAAGATTCTTTCTCCATCTCTCATCTCTCCAATCATTAATCACATTTCTCTCTCTACTCATACCCCTCTTTCCAATCATTATTCTTATTTCTCTCTCTATCTCTCTCCAATTATTACACTTCTCTCTAATTATTACTTTTTTCAAAAACTCATCCAAACACTATCTCCAAAATATTTTTCAAAATATTCTTCTCAAAATTATCAACCAAACACAGCCGATGGGCAAAATGATATTTACCTCCTTATGATGTGGTCGAGTTGCATAGGACTTCCTCATGTTTACAAATGACCTACCTATGGTTTTGGATTAAATTGCATTTAACAGAAAATGCTAAATTACTCTAATAACCCTGTACTTTTTTTAGCTCGTCGGGGTTACGGTCTCTTTTCTGAGAAGCTACAGTTCGGGGTTATCGAGTCAACAATCAACAAATTACAACCCACAAAGAAGCGGCATTTCAACCCAGTGAACCACCCTCTTCTCCCAAATTGTAAATTTACAACCCAAAATCCGATCCCAAATTGCAACAGATTCCAAGACATTTTAATAGATTCGCTGCCTCTCTCTTCTTTGTCACTGAAATTCACCCCCAAAAGAAATGCCATTTCTATTCAACAGCCACCCTATTCCCATACCAAACCCGCTGGAAAATAAAATTCAAAACCCTATAGTTCAAATCCCAAATCATTTTCAACAACATTAATCAAAACTGTAAAATTTCTCAAGCTAAACAATGAAAAGAAGTCGTGTGACCCTCATCGTCAAAGTCGAATTTGCCGTTGACCAAAATCTCCCTGTTGAACGGAAGTCGCTGTGAACCTCGTCGTCAAAGTCGAAGTCGTTGTGAAGGCGAGGGGGGAGAGAGCCAAGGCCCCCCCCCCCCCCCAACACACACACAGCGCGAGTGCTACAGTGACTCACCAGTGGCGGCTCTAGAAATTTTTAACAGGGTGTTCAGAAATTACCTTTAACTCTACTAGCTTAACCAATCAGTCGTATCTTCACAAAATTTTATATACTAGTGTGTATAATGTGACCTCAAAAATACAAAAACACGTAAAACGTTGTAGTTGTTTTCAATTTTTTTATATTTTTACCAAAGCAAAATCAAACAGGAGCATAAATATGCTCATTTTTTTTTAGGAAATTATGTAGCGAATGCGTTTGCACGGATCTTTTTAAACATATGTTTTTATTTTTGAGTTGTCTGCTATAAGAAAAACTACACCATAACGATACCAATAGATATTTTTTCCTCTCCATTTTTTTGTCATTAAGATGTCTATCTCGTTTTGAGATGGTATATTAAGTATTCAATTGTAAATCACATGAATTGCAGTGTGTTTTGTTTATAGTATAGGCCTAAGTGTTCAAACAAAATATTAGATACAATTACTAGATGCAATATAACAACAAAATAAAAAATCGTGTTCAATTGACCACATTTTCTTATATGTGGTGTCACCTATGATTGGACTATAACGGGATGTAATTTAGGTTGTTCAAAGTAGACTGATTTGTTGGTGGGTGTTCATTTAATTTTGCACTGGGTGTTTATTCATATTTCGGCTGGGTGTTCAAAACATGAACTAACCTAACATTTGTACAAATTTTTACATCATTTATTAGTATAAATTTTTTTTAGGGTGGTCATGACCATCCACCCCATAGGGTGGAGCCGCCAGTGTGACTCACTACTATGGGGGACTGGCGAGTCTGCTAGGTACCCTTTTCCAGCCGTTGGCTCTGCAAAACCTTCAAAAGATGGGTAACCGTTTCCAAGCTTTAGAGTTTTTGGTTCTATATCATTTTGGAGGAGATGGAGGGTAATAATATCTTCTTATATGGAAGTTTAATTTTATTTAATATTTTTTTTCCATTCCAACTCTCTTAACAGGCATGGATATTGCACCTTCCGTCAATATGGATGGCAACCTAACGGCTGCACTTTAGTCCGAAACCATAGAGAGGCAAATCGGTCATTTTTAAAGGCAAGTGAGGTCATCTGCAACTCGGCCTAACCATAAGTATGTATTCTGCATTTTGCCATTTTAAATTTGAAAAGATCATTGATTACATACATACCTAACCTCGCACAGTCTAGCCTAATCTACTAGTGTAATAACCCGAAATTTCGTAAATAAAAATTTCGATTTATTAATTCGATTAGTTATTTTTAATATCGCTAAATGAAATAATTTATTATTTAGTTTAAATAATTTGAATAAAACTAGATCTAGTTTGTTTATTTTCTTTTATTTATTTTTCCGCGCCGTAAAATCAACGCGTGCACACCGAGTATTTCACTACATCGCATCCGGAAGGCCTACTAATTTTCCCAACTCCTATGTTGTCCTATTTTGACTAGCCTTAGCCTATTTAAAACCCTAATTAGACATGTGTTCAATTTTGTCTTCCTACCAATTTTGACTTTACTAAACCTAATTTGTATTTTTTGAATTAATGAGAAGAAAGAAAATTTGACTACTTAACAAGGTAGGCTACTTACCCAATTACAATCTTCTATAAATAGCTCACTCACCTTACTTCATTTCCTCACACCAAAATCTCCCAACTTCTCCACTTTGTGCTTTCTAGTGTTCTTGAATGAGTTCTTGAGTGTTCTTCTTGAAACTCATCCTAAACCACCACACTCCACCACCCTCGATCACCCCTAGATCTTAGAAAGGTAGAATAAGTTAGCAAGAAAGTGTTCGAGCAAAGGTCGACTAGTCGTTACGCCGCTGGAATTCAACTAGCTAATCGGCTTCCGACTAATCATCGGAATTAAGGTAGATACTTTATCTTAACCTTAGATTAGTATTTACTAGTTCATATTAAGGAGGTTATTATTTTGCTTAAACGTGCTTAATTATGATTAAATGTGATTATGTTGGTGATTAGTGATTTTATGAACAATTAGACTTTGAAAAATACATTTAGTCGTTACTATGCACGATTTAAAATTGACTATCGAAATGCACCGTTATAATGTTCGATGGACTTTTGGAAAACTAAATTACCCAGTTGTAATGCCCGAATGAAAATCGACTTTTCAAATTTACGCAGTTATAATGCCGACCGATTTTCTGAAGAAAAGAGCTTTTCAAATGAAATGAGATTTTCCAGGATTATTGAATAAATATTTTTAATCTATTCAGACTAACAAATAGAATCTATGACTAGCATGTCTAGTCAGGCTTTTTCTTGGTTTAGCCCAAACCAAGTGGCGATTCGACGAACGAATCTTAAAACACGCCAAACGGATTCAACTACTAGAGTTTTCTAGTAGGGTATTTTCTTGGTTTAGACAAACCAAGTGACGGTTCTACGAACTAATCTTAAAACACGCCAGCAAAACGAGAATGAATCCTTATGTTTTGATTTAAATTCTCGGAAGAAAGAATTTTTTTGTCTTTAAGTAACACGGTTATCATGAAATGTTTTTGAACGAGAAGTTTATCGTGAAACGATTTCTAAACGGAAGATTTTTATGTAATATGACATGTGTACGTTTTTCGAGACGATACGACACGACACGTTTTTCGAGAAAGTGATCGAATGTTTTTAAATGGAAGAAATAGAGATGAGAATGAAAATGTTGATGTGATGAAAGTTGAGATGTTGATGCTGTTGGAGTCCCGCCTCAGTTCCCCGGTGTGAACTGGTGGTCAAAGCTCAATGGAACTATACTATAAACAATACTGCCATTGGAGTCCCGCCTCAGTTCCCCGGGGTGAACTGGTGGTCAAAGCTCAATGGAACTATACGGTAGTGCTGTTTGAAGTTTCTCCTCAAATTCCGCGGGTGAATTTGACGGTTAGAACTTACTCAGTACAACACATAGCAAGCGGACCTCATAAACAGACTGGTGGGGATTCAGTGATATGGGTAGCCGGGACTATGTCGTGTGTGACGCGGAGTTAGCGGACCTCATACTGCAGGAGTCAGTTTATGGGTGGCCGACCCTTCGAACGGAAAGGTTGGTGACCGTTAGAAAGGGGTTGTAGAACGGGCCAATAACTTTCGAGAGATGTAAGATGTTGACATGGTTGAAATTTGAAGAAGAATGCTGTTATGAGAAAATGATATGAGATACTGACACTGTACTCTGATTTTGTTTAAAGAAACGAGATACTGATACTGTACTCTGATTTTTATTAAAAGAAACGAGATACTGATACTGTACTCTGATTTTTATTAAAAGAAACGAGATACTGATACTATACTCTGATTTTTCTTAAAAGAAACGAGATACTGATTTTATTAAAGCTGCACTCTGATTTGATCTGATTTGATATTGATGCATTGACACGCATGAACCTACTGTTTTGAGAAATGATTTTCAACTATTTACTTGCCACCTACAATATTGTTCTAGAATTGCTAGTTTAAAGTTGGGGTAAGGTATCTATTGAGCGTCCTCGCTCACGGTTTGCCCTGGCATAATACCACGATGTTGCTTCGCAACTCTGCGTATTATGCTAGATTATCACGTTGGACAGGTGGACCTCTATGGAGAACACGGAGCCGGAGGAGCTGCCGAGATGGAGATCCACCAGGCGGAGAGATTTGCGGAGTCATAGAGTCCACCCGGTCTACCTTTTTGTAATCTGTGAAGGATAGATCATCTATATGTATTTTTGGTTATTATTATTACCGTTTAAGACCGACTTTAAATTGTAATAATAATCCATAACGTATCCCAAAAATGCGAGGCGTTACAACTAGTACCTAACACTAAGGTTAGGTTTGGCTAAATAAGTTGGCTTAATTTTTTTTTTCCGCTTTTATTTGATTTTTTTTTTTTTTGCGTTTGTTAGTTTTGCATCGATTTTTTGAGTATTATTGGTTCGTCTCGACGAGAGGAATCCAAAAAGGTAAGAGATTATGATTAGAACCTTCAATTTTTTGAATAAGATTGAAAAAAGTGTCAAAAACTGACTTTTTGGCTTATTTTTGTCTTTATTCAAAAAAAATTAAGCTTCGGTCATAATTTTTTACTTTTTTGATTCCTCTCGCCGAGATGAACCAATAATACACAAAAAATTGATGCAAAACTAAAAAATGCGAAAAAAAAATCAAATAAAGACGAAAAAATAAGTCAACTAACTTTTTAGGCCAAACCTCACCGAACTTATACTCCAAGCCGTCATGGCCCCAACATAGCACCATGGCCTGAACTACCCTAGACCTAGCCCAAACAAAAATCAGTAGCCTAGACCTAGCCTAAACAAAAATTTGTTGCAGAAACTCCAATTCCACGTATTGCCTCTCCCCCTATTCAAACCCAAGTGAATCTCTAGCTCCTAGTTAGAATTGTCCAGCGGATCGCCTAATCCGCTTAATTTGCCTAAAATGAGATGTCTGCGAATCCATCCGAGGTATGTTACGGATGGATGTAGATCCTAATGCGGTTCAGTTCGGGTTCAATCCGCTCAAGATGCCTAATCAGCCTTTAATCCTTCTTTGATCTGTCAAATCTACCCGATTCGCTCAATCTGCAACCGAACTAACCCATCCGTATATCACTCACGGATGGGTTACAGATGCACAAAACGACAATCCGCTATGAGCAGATCGGATCGAGAACCGAACCGATCCGCCCGGAACCGATCCGTGGACAGCCCTACTTCTAGTAACCAAAAAACTTCCCAAAATCAAACTCCATAAAAAAACCGGAAGAGAAGAACTCCCAAGAGATCCCAAATTAATAAAAAAAAAAATCTGATTTACAAAAATAATACCCATGGGTCTATCACCTTGACAGCCAGTAAAATGGAGATTTTAATTTATGGGTTTCAAGCTATTTAAGGTAAAAAGAAAAAGAGCACTCTAGAAACTAAACTTGATTCATCAAACACGTTCACATTAAGTTATGCATGGGAAAAAATACAAAAAACAACCAAACGATGAATAAAAAAATTATGGCCTGATAAAAAATTTAAATTGAAAACTAAATCGTCCATTAGCGGCGAGGTTATCACCCTCTCTGTCAATACTTGAACTAGAATGTACATTTATATGCATATATTTGTGAGTCGTCATGTTTTATATGACGTGTTTCATAATTTATATAGCTCCCAAATCTCTCCCAAGACATAAAATGTCAATTCAATCAAGAGTAATGCATGCCATGCATATGCTACGGCACATATATCAAGGGACGGAACTCTAGAACGGGAGATGGCACGTGCCACCCCGGTTTCAAAATACCACTAGGATTATTATTATTTTTTTGCAAGAACTAATAATAAATATAAAAGCGGGAAAGAATTGCATAACAATTCAATTTGTCAAAGTAGTAATAGCGCGTGTCCATTGGGTACTCCGCCAGGGTTCAAATCTCACCCAGTGGTGGGTGGGGTTTTAAGTTGTGTACTTGTGTGGTGTTTTAAGTATTTTTCCCTCTACTATGGCTCCGTTCATTTGCCAAGAATGCTATACGATTAATCTTGAGAAAAGTGAAATGAAGTGAAGTGCCAAGAATATTATGCAAAAAAGTTAACGGTGAAACACTCGTAAGAGTATGATTGGGCGATGTGATTTTATGTGTCTGGTCAACTATCTTCGCACGGGTTTTGTGCTAGTATGTCATTACATATATACCTAGTCTAGCATAGTCTACACAGCCTCATGGCCTAAACTAGCCTAGACTAGCCCTAATTCTCATTGAAGCATTGCCACCAGTACCCCTCCCTCCCCTATAAAACCAGCTCTCTCCCCTCGTTTCACCTCATTTCAGTACAGGCCACGGACCAACCCCACCACTGGAGTACCCCTTTGTCCCACATTTCAGGATTTCCCTACTCTTTTGGCGCTCAGACTTCTGTAGCAAGGTAGATGGCCTCTAACCCCTCTTATCCCATCCCCTCCCTTATACCCCAAACAAACGGGCCTAAACCGGTAAACCTAAGTTTACTGCAATGGAATTAAAGGTCTTCGGAAATTTTATATGCCATGTTCTTTATTTCCTACTCTTTATTTTCTTGCTGTGATGATTTTGGTGTTGATCTATTCGTTATTTTTTTTTTTACTCAATTTTTTTTAATCATTCAAAGCTTTTTTTGGTTAAACCAACCCTCACAGACCATGAACTTCTATGAGAGCCCGTTCCAGTGCCATTGGCTTAAGGATTTTTTCCATGTAGTTTGTTTTAGTATGTTGTGTTCTAATGGATTCGATTACTCAATTTGTTTGTTTATCAAGTTGTCTTAATATTTCCTTGCTCATGTCACTTCGGTTACAATAAAAAGGTACGAAGATGGTTGCACAAGGCTTCACAGTGGACTTGAATAAACCCCTTGTCTTCCAGGTAAATACCTACTAAATTTTGCATTTTATTTTACGATGCTTGTTAGAACAAATCAACAATTAAAATAAAGCAAAATTGAACCAGAAGCAAATTTTTTTCCCTTTTTGTGTCACTTGTTTTTTTTTTTCTTTCTAAGAACTGGCTTATCAAATTTGTAACTCTGGGTTATTGTTAGCAAATGCTCATCACCGGTGGCGGACGCAGGATTGCAATTTTTGCCTAATTTGCGGGGTCACTCTTCAGTAATTTTACAACAAAATCTAAAAGTATACTAAAAATATGAAGAAAATTGGGGGGAGTGCAGGGGGCAAACACCCAACTAGCAACCCCCCTTGTCCGCCCCTGCTCATCACTTGGGTATTATTACTTTCTTTTTTTTTAATAACCGGATGTCCGGTCCATTTTGTGTGGACCTCGACATGTATGATATCTTTGATAGCCAGTGGACAATTATATTGATATTTGTTTCGAATTGCTTGTCTTTGCAAAAAAGTTCATTTTCTATTCGGTACTTTAGCTTTTCTTTTGCTTCAACTCTTCATGCTGTTGTCAATTCCCAGACTCTCAAATAAAAATCTTTCGCAGGTTGGACACCTGGGACAGAATTACGAGGAGTGGGTTCACCAGCCTATTATTAGCAAGGAAGGCCCTCGGTTCTTTGAAAATAACTTTTTGGAGGTATTATTACCATGCAATTTGGCATTCTTGTTAAAGTTTACTATTATTAGTAGGTTGCAATCCAAACTTACAAATCTTGCAATTAGGGATGGCAACGGGTCGGATCGGGGCCGGATTTTGCTGACTCCAGACCCGAACCCGAATGGGTTATGTACCTCCGAACCCGCTCCGATCCCCGACGGGGGATTTTTTAGGATCCCCAAACCCGGCCCTAACGGGTATCGGATTACCCGATTGGCTCCGAAAATCCGAATGCTTTTTGGACACATGCTTCCTAAAAAAAAAACCACACCAGATCCTATTATTTGTTTGCAACTCTAAAGCTTTTCAATATCATATTTTGGTATGACCCATCCGGTTTCCAAAGTAACGTGGGTAATGGGTTTCTTTAACTACGTTTGATGCAAGAAAACCGAGAATTACAGACAAGTAAACAACAATACAAGTAAACAAATGTATAACTAAATATTTCGGGTCGGGTTTGGGTCGGAGTTCGGGGCGGATGTTTACAAAATCGAACCCGAACCCGAATCCGAAAAAAAATTAAAACTTTCCTCCGAATCCGACCCGAAATCCGAATTTTAGAACGGATACCCGCCCTGTTCGGATCGGGTCCGGGGCGGAGGCGGATCGGATCGGTCCTAAATGCCATCCCTACTTGCAATCCAAAAAACCATACTACCCAAATGTTAATGGTTAATGACAATAATATAAAAAAAAATTACATTCACACCCCACTTAAAATTCGTGATTCTAGCTAGCGCAAGTAGCATCGGAAGTTTGCCAACCAAGAAACAAAAGTGAGCAACAGTGCAAATCTTAGGGAGTGTTCCACTAACAAAAAACAATTTTTTTTCAAAAATCAAAACAGGTCATTCTTTTACAATACATTACATAAAAAACCGTGAAAAGCCAGTTATTCTAAAAACGGTCTTAGTAGAACATCCCCTTAGTGAAGAAATCAGTCAACGGCGGTGGCATGCCTTTCAACTTTAGGATCAGAGGGTAGATCGAACTCTTGAATCGGTTACGTATCCATTTATACCTTTACCAACTACAAAATTCTTTGCAGCACTTGAAGAAATAAGAGTATTTATCTCCAATCTTACTAATAAAAAATAAGTTTTTAAAAACTAACTACTAAATTTCTCAATTCTTATATACCCCCCAAAGAAACTACTTTCTCAACTGGCTTCTGTTTCATGTCCTCATGATTAAGTCACATGTATTAAATGCTCACAAATGAACATTGTAAGACAAATTCCTTTAAGTGCAAACATGCATTAAGCGCAATTATTCTTATTATTGTCTTTATTTTTCACCGACGAATTTTGCATGTTACAGTTTTTGACAAAAGTTCAATGGTGGCACGTTCCTGTGGTCTGGCTGCCACTTGCAAGCTGGTTCATCCTCAAGTCTGTTCGGCTGGGCCATACCTTTCCTCAGATTGGATTAACAGTGGCCTTTGGTGTTTTCATATGGACATTTATGGAATACATTTTGCACCGATTCCTTTTTCACATGAAAACAAAGAGTTATTGGTTAGTCTCAGTCTCTCTCTCTCTCTCTCTCTCACACTCTCACTCTCTGTCGCGCGCAAGCGTGCGTGCTTTCAACGTTTTTGATTCTCTGTATAATATCTCTCTCTGTGTGCGCGCGCGCGAGAGCGTGCGTGCTTTTAATGTTTTCGATTCTCTGTATAATATGTGTGATGAACTTTTTTCTCTAGGGGAAACACCTTGCATTATCTTCTTCATGGTTACCATCATAAGCACCCCATGGATAGGCAACGACTGGTTATCCCTCCTACTGTATCACTTGCTTTTGGTGTTCCGGTACTTACCTCTCAACCTTGCTCGTTCCTTTTTTGTCAGTCCACTAATTTTAAATATTTGTCATGGTGCGACATGCCGGGGACACACATGAAGAAATGGCATGCATGCATGGTGATTTTTAAAAATTTTAAAAACTTTTTCGGCATAAAATATTCTATAGCATTTTAAAGTATTGGGCCAAAAGCGAAATATATCGACAATGCACTCCATCGGGTGTCCAAACCTAAATATTAAGAGTGCGTTTGGACTAAGTCAATTTTTGGTTAACATGGTCACCATTATTTAAGTTTTAGTCGCCCATTTTTTAACTTTTTGCCGTAACTTTTACATATCAATCTTTCGTCTCAAAGAGGGAAGTTAGAAATGTATAAAAATACAGACGAAATTTTAAAAGGATCATATAAGACAACGTGCTTGACCGACTGGGTGACTAAAAATAAAGACGCGTCCCAAGCGTAGGACTCTCGACCAGTGTAGCACAATATCCGGAAATACCGGAGTCGAACCACAGAGACGACGAACGGTGTTTGACTCAAAAGTGTGAAATTTAGTTTAACCCGACTCTTAGGTAGCCACCCCTTGTTCGATGAGATTAATTAACTAAGTTACTGAACTAATTTAACTGAATATGGATTAAAAGGGAGAGTACAGCCGAGGGAACCTAGCATCCGCGACTAGCCCAACCAATGTTTACTCGGGCCACAATTATTCATTTTACTGATTTCAGGATAAGAAAAAGAATCCCTAACAAATGCGCACCACCTGTCACCAGATTCTGTGCGCATTCGAATTCCGGCAATGCCTGGGTGTTGTTTGTTAGAAGAGTTTTCATCTCCTAAAATTGCTCAAAAATCAAGTTAATTCGGTCCCGAGGTAGAACATCAATTAGTCTAGCTGCGAAGCGCCTTTGCCCCGCAGCCGCACTCTATACGACTACTCGCTCATGTCTTCAATAACTGCGGAAATTATATTTAACCTAGATCTAGACATGCTCGGAGAATGAAAATAAAAACAGAAAACAATACCGCTGATTGCAAGAAGACAATGAACTTGAATATCACACAAGAACACCAATCCAACAGTTGGAAATCTGCAGATCTTAACAAAACTTGAATGTTGAATGTTGAATTGAAAACTGCAGCCGAACTTCAAAGAAATAAAAACCTAAAAATCAATGCGTGGAACCCTAATTCGAGTTCTAACAAGAGTATATATATGAAAGTCCTCGCTAACGACAATTAAAAATCGAAAATAAAATGAAAATCACTTCCCGCGAACCAAATGACCGCGTTCCATGGCCAACATAAGCTCTCGGTAGCGCTACCTAGAAATAGGTGTAGCGCTACCGAGCCCCTTATCTCCCTTCTTGACCCGTTGACCTCCCTTAATGCCGTTGACCTCTAACCTTTCGGTAGCGCTACACCACGTTTGGTGTAGCGCTCGTGGACCCTTTGTTCACTTTGTGTGCCATTATGTACCCTTTTTGAGCGCTCCAGAGAAATAGTGTAGCACTCCCGATGGGTTACGACCACTTCCACGCGAAATCAACTTCAACACTTAGTCTCCACAGCCTTGTCTCTCTTGATCTACGTGCATGCCTTCCCAATATCTCAAAATTTGCGCCAACATTCCCCAATTTCCTGCAAATTATGCTCAACATACAAAAACCACCACGTGCACATATCAAATGGAAAATGAGGCTTAAACCGCACGTCTAACATGCTACATTACCCTACTTAGGCGCTAAAATACATGGATTTCACGCGCCTATCACAACGCTAAAGACAACAAAAGACATTTTCGTCCTTTCAAACTTTTTTCGCCTTCTGTGTACTTTGATCTAGGAGTATATTTTTTCAAGACTTCGATTCCTCTCATCGCTACAAACAATTAATCCAAAAAATTTGATCCGAATCTAGTAAAGACCAAAACATTTAGACAAATGGGGATCTTATTGGATACGATATAGGTTTGAATAACTAAAGAAATTATTTTAAAAATTGGCGTGTCCCATGTCGTGTCTGTGTTCCAATCTTATGAGAATTATGGTGGTCCAATATATATCTTCTTCTGACTCACATGCATTTTCTCTTTTCCTGTCAGTTTTGGATCGTGTTTAAACTTCTCTTTACTCCTTCGACTGCTCCTGCTGCATTTGGAGGTTTCGGGCTGGGTTATATGATGTATGACGTCACCCATTATTACTTGCACCATGCACAGCCGACAGGTGAAGCAGCTCGAAATCTCAAGGTAATTATACCCTTGCCTGACCTGTATCAACACTTACATCATTAGTTCAAAACTAATAAGGCTGTGTTTGGGTATTGGATTTGCAATAAAGAAAAATTTAAAGTAAATGGGATAAAGAAATATCCAATTTCACAAATTCATTTTCCTTTCCCTTTTCCGTCCATCATGATCTAAGATCCAAAGAGCCCTAGAAGTTGCTTTCCAGTATACTCCCTTCGTCCCAATTTGCTTGTCCCTCGTGCGAGTGCCTGCGTTTTGCGCGCAAAATATAACATGTTTATGAAAA
This sequence comes from Vaccinium darrowii, assembly GCA_020921065.1. Taxonomy (NCBI): domain Eukaryota; kingdom Viridiplantae; phylum Streptophyta; class Magnoliopsida; order Ericales; family Ericaceae; genus Vaccinium; species Vaccinium darrowii. The sequence goes on from CM037160.1 coordinate 27,460,770, forward strand.
CTTTTTTGGGAAAAAAATTACACTAAATTGGTGTAGAGTTTGTTAACAAAAAAATTAATGCTTGTACATTATTTTTTGCGCACTCCCACGACGGGCAAGTAAATCAGGACGGAGGGAGTACAAAAATAATACTCCATCTGTCCCATTTTACATGTTCCACACGTAAAGTCGTACTATTTTGACTATAAAAGAAAACATATTTCTATATATTTTTTTTTTCCAAATTTTTTTACACCACTCAAAAGCACTTACCGAGATCTTCGAACAATACAAAAATAATTTTAAAAAGTAATTCCAAAATGATTTTATTTTCTAAAGTTAAACTTGTACGGTCTACCATAGAGGACATTTAAATTGGGACGAAGGGAGTAGTTTTTTTTTTTTGCAAAAATATCACTTGAATTCCGGCTAATGAATTTGTTGCTTATAATATTCCTGCAGAAATATCACTTGAATCATCATTTCCGCATCCAGAACCGAGGCTTCGGCGTCACTTCCTCATTTTGGGACATAGTGATTGGAACAGTACCTCAAACAAAAGCAGAAGCATAGAACACTTAACTTAATTATGGAGAAGCTAGTATTCTATTAAAATTAAGACAAATCTAAAAGAAACCTACGGTAAAATAAACAAAATAACGAACAAGATATTTAAATAAAATAGTTCTTCAAGAACTATATATTGTGATCGATCTTTTGGACTGATCATTGTCACATTAGGATTACCGCGATCATTTCTTTCTCTCTTTTGTATTCCTCTTTTACCATGTATCTTATATGCGAATCAAATGCCATGTATAAACTATCGTTGTTGGGATTAATGCCCTCAGAATAAATAAATTTGTTATTTTCTTTCAATAATAAGTGCTTTACTTTCTTGTTCTCAAATATTTTCTTTCATATATTGGACGTAATTCATTTCATGAATATTAGTTCATGTGATTAATTATTCAATAGTTCTAAGGTACATTGAATATGATTTACATATGTGAATGTAATTTGCTTATGGGAGGTAAAACATTAGAGTTTCTTATTTAAACTATTCACAATTGCTAATGAAAACGAACTACCTATCGGTCAATTGCAACATTATTAACTTCTATGAGATGGAATTGTTTATCTCAATTTAAAAATGAAGTAAAATACTTAAAGTTAATATGTTGGTGTATTTAGTACAAATTGAAGGACCATGATAAGAATCACAATAATTTTAACGATTATTCGTATAATGCTTATTGTAATTCACCCTTAACCCCAAGAAAATCAATGTGCTTACGCTTTAGCCTATGTTACTTTGATTTACCAATGAGTGAGGTCTAAGATTATATTGATATTTGCATTTAATGGCTAATAATATTAGATGTATTATTATTATACCGGCCCATGAACAGTGTTGGTGTCCTGTATTCGTATTCCCATATTTCACATAATATACAAATGCATGAGTGTACAGGTCACACAGTGCCTGTCACTTGCTACCACTCGGCTTGCATCCACCTTTGCATTTTTCAAATTCAAATAACAATAATTGTAAAGACTCGTAAAATTTTATTTATTTTTCGTAAATAACATTGGGGTAATGTGAGGAGTTGTGTAAAATGTTTAAATATGTTGAAGTGTTAGATTAATTCGATGTGTGAGTTGGTTAGGGCTAATGTGGACTTGGGTTGTAAATATGTCATGTGTTATATGTGTGTGTGGTGAGAGAAGAGAGAGGAAATGTTCATCTTCCTCCCCCAACCCCAGCTGACTCCCTCTCTCTCTCTCCTCCATAGCTCTCCAACTTCTCTCTTCATAAATCAAGCCAAATCCCAAGCTCCAAACTTACTCCCTTCACAAAACCTTCATAAAATCTCGTGCTCTACGCGTTGATGTACTTATTTCACCCCGGTGTTTGAAGGGCTTTTCTTGGATCTTGAAGCTTGAGTGTGGGTTTTGCTTCTTGGAGGGTTTTCAAGCTAAATCATTAAGGTAGGGAACAAATTTCTACTCCCTCTAGTTGTATTTTGTTGATTAGTTGCATGTGTTGTTGGGTTGCCCACAAATTTCTAGCTAAACTTGTTTATCACCATGAAAATGGGTTTTGATCTTGGAATCATCATGAAGATAGGTTTTGATCTTGTTCAATCTTTGATTGCTACTCTTTCAAGTGTTCGGATAGTGTTTTGATCCATATTTTGATGATTCATTGTGTTTTGGAACCTCCCATTTGAGTTGGATTGAAGCCCCCATCAAGATTGAAAAGCTGTTGAAAATCTGTGCGAAGCCCGCTGGTATCGATACCCCTGCAACCTCGTATCGATACCAGCGCGTTCTGTTTTTTTTTTTCTGGTCGACTGGTATTGATACCCCATTTTGGGGTATTAATACCAGACAGCTCCGAACCTTATTTTTTGTTTAGGCCTTTCCATGCCTTTTGGACATCTTGGGGTACCTTCAAATGTTTTGTTCATTCAAAATATTACTTATTATCAACCACTTAGTTGATCGTATTGTTTGCTTGGCTATCCCTTTGACCTCCGGTCGAGTAATTTGACTATGTGCTTGTTTGGTCTCGAAATGCATAATTCACTTATACTTGGACACTTTCCACCTTGGTAGCACTTTGGAATCTAATGATAGGGGGGGATTGCTTGGTGTCACTTGTTTCTTACATTTTAAGGATTTGGTGAGGTTTTAGTGCATTTATTAACACTTGGCGTGCATTCGAGTTGAGTGGGGAGTTCGAGATACATGTAAATGGATAATGCGGCATGTGAGTTATATATGGGACTATGTTGAACTTATATTTTGATAAATGATGATATGATTGTATGATGATTGACACGGGGCCTGAAAGGGTATGCCCGGAGTGACACGGGGCCCACTAGGGTATGCCCGGAGTGACACGGGGCCTTTATGGCATGCCCGGAGTGACACGGGGCCTATATGGCATGCCCGGAGAATAAGCAAATGTTTGATAAGGAATGTGATGAGTATGATGACTTTTCTTCAATGAAAGAAGTGAGAAATGAGATTATAAACCATCTTTTGTGTTTTGTCGAAACTCAACGTGTGAACTTGTATTTAGACTTGTGTGAATTACTTGGGTAGTTTGGGTGAAACAACAATGGAAACTTGGGTGGTGTTTGAGTGCTTAGAAATGATTTTGAACACTTGGGGTTGTTTGTGGATACTTGACAATCAATTTGAATACTTCGATACACCTTAGTTCTTTCCTAGTGATTTGTTACCTTTACTCACTTATGTACATCCATTTGACATATCTTAACCCCATGTGCATGTATCATCTCTATACACCTAGTGTTTGTAGAATAGTTTCCTACTGGGCTAGTGTAGCTTAACCTATCATTTTCAGGTACATGCTCAAGGAACATGTGTTGGATGCTTTGGAGTGTGGATGCATAGCATGAAGCTTTTGATCATGAAGTCATTTTTAGTATATTATTGGGAAACGATTATGTAACTTTAGTTTTCTCAATCATTGGATGATATTCAAAGTATGTAATAACTTTAAATCTTTTCGGTACTTATGTATTTGGGTATGGGTACCCTTTAGAGATAGAAATGAGAAATTTTGATTTGAATATGTACTATTGACTTGACTTTTCAACGACGACTTTGATCTATCCTACGTGGATTTTATATGAATTTCGGTTATTAAAAATGAGGGCGTGACAATAATCAAACCCATTTTTATTATCACAGAGCCGTGGATTGAGCTTCGCCGTAATCTGCCTCTCTTGCCTCTGCAAGTGCTAGTAGTAAAATCACGAAAGTGATTGAATCAGCTCCATTCCCTTCACACATCATTTGCTTAACAAAACTAATGCTTCAATCCCTTTGTCGAGTGATATGGACTTGAAAAATATAGGTTCCGTTTGGATGGGGTGTTATTTGGGGGCCATAAATATGGAGGGTGTTATTTATGTCCGGACCCACACATATGAAATGGTTTGCCAACAAAAAGTGCAGGAGTGTTATTTATCACCTGGACTAAATATCACCTCTACAGGGATGTTATTTAAGGACAGCACACGGGTGTCCATATTAAACACCCCCAAATACCCCCGTCAAAATTACCAAATTGCCCAAATAATACCCACTCACCTCTCCCTTTTGGCCCAATACCGTCCATTATTCTTCTTCTGGTTGTAGCACTCTTTTTTTTTTTTTTTTTTTTGAACAAGATAGCACTACTTGTTGCAAGCTATATTTTAACAAGACAAAGTAATAGAGAAAACTGACATTTTTTTACTAGACAAAGTAAAAATAAAAAAAAAAACTGACATTGTTCGAAAAAAAACTGACATCGTAATATGGACACTTTGAGTTTTTCTTGTTAAAATATGTCAGTTTTCTGTTACTTTGTCTTGTAAAAATATAGCTTGTTAAAATACTTTGTCTTGTTAAAAGTTAAAATTGACAATTTGGAAAAACGGCGCCGGAATGCGCGCAAACGCGCGTGCGGATACACGCCCGTAATATTATAGGGCAAGGGAATCAATTTCTCTCCCCTTTCCTCCCCCCAAACCGCCCTCTCTCTCTTGCTCTCATTAATTCACAAAACTCCAAATTAGGGTTAGTAAAAGTAAAGTCAAAATTGGAAGAAAAGTCAAAATTGGGCTCAGGCCTAATTAGGTTTTTTCGAAAATTAGAAATAGGCCTAATTTAGGTATTAAATAGGGTGATGTTAGTCATAAGGAGACAAAATAGGAGTGGGGGAATTAGTAAGGCTTCCGGACGCGATGTGGTGTAATACCCGGTGTGCACGCGTTGATTTACGGCGCTGAAAAATAAATAAAAGGAAATAAAAAACTAAATCTATTTTTTTAAAATTATTTAAACTAAATAATAAATTATTTTATTTAGCGATATTAAAATTAAATATTCAAATTAATAAATCAAAATTTTTATTTATGAAAATTTGGGTTATCGCAAACTGTAAGTGAGTCACGATTGGGCCCTCTATCCCCATAGATAAACCTCCAAGAAGACCTTGATTTACTACCTTTTTGAAAAACCAATTTAAGCCCTCTGCAACAACTATGAATAGAAAGGGAGATAAGGGGTCACCCTGTCGAACTCCTTTTTGCATCTGGAAATCTAAGCAGGGGGAGCCATTAATTAGACTCAGAGATCCAAGATGAGGATATACAATCCTTCATCCATTGGACCCATTTGATCGGATAACCCATAGTAGTGCTCATCGTTTCCAGTAAGTAATTCCAATTTAAGTTATCGAATGCCTTTTCAAAGTCAAGTTTTAAAATTAAACCCTGTCTTCTTTCCTTTTTCCACCAGTCTAAAACTTCATTTGCAATTAAGATACCATCCTGAATATTCTTCCTCCCCAGAAAAAGCTGATTGGACATCCCCCAGAACTATGGGAATTGTTGCTTTTAGTCTAGCTGCTAGGACTTTGGAAAGAATTTTGTACATGCTCCCAATGAGGCTAATTGGTCTATAATTTGATAGACCAATCGGATTCTCAATCTTTGGGACCAAGGTGATAAAAGAGGAGTTTATGCACTTAGGAAGCCTGCCCATTTTATGAAATTCAGAAAAGAAAAGCATGATATCACCTTTCATGAACCTCCATCCTTTTCTAATGAGTAAGGCTTTCCTTTACCCAGGAGGATGACATGCTTAATTCGTTCTTCATCAACTTGAAAAAAAAAAAAAAAGGCTTGGTTACTGTTACTTGCATATACTTTATATGTAGAAATGAATCAAAACAAGCTGCCTTTTTTTCAGAAGGTGGGTTCAAAACTTCAAATTATATGGAACCAACAAGAGGCCTGTTGTCACTTTGAATTTCCAGTTGGGAAAATACCCCCAACTTTGACCTCAATGTCTAATAGATACGAAAATTTCATTAAACCTCAATTAGATACCTTAACAATTGAGGTGTTATTCAAGTACACCCCTGCCATTTAAATCCGTCAAATTGGTAATGGATTATGTCTAGTAAGACTGACAGCTCAGTCAAATAGCTAAGTAGAGAAAGTTGACGTGGAAGGGGGAAGAGATTAGTGAATTGCAGAAATTGGGGTTAGGGTTTGAGGAGGAGGTGAAGAGGAAGAAGAAGAAAAGAGGGTAGTTGACATAGGAATGGAAATTAGAGGCGAAGAGAAATTAGGGGTGTGTTTGTACGGTTTTAAATGTTATGTATCTTCGTGTCCAAGAGGTATAGATGGGTCGGTTGCCATGGAATTTCACCTTAATTTTGTCTTTAGAGAATCCCATGGTTGAAGATGGTGGTGATACACAACAGAGAGCAATCAGATTATATTAGGGGTAAAACAGAAATTCTATACCATTGTACTTTATTCCAACCCAAAATATATCCCGCTATCTATGTTGGAGCGGTTTTTGAAATTTTCCTTTCCAATAACAAAAAGGCTTGTACCATAATGCAACACAGTCTTCACATTTTCTTTTGTCACGTCAAACTTATTCGATTACCCAAGTTCAAGGAATGCCTCATTCATTTTCCTTCACATGCTAGATTAGTATGCACTGTTATTGCTTACATCATAGTTAACGATTTTAACAAATTCCTTTGCAAGGAAAATATAAAACCGTACTAGTATTTTAAAGCAGATAGGAATTTCCGTCTACCATTAGAACAAGCAACATCGATGGGAATTCATGAAATCGTTGAAGAGATTTTGCGGGTGTGGCCTTATGCAGTTTATCTTGTAAACGATAAGAAGCAATCAATTTTCCAGCAGGCTATTGTGTTCCGCCAAGAAAAGGTGTTCAACCTCATATACCAACATTAAGAGTCTAAGGCAATGATTTTATCAAAAGAGGGCGATTCCAACAACAATGCTCTTCATTTGGCTGGGGATGTGGCACATCTAGAACAAATCTACCGCAAAGCCGGTGCAGCTCTACAAATGCAAAGAGAATTGCAGTGGTTCAAGGTATTCTTTCCTTTAAAATGACCTGAAGATGACAAATTACTAGCTAGTCAAACAATATAGATATGGTAATTGCTTAATTGATGATTGCTGTGGAATATTGCTCTAGTAAATCCAAACTGGCACTAATTTTCATGTTCGGCACAATCAACCTTTCGCAAACGATATTTCTTACAGATTCTAGGTTTTAAATCAGAACTTTTCATTGTGAGTGGTGGTTAGCTCGTGCGGTATAGCTCTTAGATGCCCCACACTGCATCCCGAGATCGAGTCCGATTTCCCCCTCCCCCATGTAATACATTGGAAATGACGAATGACAAAAAAAAATCAGAACTTTTTATTCATGGAATAGATGCAACTTTCTAATTTTAAGCTTCCTGATTTATACAGGAAGTTGAAAGACTTGTACTTCCAAAAAATAGAGAAGAGAGGAACAAAGAAGGTAAGACACCTGCACAAGTGTTTAGCAAAAAATGTCAAGAACGCACTTGTCTAAACCAATCCGAATCATACCATATGTTCAGAGACAGAACTACGTTGAGGGGTGGGGTGCCTAGTTTCCAAAATAAAAATTGCCTTAAACTAATGAAAGTTGATTAGGTACTTATAGGTATGCGAACCATTTAATTTGGAATACAAATAACAAAAAATAGCGATTTACAATATGGATGATATGGGTCATATAGTAAAAATAATATTTAATGACTTCCATTTTTTCCACTTCATTCAAGTTATTTGATTTACATTGAAAAATAAGAAGATGACGATTCAATTACATGAATTTGAGATTGTATAAAAATGACAATGAACTGGTGCACAATTGTTGCTCTTTTTTAATTTCTATGACATTGCACCGAGTAGAAAAAAATACCTATTTTAGCATCAACGGATGGATTTGTTTTGAGAAACAATCATAATGCGGGTCCCATGATATAAAAATAATTAATAAGTTTTCTCATACGGCTTGATTCCGCGTGTCAATGGCTTCTTCAAGCAAATCGCCCTCAGCACATAATGGCGAAGACCTCTCCGAGAAATTGGTCCTCAACGAGGTTCGATTGAGCAAGGGCGAACAAAACCCGTACCCATACCCTGAACATTTACAGGTAGAGGAATGGGTTCCCAACAAGCTTCCAATTCCATTTTGCGACAACTACGTTAAGTGAAACAAAAAGTATATAATAGAGTAGAGCTTTGGGAAGCTATTGCTCGAGTGGTAAGATGTCATCTTTTACTTTTACGCCATGTTTTACCAGCTATATATCATAGAGTAGGGAATGATTTTTTTATCCTTCATTAGATTTGAATATCCTTTCTCTTCTTTTTCTCCGCTGCATTTACATATATATTATATAGGTCTCTCTTTTTCCATCCCTCTACTTGGTCTGCTCACAATCGGGGTCATGTCTACGGGTAATTATTTCGGCTGTGTTTAGTTAAATAGTTTAGTTTAGTTTAGTTTTGATGATGTTAGCAGGTGTAATGAGTAGAGAGAGATAGAGAGAGAAATGAGGGAAATGATGATGTCATCAAAACTAACACTAAAACTAAACAGGGAAACGAACAAGGCCTTTATAGTTTTGGGGTACCGCAACGTGGTGTCTCAACACCTTAGTCCACTACACATTTTTGTTGTGTGGTCCAACATAATATGTGGTAGATAAGGGTGTTAGCACACCACGCGTGTCACCGTCCCAAAACCATGAAATAATTGGTCCATGTCTAACATTGGTAAAATAAAGCAAGAACACTTATAAAAATGGAACTCGGTAAATTAAGATGAGGCTTGCCTATTTTTTTTTTTTTTTTTTACCTACAGTTAAGGGTAGGTTTCAATTTGGTTGTATATTATTAAATGGTTGATTTTCATCTTTATAGTTATATGCCGATGTCTATTTGGTCCTCCTATTTTTATAACCTTAAATTTCATCTTTAAAGTTTTTTGTTTTTTTCCCTTTCATTCTGTTATTTTTTAAATTATAAGGTTGTCCCTCAAGTTTATATAACTACGTATTATACCTCTAAGTTTATAAGATAATATTTTTTACAATAATAGATTTATTACTTAATTGTTCTTGCCATATTTACAATAATAGATTTATTATATATGGTTATATCAAGTGTGACTTATTCACATTATTTAATAAAGATAAACATATTTACAATAGTAGGTGCCATTGTTTGCCAACGCAGTTAAGGCCGGTTCTAATGCTCTAATTGTCCACTTATAATTAAATTATACTAAAAAATAAAGAGTCAAAAAAATAAATAAATAAATCGATGTTACATTATATTTTTAGCTTGAATACATTAACAAAAAAACATTCAAGATGTAATCCAAGTAATAATGCTTTAAGATAAACATGATTTGAATTTTTAAAAAAAGACTTCTCCATGCATTTTTTTTTTTTCGCGCAAATTCTTCAATTGAGTCATGGTACGTTAATTTATCCAAGACCTCAATTTAAATTGAGATTGTAGTGAATCCACTTAATCTCTCTTGTGCCAAAGAGTAAGTTTTCATCTAATTCAACATAGAGAAACTGCTCTCCGCTGAAGCAACTGTGACTAGCAATGCCAGTTATAATATTTTAGGTGCCTGAAGAAAACTCCCAGCCGCCTACATATTCAAGAGTTTTTTTTAAAAAAAAAATAATTGTAACTTTCAAAAATTCAAACTAAAAGTATACAACTATGAAAAATAAACGTGAAAAGATCTTATTCTAAGAGGTTTTTGAAAACAATAAAAAGTTTACTTCAAATTTTATTTATGATTCGTGTGAAAAAATAATAATAATTTGTTGCATGCAAAATTTGTTACAAAGTAATTGCGTAATTTGATTTTCATAATAACGTGGCATGAGAGGGGAAAAAACAAGCCATAAATCACAAAAATAGAAAAATCAAAGGGAAAGAGGGGCCTGAAAAGGCAAAGTAAAAAAAACAAGGGGCATGAGATTTGAACTCTGTTACGCTTAATCTTAATAGCATATGGTGACCAAAAAACCACAGAAGCACTTTGCAATAATTTGGGAAAGTTCATCATACTAAAATATAACTTAAAAGCTTTTTTTTTTATTATGGTTGCCCAAGTCTGGGGCTTGCCCAAGCCCGAGAACTTGCTGGGCTCATCCCTACGCGGACTATATTGGGGTAACTGTTGTGTTATTCATTGTGTCTATAGAATCACCCTGTTGGTTCTATTATAAATATACAACTAGTTTTTCATCCCATACTAAGGGGCTGTTTGATAAAACTGAAAATTGAAAGCTAAAAGCTGAAAATTAAGTACTGAAAATTGAATGCTGAATTTTTTAAGCTGAAAAGCTGTTTGATAAAACATACTCCCTCCGTCCCTTTTTAAGTGATCCATACGGGAATACGTGCAATTTCAAACCCCTTAAAAACATATTTCTCTATATACATTTTTAATTTGTTTTATACCAAATTAAAGTGCTCATAGAGTACTTTAATTTGGTGCAAAAAATTTTTAAAAACGATATGCGAAAGTACATTTTTAAACGTCCGCAAAAATACACGTTTCCCAAGTGGATCACTTAAAAAGGGACGGAGGGAGTATTAAGCATTGAATTAAATTTTTTTTTTGTTCTAATTGTTTTTTTATTTTACTAATGGTGATCATGTATTTGTGGTAGTGGTCGAATGGTGATTAGGAGATGGTGAGGGTGGCGGCGGCAATGGAGTAATGGTGGTGGTGGAATGATGGTGAGTTGTGGTGGCAGTAGAGTAATAGTGGTGCAATGGTGGTGGTGTGGTGGTGGTGGTGGTGTGGTTATGGCGTGGTAGTGGTGGTGGGCTGGGTGGAATGCTAATGGTGGTGGTGGTAAAGTGATGGCGGTGGCATGGCAATAGTGGTGGTGGTAAATGGGTAACGGTGATAGTGGTGGCGGTGGCGGTGTGGCAGTGGTGGTGGTGGTAGTGGCAGTGGTGGTGGTGGTGATGGTAGTGGCATGGTGGCGGCGGCGATGCAATGGTGGTGGTTGTGGTGGTAGTGGCATAGCGGTGGTGGTGGTGCAATGGTGGTGGTTGTGGTGGTGGCGGTGGCGTAGCAGTGGTGGTGGTGGTGGTGGTTGTGGTAGTGGTGGTGGTGGTGGTGACATCGGCGGTGGCGGTTTGATGGTTGAATATAAGCACAAAGGAATTCAGCCAAAATTAAGTAGCTCAAAGCTACTCAATTTTTATCAATTTTTTAGCCTACATTTTAAGTGGTACTTAATCTGTTAAATAACATAAAATGTGGTTATCAACCCTATTTAATGACTTATTACTTAATTGATTCAGTTTTAAGTGTTGAATCTGTGTTATCAAACAAGGCCTAAGACTGGGAATTTGATCTCTTTCTCATCTCTCTCTCTCTCTCGGTCTCTCTGTGTTCGATCAGTGCGCCCCCCCGCCCCAGCTGGAGCCCAAGGTCAGTGTATTTGGCTCGGGCCATGTAAAGAGTAAAGAATCCCCTGGTTCAGACTTTTATTAGGATCCTGCTACTGGTACAGAACATTTTGTACAAAAAATGTACAAATCGCTCTCGGGGACCCACTTTTGGATCCCACACGAGTGATCCGAACCGTTCATTATTCTTAGAATATTTTTCCTAGGGGCTACACAAAATTTAAGCTCAATCGGATGGTTAGAAGTGCTTGAACCAAAATCACGCCGTTTAGCAAAATGGTTCGGATCACTCATGTGAGACCCAAAAGTGGGTCCCCGAGAGTGATTTGTACATTTTCTGTACAAAATGTTCTGTACCCATAGGATTACTGCTTTTATTAATTCTTTTAATTAATGATTCCTGCTGATGCTTGCGATCAGGTTTTAATCTGTCCTTTCTTATTTAATTTTTTCTTTTTCCTCGAATCAGTGCAATGAAGTTGTCTTCGAATCGCCTTGATTTCATAGCATTTTTTCATAAATATTCATAACGCAGTCCTTCACATAAATTCAAATAGATTACATTTTTGTGATCTGAGTTGTTGTGTTGTTATAAATTTTTAATCAAATGCAGTGAATTTCTATGGAAAAATTTAGAATTCTTGTACAAATGTCACGAATTCAATGCACTTCAAGGGTTCACACAGTACACCTAAAAGTGGGTGTCGTCGTTGCATTTCCCTGAGTCGAACATTAATTTCAAACGCAACTATTTGAGGAATTTAGAATTCTCTATTATCAAAAAAATATATGTGGGAATCAAAAAAGGGTTAAAACTATTGTAGCCAAATGTGTGCATCCAATTGTTCTGTCAGAGATTTTGAAACTATTTTGGGTTTTCATTAGAGATTTATTTGTTTGCTCTTTGAGTTGTTCGATTTAGACCGATCAAGCCACTTGCCTGATTGCCTTGCTACCGTTAGTTCTGAAGGGCTAATGGGTCGGTTACGGGTTCATAAATTTTCATTTTCCAATGTGTTCGGGACGGATTAGAATCACCTGGTCCATCCCTAACACAACGCGCCTTGGCCTTCGGTTTTATAGGGCTATACTAGGTATAAAAAGTAGTAAGCGCTTTAGGCGAGCGTAATTATTAATTATGTTGCTAAAAATATAAGAAAGTGATATTTAGGCGAGGGTAATGGTATGGGCCATACCCAGTTGATTAAACTAATACTAATGAAAGTTGATTAGGCACTTGTATACGAACCATTTAACATGGGTCATATAGTAAAAATAATATTTAATGACTTCCCATTTTCCCACTTCATTCAAGTTATTTGATTTACATTGAAAAATAAGATGATGATGATTCAATTACATGAATTTGAGATTGTATACAAATGACAATGAAGTGGTGCACGATTGTTGCCCTTTTTTTAATTTCTATGACATTGCACCGAGTAGAAAAATACCTATTTTAGCATCAACGGATGGACTTCTTTTGAGAAACAATCATAATGCAGGTCCCATGATATGAAAATAATATAAGTTTTCTCATACTGCTTGATTCTGCATGTCAATGGCTTCTTCAAGCAAATCGCCCTCAGCACATCATGGCAAAGACCTCTCCGAGAAATTGGTACCCAACGAGGTTCGATTGAGCAAGGGCGAACAAAACCCGTACCCATACCCTGAACATTTACAGGTGGAGGAATGGGTCCGCAACAAGCTTCCAATTCCATTTTGCGAGAACTACGTTAAGTGAAACAAAAAGTATATAATAGAGTAGAGCTTTGGGAAGCTATTGCTCGAGTGGGTAAGATGTCATCTTTTACTTTTTCGCCATGTTTTATTAGCTATACCATAGAGTAGGGAATGATTTTTTTATCCTTCATTAGATTTGAAGATCCTTTTTCTTCTTTTTCTCAGCTGCATTTGCATATATAGGTCTCTCTTTTTCCATCCCTCTACTTGGTCTACTCACAATCCGGGTCATGTCTACGGGTAATTATTTCATAGTTTTGGGGTACCGTCACGTGGTGTCCCAACACCTTAGTCTATTACACATTTTTGTTGTGTGGTCCAACATAATATGTGGTAGATAAGGGTGTTAGTACACCACGTGACACTGTCCCAAAACCATGAAATAAATGGTCCATGTCTACCATTGGTAAAATAAAGCAAGAACACTTATAAAAATGGAACTCAGTAAATTAAGATGAGGCTTGTCTAGTTTTTTTTTTTTACCTCCAGTTAGGGCTAGGTTTCAATTTGGTTCTATATTATTAAATGGTTGATTTTCATCTTTATAGTTATATGTAGATGTCTATTTGGTCCTCCTATTTTTATAACATTAAATTTCATCTTTAAAGTTTTTTTTTTTTTTTCATTCTGTTATTTTTTAAATTATAAGGTTGTCCCTCAAGTTTATATAATTATGTATTATCTCTAAGTTTATAAGATAATATTTTTTACAATAATAGATTCATTACTTAATTGTTCTTGCTATATTTACAATAATAGATTTATTATATGGTTATATCAAGTGTGACTTATTCACATTATTTAATAAAGATAAACATATTTACAATCGTAGGTGCTATGGTTTGCCAATGCAGTTAAGGCCGGTTCTGATGCTCTGATTGTCCACTTACAATTAAATTATACTAAAACATAAAGAGACATACAAGTCAAAAAAATAAATAAATAAATCGATGTTACATTATGTTTTTAGCTTGAATACATTAACAAAAACACATTCAAGATGTAACCCCAGTAATAATGTTTTAAGATAAACATGATTTGAATTCGAAAAAAACTTCTCCCTGCATTTTTTTTTTTTTGTGTGCAAATTCTTCAATTGAGTCTGGTACATTAATTTATCCAAGACCTCAATTTAAATTGAGATTATAGCCAATTCACTTAATCTCTCTTGTGCCATAGAGTAAGATTTTATCTAATTTCAACATAGGGAAACTCCTCTCCGCTAAAGCAACTGTGACTAGCAATGCCAATTATAATATTTTAGATGCCTGAAGAAAACTCCCGCCGCCTACATATTCAAGAGTTTTTTTTTTTTTTTTAAAAAGAAATGTAACATACAAAAATTCAAACTAAAAGTATACAACTATGAAAAATAAACGTAAAAAGATCTTATTTTGAGGTTTTTGAAAAAAATAAAAAGTTTGCTTCAAATTTTGTTTATGATTCGTGTGAAAAAAAAAATAACAAACCATGTTAGTGCGCCCGATTTTGTTTTTAAATTTTCCACCATTGAGAAAATTATTTTAATCAAATGTAAGAACTCACTTGTAGATTACTGTTTTTTTTTTTTTTTTTTGTTGCATGCAAAATTTGTAACAAAGTAATTGTGTAATTTGATTTTCGTAATAATGTGGCATGAAAGGGGAAAAAAACAAGCCATAAATCACAAAAATAAAAAAAATTAAAGGGAAAGAGGGACCTGAAAAGGCAAAGTCAAAAAAACAAGGGGCATGAGATTTGAACTCTGTTACGCTTAATCTTTACAGCATATGGTGACCAAGAAACCACAGAAGCACTTTGCCATAATTTGGGAAAGTTCATCGTACTAAAATATAACTTGAAAGCTTTTTTTATCAAAAATGATAGGTACACACCCATCTCAACCACTCCCCACCACACCCTCTCTCACATGTGTGGTGGGGGCCACCCGGTGGGTCCCAGTGGACCCCACCACACATGTGAGAGAGGGTGTGGTGGGGAGTGGTTGAGAGGGTGTGTACCTATCACTATTGTTTTTTTATGGGTCCTGCACCGTTTAACATTGTCAAGTTGTTAACTTTGTGTCTTTTCCTTGCCAACCTGTCATGTACGAGTGTTGTTGGAAAAATGAGAAGAATAATAGCAGTTGAAGACCTGGAAGAAAAAATCAGCAAAAAGATTAAAGATGTTATTATAAAATCGATGGGAGGAAGGTTCATCATTTTAACCTTTGCTGATGAGATGGTTAGGGAGATAGCAATAAAAGAAAAATGGTTTGATGAATGGTTGGAAGATGTTAATCCATGGAATGGAGATGCAGCAAGAGATGAAAGATTTGTGTGGCTAGCATGCTTTGGTATGCCACTCAATGTTTGGCAGTTCTCCACGTTCTAAGAAATTGGCAACAGATGGGGTCACTTTATTCAAATACATGATGATACTCTGAAGGAGATTTCTTATGATAAGGGTAAGATCCTCATTGTCACAGAAGATCAAAGCAAAATTGAAGGTGTCATTGATTTATTGGTAGAAGGGATTCATTATAAGGTCAGAATTCAAGAAGAGGAATCTTTTAGATCTATTAAACCTAGCAAGAATTTCTTTTCAGTTGATTCTCTGTTGATGGGCGAGGAAGATGAAGATGATGTGGACAGAAGGCTTGATGACAAGGATTCAGTCAACAATGGACAAGTGGGAATTAATAAACAGCTGGAAAATGTAGGTAATGAATGGGCAGGAATATTAAGGGGCAATAAAGAGCAACACTGTGATGAAATGCTGCTGGAAGTTAATGCAGATAATAAGTTGTTATTGGAAATCTAGAGGTCCAGGTTCCTAAGTCGACTAATTTTCTGCTTCCAGAAGTGGTTGAAGCTATTAATGATGGTGTTTCAAATTCTGAATTGGGTCTGGACTCATTGGTAGAAGATTCTCAAGGCCCAGTAATTACAGCTCGACAGAACCAACAACATTTAGAGAATGAAAGCTCAACAAATGGGGCCCTAAAGACAGATGCCCAAGGGTCAAAGGAAGCTTAGTTGGTGAGTCCAGTTTTTGAAGAGGAAGATATATCTCCACCCTTATTTGGCCCAATAATTATTGGATCAAATAACAGTTTGAGAGCTTCTCAATTTCATAGTATCGGCTTGCAAGTGGATTTAAGGGCAACGAAGGAAAATCCAAATCACAAGAATTATCCAGAAGATTATTGGAATTTGACAAGTGCTGAACAAAAATTAAATGGAGCAACCAAGCATATGGCAGAACCAAAGGTGTTGACTGCAAGACAAAAAAGAGCAAGATTGAGGAAGGAAATTAGGGATATTTGCGCGTCTTTGGATGATGGTAAACAAGTAGGTGAAGTTTGGGAGGACAACGAACACTCTGACTCGATTGATTCCGAGGACATCCTCAGAAGAAATAAAATCATCATCAAAGGTTTTGAAGATCCTGTGAAGGAGCTGCAATCTCAAACAGAAATGGGTTTGAGGTTGGGGATTGAATTTACAAAGGAAGATGCAGTGGTGATGTCTAAGATGATTGAAGTGTTGGGAAACGAATCCCAGAACCCAGTAATTATGCGTACAGATTAAACAATAAAAATAAACACAAACCCTACAAGGCGGAATTAGGGTTTACCTCTCATCCGTAGACACGAACGCTGGATGACTTGTTTATTTTAGAACTTGACAGACCTAATTACTGTATGCAACAAGCTTTGCTCGACAGTACCTCATGATCTTCTGCCATATTCCCTTATATCTCGATCATGTAGCCAAGTGTGGACTTCTACATGATCTCTTTGTTCTCTCTCATCCAGCCTCTATTCCAATTTTCTGAATGACTGTTATGTGACCTAGAGAACATAACGATATATTTATAGAGCTAGAGCAGGGACCTGAGGAGAAATAAATCTGGGCTCCTTGTGTAAATAAGAAAACCTAATCCCACCCGGATTCTATTCTTATTTCACAAATTATAATTCACACCACTAAAGAATTATAATTGCACTCCCATCTTTATCTCGATTATATTTCGAGCTCCACGTTATTAAATACTTATTAATCTCCCCACGTTAAGATTACAGATACCCGTTGATTAAATGTCGATTACTAATAATCTCCCACTAATCAACATCTTATAAAACACCTTGAGACTAACCACTTAACTTATTCGATATGTCGGATACAAATATCCACCTGCAGGGTTTGACATAACCGAAACTTATAAGTTTACTCAAGGGGGTATCATCAATCTCTAACGAGACGTGGATTCTATCAATAATTAATATCCATATATTTCATGCATATAATGTTGTGACCCAACTCACCAACACTATTGACCGTGAAAAAAAGATCTCACTTTATAATGAATCAAAGTCAACAACATTAAATGTATATATGTATTAATTATATCCGGATTAAGAGCATAAGTATTCTTAATAACTATAAGGTTCTAATTATCTTAAGATGTCAGTACTAAGACAATTATCTTAAAGTGGTCCTGTTCAATACACACAAAATGTACTAGCACAATGAGTCGGAACTAGAACCGTTCCCTGTAGTCAAGACAAACCTACTAAAACATTGTACTACAATCCTACTGATGGTGTGTCAAATTCCATCTAAGATTGTGAACCAAAGCTTATATTTCACAAGAACCGATGATCCAATCTTCTGTGTGTAAGCCGTACTCTACACACTGGATCATCTACTATGTAGAATAAAAGACACATGCACAATATACAATTATATCATGCAAACATTGCCCATAATAGATTCCCATAAAAAAGGGATAAAACTGATTAATAATTAACTAATTAAATATTAATCCATTACATAAAAGCATGGCTTTTAGTATAAGTTTCAAACAATCTCCCACTTAGACTCAAAACTATGCTGCCACACATCTCACTTCCATGCCCTTTACGTGACTATCAAAAGTCTTGGCATGTAAGCCATTGTAAAAGGATCTGCTAGGTTGTTTGCTGATGCAATCTTGGTCACAGCTACATCACCTTTCTATACGATCGCTCGAATCAGGTGATACTTACACTCGATGTGTTTTCCCTTCTTATGAATCTTTGGCTCCTTTGAGTTAGCAACTGCACTACTATTGTCACAATAGATTGAAATTGTTAACTGTATCGAAAGTACCACTTCTAGATCCATCAAGAAGTTCTTGAGCCAAACGGCTTATTGGCTGCTTCAGAAGCTGCCACATACTCGGCCTCCATGGTGGAATCAGCAATACATGATTGCTACTCCTCCAACTCATGGCTTCACCTCCTAGGGCAAACACATATCTCGATGTTGACTTTCTGGAACTCTTATTTGATATAAAATCTAACTTTGTGTACCCACAAGGCACTAGACTGTCTGACTGGTACACCAACGTATAATCTTTAGTTCTTTTCAGATACTTGAGCATACATTTTATACCAGTCCAATCTTTTTGTCCAAGGTTAGACTGAAATCTGCTAACCATGCCGACAGCAAAACAAATATCAAGTCTAGTTCACAGTATAGCATACATGAGGCTTCCTATTGCTGAAGCATTAGGAACTCCCTTCATTTTCTCCATCTCCTCAGATGTCTTAAGACACTGATCCTTGGATAGATTGACTCCGTGTCTGAAAGGAAGCAATCCTTTCTCGGAATCCTGCATGCTAAAACGGGTAAGGATCGCATCGATATAGGAAGCTTGAGAAGCCCAACATCCTTTGCTTGATCTCGCAAAAATTTAATCCCAAGGATGTGACCAGCTACTCCTAAATCCTTCATATCGAACTAGCTAGATAACCACAACTATACCAAAGATAACACTCTGACATCGTTTCCGATGAGCAAGATATCATCCACATATAGCAATACAAACACCACCACATTTCCATTGCGCTTCTTGTACACACACGACTCATCCGGACACTGATCAAAACCAAAAGATTTGATTGCTTGATCAAAACGGATGTTCCAAGACCTAGATGCTTGCTTAAGTCCATAAATAGACTTCTTAAGCTTGCACAACATGTGCTCTTGACCTTTTGCTATGGATCCATCTGGTTGCATCATGTAGATGCATTCATCCAGATTGCCATTAAGGAATGCAGTCTTCACATCCATTTGCCAAAACTCATAATCGAGATGAGCCGCAATGGACAAGAGAATCCGGATGGACTTAAGCATGGCTACCGGCGAAAACGTTTCCTCATAATCGATCCCTTCGTTTTGAGTATAACCTTTCGCAACAAGCCTAGCTTTATAGGTTTCAACCTTCCCGTCCGCTCCTCTCTTCTTCTTATAAATCCACTTGCCTCCGACGGGTTTTATCCCTTCAGGTGGTTCTATAAGATCTCAGACTTGATTTGAGTACATAGACTCCATCTCTGAATTCATAGCCTTTTGCCAAAGTTCCGCATCTTTATCTTGTAATGCCTCATTATAGTTAGAGGGATCGGCATGTTGTTCATCAGGGATCAAATCACAAGATTCTCCCAACAACGTATACCGATTGGGTGAAACAATAACCCTCCCACTACGACAAGGTACTGGTGTGTTAACAACAATTTCATGTGATGTAGCCTCTTGTACTATTGGTGTTGAAGAAGTCTATGCCGGTCTATATTCTCTCAATACTTCTAGAACAATCTAACTACTGGGCTTGTGATCTATGACATAGTCTTCTTCTAAGTATCAAGCATTGGTGCTAACAATGACTTTATGATCCTTAGGACTATAAAATAGAGCAACTTTCGTTCCTCTAGGGTACCCCACCAAAACAAACAAACATTTGTCCATGATTCCAATTTATCTGCTTTCCCTTTCAGCACATGTGCTAGACTACCCCAATTCTGAACATGCCATAGACTAGTTTTGCTCCCAGTCCACAGTTCTGTGGGTGCAGTTGGTACTAGCTTAAATGGTACCAAGTTGAGAATGTACGCTATTGTTTCTAGTGCATGTCCCCAAAACAAATTTAATTCATTTGAATAAGTCATCACTGATCTCACCATATCCATAAGAGTCTTTTCCTTCTTTCTGCTACACCATTATGTAGTGGCATACCTAGCGCAGACAACTGGGATGTAATCCTTTCTGCTGCCACTAGTTCCTAAATACTTCCAAGAGGTATTCGCTACCACAATGAGATCGCAGTGTCTTGATACATTTATCCAGACGTTTTCCCGTTTCCGGTCTATGCTCCTTGAATTTCTCAAAGCATTCGGACTTACGGTGTATCAAATAAATGTAACCATATCTTCAGTAATCATCAATAAAAGTATTGAAATACTCAAAATCACCTCTACCCCGGATGTTCATAGGTACACACAGATCAAAGTGAACCAATTTCAACGTTTCATTGGCTCTCCCTTTTTCCTGAAAAAGGACATCTTGGTCATTTTACCTTCCAAACAGGATTCACAGACTGGAAGTGCCTCCACTTCTAATGAACCCAAAGATCCATTTCTAACCAGTCTAGAAATTCTGTTTAGATTAATATGACCTAGGCGTAAGTGCCAAAGATACGTTTGGTTCAACTTATAAGGGTCATTTCTCTTATATGGCAATCTATTAGTGTTATTCAATTCATTTAGTTGCATTGTAGGAACGATATCATTAATAACGTAGAGATTGTCATCTAATGAACCATAACAGATAAAATGTTTATTTAACTTAATAACCACAGAGTTATTAAAAATAAACCAAATATCTATTTACAACCAAATTAGAAACCGAAACTAAGTTTCTCCTAATTCAATGATCATAAAGACAATCTCTTGAAATTAAACGCCTACTGCAACTGCTGCTACTTTTGTAGCACTTCCCATATGTAGATAAATCTCTTCATCACTAAGTCTCCTGGTTTCCTGGAACCTTTGCAATGAATTGCAAACATGATTAGTGGCACCCGTATCTACACACCAGGTACTGGTAGATAACACCGCTAAACATGATTCAACTACTAGTGAAAAAAAAATTTCGTTGATTATTCAATTTATTGAGAAAATTCGGATAACCTTCTTCTAGTGTCCTTTCTGCTTATAGTGAAAACACTTGCCGTTAGACTTTTTCACTCTACCTCCAAGCTCATAAACTGTCTGAGGAACCGTGGCAGGTTGTTGAACCTTTTCCTGCTTCTTGTTGCCTTCCGGCTAAGAAGTAGAAACCTCTTCAACTACACTCACAGTTGTCTATTTATTAACCAAAAGACCCTTGGCTAATTTTAACTATCTTTCAGCAGTTTCGTCAAAAAATAATGCATTTTGTTCATATTGTAATTCAGGCGGAACTGCTGAAAAAACTTGATAAGCAACTGGAGCACAACATCAACCTGGGTTTCCCCATTGATTTCAGCTCCTGGGATTTCTAGTTCATTCAGAAGACCTATTATCTTCAGAACATAATCCCCTTACTAGGGTTCTTTCACCAATGGTTATATTCCCCAAATTCCACATTGCAACTTGCCTAGCTGCACCCCAAACCTTTATTTTAGATTATGCATCATGTCATAGGCAGTTTTCAAAAACTGATGCTGATGTTGCAATACATTCGACATAGAAGCTAAAATGTAACACCGCGCCATCTCATCAGTTGTAACCCAGTCCTTATATAGTAGATTTCAGGTTCTGTTGCAATTTCAGTGGGTTTGATAGAGCATACCTCAGAGAACACAAATTTGGTCCCCTAAGCAGTCGACACAATATCCATATCCTTTTCTAGTCAATATAATTAAGACCAGTAAATTTGTTTGACAATGTCATCAAGTGGATTGAAAAAGTCCATTTTTTTTAATCTGAGAATCACATAACAACAATTATGAAGGGCAATAAAAACCTTTTGTATTTCTATTAAATTGGTTCCCTCAACCAGTCTATTAAAAGAAAAACATTAGCAACCCTACACACCGTGAAGAGTATGCCTCGATGGGTAGGTCCACTATTCTTCATCATTCGTGTAGATAGGCACAACCTTTTAATTCTACTATCTAGACACTAAACCGCGCCCAATAAAATTAAATAGCTAATTTGCTTCGGTCCTATAAATAAAAGCAGTGACTCAGATGGAGAGGATACTTGTTATTTATAGCTAAGTGTATACCATTACCTAACTTCAAGATCCATTGTTCCGTAATGAACTACCCCAGATGGAGGAGTAGTCCACACAACAATTATCTTGGAGCTATCCTCTAAGGAAGTAAGTACTGATGATGCCATAATTAATTTCGTCCGATGGGGAGGAAGGCACTAAAACCAACACACAAAACTTAATTATATCATCTACATACTAGTAATGGAGACCATGGGATTTATACAAAATAAACTCCCTCTCCCACTTAGTAATTTAAAAAATTTGTGAGGGTTATCAAAATTAACATGTTTGCAAAAAACGTGATCTAGGTCAAAAGCCAAATATTACCATGTTGTCCAAATATGGTAAACTATCACACATGCAAACAAAATGAATATACAAATATTCATAAAAAGGAAACATAAATAATATGTATCCCAACTATTATGGTCAAAGATGCAATCCTTGAGCAACAAGGAATCCTTCCGATCTTGAAATCCTTAAGCAGTCAGGAATCCTTCGAGTCTTGAAATCCTTAAGCAGTAAGGAATTCTTTCCAAACTTGAAATCCTTGAGCAATATGTATGTTGAAGACTTAGATACTTTGAATCTATCAAGGAAACCAAAATCCAACCATACTTAGGCAAGAAAAATCGGATCTGAAATTGTTCCCGAGTAAACTGCACAGCCTTCAGTATTTTGGACTTTTCTCCCTCATCCGAACTCCGATTGAACTGATTCCAATTCGGTTGGATTCGAAATTCAATTATCTACAACTTCTGTGAAGAACAGAATTTTCAATTCCGATGTTTACTGGGTCAAAACAGCCTTTCAATCTGACCCTAAAAATCTGGAAAAATTCTGCTGCGAGCCAAACATTCTTTTTTCTTGACAAAACTTATCTTCTTGTCAAAAAAGATTGTTTTCTCCACATCTTATGCCCCATTACAGAATCTGTAATCTTACAACAGATCTATATATCTAAAACGATACAACTGAAGAAACAAAGATTACATCAAAAACTTATACCTCCCACATACTACTATTACAGATTACAAAACTAAACCTGTAATAAAAAAACAATAATAGTAACCACGCATAAAACAATTACAAAGCGTGGGATCCAATCACACAATCAAAACATGCGTGACCATAATAGTGGGATAATCGATTCTGCAAAACAGACGTTAGAACAAACTAGAACTCTGCAAAACAACGGTTAGCACAGTTCTATATCTTTTGTTCTACGGACAACATGGCTTGTTTAATCCATACGCATGATTACAGCCCGCTCTGATACCACTGTTGGGAAACGAATCCCAGAACCCAGTAATTATGCGTACAGATTAAACAATAAAAATAAACACAAACCCTACAAGGCGGAATTAGGGTTTACCTCTCATCCGTAGACACGAACGCTGGATGACTTGTTTATTTTAGAACTTGACAGACCTAATTACTGTATGCAACAAGCTTTGTTCGACAGTACCTCATGATCTTCTGCCATATTCCCTTATATCTCGATCATGTAGCCAAGTGTGGACTTCTACATGATCTCTTTGTTCTCTCTCATCCAGCCTCTATTCCAATTTTCTGAATGACTGTTATGTGACCTAGAGAACATAACGATATATTTATAGAGCTAGAGCAGGGACCTGAGGAGAAATAAATCTGGGCTCCTTGTGTAAATAAGAAAACCTAATCCCACCCGGATTCTATTCTTATTTCACAAATTATAATTCACATCACTAAAGAATTATAATTGCACTCCCATCTTTATCTCGATTATATTTCGAGCTCCACGTTATTAAATACTTATTAATCACCCCACGTTAAGATTACAGATACCCGTTGATTAAATGTCGATTACTAACATGAAGAGGATGCAAATAGATATGATCTCTTGAGGAGGAGGAAATCCAACTGTTAATCTGTTATTATTTTCCAAGGAAAGGGTCTTGGGAGCTCTATTATAAAGAGGTTATTATCAAACCTTATCAAGGAGAAAGAACCAAACCTTATCAAGGAGAGAGAACCAGAGGTGTGTATGGTTCAGAAACCAAGTTAATAAGAGTAGAAAAACAGTGGTGCATAGAATATAGAGTGATTCAGAGGTGGTTTTTGCTGAGATCAGATGTGTTTGTTTTGAGATCAGCATTTGCTGCTGTCGTTTTGTTTATGAGATCCTTTGCTGTTGCTGCCATTGTTTTGCTGGGGATATATGCTGGTTATACTTTGGATCTGCTAATATACTTCTACCATTCTACTTGTTTGTTATTTCTACTGGAGGGGATCTTGTTGTCATGCTTCTACAAAAGTAAAGGAGAGGATGCAAAGGTGGTAATTTCCGATAGGATGTCTGCAAATCTTCAAATGCCTTTAGGTGGCATTTGGTATTTTTGTTTGGAGGCTGGCTATTGACTACACCTGGAGATTGGAGATTGAAGTAAACCTCACACTTCATGTGTGCTTGAACTGTTTTGAGTCTGAACGTGCCATTTTCTTTTGCTTCTTATTCTTGTATTTTCTTTCCCTTTAGTTTTTCGCTGAAGGGTTTCCTTTCCTTGCCTTTCTCGATGTACCCTTTGTCGAGTTTTAATAAAATTTTGCTGCCGATCAAAAAAAATGATACATACACACCCACTCGGACACACTCTGCCACAACCCCTCTCACATGTGAGGGGATCCACCCGGGAGGGACCCACCTCACATGTGAGAGGGGGTGTGGCAGAGTGTGTCCGAGTGGGTGTGTATGTTTCATTTTTTATCACGAAAAGGTTTGACAGCCACATGTACTATCTATTTCTTTTCCAAATTTACCCTTTCAAATTTAGCCTTTCTTTTTTCATTGTTTTTCTTTTTTTATTCCAACCTAGGCCTGATTTAGATAAATTGAAAAAACTGGTCTTTTGGTTTTTTTTCGTTTTGTCCTTATTCAAAAAAAATTTGCACTTGTTAGTTTTCAGTCGATTTTTTGTGGTTTCTTGGCTTGTCTCGACGAGAGGAATCTAAAAAGTATAATATTGTTAGCCAAACTTAAAGTTTTGTGAATAAAGACAAAAAATAATCAAAAAAATTGATATATTTTGGTTTATTTTCGGCTTTATTCAAAAAACTATTATCTTTGACCATAATTTTATACTCTTTGGATTCGTCTCGACGAGATAAATTCAAAAACCACAAAATCTTGACGCAAAACTAACAAATGCAAAAAAAAAAAAAAAAATTGAATAAGGACACCCAAAAAAACCAAAAAATCAGTTTTTTCAACTTAGCCAAAAATTGCTCCCAACAAAAAGTCGTGCCATTTTGAATTTCAAAAAAACTTGTAATCCTTTTAAATTTTTTTGAACTTTTTTATTTGTTACTTCTAGGGTGTCAAACGGGCTGGGTCAACACGGGCACGGTATAAGTTGGCACGTGGCACGGAATTGAGCAGGCACGGCAGGAGCACAGCACGGTCTAAGGCGGCACATGGCACGACACGAAACGGTCTTCTACGGGCACGACAAGAAGTCAACGGGGCACAAGGCACGACACGACTTTATTCTGGCACAGCACGGGCACGGACACGAGCACAGAAGTTGGCCTGGCACGGCACGACACGAAAATCGGACAGGCATGGCACGACACCGGCACGACACAACATGGTTCTAGCAAGGCACGGCACGAGGCATGGAAAAACCAAAAAAAAAGGTTGTAAAATACTTTGTTTCTGTGTTTAAATTATAGAAATTAACAAATAACATAAATTAATCAAATTATGTTATAGAAGTTAATTTACAAAAATACTAAGTTTATTTAACTAAAATAAGCAATAAACTTCTATGAAGGACTCCGCAAGGTGTAAAAATCCAGACCTCCAATTTTCGGACAAAATTTCGACGATCTGAACCGTTAGATATGTTTAAAACGTGTTTTTAAGGTCCTACGGCATGATTTGGCAAAAAAATACGACTCGGAAGAGCTTAATCAGAGCATTTTTTCATAAAACCTCTATATGAAAAATTGTTGTGATCAAGCCCTTTTGGGTAGTTTTTTTTTTTTTTTGCCAAATCCTCGCATTGGACCTAATAAACATGTTTTAAACACATCTAACGGTTCTGATTTTCAAAAAATAGATCAGATGACCTTAATAATAATATTTAATGACTTCCATTTTTCCCACTTCATTCAAGTTATTTCATTTACATTGAAAAATAAGATGATGATGATTCAATTACGTGAATTTGAGATTGTATAAAAATGACAATGAAGTGGTGCACGATTGTTGCCCTTTTTTAATTTCTATGACATTGCACCGAGTAGAAAAATACCTATTTTAGCATCAACGGATGGACTTCTTTTGAGAAACAATCATAATGCAGGCCCATGATATGAAAATAATATAATTTTTCTCATACTGCTTGATTCTGCGTGTCAATGGCTTCTTCAAGCAAATCGCCCTCAGCACATCATGGCAAAGACCTCTCCGAGAAATTGGTACCCAATGAGGTTCGATTGAGCAAGGGCGAACAAAACCCGTACCCATACCCTGAACATTTACAGGTGGAGGAATGGGTCCCCAACAAGCTTCCAATTCCATTTTGCAAGAACTACGTTAAGTGAAACAAAAAGTATATAATAGAGTAGAGCTTTGGGAAGCTATTGCTCGAGTGGGTAAGATATCATCTTTTACTTTTACGCCATGTTTTACCAGCTATATCATAGAGTAGGGAGTGATATTTTTATCCTTCATTAGATTTGAAGATCCTTTTTCTTCTTTTTCTCAGCTGCATTTGCATAGATATATATAGGTCTCTCTTTTTCCATCCCTCTACTTGGTCTGCTCACAATCCGGGTCATGTCTACGGATAATTATTTCATAGTTTCGGAGTACCATCACGTGGTGTCCCAACACCCTTGTCCATTACACATTTTTGTTGTGTGTCCAACATAATATGTGGTAGATAATGGTGTTAGTACACCTCGTGACACCCCAACAGTAAAATATATACACCTGATATATATCTTAAGAAATACAAATGAGATTTCATTGAGTTGTATCTCAACCAATAGTACCGCTGAATTTATATAAAAGTTTTTTTGACATTGTAGAAAAGGACAAGAAGACATTGAAATATTATACTCATCTACAATAATAGTAGCAGAAGTAGGAGAGTTAAATATTCGTAGTATAGCGTAAACATATTTATGGGTAAATCTCACTAATACCCCCGAGGTGTGTCTTAATGAAGGATACCCCCTCATGTATAAGAAGTAACGGTAACCCCCTTTGGTTTTTACGTGTGTTTCACCAACACCCTTAATCGACAATTGTCTGACCAAACACCTGATAGAATGAGTCAAGAGAGGCTTATATCTAAAAATTCACCATTTTTTCCTGCATATATTGCGAATATGGAGTAAAATCCTTCTATGCGTCTATTAAGTGAAAAAAAAAAAAAAAGTCATTTTAATCCGTTCAAGTTAAAGAAGTGAAGGAATTTACTTTTTAAAAGCGCCATTAATGAAAATTATTCGACTAATTAATCTTCGTAACCCGTTTAAACTAAACCAATAACTATAGTGTTACGTTCCATATCATTTCCAGACCTCTTCTCTCTTTCCTCCTTTCTTTCTTCTTTTTTTTAATAACTGGATGTCTAGCCTAGTTTGGGCGCATCACGAATAATTATGGAGCCTGAAGTTTACTTAAATTTGTAATATTTGTCCTTCGTGAATTCGATCCTGCTACCTCTCAAAGAACAAGGATTTAGTTGCTTTCTCATGCGTAATTGGCCAAACTCTTTGGGTTCCAAAAAGACATCTCTATCCACTGAAAAAAAGTTTTAAAATTCCAAATCACTGTTGTTGTAATTGAGAAAGGATTAGCAGCATTAAAACTTCAATTTCCTTATTTGATCAACTTACAGCAGTTGCTTTTACAGAGCAAGACGGCAGGTTGTTCCATTATTTGCTACTGTTCAAAGCCGCAATCGAAGGTGATTGGGAAACCGCCGACTAATTCATACAAAAAGAGCAAGATGCAGTCAGGGCCGCATTACATTCGACTCAGAAACAGCGCTCATCGTGGCCGTTAAAATGGTTGGGGGAAATTTTGTGGAGAAATTAGTGGATAAGATGTCGTCGGATGACCTCGCCATGTGCGACGACAGCGGCCGGACTGCCCTACACTAGGCGGCCGGATTCGGCAACATTGAGGTGGGGAAACTGCTAGTGGAGAAGAACAAGGATTTGCCCGATATGGAGACTTGTTTGAAAGAGACACCTCTGCTCTACGCTACTGAGCGTGGGGACAGGAAGATGGTTGTCTAGTTGATGAAGCTCTTGGACCCCAACAAACTGCGTTGGGATCCGGGGTTCAGAATTTTGTATTGGCTCACACATAGCCAACTATACGGTAAGTAAATTTTATGAGGATTTTGTTAACGTGTGCCCATAGATATATGATAAGGAGTATATATATTAACCTATTTATTTTTCTTTGTTTGCATGGAAAATAAAAGTTTGATACACCAGCAATAAACTACTTTTACTATTTTTGACAAAAGTGAGTTTAATTAGGCTCGTTTAATGAACATTATCATGTGTCTTAGTGGCACGTATTAACAAAATCCATTTTATTATATGGTTGGTTGGTTGCTATGTGTTTGATTTTTGGGCTCAATCTAAAAGAAATTTTTTGTGAATCCCCTAGTTTCGACATGGATGGTCTGCCTTTGACTGAACTAGAAAGAGAACAAGTCAAAGTGCACATAAAATACTCGGGACACCATTGCCAGTAAAACAGTGAAAAGCACTTAGGAGAGTTGGAGTTGTAATTAGAGATGGTGACTGTATACCTAGCATTTTTAATTCACATATGACCAATAAAATTCAATAATGCTAGAGGCACACATATTGCCACACCACAAACCACACACATCTGTGGGCCCCACGCTTTTGTAATTAAAAAAAAAAAACAAAACCAAAACCAAACTTCTCAAACAAACTCCATCCCGCCAGAGAAAAGAGAGGGAGAGACCAGACGATTGGAGAAAACCCGCCCGCCCAAGTGATCCGCCACCACGGGCGACCACCACCGGAGGCCGCCACAGCCCAACGCCATATCCAGACGTGACCCACCTCCGTCCCGACGCCGTACTTTGCAGAAACTTTCAATGAAGTGAACTTACAGCACCATAGGTACAAACAGTTAGAAACTTTCTGTTCCTGGCGAGCTGCTTTCCATTGTCAATCTGCTCCCACCATGCGAATTATAGATCCCCAAATCATCAGCAAAGGGAGTTCCTTTCTTCCAGTGGAAGAAGTGAAAAGTAACCTGAAAAGAGAAATGTAGACTTTTGGGTCACGCAGTAAGAAGGTGAAGCAAATCCCCAAATTCACTACAAGCCCTAATTTTTTTTTAAAAAGTTTTGGGGCAATCAAAGAATCAAATTGGCATATGTTCGGGGAGAGAGGGAGGGAGAGAGAGAGAGAGAGAGAGAGAGAGAGAGACCTTGGTATGGCCTTCAAGTCACGTCGGGCGTCGGTGCGGAGTTGGGTCGAGTCTGAGTCGGGCTTCAGTCGGGTCGCTGGGGCTCTGGTGGCCGCCGTCGGCGGCGGTGGTCCCCTGTGGTGGAGGACGTCGGCGGCGGGGGGCTGGTTCGATCTTCTCCTTCTCTTGTCCGTCGTCTTGAACTCTCCCTCTTGGTCTGGAACGTAATACAGAGGGAAGGAATGGCTTTGTTTTTGTTTTTTTTTTTTTTTTTTTTTAATTACAAAAGCGTGGAGCCCACAGATGTGTGTGGTTTGTGGTGTGGCAATGTGTGTGCCTGTAGCATTGTTGAATAAAATTAGGGTGGTGTTAAAGCCACGGGTCTTTTCTATCCGGCCATGGCTGTTCACAAGTAACTGACAATAATACCCTCTTGACTTTTGACTCTCGAGACACTGCAACAAAAGTCTCCTCTTTCTCTCTCAAATCTCCCTTTTTTTTCCTCAGTAAAAAGGCTGAGAGGGGGCTTTCTCTCTCAAGTCTCACTCCTCCTAGTGACCTCCTATTTCGGTGTGCTCTAAAAGTCCCCAATTAGTCCATCTTGCCATTGTCGTCTCTATTCCCTTCAATTTTTGTTTTTCGGCGTGTCGGCGATGACCCCCACTGCCAATGATTGCTCATCGCCAAGCCTCACAACATTACAAAGAACTTCAGAACATTATAGCTATCCTTGAGTTGGACGAATTATCTGAAGAGGATCGTTTAACCGTATCAAGAGCACGAAAAATTGAGCTGTTTTTATCACAACTTTTTGTCGTAGCAGAAGTATTTACCGGTTCTGGGGGAACATGTTGGTCTAACGAAAACTATTAGAGGCTTTCAATTGATCCTTTCCGGAGAATTAGATGGTCTTCCTTAACAGGCCTTTTATTTGGTAGGTAACATCGATGAAGCTACTGCGAAGGCTTTGAAATAGAAATGGAGAGCAATTTGAAGAAATGTATGGGTAAGGCAATAGTTGCACAAAAAAAGCCAACATAAATTCCAATTGAAGAAAGAAGAGAAGCCTTATCACCATCGTTGCGTTTTCTTAGGATATAAAACCCACCAGTTGCGCAAAGTTGTTAGACTGATCCATAAGAGCTAAACCAAGCTGTCTCTATTCCCTCTCAATATACGCGGTCTCCATACTCCCCCATGGGACCCCATCATCTCCTCCACCGGCTTTGAGACTGTCTTGCTTTCACCCTTCCAAAAACCCACCATCGAAGGAAAAGCCCTTCATAATAAGTGAAGCCCCCGTCGCTCGGATAGATCTCTCGCTCCATTGAAGCTCCAAATTATGTGAATCGACCAAATTATTCACGCGGTTTTCTTTCGCTCAAAGTCGTCGATTTGGGGCAGGCTATGATTGCTCATGCTGATTTGAAAAGTTAACATTGCAGATGAGGAAAATTGGATGAAAGATTTGGATTTGTCATTGATATCAACTAACCGGAAAAGGTGAAGACGAGAGAGGGAACAAGAAAGTGGGTTTGGGAAAGCGTTGAGGAGAGAGAAAACAACTACAGCATTACGTGTGATTGTGCACCTCTCATGAAGATAAAATTGTCAAATACTGCAACAAGTTGTGGCAGAAGCTAAATGTGTCGTGGATTTAACACTAGCCATAAAGTTATGGTATTCTTGAAAGGATCAAACGGAAATATTCTTGTTTTAATTCTTCTGTTCCAAGTTTTTTGTTCACTTTCACTATTCTAAATATCTCAAAAATAATTTGTATTTTTAAGTTTATATTGTTTTGATATGTAATATTGATATTATTTGATAGCTTTTATTTATTTCTTTTAAACAGAACTTTTACATATAGCACATTATGAATTGAAAAATATATGTAATACACTAACAACGCGCATGCCAAAAAAACAAAACAAGAATTTTTTAGGAACGTATGGACGCAGGATTCGAGTGTGGGTTGGGCGAACACTCTAGCAACATTTAGTTGGGCGGACAAACCTATATAGTTGTTAATTTTCTTAAAGATTATTACTATATTTATGATTAAAAAAAAATTTGAAACTTGTAGGATTGGTCATCTAGATTAACCTGCCCTTGTGTCCGTCCTTGACTAATCTATGAGTTCATCTTATTTCGGCTCAAATAGATGAAAAGCAACCCTGAAAAAATCAGGCCCACAAAAAGGAGAACCATCATTTGGTGCATTTCAAATCAATTCAATCGTGAAGCCATTTCAAAATTCAAATCGTTGGTAATGCCATACAACCAATGCTTTCAAAACCCTTCAAAATACTGAGGTTATTAAGTTCAATGCACTTCTGTGCATGGGCAAAATTTTATCACACATAAAGGAATTTAAAATGTTATTATATATGACAGTTTACTTATTACTTAAAGTCTATTCTAATCTCTATATATATTGCAGTTGAATTCCATTCCCCTCCCTATTTAGGAGAATTAGGTTACTAAGGTCAAATCAATTATGCACCAAAATCGTCTAATTTACAATAGCATGATTCACCTAACAATTTTTGGTTTGCCATGAAGCTATGAAGTTTCGGACAAAACAAAAAAAAAAATGAAGGTGTGGAGTTGCAAAACACTGCGGACAACCATAGTGCAGGAGATATTGAGGCTCCTCTTGCTAGCAACAATTCTAGTGCGGCTAATGGTAAAGTCTTGAACTTCTTATCTCTTACCATTCCTTTGAACTTTACTTTTGTTATTCTTGAAACCAGTGGCTGAGTCAAGATTTGGACTGGGAGGTGGCATTGTTGATGGTAGTCCACTTGTATTGTTGCATATTATTAGTAAGATTAGGAAAAAAAAAGATTATGTTTAAACTCAAACTTTGTCCAAACTTGGTTTTGAGTTCACAAAATAATAAAAGCTTCATTCAAATCTCTAGTGGTCCTTAAATGAAAGCCATTGGGATATTATTTTCATAATTTGAATTGCTTATTGTTTAATTCTCTATTTCTTCATCGTTTTTCTAAAAAATCAAGTTATTCAAAGAGCGACAAGTACCTAATTCACATCCTGGTGTGTAAAACTGGGGGTGGCATTGGCCTGCGCCACACCACCCCTCAATATAGCTCTGTCCCTCCTTGAGACTAACATTAACCAATATGACAAAAAGATGATAATACAAAAAATTTCAAGACCAGATCAAGCAAGATCGTACAGTTACAAATAAGAAAAAAGAAATCTGAAAATAGATTTTATGTTGTAGCTTTTCCAATCATATAAAGTTCGAGGAAACATATTATAAATCAAGGAAAAGATAAAAATGAAAGAACATTCTTAAAAGAACGTCTCTAGTCCAATACTTTCAAGTTCTTTATATTCCAACCCTCTTGCTTTTCATGGTTGTCAAACAAACTACATTAAATTAGATCTGTCATACTTTTTACAATTTTGCAGACTACTTATCCTCCTTTTGGTTGTACAGTTTTTATGATTTTGTTGTACAAAGATACGATTACGCTTTGTTGGCCTTTATCACTTGATACCATGATAATCCCTCTGTCGTGATAGGAGGCTGGGCTTATGCAGTCAAGAGGGAATTGCATGCTATCTTTTCGAAAGTCATCGAAACATTATTTGGTAAGGATTCTGGATGAATTGCATTCTAACGAGTAAGACTTTCCTTTATCCAGGAGGAATGACATGCTTAGTTCGTTCTTCAAAATTATTTTAGTAAAAAAAAAAAAAAACAGAGAGATTGGTTGCAAATTTCTTGCATATAGTCTATGTTTAGAAATGAATAAGAGCACGCTTCCTTTTTTGGAATTCCGGGGGGTGCTTTGCACCCATTCGCCATCCAATCGTGTTTTGGACGGCCTGGATGTGTTTTTATCTTTTACTGGTAAAAATAAATCAAAATTAAATTAAAATTGCACAGCTGACGAGTGCATAGCACGGTGCAAAGCACCCCCCGGTCCGCCTTTTTTTTTAGAAGTCTTAATGGCTCAAAGTAGAAGGTGGGTTCAAAACATCAAATTATACTGAACCAACAAGAGGTCTATTGTCACTTTGAATTTCCAGTTGGGAAAATGTCCCCAACTTTGACCTCAATGTCTAATAGACACCAAAATTTCGTTAAACCTCAATTAGATGCCTAAACAATTGAGGTGTTATTCAAGTACACCCCAGCCGTTTGGTAACGGATTATGTCTAGTTGGACTGACGGTCAAAATAGCTGAGTAAAGAAAGTTGTCATGGAAGGGGGATGAGATTAGCGAATTAGAGAAATTGGGTAAGGGTTTGAGGAGGTGAAGGGGAAGAAGAAGAAGCAAAAAAAAAGATGGTGCTTGACATAGGAATGGAAATTATAGGTGAAGAGACAAAGAGAAATTAGGGGTGTGTTTGGGCGCTTTTGAATGTTATGGGGTCTCCGTGTCCACGAAGTAGAGATGGGTGGGTGTCACGCCCTGGATTTGTAAGCAATAAAAAGTAAACATTTTTAGTAATAAAGTGCCACATTTCATAAATCTTCTTCTTTTATCCCATTGGAAAACATGAATGGAAATAATAAATTGATTACATTATTCCAAACAAAAGGAGATTTTTAAACAAAGTATAAGGTTACAAACCCATCTTGGTTTTTAAAAAAAAAAATACATGATCATCTCCCAAATGAGTACCTACTAAGTTTCAATAAGAAACAATGATCAATGATGCCTTCAAAAGATTTCATGCACTCCCGATGCACTTCACGCCATGCTCCTCATCGAATACCTGAAAATTGATAGGTTGAGCTACACTAGCCCAGTAGAAAAATCCCTCACAAACCCTATATATATATGCAGTGCACCATGCTTGTGAGTGAACCTACAAGGCATAGGCCCAATTTTAAAAGTCATTCTTTCTTTAAATGCATGTCTCGTCACACACATACATACACATACATGTACACACACATAAATACACCCTCGCGCATACACAACACCACATATACATAACCACGCTTGAAGGTTTCCAATCGATCGTAAGTACTCTTTACCATTTAGTTTCCATTTCAACACCACATCAGGATCACCACGACTTTATCCCAGTCTTTTCACTGACAATCAATTCCCCTTACTTCTCATCACACCCAAAGGCTCCAGTTTCTCAACATAACCACGCATTTTGATTTCTTCGATAGATACTTCCTCAATATCGAGACACATTTCATAAAATGTACAACGAATACCGCACAATTCCCAATTCCACGAACACAATCAAATCAACTAAGAAATGTACAGGATAATGCACAATAAGCAACACACAAACAACCACACACAACAAGCAACATATAACAATAACACGCAGCCAACAACACACCACAACAAACAACACAACATGTCCGATTCCACAAGCCAACAACTCAATTAAGGAATGCAAAAGACTAAAAGATTAGACCCTCAAAACATCCCACCAACAGTTTCACTTACCAAGAGCTCAACATGTCAAACCTTCCCAAACTCATTCGATTAAGGGCATTTTCGTAATTTCATCACGGTTCAAACCCGTAAGCATCTTCATCAATCCACGCCTCAAATACACTCATAAATATCTCAATTTCATTACTACGAAAGCAATATAACATATCCACAGGAATATCACAAAAGCCCCAATTTTAGTTTAAGCCATAAATTAGAAATTTCACGGCACAACAACATCTACGAAAATCGTATGTAGAAACCAAAGGTTTATTTTCTAAACACATAGATATGTAGAGAGAGGAGAGAAATCCCTACTTGACTGGGTTTTGAGCAAAACCCCAACTTCCGAAACTCAAGCTCCAAGCTTTCATGTGTCCGTGACGCATTCCACGCGTAATTTCAGCCGATACATCAACTTCAAATCAAAAACTGCTATTTTCTAGAAAGAGTTAAGATACAAACCTTACATACTTTCGAAGGTATACGAGTCTAGTTTCATAATCAAAAGGCGGATTGAAATTTCAAGCTTCCTAGACAAAAATATAGTCGTTCTCGTAACATGTGGCAATGCTGTCAACACAGCGAATTTCAGTACCACAGCCCAATAAAACATTTTTCATATTTTCTATATTTCAAATTAACTTCTGAAATTTTTACACAACACAAAGAACATCCATGGGTAGCTTCTATAAAATTTTAGGAAATTTACCAGCTCTGGAACAATATCAAATAAATCGGCCAAAACAGAGATCTGTAGAAAAACGATGAAACTGGACAGCCAAATTTTGAAAAATCACCATAAATCGAGCTCTTAACGTTTTTGAGTGATTCTTGTGCCAAAAGTTTCGTATTGAAATGTACTTAAAAATCCCAGAAGGGACCAAAGTCTAATTCGTACTTCAAAGATGAGAAAACAAGCAAACACAGAGGCTACACGAATCTGTCTCAGAGAAAATTTCCAGATCTGCAAACCCGATTTCAAAAATTCATAGTAAATCGTATTCTCAATGGATTTCAGTGATTCCAGCGGAAAAAGAAAGCCCTCTGAATTATCTTTAAATCATATGAAGGAACCAAGACCAAATTAGAAGTTTAAGAAGGAGAAATCAACCAAAAACCGAGACCCAGTCTGCTATGATGAAACTACTGTTCATATCAGCATATACACACGAAAATTTTCGATAAAAATTGATAAAAACGAGGGAGATGAGAGCTATACTTGCAGAGGTGAAGTGGGGAGGTGGGGATGGTGGTCGGACGTGGCGGTGGAGGTCGCCGGAGGTGGTGGCAGCCGAGACCTCCTCCTTCTCTCCTCTTTTCTTCTCCTTCTCTCTTCTTCTTCTCTTCTTCCTTTCTTTCTTCTTTTCTTCTTTTCTGATTATTCCCAGTCAACAAAAGGGAAAGGAGGGGGGGGCAGGGGTCACATGAGGTGTCGGCATGCTCTCCCAAAAACCGAGGGAGACAAAAGCAGTACAATTTACTCTACGCGGTGTTCCAACTGTCCGGGTTTCGATTTCAGAAAAATACCAAAATATTCGTACTGACTTAGAAAATCGTGGGCAACGTCACCGTGTGCTCAGAATTGTCTAGAAAAATCTCAAAAGTTGGACACGCATTACGATGCTATCCCAAGTGACGTCATCGGATAGGTTTAAATTCCACCACCGCAACAGGTAAGCTAATATCATCCACGTAGCTAAAAAAAAATCATATCCCACATCTTTATTTTATTTAACACAAATTTGCGGGTCTTTACATTCTACCCTCCTTAGAAAAATTTCGTCCTCGAAATTTCATAAGCCATAAACCATAAACTCATGCACGAATAGCCACAGATGCAGGGCGCCAACACGACCTTAATTTCAACCCAACCACTACGAAATTTTGATTCAAGACACCCACATACATCACACAGCAATTACTCCAATAACCAAAATCCATAAGAAGGAAATTCAAATAAAACAATCCATATCGAGCATACAAAGCGCATATTTACTTTCTGTAATGATCAGCAAAATTTCAACACATTAATGACAAGTTCTAGTACGTGTCCACCCGTGTCTCTAGCTTTGTTCATTTTACCCTTGTAGGTGTCCCCAAATTCTGTCCAACTACACACCCCCATTCACACAGAAGTTTCACCAATTGTGCCTCACGTATCCGAACTCCACCATTACCACATTTCAAGTCTTTCTTTCTCATTAACTCAATCTAGTTCCCAGTGTTATCTCATATGTATCAAGTGTCACAATGATTAAATCTATCACATCTTTCACTTATTTCCACATTTACGATACTTTCACAAGTCCATCAACCACATGTCTAGGGAGTACGTCCCTCTGCCGGATTTCGCGGGCTCCGTTCACCCCTGGCCCGATGCACGGGTAAATATATATATACAGGGAGTTTATCCCTCTGCCGGATTTCACGGGCTCCGTGCACCCATGGCCCGATACACGGGTAATATATATATATGTACAGGGACTCTGTCCCTCTGCCGGATTTCGCGGGCTCCGTGCACCCATGGCCCGATACACGGGTAATAATATATACAGGGACTCTGTCCCTCTGCCGGATTTCACGGGCTCCGTCCACCCATATACATATAGGGAGTTTATCCCTCTGCCGGATTTCTCGGGCTCCGTGCACCCATGGCCCGATAGACGGGTAATAATATATATAGGGACTCTGTCCCTCTGCCGGATTTCACGGGCTCCGTCCACCCATATATATATAGGGAGTTTATCCCTCTGCCGGATTTCTCGGGCTCCGTGCACCCATGGCCCGATAGACGGGTAAATATATATATAGGGAGTTTATCCCTCTGCCAGATTTCACGGGCTCTGTACACCCCTGCCGGATTTCGCGGGCTCCGTGCACCCATGGCCCGATATCCGGGTAATACTAATAATAACCAACGCTTTCACGGCGTACCAACGCTTTTCACGGCGTACCAACGCTTTTCACGGCGTACCAACGCTTTTCACGGCGTAACCAACGCTTTTCACGGCGTACCAACGCTTTTTACGGCGTATTACTATGCTAATGTACTCACACTCATCTTTCCTCAAATAATCATGTGCTCCCTCACTTTCATCATCATCACGTGTTCATCAAGAGTTAACATTTAACCAACCACCTCTAGGTTATAAATGAACTCAACAGCACTATATCATCTTATGAAAATACAAATGCCATGCCACGTAGATGTATGTTACCCATGCAAACACACAATGTTTGTGAAAACAATGTCTTTCATGTGAAAACCATGCAAGGATTTCAGCCCCGAGACTTCAAGTCTCCCCACGGTTCCTAGGTTTTCGAACCTAATGCTCTGATACCAAGTTGTCACGCCCTGGATTTGTAAGCAATAAAAAGTAAACATTTTTAGTAATAAAGTGCCACATTTCATAAATCTTCTTCTTT
This sequence comes from Vaccinium darrowii, assembly GCA_020921065.1. NCBI lineage: Eukaryota > Viridiplantae > Streptophyta > Magnoliopsida > Ericales > Ericaceae > Vaccinium > Vaccinium darrowii. The sequence continues at coordinate 27,499,255 of CM037160.1, forward strand.
TATCCCATTGGAAAACATGAATGGAAATAATAAATTGATTACATTATTCCAAACAAAAGGAGATTTTTAAACAAAGTATAAGGTTACAAACCCATCTTGGTTTTTAAAAAAAAAAATACATGATCATCTCCCAAATGAGTACCTACTAAGTTTCAATAAGAAACAATGATCAATGATGCCTTCAAAAGATTTCATGCACTCCCGATGCACTTCACGCCATGCTCCTCATCGAATACCTGAAAATTGATAGGTTGAGCTACACTAGCCCAGTAGAAAAATCCCTCACAAACCCTATATATATATGCAGTGCACCATGCTTGTGAGTGAACCTACAAGGCATAGGCCCAATTTTAAAAGTCATTCTTTCTTTAAATGCATGTCTCGTCACACACATACATACACATACATGTACACACACATAAATACACCCTCGCGCATACACAACACCACATATACATAACCACGCTTGAAGGTTTCCAATCGATCGTAAGTACTCTTTACCATTTAGTTTCCATTTCAACACCACATCAGGATCACCACGACTTTATCCCAGTCTTTTCACTGACAATCAATTCCCCTTACTTCTCATCACACCCAAAGGCTCCAGTTTCTCAACATAACCACGCATTTTGATTTCTTCGATAGATACTTCCTCAATATCGAGACACATTTCATAAAATGTACAACGAATACCGCACAATTCCCAATTCCACGAACACAATCAAATCAACTAAGAAATGTACAGGATAATGCACAATAAGCAACACACAAACAACCACACACAACAAGCAACATATAACAATAACACGCAGCCAACAACACACCACAACAAACAACACAACATGTCCGATTCCACAAGCCAACAACTCAATTAAGGAATGCAAAAGACTAAAAGATTAGACCCTCAAAACATCCCACCAACAGTTTCACTTACCAAGAGCTCAACATGTCAAACCTTCCCAAACTCATTCGATTAAGGGCATTTTCGTAATTTCATCACGGTTCAAACCCGTAAGCATCTTCATCAATCCACGCCTCAAATACACTCATAAATATCTCAATTTCATTACTACGAAAGCAATATAACATATCCACAGGAATATCACAAAAGCCCCAATTTTAGTTTAAGCCATAAATTAGAAATTTCACGGCACAACAACATCTACGAAAATCGTATGTAGAAACCAAAGGTTTATTTTCTAAACACATAGATATGTAGAGAGAGGAGAGAAATCCCTACTTGACTGGGTTTTGAGCAAAACCCCAACTTCCGAAACTCAAGCTCCAAGCTTTCATGTGTCCGTGACGCATTCCACGCGTAATTTCAGCCGATACATCAACTTCAAATCAAAAACTGCTATTTTCTAGAAAGAGTTAAGATACAAACCTTACATACTTTCGAAGGTATACGAGTCTAGTTTCATAATCAAAAGGCGGATTGAAATTTCAAGCTTCCTAGACAAAAATATAGTCGTTCTCGTAACATGTGGCAATGCTGTCAACACAGCGAATTTCAGTACCACAGCCCAATAAAACATTTTTCATATTTTCTATATTTCAAATTAACTTCTGAAATTTTTACACAACACAAAGAACATCCATGGGTAGCTTCTATAAAATTTTAGGAAATTTACCAGCTCTGGAACAATATCAAATAAATCGGCCAAAACAGAGATCTGTAGAAAAACGATGAAACTGGACAGCCAAATTTTGAAAAATCACCATAAATCGAGCTCTTAACGTTTTTGAGTGATTCTTGTGCCAAAAGTTTCGTATTGAAATGTACTTAAAAATCCCAGAAGGGACCAAAGTCTAATTCGTACTTCAAAGATGAGAAAACAAGCAAACACAGAGGCTACACGAATCTGTCTCAGAGAAAATTTCCAGATCTGCAAACCCGATTTCAAAAATTCATAGTAAATCGTATTCTCAATGGATTTCAGTGATTCCAGCGGAAAAAGAAAGCCCTCTGAATTATCTTTAAATCATATGAAGGAACCAAGACCAAATTAGAAGTTTAAGAAGGAGAAATCAACCAAAAACCGAGACCCAGTCTGCTATGATGAAACTACTGTTCATATCAGCATATACACACGAAAATTTTCGATAAAAATTGATAAAAACGAGGGAGATGAGAGCTATACTTGCAGAGGTGAAGTGGGGAGGTGGGGATGGTGGTCGGACGTGGCGGTGGAGGTCGCCGGAGGTGGTGGCAGCCGAGACCTCCTCCTTCTCTCCTCTTTTCTTCTCCTTCTCTCTTCTTCTTCTCTTCTTCCTTTCTTTCTTCTTTTCTTCTTTTCTGATTATTCCCAGTCAACAAAAGGGAAAGGAGGGGGGGGCAGGGGTCACATGAGGTGTCGGCATGCTCTCCCAAAAACCGAGGGAGACAAAAGCAGTACAATTTACTCTACGCGGTGTTCCAACTGTCCGGGTTTCGATTTCAGAAAAATACCAAAATATTCGTACTGACTTAGAAAATCGTGGGCAACGTCACCGTGTGCTCAGAATTGTCTAGAAAAATCTCAAAAGTTGGACACGCATTACGATGCTATCCCAAGTGACGTCATCGGATAGGTTTAAATTCCACCACCGCAACAGGTAAGCTAATATCATCCACGTAGCTAAAAAAAAATCATATCCCACATCTTTATTTTATTTAACACAAATTTGCGGGTCTTTACATTCTACCCTCCTTAGAAAAATTTCGTCCTCGAAATTTCATAAGCCATAAACCATAAACTCATGCACGAATAGCCACAGATGCAGGGCGCCAACACGACCTTAATTTCAACCCAACCACTACGAAATTTTGATTCAAGACACCCACATACATCACACAGCAATTACTCCAATAACCAAAATCCATAAGAAGGAAATTCAAATAAAACAATCCATATCGAGCATACAAAGCGCATATTTACTTTCTGTAATGATCAGCAAAATTTCAACACATTAATGACAAGTTCTAGTACGTGTCCACCCGTGTCTCTAGCTTTGTTCATTTTACCCTTGTAGGTGTCCCCAAATTCTGTCCAACTACACACCCCCATTCACACAGAAGTTTCACCAATTGTGCCTCACGTATCCGAACTCCACCATTACCACATTTCAAGTCTTTCTTTCTCATTAACTCAATCTAGTTCCCAGTGTTATCTCATATGTATCAAGTGTCACAATGATTAAATCTATCACATCTTTCACTTATTTCCACATTTACGATACTTTCACAAGTCCATCAACCACATGTCTAGGGAGTACGTCCCTCTGCCGGATTTCGCGGGCTCCGTTCACCCCTGGCCCGATGCACGGGTAAATATATATATACAGGGAGTTTATCCCTCTGCCGGATTTCACGGGCTCCGTGCACCCATGGCCCGATACACGGGTAATATATATATATGTACAGGGACTCTGTCCCTCTGCCGGATTTCGCGGGCTCCGTGCACCCATGGCCCGATACACGGGTAATAATATATACAGGGACTCTGTCCCTCTGCCGGATTTCACGGGCTCCGTCCACCCATATACATATAGGGAGTTTATCCCTCTGCCGGATTTCTCGGGCTCCGTGCACCCATGGCCCGATAGACGGGTAATAATATATATAGGGACTCTGTCCCTCTGCCGGATTTCACGGGCTCCGTCCACCCATATATATATAGGGAGTTTATCCCTCTGCCGGATTTCTCGGGCTCCGTGCACCCATGGCCCGATAGACGGGTAAATATATATATAGGGAGTTTATCCCTCTGCCAGATTTCACGGGCTCTGTACACCCCTGCCGGATTTCGCGGGCTCCGTGCACCCATGGCCCGATATCCGGGTAATACTAATAATAACCAACGCTTTCACGGCGTACCAACGCTTTTCACGGCGTAACCAACGCTTTTCACGGCGTACCAACGCTTTTCACGGCGTAACCAACGCTTTTCACGGCGTACCAACGCTTTTTAACGGCGTATTACTATGCTAATGTACTCACACTCATCTTCCTCAAATAATCATGTGCTCCCTCACTTTCATCATCATCACGTGTTCATCAAGAGTTAACATTTAACCAACCACCTCTAGGTTATAAATGAACTCAACAGCACTATATCATCTTATGAAAATACAAATGCCATGCCACGTAGATGTATGTTACCCATGCAAACACACAATGTTTGTGAAAACAATGTCTTTCATGTGAAAACCATGCAAGGATTTCAGCCCCGAGACTTCAAGTCTCCCCACGGTTCCTAGGTTTTCGAACCTAATGCTCTGATACCAAGTTGTCACGCCCTGGATTTGTAAGCAATAAAAAGTAAACATTTTTAGTAATAAAGTGCCACATTTCATAAATCTTCTTCTTTTATCCCATTGGAAAACATGAATGGAAATAATAAATTGATTACATTATTCCAAACAAAAGGAGATTTTTAAACAAAGTATAAGGTTACAAACCCATCTTGGTTTTTAAAAAAAAAAATACATGATCATCTCCCAAATGAGTACCTACTAAGTTTCAATAAGAAACAATGATCAATGATGCCTTCAAAAGATTTCATGCACTCCCGATGCACTTCACGCCATGCTCCTCATCGAATACCTGAAAATTGATAGGTTGAGCTACACTAGCCCAGTAGAAAAATCCCTCACAAACCCTATATATATATGCAGTGCACCATGCTTGTGAGTGAACCTACAAGGCATAGGCCCAATTTTAAAAGTCATTCTTTCTTTAAATGCATGTCTCGTCACACACATACATACACATACATGTACACACACATAAATACACCCTCGCGCATACACAACACCACATATACATAACCACGCTTGAAGGTTTCCAATCGATCGTAAGTACTCTTTACCATTTAGTTTCCATTTCAACACCACATCAGGATCACCACGACTTTATCCCAGTCTTTTCACTGACAATCAATTCCCCTTACTTCTCATCACACCCAAAGGCTCCAGTTTCTCAACATAACCACGCATTTTGATTTCTTCGATAGATACTTCCTCAATATCGAGACACATTTCATAAAATGTACAACGAATACCGCACAATTCCCAATTCCACGAACACAATCAAATCAACTAAGAAATGTACAGGATAATGCACAATAAGCAACACACAAACAACCACACACAACAAGCAACATATAACAATAACACGCAGCCAACAACACACCACAACAAACAACACAACATGTCCGATTCCACAAGCCAACAACTCAATTAAGGAATGCAAAAGACTAAAAGATTAGACCCTCAAAACATCCCACCAACAGTTTCACTTACCAAGAGCTCAACATGTCAAACCTTCCCAAACTCATTCGATTAAGGGCATTTTCGTAATTTCATCACGGTTCAAACCCGTAAGCATCTTCATCAATCCACGCCTCAAATACACTCATAAATATCTCAATTTCATTACTACGAAAGCAATATAACATATCCACAGGAATATCACAAAAGCCCCAATTTTAGTTTAAGCCATAAATTAGAAATTTCACGGCACAACAACATCTACGAAAATCGTATGTAGAAACCAAAGGTTTATTTTCTAAACACATAGATATGTAGAGAGAGGAGAGAAATCCCTACTTGACTGGGTTTTGAGCAAAACCCCAACTTCCGAAACTCAAGCTCCAAGCTTTCATGTGTCCGTGACGCATTCCACGCGTAATTTCAGCCGATACATCAACTTCAAATCAAAAACTGCTATTTTCTAGAAAGAGTTAAGATACAAACCTTACATACTTTCGAAGGTATACGAGTCTAGTTTCATAATCAAAAGGCGGATTGAAATTTCAAGCTTCCTAGACAAAAATATAGTCGTTCTCGTAACATGTGGCAATGCTGTCAACACAGCGAATTTCAGTACCACAGCCCAATAAAACATTTTTCATATTTTCTATATTTCAAATTAACTCCTGAAATTTTTACACAACACAAAGAACATCCATGGGTAGCTTCTATAAAATTTTAGGAAATTTACCAGCTCTGGAACAATATCAAATAAATCGGCCAAAACAGAGATCTGTAGAAAAACGATGAAACTGGACAGCCAAATTTTGAAAAATCACCATAAATCGAGCTCTTAACGTTTTTGAGTGATTCTTGTGCCAAAAGTTTCGTATTGAAATGTACTTAAAAATCCCAGAAGGGACCAAAGTCTAATTCGTACTTCAAAGATGAGAAAACAAGCAAACACAGAGGCTACACGAATCTGTCTCAGAGAAAATTTCCAGATCTGCAAACCCGATTTCAAAAATTCATAGTAAATCGTATTCTCAATGGATTTCAGTGATTCCAGCGGAAAAAGAAAGCCCTCTGAATTATCTTTAAATCATATGAAGGAACCAAGACCAAATTAGAAGTTTAAGAAGGAGAAATCAACCAAAAACCGAGACCCAGTCTGCTATGATGAAACTACTGTTCATATCAGCATATACACACGAAAATTTTCGATAAAAATTGATAAAAACGAGGGAGATGAGAGCTATACTTGCAGAGGTGAAGTGGGGAGGTGGGGATGGTGGTCGGACGTGGCGGTGGAGGTCGCCGGAGGTGGTGGCAGCCGAGACCTCCTCCTTCTCTCCTCTTTTCTTCTCCTTCTCTCTTCTTCTTCTCTTCTTCCTTTCTTTCTTCTTTTCTTCTTTTCTGATTATTCCCAGTCAACAAAAGGGAAAGGAGGGGGGGCAGGGGTCACATGAGGTGTCGGCATGCTCTCCCAAAAACCGAGGGAGACAAAAGCAGTACAATTTACTCTACGCGGTGTTCCAACTGTCCGGGTTTCGATTTCAGAAAAATACCAAAATATTCGTACTGACTTAGAAAATCGTGGGCAACGTCACCGTGTGCTCAGAATTGTCTAGAAAAATCTCAAAAGTTGGACACGCATTACGATGCTATCCCAAGTGACGTCATCGGATAGGTTTAAATTCCACCACCGCAACAGGTAAGCTAATATCATCCACGTAGCTAAAAAAAAATCATATCCCACATCTTTATTTTATTTAACACAAATTTGCGGGTCTTTACAGTGGGTTTCCGTGGAATTTCACCTTAATTTTGTCTTTAGAGAACCCCACGATCCCATGGTTGAAGATGGTGGTGATACACAACAGAGAGCAATCAGATTATATTAGGGGTAAAATAGGAATTATTTACTAATGTATTTTATTCCACTCCAAATATATCCGCTATCAAAGTTGGACTGTTTATCCTCCTTTTGGTTGTACATTTTTTATGATTTTGTTGTACAATGACAAGATTACGCTTTGTTGGCCTTTAAAAGATATCACTTGATGCCATGACAATCTCTCTCTCTTGATAGGAGGCTGGGCTTATGCAGTGAGGAAGAAATTGCATGCTCTCTGTTCGAAAGTCATTGAAACATTATTCGGTAAGGATTTAGGATGAATTGCATTCTAATGAGTAAGGCTTTCCTTTATCTGGGAGGGATGACATGCTTGGTTGGTTGGTTAATTGGTTGTTATTTAATTATTTTCTTGCATATATTCAAGGGTAAATTACATTAAGCCCCTTTAGCTATCACTCTTTCCGAGCTGCCGCTTCATTGTTTGAACTCAGACACGTTACCTCCTTAATGCATTTGGATTTTTGCATCTAACACCTTTTGTTTAAATTCTGTTACGATTTAGGATAAAAATCTCATACGATCATTACATGACATGCTAAACTGAATTCCTTGACATAAATAACGGCAACCTTTGGTGTCTAATACAACCAGTGCCTCCACAGCTCCAGTAATTAGATACTGTATACTGGGCGACTTCATTGTACACCCAGCAAGGTCAAGTGACATCGCTGGGTTCAAACAGGCACTAAAAAAATATTATTTTTAGATATAAATTAAATTTTCTTTAATATTGTCAACGCTGAGTTACTTATGTGAAGTTAAAATAAATTTTCTTTAGTATATGCTATATATTTTTGTCATCGCTGGATGAGATTCCTAGAGCCGCCCTTAACTGTATGTATACTCATCTGAATGTACACATAGATTTTATATCCTAAACATATGTATCTGTGTATACGTCTTCACAAATGAAACTTCCCACCATCAAGATCGAAACAAACGTTTTCTTCTCCGTACAAGTATCTTATTTTCTTGGGACAGTGCTACCCGTGCAGAGTATTTTGCACAGAAAATGTACCAAGCTCCTTCGGGGACCCACTTTTGGGTTCCACACGAGTGATCCGAACCGTTCATTATTCTTAAAACATTTTTCCGAGGGGCCCCACCAAATTTCAGCTCAATCGGATGGTTGGAAGTGCTCCAACCGAAGTCCAACCGTTGCCACGAATTTTTTTTTTGCTTGGAACTGTGGGACTTTGGTTGGAGCACTTCCAACTGTCCGATTGAGTTGAAATTTGGTGGGACCCCTCGAAAAAATGTTTTAAGAACAATGAACGGTTCGGATCACTCGCGTGGAACCCAAAAGTGGGTTCCCGAAGGAGATCGGTACATTTTCTGTGCAAAATGCTCTGTACCCGTATCTTTATCCATTTTCTTGAGATAGTATTTTCTTTGTTTCTAATAGACTTTTTGAAGATTTATCACTTTGTTACACTAGAAAAGCATAAATCAACGAAGATATTTTTTTAAAAAAGGTCAATAATAATGAAATAATTAGCCAACTTTGACTTGACTTTTCGAAATTTTAAATACACGTACACTTTTTTTTTGTGTGCCAGATGATAGGATTTTATTGTGTTAAGTTAGATTATTATTGTAACACCCCAATTTTCAGAACCATTACTAAATCATTTAATATAAAAGATTTATTTAATAATTAAAAGATTTACTTAATTAAGCTTCATATTAGCATAACATGAGAGAAATGATAATTCGTTACCAACCACAAAGTAATTGGAAGTTAAATTACATTGTCCCGCAAAGTAAATGAGGCGGTGGATCTCTAGAGGTTCTGATTTAGATCCTAGTCTTCCGTTGGTATCTTGTAACGCCCCATCCCGACTAAACATTATGTAAAAAATAAAGGCCAGACACCCACCACCTCACTAGGTCTCTCCACTTTCAACCTCCACCCAAACAAGCGTGGTTAATTCTCTTTTAGATCATACTTTTCAAACCCAGGCTGCAATTGAACTATAGGTTAGAAATTTTCAGTTATGGTTAACATTTGCTTGTTCCTATGCAACCACCAGATCGTGGTTATGGTCATGACCAAAATTCAGTAAAACACCCAAAAGCAAGGAAGAGGAAAACCTCTTTCCTTGTCAAAATATCCAAACTTGGGGATTGGCTCTTCTAGTCAATCCTAGCCGAAGAGTGGAAAAGAGGCCTTGAATAAGGACTACGCCAATATTTCAAAAAATTAAATATTGTAAAATCAGCAATCACTTTGTCTTCTGGTGATCTCGGATCTCCAATGGCAACAAGATGCTTGGTGCCTGAAAGAAAGGTATCTTCAGAATCAGCAGTGTTCAGGAGGCAAAACCTCGTTAAATTTAGCAGGTGATCCTAACATAAACATCGTCATTACATTTTTCTCACAGTTATCATGTTGAGAAAGATACCCACAGTCCAATGACACCAGGGATGGAGCCAGGATTTTGCGTAGGGGGGACGGACAGACACAATAAAAATAAAAATAAAAAGATTATGACAATGATATGAATTTTTACTAACTACTAAAAAAAAACAAAAAAAAATACTCCTATATATACACACACACACACACACACAAAATAACACCAATACATATGACACTAAACATGTTTCTAATATCAACTTAGATTGCAAAAGGTAATGACATTTATCTAATCTTACCCACTGTCTACTGAAATCAGACATTTTGCACTATGCTCGATACTCTTTCTTGTTATTAAAAGCATCAATTCTAGAGTCTTTGTCCAACCCTCAAGCAATATCTTTCTCAATATAAGTGATCAAGAAATTTGCTAAATAATCATCCTCCATCCTGTTGCGAAGTCTTGTCTTCACACATTTCATAGTAGAAAATGCACGTTCGGTTGTAGCAGCTGAAACATGTAAAGTTAATATAAGCCGAATTAACCTATCGAAAAGATGATATATCATGCACTTTCTTGTCTTCTCCAACACTTCACTCAGTTTTGAAATCGTTGACAAATTTTGGAACTCAGGATGCCTAGGCACATCAAGCTTATAATTTTGCAATTGATATCTCAAGTGATACTTTTCTTGCTCAGTGAAATCCATTGGATAATACTTCTCTGCGCAAGTATCTTCAATGTTGAATCATCTGAAGCCATCGTGAGGATCTAGAGATGTGCTAAAAATGAACAACTCCATGGTATCTTCCTTAAACCAAGGGTTCAATTCTTGCAATTGAGAATCGACTGTTTTTGAAGCCCCCAATTTCTTTTGCTCTTTTCTTTTTACCTTTGATGTCTACAGATCATGTTAAAGAGTTTTGGGCTTCTGAAATTTCAGTGAGGCTAGTTTTGAAAAGTGAACGGGCCTTTGAGTCCCTGAAGTGAGTTGGGTTTTAAATTTTGGGCGTTGTTTTGTTTAAAAGAATTATAATTAAACCTCATTAAAACCAATTTTAGTACAAAGTTATTTCATAGCTTGATAAATATTAAAGCTGTTACTAATAATTTTTTTTGACGAAAAAACAGAGGGGGGATGGGACGATAACAAGGGGGGACGGGACTACTAGCCCCCCTTGGCTCCATCGTTGAATGACACATTCAAAGTGTTATATTGTGAAAGTATTGCATCCTAAAGAATGGGGATTTTCCTCATTTGCCACCTTAATCTTAAAAATCAATGAGCAGAAATATAGTTACTGGGGCTATGTCTGTGCTTGGACTTATGCTTCTTATTTAAAGAACCCAGTAAACAAATCATTCTTGGTTTTTCAATATTAATCCGGAGATCTTGAAGACTAGTGGCTTTCCTACATGGTTTTTAAATTGATGGGAATTCTTAATTTGGACCTGTTCCAGAAATATTACTAGAACCCCTTCCAAAACCATTTTCTCGATGGTCTGATTATAATCCGAAGTTAAAAGGAAAAACTGCAATAAATTAATCCACCTATTCGACAAGATTCCCTTTGGTATTTTACTGAATTCCGTATCACATGGATTAGGGGATGGGATTATGAATTTGCTTACGATCGTCTCCGTATATTAGGAATTCAACGATTATTTTTTGTAAAGTGGTGGTCACGTTTTGACACTGAAGCCACTCAAAAGAAAAATAATGTAACTTTATATATATATATATATATATATATATACACCAATGTTCCAATCCACTACTCTTACCATCCACACCATCCACACTTTTCATTTCCCGGTCAAATTTTGATGATCAGAACCGTCCAACATGTTTAAATCGTGTTTTTAAGGGTCCTCGCGAGAAATCATCAAAAAAAAAATCGGGAAGGGCTTCATCCGAGTAGTTTTCGATAAAATTGTATTTAATCGAAAACTGCTCGGATGAAGCCCTTCCCGGTCTTTTTTTTTATTTTACAATTTCTCGTGGGAACCCTTAAAAACACGTTTGAAACACATTGGACGGATCCGATCATCAAAATTTGATCGGGAAATGCCTCGTCCGGACAATCCCGGACCGTAGCTATCCCGGATGAGATAGTTACTCTCTCTCTCTATATATATACAAGGACTAGTTACAGAGTCCTAGTATCAACACTCCATCAGAAGGTCCAATTCATTTTATTCAACAAATGAAGTTAATGGTCCAAAATCTCTATCTGGATTTATCAGATGCTGAACAGAATGTGAAGTTAATGGACATGATAAAACATTACAATTTGACCCTTCAAGGACCAAGTTCATCAAAATTAGATGCAAAGAGCGATGCTCTATGACATCTCAATCCCCACCAGAAATAGAGCAAATTCCTAGCCAAAGCCAGTTTGCTTGCCTGGCTAGAGGAGCTCAAACTCCAAAAGATGATGTCACTAGTGACATTGACCTAAATGACATGGAACTATGGGATTCCATGATAGCAATTAAAATGGAAAATGCAGCAAAAGCAAAAGTTAGGAGGAGCTGAATTATTGATGCTGCAATGATGTCGTAGAAGACATGAAAAATAGGAGATTCCTTGTTTTACTATCAAGATTCCTCACTTTTTTTTATGTCAAGCTTTATGTCACTTTGTGGGATAAAGTTTTCAGCTGTAGTATGATTAAAATCTAGACTTTAGTAAAAGTAAGATGCCCTGTACGACTCCACATTATTCAGTACGAACACATGGCATCTAGACTTGAAGCAGAATATTTGAAGTCCGCAACAATAGTGTAAGTTCTCTTACAAATAGCTGTAATTAACCTGCCATTTGTTAGGCAGACTATCAGAATTCTCTTCTTGCTTTCTTTATCTTCTCCCTTTTCCTACACCTTGTAATCCTTCCAAAAATAAATAGAAGCAAGACTTCTTCCTTTGAGTAAATATTCTATTCTTCTTCCTTATTCTTCTTCTTTTAATTTTATTCTTGTTCTACCTTTAAGTGATCCTTTGACTTGTAGTTAAAGGAAATACATATTCAATAGGAATAAATGCATGGAGTAATCTGGAATTTTTATCTGATACAGTGGAAGGGGTTGAGAGCTTCTCTCTCTACATTCTAGAGAGAGAATGCACTCCCCCTACCAATACCCTCCAAACAGGTCTGATTCAGAGGTAATTTTAAGCTCTGTTCGGCCATTTTTCTTCTCTCTATGTCATACTACGCATCATGGGGTGCATATTATTTGTTTAAATTTTGTTTATTCAAAACCGTCTACTCCAAAATACTGGGTTGCAGTCACGATATCTTGGGGAACTTCAAGCTTCAAGATCAAAGTTAAAACAGACATGAGAGGGTCACGATCTGTTTGGGAGGTTTTCACCAAGCTTCTCCACCGATATCCTAGCACTAATTCTTGCTGCCATCTGGGTTTCATTTGGGGAAGCTCAATACTTCTCCAGTCGGGCTGTTCTTGAAAAAATGGAGGAGGATTATGATGTAGCTTCAGATTTTCGGCTGCTCTAGCCCATTCATTACACAGCAAATTCGGATCTGGGCTTACATTATCCGGATTGTTCCAGGTGATTTCATGGGTTTTATTTTACTGATTTCGTATTGAGAGAGAAATGAGTGGACTCAGTAGTGAGTTTACTCGAAATCTCAAATGGTATTAGAAAACCATGGTTTGTAAAGCGGTTTCTGATTTTGAAAAGAAAGTGGACCACAGCTGTCTCTATTGCATTACACCTGCACATTACGTATCAGCATTCAAATTTTCAAAAGGTGTTTTGACAAAATGGTCATTGGGACCCACATGATGCTATAATTAAATATATAGCCAAATGTATACAGCTGTACTCTACCTTTGGTGTGGCTGAATTTATCAAAGTTCTTACCCTTTGGGGTCCACTTGATTATACATTACGTAAATAGGGGTTTGGGGCTTTGTATCAAATTGGTCCCATTGGCTGGTCAAACGATGTTGAATTATGGGCCACACAAAATATTCAAAGTGCGGTGAGATCACAATTTTTTGCCGTAATGGGTCAGAGGGCATGATTTACGACAAGTAAACATGGGCTGCTGGGGAAAATTGTGATTACAAGATTATTTCGGTGCTTGCTGTACCATGGCAGTTGAGCCTTGAAAATGGGTACTGTTATTTGGCCTCAAGATCCTTACAATTTCATTTTAGGATCTACGATATAGCGTCTGATTGAGCATCTGTGTGCTAGTTCCCTTTGTTAGGTGTCATTGTTGTCACGGCATAAGGGGTAATTCCGTATTGGTTCTGGTTCTGCTAGTGTGCCATTGTTGAAGTTTTCGTAGTCCTATTATGATTCTGTTTGGAACTAGCTAAAGTTGCTAACGGCCATGGCCGATTTATATGTTGTTCACACAGCACTAGTTCTATTTTCTCCTGCTTGGTAGTAGTTGAGCATTTGGAGTTTGGTTGTGGCTGTTTTCGGCGTTTGGTGGTGATTGACTTAGGTCCGAAGGCGCGGTTTCTTAGGTTTGATGGGCCAAGTTTCTGCGAGCTGGGGTTCTCCGAAGGGCACGGAGTATACTCTAGGGCTGACTCTAGTCATGGTTCTACCATAGCACGGTTCGGAGGTCTCATCCACCTCTGACCCCGAGTTCCATTTGCGAGTACTGTTGTCATTACCGGGGGCATTTTGTTCTATTTTCTCTTGCTTGGTTTGGTTGTGCATTGGAGTCTGGTTGTGGCTGTTTTCGGCGTTTGGTGGAGATTGACTTAGGTCCGAAGGCGTGGTTACTTAGGTTTGATGGGCCAAGTTTCTGCGGGTTGGGGTTCTCCAAAGGGCACGGAGTATACTCTAGGGCTGACTCTAGTCATGGTTCTACCATAGCACGGTTCGGAGGTCTCATCCACTTCTGACCCCGTATTCCTTTTGCGTGTACCATTACCATTACAGGAGGCACTTTTACGTTTACCGTGTGTGCGGATTTATGGATTAGGATAGCTGCACCTTTTGGGTGATTGTGTGTGTATAGAGCCCGACGGCGGAGATTGCCATAAGATGTGTTCTACATAGTGGTGTCCTGGTTTTCTCTGATCCGGGGATTATTCCTTGGGGCTGGCTCTGTCTTTCATGATCTTTAGCTTGGTTGGGGAGCTCACCTACCCCTAGCCTATCCTTGTATTTGATTACACTGCGGGCGATTCTTTTACTTTCATGATCTTGCTCTATCTCTTATGGGTTATTATGACGACTGTGGAGAATGGATGAGGGTGTTTGCAGCTTCGGGTGGACTAGGCTTGTGTCCCGTGTAGGGTTCTTTGGGGGGTTCCCTTGGGCTTTTGCTGGTGTTCCACTAGAGACTCATACCCTTGGCGCTGTGTTTCCTGTTGTTGTTACTACCTTAGTGGAGGTTTGGCGGATCTTAAGCATACGAGTTGATGTGTTCATCGCTCTTCGTATCTCCCTACTTTAGGGAGGCATTTGACATTTTCACCACTTACATATGGTTCTTCCGCATTGCCCTTGCCCATGTCCTTGATGCCTCTTTTCCTTTGGGATAGCTAGGCTAATGGGACGCGAGCACGGGCGAAAATGACATTTCATACATTTGGGCCTTCTTGGACTGACTATATGGTACCCAATTATGAGCATGTTTTGCTATTATCCTAGTCTTGCGGGTTGTGCATGACATTAAACAATTATCTGCTTCATTTATTGCTTTTGCTTATTTACACCTATGCTGGCGGGATGTGCCAGTAATTCTTATTTTCCCACCCCGGCGGGTTGTGTCGGGGACCACGCACTTTTCTTTTCTTTCTTTTTCTTTCTTTATTTTCATTTTGTCCTTCCTGGGGTATGCCCTTGTAGGCTGTACATTCGCTTAACCCCTTTTAATTTCAAGCTTATTTACCCAAAAAAAAAAAAAATCTGGAATTTTTCAAAAATTTTGGAGTATTATGATGGATTGTTTATATATTTATTCCATAAAGTGACTCTTCGGAGTGGTGCCAAAAAAAGGATGCGACTCTTCCAAGTAGTCTCAGCCGCAAGAACACATCCATTTTAGTTCTGAAGCCACACAGTGCGATTGAAAGTTGTAGTGGCAAATCGGAAAAATGGCAGTGATTGGTTTAGTCAAATTCAAGGTAGTTTTTTTGGTAAAGACCATCCGGTGTCCAGTAACCACATTGGCCCCGACTAATCCGGGTTCAAGCTGGGTAGGACCACAAAGGCGGCAAAGCTCTCCCAACCAAGTTTTTAACACAATTGCATTTCCAAGTCTCGAACCTGAGATCTTGATTAAGCTAGCACAGCCCCTTACAAGTTAAGCTACGTGCTTGGTGGTTCAAATTCAAGGTAGTTACCGATTGGTTTATGAACCAATCATCATAAGATTCAATTAAAAAAGCTTAGAATGAAATAATCAATTAAATAAAATACAATAATTCTTCTAAATATTAAAGCCTTGCAATCTTATGAAACCTACTATTACGCCCTGTCCAGTTCAATACGTTGGCACACGCGATTAAGCAAACAATTCCAACCACTATTACTAATGATTTATTCAACGTAGAACAAACAAATTTCAACCAATTCACATGGTTTACTTAGGAGACAATTTCCAGTACACTTTCAGTAATATGGTTACACAAATGGGTGAGTTTCCAAATGGATTTTATCTAGATTTTATCAAAATCTGATAAAATCAAGCCTTGATTTTATCCATTCATGCAGATAGTTGATAAAATCTTAGATTTTTAAATGCAAAAATCTAAGATTTTATCAACTCTCCTCACGAATGGATAAAATCAAAGGCTTGATTTTATCAAATTTTGATAAAATCTATTCGGAAACTCTGACATACTAGTGGATTTTCCAACACTGAAGTAGATTTTCCAACCCTGACTGGACTCTTCTAGAATGGAATCCCTAAAGCCAAGGAAGACATACTATTAACCCAAGTATCTTACCACAAATTTACAATCCATACACACTGAGACTCCTACATAAATATTTTTGTGGATACATCTATATTTATATATCCATCCTCTTATATAAAAATTTGAGGGAATGAAATTTCTGACGTCAACTTCCATAATTGCAGAATTCAATTTCCAAAAAATAAATAAATGCGGAATTCAACACCTACAATTCCTTGGACACGTGGAATGCAAAAAATGATCACAATATCTTATGAGTAACCTATCCAGGGGTAATTTTGTGTCTTGGCGGAGGTGTATGGCTATAGTGGTGGTGAAAGTAGGGGTAATTTTGTCATTTTCTTTAGGTATTTCTCCTATGGCATTTCTGATTGCCTTGCATTGATTACCCTTTCGTGGAGTAAAGAACGTTTTTAAACTAAAAATTCAGGGAGTGCCCTGTGCGCAGGTCCCCATTACGAGTATATGTAACCAATGATAAAGTAACAAGGGTAAAAATAAAAGTTGTCAAAAGTACGATGGGTGTAAGTAAAAATTTCCTGCAAAATTTTTTAGGTCTGTTACGCTCCATTTGTTTTGGGTGGAAAATATTTTCTGCAAAAATTGTGAAAAATATTTTACGGTGCTTGGTACCACTGGAAAAGAAAGTGAGCGGAAAACATTTTTTGAAGTCAATGGAAAAGAAAGCATCTCATTCGGAAAATGATTTACGGATTTTAAGATTAGAAAACATTTTCCAATTTCCACCGGCGAAGCCTCCCCCCATGTAATTCGAGGTACGATGTCCTCTCCGTTTCCATCATCTCCTCTCTTTCTCTCTCTGATCGCCATTCAATCGTCGATCCTTTTGGGTTTGAAGTGTCCAATTTCTTCAATGAGAAAAACTTACCTTTCAACACCATTCTTTGTGTGGAACTCTTTGTGCAATTTCGAAAAATGGTCGCCATGACGCTGACATAGCAAATAGGAAGGGTTGCCCTTACTATAATATCTCTGAGAACATGACAACAAATGGGGAAAAATTAGTTTTCCCGTCATGCTTAATGATTATTTTGTTAATGTTTCTCAATACTGATGGATATGGAATAATGGGAATTTCGTTCATTTTATTGGTATGAGTTTTGAGGTGGGATATCTTTATTTTCAGAAGCAGGTCATTTTGGTCAAGTTTTCATATTTATGGTTTTCCATGTCCAATAAGACCATGGAAAATGTTTTTCGGAAAAAGATTTCTTGTCACATTTAAACACTGGAAAAAAAGTCATTTTCTTGAAAGGATTCGGGGATTCCGTAGTGCGCCTCCACACTATGTGGTTGTAGGGTGGCCAAAACTACGTCATTTTAGGTGTGAAAAGAGAACACCACTATCTAATCCCTCAAAACTATGTCATTTTAACCTAGTTTCATTTGTTGAATTCCAAAATGAGGGCATTTTTAAGTGGGTGTTTATTTTCTTTAAAATCAAATTTGATTTTTTATTTTTGATTTTTTCTATATTTGAACATAAAAGTCACTTATTTTAGATTGGGGTTGGTTTGTTTTTTTATTTTAGGAGTAGAAGTTTTTCCACCTAAAACTTGGTTCTCAAAATAAAAAGTTTACAATTAAACACATTTTTAAACTTCTTAATTTTTGGGCTTCCTTCGGTTTTGTAAAACTAATGTCCGTTCGAGATGAGAAGGGGTTACAGTGTATAAGAACAAGAGTCAAGACGCATAAATTGCCAATTGCGTTTAGAAATTCTAAATTATGCCACCTGGTATTTTTTTGGGGGGGATTAATTCTCGCAAAAACACACCTACAATAGTACTAGTGAATGTTCATGCCTAAAGATACTTTGTAAAAACTTATTTCTACAAAATAGATGAATTTTATTAGCTTATGTTGTCTTGTAAAAATTTAAATTCACAAACAATTTTCTAGATTTTTAAAAGGCCCACAAAAAAAAATATTAATGTTAAACTTGACTAGGGATGGCAATGGGTAGGGTATGGATCGGGGGACCCTATTCTACCCCCGATCTCCAATTGAGAATTTTATCCCCATCCCCACCTCCCTACCCAAAGGCCTCGTTTGATTCGGGTATTAGGTACCTGAGATTGGACTATTTGTACCTAATCCCGCATAGTCCCTCATTTGGTTCCTGAAAAATAGCATGGGATTAACAATCCCAGGACAATTTTAATCCAATACGTATGGTAATGTGTAATACCTGGGGGGGTGTGGGACTAATTAGTCCAGGATAAAAAAAACACATGGAGGGAAGTCTGAGATATTACAAAATTGCCATCGTCTCTTTCACTCATACCCAGATCTGTTGGGTTTTTGGGCGCCGATTAAAGCATTTAGCATTAGTTTGTTGTGTATATCAAGTTTTGGTATTTTCCCAGTTTATCTCAAACATTCACATCTAGTTTCTTCCCCATTTCAGTAGGTGTTTGTTTATGATTTATGATTTTTTTTTTTAATTTACATCCTAGTAAATCAAAATGGGATGCCCATTTATTTCTGATTTTTATGCATTCAAAGTGAATTGTATTAGCCAATAACGTTTTTTTTTTAGAGAGAGAGAGAGAGAGAGTCTTGAAATTAATCCCGAAATGTAGTTTAGGGAACCAAACATGAGATTGACCAAAACATGGGATATCCCAATGTTAATCCTGCATGAATCAAACAGGGGATTGTGTGGGGATCAGTACTAAATTAGTCCCAGTACAAATAATCCATGACTATCAATCCCAGGACTATTAATCCCACCTATTTTAGTCCGCGAATCAAACGAGGCCAAAAGGAATAGTGGACAATCCACCATACCCGCCTCCCATTGGGGATCGGGTATATTCGGGTAAATCCATATCCAAACTTGTTGAACCAAAAAAAAAAAAAAAAAAGATCTTATTTATGTGTCCTGTAATAACAAAAACAACAATTTATAACAAAATATAGAATAAAAAACTATAAAGAAATAACATTCTACCAAGATATATAAAATTTTAACTACCATCACTAAACTTTTTTTAACACTTAGCATATATAGTTTTAATTCAGAACAATATACACAAATTATACGTATATGCATACTTATATATACACACATACATAAACATTTATATACTACTATATGTCCACATATATACATACATTCATAAAAAAATATATACATATAAAATTGGAAACGGGGGCGGGTACGGGTATTCGGAGGTGGATATCACAAAATTATACCCGCCCCGTTTTCAACTGGGGATTCTTTATGTTCTACCATACCCGCTCCTATTGGATGAAAAATCGAGTAATATCCACCTCCAAATAAGCGGGGGCGGGGCGGGTATCCATCGGGTTTGGGGGAATTGCCATCCCTAAACTTGACATAATCCCAAGAGTGAGAAAATGTTGTGATTCTAAACCTTTACACACACAAAACGACGTAGTTTTGGCCGCCCTATAATCTTGTAGTGCGGAGGCGCACTGCGGGATCTCCGGATTCTTTTTGAAAAAGTTCTTCACAAAAAATGTTGTCCCGAAAAAGTGTTACACCCAAGACAAACCGAGCTTTGGTTGTTAAATTATACGTCAAGTAACACTGAATTGCAAAAGGTTTAGTTAAGGGGAGTAATTTGTTACAAGGATAAAATTATAGGGTTTTGATTGTAATTGTCGCCACATATATCCAATTTCCAGTTTT
This sequence comes from Vaccinium darrowii, assembly GCA_020921065.1. NCBI lineage: Eukaryota > Viridiplantae > Streptophyta > Magnoliopsida > Ericales > Ericaceae > Vaccinium > Vaccinium darrowii. Next base: position 27,519,370 of record CM037160.1, read on the forward strand.
CCACTCGATCTGAACCAGCTCAAAATCGAGCAGGTACCTCTCTCTCTCTCTCTCTCTCTCTGCTTCTAGATCTCTGTTTGCTGTTTTTATGTGTGCTGAATTTAGATGCTTAAACATGATATGAATCAATTTAATGCAGATGCAGTAGTGCCATTCTTTTAGAGGGGGCCCTTCTTAGCAACTTCTTTTGTGGGGCCTGCTTTCTAGGCTTCCAACCAGGGCCGGCCCTTCGACTAGTGGTTGGAAAGTCCTAGATTGACATGATTGTAAACGTATCTTAGAACAACAATTGTGAAATGTACTACATTTCTTGAATTTTATGACTCATCGACTAGAATTTAATAAATTTTTAATAAATTCAGCTGAGGATATTTGAATAGATGTCTGCACTAAATAACTGACACATGATTATGACTTTAGGGCGGTAATGCAGATGGATAAAGCACTTCGTAACACAGATGCTAAAACTATTTTCTTTTATGAAATTTTTTCTTTACGGCTCGAAATCGTGCGAACTGATCTACTATAAAAGATCTAGTTTTGCAAAATTGGGATTCAAATCTTTGCTAGTGCGTGATGCGAGTGGGAAAGCGTCCCTTGGAAACATCCCAAGTTACTAAAAGTCGCCAGAGTGGGGATTGAGATCTTTGTATAAGAAGGATTGAGTGCAGAACAAAGGTTCTACTGGAGAATATGTGACTAGGGTCTATTCCTGTTTACAACTAAATTGATGATGCCAATTCTTGTTGCAAATCTCGTAATGTGGCCCACATGTGAATAAGTTATTTGTATTTTAGGTTATGAGTGGTAAATTAGTTATTTGCTTAAGTAGCTAGTTTTGAATAGGTGTCTTGTTATGGAAATGTATGTCCTTCTTGAAGACGTGATCAATTGCGCAAAGACACATTAGAGCAAGTCCGCCCATTGTACCAAACACACTTTGCGAGCCATTTGTTACTTGTTACAAGATCAAAAGCCAAAAAGAACGATGCCGCAGGGCCTGTTTGGTGCTATTTGGCACTGTCTCAAAACTAGACCATTGGATTTAACCTATCACATTTTGCGATGCAAATAAGTTGGTTGGATGATGTGATAGATTCAGTAAGGCAAAATTGTAGCATAAAAGATGGCTTTTTTTCCCATTTTTGGCGGCCAGAGATTGCAATGGGTGGAATTAGATTTTGCTGAAAATTTTGTCAAATTATGGCTTTGGCAGCTGAAATGGCAAATGGTTGGGTTTGGTCCTAGGAGGTATATTTTCCGTGATGGTAGGAAGTTATGTCGCATATAGAGGATCGGTGCCCTAGTCCAAACATGAGTAAGCCTGTGTTTCCATCTTGGTGGAATCATGAAGAAGGCCATGGGTTGGAAGATCCCTTGGATCTGTTCAATCATTTGCACGATAATGGTAAGATAGGCTTTCGTTTTTCTGCTGCATTGAAGTGTTTACAGGGGTCTTTCAATTCAGTTGTAGTGCAAGACAAAAGACAACGGTAGAGTATTTGGCAATCCACTTTTGGCTGCCTGTATGAAGTCGGAGAAGGGAAAAGTCCAGCGGGAAAATCGTATGGTGATGGAATTCGGGAAAAAATTATATTGTAGAGTATTTAACGGTCAAATTAGAGAATAAATGTTTGTCTTTTTTGATTTGGTGTACATCTATTTTGTTTTCATTTCCTCTTAACTTTTTGCGCAAATCCATTTTCGTGCTGATTAAGCAAGTAGTAGTAGTAGTCATAGTAAAAACTATTGAGGAATTATGTAAAATAGATGCTAACAATTTTCATTATTGACGCTCTTCGGCCATGGTTGATGTTATGAGATGTTGGGTGTTAAGAAACAGATGTGCACCCAATGAGTGTAGCTGAATTGGGAATATTAAAACGGATGAGTAGGGTTGAGAGAAAAGTTGAATTAGAAAATGAGATTGCAGAACAAGCTAGAAGTGGCCCCTTACACGTTGCCCATTGACAATTTGGTTGATATGTAAGGACGAGTCCGGAATGTTCTTGTTTAGGGCTTCTTCGGGTTTGATCCTGGTGGAGTGCGGTAGATGATAAAGGAATGCGAAGGATAATGGTGGTGGAGGGGATAGGAAAGGCCATGATTCCTAACTCACGAGATGCTTTTGGTTGAATCAGTTGGAGTCGTAAATGGATGTGTATCTTGTTGGGAGTCCGATCCACTTGAGGTTCTTCTCGTGTGCGCGTAGGCCCAATCCGTTAGGGAGTATCTATGGAATCCACTACATCACCTAGACTGAGTATACATAGAATGACCCATACCCACTTGAAAGGCTAAGCCTTGCAAGTGGTGAGTCAACCAATTGTATATTAAGGTCCTACTTTTTTTCTATTTATTCGATGTGGGACTCAATCTTTTACACATGTTCCCAACAATCTCCCCTTTATGTGTGAACCATGCATTGGGCCTAGCTCTCCCTCAATGTGATCCACTTGACTCCCCCTTAATTGTTGATCTATCTCTCCAACACCATGTCCGAACTCGGGCTTATTTACCACACTCACTCCATCGAGAGCTACCATACTCCACGAGAGCCACCTTGCTGCTGACCCCTTGCCTCACGCACTAGGGATTTTTCCTACTCCTCCGAAAGTCTCCGTACAAGCCCACAATCACCGATGTGTCTAGGAGAGTCCGCTTATAAATCGTCAGCCATCAGCTTTGCTACCGCTGCTTGGGAGCCAGATCCACCTGAGGTTCTTCTTGTGTGTGAGTAGGCCCAATCTGTTGGGGCGTATCCACGGAGTCCACCACATAACAAGGACTCAATATATGTTGAATGACCAAATGTAAATGGTGAATTAGTCTTCAAGTGGGAGAATTGTTAGCTAGAAAATGATTATGGTATAGTGATTCTCGTCTGGATGGTGCTTAGGGCCGTCCAGACAAAATTTTCAAAGATTTGGGTCCGCGCAGGATTGAAGTCGGGGATAACTTCTGAAAATCCTGTCCGGATGGTGAAAAACACTCGTTTTTGCTTTTCTTAGGATTTTCTATACGTGTTCCCTTGGAACTATAAAAGGTACACTAGGGCAGCCTCCATTGAAAGGTTGTTCATCTTTTCATCATAGTGAAATCGCCTAGCACCCCATGGAGTACGCCTGAGCGATTTGCTTAAGTCAGAACCACGTAGATCGTGTGTTTCTTTTTCTTGTGTGTTTTCTTGCCCTAACATACCAAACCGCAAGTGATAGACTAGAAGGTAAGAGTCAATGCTAACTGCTAGGTCTTATAAAAGGATCCCGTGATATCATGCAAGGTTTTTGATCAACCCTTATTTGTTGAAATGCATAATTATCACATGCAGCCAACTTACGTGAAAAAAACCCATAAATACCTAGAATTTTTTTCCCCTTTCCTTGACACGTGTTCACCTTCAACAAGCCAACTGATTTTGGACTTTGTTTTTGCGGCTCTGTCATTTGGTAAGCTTGGAGTCAAGCCTAAGAACTGTTCATAAGAGTGTTATACAAGCCTAAATGTACCATTTTTTGACTAGCTGTTTATACGTAGGAGAGTTCTTTATAAGAAATGGTTTGTATGCATAATGGCTATATTATAATTCTAGACTATACGGGTCTGTTTGTTACGGTGTATATTATATCCACCTCTTATCCACCCTCCTCCCTTATCCCATGAAACCTTATCTGCCTCACGAACGGACCGTACTTGTACAAGACAATGGCAACAATTAAAACAATTGCGTAGCTTTAGTTGCAGTGCTACGAAATCAAAGTAGAATTGGATTCAACTTAACATCATGACTTATGTCGGACCGCTTTTCCACCATCTCTCCTAAACCAATTGGTGTTCGAGAGGGTTTCAATAATGTCTTTTGTGGCATTCAACATTGCACCTGCAATTCTGTTTTTAGAGCAGTTGCAGAGAGTGGCATTGTGTACCCAACTCCATGGGGACACTCTGTACCCAACAATCCCTCCTTAACAATGACGCTTCCGCGATTCAAACCCATGACCTCTTGGTTCTAATACCACTTGTCAGACTGTTTTTCCACCATCTCCCTAAAACCAATTGGTGTTCGAAAGGATTTCAATTAAGTCTTTTATAGCATTCAACATTGCACCCGCAAGTCAATTTTTAGAGGGGTCGCAGGGAGTGGCATTGTGTAACCAAATCCATTGAGGCACTCCGGGCCCAACAACTTATTTTGTTATGATTGTTTGTTTGTATTCGTATTCCTTAAGGCTTAAACATACGAGCCCAGTTTCCACTAATGTCTTACTTTTGAATCCTTGTAACTTGCGAACTGGGTTCATTAATTGAAGCTACGTCCATGTTAAAAGGTTGGGCCAAGAAATACTAATAAGGTCAATTGACATATCATACAAGAGAAACGTAATTTTTCTATTCTCAATTATGTAATCCAACATTTTTGTGTTTCCAATTTTAGAAAGGCTAGAAAAGAACTTGCCAATCTATTCCTGGTGGAATCCTGGTTTCTCCATTTTGAAAAATAATTTACAAGGCATTAAGGTCATGTTGGAATCCCATTTCAGTTGCTATATTTTTCATGTAGTTTATTTCGGTATGTTGTATACTAATTTCTTATGATTACTCAATTTGTATGTTCAAAAATAATTTACAAGGCATTAAGGTCATGTTGGAATCCCATTGCAGTTGCTATTTTTCATGTAGTTTGTTTCAGTATGTTGTATACTAATTTCTTATGATTACTCAATTTGTATGTTATAAAGTTGTCTCAATATTTCCTTGCGCATGTCACTTCAGCTACAATAAAAAGGTACAAAGATGGTGGTTGCACAAGGCTTCACAGTGGACTTGAATAAACCGCTTGTCTTCCAGGTAAATGCCTATTACATTTTGCATTCTATTTTATGACAATGTTTGTTTTGATATATCAACAAAATAAAGTAAAAGTGGGCAAGAAGTAGAATTTATTCTTTTTTTGTGTCACTTATAATTTTCTAAGCTCTGGCTTTTAAAATCTGTTCCTTTGGGTTATTACTAGTAAATGCTCATCACCTGGGGATATTACTTATCAGGTGCTCATCATTTTTTATGAGACCGTCTTACCTGGTTATTGGTTAATAGGATATTGTTTTCTTGTTCATGGATATTGTGACAAGCAATGGGAGATGAAATTAATTCCCATATGGTTCCTATGTTTCCCACTCTCTAGCTTGTGGAAGTTGTTCATTTTCTACTCATATTCTCTAGAGGCTTAATTCTTGCATTTCAGTTCCCCATTTGCTGTAAAGAATTTTTTTTCTGGCATTAACTAGTTTTTGTACTTCGCTTTTTCTTTTCATTTCTGGTCTTAGTGTATCAGATACTGGTACGTCGCATGGTAGTTCTCCATGCATACTAAAATTTATTCTTTACTTTTTTCCATACTCCAGAAGTCCTGAGTATAGAGCCATTCCCCTATCCTCATCCAAATATTAGTGTTCTATGGTATGCAAATATAAATGTAACATGATAAGACCTTTTTCCTATGCTTAGCATGTTTTAAGAATTAAGTTTTTGGTCAATGTTTTCTGTAATAAAATGATGTGTTTAAAGTGTGCTATATATGTGGATTCTTAGTCACCTCCATCATTTAACCATTTCCACTTCTTTATTTACAATTATTTCCTGTAACCTGTTCCTCTTACTATAATAATATATTCTTCGTTTGTAACTTAGCCATACTAGTACCCTAATGTTTTTTCGTCTTCCGTCTCTAACTCTCTATGCAACGGTATTGTATGAGTACACGTGCTTTGTAGTTTCTTGCTTTCCCCTTGTTGGGTAAACTATTCAAATATTTAATGCCGGGCTAATATCTCTAACATAGTTATGTCTACTTCTAGTGAGGGATTTGAGCCAAAATAGGGTATTGAAAATGCGTCGTTTTCTCAAAGGGATTTGGAATTTGAATGAAGATTTTTTATGTGAAGGTGTACTATTCCTTAGGATTGGCGGCCCCATTATATATGTAATATGAAGTTTGATTTGGAGTCTTTGTGATTGGCCTATAAACACTATGCCTATTAATTATTATCTTTGATGGCCATTGGATAATGATATTGAGATTTATTTCAAATTGATTTTCATTGGAAATATTTCTTTCTTTTCTCTTGGGCGCTTAGCTTTTCTTTTGGTGTCAGATTTTCCTGTTGTCCGTCATCCTTTTGTCAATTCCCAAACTTCCAAACAAATTCCATAAAAATCTTTCTCAGGTTGGCCACCTAGGAGAGGATTATCAGGAGTGGGTTCACCAGCCTATTGCTACCAAGGAAGGCCCTCGGTTTTTTGAAAGTGACTTTTGGGAGGTATTACCAATTTGGCATTTCTTTACAGAAGTTTGCTATTGGTCGGTTGCAATCCAAACTTACAAATTACCTTCACTTCTGTGACATCATTTATCTGTTTGTTTAAATTCTTTTTTTTTGTTCTTCTGATTCATAATGACGTTATTAGAACGGGAAGTCAAAAAAAGCATCAATTTATACAAAATTCTGTACAACATGCGTATGTGGGCATTGTATTGTTCATAGTTGTGTAAATTGATATTTTTGATACCCAATGAAGCAATGCCACGTTGACATGCTGTGCACATTGTTGTGCTCGTAGTATGGCTCTATTAGCATATCTGCTTCCTTGATTACAATTCTACAGAGTGCATTCAATCACAAAGTAAACATCTGCAGCTAAGGTTAACTACAAAGGAGATACAATCATAAAGAAGGAAGAATAGTTAGGAACTAGTAGAACAAACTAGGAAGGTTACGCAAGAGGCCACTTAGGCTTTACTTGCATACAACCTCACACAGGGGTTCCTTTTATGGGAAAAAGGACGGTAATACATCCAGAGGCTTGTGATAGATGTTGAGGTGCCAATGCTGGGAAAGGAGACAAAAGTAGAAAGATGAATAGTACAACCCTACTGATATGGTTGTTGCTGTGGTCAACCACTGAAAATATAAAAAAAACTAGACTACCCAAATGTAAAAGACAATAATATTAAAACTAACTACCTACACACCCCTCAAACTCATGATTGAAGCACAAATAGCATCGAGAGTTTGCCAAGCAAGAAAAAAAAGCGGGCAACAATGTGAGTCTTAGTGAAGAAATCAGTCAAATCAGTTAACGGCAGCAGCATGCTCTTCGACTTTAAGATCGGAAGTTGGAACTGGGGAACCATTGTATATCGCTACATTCCTGTACCAAAGACAAAATTCTTTACAACACTTGAAGCAATACGAGTTTATCGACAATCAAGAGAATGATGATTGCATGCATTTTATTGTAAGACTTGATGGAAAGGTAGAGAGAAAATCATACTATTCCGCTGGAGATGGAAAAAATAAGGATCTGGATCTAATAAACAGAATCATTTTTTTTATTTCCAAATTTAAAGCTGATTCCGGGTCTGGTGCACACTATATGTTGGTTAATGGGTCTTGTCAGGTCGATTTTTGGGTCAGACGTTTCAGAAAACCCTAGTCCAAGTAGAACAACAGATGCAAGATGCTAAATTGAGAGGTCACGACAAGCATTAAGACGGTCAGGAGAGGGTGGAAGAAGTCGGGAAGTGGTCAAAAAGTTTGTTGTCTTTGCTGGGTCTCAGATTTGTGTCAATGGAGGAGATAGGGCAACAGCGGCCAGTGGGACTAGCTTATTCCGATCCGCTCTAATACCATGTGAGAATGCAAGTATATTGCTTGTTAAAGTTGAATAATACAGTAAACCCTTGTGATATGGCTACATACGGGAAACCCTGACAATACCAAAAAGACTAAACTACTCAAATGAAAATGATAAAGGACAATAATATTAAAACTAACTACGTTCGTGACTGACATCTGTTTCATGCCCTCATTATTACAACTTTAGAATAAGCATGCCTTTAAGTCACTTGTATTGATGCTCACAAATGCACTTTTAGTATACTATATGGTACACAATACCAATATGAAGACAACTTTGTTCAAGTACAAACATATTTTGAATGCTGTAATACTTGTTCTCTTTATTTTTACACCAAAGAATTTTGCTTGGTACAGTTTTTGACCAAAAATAAGTGGTGGTATATTCCTCTCGCCTGGCTGCCAGTTGTATGCTGGTCCATCTCCAAGTCTGTTCGGATGGGCCATACATTTCCGCAGATAGCATTAACAGTGGTCTGTGGTATTTTCATATGGACATTGATGGAATACTCTTTGCACCGCTTCCTTTTTCACATCAAAACAAAGAGCTACTGGTTACTCTCTCTCTCTCTCTCTCTCTCTCTCTCTCTCTCTCTCTCTCTCTCTCCCTGTGTCTATGTGTGTGTGTGTGCTCTTGCGTGCGTGCGCGTTCAAGCGCGCTTGCTTGCTTTCAATGTTCCTTTGTTTTGATTCCCTGTAAAGTAAGCGTTAGGAACTTTTCTCTAGGGGAAACACCTTGCATTATCTTCTTCATGGTTGCCATCATAAGCACCCCATGGATGGGCTACGCCTGGTTTTCCCTCCTGCTGCAACAGCTGTTTTATGTTTTCCGGTACTTACCTTTCAACCTTGGTCTTTCCTTTTTATGCTTTGTCTCTGCAATATCTGGTGATTGATTTTTTTAGGTTGTCTATATATGATCAATTTACATGTTTTTGTCTTCATAGTAGTCTGCATCTTTAGCTTTTACTTGATGACAATTACTTATTCTGAAATTGAGTGCACAATTGCTAGAGGCTAGCCTGATTACATCATTTGTTGTGGTCATGATTGTATTACTTTGATATTTGGTTTTATGTAGATATCTACTTAATAATTAGTGTGTGCTGCTCTGCTGTTTATAGCACATTCTAAATCATAAATTCGGCTAGCTTAACGATTAATCTACCCTATAAGCTATAAAGCACAGACACTCCTAGAGATTTCAGTATGCATGTTAGACACACAGGGACGTGAATGAGACATACCATGTGACGTGCCTATTAGATTGTAGTACTTGTTGTGGGGGGACTGTAAGTTACTAGTAATTCCAAAAGCTTAAGCGGTTAGGAAATGGGCCTAACAATGTATATCAAGCTATCTTATACCCTCCCTCATGTGCACCCTCTTCTTGCACATGGAGATGCAATTTTTCATAGATAATGAAACAAACTTCAAAGGGGAGAAGCAGAATGCAAACATGGAACAAATGCAAATAGAGAGACTTGAACCCAAGACCTCTCACAACTGGAGCTCTGACACCATGCTAAGTTGCCAGTAATCTCAAAAGCTTAGGCTGTTAGAAAATGGGTCCAACAATGTATATCAAGTTATCTAACAGGGACATACTGGGACACACCGGGAATACACATGGGGACATGGCATGGTGGTTTTTGTAAGTTTGAAAGCTTTTTCGGGGTAAACTATTTGTAACACCGAAAGTATTGGACCAAAAGTGTAACATGAAACATTTGTATATGTGTTTAGGCATACAACATAAGTGCAAATCCATAGGAGTCCAAACTTAAATATTTAGCGGTACAATGCAGGTTTGCATTACTAAAGAAATTATTTTAAAAAATTGCAATCGTCCCAAGCCGTGTTGGTGTCCCCATCTTTTGATAATTGCCGTTTCCCGTATCTGTCTCTGTCTATTCGAGTTTGGGTGAGTGCATGCAAGGCAGCAGGTCGTCATGAGTGTGAAAGTAAACCTTTAGTATGTTGGGAGTTATTTTCTGGTATAAAGGGAATGGCTGTAGAGCATACTAAAATTGAACTGGTACAGTAGAAGAACCAAAGTTTGAATGTGTAGTCATCTTGTAACCATCGTTTTGCACAAAATCTCGGTTTCAAGTTGTCACATAGTGAGCATTGGGGTTGCCTCAAGCCTCTGGGCTGGTCATTGGTGTGCCTCCTCTTTTGTCGGGCCACACTAGTACAGTTATCCATGATGCCCCTCCTACCATTTTTAACCACACAAGGGAAAAGAAAAGGAAAGCAGGCTTCAATCTAGTTTAAAAGTTCTGTGTATAATGCCCCTCTTATGCTTGAGCAGTTTCTGGAAGGCTTGGTTTGTGTCTGATACAAACCTGCAATCAAAATCTGCTGAACAGCTGAGAACTGCGGCTATAAATGTTTTTGACATGTGATATATTAAAGTTTCATTGTCGTTCTGATATGAATAAAGTCCTTTATTTTTGCTCGATATGTAGGGTTCATTTCGTCCTGCCAGTTCTTCTACTTAACAGTTATCAGTCGACTTCACCTTTAGTTTGTGATCAATGTAAATGAATCATTGGGAAGGCGTTGAAAATTGTCAACTTGTTCACAGTTCAAAGATAAGATTTTTGAAGGAACAATAGGTTCTGCATCTTTACATGAACAAGCATAAATCCGCACAACATAGCCTAGGCTGCCTAGCTGAGATTATTGATAATTTTGTTTCTGTAGCTTCTGGCTCTCATTTTATGTTTTGCCTACAGTTTTGGAACTTTCTTAAACTTCTCTCTACTCCTTCGACTACTCCTGCTTTGTTTGGAGGTGGTTTACTGGGTTATGTAATGTATGACGTCACCCATTACTACTTGCACCATGGACAGCCGAAAAGTGAAGTACCTCGAAATCTGAAGGTAAAACTCCTGCCTGTATCAACACTTGTGTGGGTATTACATATCCAAACCCATCACTCGTTTGCCTTCTAGTGAATCAAGTCTTTAAATAGCCCAATTAGAAGAAGTATCATCTGTTCAAAACTGATGCTGTGTTTGGGTATTGGATTTTTGGTGGGATTTGCGATGAGAAAATAGAAGCAAAGAAAATTTTAATTTCACAAATTCATTTCCTTTTCTTTAACCTCCATAACTACATCATAATCTAAGATCCAAATAGGCCTATAAGATGCTTTCCAGTTCATAGAAGTGTCTTCTTTTTTCTGCATAAGTTTAAACCAGTAAGCCTTGTTGGCATTTTCTTGCTAATTAATTCGTTGGTTGTATTCCTGCAGAAATATCACTTGAATCATCATTTCCGTATCCAGAATCAAGGCTTCGGCATCACTTCCTCATTTTGGGACAAGGTGTTTGGAACACTACCTCAATCAAAAGCAGCAGCAAAGATTAGATAATTTAATTATGAAGCAGCAGTTATTTTAACTCATTTGTTCCTAGTCATTCTTTTCAATGCTGCTTATTAATTCTATTGCATGTTATCATAACAGTATTTCCTAAGTTTAGCATTTGAGGATGGTGTTGTCTCGTTGAGTATTCGTATGAAATTGAGGATGCTGTTGTCTCGTTTCCTATGGTAGAGGAGTTTGTATGAAATTAACTCTCTGTATTTGTTATTTACTCATTGAATTCAGTTGGTACTTGTCTTTCTCCCCCTTTAATTAGCCTTACATCTCATTTGTCTTTTTCTGCAGTTTTGCTAGGCTATGCTTTGAATTTTATATTTGTTGACAATTTACTCAAGATATGGAGAACACTTGGGAACCACACAAATGAATTTGGTTTTGTTGGTTAATGATCTTCTTTTGTATCCTTTTACCTTTCCCGTAATTCCTGTCCCCTTTTACAAATTCGTAGTAATTCGAAGACTTATGTATCGTGGGAAAGTTTGTTAGGACTCACTTTCCCTCAAAATACATCCTACACAAAGGAAGGAATTATGTATCGTGGGAAAGTTTGCTTCCACCGATTACACTTTCTTGGAAAAATCCTTTATCAAGTGAACACTTACGGGAAAGTAAATTTTCCTTGCTTCTACTTCACTTCATTTCACTTTTCTTAGGTTAACTTTCTCGCATAACATTCTTGGCAAATGAATAGAGCCACCAAGGATTTTAGGATAGGATTTGTTTACTTGCTAGCCTTGATAGGTATGATCCGTTAAGCGAAGCTACATAAAAATAGACAACAAATGCGATCTTCATCAGACAAATATGTTTAGCAATGTTTTTTTGTGTCTATTTTCGTTTTTTAGTATGTCAAATTGTAGAATGCCCGGTTTTGAAAAATATTGTACTCCTGCTTTTTTCTCATAATAATGCTTAAGTGGCAATTCTGCATGACGACTCTAGAGAGGCGTGGTTGAGGTTGTGCTGAATAAGGTAAATTTTTATCCATCTCTGTTATTTGTATACCCGATTTACGTAGGTCCATATTCAGGTGAGAGGAATCGTCATTTTTAGATGATGGTGTGCTCTTAATAATTTACTGCCCTAGCTGATAAAAAAAATAATTTACTCCGGTAGAAATATCACGGACTATGCCATGAAAACATAATTCTATGGCATATAGAGGACAAATCTTGCTCTATATTTTTCGGAAAAATGCTTTGCAAACCATTTTGATAATTTCGGGATACATTCAACAGGGATTTTACAAACAAAATCCATGTTGGGCCTTTTTTTTAAACTTATCTTTGGGCCTTTTTTTTAGATTGGGTCACAATGGTTTGAGATATTTTGTAACTAATAATGAGATTTTTTCTTTATTTTGATCAAAAAAGAGTCCTAGTCCAGTTCATTTGTAAAAAATGTTGGAGTGCCTAAAAAATAAGCCATTTTTAGAGTGTCCTAGGCCAAGGCCTTGTGGGACTGAAAAGTAGTAGTAGATTATTCACACGCAGCCTTGTGGGGCTAAGCTACAGTACACTTAAATGATAACATTTCAAGTTTCAATAAAGTTTTGGGTTGATTCTAGCCATTTGTCTATGTGTGCATTTTATACATCCCTATAGCTAAAGTTTGGCTTAGTTATCTGTCATTTTCCTATTATCGTGTCTAGCACACGGTTCGGAAAACTCAACAAATGCCCAAACTTAAAAAAGTGTCATGTGAACTAGAGACGGAGTAGTCAGGATTTAAATTTGGAAGTAGCAAAATCAGCAGAAATCAATCACTAACAATAAAAACATTACATTTGATACCAAATGAGGTATACATGGTAATGAGGTTAATTGTCCAAACAGCTAGGAAAAAAGTAAACATTACTTCAAGAATAACCATCATTAGCGTTGAAAAAAATAGTTTCGAATGATCAATTAAAATAGAACTCGACACTCTTTTAGATCCCAAAAATGTCTTAACACTAATTAATTTAAGGCGATTTCCCTGTCAATGGTGTGCTACCCAATTGTCGGTATGATGAACAAGACTGAACTTGGGTCTTCCAAAAGAGGATGCTTCAAACCATGTCTCCCAAAATAACTTCCAAACAACCTATAGTATTTTCTTGCTTGATGATGGTTCCAACAATCTCCGCGCGGTCACCTTGTAGAATAATTTCATTGCACCCAATGCTGGTAGAAAATTTCATTGCTGCCATATCTTCTTCAAATGCGGCTATGGGGAACCTTACGCGCGCCTCTCTTGGTTACAATTCATAGGCCGTAACTTAGATGGTATGTTCCCGTCATCATAATTCTTCAAAGAAACCTAGCACAGGCAATACCTGTATTCTATTTTCCTACCTGCCTCCAATTGCAAACACTTTTCCCTTTTCCCATTTGAGCACACAAACTGTTCGACGAAAGCTGTGTTCTTAGAAATTGTGGTTCCCACGCCCTAACATGTCAGTACAATACAAAACGATGTTGCCACATTGTGTGCAACATGTATTCGTAATGTCAGTACAATACCACACAATTGAGGTTTCCATGCTATTCTTTCGGAAGTATCCTACCTTCGTTTGTCGAGGCTCTTATGGTAATTTAAAATATTCCACAATTTTAGCATCTGTTTTTTCCCAAATCCCCTATACCTTTCTCCTTATTGAATAATTCAGTCTTACAAAGGGGGTGTCGTGATATCGCAATTTTCCTATCATATGGTTCGATAATATACTAGTATGTACTAAATCAAGTAATACTGGGTAGTTCTGTCGCATTAATTGTAGTCGTATCTACTTGGTGGACATTATTCTTCAGTTGGGTAGTTCTTAATGATGTATTCAAGCCCAAAATGCATAGACAATTCATATATACTTCAAAGGTGTTGCGACTACATAAGGTTCTTCCTTCCAATACTTCGACAGACTCCTTGATGATAAAATATAATTCTACTCCGGAACAGGGGAAGAGTTAGAATTACAATCTAAATCTAGAATTTGTTAACATAAGGTAATTTGGTTCCTTCTACGAGGCCACTTTAGCATGAAGGGATCTTCTCAAATTGAACACCACCCCATCTCCAAACCCTCTATACAAAGGGTCTAGAGCATGGCAATTATCAATACATAAAGAAGATAGATGTTAAGACTAATTCTCAACTTGAGCAATTAACCGTCCATGAGGCATCTGCAGGAACCCCCATGTACTAGAAGCTAGCATTTATCCTTAATCAAGAAAGAATGAATCCACCGTACCCATAAAGTATCAGTTATTTGGTAAATGGCTCGGATATGTTTGATCATAGAAGCTTTATTCCAGTACCTCAAAAGCCTGAACCCCAATCCACCTTCTCACTTATGCTTGCATACAGGCTGCCAACTTACTATAGCACCCGTAGATTTTTAGCTCAGGACCATTACATGGGAAAGCCCTAAGAATCCCTTCAATATCCTTAAACAAAGAAAAATTTTGGTACGTGGTGCCCAGCGTCCATCTGAGCTGTCCGAACATGTTTTGGACGGCCCAGATTTAAGGGGGCAAATGCTCCAACATGCCTAACTAGAATGAATATGTCTATATGCCCTCCCCGTACCCAAAATTTTCTCCCTTAAACAAAATCAGGGGAAGAATGAATATGGCATTTCAATACACTGGGATGCTAAACGATACTGAACTAATCAGCTGAGCTCTACCACCATATGACAAAAACAAAGCATAGCAGTGGCTGCATCACAAACCCAAACCTAAAATGCAACAGAAAAGACACTCAACAGTAAGGACACTCAATTAAACCTATTGGACCATGGACTGAACCCTGGCCAAAATCTTATCATTCAGAACTTGACAATCTTTACATCTACGTTTAGAAGTGACCAAGGGGACTACCAAAGCCTCTCTAACCAGGGTAAAGGATGCAGGGAGACTTGTTTGTTAGATTAGTGTCCATTAAGCCACGGTAAACAACATTTAATAAGTTATGACGCCACATGTTCATCAATTTTAATTTTGCAAATTGACGCCACATAAGCGAAAAAACGGTAAGCCATAAGGGGTTTACAGAAAATTAGGGCTAAAACATTTTCTTGACGTAGTGTTTTTATGAAACTATCAACGACCTTCATGGATTTGAAGGGCTGTTGCCAAAGACATTGGTGGATAGCGGAAATCTAGAGCTGCTAGATCTTGGATGAAACAAGTTTTCTACCAGATTTCTGCATTGGTTAGACCATTTGCTGAGACTTCATGTCTTAATCTTACGAGCTAACAAATTCCATGGACCCATGCCGACTTGCAAGACCAAATTTCCCGGCTTTCTGTGCTTGCCAGTAACTGATATTTTGGACTACTATTTTAGTGGTCTGTTGCCAAATTATCATTTCAAATGTTGACGGAGAACATTTAAGATTGCAGTACATGAGAAATGAGGGCTACATGAGTGGGGAATAGTATTACTACACTGATTCTTTGAGAATAGTATACAAAGGATCATCAAGCCTTGAAATGAAAAAAGTCCTCCCCATTTTCTTAACCATTGATTTATCAAGATATACTCTCAAAGGTGAGATTCCTGATACATTTTCGAATGAAAATCTACAACTCGGCGTTATGGGACCTCCATTGTCAAATACAAGCAGGAATTACTATCGGTCCACCGTCCACCACCCGCGATGTTCCTACTTTACGCGGTTTTGTGTGGCTTGTCAAATATCCACATGGGCTTGCATCTACTAATTCCTTGTTTTTTTTTAGCAGTCCATCAGCATTAATTTTAAGAGTCAAGTCCTCATTTTCCTTTTTTATTGGCCAATTCGTTACCACACAATCCACACGATTCCTAAAGTAAGGTAGACAGGAACATCTACATGTGATGAGAAAACGAAAAGTTGATCCGGACAATATTAACATGTTTTTTTTTGTCATTATAGCTTTTGAACCGAGATGGTCACCTTTTTTCTTTTACCTTTGTTGTCTAGAGAATTTCATATCAATCAATCAATGCTTTTTCTTCATTGCCGAAATTGAAAATTACACAATGCTTCCTTTTCACATTCATTCGAATTTGAAATTCCATACCAATCACTAAATGCTTCCTCCAGTACCGAATTTTGAAATTACTAGTTGCAGTCGTCATTTTCACATTCATTCGTCTACTGATTGTAAATTCCGTATCAATCACTTGATGCTTCCTCCGTTAGCGAATTTTGAAATTACTTGTTGTACTTGTTCTTTTCACATTCATTCATGATTATGAAATGTGGTTGCCGAAATTTATTGTCGACACATGGAACACAAGACTTCAATTGCAATTGCCACTTTATGAGTTTTCGTTCTTTGTAGACCTCCTAAAAGCAAATTAGAACAAGTATTTTTGTGTTTCGTAAAGTTTGGTTGATTTTCGGTTGTGAGTCATTGATTCATCTTGAAAAGAAGTATCTAAAATGTCGAAAGCTATGACAAGTAATTTTTTCAAAAATTCACTGAAGATAAAAACAATTAATCCAAAAATTAATTTTGTGCTATTACTTTCTTCTTTCTTGAAGTTTGTTTAAAACACGTAATTTTCTACATTTTAAATTTCACTCGTCTTGATAAACCAATAATTCAAAAAAAAAAAAAAAAAAGATACAATAATAATAAATTGGAATTCGATTTGCTCATAGAAAACTTAATCATGATAGACTTAAGTGGCGTTAGACCTAACAAAATCATTGAATTATTTTTTTCAAAAATATTGTGTTTTATGAACTTTAAGACTGATTTCGCGTCCCAAAATGGCAGCCTAGCTTGGCCACTTAAGTTTTATTTACGCTAGCCCATGCCGTGTTGTGCCCACTTATAAACGCATTGTACCTTGCCTCCCTATCCAATTTACACATCTACGGTCGGCTTCGAGACTAAAGTGTTTGTTCAGCAGTCCACCAGCACATTAAGACTCAGGTCCTCCCTATCCCTTTCTATTCGCCTGGTAACCATAAGATTCCTAAAGCAAGGTAGACACACGGGCATTTACATGTGATAAAAAATAATAATAATAATAAAATAAAATAAAATAAAAAAGAGAAAGAAGTAGAAGGGAAATTTCGTTGAACATTGACTGTAAATCAAATTTCAATTCCCAAAAAATGGTGATTCTAAACCAAATTTCAAAGCAATTTCCCTTTTTATCGACGTAATATAGTCGACTGGAACATTGTGAAATTTACTGAGGGTGGTTCCCCCTTGTTGCTGAGTGTGGACCAAATATTGGACAACCTTGTTTTATGACTCTAATTGTAAGAATAAATATGAGTGAAAAGTGGTTTTTGGTTTTTTTGGTTTTTTCGTTTCGTCTTTATTAAAATTTTTTTAGCATTTGTTAGTTTCGCGTCAAGATTTTATGGTTTCTGGATTCCTCTCGGCGAGACGAATCTAACAAGTATAAAAGTATGGTCAAAACTCAAATTTTTTTGAATAAAGCCAAAATACTTAGATTATTGGCGAATAATCCAAGTATTTTGGCTTTATTCAAAAAAATATTTGGTTTGACCATAATTTTATACTTGTTAGATTCGTCTCGCCGAGAGGAATCCAGAAACCACAAAATCTTGACGCGAAACTAACAAATGCTAATTTTTTTTAATAAAGACAAAACGGAAAAACGAAAAAACCAAAACCACTTTTTACTTACCCAAAGCATAAAGCAATGTACTTATGATTAATATTCCACTTGCCACACCCTCGCTACATTAGTCATAGGTTTAGCTCAGCGATTACCTGGTATATGTGGGACAAAAAACAACAGATAACCGGGAAAAAAAAATAGGCGGGTTAAAGTCTCGTACATTTTTATTAAGGTAGGAGGCGAGAGAAAACTTTTCTGAGATACAAGAGAGAAGATTTGTATTCATTATTTGATTATAGTGAACTGATGTGGCTCCCATGGTTTTTCTTCTCATTTTATATTTGTGTGTCCTTTCATGTTTCTATTATTATGCATTTTTTTTTTTTCTGTTTTGCGACTTCTGTGACTCTAATTCCCAAGATTCAAAAAGGGCGTTGTGGGTTGAACGCGTTGTACAATCCCTAACATAGCATTTAAGGAACCCATGACTCCAGTAGGTCTTCAATTCATCGAGTACTATAAAAACAAAATTTTGGGTTTTTTTTTTTTTTTTTTTCCCCCTGACCAACAAATAGGGCGTTAGAAGATTAGGTCCATGTCGCATGACTAACATCCTTCCATGCATCAATATCCAAAATATAACGGGCACTTTTTTGCCAATTGCTGTGTCTAATTGCCCGAACAAAATTAATTGAACTCAGTTGCTTCTAAAAGAGGATGTTAGAGACTTATGTCCCCCAAAAAAATTTCCCAAGGACCCAAAGCATCGTCATGGTGTAGTTATGAATAGGGTGCAAGGTAAACCTCAAAAACATTCTTTCAGAGCCGGCTTATGGCATATGTCTACGAAGCCCCGGTTTCGGGCCCCAAAAAATTGTTTAAAATAAGGACCTCTAAATATTTAAGGTCTGGTCTAATTATTTTTTGTTTAAGAAACACATGAAAATGGGCTCAAATTTTAGGCCTTTTCATACACCGATCATAGTTGCGTCTCAGAAAATAAACTTTTCAAAGTTAAAATCTAAAACTTATCTTCGGTCAACAATGCATCAAGAAAGATTAAATAGATTGGTTTTATTGTCTATTGAGACAGATATAGTGAAGAGCCTTGATTACGAAAATTTAATTAGTGCATTTGCATATAATAGTGCGGGAAGATTAATGTTCAAATGATAGATTTTGAAAGATTGTTATTTTTTTTTGATACTGTACGTATAAATTTTTGTAATGGTAAATAGTTTGTAATAATTTTTTCTAAAGATTCTATATTAATCAACTTTTCTTTGCAAAATTTATAGGGGGCTCATCAAAGAAATTTGTTTCATACCCCTGAAACTTTTTAGGCCGACGATTGCAGAGAAGGTGCTAAACAGGGTTTATGATGCAGATCCAGGAATTTCTTAACTACCCAAGGGTTGTCGGTAGATAATAAGGAGATGTCGATGGTCGTTGAACTTCGTCGGAGGTCCGGTGAGAGTCCGCAATGTTCGGCAATGGATGGTTTGGACAATGGTAGAACACCAACCAAGGATTGATGTATAACGCTACTGTAGCGAGAGAGACAGACAGACCGAGACCAGCGGTTGACTTAGTCAACTAGTCAAAAGGAAAAGGGTTCAGGGGAAGGGTGCAATTGCCATCCCTAAACAAGAGACAAAAACAGAGACAAAGAATCAGGTTCTTGAAACCCGCTCTGATACCTTGTCGAAATATTCGATCAATATAATTTATTCTTCTCACAATGAGGAAATATATACTGGAATTGGGGGATGGTGCTGTCCCTTTAGGGACAGCATCCATGTTGTCCCCAATTTGGGCCGTCCATGCTCGGTAATGGACGGCTCGGATATGTTTGGTAGCAAACGGTTCGGATGTGTTTGGACAAGATGTGATCCGAGCCGTCCATCGCGAGCACGGACGGCCCAGATCGGACAACATGCATGCTGTCCCCAAAGGGACAACATGTGTGTACAAGATACACAAGGAAAGAAAATAATACAGAAAGAAGAAATTAAATCCCTAATTGATTCTACCTACCTAATTGACTAACTTGTCTAATTACTATATATATATGGGTGCTGATTTTGGGGCTCCCTTTTTTTATGCAGGCACTCCAATTTTCAATGAAGTTACAAAATTACCCTTTGTAAGATACAAAAATTACTAGAGGCACTCCATCCGCAAATAATCTCTTGATTTACTAAGGCACTCCAAACGGAAAAATGAACCAAAACCAAACATAAACATTAGGTTCTAAACATTAACATTAACATTACATTCCAAACATTAAACATGCATTTATGTCGGATTGTTACACGCCACTTTGCACCAAAAAAAAACTAAACGCTGCTAGAATTCTCCAAAATAAACAGCACACAATTGAAAATGTTGATACAACAAAATCTTCATAACGATTGCAACACAAGATCTTTATATTTTCGTACTCATTATCTACCATTTTTCCCTCAAAATGTTCATAACAGCCGCTGCTGAGTGAGTCAAAAATCAAAGTTTATCAAAAGATTGGTCTAAAATTCCTGAAAAATTGGCCTTTTTTTATTTATTAAATCTACATTTTAAAACTCTTAGTGAGACAAACAAAGCACGTCACCAAAGTTAGAGAACTCTTGAGAGGAAAAGTAACAGAACTCTTAAGAGACTTTGCATGGACCAAAGGATGGTTCTACAATCATAGGCCGAAGACCACTTGTCCAGATTGTCCTGGTGCAAAACATGGAGACAATAATATAAAGACTCTACCAAGAAATCTTTACATATGGAAGTAGGCAATTCAGTGACGTGCAGTAAAATGAGTTGAGCAACTATCTGTTTTTTTCTGATAAAAAAAATTATTTATTTTTTTGGAGTGCCTGAAATAAAGAAGAAAAGTAAAGGTTTTTTGGAGTGCTTAAAGTAAATCATGAAACTTGCAAAAGGGTAATTTTGGAAAACTACTGTAGCTTGAAGCCCCTGCATCAAAATTGGGAGTGCGAATATCAATTTCCTATATATATATATATACACACACACATAAAACTTCTAATCCGGGATCCCGGATTAGAGGTTTTATGGTGTTTTTTCTGTTTTAACAATTGTTTTTGCAAAATCCGAACTGTCCAATGTGTTCAAAAGGTGTTTTCAAGGGTCCACGCGAGAAATCTCCCAAAAAAAATACCGGGAAGAGCTTGATCCAAGCAGTTTTTTGCAAAACTGTATATATATATACACGCGCGTCACAATGTCCAACGAGCTCATCTCCTTGCCAAGTACGGCTGTCTAGCAGATCATCCGATCTGCCAATCCGAACCAATCCGAACCATCCGTTGATCCATCCGTGAATGTTCGATTCGGTTCCGGATCAAGAATTTCTTATCTGGCGGTTCCGGATCCGGATCGAATCCGCTCGATCCGCTCAATCCGCTCAATAATCCTTCTTTAATCTGTCAAATCCGCCCGATCCGACCCAATCCGTAACCAATCCGTGAATGTTCAGTTCGGTTCCGGATCTTAAAAACCATAATCTGCTCTGAGCGGATCGGATCGGATCCGTATCCGATCCATCCGGATCTGATCCGTGGACACCCCTATTGCCAAGCATGCTTTGGACCTTTTTGTTTCTCACCTGGACACCGGTGATAAATTTGGTTTTCAGCCATGCTAACTTATGCAGTTTAACTGTTGTTGTTGTTGTCTACTTTATCGTGTTGTCCATTTTGTTTTGTATCAGGTACTCTTGTTTGAGTTTGGCTGGTTGATCTAATAATATTTCTCTTTATTTCTAAAAATAAAAAAAAAATTATATCAACAAGAAGTACAAAGAGCCTTCACACACGAAGAGATGCACTCTGCTTCAATCCTCTATGCGAATGTAGTGGATAATGGATTTAGCCAAAACATTTTGTGCACCCAATGACCGTGTCAATTCTGATCACTTTTACAGATTTCCTGTACATAGTGACGTGTATTCTTTGAGAAGTTTTTTTTATGGGCATCCTTATCAGAAGCTCCAAATTTTGCACCAAATTTAACTTCAAAAAAACATTTTACAAATTTAGCAAGTCACTTTTCAAAAACTCACAAAATCAGACTCTCTATTCTAACTTTATTATATTAAACTATTTTTTCTTTCTACTTCTACTCCCCAAAAGTAATTAAAAAAAAAGTGAACAGTGCGTGAATAGTGCTCTGGTGAGTGAATAGTGCCGCACCAAATTTGGTGCGGCACTGTAGCAAAGTTACAAGTTTAACAAATTTGCAAAAAATTTGTTAAGCTTGATTTTGGAGGATTTTGCTGTATTTCACTTATCAAATTTGGCTTTGAGAGGATTTGATGCCCTTGATGGGATCAGGGGCGGATTTACTTGAGGCACGGGGGGTCAAGTGACCCCCCTGACTTTGGAATAATTATTATATATGTTATCAAATTTAGCAAACTGATTTGTGGTTCAGTTGGTTAGTAACCATGCTCATAGACATGGAGGGCGTGGGTTCCAATCTTGTACCCTACTGCCCGGCTTCGCTTTTAATGTTTTAATTTCTCTCAGACGTGGTCAAACGAACGGAACTTCATCTCCGGTATTATTACCAAATTCAATAAGTATTGGGTAATGATTTTGGCACTTTAATTTTTAAATTTTATAATGTCTAGCTAAAATTTGTCTTTTAATGCAAATATTATGCACGATAGACGTACTAAAAGACAATTTTTAGAGTATCATTATAAAAAAGTGGAGTGTCAAAATTATTCTCCATTTACTTTTTAAAGTATATGGACATTTTTTATACATCGGTTATAAGTGTAATTATAGAACTCTCTTTTTTGGCACTCTTAGCAAGTTTTTATTTTGTGAACACTATATGATTCATTCAAAACATAACAATTTTATAACAACATATTGACGATCCATATTTAAGATTGGGCACCTTGGGCCCTGAGATCTGAGAGCCGCCCATGTACTCGAAAGGTGACCTCTCTAAATAAAATTTCTGGATCCGCCACTGATGGAGATGCTCGCAGTCCATCAGCATTATGAGAGAAGTCCTCATTTGCCTTTTTTATTGGCCAATTGGTAACCACACAATCCAGTACTGATGAGAAAACAAGGTGACAGGAGCATTTAGATGTGACGAGAGAACAAAGATGTTGACAGGGGCAATTTCGTGAAAAGTTAATCAGGGAAAAAAAAAAATGTTTGCGAGGTTCATTTTCAATTTTTTTGCTTTTTGTTTTTTTGAATTATTGTAAAGATGTACTTTGAATATAATAGAGTGTTTATAAGAAATGTGTAAAATGTATTTTATAACAAGGGTAATGTTTGAGAGATATGGAAAAAAAAAAAATCTGTAGGTCTTTTTGTTACTCCCTCCGTCCCGCAAAGTTTGACACTTTCGGGAGTGCGTGCCATTTTTAAATTGCCTATATCTTTCAATTCATAACGTTTTATGTGATTTTCAAAACTTTGTTCAAAAGATCTAATTGAAATCTATCAAACAAGATCCATATTGCTTATATAAATCATTACAGATTAAAAGAAATAATCAATTTTTTCATAGGGCTGGAATAGTGAAAGTGACAAACTTTGCGGGACGGAGGGAGTAACTAAAATGGAAAAGGTGAAAATTGAAAAAGTAATGTTTAAGAGATATGGATAAAACACATTTTGTAGGTCTTTTTGTTAACTAAAATGGAAAAAAGTGAAAATTGAAAAGTGAAAAAGCTCCTCACACTCTACTTTTACTTTTGCTCTCAAAATTAAAAAAATCAGAACACATTTTGATAGAATGAGTTTTCAACTTTTTAGCCAAACGAAGTTCCAGGCTAGCTCAGCTGGAACTTCACCCCACCTCCTCAGTGGAGGCTTAGGTTCGAGCCCCGCGAGGGGCGTGGTTGAACTAACTCTCTAACACTACTAACCCCCCTTTCCGCTAATGTATATCGACTGGCAAAAAAAAAAAAAAAAAGTTTTTTAGCCAAACAGCAAAAACTAAAAAATGCAAAAACGATAACGTGAAAATTAAGTTGCCCAACAGGC
The DNA here is from genome assembly GCA_020921065.1 of Vaccinium darrowii. Classification (NCBI taxonomy): domain Eukaryota; kingdom Viridiplantae; phylum Streptophyta; class Magnoliopsida; order Ericales; family Ericaceae; genus Vaccinium; species Vaccinium darrowii. The sequence goes on from CM037160.1 coordinate 27,543,072, forward strand.
CCACTATCAATGTGCATAACATGTTTTTCTGTCCTTGTAGCTTGCCTTTGAACCGAGCTGGTCACCTTTTGCTTTTTATTAATGCTAAGTACTCATAAAAGTTTGCACATAAGTTATTTAGAAAATAGTAATGATTGGCTCAGATTCACTACTTTCTGAGTAAATTCTGTGCAATTTTTCTGATTACGTAGCATTGTTGTTTGCTTTTACATACGTTTATTCTCTTGGGACTTCCATACCAATCACTCAGTGCCTTCCTCCATTGCTGAATTTCGAGATTTCACATTCATTCATCTTTTGTTGGATTAAGTGTTAACTAACTCATCTAAAAACAATTGTTGTTAGCGGAAGGTGCAACTTAATCTTATAAGACAGCGCAAAGTCCTACAATTAGCGGCGTGTGGACATGAGACTCTTCGCAATGTTGCCCATACAGTATCGACGGAGAACGCTAAGTACATGGTGGAGCGGCTCCACATAAAACCAAACATCTTCCACTATGAATTCCGTATCAATCACACAGTGCTTCCTCCATTTGCGAATCACGAAATTATTGTGCATTATAAGAGAAGTCCTCATTTTCCTTTTTTATTGGCCAATTGGTAACCACACAATCCAGTACTGATGAGAAAACAAGGTGACAGGAGCATTTAGATGTGATGAGAAGACAAAGATGTTGACAGGGGCAATTTCGTGAAAAGTTAATCAGGAAAAAGAGGGTGTTTGAGAGGTTCATTTTCTATTTTTTTTGCTTTTTATTTTTTTGAATTATTGTAAAGATGTATTTTTTTGAATTATTGTAAAGATGTATTTTCAATTTTTTTGCTTTTTGTTTTTTTGAATTATTGTAGGCCTTTTTGTTAACTAAAATAGAAAAAGTGAAAATTGAAAAAATAAAGTTTGAGAGATATGGATAAAACACATTCTGTAAGTCTTTTTGTTAACTAAAATAGAAAAAGTGTAAATTGAAAAGTGAAAAAGCTCCTCACACTCTACTTTTTACTTTTGCCCTCAAAGTTAAAAAAATCAGAACATATTTTGATAGAATGAGTTTTCAACTTTTTTAGCCAAACAGCAAAAACTAAAAAATGCAAAAACGATAACGCGAAAATTAAGCTGCCCAACAGGCCCACTATCAATGTGCATAACATGTTTTTCTGTCCTTGTAGCTTGCCTTTGAACCGAGCTAGTCACTTTTTGCTTTTTATTAATACTAAGTACCCATAAAAGTTTGGACAGAATTTATCCAAAAAATAGTAATGATTGGCTCAGATTCACTTGGTACTTAAAAGTTTGGACAGAATTTATCCAAAAAATAGTAATGATTGGCTCAGATTCACTCCCAAGTGAATCTGAGCCAATCATTACTATTTTTTGGATAAATTCTGTGCAATTTTTCTGATTACATAGCATTGTTGTTTGCTTTTACATACCTTTATTCTCTTGGGACTTCCATACCAATCACTCAGTGCCTTCCTCCATTGCCGAATTTCGAGATTTCACATTCATTCATCTTTTGTTGGATTAAGCGTTAACCAACTCATCTAAAAACAATTGCTGTTAGCGGAAGACGTAACTTAATTTTAAAGGACAGCGCAAAGTCCTACACTTAGCGGCGTGTGGACATGAGACTCTTCGCAATGCTGCCCATACAGTATCGACGGGTGAAGGCGGTTAATCCTTCCAATAAGCTTGTCCCACGCCAACAGAGAACGCTAAAGTACATAGTGGATGCTGACCCCATAAAAAAACATCTTCCACTATGAATTCCGTATCAATCACACAGTGCTTCCTCCATTTGCGAATCACGAAATTATTGTAGTCTTCCTTTTCACATTCATCCATCTTCTACTGAGGAATTCCGTACCAATCATTCAGTGCTTCCTCCATTACGATTAGCGAATCTCGAAATTACTGGTTGCAGTCGTCATTTTCACATAAATTTGTCTACTAATTGTAAATTACGTATCCTTCGTCTACGGGGTACTCTATGGGTACAGAAAAAAAGAAACAGAAAAAAAAGAAACAGAAAATGTACAGAGCAGTTTAGGGACCCACTTTTGGATCCCACAGGAACAATCCGAGCCGTTCATTCATCTTAGAATAATTTTTCAAAGGGCCTCGCCAGAAATCAGCTCAATTGGATGTGCGTAAGTACTTGATCAAAAACCCAGCCCGTTTCATTCGAAAAACTTCAATGAAACATGGTGGGTTTTGGATTGAGCACTTGTGCATGTCCGATTGAGCTGATTTTTCGCGTGACCCCTCGGAAAATTATTCTAAGATGAATGAACGGCTTGGATTGTTCGTGTGGGACCCAAAAGTGGGTCCCTTAGCTGCTCTATACATTTTCTGTTGCTTTTTCTTCTGTGCATTTAGAATTATCCTTCGTCTACTAGTGCTTCCTCCGTTAGCGAATTTCCACATTACTTCTTGTACTTGTTCTTTTCACATTCACTAGCGCTCGATTGCGTGCGAGGCGTACAACCTAGTCCCATTACAAAAAAAAACGTTCATTATTCGGACTAAAAAATTAAATACTTTCGTACATAATTTGGTGCGAAAAATTAAAAAATTATGAGCGACTGTACTTTATTTTTTGCCTGAAATTTCAAGCCAGCAACGTGAAATACTTTCGTACACAATTTTTCAAATTTTTTCGCATCAAATTAAAAATCTCTATTTTAGTTTATTTTGGTGCAAAAAGAATAATTTTGCATAGAAGTACTTTTTTTTTTTTATCCAAAGACCATAAAAACAGAGTAAATAACAGATGAAGGTGGGGACATTACCGTACAATTAAAGTACCAAACTAAAACTCCCTCACCCAAAAATTAAATACTTCGGTACATAATTTAGTGTCAAAATCAAAAAATTATGACCGACTAGACTTTATTTTTTGCCCGAAAATTACAAACCCAACAAGCCAGTAATGTGAAATATTTTCGTAACACAATTTTTCCAAATTTTTCCGCATCAAATTAAAGTTCTCTATCAGTAGTTTATTTTGGTGCAAGAAAAAACAAATAATTTTGCACGGAAGTACTTTATTCTTTGATCCGAAGACCATAAAAAACAGAGTAAATAACAGATGCAAATGGGGACATTACGGTAAAATTGCCGTACCAAACTAAAACTCCCTCTTTATATATAGTAGGGATTCATGATTAGGAAATATGGGTGCCGAAATTTATCGTCGACACATGAAACACAAGCTCATTAAGCCAAGACTTCAATTGCAATTGCCACTTTATGAGTTTTCGTTCTTCGTAGACCACCTAAAAGCAAATTAGAACAAGCATTTTTGTGTTTCATAAAATTTTGTTGATTTTGGGGTGTGAGTTATTGGTTCATCTCGACAAGAAGTATCAAAAATGTCTAAAGTTATGATTTTTTTTTTGAAAAATTCACTAAAAAAAATTAATCCAAAAAATAATTTTTTACTATTACTTTCTTCTTTCTTGTAGTTTGTTTTAGAAAACATAATTATATTTTAAATTTCACTGGTCTTGATAAATCAATAATTCACAAAAAATTAATAGAACATTAATGGATTATGAAAAACTAAAAAAAATTACAAATATTATATAGGAAGTTTGGTCAAACCGAGGATGAATATTTTTCTTCTTCCTCTCAGCACAAGAAAAGGGACTTTTTCTCTTACTTAATTCTCAGCATTTTACAAAAACTCCATTTATATAGTCCTATGGTATTTCGGTGATCGAACAATGCAGTTTTCTCCAGTCCCGAGCATTTTTAGAGTGTCCCGGCTGCGTGTGAATAATCTACTACTACTTTTCCACGACTAACTTCCCTATGACACCAGTTGGAATATTCTAGTCTCCTTCGCAAGTACTTGCTTGGCACATGGGAAGGAGTAATTATTTAGTACTTCAGGAGCACACAGGGCCGGTTCAGGCTCAAGGCCCATAAGGCCTTGGCCTAGGACACTCTAAAAATGGCTTATTTTTTAGGCACTCCAACATTTTTTACAAATGAACTGGACTAGGACTTTTTTTTGATCCAAATAAAGAAAAAATCTCATTATTAGTTACAAAATATCTCAAACCATTGTGACCCAATCTAAAAAAAAGCCCCAAAGATAAGTTTAAAAAAAAGGCCCAACATGGATTTCGTTTGTAAAATCCCTGTTGAATGTATCCCGAAATCAAAATCTGTATTGTATCCTGGCAAAGGTTTTTTTTTTTTTTTTTTAATTGAAAAATGATCAGTTAATTGAAGGATGATTATGTGATTGATTAGTTAAAGGAAAATTAGAATACTTCAATTTCTCTCAAAATCCGGAAAGAGGAAAAAAATTCATCTTCATAGTTGTGGGTTTACTATTTCTTACTAATTTGACTTATAGATTTGTCATATGTCGAAGGGTTTTATACTCTTTGAACTTGTCTCAATGGATTCCATTTTTTTAGTGTAATAACTTCATTTTTTGATGCCATAATAATGTAATTTTCTTTGCCGATGAAATCATTTTTCGATGCCATGATAAAATGACTTGGTAGAAGAGGTGGATTATACAAGTGTAATTGATACTTTTGCTTCTAAAGACGCGACACAAGTAATATTTAAGTGATAATCGTGCGTTACATATGTATTTGGAGACTTTATGTTTTGACTCTTTTGTTATTTTATAATGATTAGTAGAACTTTATAGTGTCTTGACTTTGTCGTATTTTGATTGTTACTGGAAATTTTTTTTGAGAGTTACTCTTAGGGCACATTTTTTAGGCCCGGCTTAGGGCACTCCAAATCCTTGGGCTGGCCCGAGCACAGTCACACCGTACTCTGGATCATTTCAGCAACACATTTGCTTGGTTGTGGACCAACAAGGTGTTAGAGTGTCCTGGAGCATCACATGATTGTTTTCTGTGAGCACCGAATAAGGAAGGTTTATCAATGTGGGATAGCCCCGAAACTCTAAAAGAAGCTTTATCATCTAAGCAATGTGGGATAGCCCTGAAACTCTGAAAGAAGCTTTATCAAAGAACGAGGAAGGTTCTAGGGGTATTTTGGCTAATGATCCGGATTATGGATTATTGGATTATTCATTGTCTTTATTCAATTTTTTTTTACATTTGTTAGTTTTGCGTCAAGATTTTGTGGTTTATGAATTCCTCTCGACGAGACGAATCTAACAAGTACAAAATTATGGTCAAATCAAATATTTTTTTGAATAAAGCCAAAATACTTGGATTATTACGCAAAACTAACAAATGCAAAAAAAATTTGAATAAAGACAAAATGAATAATTCAATAATCCATAATCTGGATTATTAACCAAAGTATTCCCTAATAATAAAACACCCAAAATAAACCCTACTTATTTGATACTCCTAACAAGTAATTGTAATCATGCGGTACGAAGATATATTGTGCTAATGGACATATCATGGTTTTTAGGTTTTTAAATGTCAACTAACAGCCAAGCAGATTAGTTTTGTTAGATATATTGTTGGATTAACAGGCATGACTAGTAGTAGCGAAGTTTACAAACTTGTTGCGAAGTTTACAAACTTGTTCAATGAAAATTTGTGCTTCCATAATTGTCGATATAGTAGTCAAAGTCTATATAAGACTTTACTATTCCGTGATCGAAATTTTGAATTTTCGTTGCGTTGGCTTTATTGCATCTAGACATAATTTCCAAGAAAAGTAATTGTGCTTCGAAAGCAAATTGTTCGAATATTGATCTGATACATTCCTTTCTTATTGTTTTTTTCAAGTATACTGTGTAGTTTTTTAGTTGCGTTTTTCCGAGCACTGTAGGTATTCCTTAGTTTCTATATATGATAGTGTTGATTTTGGTCGTTCATTAAGTATGACTTGACCACACACTGCAATCACATTTGGACCAATATGAGTACAATAAATTTATTGCGAAGTGCAACCGTTTTTCCATATTGAGTGCAACAAAAGTGGATGAAGGGTGCAATGGTTAGAAAACCTTTCCAGAAAGTGGGACTTGACAAAATTGCAATCACATTTGTTGATGATTGTGGGTGCAATAACTTTGTTGAGGAGTGCAATCGTTTTCCATGTAGGGTGCAACTAAAGTGAATGAAGGGTGCAACAAAATATCTTTCGAAGGTAGTTGCGCAATGTTATGGCAATTGTTATTGCTCTTTCCATTGATCTATGATTTCGAAAAAGTACACCATTAAAACTCAATAATTTGCCCCTATTGCCATTTTACGGCAATTTCCCTTCCCAATGTTGAATATAGCAGTTTGTTTTTTGTCAAATATTGCAGACTGTTGTACGCTATAGTTTCGGACTTCAGATAAAATTCTTTGTTTACGCGTATACCCAATTTTAGACACATGGGAAGGTTCAAAGAACTTTCACTTTTCTATAAAAGGCATTTCTAACACATGCCATAGTTGCAACTTCATCTGTGAAATTTGCTGAATCTCTTCATTCTATTAAAAAGGGTTGTGAAGTGTGTAGGCTTTCCCTCATCCTTGTAGAGAGAGAGAGAGAGAGAGATTCAAGAATTTTTAGATGTTTCAAATCATCATCTTATTGTTGTGGCTAACCACAACAGAATCAGTAGCAGAATATCCTGTCGCAAAGCCTGGTTGTCAGGCAACATGTGGAAACATTGACATCCCCTACCCCTTTGGAATTGGACCCAATTGCACCTTTGCTGATAGTTTTGCTGTAACTTGCAAAGACTCTCTCAAACCTTTTATCAACAGCATCAATCTAAAGCTAGAAGTGCTGCAAATTTCAATAGAAAATGGGACTGTCCAATTTAACAATCCAGTTACCACTTCCAATTGTCTTAGTGGACTCAACGGTCGAGAAGTTAACTTGACAGGGACACCGTTTTCGTTCTCCGCCACGTACAATAGATTCGCAGCCACGGGTTGTAACAACTTCGCACTAATGGAAGGCGAAGAAGACATTATAACCGGTTGCATTTCGAATTGCGGTGGTAGTTCTCCCAGTGGGGCGTGCCAAACCACAATCCCGCCTTCGCTTAGGTACATTAACGCCACTGTAGACAACTTTAAGCCGGACAGCAGTCATTCAGCCGACCGTTGCAGGAACGCATTCATGGTAGACTACCAATGGTTTAGCAACATAGACATCTCCGCTGCAAGGGATTTGAAATATGTTCCTGCAGTGCTTGATTGGGGGTATAATGGGACGTGCAATGAGAATGCTCGCTTCTGTGGCGCTAATGCTCATTGCTCGAACAATTATACTTTTAACGGCTCTCAATGCTATTGTAATAGGGGCTATGAAGGGAACCCTTATCTTCCTAGTGGATGTAAAGGTAAACTTTCTTTGTTTCTGGTCTTATTTGCAAAATCGACCACGGAAAGCATATTTTTAAGAAAGGTTAAATTGTGGGTTTTCTTTGATTTGTCATGGCAGATATTGATGAGTGCAGCGACCCTTTTCTCAACATGTGTCGCCCTAGTTTCAGTTGCTCGAATGTTCCTGGGGGCTTCAATTGTACTTGCCCTGATGGGTCTCTCTCTGTTGGTCCATATATTTATTGCTTGGAACTGCCAAACAACGGCAATTCTCGGACCAAAGTGATCATTGCAGGTAAAGCTCCTTCCTCACTCATTAGTTAGTTTAGAAGATGCATTTAAAATTTCATATAAACAGAATTTGCGGTATGTTAAATTGATCGCTTCTATGTATTTTATACCAAAAACATAATCTCACGGTCCTCATTCTGGGACTGGGGGGGGGTGCTGTGCAGCCCTGTGGCGCCGCCGCGCCGGCATTTTTTCGACGATCGGAGACGTTCACCGCGTAGACCTCGTCGAGTACTACAAGTGTGCAAAAAATTAACTTGATTGGATATCTTTAAGTAGGTTATCGGAACACAAATACTTTGAAAACAAATGGAACACAAATGGACACAAACACTGGATAAAAACCACTTTTTCATGATATTTGTGTTCCGATGAGGCACTAAAACATATCCGATCAAGTTGATTTTTGGCACACTTATAGTATTCGATGAGGTCTACGCGATGAACGTCTCCGATCGTCGAAAAAATGCCGGCGTGCCGCCGCAACAGGGCTGCACAGCACGGTGCTGTGCATGGGGATGCACAGCACCCCCCAGGTTCCCTCATTCTGCCTCTACTATTTTGAATACTGTCCCTCCCAACAATTCCACATAAAATCCCTATTTTAGCAATCTTTGCTTGAAAGAAAGAAAGGAAAAAGAAATTGGTACTGGTCATTTACCCTTGACTTATTGCCTTATTGGTTAGTTTGTGTTGGAAATCCGGTCTTCATAATGTGTTGATGGCGTCGTCTCCATAGAAAAATCTGAAACAATAAATCACATTTAAGGCACATTGTAATAATGGTTTTCTAAAGACAGTATTTGCCCCCACCATAAGGTGTGCATCGGGTTAACATCAAATCCGCCTTCAAGATATAACGAAACCGAACTCAAGGTTCTTTCTGATTGCGTTCGCACAAACGAAGACAGTCAAAATATCTGCTAAATGAGAACAAGTGAACCAAGAACCGATATTCAATTTCTCGAGAATAACTGAATGAATATCAGTATGCCTAAAAATCTAGGAACAAAGTGTGTAGAGAGAGAGCAATCACTATGGAATTTTTTTGGTGCAATGAATGAGTTTACAAAGGGTCTATTTGTAGACTTATAGGCACCCTTTGATTGGATTGTGTCTTTAGTAGACACTCATTAGGAATATCCATGTCTTTTGAAGAAAATTAACTATGAAAAGTCATGCCTCTTTCTAGGACCATTTCATGAATAGCCATGTCTCTAGAAGACATTAATTCAATAACAAAGAGTCAAGCATCTTGGAGGCACCCCATGTTTCACATCCCTTCCTAACAAACGCATCTCAGTCTAATGAGTGTTTTAACCATTCAATAAAGTAACAACTTATGTGAAAATGTGTTGCAACCTTCCACATAAACCTCTCTCGACATCTTTTCATAAACCCCCCCAAACTAAAAATCGTTAATTATTTGAAAATCTCCAAAAGGTTGTACCATATTGGCCAAGTATGAATTTAGAAGTGGTTCACATTACAAGGAATTCAACAAAATTGAGGAACTCAGAGCTAGAAGCACATCTAACAAGGCATAGTTCGGGCTTTGTCCCTTCAGTCGAGATCAGGGCCGGCCCAAGGTATTTGGGTGCCCTAGGCCTAATTAAAAAAATTGTGCCTTAAAAATTTTCGTGTTCCTCAACCAAACTTTCTACGTTTTTGTTACTACAATATCCCCGTCAAAAAGGTATTAATACAAGCTAAATTTAACAACGATGTAGAGCATCTAGAGATCTTGTGCCTTTTTTGAAACAAAATTTGGGTCAAAACTCCTTTGCCATGCAAATGCCAAACCCGAGTTTTACCCAAATCTGTTGTTTTTCAAGTTTCCTCTAAAAAAAAGTTTCCTCTAAAAAATTTGGGTCAAAATGGCTCATTTAACTACTTATAATAAGTAAGAAATTTGATCTGTTGGAATTAATATTATGACTTTATTTGTTGGAAAAATAATGAAATTTGATCAACTTTTTGGTTACTTGGGAAAACTCAAGAACTTGTGTCAATTTAGAAATTCCAAATACAAACCCACTCGAAACTCTAACAAGAAAATTAGAAAATTACTACCTAATTACTTTTTCTTTAAGCAAATAATAAACTAAACTTAATCATTTCATTTAGAACTGTCTTGATTTTTTACAAAACCAGAAATAAAAACTGTAGCAAGCAGAAAATGATTTTCGTTTAAATCAGTTTTAGCTTTGGGCCTTTTTTTAAATTTTGGGCCACAATAGTTTTTGGGCCTTTTTTAAATATTGGGCCACAATGTTGGGCTCTTTTGTCACTTCTAATGGATTTTTTTCCTTTATTTTGGTCCAAAAAGTGTTCTAGTCAAGCCCATTGGTATAAAATGATAGGGTGCCCCAAAAAGTGGTCATTTTTGGGGTGCCCTAGGCCCAGGCCTTGTGGGCCTTGGGCCTGGGCCGGCCCTGGTCGAGATTTGTCCTGAGCTCGAAAACATAATCCGAACCGCTCACTATTTAGAGCTAGATGCAAACAACAACTCCCTCCTAAAAACTCAAGTCAATTGGACATCGTTAACTCTGTAAACAAATATCATTTTTCTTCAAAATAATAACAACAAATACAATTTAAAAAATGCACAGGACGATTATTTGATTTGATAAGTAAGCTACCGATGCCCCATCTAAATTGATTTATTTGGAGGGTTGTTGGCATCTAGCTCAAAATAGTGAATGGGTCGGATTATGTTTTTGAGGACTTGATTTTAGTGGGGATTTGTTGGCATCTAGCTCAAAACAGTGATAACTCGTATTATGTTTTTTGATGGCATCTAGCTCAAAACAGTGAATGGGTGGGATTATTTTTTGAGGACTTGATTTTAGTGGGATTTGTTGGCATCTAGCTCAAAACAGCGATAGTTCGTATTATGTTTTTTGATCGGGACAAGACCTGAACTGAGCACACAACAAGACCCCTTAGTTTGAATTAAAAGACAATGATATGTTTCAAATTGGTTCCATTACTAAACCCCAGTTAAAACAAAGGTTTTGATTCCTATATATTGTGCAATGGTAGTACGGCCACTAGAACCAAGATCAAACCCATAAATGCTTTATGTCCATCAGCTTCCTTATTTGGAGTAAGATAGACTTTCTCTTATTAGTTCAACGATTACCAACTAAGAGCAAGACCATGTTTCATTTTTCCTTGTCTTTGTTGTGTGCCAATTAATGGGATTATACTTTTGAAGAGCATGACTAAGTTGTAGATAAGCAAAAACTAAATGACTCTTGGTATGAAATGAAACCTTACTATATCTTTCTTCACCTTTGGCAGGTACATGCTCAGGTCTTGGAGTGTTACTTCTGCTTATTTGTTCCTGGCTGTTGTGGCGAGAAGTTAATAAAAGAAAGGAAGCTAAGCTCAAGGAAAAGTTCTTCAAACGAAATGGTGGTTTGTTATTACACCAACAGTTATCATCAGACAATGGTACTTTTGAGACAACCAAGATATTCACATCGAAGGAATTGGAGAAGGCGACAGACAATTACAATGCTAATCGAATCCTCGGCCAGGGAGGCCAAGGGACTGTTTACAAGGGGATGTTAACGGATGGAAGAATTGTAGCGGTTAAAAAGTCAAAAGTATTGGTTGAAGACAAACTTGAGGAGTTTATCAATGAGGTGGTCATCTTATCCCAAATAAACCACAGAAATATTGTTAAATTATTTGGATGTTGTTTGGAGACAGAAGTTCCTATGCTAGTTTATGAATTCATCCCTAATGGAACCCTTTTCCACTATATCCATGACCAAAACGAGGAGTTCCCTCTTACTTGGGATTTGCGATTACGAATCGCTACAGAAATTGCGGGAGCTCTATCTTACCTGCACTCAGCAGCTTCCATAGCCATCTACCATCGGGACATCAAGTCCACAAACATATTGTTGGATGAAAAATTCAGAGCAAAAGTCTCCGATTTTGGCATTTCAAGGTCAATTTCCGTTGATAAAACTCACTTGACTACAGCAGTGCAGGGTACCATCGGCTATTTGGATCCAGAGTACTTCCAGTCGAGCCAATTCACAGAAAAGAGTGATGTTTATAGTTTTGGAGTGGTACTTGTTGAGCTCCTTACTGGAGAAAGGCCAATTTTGTTAGGCAAATCTGATGAAGGGGGAAGCCTAATAGCATACTTCCTATTGAGAATGAAGGAGAACCGGTTGTTTGACATTCTGGATGCTCGAGTTGTGAAAGAGGGTGGGAAAGAAGCAATTTGGGCAGTTGCTACTATCGCTAAAAGATGTTTGCAATTAAATGGAAGTAGCAGACCGACAATGAAAGAGGTTTTAGTGGAGTTGGATGGGATCAGAATGTCAAATGGTGCGTTCGCCTCTGGTAAACAAAGTTGTCCAGATGTTGAGTACGCGACAGATGATTTGCTTACTGGACCTTGGGAGGCTGCTTTTAGTTCAATAGGTTCATTTTATTCTTCTAGTGTATATCCAGCTTCTGTTGCGTGAAGAAACCTCTTGCTTGGGAACAATATTGTTGATGTCCCTTTAGTACATTTAGTCTTCCATATGACGAGGATTGAGTTATGTTTTGAAGTGTTTTGTAGTGTGCAATGTAAGGTACAACACGGTCTTTGTAAGAAATAATTCAGACTCTAGTTAGTACATAAACGTTTCTCTACTATGGTTTGTAAAGTGTGTAACCGAATAAATGCTGCTTTGGGAGATTTTAGCGTTGTTATCCTTTGAGTATAGTTGATATGCAAAGTTTTTTTTGGTTTCCGTAACTATTCTTGTGACCTGGGAGGTTGGAACCGTCTTGGTTTTGCAAAACTAGACAAATAAGAATAATTGAAATTTGTAATTTTTCGGACAAGTTGTAGAACACTCGGAGGAACTGAGGAACATTCTGCATTTATGCAGCCTACGATGTCTGTTTGGCAAACTTTCCTGTTTTCTTTTCTTCAACGCGCTTTAGTGTCACTGGCGATAATCCGATTGCTCCAATGCTTTTTCTCTTGGTTATAAATGGTGATACTATCAGAAATTAATCACTCAAGTGCACACAATATTTGGTTCCGTGAAATTATGTAGTGAACTCACGAGAAAAAGTTGAATATGGGAAACAGTAATGATTTATATATATTGGGTTTGGTTAACTAGAAAAATTAGACTAACATGACAGGTGTTGGCTGAATAAAGAATATTATCGGTTACAACAAAGGGAACATAAATGAATATTTTCGTTGGCATTTTCTCTCACATAGGGTTGATGGACAAGACATACACTTGTAGAGTGCATTTTGGTGCTCTGAGCCAAAATAAAATACAAACAAATATTATACATTTGTTCCTAGTCATTCTTTTCAAGGCTGCTTATTAATTCTATTGCATATGATCATAGCACTATTTCCTCAGTTTAACATTTCAGTATGGTGTTGTCTCATTTCTAATGGTAGAGGAGTTCGTATGTGTTACCATTTATGCATCGGTTCGACCAGACCCAACCCACGCGGGTCGTCCACATGGGTTAATTGATTGGGTTGGTTAGAAGGATGATAAGAGATGAACTCATATCTCTATCTGTTAGAAGAGTTTAAAGAGAGTTTAAACTCTAGGACTTTGTCCATAAATAAAGTCCTATAGATATTAGATACACTTGAAATAATTTGAGTTTCATATATCTCCTTCTCCCCAAAAATATTCTCCTAAATATCTTCTCTACGTGACGAGGATAGAAGACGGTGTACGGGTTCTTGTTCGTGATATTGGTTTGTGCTTATAGAGTGGGTCTCGGTTCATCGATCTCCGAAAGCTCGAAGTATTCCGCTGCGCTTCATTATGTAAGTCTTATTTGATTAACATGCTTATAAAGTAAACAGTATGCAATGAAGTTTTTATAGTATTTGTTATTTACCTTATTAATTTGGTTGTGCCCTTGTCTTTCTCCCGCTTTACTTAGCCTTACATCTCACATGTTTTTTCCTACAGTTCTGCTTGTCTATGCTTTGAATTTTAAATTTGTTGACAATTTACTACAGATATGGAAAACAATTGGAAACCACAGAACTGATTTTTGTTTTGTTGGTTCATGGTTCTTTTGTATATGTTGGGCCCGGAGTGCCCCCATGGATTTGGTTACACAATGCCACTCCCTGCGACCGCTCTGATACCTTAACTGAAGCCCTTCCTACCACCAATTGGTTTTAGGAGAGTTGGAGGAAAAGAGGTCCGACAAGTGGTATCAGAGCGGTCGCAGGGAGTGGCAATGTGTAACCAAATCCATGGGGGCACTCCGGGCCCAACAGTATACTTTTACCTTTCCCTTAATTCCTTTCCCCTTACAAATTCATCATTCAAAGAGAGTAGTGTAATCGAACATGATGAATTTTCTAGCAGTCGATGTTTGCGTTCATTAATGTTGACCCAACATCAATTTGGAGAGTTCACTTTGTTGGAATTATCATTTTTATTGGCAGAGGCAGATGATTGTTCATGTAATTTTTTCATGGTGTTTTTCAGTATTCGGTACGTGTCGATCATTCCACCAGAATTTGGTTTCGATTAGGCATCTCTTCAGTCCATCATATTATAGAATGAACAGTGTTGTTGGATCCTTCACTAAGGAATATTTGTTTGTTAATGAGAGGATTTGTTTATTTGCTACCCTTGATAGGTATGATAAGTTAATTGAAGCTACATGAAAATAGACAACAGATGCAATCTACATCTCATTTTTTGAGACAAATATGTTTTCTGCAGTATGGCATTTTCACTTATATGCACAAATGAAAAAATTTTTGGGCAATGACTCAGAGATGTGTTGGGTCATGGTTGAGTCCAAATAATTTCGTGCATATGTTGGGAGAAACTGTATTTTTCATGCACGAAGTTGTTTGGAATTAAATTCCTTGTTTTTAGTGGGTAGTGGGATGTCTACTGTTTACTCTTTATTGATACAAGAGCAATGTATTTTTTGCAAACTTAGGGTTTGCCAAAAATTGTCCGGTTTGGTTCAATCCACGGTTCCTAATTATGGAACCATGGACCAAACCAAAATATCCGGTTTTCATATCTGTAAAACTAGAAACAATTCATTAAACTATATAACCAATCCAAATAGACCGGTTTGGCCTAGTCGGTCCGATATACCGGTTTTTTCAGTTTTCTTTTCTTGGACACCCTTGGATGTTTTCTTTTCTTCTACGCCCTTTAGGGTTAATTTCATAATCTGATTCTCCAATGCTTTGTCTTATTTATAAACAATCGTACCATCAGAAATCACTCAAGCGCACACAATATTTGAACCTACGAGCTCATTGAGTGAACTCAAAGGAAAAAATTGAATATGGGAAATGGGAATGATTTGTACCGTGGTTGGTTGACTTTGGTTGAATCAATAATATTATAGGTTACTACCAAGTGGAACATAAATGAGTGTTTTCATTTGCATTTCTCTCTCTCTGTTTATACCCAAATTTAGCGTTGTTAAATCGGCAAATTCCAAGCCGGTCCTCTTTTTGGTATTTTGTCCCATCCAAGCACTTTAATGTACTCCCTCCGTCCCAAAAAGAATGTCCAAAATCACTATTCACCACCCTCAAAAAATTATCTACATCTCGCAATTTATAATGCTTTTTGTGATTTTAAAAACATTGTTTAATAGAATTAAGTGAGATCTATCAATCAATATCCATATTGCATACGTAAATCATTATACGTTGAAAAATATAGATAATCTTTTGAGAGGTGTGAACAGTGATTTTGGACATCCTTTTTGGGATGGAGGGAGTATTTCACTTCCATAAAAACCCTCACACACACGGGTCAGCACGCATTAGCAGCCTTCCTACTTTCTCTCTTCTCTCTCTCCACGCGTCAGCAGCCTTCCCACTCTCTCTCTCTCTCTCTTAAAACTTTAAATGTTTATAATTTTTATTTTACATATCTATTTCTAATAAAACTTATTTTTTTAGAAAATACGCGACGACAATTGAATATGAAATTTTGTGTATAAAAAAAAGATTTTATTGGGTGTAGACTCTTGGAGGATGTGAATTCTTTCATTTTGAAGGGTGTGAATTATGCATTTAAGGAGTGCGAATTCTTTCATTTCGGAGAGTGAGTTTGTGTAGATGATGTGTGAAATCTGCATTTGATGTGTGTGAATTCTTTCATTTTTTGAGGGTGTGAATTGTTCAGAAATGCAGTGAATTCTTTCTTTTTGGAGGGTGTGAATTCTCCATTTGACAGGTGTGAATTCTTTCTTTTTGGAGAGTGTGAATTCTACATTTGAGGGTCTGAATTGTGTATTTTTTTTAGGGTGTATGTTGTGTAGCGGATGTGTGAATTCTGCATTTGATGTGGGTGATTTTTTATTTCTTTTTAATTTTGGGGGGGGGGTGTGATTCTGTATTTTGAGATGTGTGAATTCTTTCATTTTGGCGGTGTGAATTGTGTATTTGTGTAAATTAGTCCTGTGAATTCTCCGTTATGGAGGGTGTGAATTGTGTGATAAGGGGTGTGAATTGTCTGGAGGGGGTGTGATTTCTGCCTAGTAACGATTAACTATGTCAAAAAAAGTTAGAGGGTGTAAATAACTTTTTTATTGTGTAGATATTTTCATATTCAATGTGAATCTTGCTTTACCGATCTCATCGAGTAAGTTTCAAATATATAATTTTATAAAAAATGAATGTGTATAACAAAAATTATTTTATTTTGAAATCTAAAATATGAGAGAGAGAGAGAGAGAGAGAGAGAGAGAGAGAGAGAGAGAGAGATCTGTGGTTGGTTGTACAGGAGAGAGAAAATGTTAGGTGGGTGCACGGAGGAGAGAGGGAGAATAGAGAAAGGGAAAAAATGTAGCTATGGTACGCCTTGTGATGTGCGCATGAAAAGGACCTGAGGCTGTGTTTGGATGACTGGAATCTTGAGTAGGAATAGGAATATGGTTACCGGGAATCAAATTCCGGGGAATTTTCTTGGTAGGAATAGGAATATGATTACTGGGAATAGAATTCCTAGGAATTCAATACCTGGATGAATTGCATTTCGGTGTTTAGATTAATACAGTAATCTTACGCAGGCAATAGTTATTTTGGAAATTTATTAAAATCAACATTTCCTTTTCTTAATGAATGAGCCAGGAGTCTAAATTCCCATGGGGTAAGAGAGGGATCAGATTCCCACTTAGTCTAGGAATGTGATACCTAGTTGAATATGTCATCAGGAATCACATTCTTGTTCATGTCTCTGCCAAATGTTGGAATCAGACAAGCTTGGCATCACATTCCTGTTCCTGTCTGTTCCAAACGTTGGAATTGGGTAGAAGGCACCGCATTTCCATTCTCCCTCGAGATTACTGCCATCCAAACACGGCCTGAATGGAAGAATGTGACGTTGGGCCTAGATGGGAACACCCTCCCAAAAGAGGGCCGGCCTGGAAGTACCCCTTAATTTTGGAGAATTCCGAGCCACCCCTACTTTTTATCGGGGCTTCCATCGAAACCCCATTTTGACTTTCACTCCTTCCTAGGCTTTGTCCGCGCATGAGATGTTGATGACATCAATTGCCTAGTCTCTCTCTCTCTCTCTCTCTCTCTCTCTCTCACACACACACACACACACACACACACATTACCACCCACCCTCTCTCTCTAATAATCGCCTCCCTCCTCTCTCTACTACCAAAATATTCGCTCTCCTCTCTCTCCCTCTCTATTCTTTATCCTTTTTATTTTTTGAACCATTAAATGTTTATAACTTTTAATTTATATAGCCGATTTTGAAAAAAAAAATTTTAGAACCTACTCGACGAGATCTATCAAAAAACACTCATATTAGATATGAAATTTTGCGCGAAAAGAAAAATTATTTTTTTGGAGGGTGTGAATTCTTCTGTCTGGAGGGTGTGAATTCTGCATTTGAGGTGTGTGAATTGTGCATTTTGAAGAGTGAGTTCTGATGTGTGAATTTTGTATTTGAGGGTTGTGAATTGTTCAGAAGGATTGTGAATTCTTCCATTTTGGAATGTGCGAATTATGTATTTGAGGGGTGCAAATTCTTTTGTTTTGGGTGTGAATTGTGTATTTTGGGAAGTAAGTTGTGATGTGTGAATTTTGCATTTAAGGGCTGTGAATTCTTCTATTTGGAGGGTGTGAATTTTGCATTTGAGAGGTGAATTTTTTCGTTTGGAATGTGAATTGTGTATTTTGTATTTTGGAGAGTGAGTTGTGATGTGCGAATTCTTTCATTTTGGAGGGTGTGAATTGTTCAGAATGGTTGTGAATTCTTAATTAATGGGTATAGAATCACTTTTTATTACATGTACAAAATTTCATATTCAAAATGGATCTTGTTTCAAAGATCCCATCGAGTAGATTTCAAATATATAATTCCTATAAAAAATGAATGTCTATAACAAAGTTATTTTATTTCAAAATCTAAAATAAAAAATGGTTTTAAATGCTTCAAGTACACACAATTGACATTTCTGACATACAATAGCCAGGAGAGAGAGAGAGAGAGAGTAATTATGACGCGCGCCAGTAGAGGGAGAAATAATTTTGATGTGCGCGTGGAAAGGACTTTAATGAACAGATGTTGACATGCGGTGGGGTTGGATGGGAGAAGACCCTCAAAAGTGGACCGGCCAGTTAGATCCCAGTTAATTTTGGACATGGAACTGGACCTTGTTATTATATTTTTCGGTCCAATTGTTGGGCCCATAAAAGATGTGGCGGTTCTAGAACAGATTTTAACCTCTAAGTCTAGAAAAGAGGCATCTAGTTACTACTAAGGTAAGTCACTCTTTTTAATTACCATTAAGGTAAGTCACTCTTTTTTGGGGTTTAGGCACTTAGGGTATCATACGGTTTCATAGGGTCTTAGAAGTTTAGGCGCTTTCATATGGTTTTGAGGGTTTAGGCACTGTTCATTAGGCACTTTCATATAGTACTCTAGGATGCATTTTCCTATTATAGGGTTTTAATAGTTTAGGCACTTTCATAAGGTACCCTAGGATTTAGGCACTTTCATACGATTTTGAGAGAGAGAGAGAGAGAGAGAGAGAGAGAGAGAGAGAGAGAGAGAGAGAGAGAGAGAGAGAGAGAGAGAGAGAGAGATGTGGAACATCAAAAGGGGGCTGGAGTTTTCGGTGCATTCTAGAAGCCGGCTGGAGTTGGAGGTAGTTTGCCCTAAAATTGTGCTGGCTGGGAAATCCCCTGTTCTAGAACCCAATTGAAGCTGAAACATCGTCTCTCAACTACATGTGCAACAGTAGAAAATTAAGAAGTGGAGTTGTGGTTTTCTGCTACGGCCCAACTGAATTGGGATAAGTTTTTTGGGGTATTATATGTAGAGGGATAAGATAATAGGAGGTATTATACTTGGAGGACGACCCCACAGTGATGTGACTTTATGAAGGGGGGATTAAGTAGCACTTTTTTTTTTAATAGGCAGGGATTAAGTAGTACTTGGTTTGGATGATTTTAGTAATATGGGGGATTAAATAGTACTCCCTCCGTCCCTTTTTTAGTGTTTAACTTTTCATTTTGGGTTGTCCCTTAATAAGTGTCTGTTTAAAAAAGTTAGTGGGTAAAAGTTTATCCAATTACTGTTTTGACCTTTTGAAAAGTTAGTGGGTTAAGAGTTAATGGGTAAAAGTGAAGGATAATTTTGGAAAGTGGACGTAAAAGATGATGTGAAAAGTGTAAAGTGGAGGTAAAAGTTGATGTGAAATGTGTAATGTGTAATGATGATGTCTCTTTAATAAGTTGGATTTACGAAGTAACACACTTAAAAACAGACGGAGGGAGTACTTGGTTTGAATGGCAGTTTGTTTTGAATCTCAGCTACCAAGATTTGAACCTTTAACTTGAAGGCTAAGCGAAAAACTCCTAACCAACTCGCTAAGGTACACTTGGTGTTTGAATGGTAGTTGAAATGGGGACATAAGGTTGGGTAGTGTCACAAGTCAAAATTGCTCTTGTGCATGCCTATATTACATCATGTGCGTTTTTTTACTTATATTAAATACCAAACTTATTAATTTATTACACTCGTCAACAAATAAGCTATAATAACTAACCGAAATAATTTTTTTCAATAAAAAATTTATTAGATATGAAAACGTTTTTAAAATAATTTTGGAACATATCACCTAATATGTTTTAATTATTTTTAATATACATATTAATTTTTAAAAATTTAATGACCCCTCATTATTTCCAAAATTTCTCTTTATTTATTTTAAGTTTTAAATACTTGGGGTTCCAAAATTTTGCTTTGTTCATTTTAACTTTTTTTTTAGTTATCGAAAAATTCTTGGTCATTTCTTGAAATAATATCCAAAGATACTGAATTAACAAGGAAATGAAAGTGCAAAGACCAAAACGAAGATCTACCCAAAATAAAACAAGCATTTTTCAAAATTTTCTCATCGAATTAGTAGTTATTTGGTGCCAAAAAAAAAAAATTATGTGTGAAAGTACTTTATTTTTTTATCCGAAGAAAATTGCAAAGCCATTAAAAAAATGCCCACCAGCAACAGTACGTAGTAACAATGGAAGAATCAGAGTGGGGTCGGGGGGATTAAATGTGGGGAATTGGGGTGGGGCCGGGGGATTAAATGGGGCGGTATGGTCATTTTACTAGGGGTATTACGGGTAATTAATATGGACATTCCATGGCTGTCCATAAATAACATAGAGTTGTAGAGTGCATTTTGGTGCTCTTAGCCCGTGGCACTTGGGTGTTAGTAGAGGTGGCAATTTCAACCCAACCCATGAACCCACCCAAACCCACCCACTCAAAACCCAACCCAACCCACCTATATTTTAATATGGGTTATAATGGGTGAACCCAAATTAACCCATATATAGATGGGTTTACATGGGTTTAAAATGGGTTCAAAATGGGTTTCACCATTTTGAAGAGAGATACCCTAATATTCTTAATTCGTCATCTTTTCCAACTATTCGAAGATGTCTTGGAATTCTGGAGACAGAGTTGCATCTTCGTTCTCTCTCTTCGCTCATTTTGTTAATATTTGAGGAGGAATTTTTTTTATGCCAAGCGGGTATGAACGATGTGATGTCCTCTCGCGCACATTTAGTCATCTAAAAATGCAATCGACGGCCCGAATTCAAATATATTTTTCTTTTTCTTTTTTTTAAATATATCCGGCATTTTCAATCCGGGGTATCCGTTACATTTATGAATGGCCAGATGTAAGCGAGCTGACACCATGTGGTACCCGCTTGGCATTGAAATTTTTTCCCTATTTGAGAGTCCGATTTCAATTCGGATTTCCAAATTTCAGCCTTTGAACACATAGAATCGAGAACCTAGAGAGAGAGAGAGAGAGAGAGAGATTAGAGAGGAAATACAACAATGATAGTTTAATATAGTTCAATTTTTCTGGTTCATTGCAATTTGCACATTCGTTCAAATATGAGACAATTTCTCAGCTTATTGCAAGAAAAAAATCTTCATAGTTTCATTGAAAGAAAATGAACTTTCCCCCTCGTTAATTGCAAATATGGGGAAAAAAAAATTTAATCCCACTTTATAGGCCCACGAGCATCAATCTTCCTATTCTAAACACAAGATGGATAGATTTACAGTTCAATTACAAAATTGAACTGAAAATTTCTCGTTTTTTATGCAATGATGCAATAATGAGAAATTCCCATTGCTGATTCTCTCTCTCTCTCGTGAGAAATCCCCTCTCTTGGGTTGGGTTGGGTTGGATTGGGTTTGACTTGAACTATTTCAACCCAACCCATATTCAACCTATACACTATTGACCCATATTTAACCCATAACCCATATCAACTTGTCTAAACCCAACCCAACCCACCTATTTGCCACCTCTAGGTGTTAGTAATCTTGGTGCAGAATCTTAGATCTTCGGAATATGAACACCTTGACGGAGCATGTTACAATGTCGCTTTCCGAAAAGCTGTATTTGCTCTCACCGTCTGGTGTGCACCGGCTTGCAGCAAATCTGTTTCGAGGATGCAACAAAGCCCGATCTAATGACTTTCTGCCTTCATCTACACAAATGAAGGATGGATAGAATATCGAGCCAAAAAAGAAATCAAAAGAACTAAGAGAGTGTTAATTTCGTTTCTGTAGAGTAACATAGCAATAGTACAAGAAAGTCAACTAATAAGCGTGAGGGACAGTTTCTGGATTTTCTCTCTTGAATGGCTGTATTTTGGGCTCTATTTGTAGTCCCAGATGCACCCAATCGAATGGGCTTATACCTGTGTATCTGGAGCCGTTAAATTAGATCCCATGGTGCAGATTGCACATTTTCCGAACTTGTGCCATAACCGCTTACACCCAATCGGTTCACCCAAACAAGAGAGCCCAATGGCTGGGCTTCTAAAAGAACCTGTGTGACTCAGCCGCCACACATAAGCTACGTCAGCGCCACCTTACTGCCAAGTAGTGATAAGAAAGGATGCCCATAAGGTGCATCAAAGCACCACATTGTAGCCACACAGCCCATTGCCATGCTCATATATGGGTGAGTGAAGCACCGGCTTTGCCAGTTTGGTGCGCTATCAAATCGCCACATTGCAGCCAGACAGCCCACCGCCAAGCTCAGGCATGCACGCCATAATTGTCGATAGAGTCAAATAGGGATGGCAATTTCAACCGAACCAATCCATTTCCCGTTCCGTTCGGATTGAAGTTTCGGGATTTTTTTCGGGGATCGGATTGGATATGGAGGTAACATAGATATAAAAAAAATAAAATTGAGGATCGGGTTAGAGGTAGTTCTAGGGATGGGCACGGATCGGGGCCGGAGAGAACTATCTCCACCCCCGATCCCCAAACTCCTTACCCCATATCCATCCCTACCCGATCCCCAACGGGCTTTTTTTCATATTACTACTCCTTTTTTTCGGGAATCCAATCATATTTTAAAAAAATCATATTACTAGAAATTTAGAACCTCAGTTGCAAGTTAAATGCTAAAATCTCAGTTGCAAATTACTAGAATCCTAGTTACTAGTTACTAAAAAAATAGCAGCAGAAACAATCCCTGCATGTTCCCAAGAGTTTTACAACAGCAAGTAGCTACGAGGAAAAAAAAGACAATAACGAAGCACCGGCCACCGAGTATACGGGCAGCAAATGAAAAGTATCCAAAGAATAATACTAACTGCCATTAAGAGAAAACCCAAACATCATTAAAATTCAGTCCCAGATCACCCAAAACTAGTGTCATAATTAAAATTCAACTAGATTTCGACAAGATAGCAACAACTAAGGTCTCATTAGCACGATCAAGAGGACTGTACCACATAACATAAGCCCCTAGAGTGAGATATCAAGAGTGTGTGCAGCTGAAAAATGAAATACAGTGAAAGAAACAATATGCATAACTAAACCCTAACAATAATTACAATGAGACCCCGTGTGTTTGGAGAAAATTTAGCGTGGCCCCATATGTTTGGAGAAAATTTAGTGAGACCCCAAAGCTTCATAACTCATGAATAGACCCCCTATATTTTGGGGATTTGGGGGCGGGGTGGAGCAGGGCGGGGATGGATCAGGGCACAAGTTCAGGTTGGATTCGGAGCAGGGACATTCCTATCTCCACCCCCTACCTGATCCCCAAACAATTTAAAAAAAATTCTCATATCCTATCCAATCTATAAATAGATCTCCATATTGCCGATCCATTCAGATCGGGGATCAAATTAGATTCGAACAGGTCAAAGGAAATGGCCAACCTAGGCGGTTCCTCATGCCCCCGCCCCTTTACCAACTCCGTTCTACTTCTTAGAATAGATGAATGTATTCTCGGATACTTCCGCCACCCAACCAATGAATCATTAGGATTTGTTTTCAATAGAATTTCTGCATTCACGGATCCCATCATTCCCATCACTTCTTGTTTAATTGTTAGGTCTGCATTCGACAATGGAGCTCTTAATGAAATTTGTTCTTGAGTCAATCTTCTCAATCTTTATTGGCTCGAGTCTTTCGATTTTTTTGTTTGATTACATAAACAGATCCATTTCATTATGGATAAATAAGTTTTGATGCTTTATTACATCGCCTTTTATGAGATGACTCATAGACCTTACATATTGGAATTTTATATCATTGATATTCCTTTTCTCTATTTCTCTCCCCCTCTATCCACATCTTTTTTTTCTATATTTTGCTTCACAAATTAGAATCCAACTGTTATTTTTTTATTTTATGCAAAACACATTTCCGTTGCTACAATGATAGGATCAATATATCCTATCTTGACAGGTTTTTTGGATCCAGATATACAATTTTTTTTTTCAATGAAACTTGGCTAGATTATATAAAAAAAATTGACGAAACTTGGAGATGTGCCGGCACGGCACGGCACGGCATGAAGTTTGACACCTCTACCCGATCCACCTTGTTGCCATCCCTAGAGTTGGTCAATATATATAAGACCAGCTTCACTGTTTTGGTGCACCATAGGAGCGAAGCCACTCTAGAGTTAAACGAATAAAGTAAACTTAGTAGATGTGCTCCCATATAAAAGCCATTCAACCTTTTCCCATCTAAGCAATGTGGGATAGCCCCGAAACTCCAAACGAAGCTTTATCAAAGAGCAAGGAAGGTTTTAACGTAATAGTCAAAACAAACCCAACTATTTTGATAAATCCCAACAAGGAATCGTAATCATGTGGTAGAAGATATACTGTGTGTTGGGATTTTTTTTTCTCCAAAATAAATAAGTCATTATTTTGGGTGTGTTTTAAAATATTCATGTTCCTATATTAGTCTCTTTTTATTTGTGGAGAGTTGCAATCTTTTGTGTTTAAGCCTAAGAGTTGTGTTGATTAGTTTTTTTTGGGTAAATTAGTTGTGTTGATTAGTTTGTGGAGAGAAGTGACTTTTTATGCTAAAAGTTGTGTCTATTAGTTTTACACTAATAGATGTGTTGATTGGATGGAACCTAAAGGGTGCATGTGCCTTTTATATATACTAAAATGTGCCAATTTCCTAAACCAAGAGGTGCATCAATTTCCTCCGAAAAGTTGGCAGCATATGGTTGCATCTTTATGCCAACTGTTATGGCCAAATGGTTGCCAAATGGGATTGGTATGGGTGCCTTGTGAACAGGTGCTTCAAAGCCTATAAATAGGCTTAGTGCAAATCAATTGGTAACCAATTTCCGATCAGATTATCTCACAAAAAATTCGTCCACTCCTGTCCAAATTAATTGAGCACTTAATCTGTGTTTCGTTGCCTTGCAAGAAAAAAAACACAGTGATGCTTGATTTTCTTATTTTCACATGGCGAATATTCTCTTTGTTTTCTTTTGTGCAAACGCAGACAGAAAGAACTTTGAGTTCGGTTTCGTTGTATCTTGAAGGCAGATTTGCTATAACCCGGTGCACACCATTTGGTGGGGGCAAATACTGTCTTTAGGAAAGCGTTGTTTCAACGTGGCTCGAATTGTTTTTTGCGGAGCAGATTGGAGTAGCAGAGACGTCGCCATCATCATCAATTTTTTCGGGACCAGATTTCCAACGTTGTGTTGATGGACACATCATGGTTTTAAATGCCAACTAACAGCCAAACAGATATTTTGAGAAACTTGTTCCAGGAAAATTTATGTAAAGAGGTAGAAGATACATTGTGCTGATGGACACATCATGGTTTTAAATGCCAACTATTAGCCAAACAGATATTTTGAGAAACTTGTTCAATGAAAATTTATGTCTTTTCATAATTGTTGATAGAGTCAAAGTCTTTATAAGACTAGTTTTGCTAAATATATTTGTTGGATTAACAGGCATGACTAGTAGTAACGAAGTTGAGAAACTTGTTCAATGGAAAATTATGTCTTTAGATATTGTTGATAGAGTCAAAGTCTATATAAGACTTTACTATTCCATTTTCGAAATTTTGAATTTTCGTTGGAGTTTCTGTATGGAGAATGCATAGGCTTTATTGCAACCTAGGCATGATTTGCAAGAAAAGTAATTGTCCTTCGAAAGCAAATTGTTCGAATGTTCTGATACTTTCCTTTCTTATTGTTTTTTTAGTATACTGGTAGTTTTGTGATTTGCAAATCATTTCGTTAACTCGCGTACATAATTCGGGCTCAATGCTTGTTCTTGTGTTTGTAATTTCTATACATTAGTTTCGACCATCCAAAGAATCATTCGTCCAGTTAATTTTATTCAATTCGTTTACCGGTGAAATCCAACTCAAACACCTTTGTTACTTGTTTATTTAACTAGTTTAAACCGGACCGTTGATTGCCGAGCGGACGGCCATGATTGCTCACTACAGGGGTGTAGTGAGCTTACTCCACTACAAGCCCCCGAATCCAATTGGAGCCATCACATCTGAACAGCCTTTAGCTTGGGATAAGTATTAACACCAAGAAATACCTTTTCAAGTAGAATATAGCAGTTAGTTTTTTGTCAAATATTGTAGGCTGTTGGACAACCACATAAAATATCTTTGACATTAAAATATTGTGTGCGCTTGACTGATTTGTGGATGAGAATAAACCAGTACTTTTCCAAAACTAACTTGGCACATGGGAAGGTTCAAAGAACTTCATTTTTCTATAAAAAGCATTTCTAACAAATACCATAGTTACAACTTCTTCATTTGTGAAATTTGTTGAATCTCTTTGTTCTGCTAAAAAGGGTTGTGAACTGTGTAGGGGTGCCCTCATCCTGAGAGAGAGAGACCTCATCCTGAGAGAGAGAGAGAGAGAGAGAAAAAGAGATTGATTTAAGAATTTTTAGATGTTTCAAATCATCATCTTATTGTTGTGGCTAACCGCAACGGAAACAGTAGCAGATCATCCTGCAGCAAAGCCTGGTTGTCAGGAAAAATGTGGAAACATTGTCATCCCCTACCCCTTTGGAATTGGACCCAATTGCTACATTTCTGATAGTTTTGAAGTAACTTGCAACAACTCTCTCGATCCACCCAGACCTTTTATTAAAAGCGTCAATCTAGAAGTGCTGCGAATTTCATTAGAAAATTGGACTGTCCAAGTTAACAATCCAGTTATCACTGCCAATTGTTCCGGTAGAGCCAACGGTAGAGAAGTTAACTTGACAGGGACACCGTTTTCATACTCTGCCATCTACAATCGATTCACAGCCACGGGTTGTAACAACCTTGCACTAATAACCCACCAAGCAAACATTATAACCGGTTGCATGTTGATTTGCAACATTAATTCTTCAAGGGAAGCCAGTTGTTATGGGATCAACTGCTGCCAGACCACAATCCCGCATTCCCTCAGCTTTATTAACGCCTCCCTAGGAAGCCTTGATCCCAATAGCAATCAAGACAGTTGCAAGCATGCATTCATGGTTGACTACCATTGGTTTAGTGATAACAACATCTTGGCTGCAGGGGATATGGAATATGTTCCTGCTGTGCTGGATTGGCGGTAAGCCTCATCATTTAGCCCGTTGGCCCGAGGCCCGCTAGGCCCGCTGGGCTTAGCCCGAGCCCGCCAAGTGGGCGGGCTTACCCAGCCCGACGTTTCCATGGGCCGGGCTTGGGCCTAAGAATTTTAACTCCAACCCGCCCGCCCGTTGGCCCGCCCATGAGCCCAGCCCGTCGGCCCGAGAAAAAAGCCCGCCATGTAGCCCGGTTATGTTGATGCACCGTACACACTAGATTATTTTCTACCCATTTCCCACAGCATCAGATTTTCTGCTGTGAATCTGAATTCTGATTTTTGATGTTCACATCACATGTGAAAAAAAGTGAATAATTTAATCTCCCAAGGCATTAATGCAAGTTGGCAACGACTGTTTCAAGGAAAATGACCCATGCTTTGTCTTCTGATCCCACCCAAGCCTCCCCTATTTCAAGGAAAATGTCACCCACACCTGCTGATGGCCACAGTATTCCTATGTCATCCACGCCTGTTTCAAGGAAAATGTCCCCTGTTTCAAGGAAAATGTCACCCACGCCTGCTGCGTTTGCTGCCTCTAGGCCCTGGGGTTCATTGATTTGGAGGATGTTTGCTCAAATTGTTCATTTAGAAGTACTACTGGTGTTTGATCAAAAAAAAAAAAAAAAAGTACTACTGGTGTATTAGAAGTACTAGTTTCAATTATCCATTTAGAAGTACTACTGGTGTATTAGAAGTACTCTTAGTTGTTCATTTTACTTTGTACTACTACTGGTTTCAATTCTAGCATAAGTAATGGAAATAATTTTACAGTGAATAGAAATAATTTTTATTTAGCACAGTGAATAGAAATAATTTTACAGTGGTTTTGTTGACAGAAACATTTGGTTTTGGGCTTCCTATGTAACCAATAACATTACAAAAAAAAAAAAAAAAGGAAATAAAAATTTTGGCCCGCCCAAATGGCCCGGCCCAGCCCAGCCCGAAGGTTGGCCCGCCCGCCCGCCCTACTAGTATAAGTCCGTGGGCTGGGCCTGGGCTTTACCTTTTGAGAGATAGCCCGGCCCGCCCGGCCCGTTTAAAAAAATAAGCTCTAGAAGCCCGGCCCATGGGCGGGCTTGGGCTTGAAGTTCGCCGGCTGGGCCGGCCCGGCCCGGCCCGATGATGAGGCTTAATTGGCGGTATAATGCGACAAATACAAGCCTTCCAAGCTTATGTGGCGCTAATACTTACTTGGAGGACAGTGCTAATATATATCTCAGCTCACAATGCTATTGTGAAAAGGGCTATGAAGGGAACCCTTATCTTCCTGGTGGGTGTCAAGGTAAACTTTCTCTGTTTCTGGTCTTATTTGCAAAAATCAACCATGGAAAGCATATTTTCAAGAATGGTTAAATGTTTGCCTTATGGGTTTTCGTTGATTTGTCATGGCAGATATTGATGAGTGCAGCAATTCTACTCTCAAACATTGTGAAGGCATTTGCTTGAATACTCCTGGGGGCTAAAATTGCTGGAAACCGCCAAACAATGACAACTCTCGGACAAAAGTGATCATTGCAAGTAAGCTACTTCATCACTCAGTAGTTAGTTTAGAAGATGCATTTAAATTTCATATAAATAGAATTTGCGTATGTTAAATTGATTGCTTCTATGCATTTTGTACCAGAAAACATAATCTCACGGTCCTCATTCTGTCTCTACTATTTTGAACACACTGTCCCTCCCAGCGATTCAACATAATCTCCCGATTTTAGCAATCTTTGTTGAAAATTGAAAGGGACAAAGGAAAATGACGTTGGTACTTATTGATTAGGTTGTACCATATTAGCCCAAAAAACTTAGAAGCGGTTCAGATTACTAGGAATTCAACAAATTGAGAAACTCAGAGCTAGAAACACATCTAGCAAGGCACAGTTCGGGCTTTGTCCCAAGCTTGAAAAAGCATAATCCAATCTGTTCACTATTCAAAGCTAGATGCAAACAACAACTCTGTAACAAATTAAGTCAATCAAACATCATTAATTCAGTAAACAAGTAGCACTTTTCTTCAGCAAATAACAACAAATACTATTTGAAAAATACACAACAAGATTGTTTAATTTGATCAATAATGCTGCTCATGCCCGATTAACTTGATTTTATTGGAGGGTTGTGGCATCTAGCTCAAAACAGTGAATATTTCAGATTATGATTTTTTGAGTTCGAGACAAAACTAGAACTGGGGGCACCGTAGGACCCCTCAGTTTGAATTAAAAGATAAAGCTATGTTTCAAATCGGGTCCATTATGAATGCTGGGTTTTGTAGATGGGAAAAATGATTAAAAAAAAAAGATAGAAGCTCACCATCCAAGTAGAACAAAATCGGATACAGAAAATCACTGAGGAGTCTAACAAAGGATACAGGGCTAATCAAACTCGCCACTTATCGGAATCCACCGAAGGATAAGAGTGAACAAGAAGAATTGATCTTCTCACAAGCCAAAGGCCAATAACTTAAGCACTCAATCTGCCATTTCATTCATTAGCAAAGGATTAAATAGGAGTTGTTGGAACGTCCCTCTAAGCATAGAAAATACAAATTCCAACTTCCATGACTCTCAACTTAATAAACCAAATACTTTGACTACTAAAAACTAGAGAGACTCATACATATTCCATAAGAGCTTAAAAGAGACTTGGGAAATTGAAAAGTTGACGAAATGACTCTAAAAACTCTAACTAGAAAGTAACTAGATACGTAGGCTTCCAATTATTAGAAGAATAAAAAAAAGGACCCCCATCTTCATTATGCTCCTGTATCATTCTCCCTTGCTTGAAAAAAATTCTTCCTCTAATTTGAAAAGACAAACATGCAATAAAGTGTCAATTTTAATGCAGACATCCATCCAATCAGTCCATCGAGTTAAAATAAAGTGATCAATGATTAGCTTCTTTATGACCAATGAATAATGTGAATAAATGAAGCCCATTGGATAGAAAGGATCTTCATAATAGTGATTGTCCAAGAATTCATATTTTGCGGCTTTATCAGATTTTCTCTTGAATGTCCACATTCATCTCTTTAGTAATCTAAACACCATTGTTGTCTCGAGCACCTTCCACAAAGAGTACAACATCCTCGGCTTCATTTGGGTACTCATGAAATTTAGGAGGTGAACCGCAATTAACCTCTCGATCACTTTTTGTTTCATCTTTGACAACATCAAGAAAATCCCCTACGTCGCCTTCAATGAAAATTTTATCCCTGACTTCTTCATCAAAAGTTGGTAGGTGGTAGCTTTCCAAAACTACTGTTGGATCTAAAATATCATTTTTTTGTGAATGGCCACCCAAGATCATCATCATCCATAGCCATAATCAATCAAGAACTGAGCCAAAGCTAGGATACCAAATTGATGCTGGCTTTATTAGATGGGAAAGATGATAAAAAAGGGGGGGGGGGGGGGGGGGGGGGGGGGGCGTAAAAGCTCACCACCCAAGTAGAGCAAAATGGGATACAGAAAATCAACACCCAAGGAGTCTACCAAGAGATACATGGCTAATCAAACTCGCTAGCTACTTAGAATCGATCGAAGGATAAGAGTGAATAAGACGAATTGATCTTCTCACGAGCTAAAGGCTAATAACTTAAGACACTTAATCTGCCAGTGGTGAGCTTCTACCCTTTTTTTTTTTATCATCTTTTCCATCTACAAAACCCTCCATGAGTTTGGTATCAGAGCTCTTGGGTTTCATGGCTAGTAAAAGATCAACAATTCGCGAAGGAAATGATCGTCGTGTTGAAGTAGAGGGGTTAAAAGGACAAGTACGACATCTCAATGCAAGTCTAAAGAACATGAGTCTTATGCCAATGGTAATCCTCACCTTGATTCAAGGGAAGAAATTGTGTGGCCATTTACTAACAAAGAAAGTGCATTGGAAACCAAAGTTGATTGGTCTAAGCCGCCAATATATGATGAATACACCAAGGATGTGAACTTAATTGTTTCTACCAACTATGTACTAGATCCAGTACTCTCGAGAAGGTCAACTTTGGTTTTGATCAAACGAAAATGCAAAGATTGGGATTGGATGGAGGAATCAATTGTTGTCGGACCGCTTTTTCACCATCTCTCCTAAAACCAATTGGTTTTAAGAAGGGCATCAATTAAGTCCTTTATGGCATTCGACATAGCATCCACAAGTCTACTTTAGAGGGGTCGCAGGGTGTGGCATTGTGTAACCAAATCCATGGGGGCACTCTGGGCCCAACATTTGAACAACATACCAAGGTTTTTGATACTTATGGTATCATTCATGGGATGGAATGTGACCTCATCATGGACTCAGGAAGTCAAACCAATTTTATTGCTGAATCTCTAGTTACTTCCTTGAACTTGCTAACTGAATATCTTGCTTAGCTTTATTATGGGTGAGTCGGGAGTATAAAACTCAAGTAACCACGAGATGCTTAGTGGAATTCTTTATTGGCCACAAATATTACGCCACGATTTGGTGTGATGCGCTTCCAATGGATATATGTCATACTTTGTTGGGATGACTGTGGCAATGGGATTACAAAGTTTTATATTTGGGTTGTGGAAATGCTTACGAGTCAAAAGTGGATGGGAAACCCGTAAAGTTGTCTCCAAAAGTCGAGAAGATGAAGCAAGAGAAACTTTCACTGATTGAGAAATAAGGCATTAGAAGGCAAAAGAGAGGAAATTATGAAGCAATTGATGAAGACTCGAGGGTGCATCTTTTCCAACCACGGGAGTTCGACACCGAAGTTTCCAAAACTTACGTTCCCAAAAATCAAGTTGGCTGCTAGCATTCTATCTTTTGAAATTCTTTTGAATCATTTGAGTTCTTTTCAATTTCCTAAGTGTCTTTTAAGTTCTCAAGAGTCTATCTAGTTAGTTGTAGTCAAAACTCTTTTTTTTATTAAGTTTTAGCTTTGAAAATATATGTTTTATTCTTCCTACGTTTGGAAAGATGTTCCAACAACTCCTATTTAATCCTTTGCTAATGAATGAAATGGCAGACTGAGTGTTTAAGTTATTAGCTTTTGGCTTATGAGAAGATCAATTCTTCTCGTTCACTCTTATCCTTCGATGGATTCCGATAGGTGACGAGTTTGATTAGCCCTATATCGATCCCTTGTTAGACTCCTCGGGTGGTGATTTTCTGTATCCATTTTTGTTCTAATTGGGTGGCGGGCTTCTACCTTTATTTTATCATCTTTCCCATCTACAAAACCCGGCATCAATTACTAAACCCAAGTTGAAACAATGGTTCGGACTCTTATATATTCCATGGTGGTTGATAATTTGTTTTATGTAATACAAGTATGGCTGCTAGAACCAAGATAAAACCCAAAAATGCTCTATGTCCATCAACTTCCTTATTTGGAGTAAGATAGACTTTCTCTGATTAGTTCAACAGTCGTGTTTAATTTTTCCTTCTATTTGTTGTGAACCAATTGATGGGATTATACTTTTGAGGAGCATGACTAAGTTGTAGATAAGCAAAAACTAAATGACTATTAGCATGAAATGAAACATTACTATATCTTTCTTCACATTTGGCAGGTACATGCTCAGGTCTTGGAGTGTTACTTCTACTTATTTGTTCCTGGCTGTTGTGGCAAGAAGTTAATAAAAGAAAGGAAGCCAAGCTCAGGGAAAAGTTCTTCAAACGAAATGGTGGTTTGTTATTACCTCAACAGTTATCATCACACAAAGGTACTTTTGAGACAACCAAGTTATTCACATCGAAGGAATTGGAAAAGGCGACAGACAATTACAATGCTAATCGAATCCTCGGCCAGGGAGGCCAAGGGACTGTTTACAAAGGGATGTTAACTGATGGAAGAATTGTAGCGATTAAAAAGTCAAAAGTATTGGATGACGGCAAACTTGAGCAGTTTATCAATGAGGTGGTCATCTTATCCCAAATAAACCACAGAAATGTTGTCAAGTTATTTGGATGTTGTTTGGAGACAGAAGTTCCTATGCTAGTTTATGAATTCGTCCATAATGGAACCCTTTTCCACTATATCCATGACCAAAATGAAGAGTTCCCTCTTACATGGGATTTGCGATTAAGAATTGTCACAGAAATTGCAGGAGCTCTATCATATCTTCACTCAGCAGCTTCCATAGCCATCTACCATCAGGACATCAAGTCCACTAACATACTATTGGATGAAAAATTTAGAGCAAAAGTCTCCGATTTTGGCATTTCAAGGTCAATTTCTGTTGATAAAACTCACTTGACTACAGCAGTGCAGGGTACTTTTGGCTACTTGGATCCGGAGTACTTTCAGTCAAGCCAATTCACAGAAAAGAGTGATGTTTATAGTTTTGGAGTTGTACTTGTTGAGCTCCTTACTGGAAAAAGGCCGATTATGTCAGCCAAGTCTAATGAAGGGGGAAGCCTAACAGCATACTTCCTAATGACAATGAAGGAGAACCGGTTGTGTGACATTCTGGATGCTCGAGTTGTGAAAGAGGGTGGGAAAGAAGCAATTTGGGCAGTAGCTACTATTGCTGAAAGATGTTTGCAATTAAATGGAAGTAGCAGACCAACAATGAAAGAGGTTTTAATGGAGTTGGATGGGATCAGAATGTCAAATGGGGCATCTGTTGCAAGTAAACAAAGTTGTCAAGACGTTGAGTACACGACAGATGATTTGCTTACTGGACCTTGGGAGGCTGCTTCTACTTCAACAGGTTCATTTTATTCTACTGGTGTATATCCAACCTCCATTGTTTGAAGAAACCTCTTGCTTGGGAACAATATTGTTGATGTCCTTTGTAGTACATTGAGTAATTCATAGGACGTGGATTGAGTTATGTGTTGAGGTGTTTTGTAGTGTACAATCTAAGGTACAAAACGGTCTTTGTGAGAAATAATTCAAATTCTAGTTAGTAAATAAATGTCTCTCTGTTACGGTTTGTAAAGCGTGCAACTGAATATATGCTTCTTTGGGAGATTTTAGCGTTGTTATGCTATGATTATAGTTGATATGTAAATCTCTTATTTTTTTTTTTTTGTTTCTATAACTATTCTTCTTGTGTCCTGGAACCATCTTTGTATTACAAAACCAGACAAATAAGAATCATTGAAATTTGGAATTTTCTGGACAAGCTGTAGAACGCTAGGAGGAACAGAGGAACTTTCCGCATTTTATGCAGCCTATGATGTCTGTTTAGCAAACTTTCCTGTTTTCATTTCTTCAACGTGCTTTAGGGTCATTGTCGATAATCTGACTGCTCCAATGCTTTTTGTCTTGACTATAAACAGTCATACTATCAGAAATCACTCAAGTGCACACAATATTTGGTTCCGTGAAATTACGTAGTGAACTCACTAGAAAAAGTTGAATATGGGAAATGGGAATGATTTTTATATATATATATAGGCAAAGCTTCTCCTCCGGACATCGGGAGTCCCGACCTTCGGGATCCGAGCATTTTTTTGACAATCCGATCTGTCCAATGTGTTCAGAAGTAACAGTTTTTGT
The DNA here is from genome assembly GCA_020921065.1 of Vaccinium darrowii. Taxonomy (NCBI): domain Eukaryota; kingdom Viridiplantae; phylum Streptophyta; class Magnoliopsida; order Ericales; family Ericaceae; genus Vaccinium; species Vaccinium darrowii. The sequence goes on from CM037160.1 coordinate 27,577,554, forward strand.
GAAAAACTGCTTGGATCAAGCCCTTCCCTGCATTTTTTTTTTGAAGATTTCCCGCGTGGACCCTTGAAAACACCTTCTGAACACATTGGACGGATCGGATTTTCCAAAAACAATTTGCAAAACAAAAAAAATACATTTTTCCTTATTCTCGGGAGGTCCGGACTAGAATTGTGGGACCACAATTTGCAAAAAACAGATGTTGGCTGAATAAAGAATATTATCGGTTACAAGAAGGGGAACATAAATGAGTATTTTCATTTGCATTTTCTCTCACATAGGGTTGACAGACAAAACATACAGTTGACTGCATTTTTGTGCTCTGAGCCAAAATAACATATGTATAAATATTATACATTTGTTCCTAGTCATTCTTTTCAATGCTGTTTATTAATTCTATTGCATAATAGCAGTATTTTCTAAGTTTAGCATTTCAGTATATATGGTAGAGGAGTTCCTATGAAATGAAGTTTTTGTATTTGTTATTTAACTTATTAATTTGGTTGTGTGCTTGTATTTCTCCCCCTTTACTTAGCCTTACATCTCATGGGTTGAATTTGAAATTTGTTGACAATTTACTACAGATATGTAAAACAATTGCAACAATAGAATTGATTTTTGTTTTGTTGGTTCATGGTTCTTTTGTATACTTTTACCTTTTCCTTAATTCCTTTCCCCATATAAATTCGTCCTTCAAAGACAGCCGTGTAGTTGAACATGATGAGAGTCAAAATTAGCGTTTGTCAATGTTGCCCAAACATCAATTTGGAGAGTTCACTTTGTTGGAGTTATCATTTGTATTGGCAGAGGCAGATGATTGTTCACGTAATTGTTTCATGCTGCGTTTTAGTACGTGTTGATCATTCCACCAGAATTTGGTTTGGATTAGGCATCTCTTCACTCCACCATATTGTGGAATGAACAGTGGTGTTGGATCCTTGGGTTTCACTGAGGATTTGTTTACAACGAGAGGATTTGTTTATTTGCTACCCTTGATAAGTATGATCATCAATTGAAGCTACATGAAAATAGACAACAGATGCGATCTAAATCTTTCAAGAAAAATATGCAGTCTGGCATTTTCGCTTAATGCACAAATGACAATTCTGGACAATGACTCAAAAGATGGGTGGTCATGGTTGTGTCCAATAAGGAGCATTCCGTGCATATGTTGGGAGACACTGTATTTTTCATGCACGAAGCTGTTTAGAATTAAATCCCCATTTATGCAGAGCCTATAGTGTATCTTCGGCAAACAACCTTATTTTCTTTTCTTCGACGCGTTTCAGGGTTAATTTTCATAATCTGATTGCTTCAAAGTTAATCTTGATTATAAACAATTGTATCATCATAAATCACTCAAGTGCACATAATATTTGGATCCACGAGCTCATTGAGTGAACTCATAGGAAAAAGTTGAATGTGGGAAATGGGAATGATTTATAATATGGTTGGTTGACTAGAAAAATTGGAGTAAAATGATAGATGTTGCCTGAATAAAGAATATTATAGGTTACTACAAAGTGGAATTCTTTCTGTTTATACCTAAATTTAGCATTTTATAGAGCCATTGCATAAATAGCTAAAAATATTTAATTTGGCCCGTTGCTAGCCCAAAATAGGTGGAAGGTTAGGCCCACATTGAACCAAATTGGGCCAAGTTGGGTTTGAAATTAATGGGCCACATTAATTAATCGGGAAATGACAGGCCGGTCCTATTTTTGGGATTTTGTTCCATCCAAGCACTTTAATGTGTTTCAATTCCGTAGAAACCCACTCTACACGCGCGCGAAATCCCAGACCCACTCACTCTCTCTCTTCCGTGCCTACACGCGCGCGACCCTAGACCCACTCACTCTCTTTCTTCCGTCCTTTTCTACTTTCTCTCTCCCTCTCTCTATATATATATCCTGACACACTTCAAATCCACTACTTTCCCTAACAAGACCATACTACCTACACGGCAGCACATGTGCCACTTTTCTGACATTGACTTTCTCTCTCTCTCTCTCTCTCTCTCTCTCTCTCTCTATTCGTCCTTTTCTCTCTCTCTCTCTCTCTCTCTCCCTCTCCCCCTTTTTTTATTTTAAATTTAAATTAAAATAACTTTTATTATACATGTTTATTTTTATAAAAATTATATATTTGAAATCTACTCGATGAGATCTTTCTAACAAGATCCATTGCGAATATGAAATTTTATACGTGTAAAAAAAGTTTTTTTTTTTATACCCGTTCATTAAGATTTCATAATTCACATACCTGAATTGCAAAATTCACACATCATAAGTCACTCTCCAACATACAAAATCCACACCTCAACAAGAAAGTGTGCTATTAATGGTGTGAATTGTTGCAGGGGTGTTAATTGTGTGTTATTGGAGGTGTGAATTGTTACAAAGGGTGTGAATTGTAAGCTATTTTGGTCATGTGAATTGTTGCATGTGTGTGAATCGTGTGAATTTGCAGGTTGTGAATTATTTAGAAGAAGTGTGAATTCTGCATTAAGGGTGTGAATTCTTTTTTTGGGGGATGTGAATTTTGTATTTTGGAGACTGAGTTGTGATGTGTGTGAATTTTGCATTTAAAGTCTGTGAATTCTTTCATTTTGGAAGGTGTGAATTGTTTAGAAAGGGTGTAAATTAGTATTAATTAATGGGTATAAAACAACTCTTTTTTACATGTAAAAAATTTCATATTCAAATGAGATCTTATTTGAAAGATCTCATCAAGTATATTCCAAATATATAATTTTTATAAAAAATAATCGTGTATAATAAAAGCTATTTTATTTTAAAATAAAATATAATGTGAGAGAGAGAGAGAGAGAGGGGCATGGATTTACTGCCGAAAAGTACCAAGTAAAGAACTTTTAGGATTTTTCTTTAATTTTCTCTTCATCATTTAGTATTTTTCTCTTTTTGTCTTCATCACTTTTTTACTAACCAAACCAACTGCCAATACGTAATGAGAGAGAGAGAGTGAGAGTGACAGTACTAGACTCACGTGACTACTTGCCTGACTACACGCATGAGAGAGAGAGGGAGAGACGACACTTACACGCCTCACGCCTACAACCGCCTACAAGGCTGACGCCTACTTGGTGTGACAGCTGTATTTATTTGCTTCCGCGCGTAGACATGGGTTTAAGGGAAACGTGTCTGACATGAACTGGGCTTGGAAGGAAAACTATTGACAAAATAGGGCCGGCCAGTAAGAAGCCCCACATTAATTGGTCACAAGGCCCAATTAATTTTGGACGTGGAACTTGGTCTATTATTATATTTTTTAGTCCAATTGTTTGGCCCATAAAAGATGTGGCGGTTTTTTGGAGCGATCTTCTAGAACCCAATTGGAGCCGAATCATCATCCCACGACTACACGTGCGGGGAGAAAATTGAGTACTGGAGTTGTAGTTTTCCATGTTCTTAGTCTGTGATTTAAACGTCCGAGAATTGCCTCAATGGAGGGAAGAAATGTAAACTTAATTTACAGGATCTAGAACTATCATGGTTTTTTCACAAACATAAAACATACTGCGGAAATTTAAGTACATGATTAGGATTAACCAACCGTGATCCATGCCGAAAAGCTAGGTGTGTAGATCCGACCGTGATTAAGAGCAAAGCTCTTAGGAGAAACAGGTTTCTCTCTCTTGACCCTCTATCCTTATAAATTCAGACTATCTTACTTAGATGGGGTAAGTCTGTATTTTTCTGTCATAGGTAGAGAGAGGACCTCCTCCTCTTAATATAGCATAAGCCTCATCAACCCATCATGATGAGGAGTGGTGGATGACCTGTACAACACTCATCCCATCTTGCATTATTGGATTACATGTCATGTGGGTCTCATTTATTAATTATCATGTGGGTCACATGTTGCAGGGAATATTTCTTACAAGAAATTCAAACATTGGACATTTGGCAATTCCATAGGAAGGTGGGAAAGCCTACTGGGAGCATAACCTCCAACATCAAGAGACAAAGAAAGAAAAAAAAAATAAAAAAATGGAAACATAGGACATCTGGCAACATTGCAAGATGGCGGGAAATCTGATTTAGACCTGGAGCAGTTGGATTTTTCATCTATAAATAAGAGAATGGAAGACAAAAAAAAAAAAAAAGAGTTCCAACACCAACAAACCCAGCGCTTATCCAATTTATCCTTACTTTCCAGCAAAATACTGTATCATTTTCGTTCCATTTCACTCAATCAGTTGAGTAAATGTTTTATCTTTTTTAGCTAGCCTAGTGTATCTTTACATTCTCGTGTAGTCAATCAATTCCTTTACTCTGATTTAGTGGAATTCAATTAGCTTTTAGTTGTTCTCTTGTTCTTACGCGGTTGAGAAATTATTAAGTTCTCGCACGTTAGGCAAACCACGAACCATCATTCAATCTCACCCTTAGGGGGCCAACACAATCACAACGCTTAGAAGTCAAGATCAAGGCACGCAGGCCTTAACGCAATTTGGATTGTCTCACAGTCCTGGCACGCCATCTACACTACATACGTGCTCGTGGTATTTTTCGAGAGAAACACTTTCACATCAGGTTGACGGATAAAACATAAAGCTGTAGAGTGCATTTTCGTGCTCTTTGCCCATGGCACTTGGGTGTAAGTAATGTTGGTGCAGATTTTTAGATCTTTGGAATATGAAGACCTCAATGGAACTTGCTTCGAGACACGTTACAATGTCACTTGTCGAAATATGAAGGAGGCTCAAAATAGCAGAAACCCAGATCCAGCAATAGCACAAGTAGAAGACCATAAGCAATAGCATTTTTCAAAAACATCCCAAGCCAAATAGTTGGCCCAAAGCATTAGAAACCTAGAAATCCAACAATATGAAGAGTGCCAACATTAAGAAGCAAGTAGAAGCACTAAATAGCAGCCAATAGAATAAGAGATAGGACCCCATTTTGTTCTTACCCAAAAGCCAACTCTGAGCTTAAATACTCCAGCAGTACTAACTAGACAGGGCCAAAATTCTCAATTGAAATTTGTTTCTTGTATTCTAGAGGGGCCAAAGAACACCTAGAGGTACGCAGACCCATATTTTCTTGTGGCTGGGCTTAATCTTAACAATCTTCCACCATATAAACAAATTGGGTAGAACCCATTGAATGCCCCTCCAAACTAAAACTTCACACTAGACATCCCAATCTGAAGAGCAATGCAAAATTAAATGAACCAAAGATTCATCTTGATTTTGTATTACACCCAAATTGAACAAAAGCAATTTAGTTTAGACCCTGTTTGAGTTGGAACTAGAGTTTCCTCTTCCTAATGGAACAGCCTTCTTCTAAATTGAAACTCCCGTAGAATAATTCAACTATATACGTAATCAATCTTTCACAAGTAAAAAATTCTTGTTGCCACCAGTGATCCAAATTGTGGTGATACCACCAGCACTACCATCAACATCAACCTCCAAGTATTATGTCCTGCAATTCTCCAATTAGAATACACAAAACACAGCTGCTACAAATTTTTGCTTCGACGCCATGTCCAACTATTTCTATTTCAATAACTTTGTAACTTCCTCATAATCTCCTAAAAGCCCAAGACCCTTACATATTCCAAGAGAGGATCTTCAATTGGGCTCGAGCACACCCCGACAATGACTTATGATTTAACAAGGATAAGCCGACATATTGGCCCACAAGGTTGCTCTCTCTACATCCTGAACTTCTATTTCTACGATCTTACTGATTACCTCATCCTCTGGACCATTATAATCATTGCCCAGCAAATTATCTAAGGCCCACACAGCTTGGGTCATTCAAAAGAATCCAATTTCTGTTTTCTATCCCTTCTGTTGAAACAGAAAGAGCTACAACAGCTGTAGCTGAGCGGAATGCAACATACTTTTGTTTTTTTGGGATTATTACCTCTAGGTCTAGAAAAGAGATGTCTAATACCACTAAGGTAAGTCACTTTTTTTAATTACCATTTGTAGGAAAAACTTGGTTTTTATCCATTTTTAATTAATTATTAAAGTGGGTCCCACACGTCCACGTGGCCGGACCCACATACCGTTGTGTTCGTCTTAGCTAGGAGATTAAGATCGAACCCTAGGTTGGATAAAATCAAGTTAAGGTGAATGAGAAATTGACCATGAAAGTGCCTACATGAACATTGGTAGAAGGGAGAAAATATGTTGTCCCACATTGGTGAAGCACAACAAATTCATTGGGTATATGTACCCCAAGTTGGGCATTAAGGGTTGGCCCTTCGGGTCATTACAACTTTTGTTGGGGGAGAAGGCATGGAAAAAGTGGGCTTTGGTCCATATAACACATGTGCGTGCCGCCGCCACCGACCGAACCGACCTGGGCGGGGTTGGGTTGGGTCATTAGATGAAATGGGCTAGGCCCAAGTCATTTATTACTTTTTACAGACCCAACATGTTGTTTTTATTTTCTTCTCTTTACCGAAACAGTGTGTCCCAACCGAAATATCTTTTCCATTTCCCGTGCGTCTATTCACAAACAGTCATCAGACATGACTGTTGCGTCCGTTCCGAACAACAACACTTTATCGTTTCGTACCTTTCCGTTCAGGTGCCTATTTATCTATAAATAGGACCCTCCTCCTCTCATGCATTTGACGTTTTCACTCTGCATCCATTCTTCACTTACTGCATAACATATTCTGAGAGTTCTGCGTGGTTTTCTGGTTCGCTTACTGATCAGATTGTAGTGCTGCTTCTAACCAGTGAAAGTCGGGTATTCCAAGGAGGCAAACGCCCAAGTTTCTCCATCAGCACCATAGTGGAGGGTGAATTTGCCTTAAGGATAGGGTATTTTGATACTCGCCTCGATTCGAATCGTCTCTTGCCAATTTCCGATGTACTGAAATTGGCCCGGTAAGTTTTCTGATTATTTTTAATTTTTGTTTTTGTCTTTATTTTCAGTGTTTTTGCAACCGAGTTTCCAACAATCTTAAGGCAAATTCTTTTTCTTTTGAACTCGGTTTTTAATTTTTCTGGAAAATTTGTTGACAACAATTTTTCTTAGTTTGTGTTTGCTTGTGTCATATGATTTGTTGTTTAAATTACTTCGGTAAAATTGTTTTCAAAACCAATCAGTTGGGGCAGTGGGTTTGACATTGAGTGTCGACTTTTTCCACAGTCTAAAGGAACATAATTTTTGGTTCTAAGGCCTAAAGGTTTTGGGTACCTTTTGTTTTGGTTTTTTTCTTGTGTTGGATCCACTTTATTGTCAACACCAGTGGGTCTTTTGTTTGAAAAAATTTATTTTCGAACAATCTGTTCCTTCTTTGTTAGCAATTGTATTTTGTTTTCTTTATCACATGTAGTTTTAGAAGTTTGGAATTTTATCCATGTTAAATTCTTAAGACTTGTACTTTAGCCTTTTAAAAATAATTTAAATACATGGCGTTGCTTTCCATTAAAAGTGATCAGTATACATACTCTGTTACTTTCAATAGGCTATAGAACTTTAATTTAGTTGGCTATTGGTTTTTCAATCTGTTTTTGGGTACTTGAGTTTTTATATTCATAATTACTGTTTCACTTTGACATTACTCTGTTAGTGTTCTGGGATTTTTATATTCTGGTTTTATTTGGTTAGTGTAACATTGATACTTAAATTGTGTCAATTTTCTGTTTGTGCAACAAAAATGACTACCGATACCTCAAATTGGTGATGTTCCACCCACTCCTCCTCCCGTTATTCCTACTGCAATTGTTGCTCCGGTTCCGACTCCGGCCGTGGTGCGATTGAGTCATGTTGAAAAACCGGAAAAGTTCAATGGAGTGGACTTCAAAAGGTGGCAAATGAAAATGTTTTTCTACCTTACAACTCTCTGCTTGGCAAAGTTCTTATCTGTAGATGCCCCCATTGTCGCGGAGAATGAGACGGATGCTCAAGTTCGCATTGCTTTCGATGAATGGAAGAACTCTGACTTTCTCTGCCGCAACTACATACTCAACGGTTTGAACAATGCACTGTACAACGTCTATTGTATGGCTAAAACTGCTAAAGAACTCTAGCTTACCTTGGAGAAGAAGTATGTAGCTGAAGACGCTGGACTGAAGAAGTTTATTGTGGGGAGGTTCTTGGATTTCAAGATGGTTGACTCAAAGTCCGTATTGGATCAAGTCCAAGAACTCCAGGTTCTACTTCATGAGATTCATACCGAAAGGATGATTTTGTGTGAATCATTCCTAGTGGCTACCATCATTTGGAAACTGCCACCTCTCTGGAAGGATTTCAAGAAGCAAATGAAACATAAGCATAAGGAGATGACTTTGGAAGATCTGATCACGCGTCTGAGAATGGAAGAGAACACTCTGAATTTGGAGAAGAAGACTGTGAATCAGTTTGCGGCTAAGGCTAACATGGTTGAGCAAGACGGCAAGGCTAGCAAATAGAAAAACAACAACAAGAGGAAGAAACCGGACAAAGGTATTAATCTCGGTCCGCGAGGTGGTGTGGGCAAAAAGGCTAAGTTCGAGGGAAAGCACAAATTCACCAGAAAGTGCTTTGTTTGCGACAAACAAGGCCATAAGGCTGCTGAATGTCACAGCAAGAAACAAGCACAAGCCAACATGACTGAAATGGAGGCTCTCTTTGATGGTGTTAAAGAACTAAGTCTCTCAACTATGGTTTCTGAAGTCAACTTTGTGGGTTCTAATCCCAAGGAGTGGTATGTGGACACTTGCGCAACTCACCATTTGTGCGCAGATAAGAAGATGTTCACCACCTATAAAACGGTGAGTTTTGGCGAACAACTCTTCATGGTTTTGGCGAACAACTCCTCGACTTCCAAGGTTGAAGGACTTGGAAATGTGGTTCTGAAAATGACTTCCGGAAAAGATTTGACTCTCAAGGATGTGATGCATGTGCTGGAGATTCGCAAGAATCTGATTTCTGGCTCACTTTTGGTAAAAAATGGTTTTGGGTTGAACTTCTAGGATGATAAGGTTGTGCTGAAAAAACAGAGTGTGTATGTGGGGAGGGGATACATGGTTAACGGACTGTTTAAGATGAATGTTCTGACTAAGGTTCTGGCCTCTCTGGGTGTGACTAAGGTTCCGGCCTCTCCGGGTATCAATGAAATGAACACAACTTCTGCTTATATGATTGAGTTCTCTAAATTATGGCATGGTAGATTAGGACATGTTAATTATAGTATTTTGAAACATTTAATTGACTTATAAAGTATTCCAAAATTTAGTGTAAACTCTGATCATAAATGTGAAGTGTGTGTAGAAGCGAAAATGACAAGGGAATCTTTTCAAATGGTTGAAAGAAGTACTGAACCGCTCGGTTTAATTCATACAGATTTGTGTGACTTAAAGTTTGTTGAAACTAGCGGTGGGAATAAGTATTTTATTACTTTCATTGACGATTGCACAAGATATTGTTATGTTTATCTACTTAAAACTAAGAGTGAGGCCATAGAAAAATTTATCCACTACAAGGTAAAAGCAGAAAATCAACTTGGCAAAAAGATCAAATTGGTTAGAAGTGATCGAGGTGGTGAATATGAAGCACCATTTGATGAATTTTGTGCCCAACATGAGATCATTCACCAAACGACTGCTCCTTATACACCACAACAAAACGGAGTTGCTGAACGAAAGAACAGAACTCTAAAAGAGATGATGAATGCTAGGTTGATTAGTTCAGGATTACCATAGTATTTGTGGGGGGACGCTGTTCTCTCCTCTAATTATATTCTAAACAAAATCCCACACAAGAAAACAAAAGTTACACCATATGAATTATGGAAAGGTATCAAACCTTCCTATAAATACTTGAAAATGTGGGGGTGTTTGGCCAAAGTAGCAGTTCCCAGTCCTAAGATGGTTAAGATAGGACCTAAAACCGTTAATTGTGTCTTCATTGGTTATGCTTATAATAGCAGTGCATATCTTTTTCTTGTCTATGAGTCAGAAATTCCTGATATCCATCCTAATACATTTATGAAATCCAGGAATGCAAAATTCTTTGAAGATGTGTTTCTATTTAGGGATAATAGAGTCCCTAGGCCAATTCTAGAAACTAAGCCTATTCAGGAATCTGATGATATGGACATTGATATTGATTCAATTCCTGAAGAAAATCATGATGATATTGATGGGCCTCGTCGTAGTAAAAGGGCTAGAAGTTCGACGTCTTTTGGACCAGACTTCCTAACATATGTGTTAGAAGCTGAACCTCAGACTTATCAAGAGGCGATGTCATCATCAGAGACTCCTTTATGGAAAGAAGCCATAAAGAGTGAAATTGAGTCCATACTGCAAAATCATACTTGGGAACTCACGGATCTTCCTAGAGGTTGCAAACCACTAGGATACAAGTGGATATTCAAACGGAAGACGAAAGCAGATGGGTCAATTGACAAGTACAAGGCGAGACTTGTAGTCAAAGGTTATAGACAAATGGAGAGTCTAGACTACTTTGACACTTATTCTCCTGTTACACGTATAACATCTATAAGAATGTTAATTGCCTTTGCGGCTTTAAACAATCTTGAGATTCATCAAATGGATGTAAAAACCACCTTCCTGAATGGTGATCTTGATGAGGAGATTTACATGGAACAACCTAAAGGGTTTAAGGTTCCAAGACAAGAGGGCAAAGTGTGCAAACTTGTCAAATCATTATATGGTTTAAAACAGGCTCCAAAGCAGTGGCATTAGAAGTTTGACAATGTCATGATCTCAAGTGGTTTTCAGATCAATGAATGTGACAAATGCGTGTATGTCAAATATAGCGGTAATAACTGTCATTGTTTGCATATATGTAGATGATATGCTCATTCTTGGAAGCAATAATGAGATCATAAAATCTACAAAGAATATGTTGAATTCCAAATTTGACATGAAGGATATGGGCTTGGCTGATGTCATCCTAGAAGTCAAGATTATTAGAAGTCCTGAGGAAATATCTTGTCTCAAAAACACAATGTTGAGAAAATACTAGAGAAGTTTAATGGGGAAGACGTCAATACAGCCAAAACACCAGTAGACTTAACTTTGCATATATACAAGCATACTGGTCAAAGTGTTAACCAATTGGGATATGCACGGATTATAGGCAGTCTAATGTACTTGATGAATTGTACAAGGCCGGACATAGCTTACTCTGTTAGCAAACTGAGTCGATATACGAGCAATCCTGGGAAGCATCATTGGACGGCAATAATCAGGGTGCTTAGATATCTAAGGCATACCATTGATTCTGGACTGCACTATACTCGGTATCCAGCAATACTAGAAGGATATAGTGATGCAAAGTGGATATTCGACACTATTGACTCAAAATCCACAAGTGGATATGTGTTTACATTAGCTGGTGGAGCTGTCTCTTGGAAATCCACCAAGCAAACGTGCATTGCACGATCCACAATGGAATCTGAGTTTATAGCTTTAGATCAAGCTGGTAAGGAAGCTGAGTGGCTTTGTCACTTCTTGGAGGATATTCCAAATTGGTCTAAACCTGCGCCGCCAATCCGCATACACTGTGATAGTCAGTCAACAATTGGCAGAGCTCAGAATTGCATGTATAATGGGAAGTCTTGACACATACGTCGACGACATAATACCGTTAGACAACTACTCTCCAATGGAATTATTGTAATTGATTATGTAAAATAAAAAGATAATATCGCGGATCCACTAAACAAAGGGTTATCAAGTGAGTTAGTTGTTAGATCATCGAGGGGAATGGAGCTCAAGACCATAACTTAAAAGCCTCTATAACGGCAACCCAACCTAGCTGACTGGAGATCCCAAGATCTAGGTTCAACGGGACAACCGAGTTATATGAGACATAGGAGAATCATTGTGGAGACTATGTCTCTATCCATTCCTATGATGCAACAGTGATGCCTGCAGCGTAAAAGGTTAGGCAATGTCTTTAATGATTCTTAAACCTAGGTAATCCAAGTAGGGTATAGTAGGATACTCTTATTGAGAATCACCAATGTGGATGTTGAAGGGGCCGCTTCTATGAGAATGTCACGGGCAGAATTCTCTACAAAACATTCATGAAGACCAGGAATGTCTCAGGGCTGTAATGAGCACAACTGTAAGAACCAAACTACGTTTGGAATGATCCTGTGTGTTGACTATTGTCTTGACTTACACAAACGGCTGAACAGTTCAAGACATTGCGTTCACTGGTTAGCTAGTAAGTCTGATAGTTATTCACAAGGTGAGGTTCAAAGCCAAAAGTTACCTAACCCCATGCGGGAGATTTCCTACTGTAACTCTCAGAAATTTGCATCTGCATAGTACTGTCTATCCTGCCAATTTCATTCATGTGGAGGATTATAGGAAAATTTTGGTTTTTATCCATTTTTAATTAATTATTAAAGTGGGTCCCACACGTCCACGTGGTCGGACCCACATACCGTTGTGTTCGTCTTAGCTAGGAGATTAAGATCGAACCCTAGGTTGGATAAAATCAAGTTAAGGTGAATGAGAAATTGACCATGAAAGTGCCTACATGAACATTGGTAGAAGGGGGAAAATATGTTGTCCCACATTGGTGAAGCACAACAAATTCATTGGGTATATGTACCCCAAGTTAGGCATCAAGGGTTGGCCCTTTGGGTCATTACAACTTTTGTTAGGGGAGAAGGCATGGACAAAGTGGGCTTTGGTCCATATAACACGCGCGCGCGCCGCTGCAGTCGTCCGTAAGAATGAATCGGGCCGGGTTGGGTCATTAGATGAAATGGGCTAGGCCCAAGTCGTCTATTACATTTTATAGACCCAACGTGTTGTTTTTATTTTCTTCTCTTTACCGAAACGGTGTGTCCCAACAAAACTATCTTTTTCCTTTCCCGTGCGTCTATTCACGAACAGTCATCGGACATGACTGTTCACTTCCGACGGGTTGCGTCCATTTCTGAACAGCAGCACCTTATCGTTTCGTACCTTTCTGTTCAGGTGCCTATTTATCTATAAATAGGACCCTCCTCCTCTCATGCATTTGACGTTTTCACTATGCATTCATTCTGTACTTACTGCATAAAATATTCTGAGAGTTTGCCGTGGTTTTTTGGTTCCCTTACCGATCAGATTGCAGTGCTGCTTCTGACCAGTGAAAGTCGGGTATTCCTGTGAGGCAAACGCCCAAGTTTCTCCATCAGCACCGTAGTGGAGGGCGAATTTGCCTTAAGGACAGGGTATTTTGATACTCGCCTCGACTCGAATTGTCTCTTGCCAATTTTCGGTGTACTGAAATTGGCCCGGTACGATTTCTGATTATTTTTAATTTTTGTTTTTGTCTTAATTTTCAGTGTTTTTGCAACCGAGTTTCCAACACCATTAGGGTAAGCCATTCTTTTTTGGGGTTTAGCTTTCGGGTGCACTTTCCTATTATAGGGTTTTAGTGGTTTAAGCACTTTCATAGGATACCCTAGGATTTTAGGCACTTTCATAGGTTACCCTAGGATTTTAGGCACTTTCACAGGGTACCCTAGTCAAAGGGCACCCTAGGGTTTAAGTTTAGGGTGCACTTTTCTATTATAAGGTTTAGTGGTTTAGACACTTTCATAGGGTACCCTAGGGTTTTAGGCACTTTCATAGGGTACCCTAGGATTTAGGCTTAGACACTTTCATAGTGTACCTTACGGTTTAGGTTTTAGGGTTTTTAACATTTAAAATATAAAAGAGGGGGGGGGGGGGGGGGGGGGGGGGGGGGAGTACACTGTCGGGTAATCTTTCGAAAAAGTGATCTACTCGTGCTTTTTTGGAAATGTGACTTCTTGGTAATTATTCTTCGAAAAAGTGATCTGTTGGGAATTGGCCCTTGTTTTTTCCTTTCAGTTTTCTGCCTAGTTAAACCCAAAATCTCATCAATTGTTTTATTCGTCCTTCTGACTTTTGTCTTTGCTGCACTTGGTTGAACTGTTGTAATTATTTCATTAACTACATCCACTGTGTCAGCTACCAATTCCTCATTTGCTTCTTCCACGTGGTTCATCTGCTCACTCCCATTCTTTGCCAACTCGTCTTTTGTTCTTTCCACATGGTCCCTATGCTCACTTCCATTATCTACCACCTTGTCCACGCCATTTTCCAACTCAGAATTATCTTCTATCATCAGTTCCCCATCATCTTTGTACCACAAACTTTTGCTAACGTGGCGCCACGTCATCATTGACCGAATGATGTGGCAGCTGACCAGTCGCTACATCATGATGACATCACGCTGATGTCATCGTCTTCCACCTCTGAATTCACAGCAGCGCGTGGAAAATTGCAAATCGCGTCAGATTCACCTTTTAGTTTGATCAACAACTCATAAGTCGCAAACTTTGACAGGGAGGTGTGCTCCACCCCGACGTCAGATCAAGGCTTATTATACCTTCCTAAAATCGTCTCGGTGAGAGAAATCCAAATTCGTGGTCAGAACTTATTTTCAACCAATTTTGTTTTTCTTCAATTTCATACCAGTGCGCTAAAACCGTGACTCCGGTGACCCTCTCGCTCCACTCGAGCTCTGATACCAATTTGTTGTGCCCTGAGTGACACATGCGAGCGCACACACACACACACACAAAAATCTGAGGAAAACTCCCTTATATTTATTCACACAATGTACAAGTTGAAAACCTGTTCGGGGAGCTACAACCGGCTTTTCCTCACACTCTCGGCCTCACCCTCTAACGTTGCTACCACACACCAAGTAAGAGAGATACAAGAGTATTTATAAACCAAGGCTAAGGTTATACAAAGCAACCCTAACCCTTGGGCCTTAGCCCATCTACCCTATACGGGGTGGATCCAAACAGATAAATCCCAACAGCTAATCGTAATCATGTGGTAGAAGATATATTATGCTGATGGACACATCATGGTCTCAAATGCCAACTAACAGCCAAACAAATATTTTGAGAAACTTGTTCAATGAAAATTTATGTCAAAAGGTAGAAGAAATATTGTGTTGATGGACACATCATGGTTTTAAATGCCAACTAACAGCCAGACAGATATCCGTTCTACTCTATGAAAGGGAAGCACCAGTTTGGTGTCCCCTTTTTTTGAATCCCTGCCACAAAAAATATTTCCCACTTTTGCCCCAAAACGCAATAATAAATGACCTCATCCAGATGGTCCCATGTAGTAACTACCAAGGATATAATGGTAAACTCTTCCGCTCTAACTGCCATTCTCACATGCCCCCCACAAATTTCCTTTTCCAAAAAAAAAAAAAAAAAACTGCCACTCAAGGCTTGCAGTTCTTCTGTTTTTCACCAAATTTTCTATGCTACCCCAATGCCGTATTGGGGTATCGGTGCCCCACTAAATCTAAGCCATTAGATCGAAAATATATGAATCTAACCCATCAGATGAAAACCACTACAAGAATGAGGGTGGTTTTGCTCTTTTTCTGTGCAACACAGGCTTTAATTACCACAATTGATGGTCTATACGTGTGGTAAGTGTGGTCTGTTTTTGTGGTAAGTGATTTTTTTTTTTTTTAGTTTTTAGACCCAGTGTTCATGGTACATAAAAATGGGGCACAGTGCCCCAATACCATTTTGGGGCACCCAGGGCAAGCCCACCAGGCGGCTGCTTAGGGCCTCCAATTTTGAGCCCAAAATTAGGGCCACCAATTTGTACGTAAGTACATATACTGTAGTATCTAGCGTGCAACATAGCAAGTTTAGCTGTCATAGTTCTTTCGTTTTATTTTGAGCCCCAATTTAAGTCTTTGACCATGGGAAGCATGGTTCGAATCTCCCTATCAGATTCCCTTCTTTTAAGCTGCTTTTCTTCTTCTTCTTTTTTGTGTCCGGTTACAAATATAGCTTGCCACAAAGTTTCTTCTTCTTCTTTTCAGTTTCTAGTGCATGATTTTTTTTTTACCTTTTCAGTTTCTTATCTTTGTTAACATTTTACTTTCCATAAAAATATGAATTATGACAATAAAACAGTTACTAGATTGATATCATACACGAGAAATAATGACCTAATTTTGATTTTAGTGGGCTTATTTGCTAATGTGACTTGCATTTTGTAATCTGTGGTTAAATATAGATGAATACTTAATTGAAATATATTATGTCGTATGACCTCAGCTATTATAATAAACTTAGCAAAAATACTTTAGTTAACCTTTGATACCAAATTTTAAGCCAAATTTTATGTGTTGTATACCTATATTCCTTACAAGGATATCTTTTTCGAGATTTACTTCCTTTCTCAATTGAACAAAAAAACACTTTGTTTCTTCAAGTCTTTTGATAATTATACTTAGGACCCCATTTCACAAGTTCGTTTAAGGCCCCAGAAATCTCAAGGCCGGCCCTGGGCCGGACCCGTTTTTCACGCGTAGGAGAATGCTTTCTCTCTCTTTTGTTTGGTAAAATGACCAATGCTTCCTCTCTCTCTTCTGTTTGTGCAGAGACTAATTAAAGAGAATAGCAAGTCTCCCAAAGGTAATGCACTTTCCCTGTTCTACTTGACTTTTACCGCATGGTTCCAAAAGTGTTAACGTAGACTATTTTTTTTTAGTCCGTACTACTCCCAAATATAATGTTCATGTGATTATATGTTCTGCACTTCTTCTTCCGTTTTACGTTTTCTGAATTTTCCTTTATTCTTTCCTTTGTGTCCGACATTGGGATCAAATATAGCGGCTATTGAGGTTTGCAACTGGGATCAAGTTGAAGCCGTAACGGAATTGATTCAAGGTATGTTTCCCCGTTTGTATCGAACAGCTATTCTCATGGGACCTTTTTGATTTGCGATCATCAATTTATTTTGATTTCGTTTGTTATAGATTTTTCCAAAAGAAGAGTTTGAGAACAGAGGGGGCTTGAATTGCACATAGCGTCAAAATTGGCGAAGAGGTGAGTTAAGTTAACCTTGCTATTCGGTCGAGAAGTCTAATTATGATTTTTTTACATTATTTTTCAACTTGCACATGCATCGCATGTGCCCCCGGCCTCTAGTTTTCAGAAACTTGTTCAATGGAAATTTTTGTCTTTACATAATTGTCGATAGAGTCAAAGTCTATAGACTTTTACTATTCCGTTATGGAATTCTGAATTTTCGTTGGAGTTTCTGTATGGAGAATGCATAGGCTTTATTGCAACCTGGGCATGATTTGCAAGAAAAGTAATTGAGCCTCGAAAGCAAATTGTTCGAATATTGTCTACAAAACTCTTCAAACCCCAAATCCTAAACTCTCCTTAAAAGTAGCGTGGCTATGAGGGATAAAACTAACACTCCACTCCCTTCTCCAAATTAATTTCCTAGATTTTTCATTTTCTTTTAATTTTCTAAAATAAGGAAAGAAAAAAAGGTGGAGGGAGAAAGTGGGGAGGGGGGAAAGAGACGTGTATAGGAGAAATTCTCTATTTTGCTTTTTCCCCTATTTCGTACTCTGTCACCACAGAACCCCATTTCCACTCTTCTCTTTTTTGTTTTTTCCTTAAATCAGGCCAATGTTTGTCTTCTTTTGAAATTAAGAGGAGGTTTTACGTGGGGTCATGGGGGAGCCGCGGGAGAGAGAGTTAACTATCCAGGGGAGTAGGAAAGTGGGTTGGGAGTCTAATAAATAAAGTATCAAAAAAAGAAACAAGTATTACAAAACATGAAGTGGAACAAGTTGTGCTAAAATGGCTCTCTCTATGATCTTGGAGATACCTTCAATAGTTCATATTTATGATTACAAGGCTGACATTTATAATTACAAGGATACATGGTAACATACTTTACAAGGTAAAATGCAAAAATCAAGGTAACTATAAAGGGAAAGGAAACACAGCAATCAATCAGGGAATTACTATGTCAAGGCTGGAAATAAGCAATCTGTCAAAGGAAAATCAAAGGAAAATCTTGGAGATCTTTCCATGTCTAATAACAAGGAATAGCCTATGAAGCACCGACACCTCTAAGAGGCACCGTATCGTCGTATGCAAATTTTTTTTTCCCTGCAGGGGACACGGCTGGGACATGGCTGGGACATATACTTCTCCCCTACCGTATAAATGCACATTTTTTACCGTATAAATGCACATTTTATTTTAATTTCGACCATGTGAAGGCCATCAATGTTCATGAAACACAGTGTATATATACCCCGTGGATTGTCATGTCTTCCTTAGCTCTGTTTTATTGTATAAATGCACTTTTTTTTATATATATTTGAACCATGTATTGAACTCATGGATGTCTTGTTTTGTTTGAAGAACTTTTTGTGGACGGCGCCACGCAGCTCGGCCTTTTGTGTTTGGAAAGAAAAAAAAAAAAAAATGAGTCGCCACCCGGGATTTATTTAGAAAATGATTTTGGGTACCCGAGAAACCGTTTCGAAAAATAAATGATGACTCTTGTGCCGTTTTTGGAAAAGGATTTGATCTGCGAAAAAGGTTCTTGGATTCGAAAGCCAGGTTACGAATGGGGAAGGTTTTATTGAAAAGCACCTCGCTCACCCGAGAAATTTCCGGTCTCTACTAAATTTTTTTGGGATTTTGGAAAACTTTTTATTGAAAACTTTAATCAAATAAATAAGCAAATAACAAGATTAAATAAAACCATAACGGAAATAAAATTAAACAAAAGGACTTAATAATAATAACAGAGAAGTAGAAGGGAAAAGGTGCAATAAGTAAGTTACAGAAAAGCGGAAAAACAGAGTATGAACAGGGTAAAAACAGAGAAATTTTATTTGTGAAAAGGTTAGCCACACGGCTAACCTAAGTTGGCCGTACGGTTCACTTATGTTAGCCGCACGGTTAACTTTTTGAAGGATTTTTCAAAATTTTGTTTTTCGAACAGTAGCTTGTTTTTGTTTGCAAAACTTGATTTTTGTGAAAAATTCAACCACCCGAGCCAAGAAATGACTATTAGAGTCGCCCTCGACCCGGGAGGATCCCCTCAAAGAACCAAGGTTTTGACCTTGGGTTCACGAAATGTGATTGTACCTTACTGGAAAGTCGAGAACTTCAGATTTTTGAACACGGAATTCAAGACAGATGCTTGATGTAAGCTAGAAGTTGATGAAAATCTGTGAATGAAGGGAGAGACAGGAGTGTGCGGCTCGTATTGGCTTGAGCTGATTTTAAGTGGATGATGGTGTATTCTAGTGAGAGGATTTGAGAATCAAGTGGGTTTGGTTGATTGAGAGTGGTTGAACTTGGGTTAAAGGGGGAAATGGTGTATAAGCTCTAGAAATGGAGTTTTAGAGAGAGAGTGAGTGAAAGATCAGAGTGTGGTTGAGTGTGATGGATTGTAACCTCTGTAAATGGTGTGAATGGGTTCGTTTTATAGAGAGAAATGGGGGGGAAATGGATTAGTTTTGAAATGGAGGGGCTAATCGGCTGATTTAGGGCTACTTTAGAGGCTAGTGTACTCATATGAGTAGCAAAGTAGCAATACGGCGGCTATACGCACGCCATGCATCAGCATGTCATGATTATATTCTTTGCCAGCAACAAACTGGATAGAGTTTGAGCGCTCAAATAGGGGGGTTGAGCGCTCACGCTCAACCCCCCTTTGAGCTCAGGGTTGATTTTGGGTTGTTCTGGTATTTTGGGGGGTATTCTGCTCATTTAGGCTGGTTTAGGTTGTTTAGGGCAAGTCCAAGCCTCATTCTTAGCCTCAAAGTATTCACGGGAGGTTTTCTCATTATCGGGAGTGCTTGGCAAGTATCCCGGGTCAAAATCGGGGTGTCTACAACTAGCTCGGTGGATCATACATTTTCGTTTGGCTGGATTGGTCGAGAGTTGGATTGGATAAGAACCAACAGAAACTAATACAATTAATGTCCAACAAGGACGGAGTGTCCAGCAAGGATGGAGTACATGAGAGCAACGCAAACATCTAGAATCATATTCTCGTTCTAGAAATAATTCTAAGTCTCAAACAAAGACGGATTGCATAACATACGATTCTGAAAAGTTTCAAAGAGTTACAAAAGCATACATTGTGCAACATGAAGGTTCTACTACATACAGAGATCGCTCTATAACTGAACAAAATGGAGCACGACCATAGATAAGGTAAATATATAAGCCCCAAAAGAAGAGGCATCACTGGCCGACCTAAACAAGAAATTAGTCTAGGGTCTCTGAAGCGACATAGCCACTAGAAGTAGCGGCAGTAGAAGCCAAGACTAGGGGCGGAGCTACAGCAAGACACTCAAAAAGATACTCCATAGTGTAGTAACCGAAATCTTTAGATCATAGTGTAGTAACCAAAATCTTTAGGGATTCCTGCCTTGGAGAAAAGGGCTTCGTGAACCTTAAGAACTTCATTCTTGAATTTCTCAATGGTCTTATGCACACCTTCATTGTGAGCTTGATCTTCTAAAGTCTCTTGCTTAAGCTTCATTTCAGCCAATGCACACTCCATCTAAGTTACTTTGGACTTTAGAATCTTAGCTTCTTCTTCGGCGTTCTTCTTTGCATCAGTAGCTTCAAGCAAAGCCCTATCTCCAGACTCTTTGTTTTTGCTCAAGACAAGGTGAAACTTTGTGTTCTGGCACTTCAAAGTCTCAATTTCCTCTTCTCTAGCTTCTAGGCGAGAAAGTGCAAAGCAAGAACATTGGAGAGCCTGTTAGGAAACATTGACAACTATAAGAACACTCACACAACATGAGAAGCTGAAAGTAGTTGGGAAACACTCACCAAAGCTTGATGTTAGAGGATTAACCTCACTAACTTTTTGTCATCCATCTTTTCAAGAGCTTCAATGTCCTTGGGAAGAAGCAAGGCACTAGAGAGGTCAGCGGCAATTTGCAGAGTCTCATGCAAGGACATGTTTGCGGAGATAGGCTTGCCCTTGTAAGCGAGGAGGGGTTGCCATTTGTGGACATGTGAACTCTCGTGTTGCATATCAGTACCTACAACCTCCTTCACTTCTTGTGACTCCCCTCTAGCTCTCTTTTTCTTGTGCAACTCACGACGAGCTTGCATAGGATTCGCTTTGCTAGATGCTGGAGACACAAGGGCACCACCCCCGACCACGGTGCTCATTGGTGGAGCCAAAGGTGATGTTGGCATAACAAGAGAGTTAGGTGCCATGAGTGCTATGACCATTAGGTCGAGGTCTCGCTCAATCCTTGGCATAGTGGAAGATTCGTACAAGCTTGAATACTGAGTTGAAGTTGGAAAATCTGACCAGTTCGAAGAGGCTTGCGGGCTAGACTAAGAAAGGTGAGTACTAGAGTTGAGAGCTACGTCTTCAAACTCGTAAAGGAAAGATGTGAGAGTGGACCGTTTGCAGCGTTGGCGCGATGAAGCGTTGATATTGTAAGAAGGAGTGTACTCAAGAAGGGATGGTGCTGAGTGTCGTGTCTCGGGGAGTGCTAGTGCTGAGTGTCGTGGGATCTATTCTTTGCTTGAGAACCTGTGAAGAAACAAGCATTAGCACCGGAAAGAGAAAGCTATGCAAAATTGAAGTGCAAGAAGAGCTTGTGTGCACGCACCTCAGTACCGAGTGCATACTCATACTCTCCAGTGATTTTAAGCCAATCATCGAGACACCTGTCGTTAGGCGGGAGTCCTCCTATCATTTTGAACCCTTGGCTTCTTACTGGAAAAGGTTTTACAAGAGTTTTTGCGTGTGGTGGTTACCGAAAATTTTCCGGCGTATCGTCGGAATGGTAGTGTAAGTCTCTCTGAAAAATGGAGGGGATGGAGAGGTTTTTATAGGCGCAAGAAAGGAATAAAAATCTGTACGAAATCTTTCCAAAATGATGAGATGCTTCTGCTGACAGATCTGTTGAATATTTCCTGACACATAGCCGTACGGCTAAGAGGGTTGACCGTGCGGCTAACATGAGTTAGTCATACGGTTAGGCTAAAGAAGGATGAGCCGTACGGCTAGCACAGTAAGCCGTACGGCTAGGGCTTTCTTGTCCAAAAATTCTAAAGTTCAGGATGGTTATTCCAGGGTACTGTTGAGTATTTCTTTTATCATTGGGGATACACAGGGATTAAAATTGGAGTGTCTACACTTATGTTTGAACTTATGGATACCTTGTTCTGTTTGCATTTTCTAAAAAAAAATAACTCCCTCCGTCCCAAATTGCTTGCCCTTTTTGGGTTTCTGTGCAGTTTGCACAAAAAATTTAATGTATTAGAATTCATTTTTTTTCAAAAAATTTTTACACAAATTTAAAGATCTCATTGAGTAGAGAAAACTGGTGTAATTTTTTTTTTTAAATAATTCTCATAGACACTTTTTTTTCGTGCAAAATGCACGCTTCCTCAAAAGAGGCAAGCAATATGGGACGGAGGGAGTATATATATATATATATATAGGGGGCGGTTCCGCTAACACTTATTTTGACACATTTTGACAAATCACATTTCTGAGTCCCATTGTGATGTTGCAAACCATTGATCTTATTTAAATGAGTAAAACAGGGGGCCATGCAAAGAATTAACTCAATCAAATATAGGTAAGAACTTGATCAAAACAATTTTGTAAACACCATTTTCTATCATAGTTTCGTATATATATATATATATATATATATATATATATATATATATATATATATATATATATATATATATATATATATATATATATATATATAAATTTTTTAAGGACTCCCTCAAAGATCTCCTCCGTGAGGACCACCCCTTTTTTTTATTTTCCGGACCAAATTTCGACGATCCGAACCGCTCAATGTGTTTAAAACATGTTTTCCATGGCTAACGCGAAAAATCACAACAAAAAAAAAAAAAACCCGAAAGGGCTTCATCCGAACAGTTTTTCATAATAACCGTACATATATAGTTTATCGAAAAAAGCTCGAATGAAGCCCTTCCGGCTATTTTTTTTTGGACGTATCCTCGCGGTGACGCTTAAAAACACATTTTAAATACATTGAGCAGTTCGGATCATCGAGATTCGACCCCGATCCATGAGGTCCGCAAATTGGGAGTTTGAGAGAGTCCTTAGTAGAACGGGACTGTATATATGTGTGTGTGTGTGTGTGTGTGTGTGTTCTTTCAAGTGTGAGGAGAGCCGGCCCCTATATATTTATGGGGGCGGTTCCGCTAACACTTATTTTGACACCTCACATTTCTTAGTAACTAGAATTCTCGTTACTCAAAAATATAAAAAATAAATAAAAATACACGTGGTGTGTCCCCCGCCGTGTCCGTATCCCCATTTTTTAGAATCCTCGTATCCATATCTGTGTCCGTGTTCGTGCATCATAGGGAATAACTAACAAAAGTCTAATTCTGCATTAGAACGGCTACACTGGTAGCTAGTTACTTCCTTTTCAGGAGCAACCTTTATCGACGAATTTTTTATGGAAAAAATAGCCTGCTGACACCGCACACCTCCTGGCTATTCTTTTTCCTATTAACTAGCGTTGCGTCCATTCGATGCAAAGAACAATATGAACAAAAAGAGATTATTTTATTTCTCATAGATTGAACGGGAACGGGCACAACGCTTGCATTTTGTGTGTAAATGTGTATCTGTGTGAGAAAGATAAGCCAACATAGAAGACCCCATGAGGTTCAAACCGTGCAGCAGCAAGAAACTTTTCAGATTATTGTCGTACAAATCGAAACTCTGCTAAAGAAGACAGAATATGCAAATCAATCAACTAAACTTTAACATTCCTACTTCCTAGTATCTTATTTAAGCTTAGATAATGAACCCTTTATTTTATTTTATTATTTTTTTTTTTTTGTGGAATGAACCGTATAGGTACTATTCTATTTATTTGCAAACCACACTAATTTCCTCTACGTGGGGCTCACCATACCGAGAAAGGAGGAATGCTTTGCTCATTCCTAGAGAAATTTCCAGGATCAATTTTGGTCTTTACTTGCACCAATCTATCGAAGCTGTTCTTGAAATACTTGATGCCCCAAATGCTGGCTTGTGCATATCCATTTGAATAGCTCACTTTGTTGTAGTTATCATTTCTATTGACAGAGACAGATGATTGTTCACTTAGTTTTTCCATGGTGCTTTTCAGTGTACGGTTTGAGTGTTGATCATTCCACCAGAATCTGGTTTGGATTAGGCATCTCTTCACTCCGTCACATATTGGAATGGGCAGTGTCGTTGGATCCTTGGGTTTCACCTAGGATTTTATTTTAATCATAGGATTTGTTTATTTCCTAACCTTGATAGGTATGATAAGTTAATTGAAGCTAAATGAAAATAGACGACAAATGCAATCAGCATCATATTTTTCAAGACAGTTAAGTTTACCAAATGTTTTCCGTGGCATAGTACTAAGGCATTTTTTCTCTATGTGCTCATTAGTGAGATGCTCTGGACCATGAATAAAAGAAGCAAGGTAATGAGCACAGAAATTGATTTGGGTCTTTAGGTCTGCCCTCCCTGATGCTTTCCGGCTTTAATTTGGGGTATAGTTCTGCAGCAAAATGTCCTTGTAGCTCCTCGGTTCTTGGAGATTTAGGGGGCTCTTGTTTCGGTGGTATTTTGAGAGCAAGCACGCTGTGCATTGCCAAAAGTTAGGTCTGTCTCCAATCATCCCCCACCTCCAATGATTGGAGACTATATGAGTTCTGTTGTTGTGGCACAAGTGCCAATTCTGCAAAACGAATTAAAAGACGTGTGGTGTATACCCAATTTATGTAAGTCCATACACCATATTCCGGTGTGAGGAATACTTTGATTGCATTCAATCCTTACATATCCTTTTATGCATCATCTTTAGACAATGGTGTGCTCTTAATAAATTAACCCTCATAGCATGACTCTGTAGCATACTGAGGACCAATCTATCGGGATTTTTTGAAAAAAAAAAAAAAAAATGATTTGCGAATCATTTTGTTTAACTAGGGTACATAATTTGGGCTCAATGCTAGTTCTTGTGCATGTAATTTCTATATATCGGTTACTAGCATCCAACAGAATCATTCGTGCAGTTGATTTTATTCAATTCGTTTACAGGTGAAATCCAACTCAAACACCTTTGTTACTCGTTTATTTAACTTGTAGCAGCGTGATTGCAGCCATCACATCTGAACAGCCTTCTGCTCCTAGTTCTTCTTATCTTCTTTTTTTCCCCCTTTTAATGCCCTTTTAACTGTTTGATAAAATGTTTTAGCTTGGGAAAGTATTAAAACCAAGAAATACCTGTGTAAGAATCATATTACCTTTAATGATTTCCAAGTAGAATATAGCAGTTTGTTTTATCAATGGTGTAGCAATGTTTGCGAATTGATTGATTTGTGGACGAAATAATCAACTACTTTTCCAAATCTAACTTGACACACGGGAAGGTTCAAAGAACTTAACTTTTCTATAAAAAAGCATTTCTAACACATGCCATAGTTACAACTTCATCTGTGAAATTTGATGAATCTCTTCATTCTACTCAAAAGGGTTGTGAATTGTGTAGGCTTGCCCTCATCCTTGTAGAGGGAGACATAGAGACAGAGAGATTTAAGAATTTTTAGATGTTCCAAATCATCATCTTATTGTTGTGGCTAACCACAACAGAAACAGTAGCAAATCATCCTGCAGCAAAGCCTGGTTGTCAGGAAAGATGTGGAAACATTGTCATCCCCTACCCCTTTGGAATTGGACCGAATTGCTCCATTGCTGATAGTTTTGCAGTAACTTGCAATGACTCTCTCAATCCACACAAACCTTTTATTAACAGCATCAATCTAGAAGTGCTACAAATTTCATTAGAAAATTGGACTGTCCAAGTTAACAATCCAGTTATCACTGCCAATTGTTCTGGTAGAGCCAACGGTGGAGAAGTTAACTTGACAGGGACACCATTTTCGTACTCCGCCATCTACAATCGATTCACAGCCACGGGTTGTAACAACCTCGCGCTAATAACCCACCAAGCAACCATTATAACCGGTTGCATGTCGATTTGCAACATTAATTCTTCCTGGGAAGCCGGTTGTTATGGGATCAACTGCTGCCAGACCACAATCCCGCATTCCCTTAGCTTCATTAACGCCTCCCTAAAAAGCCTTGATCCCAACAGCAATCAAGACAGTTGCAAGCATGCATTCATGGTTGACTACCATTGGTTTAGTGATAACGACATCTTGGCTGCTGGGGATATGGAATATGTTCCTGTTGTGCTAGATTGGCGGTATAATGCGACGAATTCAAGCCTTCCAAGCTTATGTGGCGCTAATACTTACTTGGGGGCTAGTGCTAATATATATCTCAGCTCACAGTGCTATTGTGAAAAGGGCTATGAAGGGAACCCTTATCTTCCGGGTGGATGTCAAGGTAAACTTTCTCTATTTCTGGTCTTATATATTTGCAAAATCAACCATGGAAAGCATATTTTCAAGAATGGTTAAATGTTTGCCTTATGGGTTTTCTTTGATTTGTCATGGCAGATATTGATGAATGCAGCAAGTCTACTCTCAACCATTGTGAGGGGATTTGCTTGAATACTCCTGGGGGTTATAATTGCCGGAAACTACCAAACAATGACAATTCTCAGAACAAAGTTATCATTGCAAGTAAGCTCCTTCCTCAGTAGGTAGTTTAGAAGATGCATTTAAATTTCATATAAACAGAATTTGCAATATGTTAAATTGATCGCTTCTATGTATTTTATACCGGAAAACATAATCTCACGGTCCTCATTCTGTCTCTACTATTTTGAACAGAGTGTCCATCCCAGGAATTCCACATAAACTCCCGATTTTAGCAATCTTTGTTGAAACTTGGAAGGGACAAAGGAAAAGGACGATGGTACTTATTAATTAGGTTGTACCATGTTAGCCAAATAAACTTAGAAGTGGTTCAGATTACTAGGAATTCAACAAAATTGAGGAACTCAGAGCTAGAAGCACATCTAACAAGGCACAGTTCGGGCTTTGTCCCAAGCTCGAAAAAACATTATCCAATCTGTTCACTATTCAAAGCTAGATGCGAACAACAACTCTGTAATAAATTAAGTCAAACATCGTTAACTAACAAATAGCACTTTTCTTCAGCAAATAACAACAAGTACTATTTGAAAAATACACAACAAGATTGTTTGATTTGATCAGTAATGCTACTAATGCCCAATTAACTTGATTTTATTGGAGGGTTGTTGGCATCTAGCTCAAAGCACTTTCAGGTTATGTTTTTTGAGTTTGTGACAAAACTAGAACTGGGGTGATGTAGCGGAATTCACGAGAGAATAGTTAGCGTACAATTCCAAACGAGATAGGTTCTTGAATCCACGAGAGTTCTTGAATCCACAAGAAAAAGAGAGCGATACTCTCAAAGTTGTTTATTGAATGATAATGCCCATAGGATACATTTTTATTTATACTAGTAGAAGTCCTAGCTAAAAGGAAATTACTTAGAGTGGAGACCAAGAAAAGCATTACTTGGAAACCTAGACTATTCGCTAAAAAAAAATAGAATAAAATCTAACCAAAACTAAACTAGGAACATGCGAAATAGGCAGCACAAATAAAATACTCTAAGAATAGTCGTAAATAAAAATTGTTACAAAAATAACGTTTCCATAAGTGATAGGGTGTAATCTTGTCCTGCATCATGGGGGCACTGTAGGACCCCTTAGTTTGATATTAAAAGATAATGCTCTGTTTCAAATCGGTTCCACTATGGATGCCGCGTTTTGTAGATGGGAAAGATGATTAAACAATAAAAAAGAAAAAGGTAGAAGCTCACCACCAAAGTAGAACAAAATAGGATACAGAAAATCACTGAGGAGTCTAACAAGGGATACAGGGCTAATCAAACTCGCCACCTATCGGAATCCACCGAAGGATAAGAGTGAACAAGAAGAATTGATTTTCTCACAAACCAAAGGCCAATAACTTAAGCACTCGAGAACTAAGCCAAAGCCATGATACCAAACTGATGCCAGCTTTTGTAGATGGGAAAGATGATAAAAAAAATAATAAATAAATAAGAGTAGAAGCGCACCACCCAAGTAGAGCAAAACAGGATACAGAAAATCACCACCCGAGGAGTCTAACAAGGGATATAGGGCTAATCAAACTAGCAAGCTATTAGAATCGACCGAAGGATAAGAGTGAACAAGACAAATTGATCTTCTCACAAGCTAAAGGCTAATAACTTAAAACACTCAATCTACTGGCGATGATCTTCTACCTTTTTTTTATTATCATCTTTGCCATCTACAAAACCTTGCATCAATTTGGTATCAGAGCTCTTGGGTTTCATGGCTAGTAAAAGATCAACAATTTGCGAAGGAAATGATCGTCATGTTGGAGTAGAGGGGTTAAAAGGTCAAGTACGACATCTCAGTGCAAGTCTAAAGACCATGAGTCTTATTTCAGTGGTAATCCTCACCTTGATTCAAGGGGAAAAATTGTGTAGCCATTTACTAACAAAGAAAGTGCATTGGAAACCGAAGTTGATTGGTCCAAGCAGCCAGTATATGATGAATACACTAAGGATGGGCTCTTAATTGTTTTTACCAATTATGTTCAAGATCCAGCACTCTCGCGAAGGTCAACTTTGGTTTTGACCAAACGAAAATGCAAAGATTGGGATTGGATGGAGGAATCAATCGTTGTCGGACCGCTTTTTCGCCATCTCTTCTAAAATCAATTGGTGTTAAGAAGGACTACAACAAAGTCTTTTATGGCATTCGACATAGCATCCGCAAGTCTACTTTTAGAGTGGTCGCAAGGAGTGACATTGTGTAACCAAATCCATGGGAGAACTCTGGGCCCAACAATCGAACAACATACTATGGATTTTGATACTTATGGTATCATTCATGGGATGGAATGTGACCTCATCATGGACTAACGAATCAAACCAATTTTATTGCTGAATCTGTAGTTACTTCCTTGAACTTGCCAACTAAATATCTTGCTCAGCTTTATAATATAAGTTGGGTGAGTCTGATGTAGGACAAGATGCCACGCGTTTTAATTTATGGAAACATTATTTTAGTAAAAAATTAATTTAGGATATTTTAATTTTCTGCCACTTGTTTTGGCATGTTTTTATTAGGTATTAGCCTTAATTTTCATAAGCAGGTTAAGTAGAATCTTTTATTTGTATTAGTCTTTTATTTTATGTTTCTTAGTTTCCGTTATTGTTTTTTCTTGGTTAGCAAGATTATTCTATTTCCTAGTTGAGCTAGGGATTTGCCTATAAATAAGGATGTAGCCTATGGCCATATTTAACTTTTAATCAACCAATAATATTTATCAGATTTTCTCTCTTTCTTCTTGTGGATTCAAGAACATCTCGTGGATTCAAAAACCTATCTCGTTTGGATTAGTACGCTAACTAGTCTCTTGTGAATTCCGTTGCCTCAAAGTCGGGAGTATAAAACCTAGGTAAATATTGCGCCAGGCTATGGTGTGATGCGCTTCCAATGATATATATATATATATATATATATATATATATATATATATATATATATATATATATATATATATATATATATATAGGGTAGGCTTCTAAAACGAGATTCCCGTTTCCGAACCTCCATGATCCAAATATTTTTTTGACGATCTGAGCCGTCCAATGTGTTCAGAAGGTGTTTTCAAGGGTCCACGCGGGAAATCTTAAAAAAAAAAAAAACCGGGAAGAGCTTGATCCAAACAGTTTTCACAAAAAATATATATTTACATTTTTTGCAAAAACTGATTGGATCAAGCCCTTCCCAGTTTTTTTTTTTTTTTTTTTGAAGATTTCCCGCGTGGACCCTTGAAAACACCTTCTGAACACATTGGACGGCTCGGATTTTCCAAAAACAATTTGCAAAATAAAAAAAAAACACCAAAAAACCTCTAATCCGGGAGTCCGGATTAGAATATATATATAGGCAAAGCTTCTAGTGTGGGATCCGGACTTTCGGACCTCCATGATCCGAGCATTTTTTTGACGATCCGAGCCGTCCAATGTTTTCTGAAGCGAAAAACTGCTTGGATCAAGCCCTTCCCGGTATTTGTTTTTTGAAGCTTTTCTGCGTGGACCCTTGAAAACACCTTCTGAAAACATTGGACAGCTCAGATTTTCCAAAAACAATTTGCAAAACAAAAAAATTACATTTTTTCTTATTTCCGGGAGGACCAGACTAGAAGTTTTAGGTGTATATATATATATATATATTCATTGGACCATCATATGAGGGCCAAAGTGAGGACCTCATGCTTCCCGACCAAATTTTAACAATCCGAACCGTTAGAGCGTTTTTAACAAAAACTAATCAGATGAAGCCCTTCCGAGTATTTTTTTTGGACGAATCCTCACGGGGGATCTTAAAAACACATTTTAAACACAAAAACTGATCAGATGAAGCCCTTTCAGAAAGTGGAAAAATTGTTTGGTTCTCACTTTATTTAAAATGAGGGATCCCTTATTGGAAGTTGATCATATATATATATATTTCATATTTTGTTGGAGTGACTGTGGCAACGGGATCACAATGTTTTATATCGAGGTCGTGGAAATGCTTAGAGTTAAAAGTGAATGGGGAACCCGTAAAGTTGTTTCCAAAAGTCGAGAAGATGAAGCAAGAGAAACTTTCACTGATTGAGAAAGGAGCCATTAGAAGGCAAAAGGGCAGAAATTTTGAAGCAATTGATGAAGACTCGAGGGTGCGTCTTTTCCAACCAGGGAGTTTGACACCGGAGTTTCCAAAACTTAAATTCCTAAAAATCAAGTTGGCTGCCAGCATTCTATCTTTTGAAATTCTTATGAAGCATTGAAGTTCTTTTCAATTTCCTAAGTGTCTTTTAAGTTCTCAAGAGTCTATCTAGTTAGTTGTAGTCAAAAGTCTTTGTTTTTATTAAGTTTTAGCTTTGAAAATTTAAGTTTTATTCTTCCTATGTTTTTATTAAGTTTTAGCTTTGAAAATTTAAGTTTTATTCTTCCTATGTTTGGAGAGATGATCGAACAACTCCTATTTAATCCTTTGCTAATGACTGTAATGGCAGAATGAGCGTTTAAGTTTTTTTGATAATCAAAAATTTTATTAATCACTGCGAAAGGGAACAATTACAATGATTAAAGGGAAAAGAGCACGGGCATCACAACCAAAACCATACATCCCAACAAGGTTGGCACCCATGGAAAGGACAATCATATGCCGCTCAAAACCCAAACAAGAAAGGATGGCGAGATGCCATCCATAAAGCAGAGGCAAAAGATACATCACAATGACTCACAATAATCTATTTATCTAGGGACATCAAAGTCATCTACTAAACAAGAGTAACTAAACTGACGATTCCAGAATTGTTGAACTTCCATCCAGAGTTGATCATTTTGGCCAGAGCACACACCCCAATTTATTCTGAGAAGATTTTAGTCTTTCATGAAGATTTTAGTCTTTTGGCTTATCATGAGAAGATCAATTCTTCTTGTTCACTCTTATTGTTCGGTGGATTCTGATAGTTGACGAGTTCGATTATCCCTGTATCGATCCCTTGTTAGACTCCTCGGGTGGTGATTTTCTGTATCCCATTTACTTGGGTGGTGAGTTTCTACCTTTTTTATCATCTTTCCCATCTACAAAACCCGGCATCAATTACTAAACCCTAGTTAAAACGATGCTTCAGATTCCTATGCTATATATTCCATGGTGGTTGATAATTTTTTTATGTAGTGGTAGTATGGCCACTAGAACCAAGATAAAACCCATAAATGCTCTATGTCCATCACCTTGCTTATTTGGAATAAGTTAGACTTTCTCTGATTAGTTCAAAAGTTACCAACTAAGAGCAAGCGCATGTTTCATTTTTCCTTCTATTTGTTACGAACCAATTGATGGGATTATACTTTTGAAGAGCGTGACTAAGTTGTAGATAAGCAAAAACTAAATGACTATTGGTATGAAATGAAACCTTACTATATCTTTCTTCACATTTGGCAGGTACGTGCTCAGGTCTTGGAGTATTACTTCTATTTATTTGTTTCTGGCTGTTGTGGCGAGAAGTTAATAAAAGAAAGGAAGCTAAGCTCAAGGAAAAGTTCTTCAAACGAAATGGTGGTTTGTTATTACATCAACAGTTATCATCACACAAAGGTACTTTTGAGACAACCAAGTTATTCACATCGAAGGAATTGGAGAAGGCGACAGACAATTACAATGCTAATCGAATCCTTGGCCAGGGAGGCCAAGGGACTGTTTACAAAGGGATGTTAACTGATGGAAGAATTGTAGCGATTAAAAAGTCAAAAGCATTGGATGAGGGAAAACTTGAGCAGTTTATCAATGAGGTGGTCATCTTATCCCAAATAAACCACAGAAATGTTGTCAAGTTATTTGGATGTTGTTTGGAGACAGAAGTTCCTATGCTAGTTTATGAATTTGTCCATAATGGAACCCTTTTCCACTATATCCATGACCAAAATGAAGAGTTCCCTCTTACATGGGATTTGCGATTACGAATCGCTACAGAAATTGCAGGAGCTCTATCTTATCTTCACTCAGCAGCTTCCATAGCCATCTACCATCGGGACATCAAGTCCACAAACATACTGTTGGATGAAAAATTCAGAGCAAAAGTCTCCGATTTTGGCATTTCAAGGTCAATTTCTGTTGATAAAACTCACTTGACTACAGCAGTGCAGGGTACTTTCGGCTACTTGGATCCGGAGTACTTCCAGTCGAGCCAATTCACAGAAAAGAGTGATGTTTATAGTTTTGGAGTGGTACTTGTTGAGCTCCTTACTGGAAAAAGGCCGATTTTGTCGGCCAAGTCTGATGAAGAGGGAAGCCTAACAGCATGCTTTCTATTCAGAATGAAGGAGAACCGGTTGTTTGATATTCTGGATGCTCGAGTTGTGAAAGAGGGTGGGAAAGAAGCAATTTGGGCAGTCGCTACTATCGCTGCAAGATGTTTGCAATTGAATGGAAGCAGCAGACCAACAATGAAAGAGGTTTTAGTGGAGTTGGATGGGATCAAAATGTCAAATGGGGCATCCGCCACTAGTAAACAAAGTTGTCAAGACGTTGAGTATGCGACAGATGATTTGCTTACTAGACCTTGGGAGGCTGCTTCTACTTCGACAGGTTCATTTTGTTCTACTAGTTTATATCCAACCTCTGTTGTTTGAAGAAACCTCTTGCTTGGGAACAATATTGTTGATGTCCCTTGTTGTACATTGAGTCTAGCTTTCATATGTATGACAAGGATTGAGGTATGTTTTGAGGTGTCTTCTAGTGTACAATCTAAAGTACAGCACGGTGTTTGTGAGAAATTATTCAAACTCTAGTTAGTAAATAATTGTCTCTCTGCTATAATTTGTAAAGCGTGCAACAGATTAAATGCTGCTTTGGGAGATTTTAGTTTTGTTATCCTTTGAGTATGGTTTTTTTTTTTATCGGCATCCTTTGAGTATAATTGATATGTAAAGATTTTTTTTGGTTTCCGTAACTATTCTTGTGGCCTGGAACCATCTTGGTAATGCAAAACCAGACAAATATGAATTATTGAAATTTCTAATTTTTCAAACAAGCTATAGAAACACTTGGACTGGGGAACATTCCGCATTTATGCTGCCTATGATGTCTGTTTGGCAAACTTTCTTGTTTTCTTTTCTTTTTAGCACTTTAGGGTCACTATCTACAATGTGATTGCTCCAGTGCTTTTTTTCTTGGTTATAAACAGTCATACCAATCAGAAATAACTCAAGTGCACACAATATTTGGTTCCGTGAAATTACATTGTGAACTCACTATAAAAAGTTGAATATGGGAAATGGGAATGATTTATATATATAATATGTTTGGTTAACTAGAAAAATTAGAGTGAAATGACAGATGTTGGCTGAATAAAGAATATTATCGGTTACAACAAAGGGGAACTTAGATGAGTATTTTTATTGGCATTTTCTCTCACATAGGGTTGACGGATAAAACATAGAGTTGTGCTGGTGGACACATCATGGTATTTAGGTTCTATCGACAGCTAGCAGCCAAACAGATTAGTAGAAGAGAAATTGAGAAACTTGTGGTTCAATGAAAATTCATGTCTTTATATAATTGTCCATAGAGTCAAAGTCTATATAAGACTTAGTGTTCCATGGCGAAATTCTGAAATTTCTTTAGAGTTTCTCGATGGAGAATTCATAGGCTTTATTGCATCCCAGAGATGATTTGCAAGATAACATGCAAATTGTTCGTATCTGATACTTTCCTTATTGTTTTATTAATGTATACTGGTAGCTTTTTAGTTGCGCTTTACGAGCACTGTAGGTATTCATTGTTTTTTAAACTGTGTGATATTGGTCTTGCATTATGCTTGTATTTGGGTAAATGTGTATCTGTGTGTGAGAAAGATCAGCTAACATAGGAGACCCCATGAAGTTCAAACCTTGCACCAGCAAGAAACATTTCAAACACAAAGCAAAACAAGACGTAAAATAGATTCAAATAAAAAAACTAAACTTTATTCAGAATAACTATGATACACACATAAAAGTTACATTCCTCGCATATCTTATTTAAGCTTAGATAATGAACCGTAAGGTTATCATTCCATTTATTTGCAAAAAATATTAGTGTCCTCTCCGCGGGGCACCCTAGTCACCCTTCTTCCACCATGCTGAGAGAGGAGGAATGCTTTGTTCGTTCCTAAAGAAATTTCCAGGATCAACTTTGGTCTTGACTTGCACCAATCTATTGAAGTTGTTCTTGAAATACTTGATTCCCCAAATGCTTGCTTGCGCATAACTTGTGTTTCCTTTGTTATTGTTCACTCCAACATCAAGATCTCTATAGTTGATATATGCAGCCCTTGGAAATCTAGAAACATAGGGCGTCATATAACTGTAAAGCCTTCTAATCCAACTTATATGCCTTTGTGATTCCTCTTCCCCTTCTTCATTCCAGTAAACCAAATGCTGGATTTTGTAGAGATTTCCCTTTCTATGTGGAAAAGGGATTGCAGACTCTGCAATCTCATCCATCTTTCCACCATACGGACTCAGAATCATCTCGGCTAGTTCCCCTTCATCTTCGTAAAACATTCTCCAAATCCCTTCGAGTCCAAATACCGGAATTGGCTCCTTCACATAGTCTGATTTTGCCTTGAAGTATAGCCTTGTCAGAGGAGTCCTATCCAAAAGGACATCAAGGGATTCACCGGTGGGAAAACCCGCGAAGTAAAGGATGGATTCGATCCAGCTCATCTCCGTGCAGTCTTTTTCAGTCAAGCCTAGCTCCGGGAACCGTTCTTGCATCAATGGAATCAAGTTATTGATTCCTCCAAGGTACAAGGAGTTGAAAGAGGCTTGGATCGTCCACTTTCCATTCTCAGTAGAATTCACCCTTCTAATAAGGATTCTGATGAATAGATCTTCGGGGAATTTGGGAGCGATGTGCTGCCATTTATAGATAAGATCGGTAGCATTTTGGTCCAATGTCTTGGCAATAGTAAAAACAGTCACAGTTGATGGAACAGTGACCAAATTTACTTTCCAGGCTAGAATGACTCCAAAACTAGCACCCCCACCACCTCTAATGGCCCAAAATAGGTCTTCCCCCATTGATTTCCTATCAAGGATTTGTCCGTTGACATCAATGATTCGAGCATCAACGACATTATCAGCCGCAAGACCATATTTTCGCAAAATAAGGCCATACCCTCCTCCACTAAAGTGTCCACCGACACCCACGGTTGGGCAAACTCCGGCGGGAAACCCTAGTGTTTTACTTTTCTCCGCAATTCTATAATAAAGTTGGCCAATAGTTGCCCCAGATTCAACCCAAGCAGTTTTACTCTCAGCATCAACAGTGATGGAACTTAGGTTTATCATATCAAGAACGGCGAAAGGGACCTCGGAAACATACGAAAGGCCCTCATAATCGTGTCCACCACTTCGAACCCTGATTTCCATTCCATGGTTTTTGGAGCAATAGACAGTTGTCTGAACTTGGGATTCGTCGAGTGGTGTGACAATGACTAGTGGTTTTGGGGTTGACGGTGATGTGAATCGAAGGTTTTGGATGGAGAAGTTTAAGACCGATAAATATGAAGAATTGTTTGGGGTGTAAATTAGTTTTGAGATTGAGGTTGAGTTTGGGGAATGAAGGGAAAGGCATTGAAGAAAATCTTCATGAGTATCAGCTGAAGCTGCCAAAGAAAAAGAAATCAAGAGAAGAAAAACAAATGAGAGCATTGAGGTGGTGGGAGTCTTCATATTAATTGTCTCTAGTTTTTTTGCATGGTAAATAGGATAGAAGTTCTTCTATTTATAGTGCTTCATGGAAAGGTGGCAAGAATAATAAGAGAATGTGAACATTTGGTTTGAATTTGTTGCCATACATGACAAAATAAGGGAGACTATTCTAGTATTCTACCCTCTAGAATTACGACTTTCCGTAAGAAGTACAATTAAGGACGGAGAATTTCCTAGCAAAAGATGAAGCAACGTACTTGTAAGGAAATTTTGACAATTGACATTTGGCCAATAGTCAATATTGAGAAGCTAATTAAAAATAAATAAAACATAGTCAATATTGCGAATCTCTAGAGCATGCACACTACGAGAAAATTGATCCATAGCAGTGACCAAAAATGCTGCTAAAAATAGCTAAAAAAGTTGCTAGAGATTGCCGAGACGTTGCCAATTTACGCCATAACTTTTGGAACATTGGGAGATCCCCGTCCAGAAAACCCTAAACCAGTGCTTTCTTCAAATGATGGCATAAGTCAAATCTGTCACAGCGCGGCCTTGAAAATATATTGTACACAGTGTCATTTTATCCGCGTTTATACTGCACATTTACCGTGAACAATGCTGTTTTATTTGGTAATATTAGGTAACCGAGAAGAAATACCTACGTCACGTTTGGTTGTTTCCTTGAAATAATGAATATGAACAAGTCGTAATCATGCTTTTATTCCACTTTTACCTATCGATTTGCATGAAATCCGAACACATCATTTGTTCATGGCCAGAGGCGGAATCAGAATTTGTGATCAGAGTTCACACCCAAAATGATTAATATACTCTCACAGCTCCAAAAAAAATGTTTGATTCGTCTAACCAATAAAAAAAAAAAAAAAGCAAACTTGGTTTAAAAAATAAAATAACTCGTAAATATTTTACATCTTACAGGAAAAAGGTAAGAAATTCTTTGGAAAAAAAATGCATTTATTTTAGTTCTTGTTTTGCGGACCGGACATGTGCTCATTACTAAGATGCTCTGAACACAAAGGAAGGAAGCATGGTAATGAGCACATAAATTGATTTGAGTCTCTAGGCCTGCCCTCCCTGATGTCTTTCGGCTTTGCTTTGGGGGCATGCATGGTTCTGCAACAAAACGTTCATGTAGCTCATTGGTTCTTAGAGGTTTAGGGGACCACTGTTTCAGTGGTATTCTGAAAGAGTCACTTTATGTAAATATTGTCCAATGTTAGGTTTGTCTCCAATCATCCCCGCTGATACTCACAATGATCGGGGACTAGATGGGTTCTGTTATTGTTGTTGTTTTGGACCGGACAATCTTTTCAGGAATGCAGGAATTTTTAATGCTCAACAGAAGCATGCGTCTTCAAAAATTAGTCATTCATAATAGTCCAAAAAATACATGTACCGGAAGAAAGTTAGGACCAGGGTGGTGCGTGCACCGGGCCCCCTTAATAGTTCCGCCCCTGTTCATGACTACGAAGTGGGATACATGATATGAGGAAGATACACGATTTGAAACCATGGCATTTGTATATTTTCTGTATAGCATTGCAGAATTGTCTACATTAATCTGCTGTTTCATAATTTGTGGTTCATTGTTGAATGTCGTTGGTACACTACGATGTTGTGTAAAAGTCACACCAAAATGACCAGTTGAAGATTTTTCGTTAGTCAATGAAAATGGCCATTGACATTTACGGAAGTTTCTCAAATTTTTGTAAATGGGAGCTGTTATCATCTTATCTATTTGTTTCCAGCTACAATTCGCCTGGTACCAAGGGATACAACGAACTGATCCATTCCGCGCTAACGGACTTTTTCTAACCTAAACACAAACCTAACCTGAGGGTTTCTTCATTCCCAAGCAGGGGGGTCAATTGACCCCGCTGGATTAAAATTTTTACAGATGTGTACATATATTTCGTGTTATTTTTAGTAATTTTGTCCCAAGACCCTACACTTGATTCACTAGATCTTGTCTCAAGACATGAAATATATACAACCTTTGTAGACTCTTGACCCCACTAATTAAAAGTCATGCGTCCGCCCCTGCGTTCCAACCTCATAATTTCAAGGATAGGGTCAAGATTTTGGCTCGGATGTGGCACCCAAAATCCATATTCTCCATCTCTCTGTCCCACAAAGATAGTCTATTATTAAATGACATGAAAATTTCAATTAGTGCTTTAATTTTATGTCAAGAAATGTAAGAAATTAGAATAAATTACCATTTGTAGACACCCCGATTTTGAACCCAAGATATGCTCGAGCATTCCCGATGATGAAACGGACCAATCTTGACTACCCGAAACTTGTGAAAACGGCTTGAACTTGGTAAAAGTCAACCAAACATCACCAATTAACCCAAACCAACCCAAGCATTGTTGAACCAAACCAAACCATCAACTTGCCACCAAGAGCCTTGAGCGCTCAAGCTTGAGGCTTGAGCGCTCAAACCCCCCAGGAGCACCTTGAGCGCTCAAGCCTACGGCTTTGAGCGCTCAACTCTGAGCCAGTCAGGAATCTGCAGAATATCTAATCATGAGATTTTCTGCATGGGAGCGTCTGAGGTGATCTTCTACGATCCTTATGCGTACAATACACCCTAACTCTACTCCTAAACTACTCCTAAACTACCCCTAACCCATTTTGAAAACAAACCCACTTACTCTCTCTCCTTTCTTTCTCCCCACTCACTCCCTACTTAAACCACTCACCACCCCTGGTTTTGGGGGTTACGAACTCTCACATTTCAACTCTAAAAAGTTCTCCAGAAAATGTCTCCCCTCTCTCTCTCTCTCTTCAAAACCACTCATTCCCCATTAAAACCACTTGCAAAAACCACTCTTCAAGCCCTAAATTCGATCCTTAATCTTCAATCAACCACATACATTGTCTCACCCATCCAAAATACCAGTAAAAACATCCACAATCTTCCATCACCAAGCCCAAAATCAAGTTCAAGTTGCAACCATTTCCAAAAGGTAGTTAAACAAGTGATAAACTCACTGTTTTGATCCATCTGAGGAAGACCAGTGAGTTCAAGCAGGTTCATTATACTCGCATTGAACTCACAAAAGTCTAAAAGTTGTTTAAAAACAGTTTTCAAATCTGCAGTCACAGCAGGGGTTGAGCGCTCAAGCCCAGTTCTGAACAAGCTTCTGTTTTCCTGACTCTTGTGCTCTTTTCTGGTTTTGATCATTGTTTAAGAGTTATTTATGTTCATATGACCCTCAAATTA
Organism: Vaccinium darrowii; assembly: GCA_020921065.1. Classification (NCBI taxonomy): domain Eukaryota; kingdom Viridiplantae; phylum Streptophyta; class Magnoliopsida; order Ericales; family Ericaceae; genus Vaccinium; species Vaccinium darrowii. The sequence goes on from CM037160.1 coordinate 27,616,886, forward strand.
GTTCATTTCTATTTCAAAATCGTATGCATGAACATTGGTTAGCTATTTTATGATGATCAAAAAAATCAAAACCTTTGTAAATCTCCTTTTTGAGTACAAAATGGTAACAAAATCACCTTCAATTACTCCTGTTTAAAGTTCTGTAGGTCCTGAGAATCATCAAGCATCCTTTTTAAGTCAGATATCAGAAAGCCAGATTATGGCTTGAGCGCTCAAAATCATTCACTTGAGCGCTCAAGTTGTTCTTGACCAATTGGCTGATTGTTTGTTGTTTCGATGATGGACCATGGTTTAATATATTTCTAGTGTGTGTGAGTTGTTATTTCTATGCTTAGGATCTGGATCCCTCTCTCACTCCTCTATTTTCAAACATTTCTTTGTTGATTTGTGGTGATTATACCCTTTTTCATCATTCTTTAAGAGATCGATCCGTCTGTTCTTATTTGTTCCTCCTTAGAAAGTGTTTGATAAATGTTTGATCTTGTAAAGAAGTTGTAAAAGAGGGTTAATTTCACAAAAACTTGAAACTCGTTTGAGCGCTCAATCTGCAATCATTGAGCGCTCAAGTTGGTTTGAGAGCATTGAGCGCTCAAGCCATACCCTTTGAGCGCTCAATCCTCATTCTGGGATCCAGATTGTAAAACAGTTTGTTAGAGTACCATGTTCATAATTCCTTGGGTTTATCGTGCCTTTTCTGTTGTAATTTATTTATGTGAATATTAGTAGTAACTTTTGTTATTTTCATCGCCATTATCCATGTAGATCAAGTGCACAAGCATTCACCGTAAATTCGTATCTTGCATATGTTATTGTTTGGTGGTTCCCCGTTTTCGTGATTTGAATCAAATTTTAAGCATTTTCAAGATCCCACAAAATATCAAGTAGAGACCGGTTCACGGACCGGGCGAGAGGGGTGCCGTAAAACCCTTCCCCTCTCGTAACCAAACCCCCGAATCCGAGAAATCTTTGGTTCCGCCATGACCAGTAAAATCTTTTTCGATGGGCAAACGAGTCACATTTTTAATCGGTTTCTCGGGTTCGGACCTCAAATCCGGGTGGCGACTCTAATAATCACAATCTTTTCAAACGCGAAACTGCACTATATTCCCGTGGGCCGTCCACACCATTAAAGTAAGAAATAAATATTTATTACCATTATGGTCGGTCACTCTTTTTTAATTATCATTAAAGTCAATCACTCTTTTTTTGGGTTTAGGCACTTGGGATATCAAGGTTAGAAGCTTTAATAGGGTTTTGGGGTTTAGGGACTTTCATTAGGATTTTTGGGTTTAGGCACTTAAGTATCATACGGTTTCATAGGGTTTTAGACGTTTAGGCATTTTCATAGGTTTTTGGAGGTTTAGGCATTTTCATTATGGTTTAGGGTTTAGGCACTAAAGGTATCATACAGTTTCCTAGGGTTTTAGTAGTTTAGGCACTTTCATAGGGTTTTGAGAGTTTAGGCATTTTCATACGGTTTGGGTTTTTTTTTTAGGGGGGGGGGGAGAGAGAGAGAGAGAGAGAGAGAGAGGGACAACCCGAATTAATTCATCGCCTGATTCAAAACTTACCTGGGCGGTGCTTTTTTGGAGCTTTCGGTGCATGGCCTCTCCAAAGTGGACCGGCCCGTAATTTCCCAAGAAATTATGCATGGAAGTGCTTTATTTTTTATCCAAAAATTAGATATTTTTTTGGCAGTGGACTATCTATATAGACAGAGGGAGTAACTTATACAAGTGCGTGTTCTAAGATTAATTATTTCTTGTACTTGAAAGGGAACACATTTTCATATGTTAATCATTTATCAACGTACTTAATTCTAAAAAATTGCACATTTTCATTGATTAATCACTTATCAATTAATATGCTTAATATGAAAAATAAAACATGCGTGTTTTGAAGAATAACATTGTTCTTGCAACACAAAATAGTTTTTTTTTTTTTAAACTTGGGAGTGGCACGTGCCACCTCCCCTCTCTTACCCTCCATCTCTGCATAATTTCTTTTCCGAGTTTCTATAGATGCTTCCTGTCCTCATTCCTCAAGAATTTCAACAGTTCCTAGCTTGAAAAGTTGGAATCATAGATTGACAAACATGGCCTCCTCTAACCAGAGTGCCGCGGGTATGGTGTGGTTCTATTACACCATCATCTAACCCTAAGTCCCTTAGTCTGCTAAGAGTTCAAGTTGCAGCTTGGCGGGAAGAATAGCTAGGTTGCTATTCCATTTCTTAACTCGTGTGATTGTAATTAACTAGTATAAGAGGAGTTGTGAGAGAATGATTGATGCATCGATTTGTAATATGCAAAGGTTGGGACGACATGTTCCTTAGTTTTACTGGCCCTGTTCGGTTTAGAGTTTTGTTGGCTGTGTTTAGTTGGATAGTTTAGTTTAGTTTTGATGATGTCATAAGGTGTAATGAGTGGAGAGAGATAGAGAGAGAAATGAGGGAAATGAAATGAGGGAAATGATGATGTTATCAAAACTAAAACTAAAACTAAATTGGGAAACGAACAAGGGGGTTTTAGTTTTAGTTTTGTTGACATCATCATTTTCCTCATTTCTCTCTCAATCTCTCTCCACTCATTACACCTGCTTATATCATCAAAACTAAACTAAACTACAAACCAAACACAGCCACTGTAATCTCACTTATATGAAATGACATCACATAAGTTTTTATTATGTAGGTTGGACCTAATCAAGATACTATAACATATCTTTTAATTACATCTTTTATTTCAAAGAAAATCATTTGATTCCAAACACTTTTTTTTTTATTGCTAGCCTCTTTTCATGAAACGGAGAAAGGGAGATAGGTATTTTATTTATTTTAGGGGCTGGACCTAAATTAGTAATCTAGGTTGCCTAGATTTATTCACCTTTTTGGTCCCCAAAGTATTGATAGCATCTCAATTTCGCCCCAATATATCAATTGCTGACATTTAGTCCCTACTGTTTAATTTTGTACCAATCAAGTCCTCATGACCAACGGCGTTAATTCCATCTGTCAAAATGAGGGGCGTCTTTGTCATTTCGTCACCCCCAATTTTCAGTCAAAGAAAAATGAAAAAATTAACGAAAAAAAGAAGAAAGAAAGCAGAAAGCACAAGAAAGGTCTTGGAGAGAGAGAGAGATTGACAAGCGAGTGTTAGATCTCGTAAGACTACGTCAACCGTTGCCAATCAATGGAGACCGGCGGCCGGAAAAGGGCTCTGAAGTGTTTACATTTTCCAGACATGGGGTTTTAGCATTTTTGGGGTTTAATTTAGAGGCTGGGTCTTCTTCGTCTTGCTATCCAGACGTCTGGCGTTCTTAATTCATCAAAACTCAGGCGAATGTCGCGCTCCATCGCCTGTTGCCGGCGAGCCATGTCGGAGCTCCGGTTACCTGAATCTGCATTTTCCCTTATATTTTGGTTTGTTTTTAAGGATTTGTTGCTTCTCTAGTGCTTTTTCCCACTTGCCGTGATATAGAGGACGGTCGGGGTAGTCATTTTGACGGCTCCAGAAAACCCATTTTCCATTCCATGTATTCCTTGAAATCGGGAGGAAAATAGCCTTCTTCGTGTTCAAGCCCGTACCCTGCCATCTTCAATTTTGTAGAGAAATCCCGAGGAGAAGGAAAGAGGGTTGGTTCCTCAACATAGCTCACCTCGACTGTTATTTAACAATCAACCATTCCAGAGGGGCAGAGAGGAGGAGGAAGAGGGGAGGGAGAGAAAGAAGAGAAGAGAGGTAGCCAAGACACCGACCATGGCCGCAATGGCCATGGCTGCAACTGCAACTCTCTTTATTTTCTTTCCTTTTTTTTCATTTTTCTTTAACTGAAAATTGGGGGGACAAAATGACAAAGACGCCCCTCATTTTGACAGATGGAATTAACGCCGTTGGTCTTGGGGACTTGATTGGTACAAAATTGATACATTAGGGACTAAATGTCAGCAATTGATACATTGGAGATGAAATTGAGATGCGGTCAATACTTTAGGGACCAAAAAGGTAAATAAAGCCAGGTTGCCTGCTTATCCATGATTGGGATCAAGCCAAACATAGTTCATGTTTATGTGATTTTATTTTCAAAGAGCCTTTGCAGCTCATTTAGTAAATAAAGAATCTAAATTTGGGAAATGTCTACTCAAACTTTAGGACGCTTTCTGGCTGAATTCAAAGCCATTTTGTGGCATCCAACATTACAAGGCCCCTGGCCTAGATGATATACATGCGATATTTTACCAAAAGTTTGGGGGAGTGGTAGGTCCTGAAATTTGCTTGTTTGTTCAATCTTGTTTTTTTATTAATGGAGTGCCTGAAGATATTACTAAAATCCTCATTGCGTTATACCTAAGAGCGTTAATCCTGAAAACGTAAAAATGTTTAGGCCCATTAGTGTCTGTAACATGGTGTATAAAGGTCTCACCAAGTTCATTGTTGTTGGAATTAATTAGACTTCTTTTACACAAAATAATAAGCCCTTTTCAAAGCAGTTTCAACCCCAAGAGGTCTACGAATGATATTATCATTATCACAAGGGAAATCATCCACACTCTGAGAAATAAGAAAGGTAAACAAGGAGGGATCATTCTCACAATTGATTCGGAGAAAGCCTATGACAAAGGCTCTTGGAAATTTCTTTTCGGTATTCTGCATTTCTTCAAGTATAATTCATCTTGGATTGATTTAATTATGAGTAGTGTTTCTATTGTTAAAACCTCTATTCTATAGAATGGAGAAACTCTTTAGGCATTCTTGTAATAACCCAAAATTTCATAAATAAAAATTTCGATTTTATTAATTCGACTATTTATTTTTAATATCGCTAAATAAATATAATTTATTATTTAGTTTAATTAATTTGAGTAAATTAGATTTAATTTGTTTATTTCTTTTATTTATACTTTTCGCCCCGTAAATCAACGCGTGCACACTGGGTATTATACCACATCGCGTCCGGAAGCCCTACTAATTCCCCAACTCCTATTTTGTCCTATTATGACTAGCCTTATCCTATTTAAAACCTAAATTAGGCCTACTTCTATTTTTGGAAAAACCATAATTAGGCATGTGCTCAATTTTGACTTTACTTTTACTAACCCTAATTTGGAGTTTTGTGAATTAATGAGAGCTAGAGAGAGAGAGAGAGGCAGTTTGGGAGAGAAATTTCTTCCCTCGCCGTATAATTTTACGGAAAGGTATCCATACGCGCGTTCGCGCACAATTCGGCGCCGTTTTTCTTCTAAATTCCGTAGCATTATATTTTTGGATTCTCTTAAGACTATCAGGGAATTTCCTATCATACTTATTTATTTTCTTAAAACTAGTAGTTCTTTAATTATTATTCACGATGCACTAGTTTGTATTTTTCGCACACAAAACCAACCTTACGGGGCATTTTCGTCCCAACAATGGGGATCCTATCTCCCAATTAATGGCGGAATACTTTTTATCCTATTATTGCTAGCCTTATAAGGCTATTATTTATAGAGTTACTTTTACTATAAAGTGCATATATGTATATATGTATAGTTATATATGAATGACACCACGTGGCTAGTTTTTTGTGTATAACTAGCACCTAAAACTACCCAACTACGCCCCAATATAACGAACCTAGACACATTATGTTTTATCCTATGTATCTAGGAACCCATACTTGATACCCAAGCTTTACCTATTATGGAAAACACATTTTATCCTATCTATTAGCCTTAAAAGGCTATAAAATACTATTTCATAAAGCATTTTTGGACTATATGGAGGGAGAGAGAGGGGCGGCCTAATGGGAGGGGGAGAGGAGCTCACTTGCTTCACTATAAATAGCAAACCACACTTGTTCTTTCCCACACCAAAAACCCTCCTCACCACCTTTGTAGTAAACTAGTTTTTCAATAAGAAAAACCATGAGTTCTTCAAGTTCTTCTTAAAACTCAACATTCCACCACCACACTCCACCACTCTCGACCACCCCTAGATCTTAGAAGAGTAGCGTAAGTTAGCAAGAAAGCGTTCGAGGAGCCGTTACTCCACCGGAATCCAACTAGCTTATCGGCTTCCGACTAATCATCGGAATTAAGGTAGATACTTTATCTTAACTTTAGATTAGTATTTACTAGTTCATATTAATTATGTTATTATAATACTTAAACATGCTTAATTATGATTAAACATGATTATGTTGGTGATTAGTGATTCTATGAACAATTATTGTTTGAAAAACACCCTTAGTCGTTACTATGCACAATTTGAGACTGACTTTTGAAAATATCCAGTTATAATGCCCAAATGAAAATCGACTTTTCAAATTTACGCAGTTATAATGCCCGACTGATTTTCTGAACAAAAGAGTTTTTCACATGAAACAAGATTTTCCGGAATTACTAAATAAATATTTTAAATCTATTTTGACTAACAAATAGAATCCATGACTAGCATGTCTAGTCAAGCTCTTTCTTGGTTTAGCCCAAACCAAGTGGCGATCCGAAGAACATATCTTAAAACACGCCAAACGGATTCAACTACTAGAGTTTTCTAGTAGGGCTCTTTCTTGGTTTAGCCCAAACCAAGTGGCGACTCGACAAACGGGTCTTAAAACACGTCAACAAATCCAAAAGCAAGCATAACTCTTAATGTTGTTTTAAATTCTCGGAAGAAAGAATTTTTGTCTTTAAAGTAACATGGTTTTCATGAAATGATTTTCAAACGGAAAGTTTATCGAGAAACAATTTTAAACGGACGATTTTTATGAAATATGGCATGTGCACGTTTTTCGAGACGATACGACACAACACGTCTTTCGAGAAAATGATCGATTGTCTCACAAGAAGAGATAGATATGAGAATGAAAATGATGATGTGATGAAAGTTGAGACGTTAATGCTGTTGGAGTCCCGCCTCAGTTCCCCGGGGTGAACTAGTGGCCAAAGCTCAACGGAACTATACGGTAGTGCTGTTTAGAGTCCCACCTCAAATTTCGCGAGGTGAATTTGGCAGTCAAAGCTCACTCAGTTCAACACGTAGTGAACGGACTTCATAAACAGGATGTTAAATCCAGTGATATGGGTAGCCGGGATTACGTCGTGTGTGAGTCGGGGTGAACGGACCTTATAACCTGCGGGTAGTCAGTGTTATGGGTAGTCGGGACTTCGAACGGAAAGGTTGGTGACCATTAGAAAGTGGTGGTTGAACGGGCCAATAACTTTCGAGAGATGTGAGATGTTAATATGGTTGAAATTTGAAGAAGAATGCCATTATGAGAAATTGATACAAGATACTGACACTGCACTCTGATTTTGGAAATGAAACGAGACACTGATTTAGTAAAGCTGCACTTTGATTTGTTTTAACTCTGATATTTGAAAATGCATGATTTTACTATTTACTTGCCACCTACAATATTGTTCTAGAATTGCTAGTTTTAAGGTTGGGGTAGGGTATCTATTGAGCGTCCACGCTCACGGTGTTGCATTTGTGCGACCCTGGCATAATACTACGATGTTGCTTCTTGACTCCGACGTATTATGCTAGATTATCACGATGGACAGGAGGACCTCTACGGAGAACACGGAGCTGGAGGAGCTGCCGAGATGGAGATCAACCAGGCGGAGGAATTTGCGGAGCCGTAGAGCTTACTCGGTCTGCCTTTTTGTAATCTGTAGAGGACAAATTATTCACATTAAACTTTATATTATTTTTATCTCTGTTTAAGATATTCGGTTGTAATAATAATTAACGTTTCCCAAAATGTGGGGCGTTACAATTCTCCTCGAGCAAAGGCCTTCTATAATAATCCGAAATTGTATACTCTCTTTGTCCCTTTTTAAGTGTGTTGCTTTGTAAAATCAACTAAGGGTGCTTTAGCAATTTGCATTTGTTAGTTTTGCATTGATCTTTTGTGAATTCTTAATTCGTCTCGACGAGAGGAATGTAAAGAGTAAAACAATATTTAAAAAGTTCAATAAAGACAAAATTAATCTAATTTTTTGTGGATTATTGAAATATTATTGTCTTTATTCACAACAGTTCACTAAACAGATAAATTTGAAGAGCGCAAAACTATTCTTTTATTTTGCCCGTTACTCAAAAAAATGAAGAATCCGAATTTGTCACGCCCTAAAATTTAATAATCCAAATATACATAAAATCCACATCGGACAAGACCAAAGTCATACATATATCCCTCTGAATAGTCAAAGTCAACATAATATGATCCCGCCATTTCGAATAAACAAGTTTTATCCACTAGCGCCCATAACCCGAAATACATGAATACAAAGTTTAAAAGTTATTACATTGTCAAATAGTCAAAAAATAAGCTATAGAAGTTACAAAACCATCTTTCCCAAAAATATATGCAAAGATGGGAAAATAACTTCATGCATGAATGTGCTCCATATATGTATTACTCCACACGCATCCAACTTCATGCTCCATGTCGTGTACCTGAAAATTGATAGGTTGAGCTCACTAGCCCAGTAGGAAAACTACTCTACCAACGCTAGGTGTATAAACATGATGCATGCATGAAGATTATGGATAATATGGTGGACACGACCAAAGCACAAGATTAGAATGAACGGAAGACTATAACTCGATCACGAAGTAACCAAAGTGTATCCAAGTGTCCAAAATGTGTCAAAGTGTCCAAAATACGTCTAAGTATTCCAAAACAATCTTAAGTATCCAACCAAAGTCCAAGTAGTTACCGAAATCCTCATTTTTCACATATAGAAGTCACATTTCGCCAAATACACAAAATCAATCCAATTTCATAAAAACCGACATTTCATAAGAAAATGTTCAACAATGTTAATAGGGAAGTATCCCTCTGCCGGATTTCGTGGGTTCCGTGCACCCCTACCTGATTTCATGGGCTCCGTGCACCCCTGCCGGATTTCGTGGGCTCCGTGCACCCATGGCTAGGGACACCAAACGGGTGATCCCTAGAGTTCATTTTATCCAATAATATCAACTTAAAACCATTTGTCTTTCAAAAGTTCCCAACAGTCTCATTTGTTCCAAAAATTTTCTATTTTCGCCAAAATGTGTCAACCGACGCATGTCCGATACGTATGACCAAGTGATTTGTTAATTTGCATGTCAAAAGGTTGGTTTTAAGATTTCAAAGTGAATTCGAAGTTCAAGACGATGGTATGGTTCAAAAACGCGAAGGAATGGACAACCGGGGGCCAAACGGGCATCAAGGAAAAAAAAATTTTTTTTTTTTTTTTGAGGGCATGGTCCGGACCACCAAAATCCCTGTCCGGACTATCGGGTCAGAATGTACAAGAAAATTTGACATATCGCATGGTCCGGACTACCAAATTCCCGTCCGGACTACCGAATTTCCGTCCGGACTATCGGGTCAGAATGTACAAGAAAATTGACAGATTTTACTCCCAAGTTCCAAATGTCCTCAAACTCATTCCAAAGGCAAATTTTGATGTTTTAGACCAAAAATTGGAAATGTAAAGCAACTAATGGACATCAAAGGAGTGCAAATCAATCATCAATTGCATCAAACAAGTGCTCAAATCATAGATCACAAAATTGAGCTCAAACAAACCCACTTATGGAGAAAATCATGATTTTAATGGAATTGAACAACAAGAGCAAGAGATATACTATACATCACATCGATACAACTAGAGGGAGTAGAATTTGTCTTCCTACCTCAAGATTTGAGCTTGAAATGAGTGGGAAAATGTACACCCTAGCTTCTAATGAGCTCCAACCTGAAATATGAGTTCTTGGTGCGAAATGAGCGCAATCCAAGCTTCAATACGTGTAGAGGAGATGATTTTAGGTGGGGTTCTTGAAGGGGACTTGAGGTTTTGTGGATTTTTGGAGCTTGGAGCAAGAAAAAATGGAGGAAAGGAGAGAGAGAGAGAGCTATGGCTGAGGAAGAAGAAAGAGGGGCCGTTTTTCTTCGAAAGAGGGGCCGTTTTTCTTCTAATTTTTGTAAAAATGCAAGACTAATATGTGTTATATACTCTCACATCTTAACACTTTCACCCCTAGACTTTCAAATGCATATTAAACACACCCAAATGCACTCTCCCACTATCACATTGACCTCCCTTGATAAAAATTCAATTCCTCACATTTACCCAGCATCATTCCGGAAAAAATTATGCAAATTTACGGGTCCTTACAGAATTCAAAAAAATAAAGAATCTGAATTTGGGAAAAGTTTATTCGATTTTTAGGGCGTTTTCTAGTTGAATTCAAAGCCATTTTGTGGCATCCAACATTAGAAGGCCCTTGGCCCAGATGGCATACATGCCATATTTGCTTTAAAGAAACATTATCATTACTCCTTTCACATCAACTTTTACTTTCATTTTACACCTTTTACATCAATTTTTACCTACACTTTTCAAAATTACCCTTCAGCTCTACCCATTAACTCTTTACCCATTAACTTTTTAAAAGAGCAAAACAATAATTCTACAAACTTTTTACCCATTGACTCTTCAAAACACATATTTATTAAAGGACAGCCCAAAGTGAGATACTTAACTATTATAAAGGGATGGAAGGAGTATATAAAATTCAGATTATTTAATTTCTTTTATCTATAATCATGTTAATAAACCCTAATTAAACTATAAACCCTGGACTTCTTAAACTTGCACTTAAGACCCCAACTATTCAATTTCAAACATATTAAACCTTAACCTAAATAGATTACATTTAATATGTTATTAGGTACACACACACACGCACACAGATATATATATATATATATATATATATATATATATATATATATATATATATATATATATATATATATATATATATATATATATATATATATATATATACATACATATACATATATAGTCCCGATCTAGTCCGGGATCCCTAAGTCCGAGACTCATAGTTCCAGATCAAATTTTCATGATCCGAACCGTCCAATGTGTTTAAAACGTGTTTTTAAGGGTCCCCGCGAGAAATCATCAAAAAAAAAATTACCGGGAAGACCTTGATCCGAGCATTTTTTCACAAAAACTATTAACAGACAAGATGAGTAACAATTCATATCACGTCTAGTAAGTCTTATCTTACCAGTTCCTCAACACCTTTGTACTTCTAGCATTTTTCACAACCACAAGCTAATATTACAAACCAACCCTTGAGATCTCGCCACAACATCTCACGCTTCCACTTAACTATCTTATAAAGAAAACACAGTCACACATTATATAACCCAACGCTATAAACCGTGGGCAAAACCCAAACACTCATGTCCCAACACACCGTGACTATGTTAATTACACTGGTCTAAACCCATCAATAATGCAAAACTCATTTATCCATAACCAAACTTTCAATGTTCAATAAACTGCAAGATAAGTCAACCTGCCAACCTCGACAATGATAACATCTCATCATCCTAAATTCACACACACACATAAGTCAATACATACACTATTTTTGAAAGTGACAAGTCTTCACATTGTTTCAAAAAAAAAACCAGTGTACTTCCTTTAGTAAATAGATTGAGTCTTTTAGTCAACACAATCTGCATTTTCCTTTCCCCATGCCTGACTATGGAGACTCACATTTAATTCAAATGATCATTGTAGATCATATACTGTCAGAAGATATACGTCACAACAGACTGATTTAGCATTGAAGGAAGATCTCATTCACAGTGCAGCAGAAGCTCTTTCTGCTCAAACATTATTGTTATCTCAACGGGAAAATTGCAACGTTCATATTTTTTCTTCCTATTAAAGGAACTTCTGAAGATGAAGAAGATGATCAAGTACTACCAAGCTGTACCAGAGCAACATCAAATACACAGAGCAATTTTCGTACTCTCACACAGATCATTTTCATATTACTTCTTTGAGAGCTTTGTGAGCAAATTTGTATATCTACTCTTTGAGAGAGATTTATTTTTCCACACTACAAATTCTTGTCAGTGTTGTATTGAGAGTTAGAAAAATTCTCAGTGAGCTACTACAGAACTGGGTTTTGTTCTGTAAGTAATTTTAGAGTTTGGGAGATAAACTCTGCGGTTCAGCTAACTCCTTAGGAAAGTTAGCGTTGTGGTTGTAAGGTTTAATCGGCACCAGAAGCTGGTTGTTGGATTAGTAAAACAGCGACTCCTTAGGCCAGTGGACTAGGCTGAGCAGTGGACAAAGCTCAGATCGAACCACTATATATCTCTGTGTGATATCTCTCTCCCTTAACTCCTTTATATTTTGTATGTGCAAATTATTTATTTATTTGCTTTGACTAGTAATTTTTGTATGTGCGAACTTGCTTTGTATGTGCACATCTAGGTTGTCTTTTTGGGTAACAACATCCATTACTAGTAACATCATGTTTACAATTGGCATTTTCGCTTTCTTACGAGATTAAACCTTCATTCCTCAACACAAGTCAACCATTCCCCAACATGGGTCACTGCATCACACCACTCTACGTAATCATGTATGCATGTCACGTAGATGTATGTCATTCATGCAAGCAAACAATGCATCTGAAAACAATGCCTTTTGTTAAAAAAAAAAAAAATGCAATAGTCTCCCCACGGTCTCTAGGTTTTCTAACCTAAAGCTCTGATACCAAGTTGTCACGCCCTCAAATTTATAACATAAATAAATAACAGTTTTCTAAAAATAAGAGTTGACATTTCAATAGTCCAAGTTCATAGCCATCTCACAAGTCAAAGTCCTACATCGACACTAGTCAATGGGTACCCGAAATCCCAAATATAAAGTAAATAAGTCTTAAAATGTTATTACAATAGCCAAGTCAAAAGATTGAAATTAATAAGTTACAAATTCATCTCTTTCAAAAAAAAATATGAGACAAAGATGATCTAATAACTCTCATGTAAAATCCTCAAGTAACATCCAAGCACTCCATGCCAAACAAGCTACGCTCCATGCTGACTACCTAAAATTATTAGGGTGAGCTCACTAGCCCAGTAGAGAAAAGTCTACAAATCCTAAATGCAATGAAATGCAAGTGAGTGATAGACAAAGAAGGCACGAGTCATGCAACAAGGTTCAAGAAACTAATGGTTAAAGGATTGAAAGCCAACTCATAATCGTACCCGACATGTCGCATGTGTCCAACTTGTTCATATCATAATGTGTCCAGTTCAACTTGATTATCCAATTAAGAAATTCCTCGCGACACGTCCATAGGACGGACCGAGTATCATTCCTAGCGACACGTCCAAAGGATAGCCCTAGCATCATTCCGGGCTACCTTTCGGCCCCGTATCCATATCTTGCCCTTGGCCAAAGCATAATTCCTCGTGACACGTCTATAGGACGGCCCAAGTATCATTCCTAACGACACGTCCATAGGACAGTCCTAGTATCATTCCTAGCGACACGCCCATAGGACGGCCCGAGTATCATTCTGGGCATCTTATGACCCCGTATCAATAGTTTCAAGTTCTCACTTTCATTGAACGAAAACCAATTTCATTCTCGTATCATGTCAATAGCCACATTTCACATCGTTTCTCAAAAGTGTCATTTACCCACTACTCGATATAAAAGCATAGAAAAAATGTCATTTTGCATACGGCGTCACCACATGATTAGCTAATAAACAATCACGATCATAGCAACACGTTCCACAATCTCGTTTGGTTTCTAAGTGTTTCTAGAATAGAAAACCACGTTACATAAGTGAAAAAAACACATTCGGGGGCCTAACAAGTGCAAGGGAATGGAAATAAAGTCATCCAACCAGACATACTCAACCATCCGTCCGGACACATTCAGTGAAGGGACTGGACCTATGGTCATCCAACCGAACACATCCAATGAAGAGACTGGACATATGGTCATTCAACAGGACACATCATCATCCAACCAGACACATCCAGAGAAGAGACTGGGCATATGGTTATCCATCCAGACACACCGTCATCCAACCGGACACACCTAGTGAAGGAAACCATCACTGTAAAAAGAACGTCCGCCAATACGACATCAACCTTGTAGATTTTCAAGGTAATTCAATGGGGCTCCAAATCAAGAAGATCCAAGCAATAAGGTGATGATATAGCAACTCATTTTTTAAGGAGATCAACAATTAGACATGGATCAAGACATTATTAAATCAATGTGGCTAGAGAGAGGAGTTTTCAACAAATTAAAAGAGATTAATCAAATATACATACATATATACACAAAACCCACAACAAGCACTCAAATGCACTTAGAATGGTAGAACTTTCCCTACCTCAAGATGTGAAAGTTTAAATGCCAAGATTGAGCAAAACCCTAGCCTCTTCAAAGCGCTCCAACCGAAATACTCCTTCCCAAAACAAAATAAACGTAACCCAAGCTTCACAATGTGTGTAGGAGGCTAGTCTAAGCAAGGATCTTGGAAGAATTTTGATGTTTTATGGCGAATTTAGGAGGAAGTTTGAAGCAAACATAGAGGAGAAGAGAGAGAGAGAGAGAGAGAGAGAGAGAGAGAGAGAGAGATAGTCGGCTGTGTAAAGAGGGGAGGGGAAGTGATTTTTCTCTCCTCTCACCAATATTTGTACCCCAATTAAGAAAATTACACCACACCCCCCTATATTAACTTGTGTAACGCAAAAAGGCCTAAACTAGCTCTCAACACTTGATGAATCCGCATTCTAACATTTTAATCAATCCATTACATTTCTCCAACTTTATTTCCAAAAAATATTTTAAAAAAATACGGGTCTCTACACCGGATTGGTCCGGTTTTGTAGTAAACCAAGAACAAAATCACTATCTATTGATTATGAATTTGGACAACCAAACAAACCCACAAAAATTCATAGAACCAAACAATCCAAACCATTAAAACGTGATTCGGTTTTGGCTTTGAACCAGAATTTGCTAGAAATTGAGATTTCATCTTCATAAACTATTTTAAGTAATTAAAATTTCATTGATAAATTAAACCTAAAGTTATATTAAAATCAATTCTATTAAAATCACCAAAACGCACAACTATCAATCAACTAAAGAAGAGTAGAATACTAGTAATTAGTGAAGGAATATGAATAGAGTATTGAATAACGAAATTAGTTACCAAACGAAAAGATTAGGATATCAATTGACTAAGCTCAAGCCGTGTACGTTTAATGTATTGAAATTGTAGGAATAGGCTATCATATATAGAAAGTTTAGGGAGTTAATCTTCAAAGTGAAGGAATAGAGTGGTGGAATGGAGGAGTATTCGATTGGGAAATTAATTGACTAGGAAAAAAAAAGTCATTCAATGTATTTAAACAGCAAATACACATACATATTATGGTTTGGATCGGTTTGGAATTGAAACCATTCACGTGAATCTACAGGCCAAACCATTTAACACGGTTTCTAATTTTTTAAAACTAGGACAAAAAATCACTTTACCAAAAAACCAAGTCAAACCACTCAGTTTGCATTGGTTTAGATTGAATTCGCGATTTGACAATTACTTTGCTCACCCTTACTTGAAAACTAGTATAACACACAACTTTGTCCAATATTCTTATCTCCAAAACTTATCTCAAAATTGACGAATAAAGAAGAAAATATCTCCTATCTTCCGCAAGAAATATCCCCCCGACATTGAACATTTTCGTGTGGCTTAAGCCCCAAACACAACCCCGTCAAAAGAGAAAAAACGAGGAAACGGTAGGTGGGGTTCGCCTTTCCCTTCTCGTAAACAAATCAAGGGAAGACAAATCTTCGCATAAATTAATCTCTCTTTCTCTCTCTCTCTCTCTCTCACACACACACGCACATACCCGTTCAAAGACGTACTCACAAGACCAGACGTGCTTCGTTCCAACACCATTCTCCATTCCTCTCTTTCCACCCTCGACCGTCTTCGGTACGCTCGCTCTCTCTCTCTCTCTCTCTCTCTCTCTCTATCCAACGCATTTTTAAACCGTCGTGGGTTGTGTGAAAATTTAAATATTGCTATCGTGATGGTGATCGTGTTGGATAATTTTGACTTTTTCTTTGGCCTTGTAGCTGGTTTACAGATCTTGGTCTTGGTAAATACATAGAAAAATCAACCACATGTATGCAGAGATTTCTAAAACAGGTAGAAATCTCTCTATTTGTTAGGGCCTATCTTCCTATTCGTTAGAACCCATCTGTGGCTTTCTAAAACAGGTAGTCCGTTTGCAATTCAGATACACTTGTTTTTCTAATTGATGAAATTTGAGGTGGGTTTTTTGATGGTGTTTTCCGATGGTTGTGTTTCTTTGGGTTTTTAAGGAACTCTTGGGAATGGGTATTGTTTCTCAATTGTGCCTATGGATTTGGGTTTATTCTCAAGGTGAATTGGTAATTTGAATGGTGATCAAAAGCTTTCCTTTTTCCCCTTCTTTTGTCTTACGTTTCTGCCTCACAAAGAGATGGTGTGCAAATTGAATTTCTTAAAAATGGATCATTTTGGATAGCTAAAATTAAGATTGGGTTATTTCAATTTGTATGCTTCGCTGTACTATGGTTTTCCTGTTACTTGTGTTCTCCCTTAGGGCTTTTCAATTTGTATGCTTCGCTGTACTATGGTTTTCCTGTTACTTGTGTTCTCCCTTTGGGCTTTTCTATTTTATCTCCTTATTATGTGGGCATATTTGTCTTGAAAACATGGTTTATGTGGTGTTTTGACCTTTTCGTTTGCAATTCAGTTTTGGATTTTGTATGGTTGTTTTGCTGATGGTATTAAATTTTGGAACCTCATTAATTTTTGTAGTTAGGTGTGAATCTACTAAATTTCTGAATGTTATGTTTGGATTTCTTAGTTGTGGTGCTTGACCATAAATTGCTTTGTTGAATTTGATCCTTCAAAGGCTGACCTTTTTCTTTTTTTTTTTTTTTTGGTAAATTTCTATTTGTCTTCCATGGTCGCCTTACAAACAGACAATCTTCTAAATTAACTTCTTTGGTAAATTAGTCATTTTGGATAGCCAAAACTTTATTTGGGGCTTTTAGATGTATATCCTTAATTGTATTGTGCTTTGGTCTGTTTTTAGATGTTTCTATGCATCTGAAATCTCGTACGAGAGTGATGTTTTTGTCAGGCAGTTGTTTGTTGGAGAAACAAAAGAATATTTTGAAATTCTTGTATCTACATTTTCCTTTTCTTGTGCACTGTGCTCCCTTTTTTGTTCTTATGTTAGGGTTATTTAGGCGTCATAAGTCTTCTCTGAAGTACTTTTTTCTAAAACGAATTCTCTCCAACTTCCTCAACCTACTTAACTTAGCTGTTGGAGTAGTACTTTCATATGGCAAGGGTTATAGGCTCAAATCCAGTCATCTGACATTTGACAGATTACATGAACTAATTTTGGAACATGCAAAAATTTATAAGCTCGTACTTTCATATGGCAAGGGTTATAGGCTCAAATCCAGTCATCTGACATTTGACAGATTACATGAACTTATTTTGTTTTTTTTTATACATGCAAAAATTTATAAGCTCAAACAAATAATAACATGGCTTAGGGAGTAAACCCCAACCTACAACACCAAAACCAACAATGTTTACTCATACTGTTGCAGATTAGACAAATTGCACTTGCATCAGATTTGCGATTGAGGACGGCCCTTAATGATCACTGAGTCCAAGGCATAAAATTGATCTATATTTAAGTATTATCAGTGAAGCCAGAGGATATCCTCCCAATGCTAAATTTTAACAGGACAAGGACGCAGCCACGTTCAACGAGATCTATGTCTTTAGGGGGTAAGTTCTCCTTTCATGTTTTTTATTTGCATATTCAATGCTTTCTTCTCCATTAGCATTATTAAGTTGAAGTTTTAGAAAGAAGAAAAAACACCCTTTTTTTTTTAATAGTGTGAATCTAGAGCTTGGAAGCATGAGTTCGAATATACAAGTTTCTTTTTCTCGACCTTCCTCCTCTATTTTTCTACATACATAATCTTTACTTTTTACCTGCTGATTGGGTGGCAGAGTTTTTGTGTATAGTTTTTATATGTAACTGAGTAATGTAAATTAACTCACTGCACTCAATCGTGAAGGAGTATGGTGGTTACAGGCTACAGCTGATGATGAAAGTTTCTGTCTATGGGAACTAGTACCGGGCGACACATGCCCACATCCAAATAAACTAAACCATAGTTGACTTTTTATTAGAATAACATATGAGTTGGTATCCTTTGCAGGACATTGTTAATCTATTTGGCCTTTTCTTCTTGTAGGTATTGATTACATGGACCCAAAGAAGAAGAGCAATGTAGTAGGAAAAATTCTTTTGGCTGCTTCCTTTACGGCATTATTCATTCTTATGCTCAAACAATCCCCAACTTTTAACAGTCCAAGCCTAGTAATTCCCTTATCCCTTTATTTGAATTATAGCATCTTAATTGAGTTCCCTGCTATTACATTGTCGCTCGGTTTAGCCTCATTGTCATGAAGCCAGATACTCATGCCAACTTGAGAATTATTATATCTTGTTAAGTTCTTCTACTTCTCTCTCTTTTTTCGTTATGATTTTACACTGGCTTTTTTTTTGTGTCTTATGTCTGAGCTGGACTCAAATATGCCAAAGAAAATGAGCTTCCTGTTCTATATCCCTTCAGCGTAATAGGGGAAAACTTGTGATGCCTTATAGTCAATATCAATATAGCCTTAGAGCCGTGCTTGACAAAGTATCCTTATCACAACATCCTTTGAAATCCAAAAAATGTTCTACCTGTAGATGGGTTAAAGCATAGTTTCTAGAACCTCCTACGAGGGGGTCATGAATTTGGTTCAGAACATCCATTCCAGAGTTTGGAGCAAGAAACAGAACCTTCATTCCGGAATTTAGAGCAAGAAACAGAACCTTGCTCGTTCTGTAAAAAAATTTGCTCCAACTAGGATGGAACCTCCCAAGTCCCAACCACATGATCCCCAAGTAACAAAAGAAAAGCTACAAAGCAGAACGTCTCTTTATTTTTATTTGCGGATAAGTTTAACAAATGGGATAAAAATGTTGACTACTCGCCAAGAAAGAGACTGAAAAGGAGGACATTAAACGGTGGAATAGAGAGGAGTTAGGGTGGTTAGAGGAGCAAAAGCTAAAAGTTCTAGATGTTGTTGGCATTCTTGATGGAGTGAGTGGGGCCAAGTGGCTTGCATTCGGAGGACTGCATAGGGACAAGGCAAATTGGAGCTTGGAAGAATCACTAAGCTAGAAAAAAATATCTTGGAGGCAATATCAAGGGCATTGTGGCTAAAAGAACGTGATCGGAATACCTGTTCTTCCATTGGAGGGCTAATGCTTATCTCAGGGTTTATCAGATGGAGGATATCAGTATTGATAGCAGGATGGTTATGGACAAGAACAATCTCAGCACTGGCATTGATGTGTTTCATCAAAATTGGATGGTTTGGATTTCGTGCCTGTTTTTTGTTCAGGATGTACATTATTTGGAGAGGCATTTGAGCAGAGGTTGTTAGTGTGTTGTTAGATAACTGATGGAGTCAAATGGTGATAACGCTCTTGGCCCAGATGAGTCGTTTGGGTTTACAAAGCTACTGGGAGGTGGTTAGGAGAACGTGTGAGGCGTGATGAATCAATTCCATGCTAGTAGGACGTGGTTAAGAGGAAGAGTGAAGCTGCTACTTTTTAGAAGGATTTTGAATTACTCTTTTGTGCCATTGATCAAAAGCACCTTGTCGAGCATCCTGACCTGTTTCATGCCCATTTATAGCCTTACTGTGTTGGTTGCTAAGTTTGAGACAGTCCCTTGATATTGGGGAGGAGTCCAAGCATCATTTTGTAAATTGGGATGCAGAGGGAAGTTCCATTTGGAATCGGTGTTGTGTTCGGAGGTTGGTGGCTATTACTTTTATGGTTTCTAACCAAGGTTTTCCCGAAGTAATATACCTGGAGAGTCTGAGGTTGGTTAGCAGAGGAACGTTTCTAAAGATGAGAAATTGGTGAAGAACAAGTTAAATAACTGAATGTGAAGAGATTGGGGTTTGTTGTCTAGTGAGCCCATTCATAATCAAGGATCCAAGCTCAATGTCTAAATAGTACTTATTTTTGGTTCATTGTATAACCCTGTTGAAAATCAAACAAAGTTTTATAGGTATTGTGGAAACAAGGGTTAGGAAGGAGAATAAAATGAAGGTGGAAAGGGATGAGAGGTTGGTCATTTTTATCAAACTATCTCGATGCTCCGAATGACTGCATATGGATAGGTTGGGACACTAATCAACTGGTGGTCAGTTTAGTTGGACAAGTAATGCACTGTGAAGTCCAGGATTGTGCTCGAACTTGGCGGTGCTTTGTCTCCATTATTTATAGTATAATTCCTTTGAGGATGCTATGGGCTGAACTCCTTGCTTATGCTCCCGCATGTGCTAACGAACCTTGGTTGTTAATGGGGGATTTCAACGTAATCAGAAGGCAGGGTGAAGCGTTGGGTGGCTCCTCCTTTTTGGATCAATGCTTCCTTCCTTTCTTTCTTGGTGGAACTCCTGTCAATGGAACTAGAAAAGAATTGTTCATAAATTTTAACCAATTCTATCGATCAATTCTATTGGTTTGTTAACCATTGTGTCACTTAGCTTAGTACCGCAGCCCAAATTACAATAACCCAAGTTAAATCGCAATCATTCACCATATGCAAAGTCACTATAAATTGAATATTTTACGGAACCAATATTTTGCAAAGGCAATTTCCAACAATTAATATGAGTCCGTTGCTAAATTTTTAGATGGATCAAATAATAAATAAAATGACTGACTCATCCCCTACAGTGGCTCAACTTTCTCAAACTCTTTAATGTGCGAGTACACCTTCTTGGATTTTAAGTTATCGATAGCTAAAGTTCACACCAGGTCTTCGATTGTTGGACATTTTGGAGTTCATTCTTCCCATTGTTTTATATATCAACACTATCAGCTATGGTGCTGATTGTGTGAGAGTGTTCAGGGATATCTCACGCCAAATCAAATCAAATGAATTATTCGAATCAATGCTCACCATTGCCTAGTTTGACCACGTTACCTCAAAAACATAACTGTGTTACTTGGAACTATGTAGATGATTTGATGTTTTTCTACTTGTAATGATAAATTTTCCTCGTTCTCACAATATTTTCCCCTTCATTTTGACTGCAAAGAAGATGAGGGAAAAGGAAAATGACATTTTTGACACTTAATAACCTTTTGGAGTTAAAGTGGGTATCGTAAGGCTTCTTTTTCATTTTTCCAGTTATGTCGCTCAATTATCAGGGACCTTTCTTGTAATTTCAAATTTAAGTTTTTGTTATTTTCTCATAGTTTTCCATTCCAGTTCTCCCAACACGAACCAGGAGTTACTCATGTCTTAGTAACTGGAGGTGCTGGATATATTGGTTCACATGCTGCGCTCCGACTTCTTAAGGATTCTCACCGAGTAACTATAGTGGTATGGTGGTACCTCTCTCATGTATATGTCCTTTGCTAGCATCTCAGCCATTGATTGAGAGGAGAGTTTTAAAGAAAAGGAATTCTTATTTGACAGGACAATCTGTCACGTGGAAACATTGGCGCTGTTAAGGTTCTACAAGAACTATTTCCAGAGCCTGGACGGCTTCAGTTTATTTATGCTGACTTGGGGGACCCAAAAGCTGTATCCTAGTTACTCCTATATCAATGATACATACTTTTTTTGTGTTTGTATTGATTGAAAACCGTTAAGCATTCGTTGTGCATTTTGGTTCCTTAATTCTCAGTTTCAGGTAAAAAAAATATTCTCAGAAAATGCTTTTGATGCTGTGATGCATTTTGCAGCTGTCGCATATGTCGGAGAAAGCACCGTTGATCCTCTAAAGTAAGTGTTGCTTGCTCCAGTGTAAAACTCTTCAAATATTTGTTGAATTTGCACGGGCTTTTTGAATGTCGCAATGGCTGGTGAAGCGTTGAGTTCCTGAGATATTAAACTTACTTTTACGATTTTCAGCTGCAGGTTTTTGAGTTGTTATTACTTAACTTTGTTAAAAGCTACTTTCAGGGCGTTGAGTTACTAAAACTACCCTGCATGTCTGGAATTTTTTATTGGTCCGGTTGATATATTGATTAAACAATTCACCCTAACAACATTAACAGAAAAAGAAAGAAGTACTTATCTGGGGTTGCTAAAAAGATAGGTATCGTCCAGTTACAATCATGGGTTTAGGATTTGATGGAAGAATCATTTTAAAAGTACTTAGGATTATTATGGATTATCTTCTTGTTTTCTCTAAGATCAGAATCTGACCTATTTCACTAACCAGACTTGCTTGCTAGTTGCAGCTGTTTTGGTCAGTTGACATTGTTTTGTAGCATGGAAACTTCCACAATTTAACATTTTTGTGTTTATACAGGTACTATCACAACATTACATCAAATACCTTGATAGTATTAGAGGCAATGGCAGCACATGGTGTCAGTACATTGATATATTCTAGTACATGTGCGACATATGGAGAGCCTAAACAGATGCCAATTACAGAAGAAACCCCTCAGGTGAAGATTCTTAAAACTGTTTGTGTGTGTGTTGTCTACAAATTTGACTGTGTTCTGTCCTTTGGATTTTTTAGTTGGGCCAGCTGGCATGCTACTGTTTTTTTTTTTTCCCAGTCAATTAGTAAATTTTGGGGAGGTACTAAAAAATAACTGTTCTGTGTCTGTTGTATAAATGTAGCACCCCATTAACCCATATGGAAAAGCCAAGAAGATGGCAGAAGATATTATCCTTGATTTCCATAAGAACTCTGACATGGCCGTCATGATTTTAAGGTAGGCGTTTGAGTATGTACTAAATCTCAGATTTGTTTAATAATGTTTCGTTTGATGTTAATTGGCCATCTTCTTTATATCCAGGTTTATCTTCTGTTACGGCTAGATTGTCTCACAAGTGTGTTTCTGTCTTTTATTAGTTATGTCTCTATCTTAGTGCAAGTATTAACTGGAATGAATGGGGTATTGTGTGTTTGCATTTACAAAAGATAGAAAAAACATAAAACAGTAAAGCAAAAGACTTTAGGGGCACTGTAGGATTGAGCGGAGCACTGTAGGATTATTGATTTGAGATTGATTGGATTTACGGGGACCACTCTTCTTCTTTTTTTTTGGGTAAAATTACATTTATTAAAACCCTAACACAACAACCAGCAGGACCAAGTCCTGTTACAACACACCGTACTGCTACGAAACAGAAACAAAACACAGCAGCCAATAGGCCTAAGAACACACTAGCCAAACCTGCTCTAAGAACTCCTTAGCAGCTTCAGAGAAAATCACAGAACTTGGAAACACCTTCCATGAACTAACTCTTAACTCTAACACCTGCAGCAATAACATCAGTGACCTGACCGACCTCCTTCACATACTTCGAACCTCTACCAAACACCCTGGCATTCCTCTCATGCCAAATGTGGTACAAGGCAGCTGCCAATGCCAGTTTATAAACCTCTGTTTGGAAAGACTCATTCCTACAGAAACAAATGGCCCAATTCAGTTCAAAGAACCAGTTACCAGACCTTATTAGAATCAGACATTTCTGGAGTACAGAGTCCCAGATGTCTCTTGAGAAAGCACACTCAGAGAACCAGTGCTGATGAGAATCAATACCCAGAGAACACAACACAAAGATCCAATATATTCATCCCCCTAGTTCTTAACCTGTCCTTGGTTGCAAGCTTCCCTAAACAACACAACCAGACAATAAAAGCCAGCTTAGAGCATCTCCTACCCATCTCCAAATCTCCATTTTGGAGAATCCATGCACTCCAACCCATCTCTATTTGGGGTCTCCAAAATGGAGACTCAACTCCCATCCTCCATATTTGGAGAATCTGCCAGCAAATGGAAACTCATCTCCATTTCTCCCCTTTTTCTTAAAATAACCATTTTATCCTTTGTATCAATTGATAACAAATTATAATACCATCCATATCATATGTACTCTTTGCTAAATTTTCTTCAATGACGTATAATTTTCACATTATACACTCGATTTTTATAAAATTAATATCATCGAAAAGATATTAGTAGTATCTTCAAAATGATCCTAATATTAAATAGGTATAGATATACTTTGAAATGACATTAAATTTAAATTCAAACCATTTCAACTATCATAATTTGTTTTTCATTTACACCTATGAATTACCCACCCACCTGTTTGTCCTTTTTTTTTCTTTCTTTTTTTTTTCATTTACTTGAAGGTGAAGTCAAGAAAAAGAATTCATGGGGAAGGACGTGAACTCTATCAAAGATCCAACTAATCGTGAGTATTTTCGAAGGGAAAAAATGGAATTTATAGAGAACAGAATACCAAAAATTGGTGGTCTTTCAGATTACTAATGCTATTAATTACTACTTGAAGTAGGAATACAAGTAAGATTTTGGAGGGAAATTTGGGAGATGAAAAATGGAGAATTGGGGTTGGGCTTGTTGATTCTCCATATTTGCTTTTTGAATAAAATGTATTTTTTTGAGTCTCCAAAATGTGGAGAGTGAGAGATGGGTTGGAGATGCTCTTGGGCACTTTACCAGAACCAAACAACTGAAGCCCAAGGCACCTTCCCACCAACTGTTCTCATAGCTTTCCAAGTAGACTTCATAGAAAACTGCCCAGTAGGTGTCCAAAAAATCATCCTCCTTATCCATATTAGTCAAAAAGCTGCTAGGAGTTTGGGCAATTACCTACTGGCTTATTCTGTTTCTACATCTAGGCCAAAACAAACCATTGTTAACCATTATTGACTGACTTCAGCAAAAGTGACTGCCCAAAATGAAAACCACAACCTCCCCAAAGGTCTTATTGAGAGGACCAAGGTGGTGCCAGTTATCAAGCCATAACCAAGTACTTTCCGCATTCCCAATCACATGCTTCACCATATTCTGACCCACAATCCTCAACGTGAATAGTTTTTTAATGGTCCAGGAAGAGTCAGCGAGGACCCTCATATTATTACCTTCACCTTCCTTTTTCTCTCTGTTTTTCCGCTGGCTTTCTGGAGCTGTTACTTTTTTTTCCCTCCTGATGGCTCTTCAGTGGACCTTTCCATTTATAACTTCGACAATGGACTCCCTTTCTAACCAGAAGTGGTCACACCTGAGTCCTGACGGGGATAAATATACTCATTTTTTGGTCTTGTCTTGTCTGGAAGGAGGTGTAATTGCTCACCCAAGATACTTTTGGACTCATTTTCTTCTTGTGAATAATTTCAGATACTTCAATGTGATTGGTTCAGATCCAGAGGGAAGATTAGGAGAAGCTCCCAGACCGGAGTTGCGAGTGCATGGACGGATATCAGGTGCCTGTTTTGATGCAGCTCGTGGGATTATTCCTGGGCTTAAGGTATGACGATTTTTCAAACTTATTTTTTTCTCTGCTGCTGCATATAATCGTGCATGCTGCACCATTATCTTTGATATGGAATTAGATATCCCCTGGTTTTGAACAACAATGATTCAAATGAAAAGATGATATTATGCATGGAGTGAACTCTCTCTGCTCGTCTATGTCTCAGCAATAGTATATTGCAATGCTTTGGACTTTGCTAATCTTTTTATCTATTGGGGGTTTCCATGCAGGTAACAGGAACGGACTACAAAACTCTGGATGGAACTTGCATACGAGACTACATTGATGTTACTGATCTGGTTGATGCTCACGTGAAAGCGCTTGAGAAGGCAAAGCCAGGGAAAGTTGGGATTTACAACGTCGGAACCGGAAGAGGTAATGTGTTTAGACTCTCTTGTGAAGCATTAACACTCTGAGGACATGCGTATCTCAGGCTAGATGTGGGAGAGGGCCAACTTATAGTTGTGTACAGCAGGGTTTTTTTTTTTTTGGTGGGTGGTTGTGGGAATTATAATATTTAGGAAAGAAAATGGTAATAACTGGAAATTTAACTTGATAATGAACAGTTGAAACCTGAAATTAAGAACTGCAAGTTATGGTGTTAGTCTTGGTTGTTTTCAGACAATATTCACATGAATAACAACTACATATTTTGAAAAAGATTTACATGCATTTTTTGTCACGCCCTTTTTCCATTCGAATGTTATCTGTATCATTGCATGTTGGTGTTTGTGTGTGTTAGTGCTTCGCTGCTTCTTAGCATCTATATATTTACGAAGGAGCATAATTTAAGTTTTCAGCTCCATGAAGATCTTTATTTTCTTCTTATAGAAGCAGTTATTACAAATCCATAGGTCACACGAGCACAAAAGTGAAGAACAAATAAAATAAGGAAAATTCTAAAATCAGTCCACTAGGCTTTCATTAAGGTTTAAAACATGTATTGAAATGTCTAAAAAATGTATAGGAATGTGTGAAAGTGTATAGAAAAGTGAAAAAAGTACACTGAAGTGTTTTTTTTCTTCTTCTTGCCTTATTGTCAGCCAATAGAAGGACCCATGAAATAAATGGATAACATACTCTAGCCAATATGTAGTTACTGGGTAGTACTGGGCTATCTATCTCGCGGTGGCTTGATTAACAAACCCTAGAGTTTACTTAAAGAAATGTAAGAACCAATATTCAGATTGAATCACAGCGTAAATTTATTCTATTAAATTCACGAATTTTGACCAAAAGAAAAATACAATATGTTAGGATATCCTTTCGAAAATTGTTTCTCATGCTTTTTTTTATTTGGGTCTCTGTGATCACAGGAAGATCAGTGAATGAGTTTGTGGAGGCATGTAAGGCCGCCACAAGGGTAAATATCAAAGTTGATTTCCTACCCCGCCGACCCGGTGACTACGCCGAAGTCTTCAGCGATCCAGCAAAAATCCTAACTGAACTCAACTGGACTGCACAACACACTGATCTTCAAAAGAGTTTGGAGGTCGCGTGGAGGTGGCAGAAGTCGCATCGGAATGGATATGAAACCACCCTACCCATGGCGTCGTATTAAGTCACTTATTGCTCTCCTTGGAACAGCACAAAAATCGCAGACTCCTCGTCGAGCGTGCTTTAGTCCTCAACATTCTCTCTCTCTCTCTCTCTCTCTCTCTCTCTCTCTCTCTCTCTCTCTCTCTCTCTCTCTCTCATAGAAGGTAGGGATTTTTGAGGTCAAGGGATTGCTATAATTCTTTACACATTTCTATTTAGTTCTATACTTGGTGTAGAGTTGTAGA
The DNA here is from genome assembly GCA_020921065.1 of Vaccinium darrowii. Classification (NCBI taxonomy): domain Eukaryota; kingdom Viridiplantae; phylum Streptophyta; class Magnoliopsida; order Ericales; family Ericaceae; genus Vaccinium; species Vaccinium darrowii. The sequence goes on from CM037160.1 coordinate 27,643,982, forward strand.
GAGCAGCCATTTGTTATATTTACTTGCAACAGGTCCAGTAGTTCAATAATATTGTCAGCCCATGTATAGCATTTTTGTTGCTGATCTATCTCCCCGGCTTTTTCTTTGTTTTTTGGTACGTACTTCGGAAATTTATCTCCCCGCATTTTTTCTTCTTCTCTACCTCTCTACTGTTACGTTATTTTCTTGAAAACTCTTGTTTCTGTGGAAGCGTAGCGTCCCTTGTTTTTATATTTTGATCATACCGACCCCTCCATCTGTTGATCGCTACCATCCCCTTCTGTCCCACACATTCGCACCCACACCCGCACACACACTCCTTGGCCTTTTGAGATCACCATAGAAGAGCTCACTCGATGGCTAAATATAGCTTGAAATCCTAAGTATACATGCCACTAGTAACTACACGAGGTCGAAAATGCAAACACCAGTAACAGAAATTTGATTCGTAACAGAAATTTGATTCTTAAGACGATCCATGGATGGGGAGTTCAATTTTGTTCACCCATGTTTGATAGTGGGTGAACATTACCCACTATATTCCCAATCCTAGTTTGATAATCTGAGTGGTTTATTTCTTAGAACATGATAGTTTAACTAAACTTGCAAAAAATCAACGTAATCGAATGTCGGTACTGTTTGTTTAAATCACACAACTATTAAACAAACAGTTACTGACATCCGATTGGTTTATTTTTTGCAGGGTTAGTTAAAATGTCATGAGCATCTCTACTGCATTACCTAAAATGTACATATAAGCACACGTGGGACCCTATTTTTGTGTGCTAAGAACTTAGTTAGCTAGCTAAGGAGAAATGCGCTTTAATGGGGCACCCTAAAAATGTTCATTAACTTTAAGTCTTTCATTTCTCTCTCCTCTCTCTCTCTCCTTAAAGTTATTCTCTCTCCTCTCTTTCTCTCTCCTCCTTCTCTTCTATCTCTCTCTATCTCTCTTCTCTTTCTCTCTCCTTAAGTCTCTCCCCAAATTTAAGTAGTCAGTTAGGGCACTTTAGGTAGTGAGGGGTGCCACCGAGATTTTTAGGGAGTCAATTTTTATGCACTAAAGATCATTTTTTGAGTTTTTCTTAGCTAACTAGTTAGAGCACTTTAAGGAACTCTTTTAGGTAGTGCACTAGAAACGCTCTAAGAGATTAATTGTTTCGATTATTGAAATAGGAATGGGAACATGGTTGGTAATGTTCACCCACTTTTAAAAGTGGGTGAACAAAATTGAACTCATGGGTGGGGAGAGTTAATGATTACTCATAGAAGCTTGAACGAAACCGACAACATAAAACACGTACACGAATCGTAAATTGGGGAAATTGCACTTAGACCCTCCTTCGAGCATGCTGCACAAATGGAGGGGACCCGCCAAATTAAAGACCCAACTTTCTTGGAAGCAGATTGGTAGGGAGGTGTAGTCTTAGTTTTCATTCTGTTGTTGTTGGGGTCTATGAAGCACATGTACAAATACAGAGATACGGCGAAACTTTTAAAAAAAATACTGTATGAATACATCAGGAATACGTCTCTTTCTCGCCAAGCCTAATCTTTTTTTTAAAAAAAAAATAATAATAGGAACCTTCGATCAAGCCAAAGAAAGATAAAAGTATTTATAAATCAAAGTACTAGGTAGAAACACAAAGTAGGAAAGGATCAAGAGAAGAGAAGATAAACAAGCACGCAAGTACTTAGTTGTTTTAGTATGAGGTCTTACAATGTCAATGCCTCTCATTTTATATGCATAAGGAGAGGTAGTCTTCAAGCATAAGACAAGTAGTTTTTAAGCATAAGAGCATCCAACACTACTAAACACTTTAACCAGCCAAAAGTACAAAACAATGTACACTTCTACTTTGCCTAGGCACTTTTTAACCTGTGGGTTCCATCACCACTCTCTACTTTTGTTCTTCGCTCTCTACTTTCAATGCAAAAATGGAGGGAAATGAAGAAAGGTAAAGGAGGAAAAAGTAAAGTAGAGAGGCGAATGTCTTGCTACTAGTAGCAAGGCAAAAGGGACAAAGCTAAAATAGATAGCCAAGTAACAGGTCTATTAGAACATGATTTTTTGGTTTGGCTAGACATAGTAGCCAACAATGTGCAAGTAGCAAGTCTCTTGAAGATGCTCTAAGTTAAGACCTAAGACACTTCACCACATACACCTACAAACACACACCTACAGTAGACAAGTACATCTCATCCCTCAACTACTTTTGACGAAGATATTTTATTTTATACCAACTTTTTACAAACAAAAAATGAAAGCTTATCTTTTATTTTACAGCTAGCACAACAGACAAATAACTACTACCGACAAAATAGCAATTATATATCTTGCTTTACTTTTGACATTTTGACATTCTTACTTATTGCACATAGCTTTCGAGGTTACCTACGCTTATGGGTTATATAAAGAAGAGCCCCTTTAGGGCCTTTTTGTTTAGGCAAACTATGAAGTCAGCCCATGGGCTAACATTAAGGTGTCAAAAGTGTATTAGAATTTGTGAAAAGTGCATAAAAATGTGTTCAAAGGTATTGAAATATGTAAAAATTGTGTAGAGATGTGTGTTTTTTGTCTTTATGTGTACTTATTATTAGTCCATTAAACTAACAATAGAAAAACCCGTTTGTTTAAGGGCTGCTCACCTTTTTTCTTTTTTTTTTAATAGAAGGAAGTGGGATAGCAGAGGTGAATTTAATAAACCAATGCATGAGCTGCTGAGGCTCCCATGTTTCGCAGACCCTCCGAAAAAATCAGGTCATAAAATGGCTCATAGGGAGTCAGAAGCAGACAGTCAAAATACTGATTTTTACTTCCATTTTTCAAAATTATCCTCCATTTTTACCAATTAACTCTTTACCCACAACTTTTAAAAAAGGGAAAAATGATAATCGTACACTTTACATATTAACTTTATAAAACACAATTATTTAGGGACAACCCAAAATGAAAATGTCGACACTAAAAAAGGTATAATGATGATGTTTCTTTAATAAATTGGATTTACAAAGGAACACACTTAAAAAGGAACGGCCAGAGTATCATTCAAGGTACATAAATATAAAGTCGCTAGAAGGCAGGATACTATTGAAAACTTTACTTTGAATAGAACTTTAGACACGACTCCAACAAACAGTGTTCTACATTATCTTCACAACCAAGAAGCTCAGGACAAAAAGGAAAAATAGTCCACATTCTATTGCCGTGAGAAGGTTATAAAATTAAGAAAACATCCACAAACGAAATGAGTAAAGGCCTGAGATTTGACAAAAATCAATTCCCTAGTGGGTATCAGTTACCCCAACATTCTTCAAGCAATTGTTTGAACTGCTCTGTCAAAACTTTCTTCAGCAGATGATGCCCGTTTGACAAGCATGTGGTCTGGATGTGACAGTTTCAGCTGGCTGCAAAACAAGGTTATATAATACAATCATTTCCAGACATGAAAAGAGTTAACTCACTTTTAGCAAACCCCAGAACAACTTAGTTACGGACGTGGTGTGAGTGTGGCCTTGAACTCTACAAACTACTGGAAATCCATACCAATTAGGACCATAATAGACCATAATAAATGCTGAATAGAAAACTTATTGCGAAGGGATTCGGAGTCCTCGATATATCAGATGCAAGTATGCAATACGAATGTGTAGTACATATATTGTACGTCATGCTAAAATAAGAGAAAGATGATGGCAAAACCACCTCCAGCAGAAGCAGCAATTTCCACTTCCTAATGGAACTGCTACAAGGGATAAAGCACAACCAAATCCATTCATGAAGTGCTACATCATTTGTTGACACTTTGCACTAAATTTTGACCTCGGATGGGAGCGGGAGGCAGAGGTACATAAAAGTTGGATGAAAGTCCTTTTCCTGTGTGACAATAGTTGCTAAAATCTTGAGATACGTGATACGAATCTTGAGCATCGATTCAATTTGACACCTACTTGATTTGAATCTAGTGCCCGAATCTCACCTATAACAAATCTTATTGAATATACCTGACTCAAGCGTGAGCGAAGCCGTGAATATTATGAGTGACAGCTGACAATACAGATAAGGTTCAAGGTAGTCTATGAAATTCAAATCTTCTTTAAAAACTCAGGTAAGCAGGTCATGCATAACATAAATGCTTTATTTTTTATGTTCATTCCACCTCCAAGGTTAAAATGTAGTCCTTGTATCTTCCCTCTTTTTCTACAAAAGGGAGATCTATAAACTCAATTGTTCTATAATACTCAATTGTTCTATAATACTCAATTGTCTTTTTTCTCAGAAAGACCATTTTTACAATCTCGAAGCTTGTGTAAACTACTAAAATATGCAGATAACTTACTTCAAGTAGCGCGAAGATGATTTCCCCAGGTGGAGACTGCACACAACCAGATTAGCCAGTGTCTCTGGATCCTTTGCATCCTGCACCAATTAACAAAATAAATAAACACCGGATATAAAGATGTGCAAGTCTCTCCAATGCAATGTCACGAATGCAGTGACAAAAGAGGATTTTGAATGGCAACTTGAAAGGATTGTAGACAAACAAGGGAATGATTTAACCAGTATCAGACAAAATAATTTGATCACTTGGGAGAAGAAGTGTAAGAATTTCTGTGGTTAGATGAACTTTTCGGCTGGGATTAAGGTATATGACAAAACCACGTTAATCTAATCACGACCTGAGATGTGCACAAAAAACAAACAGAAATAAAAGGGGTAAAAATCACTTAAGACTCCTTCATCTATCACTCTTCCACACATAATACCCTTCATCTTTAAAACCTACTAGAGAGAGAGAGAGAGAGAGAGAGAGAGAGAGAGAGAGAGAGAGAGAGAGAGAGAGAGAGGAGGAGGAGGAGGCTTTGATAATAAACATTTGGGCTTAACCCTAACTCATCACTGTTATATAAACAGGCATTTCAGTAAATGCACACATTTTTTTTAACGGTGTTAGCCATTAGGTTTTAAAGATGGAAGGGTGTTATGTGTTGAAGAGTGATAGATGAAGAGGTCCAAGTGATTTTTACCCCCAAAAAAAAAAAATAATACCCGAGAAATATGCTGTTGTTAAAGAGGAGAAGGTGAAGATTACTAGAGTCTTAAAGAGAGGATGCAAGTAAGTGAAAGTGAGGAGCGAAGAAGACGATTCAAGCCTTGTTATTTATACCATGTAGTGGTCTATAAATCTCAATCAACCTCCATCTACTTCTGTTAGTTCTGTGATCCCTTGTAATGTTTTTCAACATAAAAAAGAGTAAATTACATAATTTACATTAACACCCAAACTATGACCCATTTGCATTTAATCTTCTCATTGTTTTAACCAAAATTTTTTAATTAAGTTTTTCCCTCTTTTCAATTTGGAAAAATACCAAAAACCAAACACAGCCACCAAACTCCACGTAAAGCTACTGCAACCCAATTCACCTCCCATAGTGCTGTTGTCAGCACAACCTGCCATTCCTCAACTGATCCTAATTTAGATTATTTCCCTCCTCCAATTTGGGAGTTTTTTGGCAATGGAGACTCAAAATTAAGGCATTTATGGACAGAAATTAGACAAAGTTGGGTGGAGCTGTTGGGGATTGTTGGGCAGTTCAACTGAGATCCGGTGGCTGTGGGTTTCAATAGTGATGGTAGAAGTTGAATGGGAAAATGAATGGATTGTACTCCGGGAGAACTTTAAGGATGATGGCTCGTGTCATTTCTCTACTCTCACTATGATTTAATAGATGTATCATCTAATGTTTTTGGTATCACATAGCAATTCAGAAATGCATATATGCACATTTATACATATAGCAATTCACAAACATTTATATGTATGCATTTATATATGTGTGCGTGTGGTGTGTGGTGTGTGTATATATGCGCGTGTGGTGTGTGGTGTGTGTATATAGACCGGAAAGATATACATTGCAACGAATTATATATGTACATGAGGTATATGTGTACATATGAATACATAACAATCTGTATATCAATACATATATAGATATACAATCACATGAATCCAATATAGAGAGTGATTCGGAAGAAACAGATGGAATGCTTTTTTGACGAATTAGGATCTAAAACAATCCTAGGGTATACCAATTTTACAAAAATATCTTAACCATAATAGTTAATACCCATTAGCATTTTCCCAAATGGCACTTTGATCTCTAGACATCATTTTTAGGGTTTTCAATGAAGAAAGGAAATCACAATTTGATAAGCTGTATGGTAATTAAGGACCAGGTGTGCTTTTTGTTTTTTAGTTTAACAAATATTATTAACTATTCTGTAGGTCGTGCCGTATGTAAGCAAAAAAATAGGTGAATTGAGAAAAGATAATTTCATCCTGAAATCTCATTTATTATGTCAGCGGGCTGCTCAAATGACACGTTCCGTCCAGAATCTTAACATTTTGCTGACGTAACGGCTTTACTGTCATTAGCTAAATACTAGATGGGGGTTAAATGTTGAGTTTTAAACTTTAGGGGGTAAAGATAAAAGGAGTCACAGTTGGAGGGGATTTGGAGTAATTTACTCATACAAAAAGTCAGTATCCTCCTATGAATTAGTGAATTTTACAGGCCAATCTTATTCATTTCACAAGAAAATGATCCAGCTCTCCTGGCAAATGTAGTTATCGAACGAGCAATCAAAAAGATTTTGGAGCATTCTAAGGATTACGTATCATAAAGACTTGGCCGGAGAGGGCAGATTAGCTTTTTTTACTGTTTTTTCTGTTTTTGTTTTCCAGAAATCACATAACACTTGGAGCGCTAACTGTTCCAAAACCTATTTTAGAGAAAATTTTCTGATAGCAACCCGCTTTTTCAAGAATCGCAAACTTATCCTTTAGTTCAAATGTCTAAAAAGATTCCCACGAAATTGAGAAAGACGAGGGTTTCAAAAAGAAATGTTCAATGATTATGGTGCACTCACTTCAAATACCAAATAGGCAGTTTACATGGACTCTTCAGTCCCATAATCCGCCAACGTCCAGAAGATTAACAAGGTTAAGCCTACACGATACATATTCACTTCCTGCACCCAAATTGAGCACTTGGACCATCGTTTTTCTTATGATGTTTGGTGAAGCAGCATCTATAATGTGATAAAAAAAAAAAAATTAACCTGCCTTCTCACAATGATGGGAGGATATTTTAATCCCACTATCCCTGAATTTCATGTAATTAACTACATCCTAAGTTTGGGGATTAGGAGGTCCAATTCACACCGCCCAAATTCATGATATATGTAGCCTGATTGAAACATAGCGCCAAGGTAAGCGCGTTAAGGTAGTCATTTGTGGGGTTTGGTTGGCGGATCTTGGCGGCTTCTTCAGGGGTCAGTGCATGTGGGGGATCCACGGCGTTTCTCTTTGCGGCTGTCCTGCAGCTTCCGTGCGGTGGGTGTTGCGGGTTGGTGACCCAGTTTCATCGCCATCTCCCCTCCCCTTTCCCTTCCATCGAACCACTCGGTTTTTGTTGGCTTCTCTGCTGGCAACCGGACTCAACTGCTGGGTGGATCCGGTCTGGGCTTAACAGCAAATGGCAGCCGTGGACCCTGGCGGTAGCCACTGGGCTTCCCCTGGTCTCCGTCTTGTTGTTCCATCATCACCCACTGGTCATCCCTGTTGGGTGTGTCCAGTTTGGACCTAAGTTGGTGGCAGCTGGTGGTTAGGTGGGTTGGACGGGTGGCGGCTGTTGTTCATGTTTCTAGGGTTTGATCCTTTTTGGACTATAATGTAATATTGGGTATGCCCTATTTGGGCTAGGCTTTTAGGTGTTTGTGCTTGGCCTAGTGGGTGTTTTTTTGGGGCTTTGTCCCAACAGGTGTTTTTAATTTCTCCAACCTTGGTTGGAATCCCCTCCCCTCTCCCCCTACTTGATGTACCTTTTGTCAAGTTTCATTAATAAATTTTTGCTGATAAAAAAAAAAAAGGTAAGGGCATTAAAGAACCCAAAAATAGGCAAATAAGGCGACCATTTAAACTTGCCTTGTTCAGTGCTTCAAGTAATAGTGACTCAGCTTCATCAAAATTCCCCATATGCATGCAGCACACAGCTTTTCCGTTCAGGATCAAACTTGTCATCTGATACTTCTCAGAGAAATCTTGGAAGATAAGATATGCTTCTTGTATCTTGGAACCACCCTAATTTCGAGAACAATATGAGTACCAAAGAGAGAAATTCCTCAGGTGACAGGAGAAATGCTGAATATACGTACCACGGCTAAGTTTAGCCATGCATTTGCAAGTTGAGTTAGGGTATGGTCCTCATCAATCTGTTGCATGACCCTCAACTGTTTCTCTGCATAATCTGATCTGTGCATCTTAAGGAATATTTGAACATTCAATGCATGCCTGCAAAAGAAAAGGGGTGCATCAAGCTTGAGAAACTGGTAAAGTAAATAATCAAGTAAAGTTACGTTTGCATCTCATTTCAAGTTATAGGTGGAGGAGTGGAGCTCATCAGATATCACTCGCCATACGCACTTCAAAAGAGGAATCTTAACTTCACAAAGCCAAAGCATCTGTATCCTATACAGGGCTAAACAGATATTTAATGTGTCATAAAAACTTTCAATCCAGATATTATTACACTTAGCTAATGAAGGACAGTACTGACATAAATTCTTCATTCTTAAGAAGACCTCTAAGAATCTACAACCTCGTGTAGAAGCTTAGTCCTGCAATGCCACAGTATATACTCCGAGATCAACTGAAAGTGCTAGGTTGGAGGCTGTGAATCGTGCTTATAAAAAGAATCATTTAAGAACTCTAAAGACTACAAGTGTTTTCTTAACTAAGTTGAATCAGCCAAGATTCAATTCAAATAAAAGTCAAGACTCACTTGTCAATTTCTCTGATGTTAATATTGTAGGCCAATTGATTCAGAAGATTCTTCAACTACTGGACACTTACCACAATTTGCTGCGGAATAAAAATGAGGGAGTGGATTACTAATCCGTGGAACTCTTTTTATCCCACAATCCGTTCCACAACTTAACTATGGGACAGTGGGGTAGAGCGGGATAAATTAAAACAATCTACAGATAAACATACAACATACAAAAATACAGACTTTACAAAAATGGCAGATTGACAATTCTATCTGGTCCCAACCAAACATGAGAAAGGATAGTATAAACTATGCCCCACTAATAATTTAGTCCGTTGAATCCACCAATATCTTGCTTACATCAAGCATATTCCATTTTCTATTTCACTTTTTGCTAATGAGGACGTTTGGGACTTTTCCTAAGGTACATTCAGTCCCCCTCCACGTGTCTGGTAATTACCTGCCCCAAGCTATGAGGTAGCAACCTCAAGAGGTAGTGCGGAACAAAAGCTTATCAATTGTCCACCCTAAGCCCAAGTCTGGCCTTCAGTACTGAACTAAATGCGATTAGATCCAAGTAGGATCCTTCTATCAGGGTGACAAATCGACATTGGAACTTTGCTCCCACAATCCTAAGTCAGAATCATAGTTGTCAAAGGCGCGCCTAGGCGAGAGGCGCAGTCATTGCGCCTGGGGTACACCCAGGCGAGGCGAGTGGAATAAGGCGAGGCCTAGGCGCAAAAAAGCGCAAAAGGCGAGAGGCGCAAAGGCGCAAAAAAAGCGCGCCTTACTGAAGTTTAATCACAACCCTAGATTTTTGTTACCTAGGTTACAAATCTTATCTTGGCCGTCGATTTTTGGGTTTCTAAAAGTCCATTGTGGGTCTTGAAAAGTCTGATTCTCAGCCCTAAATCATCTCTCTCTCTCTCTCTCTCTCAGACTTGAAATCGATTGAAGTCTGATTGTGGCCTTGTGGGTGTCGATCAAGAAGACCGAAGGCAATCAGACGGAGAGGGAGACGATGACGACAACAAGGGGAGGGAGGGAGGGAGAGAGAGAGAGAAGGTTCGTACCTCTGGGTTTCGATAAAACAGAGAGCAAAGTGATAGGCTGAGAACAGGGCTTCAAGTCGATCGATCTTTCACCTCTGGGTTTCGATTGTTGTTGATCATCAAAGATTGAAGAAGAAGACTCGAAGACTCGAAGAAGAAGTCTGACTCTGTGTAAACTCGAAGAAGAAGTCTCTGACTCTGTGTAAACTTTACACAGTAAAGTAAACAGCTACGTGGCTTTATAATATCCCCCACTCTCTATTACCGCACTATCTCTATTATATAATTCCTAGTTTCCTAGTATAACTTTATGCTATTATATTACCCATGGTCCCATACCCACTGACCCACTAACTAGTTTCATTATTATTATATACTATATATATATGCTATTATGTTCCAGTTTCCAAACCGAACTACATGGTGTTCTGATGGTGTTCTAATGAAAAAAAATTACATGACATTTAGTATATGATTCTAAGTTATAATCTACATTTTTTATGCATTTTTTAAAAAATTGACCGTCCAACATCTCTCTCTCTCTCTCACGAACATCTATACATTTCGATGTATTAGTTCTACTCTATGTGAGAACCGTAAACTATGTGCGATTTGGTTGATGTTTTTATGTATCTTTTGGATGGTATGCTATTTAAAACTCATTGGCTAAGTGTTATTAGTTAAAGTATTGCTATATGCTATTTTTTCTATTTTTTTTTACATAGGTGCGCCTCTCTTCAAAAAGGCGCGGGCCTTGCCTCTCGCCTCTCGCCTTAGTCCCCACAGGATTTTGCGCCTCGGTGTGCCTTTTGCCTTTGACAACTATGGTCAGAATCTCCTAACAACCTTGCCCACAATGAGAATGGAGCGCTTGCAACCCCCTTAGTTACTAGGATAGAAACTTTCGAGCATTTATCAATCTCAAAAGAAAACAAACAACAAAAAGCCACCAAGCAAGAGAATGTATAATGCAAAAATAAGATACCAAAAACATTATCTCGAATTTTCTCTAGTACTTCATGCAATGAAAACATCTACTAATTGGCATGCAGACTAGGACGAGGAAAATAATGGAAGTATTACAGTATTATTTTATACAGACATTCCTATAGGTCTTTTGAATCTCTAATCATCTGTTTTTTTATTGTTCTTATTCTAAAGCTATATGGTCAGATGTTCAGAGGAAAAATCAGGTGGCTACGGCACCTATGACATGGGATGAAGAAATGGCTTGGTTTAGCCTGCATTCTAAGGGGGATTGCCTTAGAAAATGTGTTCTTAAGCTATCCTTGGCTGCTGCAGTTTACAATGTCTGGAGTGAAAGGAATGGCAGAAATTTTTAAGCAAAAGAACTTGGACTCTTCTCTGAGTGCTAAAATCTGCAATCATATTAGAGATGCTATGATGTCTTGGAGGAATATGAAGCCCAGTCATGAGAATTAAGACATTTGCAGATCTTGGAATGTGCCTCACTGGATCCTAGAAGCTGCTCCTTTGTAATCTGTTGTTGCTTAATCTGTGTTGTTTCTTTCTGTCTGGCATGCTAAAGCTTGTTTTTGTGTTCTGAATGGTCTTTCATGACCACTGGTAGTGTGTAGGTCTGATTTGTTTGGACTGGTTTTTTTGTATCCCGGTTAGGGCTTTCAATGAAAGTACTTTCACAGAAGAAGGAAAAAAAGAACACCAATATCATCTCACCGAAAGTTAAATATACTCATTACTCAAGGTGAAGAGATGAAAACCAAGATTCTCATTATTGTTAGCAGACATAACACATATATGTACAGAGATTAGGAGTGAGCACGGGTTGGGTTGGGTTGGGTCGGCTTCACCGCCCACCCATCACCCAAACCGACCATATCAGGTTGGATAAATGAAGAACCGATTTCGAACCGTGCATAATGAGAAACCAAAGTGATTGGGCTCGTCGGATTACAGTTGTATTTGGATCGGGTTAGTTGGTTGGGTTATTTCTCAGAAAAAAGAAAAGTGCTTTGACTGCTTGGTGAGATCCAAACGATCCCTGATCCGGACAGCAGTTCACAACTCTTTAGCGAATTGGTAACCCTAGGGGGGAACTACCACGTAGCTACAAACAATTACAAAGTCCAAACAAGCACAAACAGCAATTTTTTCGATGAGGAATATGCTTAAGAACTTCAGTAATAGAGAAGTAAGAAACACTCACAAGTCCATAGTTCCTCCAACATTGGTGTGTTTCAAAGCTTCATTATAGTCTTGTTCATGGATGAAAATGATCCCAGCAATAAGCCGTAAGATCGGATTGTTTCCAATGGCTGGATCTCCCAACCAATCACGGATACTTGAAATCGTAGTTTCCTGCAGGATTCCAGAGCACCACTGTTATCGAGCTGAAAGATAATGGCACAAAAAGCCTCCATATGATTGCTGACAAGTGCATAAAACCATTCTGAATTCATGTTCCACATCTTTCGTATTCAAACCATTAGAAAAACTAAAGCGTGTATTTGTAGAGATGGAACTATTATCCTAAGTCCCATATCTAGCCTACAAGCATGTCGACCTAAAAATCATTGTCACATGCGATCAGTTGCTAACAAGATTAAAAAATAATAAGAATAAATAAAAAAAACCTATAAACCAATTACTCTATGAGACAAATGACAAATCTAGATGGACTTGACGGTCTTCTAAGTGCCGAACAGAATAGTCAAGATTCTAGTCCATTTTCCCCACGAATTTGAATAAACAAAGAGGTGAGGGAACCTCTCTCTATAGAAGGGCTGAGGGACAGAATTACGTTTAATTTGACAGGTTTTGTCAGAGTCAATTTTGTCGGTTGATCTAGTTTTCACAACCTATTCGCCACAAAATTGAAAAAGAGTGTATTGTTAGAAGACATTCAAACAATGTTCTTAAATGTTTTCAGACTCTCCAGAATTATTTCTGTTACAGTTCCATAAGACATTGAAAGCATGAGAATCTTTGTTTCCAAAAAGAGTACCTCACAGATAATAAACACAACTGCTTAAAAAACTCAAAATAAAACAAGGGCCTTAACAGAAAATCAGGAGCTTTACATGTAAAAAGTAACAAGTGAACTGAATGATCTCATCAATTGTACTAGTGCTATGCAACTATACCACGAAATCCAAACAAAAATGTAGCAATGAATTAAGGAAGATCTAGCAAAACACCACCAAATGATATCATCACATAGCTACCTTATTATCGGGACTCGAGAGATACAATGCTAGCAATTTCACTGCTTGGAGAGGCGTCGCAGCTGATGAATCAATCTCGTTGATAACAAGCTGAAAATTACAAGTTGGAATTCAAATCATTCAAATTGAACATATTCGAATGCACTCGTATAGATACGATTTGTACACTAGAGTGATAGATCAAGGGGAAATTGGAGGCGACTGCAGTCCAACATACAAGATCGCTGCTATTACATTAGCAGTTCGTAAGAACATCCCCAGCCGTTACTCAAAATTTTACCCAAATTTGAGTAAAAGTTTCATTTGATAAGAAGCACTCCAATGGACAAACTTAAATCTAAACACAAATGTGAGCAAAATTCCTTTTTTTAATGGGATAAGTGTAAATTGTGAATAGCAAAACAAGCCTTGAAAAGCTTGAGTAAAATTCGAGTCTTCCTTGATTGGATTAAAAACTCCACTCCAGATTGAGTTTGAGTCAAGAACTGGAGTGAATTTAAAGTGATTTTACTCAGAATTTGGTTTTGATTCAATTAAAAGCCTAAAGGCTGGAGATGCTCTAAGATAATTGCAAAAATGTACATTCCTTCGTATCTAGTCATGGATCCACGTTCGCCGGCCGAAGCGATCGCACACCCAAAAGAAAATCAAAAACCTTTCAAAACATGCCAACAGTTTACATGATAATCACGAAATCATAACATCTGTCGCCGCAAAGTTGGGAATCCCGAATCCTAGATAGGAGTTAACACAAGTTGGAATAGTGGATATCCTTCCTCTACCTGGTAGCTGCCGAGGGCAATGTAGGATCTGTAAACGAGGGAGTCCCTTTCGATGGCGTCTTCAGGGGAGAGGTTGGGGACCTCGCTGTTGTTGATGGCGGCTTGGTAGGCGCCTAGGTAGAAGTTGTTTCTCAGGCTGAACAACAAGTCTGGTGCCGCCATGAATTTTCCTGGATCTGAAAGGTTTTAGAGAGAGAGAGAGAGAGAGAGAGAGAGAGAGAGAGCGAAATCCGGTATGGATGTGTTCTATCGTAGAACTACTCCATGGAAAAGGATGTTGCGGAAGAGAGTTGGGAAAATTTCATTTCATACCCTGAACTTTCACCCAAATGTCCCAAAGCACATATACTTCATTTATTTCAATTAAACGCATGAACTTACAAACTCTCAAAAATAGACACCCGTCGGATTTACTAACGGAAACTGTTAAATATCTCTCTCCCCACAAAAACTCTCACCCCCCAAAAAAAATCCTGAAGTACATCGTTGTCTCTCTCATCTCTTACCTAGCGAGTGGGGAAACACTTTCTCCATTTTCATCCCAAAATTGGATGGATTTACAGCAAGTGCTATTTTTGGGGGTTTTATAAGTTCAAGTGTTTAATTAAAATAAAATAAAGTACAGGGGCTTTTGGGACATTTGGGTGAAAATTCCTAGGTGAACTGAAATTTTCCCAAGAGAGCGAGTGAAAATTTTGTCTAACCTGCCGACCTGACTCGACCAAACAAAAACCAACCTGACTCAACCAAACAAAAACCACGAACGGATCTTGTTCACTTAATACTTTGTTAAGGCCGCAAACACAATCAACTCGTGACTCAGTTAGTTTAAAAAGATTGATGAAGTAAATTAACTTGGCTCAGCTCGTTTGCGGGTACTTTGGTGACCATGTTTGATGACTAGCATGTGATGTGTAATAAATATATTACTAGAATGTGCCCATTTATTATATTGGTGCACATTCTTTCAAGTTCCAATTCATTGGTGAAGTATTACATGGTATTAAAAACATGGTCACGAAATGTCATCACTGTGTATTGCTCGGTTGATTTGAGTGTTAAAAACATGATTTCGATGAAGTGGGGGTCGAATATTAGCATTTGGGCTGGATCCCATATAAGGCTGTAAGTAACAACAATTATTGGATAAGGGTCTTGTTGTGGCCGAAGAATGATATCACCGACGGTGCAGGCTTTGTTACAGCCATAGGGCACGATGGTGCGACTCCGGATCGAGTAGTGGGCTTCTCTGGTTATGCGGTATTCGGGTGGGCGGTGAAAGCCCGACCTATGAGATAACCCCAATGGGTCGTAAAGGCGGTTACAAAGGGCAAGTGCCGAGGGACACTTGGCATTGGAAAAGGGGCTTCTAGAAGCCTCTAGGTGACCACATGGCGCCATACTATAGGCCGTGTCACGTGACCGAAGACGTGATGAGTGACGACACATGACTTGGAGAGCAAGTACAAAGATATCTATAAATACCAAGGGATAAACCCTAGAGGTACACACACAAATCTCAGATCTACTACACTCTGCACTCTCTCCTTCTATATACTAACTTGATCGTCGGAGTGTCCTTGGGTAAGAGGCTCAAGTGACACTAACCAGTGCTTTTTGGTGCAGGATCTATTAGTAGAGGAAGGAGTACGCGTTGAGGAAGGACTCCATACGGAAAATCCCTACCACAAATGGCATATAAAATTCATGCCCATTCAGTTGTATAAACCGAAATTTTTTTATCCTCATTTAGAAAGAATGGAACAACCAACTTTTCTTTTACACTTCTCACAGTAAAAGATTATGTAAAAAGGAAGAAATTTAAAAGCTCTATGTTCCCATACAGGAATATAAATTTTCTTTTCCTGAAAAATACATTTCCTACAAAACATTTCCGAGAATTGAACTAAGCCTCTATTTTTGCCTCTTCTTTTTCTATTGATCTCTCTGTGCACTTGGCCATACGCGACCATCGGTAAAGTTTACTGTTGATCTTGATCTCTATTTAAATATCCACCACCACTCCTCGACACAACAACAACCCTAACTATTATAGTTAGAGACCGTTTATCCATTCAAGGCCAGCTCTGAGACTTTTTAGGCCCTAGCCAAAAATTAATTTGGAGCCTTTCACATTTAAAGGATACTGTAATTACAAAAGATACAAATCATCCCAAACAAAAAAACATACAAGAACTTGGGTGGTGAATTCACAAAAATTACTTGACATTAGGATCTTCTTGCATTTTTAGAGGCAAATAAATCAATCAAGCTCTAGTTTTGCAGCAAAATCATTTTCAATTGGTAGCATTACTAATTCATTCAACCTTTCTTGTGGCATGATTGATCAAAGGTAATTTTTTAACATTTTCAACTTTGACATGGTTGACCGATTGGATTATTACGTGTAAACTCTTGAGGTACTCAGGCTCCGTTTGTTTCGACGTAAAATAATTTTGTGGAAACTATTTTTTGTTTATTTTATTTTCCGGTGTTTGGTTGATACTTGAAAAAAAAAAAATTGAAAACAAAAATTTGAATCAATTTTATGTAAGAATAACGTCTATTGTATGTAGATGCTACAAAGATACTATACCCTTACCCAATTCTGCACATCCTCTCCCCATATCCAACAACACAGACCATCATTTCCTCCCTGCACAAACTGGTATAACCCCTTCCCCAATTGTTTCCACGCTCTCAACCCTTCCATCAACCCCTACCCCTACACCAGTTTCTACACCGTCTTACTCTCTCTCCTTGCCCTCCGATGTTGAGCTGGTGGATGCCCCAGTTTCCGAGTCTTTATCCGATAAACCTCCCACTCGGCGCCATTACCAGAGGCACAAATCCAAGACTCAAAGTTCACATAACCCCCAACTTGTTACTTCGAAAAGTAAAAACCCATCTCTTATACTCCAAGATGACCAAACCCCGCATCCCCCTTCTTTGGGAAAACGAAAACTGGGTGTTTTTGATATGGAGCCGGACAAGCTGCGGTTGTTAGACAATTCTAAGGATGCTACTAAGGCTAAGAGAAGCAAGACAGGGGTGAGTGTTCTGACCGAGATCACAAACATCACTGATGGCACGGTGGAGGCGACCAGCCGGAAATGGTCCCCAAGAGGTTTATGAAGCTAATGTGTTGGAATGTTCAGGGTGTGGGGAGACCCCTGACATTCCACCAGTTGAAGGAGTTCTCGCGACTCTACTCCCCCTCCCTGTTCTTTCTTTCAGAGACAAAGAATGGGGTGACTCGGTTAGAGGTGGTTAAGAAAGCTCTGGGAATGGATGGGTCTCTGTGGGTGGAACCGGCTGGCCTTGCTGGAGGACTAGCAATCTTCTGGAAAGGTGCAACCAAAGTGGACTTGAAGTATCAATGTTCCTGGTTCATAGATGTTCAAATCAATGAGGAGGATGGTAGCAATTGGAGGCTGATCAATGTGTATTTTAGTTCTCGCATTGAAGTTAGACGTGCACAATGGGAGGTTTTTTTGCAGCATAAAAATTGTTTGGGAGAGGATTGGCTTATCTGGGGAGACATGAACGATATCACTAGTGTGGAGGAGAAAAGAGGAGGCGTGGTTCCGGCTCAGTGGGAGTTGAAAGGGTTCCAGAATTTCATTAGCCAATGCAATCTCATTGATCTAGGATTCTCTGGTTTTCCTTTCACCTGGTGTAATAACCGGGTAGGCGCTGAATGTATTCAAGAAAGGCTGGATAGAGTACTGGCAACACCCTCATGGAGATTGAAATTTTCTCAGGCATGTGTCGATCATTTGAATTCAGTTGGTTCAGATCACTTTGCTTTGTTGCTACATTTACAACCTACTGATCATCAGAAACGGGTCCCATTTCGCTTTGATGCGAGATGGGTTCAGGAGGAGGAGATGGCGCCTATCATTGAACAAGCATGGAAGTTGTCAATTCCAGGGTCCAAATGCTTCAAGGTTCAGCAGCGGATCAAAGGGTGCCGAACTTCTATTCAGGTTTGGAAGAGGCGCAAGAAACTAAATTCCAGACAAAAGATTGAGGAACTTCAACAGAAAATCCATCATATTCAAAATGGGCCCTTATACTTTGACCGTGACCTTCTTCACCGTTTGAAGGGACAACTTTATCATGAATGGGAAAATGAGGAGCTTTACTAGAAGCAAAAGGCTAGAGTCAACTGGTTGCAACACGGTGATAAGAATACGAATTTTTTCCATGCCTCTGTATTACAACGAAGGGCCCGTAACCGAATATCAGGGGTGGAATCTAGCTCGGGCGAATGGGTTAGTGGACAGGAAGAGGTGAGGTATGAGTTTCAGAATTACTTCCATTCAATTTTCACTGCTAATTCAGAATTAGACTACAAAGATACGATTACTGTAATCCCTCATAAGGTATCTTCTTCAATGAATCAACGCCTTATTCGTACCGTCACTGAATCTGAAGTACATGACGCGCTTATGGATATGCACCCAAATACAGCTCCAGGGGTTGATGGCATGACTCCTTTGTTCTTTCAAACATATTGGCATATTGTGGGTAAGGATGTGACTGAAGCTATACAAAGCTTTTTTCATAGTGGTTTCCTTTTGCGAAGCCTTAATCAAACGCTCATCACTCTTATCCCTAAGATTAATTGTCCTACTAAACCCTCTCAATTCCGTCCTATTAGCTTGTGTAATGTCCTTTACAAGCTTATTACCAAGGTTTTGGCCAATAGATTGCGTTTGATTTTACCTTCTATAATCTCTGAAACTCAAAGTGCCTTTATTGGGGGAAGGCAAATCACCGACAACATTCTTGTGGCTCATGAGATTATGCACTCTATTAAAACCAGGAGATATGGGAAAAAAGGTTGGTTTGCTCTCAAATTGGATATGGCTAAAGCCTACGATCGTTTGGAATGGAAGTATATTGAAGCGGTGCTATTAAAATTTGGCTTCCATTCACAATGGGTCAAATGGGTTATGAGCTGCATTGATACAGTTTCCTTTGCTGTTGTGATGAATGGGGATAAAGGCGGTTTTTTTCAACCTCAAAGAGGCATTCGACAAGGATGCCCGTTATCACCCTATCTTTTTATCTTATGTGCAGAGGGCCTCCATTATCTCATTCAGAATTCTGTGGACTTGGGTCTATTGCGGGGTGTAAAGATCGGTCGACATTGCCCACAGGTATCTCACTTATTCTTTGCCGATGATTCCATTATTTTTGGGGAAGCATCTGAGGGTAATGGTGCAGCGATCAATGATGTCTTTGATAAATACGAACGAGCCTCTGGACAGAAGTTGAATAGGGACAAGTCCTCACTCTTTTTTAGTCCAAATACGCCAATTTCAATCAAGGAACACATTGCACAAGTGCTAAATATTCATTCAGGAAATGGGGGTGGACGATATTTAGGCCTTCCATCTATCATTGGCCGATCAAAACGAGAGGTATTCGCTTACATTAAGGAACAAGTTCTTTCTCAGATCAAAAGCTGGAAAGCCTCTACTCTCAATCAAGCCGGGCGTGAAGTTCTTATCCAGTCCGTTCTCCTGAATAAACCTAACTACGCGATGCAATGTTTCCTTCTTCCAAAAGCCTTCTGCCGGGATCTTTGTAAAGCAATTCGGAAGTTTTGGTGGGGGAGTAAAGAGGGGGAGCGTAAATTAAATTGGGTTAGCTGGGATACCTTATGCAACAGCAAGGAGGAAGGGGGTATGGGATTCCGCGATCTACCTTCCTTCAATCTAGCCTTTTTGGCCAAACAGGGGTGGCGTTTGCTTCATTGACAGTCCCTTCTTTTTCAGCGGTTTTTCAAAGGCAAATACTATCCTCATTCCTCTTTTTGGGAAGCCTCTTGTCCTAATACTGCATCGTGGGCTTGGCGTAGCATCATTGCTGGTCGGGAAATACTCCAAAAGGGATGGAGATGGCGTGTGGGGAATGGTAAGAATATTAATATCTGGACGGACCCTTGGATTCCTCGATCATATTCCTTCAAAGTCCTATCAAAGCCTAGCGAAGCCTCTCTTTTATTGCATCCGGTATCAATAGTTGCTGATCTTATTGACGACGACGTACACAAATGGAAGGAGAACTTGATTAATGACCTCTTTGGGGAAGATGATGCTGCGGCCATTCTTGCTATTCCTGTTAGCAATCAGGGTGTGGAGGATAAAAGAATCTGGCATCATACATCTTCGGGGGATTTCTCGGTTAAAACTGCCTATCATCTTGCGAAATCAATGGGCTTTCAGAAAACCGTGCATGACAGGGGAGAAACTAGTGTTAGATCCTTACCCCCTACTAATTGGAAAGGCGTCTGGAAATTACCGGTCCCTTCTAAGGTGCGCAATTTCATTTGGCGTTGCTTGCATAATGCTCTTGCTGTTCTTGCTAATTTATATCGTCGTAATATTGATGTGAATCCGATTTGCAAAGCATGCGGCAAGGAGCCAGAAACAGTGGAACATGTTATGTTCCAATGTAAATTTTCCAGGAAGGTTTGGAGCTTGTTGTCGTTACCCATTAATTACTCTAACAATTGGAATAGAATGACCTTCAAGCAATGGTGGACAACGTATACCTCACTAGCACAATCTGATTGCAGCTCCCAGGAGGATGTTGGTCTGATGGCGTTTATTTGTTGGGCATTATGGAAGGCAAGAAACAAAGATTACTTTGATAATCTCCCTAGAGATTTTTTTGCAGTGTTGGAGCAAGGTGTTTCGGGGTGGAATGAATTCAGAACTGTTAATGACAAGAGGGGTGGAGTTATCCCTCCAAGTACTCCACCTCCTACTCCAATCTGGAAGCCACCCGATGGGAATTGTGTCAAGATAAATGTTGATGGAGCTTTAAGTGTGAATAACTACATGGGGGGTCTGGGGCTAGTTGCTAGAGATAGTGCAGGCAACTTGCTTGGTGCTAGAATGGAATCTTTGAGAGGTACCTTTTCTGTACGAACTATTGAGGCCCTAGGAGTCCGGCGTGCTTTAGAGACAGCTTTGGAATGGAATTATACTCATGTCATTGTGGAAGGAGATGCTTTACAGGTGATTCAAGCCCTCAACCAAGTGAAGACGTTTGCTGATTGTGACTCCATTGTTTTAGACTGTCTTCATCTTGTCTCTTTATTCTCTTCTTGTTCGTTTACTCATGTTAAACGCGATTGTAACAGGGTAGCCCATTCCGTGGCTAGGCATTCCCTGTCAGATGTTGGCTCAGTTTGCTGGCGGGGGGATTATCCCCAATGGCTTTCCTTGCTGACTCTTGAAGATATTAGGGCTTTTCGCCCGTCTTCCTCACAATAAATTGATGTTTTTGTTGGAAAAAAAAAAAAAGAAAAAAAAGTATGTAGATGCTTTTATATATATCCAAAATCCGAAGGCTATAATAGAGAGAGTCTTCCAATTTAGTGTTTGGCCATTTTGGAAATCCGAAGGCTATAATAGAGAGAGTCTTCCAATTTAGTGTTTGGTCATTTTTGTCCAATTTGGACGATTTTACCCATCGATTTGGTTTGCCCGCTGTTGGTATTTTCGTAGTTTCGGTTGATTTGGTTGTCCTCAAGGGTCTTTTTCCATTTGCTAATACCCCTTCCAAACTTTTCCCATATTTCCCTCTGTGTCCCTTCTCATTTTTTTACGCTAGAGAGAGAGAGCGCTTCCAGGCGATAGAGAGAGAAAGTGGCGATTCAAGGCTGTTTCGAAGCCCGCGATCGATCGACTGGAGCTTTGCGTACGGCGGTTCTGTAAGTTGGATCTTCTCCTTCCTTCTCTTTCACGGCATCAGTGATCGACTGGTGGCGGCGATGTTCGATGCCGATTTAGGGTTCGCAGTGGCGGTGTTCTTGGTCGTTGTTCTGGTCACTAAACAACAAGATGATAGAGAAGAGAGACTCCAATCACAGCCATGGACGATAGTACCCTAATATTACAGACAGAGGTGCAGCGAATCTGGCATCTTCTCTCTCTCTCTCTCTCTCTCTCTCTCTCTCTCTCGTTCAACTAAGGGTAGCTATGCGATCTTCTCTCTCTCCTTCGTTCATCTGGGTTTGTGGATTTTTACAGTGTATTGTTACGGTTTGGCCGGATTAGATCAAACCTGGTTTTCCCATCCAGTTTTTGGGTCGATTTTCGTGTTTTCAATTGTATGATTCTGGGCCAATTGGATTGGTTTTAATATTAAGATTTTTCGTAGGATCGGTCAGCCTTTGATGCAAAAGCAAGGCAAGAGAGGAAGGTAGAAGAAGTTGTGCTCAAATTCAGGTTCGTGTGCCCCATGCGTTATATTGTGTATTCTTGTTTATGATTCGCCATTTGTTATTTTGCAAGATCTAATGGGACTAAATTTTGGATTTTGATGCTAAGTGCATTTTAAGGCCATATGGGTTTGCGTATTTTAGAGTTTTTAAAATCCATAATTTCATTCAAACCCCCGGAAAAAAAAGAAAGAAAAAACACGGTTATTGTTATTAGATGAATGAAATTTCTGTGTTGGATGTTATTCCTTCTTTGTTTGCTTTTGCATGCGTTTTGTAGATGCATTTGTGTCTTGCGTTTTCGATAAAAAAAAAAAAATGTATAGCGTAGGAAAAGAAAGTGTAATTACAGTTGTTGTTATTAGATGAATGAAAGATAGAGATCTCCTTAAAATATTTTGGGGTTTGCCAAATAGAATGTGTTGTAGTCACCTGTAAATGTTTAGTGTTTGTCAAACATTTTGATTGGTAAAAGATGTGCATAATAAAACATCATCGAGATAGTAGCTTCTACGAATCAGCTGTTAATAGGCTTTTTAAAGTTATTTACAGGCCCTTTGGATTGAGGGATCTGAGAAAAAAAACAACATAAATGTTTAGGGTTATCAATTGATAATGCGTTCAGGAATACCAAGTGTGCAATCTAAAATCCTATTTCTCGGACTATTGCCAAATTCGCAATGATAAGAGGAGATCTAATACAGCCATTATGTTTGGTGTAGGAAAATCAACTTAATTGACTATTGTCACTGAAGGTGTTTTCCATTGAAAGGTAGCAAGCAACACTGATGCTTCATTTCCATTTGGATTACATATTGTGAGCTTGAGGCAGTATATTTTCCTTTCAGAAAAAGAACGAATTCTTGTGAATAAGGGTGGCTATGCGTGCAGAATGGTGACAGTTGAACCTTTCGTATAAATGACAAAAGGGTAATTGTCTTTATGTTGATTGATTTGCGAAGTTCTATAACAGGAAGATCAATGAGTGACTACTTCTAGGGAATGCAAATTTGTAGAAACTCTCTGCAAAGAAGTATCACAAACATGGTGATACATTGTCCATGATTTGTGATTTTATATAAGATGGAGTCACTTTTTATGACTCGAAATGTTTGGGGTTAATGTCTATTTCCATGTAGCTTTAAATAACATCAATGAATTAGACATAAATATGAACTTTCTTCTGATATCTAAGGGAGCAGGAAAAACAAGTAACATTGTTATTTGTAGAAATCTAATTATGTGGCTTCATATAATCATTAACAATGAATGAGCATCTCTTGTGCTTGATCATGGCTTGTTGAAATTTGAAATCCAAATGTTTGGCTTTTCAAGTGCTATAGAATTCAAGGTGATAGTCTTCTTTGTAGTTTATGCATTTTTTGCCTCCAACTAAACATATTACAGTTCTTTTTGTGATTATGTAGAACTCTAGCTAAGTCGTTCATAACTTATAGTTTGAATGGTCAATATGTTCAGGTTATCTGGTTAGATGTTAAGATTTGATTTCAAAATTTGGATAGAGTTGCTTATACATGGCTCTGGTTGATCTATTTGAATTCTAATTTCTTTGTGAATAAGTACACCTTTCTTTGAAGGCCAAGGCCAGTACCTACTCCTAAAATCGACCGCACCGCAGAACAGCACCCATTTGCTGCACTACTGAGACGACAGAAAGGAGCAAGATACGCACCGCCGCTGCATAGGAGGAGAAAATCTCTTGAAAGGCCAAGGCCAAGTCGGCTCATCGCTGCATAGGAGGAGAAAATCATGCAAGGAATCAGCTTCGGCTGCAGGTCAGTACAGCACCGCCGCTGCTCAGACGGGTAAGCTATCATCCAATCCTCTCCCTCCGTCACCAGTTGGTAATCTCTCTGATTGACTCATGTTTTTTAATCCCCATAGACATGGTTCTGACATCTTTCCCCAAATCTAAAAAACGTGTAAATATAGTCTGGGACTCTGGTTTTGGCAATTCCTTACCAATCAGTCAATCACTGTTTCAGAATCAGTGCACGTCTCCAAAATAATGCTTTTATTTAGACCGATATTTGAATTTTTGAGTGGGCATCTAATGAGTTGGTAATGTTCTAGAAAATCCTGAAAGCTACTAATGTTGTAGATATGCCTTTTATTTCATATCACCCATGAATTTGGAAGTTCAAAATTGTTAATGGTATTAAGCGTTAAGGTTGCTTCTTTTGCCCCACTACTGGAGTTATATTTCTGCAAAAGATCTGTCCTTTTGAGTTTGACTGAAATCCTGCAGTTCTGTAATTTGAATTCTTTTGATGGTTCCTTCTTTCTGTTGTCGAAAATCTGTCTGTCTATTTTATTTTTTGTTCTCGAGATCTGTTTTTGAATTACATTAGGTGTGATAAGTAGAATTTCACATTGGCAGTTGATGAGACTAGAATTGCATTTTTCCATTTATGGTCAAGCGGAATGTAACTACTCTTGCCGATACAAAAAAACGTAACTACTCAGAGCCAAAGCGAAACACTTGCAAATAATATGAAAGGGTAGCGAATTGCACACTTATTTGAATGTCAAGTTAGCTGGAGTTTTGCAAATTAACGACTTCTACATTGAAAGTTCAAGAATCTTGATTAGGGCATTGGTTTAAAGAGTGCATTGTCATATTTTTCATTTTTTTGACTTCTTCGGGGCATGTTTCTTAAGAACGAACGGCAATGATGACAATGATTTTGCCAATGAAGCATCATCATCATGATTTTGACTACTAAGCTTTGATATGGTACTAGAGTTGGGCACATGCGATGCGTGTGCCAGGCACATGCGATGCGTGTGCCATGAGCATCATAACAAATAATTTGACTACAAATTGCATTAAAATATAGGTACACTATCGCAGTAAAAATTTGCGCAATCAATTCAATACCATCAATAAATATGCTTGCACTGTTGACTTTTGCTGGGAATGGTAACTGCCGGTAATCCATGTTGAAGGGAAGGGTATCTGCAGGTGTTCCATGTTTGTCCCTAGAGGTTGGGTTAGGATAGTAACTATTCCTTTGTGAGATTCTGTTTTTTGTTTGGGCAATTTTGGAATAGCAAAATGTGAGCCACTCTCAATTCTGAGTCCTCGCCAAAACGTGCTCCCCGTTAATAAATAGAGTAGATTTTGAGCGATTTTATTGGACTGTGTTTCTCAACATCCTTTTGTTGCTGTTTCATTTCTAATTGTAGAAACAAAAAACTGGTGCAAAGACAAAAGTTCTATTGGAGACAATTCCAGTTCACAAATTGGTGGATATTTTTGTTGCTACCTTTGAGATTAGCTTCGAGGAGCAGCTCTCTATGTTAGATTCGATTGATGTTAAAGTTAGGATATCAAAAGCTGCGGAGTTAGTTGACCGGCATTTGCAGTTTATACACGAATTTAGATACTGACAAAAGCATTTGGTTTGCATTTTATCTTTTACATGAATATAGATACTGGCAAAAGCATTTGGTTTGCATTTTATCTTTTTATCTACTTCTAGGCCTCTACCCTTTGTCGAGTCATGAGTTGTGTTATCTACCATTACTTGTACAATCAATTCGTGTAGCCGAGAAGATTACACAAAAGGTTGAGGGGCAGTTGTCAAACACCCAAAACGAATTTTTTCTTTGACAGCAAGTTTGCTTTCTTACATCAACTAGGAATGCTTCTTCACGAGTGCAAATTTAGGTCTGCAAGTAAGTTATGGCTTTTGCGTTGTCTCAAGAAAACTTTATGAGGTGCTCTGGTTTCATCTCAGGTCCCTTGAGCTCACATCTCCTATTGGAATTTGAGATCTGAAGCCTTCATGTCATGCACTACTGAAAAATTTCTCATTCTACAGTCATTCGAAGATAAATAGGCTAGGCTTTTAGT
Organism: Vaccinium darrowii; assembly: GCA_020921065.1. Taxonomy (NCBI): domain Eukaryota; kingdom Viridiplantae; phylum Streptophyta; class Magnoliopsida; order Ericales; family Ericaceae; genus Vaccinium; species Vaccinium darrowii. Next base: position 27,669,982 of record CM037160.1, read on the forward strand.
GTAGTTGTACCTACCAGACACAAGTCACAGTTTCTAAAAATATTGCTTGCAAGCACATCGATAGGGTTTTCACTTTTGATAAGGTATTATTGGGCTGATTTCATTTGGGCAACAAAGGTGATTTATTTTTCCTAATTTTTGGTGTGATTTGCTTTATTAATTCATTTCATTGACTATGGGAGGTGTGGAAGACTTTCTCGAAATCTGTGGTATTAAGAGTTTAGATTGGCAATAGTTGGAAGAGGGCGAAAAGTACTTACACGTTGATGGTATTGTTTAAAAAACCAGGTGATAGGCTTTTTCGACTGAACTCTTCAATTATTTAGAGTAAGAGTTTTGGAATAAGAAGTATTGTTAAAGAAACAAATACCTAATGAGACTAAAGGATCATAAATATCTACTATATCTAGAATAATGGTTTTGAGAAATCAAGGAATAGCATAGTAAAACAAGAAAAAGGCGGTAAGCTTCAAAGTTTGAAGCTTTGGTAATACTAAGGTTAACAAGGGCTGAATTGGTTGAAGGAGTTCCATTTATCTTATCTCCGTCTAATATCCTTTTTTCAAAGAGCACTAGCTCTTAGTTGATTGGGCGAGCACAAATTTGGCACATACGTGAAGAAATACTTTTGTTTTCCAGATTACAATGTGGCACATACTTTTTTTGTTAGCTTTTGAGCTTCTATTTAACTTGGATAAGTGTTCCGATCGATTAGATGTTATATAACAGTGGTGAATTTTATCAAATATTAACCCACTTATGCAGAATATGGGCTGTCATGAAAGAACAATATAATGTTTAACCCTCTTTCATTTTGCTTTTGGTTTCAAACTTTGCCTATTTATATTTTTTCCCCTTGTCTTATATGTATTCAGGTCAAGAGCAATCAACATAGTGTAGGAATAGAGTTGTTGAACTCATACCAGTGAAGAAAAACTGTGATCAAGATGAAAGAGTGAGGTTAAGAGAGAAAACGACAAAGAGAAGAACACCGATGATTGCTAAAGTGTCGATTCTAAATGTGATTAGAAACAAAAAAACAAAAACAGATATTCCGACCCCATTAGCTTGTTGTTACTGCTTTCTTTTCCATTTCTTTGGTTTTCCATTCAACATTTCGCACATAGGCATAAAACTCGTCCTAAGCACGCGGCTCTGAAACTAGCCTAAGCTCCTCAGTTGATTAATGGAATAGGATGTTGAGTGTTCTTCTGTCGTGCGACCTGTGGCCCACGCCTCTATTTGTTCAGAGTGGGCGGCGTGAACTCTAATTCGATTCATACTCAGTCAGGAAATTAATGTAATCATGATTAGGTGGAGGTACGCCTCCAAAACTAATAGAAGGGAGATCTCCTTATGTTCCATGGCGTTATAGTATTTGAATCATTCTATCGAAGTTGCAATAAATTTGAGGTGACTCTAAATTCAGCAGCAATTTCACAATTGGAAAGGAGAGAAAAAAAAATCCAACCTAAGGTTTTCTACGGCTTCATTTTCACCATATTCCCAAGCAATTTCAAATGCAGTCGGTGTTAATTAAGAACATAACTGATATAGCCTTAGATGTGAATGGAAATGCCTAAGAAAATTCAAGACACAGCTAACCATCTCACATTTGAGTAAACACCCAAAAAACAGGCATAAAACTTGTGCTGGGCACGAGAGCCTGGAACTAGTATATATATATATTACGAATTTTTTAGAGTAAAGCGTTTTACGCTGGATGGGGTAAAATATTTTACTCTGGAAACTGTTTTACCTGGTATGAATCCAACCAAATACCAGAAATTATGTAAAACATTTTTGGCAAAAATATTTTACGTCGAAACAAACGGAGCCTAAGTGAGGTTTTGATTTTATTTTAAATTTGGGGTCGGGAAGTGGGAACTTAGAGAACTGGATAACCCCGAGAATTGGGATAAAAAGACCCCTAGTACATTATACTAACCCACAATAGATGGTGGCCCTAATTTTGAAACTTTGGGGCACCACCAACTAAAGCCCGGGGCCAGGCCTCAACAAATCCCATGGACACGGGAGCTATTCTCACTGTCAGCGACCCTTCAAGGGTGTGCCTGTATCCACTCCAACTTTCACTTCGTAGGTTTCTACAACTGAGGTTCATTTCTTCTATGTTCGTTCCTATTGCTGAGGCGATTTTCCCCATTACCCATCATGCTTCTGTTGTGGATCAACCAAACAAACGCACCCACACGCACAAACAAACCGAAACAAAGAACACAAAAGATTTTACGTGGTTTCCCAAAATCGGATACGTCCACTAGAGAGAACACTTTTCACTATATTAGATGAGTTACAATGAGATAAAAATACCCAACCCAAGCCCACGCTCACATTTATTTTTATCTCTCACACACTCACCAATTTGCTCACACAATATCTCTCAACACACTACAACTTTCTCTCTCTCTTTTCTCTTTTCTACACCACACGGCACACACACATTCTACCCTTTAAATGCATGGAATGGCATGAACAAAATGAAGCACTAAATTCTTCTAGAGTTTTCGAGGTCTTCAAGTAGGCAGCAACCAAGAAACCTCGGGAATTCACATACACTGCCGGCATTAACCCATTCGGGCATTTCCCATGAGAAACTTAACAACTAAACCCAATTTAATTACTCCACCGAGCCACTAAAAAAATCCCATGTGAAACTAATTGCATTTGTTTCTTTTCCTTTTCCAAAGGCCTCATTTAACTTGGGAAAAAATCTCAACAACTTCCACATCGCAGAGAGTGTGATTTTGTTCAACCTCGCTAAGTGATTGTGAACATTACCCTCACTTTAATTTGTGGAAAAAGTGTGTGATCCATAGAATCAAGGGACATTTACCATCAGGTCACCCTTGGATCCCATAATTACCATCAAGTCAAGCTCTCTCTCTCTTCAACTCGCCAACCCGTATAAAAATGCCTAAATCATAGGGTATCCTATGAAAGTGCCTAAAATCCTAGGGTGCCCTATGAAAGTAGCTAAACCACTAAACTCTATAATAGGAAAGTGCACCATAAACTTAAACCCTAGGGTACCATATGAAAGTGTCTAAACCACTAAAACCCTATAAAAGGAAAGTGCACCCTAAACCTAAACTCTAGGGTACCCTACGACTAGGGTACCCTATGAAAGTGCCTAAAATCCTGGGGTACTCTATGAAAGTGCCTAAACCACTAAAACCCTATAATAGGAAAGTGCAACCTAAACCTAAACTCTAGGGTACCCCTATAACTAGGGTACCCACGACTAGGGTGCCCTATGAAGTGCCTAAAATCCTAGGGTACTCTATGAAAATGCCTAAACCACTAGAACCATATAATAGGAAAGTGCACCCTAAACCTAAACTCTAAAAAAGAGTGACTTACCTTAGTGGTAATTAAAAAAAAATGACTTACCTTAGTGGTAATTAGACATCTCTTTTCTAGATCTAGAGGTAATAATCCCTAGAATCAATATACTTTTTGATAATAATGGTCGGGATTAATTTGTGATAATTACCCACATGGTTACATTTTTCCCACTAATCAAAGTGAAGGTAAAGTTCACCCTCACTGAATGAGGGTAACCAAAATCACGCTCCTACATGGGATGATCCGATGATCAACTTGGAGTTTGGTCTTCTAACTAGAGTGGCAAAGCTAGTTGGCGTCCTTGGCAAACAATGTTCTTGCTGGAGACCCTCCTCAACCATAGGATTGCGGTATCAACTCATAACACATAAAAAGTACAATTTGAGGTTAATATTTAGAGATATATTGACTAAAGTTATGAATTTTATTTATGAATTTTATAGAAAAGTTGGTAAATCTAAGATTAATATTGTTATTACTTTAATCATGTCCAAAAGTTATAAATTTCTAAATAAGCAAATGCAGGGTCGGCTCAAGGGTTTGAAGTACCCTAGGCCTACTCTAAAAAACATACCCTAATTAAGAATACAACACTTAAATAATTTTTCCAACAACAATCACAATACAAGAAGCCAAAATAATATAATGTTCTACTAATCATTATGTAGTAACATAAAAGTCAGAACATAAAGTCTCCAAATGGACGCGGGGATGCTGATGTGCAAGGGGTGCACAGCAGATGCTGTGCAAGGGCAAAACAGCGCCGTTTTGAAGGCCCAAAATGCGGAAAAAAATACCCAACCAAAACGACGTCGTTTCATTGTTTTTCGCGGGTCTAATCCGGGTTAAAACACACTCGGATCAGACGATCCGGGTTAAATGGACTCGGGTCGTCATTTTACTTCACAGATCAGAGAGAGAGAGAGAGAGAGAGGCGAACAAGGCAAAGAAAACGGGAGAAGAACGAAGAAGACGAAATTGATTTGGAAGAACTTTCTCACAAACAAGGTCTCTCTCTCTCTCTCTCTCTCTCTCTCTCTCTCTCTGTGTGTGGTTCGGTACAGAAACTAGGTAAGGGTTCGATTTATAAAATTAGGGCCTGCATGTGTTTCGATTTTGCTGGAAATTGAACAAATCACCGTCGGTGGTGCCATCATCGTTGGTGGTGGCAGTTGGCGATGCAATGGAGGAACGGTGGTCGGTGGCTGTGGAGCTTCCCTGGGTGTCGGTGGCTGTGGAGTTTTCCATGGGTGAAACCTTTTTCTCTGTCCCTTCTCCAGATCTGAGTGACGAGTTTGAGGGATTTGAGCCAAAACAGGCCAAAACGACGCCGTTTTGGCTCTCTTTTTTTTTCGCGTTTTGGGCCTCGAAACGGCGCCGTTTTGCCCTTGCACAGCAGCTGTTGTGCACCCCTTGCACAGCAGCATCCCCGCGTCCGTCTCCAAATACATATAACGCATGAGAATCACTAACCGCTAATCAAATAATCAATACAAAATAATTAAGAGAGGCCTTGAATCACACTTGCATCCTTGACAATTAAACACCACAACAAAACAACTTCACACATTTAATATCAAGGAGGGAGGCAAAGTGGGGCCTTTCTATTTATTTTTTGTTGGGTAAAAAAGAGTCCAACTAAATCCTATTATGCAAAATATGGGACTTGTATTTCTGGAAGTTTAGAAAGGTGGGGGAAAAAAACCCCAACTTTATTTTGTTTCTTTTTTGAAAAAACATAAATAATATTAATTTCTGGACCATTGAATCCTTTGTATTTGTTTGTGTCATTTATATAAGGTTATGTTTTTTCAAAAACAAAAAAGGGAAAAAAAGAATGGTTTTTCTATTGTCAACCAACTGGGCTAACAATAAGACCAAAAAAAAAAAAAAAACACAAACTCCAATGTACTTTTTTTACTTTCTCATACACTTTTACACATTCCTATACACTTTTCACACATTTTAGTAGCCTTATAATCAGCCCATTGGGCTGATTTTAGAATTTCCCAAAAAAGAAACCCAACTTAAAACGGAAGCCGAAGGAGAGCAACATGTTGACGGGTGGCCACAGGCACCGCAGGCCAGAGGCGGCTCTAAGAAGAGCCGAGGGTGGTCACTCGAACACCCTGAAAAAAATAATTTTTTTAGAAAAACATGTAAAAATTTATTTATTTTTTAATTTTTGTCATTTTGAACACCCTAACCAAAATATTTGAACACTCTACCCAAAATGTTTGAACACATTACCCAAAAATTTTGAACACCCAATCCTAATGACGGAATTCACCATGCACTATTTGATACTCCATTACAGAATAGTATAAATTGGATATTTGAGAATTTGGGTGTTTCTTTGTCTCAACACATTTAGCTCAAAGAGATAAGAACACTTTTAACTATCTCTCTTTAATCTATTTATACTTATTCCAAATGATTACTCATTACATTATAAAATATAGATCAATAATTTAATATATGCGCGCTATCTTTTTTTGTGAAACACTTTAATATATATGCACAGAGGGTATATAGACACAATAGATTTGGATTATTACATAGGCCATTCATAGGTTTGATTCTTTTTTAATTTTTTTTTTTGGTAGTTGGAACCATGGACAAGTTTGTGATAAGAAAATCTAGAATGGTGCAAGAGTCATTTCCTATTGAAACATTTTTTGATGATAGCACCCCTAAAACTCGTCGAAGCGAAGCCATATTGACTTGGAATTGTTGTTTTTTCGGTAGCATTGTTGTATTAGTAGAATTTTTATTTTTATTTATTTATGTACAGTTATGATTTCTAGAGGACATTGGCTTTGCCTGGTTTGTGTGTGGCGAGGCGTAAATAGACCCTAGAATTAGTGACAACAATGTTTTGATTTAACCAAAAAAAAAAAGTTGAACGCACGAACATCCTTTTGCCGTCATTTTTTTAATTTCTTGCACGAAGGTGTTAAATGTGTTATGCTCTCACAGCTATCGTGTCTAACCACACAGTTTTTGCAATAATAATATCCAATGCAAGACTCTTAAATTGAATGGTTTGGATTAACCGTTGTAAGCCTACAAAAGATCCACGAAGGCCCAAAATTAGATGGGACTGGATGGATCAAGACTAGAGAGTAGTCTTTCCTTGTCAAATGGCACCATTTTCTCATACCTATCCTTATGTGTGGGAAATACGGTTTAGAATCAATCCCTAGTCTATTCTCTCTTTGTCAGTAAATGCAAGTGGAAGAGGGTGGGATGGAAACAGCCAAACGAGTCATGGCCCAACTCAAGTCTTCGTCTTTTCACAACAAAATTGCTCAATTTAGATTTCTTCCCCTTTACACATGAGTGCGCGCAGGATAGTCCGAACCACCCAGTTATATAAAAAATGATTTCTAGAGGACTGTAGTAGAATTTCTGATTACCCTCAAGAGAATTCGTGGAGCTGCCACTAGTGCAAAAGACTCGTGGATAAAAAAAAAATAGTACAAAGGACACGCTGGTCCTTCTGGGGTAACATCTTGAGCAATCAACCTTAACTTCCAAAGAAAAAAGGGAGAGTTGGTATAGGGTCCACTATAGCAGTTTCCTAGAGTGTAAGGTCCACCCAAATATTCTCTAAGATATAAGATCCACTAGAATAACAAAAAGACCCGACTACCCCCAACTTTATGATGTGGATTTCCCCGATCCACTAGTGCTGAGAACCGCGAGGATCTCGCCGTCTCGAGCCTCGCCAGAGATTTCATTCAATAGCACCTTCGTGAATCATTCAGCTCCCAACCCTCTCTCTCTCTCTCTCTCTCTCTCTCTCTCTCTCACACACACACACACACACTAGCAGTGATTACAGATCTCGTCTATGAAAACACGCTCTTCGTCGACGGAGAGAATACCAGGCAAGTACCCATCGTTGGCGTCGTCAAATCGTCAACATCATCTCGTCGTCATCATTGCCATAGCCGGCGTCCTCATCGTCGTCTTCTCATCGCCATAGCCGGCGTCCTCATCGTCGTCTTCTCATCGCCATAGCCGGCGTCTACAAATCTGATGATGATGTATGTTACACACATACTCGATATATACATTCCCGATTTTGGTTGATTTGTAGATTTTGATGATGTTAGATCTGTAGATTATTAGATTTTTTGGTTGATTTTTTGTTTTTAATGATGATGATGATTCTGTGTAGATCTGTACATGTGTGATGATTTTTTTTTATGATTTTTGTGCCCCGATCATCTCCTCTCTCTCTCCCCGGAACCAAACCGACATCTAAACCGGACCGAACTGGGACAAACTAAACCGGAACCGAACCGACATTAAAAAACCGGTTTCGGTTCTATGTTTCTCCCGAACCGAACTGGTTTCACCCCCTAGTCAAAATGAGATCTTCGGGAGAGATAAAAAGAGACAAAAATCTATATTTTCTTTACAATTTAGAATCCGATTGTTTTTCACTTTTTCTTTTGTTTATGCATAACAAATTTCCGTCGCTACAATGATAGGATCAATATATCCTATCTTGACTGGTTTTTTGGATCCAGATAATGCAAAGTGATGAGTTGGTTATTAGTTCTATTATTAATAGTTGACACTATGGGCAATAGTTTTCTTTTTTGAATCCTAAGCCTAAAAAAACCAACGAGTCACACATTAAGCATAGCAATTCTATCAAATGGTCAAGTTGAGTCCGGATAATCATATCTTATAAGTTTAGATAACCATCTCTTTTGAGTCCAGATAACCACCTCCATTTTGAAAAAGTGATTTTTTTGTTTTATTCAATTTTCAGTAAAATTTCTAGTAAAATTTTATGTTAAAAGCAGAGGGTTTGTGTTGCTACCTTGTAGTGCTTGAGTGGTTGAGGACTTGATCCCAAGTAAGTTTTTTAAACAAAAATATGCCCAGATAACCACATCTTATGAGTACAGATAACCACCTCTTGCGAAGCAAGATAACCACATCTGATCCTAAGTAGGTTTTTTAAAAAAATGACATAGTTCAGATAACCACATCTGCGCCGGTCAATTTTTCGGCGAAGTCCAATTTTCCGGCGGCTTTTCCGGCGCCGGCAGGATTTTCCGGTGAACTTTTCCGGCGAAGTCCAATTTTCCGGCGGCTTTTCCGGCAGACTTCCGGCGCCTGCGGATTTTCCGGCAGACTTTCCGGCGCCGGCGACTTTTCCGGCAAAGGTATATTATGTATTATATTTAATGTAAGGGTACATTTGTCTAGTAAAAAAATAGAATGGACCTAAGAGAAAAAAAAAATGTGGTTTGGTGGATTAGAGATGTTATGAAAACATTAGGTGGACTAGAGGTGTTATAAAAAGCTATAATGGACCCTATAACAATTCTTTAAAGAAAAAATGGTCAGGACCACAATACAGGACCCCAAAAGTTAAGTCTATGGTCTCTGTGTTCAAGTTAAAACTTCTCTTCTCCTCCATCCACGTCATGTTTAGTATCCACAAGTACTTGAAAGGTATAGATGTATGTAAAACAAACTTCCTACTATAAATTCAAATCTAGCACTAATACAAGTTGAAAAATTCTGTTTTTCCCAACTGCCGTGTAGTATGAGTTTGTGGCAACAATGTTTTGATTTAACAAAAAAATTAAAGTTGGACGCACGAACATCATTTTGCCATCCTTTTTAAATTTCTTGCACGAAGGTGTTAAATGTGTTATGCTCTCACAGCTATCGTGTCTGACCACACAGTTTTTGCAATAATAATATCCAATGCAGGATTCATAAATTGAATGGTTTGGATTAACCGTTGTAACCTTACAAAAGATCCACGAAGGCCCAAAATTAGATAGGACTGGATGGATCAGGACGAGAGAGTAGCCTTTCCCTATCGAATGACCCCATTTTCTCATACCTTTCCTTATGTGTGCGAAATATGATTTAGAAAGATCAATCCCTAGTCTATTCTCTCTCTGCCAGTAAATGCAAGTGGAAGAGGGTGGGATGGAAACAGCCAAACAGGTCATGACTTAACTCAAGTCTTCGTCTTTTCACAACAAAATTGCTCAATTTAAATTCCTTCCTCTTTACACATGAGTGCGCGCAGGATAGTCCGGACCACCCAGTTATATAAAAAATTATTTCTAGAGGGCCGTAGTAGAATTTCTGAACACCTTCAAGAGAATTTCTGGAGCCGCTACTGCAATTTAAATTCCTTCCCCTTTACACATGAGTGCACGCAGGATAGTCCGGATCACCCAGTTATATAAAAAATGATTTCTAGAAGACCGTAGTAGAATTTCTGAACACCCTCAAGAGAATTCCTGGAGCCGCCACTGCCGCAGGCAGAGATGAAACACGTACACGTACTTTAGACACATGCAAAGATTGAATGCATGCATGCACTGTATATTTACTGCGAATTGTAGACATCGGAAATGTCTTGGGAATTACAATCACAATTTCCGATTAATTAAAAGCATTGATTGATTTTATCTGTAACCTTTAGAAAGAGTTTCAACAAAGGGGTGCATGTCTGCGCTGCAGTGGCACTCGTTTCAATTACACCGTTTATCTGAGTACTATGTAACTACAGCGAAGCTCCTTAATTAATTCTTTTGAATCTTTTCATTTACTACGGCGAAGCTCCTTCCTTGTAACATGCATGGGAACAGCCGAACAGCTATCTAATTATAATTACCGTGGGGATTTTTTCGGTTATGGTTCGGGAAAAAAATAGTTACGGGTCGGGTAAATATCGGTTCAGTTGAGATTGTCATCCCTAATAATAAGGAAAAATATTGGTAGTCTTGGAACACCGCCACACATATGGTGTCCAATAATTTCATTCAACATACATTTTTGTAAGGCCAAGTACTAAATGTTTGGAAGCCACGAAAACCTAACTGAGAGAATACTAAGTACTGGCCGGTTAAACATATATATAAACGTAGATATAGATGGACAAATACATACTCCTATTAATAGCTTTCTGCCCTTACATGAGCCACACGTAGGGCTTTCTGCCCTTACATGAGCCACACGTAGGGCTTTCTGCCCTTACATGAGCCACACGTAGGGCACATTCGGCCAGAAGATAAGCTATTGAGCTCCACTACTATCCTCTCATCCGATCAGAGAAAACAACAATGGGTTCATCCGCCACGCATATGGTGTCCAATAATTTCATTCAACATACATTTTTGTACGGCCAAGTACTAAATGTTTGGAAGCCATGAAAACCTAACTGAGAGAATACGAAGTACTGGCCGATTAAGCTGATTTTTTTCTGTGTGATTTTCTACCATGTTTGTTACACACACGCTTTAGTATATTGTACTAGTAAATAGATTTTTTTTTTTTTTTGAAAGGCAGTACTAGTAAATAGATTGATGAGATAAACTTAGTTACAGATGTGGTTCGCGCCACCGGCTTTTTGGGCTCCACCGAGCATACATTGCAATAATCTGAATTATTCATCTTTTAGGGCCTGCAAAATAATATATGAACACAAAAAATCAGCTTGATCAGACATCGGTAAGTATATCAACTATTGAATTTTGGTTTAAAAAACGGACTATCTGGGTTCTGTCAATAGTTTTTTAAGGGGTTGTTTCTCAAATGACGGAATCAACTTATTTGCTAAAATCAACTTTGCATCCTTGATTTTAGCAAATGAGGAAATACAAGGTTGTTGATTTTAGCAAATAAGTTGATTTTATCATTTGGAAAACATACCGTAAGTTAAAATAGCCATGACGATCCGTTTTTTAAATCAAAATTCAACTTTTGACATACCTAGCTATCAAAATCCGATCAAAATGAAAGGTTCAGATTGTTGTAATGATTGCACTGTGGAACCCATAATGGGTGAACAAACTCCGTAGTTTACATCGATAGATATAAATACGCACGTAAACGTAGATATAGATGGACAAATATATACTCCTATCAATTATTTCTCATTTCTCTGAACAAGTTTTCCAAATAAAATTAAAAAATAAAACATATATATAAACGTAGATATAGATGGACAAATACATACTCCTATTAATTACTTTCTGCCCTTATATAAGCCACACGTAGGGCACATTCGGCCATAAGATAAGCTATTGAGCTCCACTACTATCCTCTCGATCGATCCGATCAGAGAAAACAACAATGGGTTCATCACCAAATTCATCAGCTACAGAAACTTCACCCAACTTCAATATTCTCTTGTTTCTCATCATGGTTTTGGCTTCCAATCTTCTTCTTCTCTCCCATGTTGATGCTCGCCAACTTGGAACAATGCCTGAACCACTAGGCCGCCTAGGGGATCAAACCAACAATGAAAACAAAGAAAAGGTGGTGGAACCGATGACCAAGGGAAGGGAGAACCACCGCCACTTGGGTACTGATGAGGTGAAGAATTTGCCAACTAATCTCAACATTCCATTTGTGCCTCCATTACCTCAAATCCCATTTGTGCCTCCATTACCTCAAATCCCATTTGCCCCTCCATTACCTCAAATCCCATTTGTGCCTCCATTACCTCAAATCCCATTTGCCCCACCACTACCTGGTATTCCTTTCCCTCCCATTCCATTTACACCCCCAATTCCACAAATTCCTGGTTTTCCCCCACTCCCTACAATCCCTACCCTCCCTCCCCTCCCTCCTTTCAACGTTCCCAACATCCCTTTCCTCAATATTCCACCTGCTGCATAATCACAAATTTATGTGGGATCCATACACTTAATCGTGAACCTCACGAGAATGTGTGGTGTTGGAGTGTGTCAGAGCACCATCCTGCAAGAGCACTGAATAATTATGCCTTGAGTGGTGGGTCCCACCATGATGTTTACCTGTCATTTGAGTATGTACAAGACCACTGTTTGTTTATGTGAAGAAAGGAAATTAGTATTTCCAGACTAAGTCAATAATTACCTCTGTTCTTTAAAGTGGTAGCAACATCACTTTATGCATGTGTTTTGTTACCTCCTTAATTTCCGTCCTCTGGTGTCTGTGTGTATTGTTCTAGTACTTTTTTTTTTTTTATCCATGTGTTTTACTATGTTAATCAAAGAAGAGGGCTCTGTTTGTGTATTTTATCCTTTTGAAATAATATTAATGTTTTTAATTCTTGTTTAGATATTCTTGAACTAGTGATATTTTGTATAGAGAGATAGAAAAAGGTAAGAGAATATGATCCATTTACTTTTCACATGCATGTGAGGAAGAATAAAAGTCTTTCATTTTCTCTTTTCTTTCACAAATCTAATACTCCTTCCGTCCCTTCTTAAGTGTTTAACTTTCCATTTTGGGTCATCCCTAAATAAGTGTGTGGTTTGAAAAGTTAATGGGTAAAAGTTTGTACAATTATCATTTTGCCCTTTTGAAAATTAGTTGGTAAAGAGTTAATGTGCAAAAGCTGAGGATAATTTTGGAAAGTAGAGGTAAAAGTTGATGTGAAAAGTATAAAGTAGAGGAAAAAGTAAAGTGAAATATGAAATGATAATGTTTCTTTAATAAGTTGGATTTACGAAGTAACACATTTAAAAAGGGACGGAGGAAGTATTCCAATTAGAACACTTTTTCTTTCACCCACTAAATTAAAAAGTGGATCAACAATTAAAAGTTTTGTGTATCAATTGCCAAACTTCATGTGTTTGGCAGAAACTAGAAAAATTAGATTATCCCAAACTTCATTTTAGTATCCAAAATGAAGTTGGAGATAATCTGTGTTTGGCAATTGATACACAAAATAAAGTTTGGGATAATCTATGTATTCATAAGGTGCTTCCATGAGTACATAGTTTATCACAAAATGAAGTTTGGGATAATCTAATTTTTCTGGTTTCTGCCAAACACATGAAGTTTGCAATTGATACACAAAACTTATGAGTACACATTGATATCTGTCAAAATCTCCACGAAAACAAAAGCCCAAAATCGGAACCCTAGAGATTTGATTTTCAAAAACAATCCCGTGGTTTAGGGTTTCAAAAACCAGAAATGTAGAAATTGTTCGACGTACACACACACACACAGAGACACACACACACACACACAGAGAGAGAGAGAGAGAGAGAGAGAGAGGAGAGTACCTTGGTGGTGGATTCTCGAAACCCTAGCCCTAGATCGTTCGTTGTCGCGTGGTGGTTCGAAATTGGTTCGTCGATTATCTTCTCTCTCTCTCTCTCTCTCTCTCTCTCTCTCAACGAAAACCAGCGTGAAATGAATTTTGGAAGGGAGGATATTACCCGGATCCTGACCCGCAAACCTCTTTTTAATTAAGTCATCTTCTAATCTCAACCATTGGGATCAATCCAACGGCCCTCATTAAAACTCCCGCATTGTGGCTATGTGAGGGCTCCCTTATAAGAAACGCTTTGTATATATATATATACAAAAATTAATATGTATGTTTTGTCCCCAAGCCACAAAATACTCTCCCATGGCTATGTGGGGACCGTTCAGCCATTGGAACTATGTATGCTAAATTTGTCGGTGCATTGTGGAAAGGGTTAAGGCTCCCGCATGATGGATAATTGGAACCACACACACAACGCTGGGCCAATAATACAAGAGATTATTCATCAGGCCAGTGAAAAATTATTCACTACGTTGTCAATCAAAGCAGGAGCTTGACCTTGGGCTCGGGAGATAGATAGAGTTTTCATATTTTGTGCCGGACTATTTTCTCGCTACTTTGTCGGCTGATATTTTCAAAGTTGCCATTGTCTTCTTCCTGCTGATATTTTCAAAGTTGCCATTGTCTTCTTCCTTCTCTCATTCAGCCGCTCCTCTCTCTATCTATCTCTCTCTCTTCACCAGACCTCTGGACATCACCTCAAGTTATCTGCAGGTCATTGTTATGAGATCAGCACCTCACCTCAAGGTTTCAACAAAATTATATGAGAAGCATATGGAATTTCTCATAATTTCTATAGCAATAATTATGAGAAATTATGAGAATTTAGATTGGAATAGTCATTCCCATTTCCATGTTTGTGGCTAAGAATCAAAGAGACAAAACATACAAAAATGATACAGACACACCCTTTCAGCCACACTCTACCACACCCTCACTCACATGGGGGTACCCACATGTGAGTGAGGGTGTGGTAGAGTGTGGCTGAAAGGGTGTGTCTGTATCATTATTCCAAAACATATATGGAATTTCTCATAATTTCTATATCAATAGTTCTTTGTACACAAATATAACAATGATACATGTACAACAAAAGTCTCCAACTAGTCTCCAACACATTCACATGTTGTGTGGAGCCCACACACACTCGAGTGTGAAGTGTGTGTGGGCTCCACACACTATATGAGTGTGTTGGAGCTAGATGTTGTACACTTATCATTTTTGATGGAATAATCACCGACTTCGAAAAAATGAGCGTGTGTTTTTTTTTTTTTTTTATCAATTTAAACTTTTTCTAAAATCGGTTCAAAATTTAAAATTTTCATATTGTTGAGACCAATCTCAAAAATTTATTTGACAAAAAAATTAATAGTTACTAACTCATGTCGACTATATGCGAGACAAATTAATCTATATGAGAAAAGTGTCAAATACTTAGTTCCCGGTATGCAAGGCTGATGGATGAACCAAACCGCTCGAGCTCGGATTCATACGTGTTTATTCATTAAAAGCTTATTTGAGATTAGTTTGTCAAATAAATATATCAATTTTGAACATCTTATTAAAGCACGTTAGACTATTGAGCGAACTATTATTTGGCCTTTCGACTTATTGTATATAAAAAATTCAAGCTACACGAATTAGGTTTGAGTAAGCTCATTTGATATCAATTTTACTAAAAACAAGCCAAATATATTTTTAAAGAGAGAAACTTATTTACGGGTTTGCGCCACTAGCTTTTTGTGGGGCCAATCGAGCATACATTGCAATAATTTGAACCGTTTATCTGATAAATGTATCCACATAAAAAAATCAGTTACACCAAACACCAATAGGTATGTCAAAAAGTTGAGTTCTGGTTCTGGATGGTCTGCATTCTCTCAAAGTTTTTAAGTTAAAATGTCATTAGCGGTTCGTTTTTTAAATCAAAATTCAACTTTTGAAATACCTATCGATATCCGATCAAGATGATTTTTTGCATAAATACATTATTTTGCGGGCCTTATAAGATAAAATGGTTCAAATTATTTCAATGATCGCACGGTGAAACCCACGGTGGTCCTATAAATAAGTTTATCTCATTTTTTTTAAAAAAAAAACCTGATGTTATTTAAGAGCTGTACCGACGTGGCATCGTAGGAGTCAACAATGAACTCCAGTTGTAAATTGACATCCAAAATGGGCGTTCAGTATAAACAAAGGAGCTGTAACGGCTACTTTAATACTTACCGTTGGATACGTGAATCATCAGCACGCTCCCCAAAGCAAGCCATCGCCGCATTCCGACCACTTAGAGAGAGAGAGAGAGAGAGGGTCATTTAGGGTTTGTGATACGGAGCGTGTGCTGTGGAGCTTGGAAAGCCGAAGAAGACAGCTATGAACATCTTCAAGAAGAAAACCTCACCCAAAGGTACACTAGTTTGCTAGTAATTTTTTAATCAGATGAACTTGTACTCATCTAGGGTTTTTGATGTTCACCCATTTGGGGTACTACATTATCTATTGGATCTTCAATTTGGGTCTTTTCTAGTCAGTTTCACCAACTCTGAGAGTACTTCGATTTTTTTATGGTAGCCCGATTAGTGTGATTACACGAGCATGAAGTTTTTCGTTTTAAACTTAGTGAAAATTCATGGTCATGTAAATTTAAGACAAAAGCATTTTTGGTGAAGTTCCTTAAGCA
This sequence comes from Vaccinium darrowii, assembly GCA_020921065.1. Classification (NCBI taxonomy): domain Eukaryota; kingdom Viridiplantae; phylum Streptophyta; class Magnoliopsida; order Ericales; family Ericaceae; genus Vaccinium; species Vaccinium darrowii. Next base: position 27,686,136 of record CM037160.1, read on the forward strand.
TTTTTTGTACCTCGCTAGGGTTTTTGTTTTTTGATCAGCAAAAAAGAAAATATTAGACCTTGGACCTCTCTGGGTTTTTGATCTTAGTCCATTTTGGGCACCACTTCGCCTATTGGCTCCTAAATTTAAAGGCTTTTTCTTTTGGGTCCTATTTATATTGAATTTCTTAGATTTGTTAAACCTTCTTTATTTTCTATTTCTATGTAAAGAGGTTAGTTGAAAAATACAAGCTTAAGATGTTTTTTGTTCTTCGTTCTGTTCTGTGTCACTAATTTTGGGAGTAGTTTCATCATTTTCTTAAAAAAAAAGTTGTCAACTGAGAGTTTTCATTTTCATTATTTTTGCAGTATGGATTAATGTAATTACGCTAATTAGAATTTATGTCATTCAAACTGTTGTAATTACAGATGCACTCCGTACAAGCAAAAGAGAAATGTCAGTTGCAACCAGAGGTACATTTGATTTTGACCCTTTATATGATGTTTGGGGATTGGATTTGTGGCATGTTTGATTGGCAGAAACATTATTGTAGATGCCAACGCTCTAAGCATTTTCTGCATTGCAGCAAGAATTGTAGAATAATTTGTTAAGGTAGTAGAGAGATGGAAGTGGTAAAAAAAATCCTGAAGCTATACGCGTGCAGCTAATCTCTTGTTTCTAAAATGGGAAATCAGAATTGCAATGCCCCTGGAAATATGATACACGGTATGATGATATAACATTGTTTCAAAAATGGGAAATCAGAATTACAAGCAAAAGAGAAATGTCAGTTGCAACCAGATGTACATTTGATTTTGACCCTTTATATGATGTTTGCGGATTGGATTTGTGGCCTGTTTGATTGGCAGAAACATTATTGTAGATGCCAACGCTCTAAGCATTTTCTGCATTGCAGCAAGAATTGTAGAATAATTTGTTAAGGTAATAGAGAGATGGAAGTGGTAAAAAAATCCTGAAGCTATACGCGTGCAGCTAATCTCTTGTTTCTAAAATGGGAAATCAGAATTGCAATGCCCCTGGAAATATGATACACGGTATGATGATATAACATTGTTTCAAAAATGGGAAATCAGAATTACAAGCAAAAGAGAAATGTCAGTTGCAACCAGATGTACATTTGATTTTGACCCTTTATATGATGTTTGCGGATTGGATTTGTGGCCTGTTTGATTGGCAGAAACATTATTGTAGATGCCAACGCTCTAAGCATTTTCTGCATTGCAGCAAGAATTGTAGAATAATTTGTTAAGGTAATAGAGAGATGGAAGTGGTAAAAAAATCCTGAAGCTATACGCGTGCAGCTAATCTCTTGTTTCTAAAATGGGAAATCAGAATTGCAATGCCCCTGGAAATATGATACACGGTATGATGATATAACATTGTTTCAAAAATGGGAAATCAGAATTACAAGCAAAAGAGAAATGTCAGTTGCAACCAGATGTACATTTGATTTTGACCCTTTATATGATGTTTGCGGATTGGATTTGTGGCCTGTTTGATTGGCAGAAACATTATTGTAGATGCCAACGCTCTAAGCATTTTCTGCATTGCAGCAAGAATTGTAGAATAATTTGTTAAGGTAATAGAGAGATGGAAGTGGTAAAAAAATCCTGAAGCTATACGCGTGCAGCTAATCTCTTGTTTCTAAAATGGGAAATCAGAATTGCAATGCCCCTGGAAAGATGATACACGGTATGATGATATAACATTGTCTATGCCGAATCAGTAGATATATCGACAAGATGAGCTATACTGTAGGGATTTGAGATACTTGATTAATTGTTCGATCCTTTAGAGTAAATCTCTATGTCATCTATAGTCTTGACAAGGGCATGGATTTGAGTACTCATTTGCGTCTGCTTCAGACAAGAAATTGAATTTTACCCTCTATTCTCTGGAAGAATATTGCTCGCCCAACTGAAAGCAATCACGGCTTAAAAAACAATCCACAACAATGGCCATCCATCCACCCCTTTGTCTCTATGCTATCTGACTCTTATCTCAAACTCTCCGTGTCCTCTTTCATTCCTCGACCTCCTCATCTTTCTACCTCTCAGTTTCTTCTCACTTGCATTTTTGGATCTTTGCTACTGTTGTTTTCTCCTCCTCCATTTCAGAAACCTCTGTCCTCTTTCTGGTTAGGTTTAGTCGAAGAAATACATATATTTCTTGAGACTTCACTAGAATAATGGCATGAAGCTTTTCATCCACTATCTCTTATTTCTCTCTCGTTCCACCTGCTATCTCATCTGTTTTTATTTTTAGATAAGGTTTTGTGAGTTTTTTTTCCTAGATAGACATGGTTTAGGGCAGGAATGAATTTGAAGGAGTTGAGCCTATATATTACAAGGGAATCCAAGAAACATCATGCCCTTTCAACCTTTTGTGCAGGTTATTTATATGCATCAATCATTCAGCAACACTTAGGCTTAGAGGGCGGGGTCCCCCTTTCTTGCTTAATAGCAATTAGGAGATGTTGAGTGAAGTTTTCATTCCCTGTATCATGCATTGAATTCGCGGCTCTGTTCTTCCTCCTGTATATAGATTTCCTCATCCGCTTTTGGGGTCACAAGATGAACCAAGTGGAGGACCATATTGATTGTTTTTTGTGTTTAAGACTTTTATCCCAAAAGAACACCAGATATCTACATGGAAACTCACAACCCAAAAGTTTCCTGCTGCATTTCTCAATTGAGTCATACTTAACTACGCAAGAAAACAAGTCTCATACAAACAACCTTAGAGAATAAGCCAAGAGGTTTTGACCACATTCGGCTATGTACTCATGATTTCTTTATTTTTTTCCCGATACATGCTATGCGTTCTTACAGATTCAACAGAAAATCACCCCACTAAGGCAGTTTATTCCTTAGCCGTACGCCTATAAGTCAGTTGCAGCGTAAATTTCAGTCAAAACAACTAGTTGAACCAACCATAAAGCGGCAAAGAAAGTAACCATAAAGCTGCAAAGAAAGTAACACAATGCTTGAAACATGGCAATTCTCAACCGCAAACCCTAGTGGTACCTCATAGTTTGTACCACTATCAATTTCATCAAGGACCATTCTCTTAGAAATACATTGTTCATGGTTAAACCTTGTCGAGGGTATATATTCAGTTTTGCAGAGGCAGGTCCTCTAGGGCTGAATTTTCCAAGAACTAGGGTTGGTACCATGTCATTTGGTATATCTAGGTTTGCAGAAGCCAGGTTCGGCCACAGGTCAAAGCTAAAGCTGCTCACCTAGCCCAAGCTTGTTAATTTAATGAGCTCAGCAACCAAGAAAAAAAATTCACCTTGTAATTCCCAAGTTGAAAGAATAACTCAAAGTGAAAGCACAACCACTGTGCCACCGGTGTCTTTGAAGATTGAGTGCCAAGATAAGGAAAAAAAAATAGCATAGTTCAGTCAAATTAGGCCCTTTAAAGAAAACAACATAGAAGCCAATCAAGAGCTTCATTTGAAAAAGGTGGAAACTTCCAGTTCCTTTGAGCAGAGACAGTTTTTCAGGGTTGGCAGAGAATTATGTGAAGAACGGAATTTCTGGCATTGAGCTATATTGTAATGGAGGTTGTTGAGATTTTAGTTCCAGTTACTGCTTTTGCTAAACGCCTTTTTCTCATCTAATAGTTCTAGATACATGTTTATGATTGTTAAATTTATTGAGGTTTTTATGGTTGCCGTCAGTGCTGTTTGAGTTCCATGGAGAACCCCCATTTACCTATATATTGTGTACTCGTGAGTATATAAAAGTAAGATGTTGGCTCAAGTTGGCTCGAGTTATAAATGTTGGCCAATAACCCTTTAAACTGAAGGAAAGTGCTTTTTCCACTTGGTACATTCTCAATTTACCATTGGAGTAAAAGACACCGAGGAAGGAGAATGCCATATGTGAGCCCCAGGACCCATAGTTTCCAAATTTGAATTTTAGTTCCAATTAATACGAGTCACGTTTTCAGTTAAATATCTTACTACAAGTATTAGTACGTGCCCATAACTACTAGACTATAATGTATTCCAATAAAACAGGAGGCATTCACTTTTTGGGTATGGTTCACATTAATTGCTGCCCAGACTTAAGTCCATTTGGAACTGATTATCGTCCGAGTTACACAAAGCTTTCTCGACTATCATATGATTCCACTAATGGAATTCAACATATTGGTCTTTATATTGTGATTGTCCAGAAATAGAAAGAAAAATATCCATATGCTAGTGTGCAGATATCACTTGTATAACATTTTGGTGCCCCTTGCAGGCATTGAGCGAGAGATTGCATCGCTACAGATGGAGGTATGTAACGATGAGCAATCTAATTCTGAATTGAATTTTTCCATGATCTTCATATATGTACCTGGGATTTCAGGAGAAGAAATTAGTTGCAGAGATCAAGAAAACAGCTAAAACTGGAAACGAGGCAAGTCTAAGTTCATTTCTGATGTTACTTTAGCACACCATATTGGATGTAAGTTATTACCCATTGATGCCATAAACCGCATGATAAGGTGGCATGATGAATTGTTTGTTGGGCATGTGTTGCTTTGAGGCATGCAGGTATTGTAGTACAAGCGTGCTCAAGTTTACCTACACCAACGGAGTTATTTGTTACTCAATTACATAGATGATATTCTGAGTTGGCTGAACAACATTAGTTTTAAATAACTTGGGCCTTTTTCTTTTTTCTTTTTCTCTTTTTGACTGACTTGTCCCATCAAGGTACAATTTTGAGGCAAGTAAGAGCTGCACAAACCACATATGTTTTATACCTTGTGATGTACGGCCTTAGTTTCCAAGCAGATATAGGTTTTGCAAATTCCATAAAATCACTTGAATAACTGATATCCACATTGTGCTTAGCAAGATTATATTCACTTAACAATGTTCAGGGGAAATTGGTACATGCACTCTACATTTGTCCTCTCACTCTCCTTCCGTGGGTGGTAATAGACAAAAAAGGGAGTGTGAGTATGGAACTGGAGTTTCGATATGCATTCTTTTAATAAATGCAATACCACGAAAAGAATAGAGGACTGATTTCCTACTTTAATGAATAAAAGTTTCATAACTGTTGATGCAGAAAGTATCAGTTACTTCCAGTATCCAACAACTTAATTTTTTGAAATAAACGATGAAAAAATAGGGATTTATAAAATAAACGGTTTGGATCATAAAAATAATAGTTCAGTACATCTTTCATTTAATCAATCACAAGATAGTTGAACCAAACTGTTATCACTGTCAGTATGCTTTGCATCATGTAGTTTTTATCCTGATTAGTTTTTTTGATCTTTAGTTATATTCCATTACCTTTACGTAATCCTTAGGCTGCTACCAGAATCTTAGCTCGTCAACTTGTTCGACTTCGGCAACAAATTACAAATTTACAGGGGAGTCGCGCCCAAATCAGAGGTGTAGCAACTCATACGCAGGTATACCCGCAAAAGTATAGATAACCCTTTTGTTTAATAAATGTATTCCCTCTGTTTTGGACGACTTCAACGTAGGGGGGATGCCAAAACAGTTTGCCTAGATTTTCGTTGATCTTTTGTTTCTTGTACAGGCTTTGTATGCCAGCACTTCAATTTCTACAGGGATGAAAGGTGCAACTAAAGCAATGGTTGCTATGAACAAGGTACACATTTGAAGTGTGTTACAAATGATGCAACGTCCTTCATAAGTTCTGTACCCCCATAAAAATTAATCTGATGACTAGCCTCCTTCCAGTCCTGCAAGAGAAATGTATCAGAAATAAAAATAAAACGCTTTCGCTCGGTCAAGTGAATACCTTTTTTGTCCTTTCTTTCCAGATGTTTCATAGTTGAACCATTTGATTGTAATCCTGGAGGCCATCATGATATCTTTTCTACGGTGTCGAAATCGTAACATTAACTTCTATATATTACTTCCAAAGATTTCCCTGCTAGACGATAGTTTTCAAATATGGTGGACTTGAGTAGTTGATTGTTCCCAGCTTGTTAATTTGCATTTGTTTCCCTTCTTTTCTATTTTCCCATTTCAGCAAATGGCCCCTGCAAAACAAGCGAAAGTAATTAGAGAATTCCAGAAGCAATCAGCTCAAATGGACATGACAGTATGTGTTTCCTACTATTTAAATTTGCTTCATTCAATCTCTTAGTTCGTCTTTCATGATTTGTTTCACCAGGTAGGGTTGAGTTTATTGCTGCATTTTCTAAACCTTCCAGTAATAATGAGGTTGGTTATCTGATTAGTTAGGTTAAAATAGGTCCAAATATAAAATTTGGGTGTTCTGTCGCCAGTCACCATGGCCCGTCGTAAAGATTTGAAAGTAGTGTGGCTGGTCCTCGACTCTGGTTATATTTGCAGATCGAAAACAACTTTTTTCCTTTAATGGTGTCCTTAAGTCTGGCCATAATGCGTCAGTATGTTTGAAAGATGTCTAAATATGGTTTCTTTGTATAGATCGAGATGATGTCAGAATCAATTGATGAAACTTTGGACAAAGATGAGGCTGAAGAGGAAACAGAGGAGCTCACCAACCAGGTGCAATATCAGTAGACTATTCAATCAGCCTTTTTAAGGGTAGCTTTCTGTTATAGCTGTTTGCCAAATCTTTGCTCATGATCTCTGTTTTGCGCTGTCCATCTGTAGGTCCTTGATGAGATTGGTGTGGATATTGCATCACAGGTTAGTTTCAGCTAGATTCACCATCTGACTGGATTTTCTGGCATTAGGGTTTGCCTTATTTCCAATATTTCAGCAATTCAACTAATTTCTGACCTAACTCGTGCTTTTGTATCAGTTATCCTCAGCACCAAAAGGCCGGATTGCATCAAAGAAAGTTGAACCAGTTGTTCCTAGGTATGTGTACTTGACTTCGAAACGATAATCGGCTAGACATGCATGTATGAGACATCGTAAAAGGCAAGCAATTTATGCAGTTCTCCTGCTGGTGAATTATGCTCTCCATTTAGCCTTGTTCAGTATTGCATTTACCTTCTTTTACTATTCTTTTCTTGCTTACGTTCAGATCTAGGCGAAGTTTAGAACATTACCTGGTGTGCTCGCTGCAAGAAACTTACATGTTCAAATCGACTTCTTCCTAGAATATGTATTACATTTTCAACACAATGACCTGCTTTTTTCTCCACCCAAATGGTTTGTGGGGCTGAAACAACTTTGGGCTTCGATGATTGATACTTTTAATAGCGATTTCCTATCGTGAAGACTGCTTCATCCTATTACCGATCTGCGAGCAAAAATGATTTCCTTTGCCCCATCATTTTGTGCTACATATTTGCTAGCATGCCCTGACGGAACGCTTCTCCTTTGTGGCGTAGATGTCAAGGGCATGTTGGATCAGTACCTTGCGTTGTTTGATCCATTTCTTAACTGCTTAAGCTTCGCTTGTGGGACAATTAGGGTTCTCTCCCATGGTAGCAAATACAATTAGTCGGTACGAGGAGTTTTTTGTGTTCAAGTCTTGTTATCATTCAGTCTGTCAACCTATCAGCGTTCCTCTTGGTATTTTTTACTAGTGAGACATGTTTGGTGTCCTTGAGGTGGGTATTGGTGCTAAAACATATTGGCGGCTGGTGCCAAGTAAAACTGGAGCAATTTGATCATCTGCATCCTATTTTCTATTGGTACCAGTGCCTCGTGTTTCTAACATTGCTGTTTTCATGAATACGCAGCTCGCAGTCTGCTGATGTTGACGACCTTGAAAAGAGGCTGGCATCTCTTCGACGAATCTGACCGGGGCTACATATTGGATTCAGCGGTCATAACCCAAAACTACTTATCTCCTTCGCTGCCCTTTTTCTTGTATAAACACAACTCTTAACTGGAAAACAATCGGTGTGTGATTTGTATGGTGACTGGTATAAGCAAAATATATACTAGTTTAGGTTACTATTCTTTGTTCGTATGAAGAATTATATATCTATTGTGGGTTCATGTTGTTACTCAGAAACTGTGTAGGTTCCCCCAATTTGCACCTGTGTTTACGAGATTTTTTTTTTTTTTAGTTTCTGAGATTCTAATAATTTCTTTCTACCCCTTCAGGGTCACCTTAAGTTCTTGAACAGATAACCATCTTTTGGCTAACTTAGGGGTATCGTCAATGGTATACTCAAAATTGCCACGCCACCTTTTGATTATCAATTTAGAAGATGGCTAAAGTTGACAATATAAAGGTCCATAATGACATAACCAAAATTGAGTGTTGTATCACCTTTTCAAATTATATAAAAAAAAATTTATTTAAAAAATTGTTTATTTAGTCGCAACTATTTTTCTTTTGCAAAAAAATTTCACGGCTGTTTTCGTGGGGGAAAAAAAAGTTTTCGAACTGAAAAAAAAATACAATATTCAAGAGAACACTTTACGAAGAAAAAAAAAACAGTTTTTTAAATAATTTTTTGAAAACATTGTTGAAAAGGGGAGAGATAAAATAGAGAGAGTTTTTGAGTAATGATGGATGTATTTAATTGAAGAGACGTGTGGTCCATTAAATTTGATTTATTTAAATGTTGCTAACTTTGAGTATGCAAAGACCAAAATTTTTGTAGACACCACAATTTAGAACCTAAAATAAATTCTCTGATCATGGCCCTTCAGCCTCCGCGATGATGAAATGAGCCAGTAAATACCTTGTGAAAATTTGAAAAAGTGTTCTAGAGGACTTTCAGGCCTAAACCCCCAAATCAAACCAATCACCTTGTTTGATAACAGAGATGGAGCATGGGATTGGATTACCAATCCTGTGGACCCATTGATTTTTCATGTTTGGTGTGCAATTTGAGGATCGGACTAGCAGTCCAATGGGACTAAGAAACCCCCATTTTCATGGGATTGGCCAACCCAAGGGGGGTTGGGTATTATCAAACCTATCCCATGGGAGTGAGTCTAGAAAGACAACATTGTCCTCTTCATTTTCGTTTACTTCCCCAATACGCACCTCAGGTGCTGCTATTGCTTTTCGTTCATTTGTTTTTGCTTTTTTTTTTCTTCATTATGCTGTTGCTTTTCATTCATTTGTTTTCGCTTTTATTATTATTATTATTATTATTATTATTATTATTATGCTGTTGCTTTTCGTTCATTAGTTTTCGCTTTTTTTTTTTTTTTTGCTTGTGATTCTAAAATTGTTTCTACATCAAGTACCCCACCTCGTATCAAATGGGGCCTTAGTTTCAACCCATGTTTTCAACCTAGGTGCCCCAGTTCAATAACCAAAAAACCACCAAAGTACCAAACAACTAAGGCACCCTGGTTGATAGAACTTGGGCGTCTCAGTTCAACAATTTAGAGAGATTTTGCAGAAGAATGTGACGATGGGTCTGATCCCGGGAATCACTCCAGGAATTCCGGGAGGGTGTTTTCAATTTACCTTTTCGACCCCTTAACCCTTTTGAACCCTTTCAAAGTGGGATTGAATGTTCTCGCATGCTCTTCCATCCTTCTTCTAAGCTGCAACTCCCTCTCATTCAACCCCTCTCCACCATCAACCCCCTAAAACACCACTTAAAAACCTTAAAAGTCCAAAAATCCTACCTAAATCAGGGAATTCAGTTAAGCCAAGGCCTACCCATCCTATAAGCTATTCCTTAATCACACCAGAATCTCAAAAGCCCCACTGACTTGAAGCCCCAAGGTCAAAATAGCTCTTTTATTTGAAAAGTCTCAAAGGTAAAAAAAATTGGTTTGAGCTATCAACATGGCTCCTAGGGACCCCCAACAAACCATCTCAGTCTTCTATACTAGTGATGCATCAAACGAGGGATACATTCAAAAGTTTAGAATCTGGAAGGAATTAGGGTGGCCAGTGTAACCCCCTAATTTTGAGAAGTAATTATATCTATAAGCTAGCAAAAAAAAAAAAAAAGGAGGAACGTGTGGAGTAGGCCTGTCAACGGATCGGATTTGATCCGGATCCGATCCGGGTCCGATCCGAAAAATCCGGATCCGAATCCGGTATTTTAGATCCGATAATCCGATAATCCGGAACCGAAAATTCTAATAAAATCCGGAACGGATCCGGATCGGATCCAAGCTTATCGGATCCGGATCGGATCCGGATCAAATCCGACCCGTAAGCAAGCAAGCTAGCTGGAAAAGACAAAAAAATTAAATTATCGAATCGGATTCGGATTTTCGGATCGGATATCTGGAATTCGGATCCGGATCCGGATTAACGTTTTCGGATTTATGAATATCGGATCCGGATTCGGATCCAAGCTTATCGGATCCGGATCGGATTCGGATCCTCTCGGATCCGGATCGGATCCGACCCATTGACAGGCCTAGTGTGGAGCTAGTGTGCATGGGTGTGAGTTTGTGCCATGTGGATAAGACACATGGCATTGCATTTGGAATTCTGGTTCGGTGAGTCGGATTAGGTGGCGATAAGGTCCCATGCAAAAAGGAATTACTTTCTCTTTGGACAAGGAGTGTAGGAGACCACTGCAAACATAGTAGAGAGATTACGTTTATGGGAAGGAAATCACTTCAAATGAGATATAGGTGGCACACATGAATATTACTATTAGGCAAGAGTATGGGAAACACACTATGACTGTTTTTGTAATTCCAAGTCAGAGGCAATATTTGTATTGAGAGGCAGTAGAGGTTTTGCCGTGATGCTTGATGGTGAAATTGGATATGAGACGTGTATTTTGTTAGCTGCGTGAGCAAATATAAGGTGAAAAACGCATATCTTGTTTACATCTCTGTTTTTGAAGTGTTCTATATCTGTTGAAAGATTTTAGAATTGTGTTTTAAATTGAATCATGGATATTGGTTAATACATAAACGAACTGCCAAAGGTATTTTTTTTACGTCGATACATCTGAACATGTTTCCGGGCTTGAGGACTTTAAACAGATAAAGTGGATTGGTGTTATAAGGGTGGGAGATGCAGGTCAGGTATCTCGAGGGTTTGACGTCATTCCCATTTATTGCAAGAGGTCGCTCCTCTTTTATTCTGGTCGAAACATGTTCTTGAAAGATGTGTGAAATTAACGGGTATTATGAAATGTGATATTTTTTTTTAATATCACCATGGTTATCTGCTTGATCCTGAAAAGCTGGATTTCATTTTGTGAATGAATTGAAATATTTATTATCTTGTTACTAAGAATTTTTTTTTTGTTACTTAGTAACTGAAAAGTATGATTTACACTTTTTGCTCAATATTGACTAAATCCATGATTAGAATATTTATAAGATATGCGGTGTTTCATACGAGTTTTAGCTTATCGAGTTTTCAAAAATCTTACTTTTCAGGTCCGCAGCAGTAGATGGATTATTTGGAGGGTTGGATCTGAGAGACTATATTGAAGAAATTAGTGTTGTTTTGAGGATTTTAGACCCAGTGTGATTTTTGATGAGTTGTAACATTTTGGGGTTTTTATAAAGAGTGCTTATTTTTTAGATATTTAAAAAAGTCGGGTCGTCACAGCCAGGTTCAAGTGGGGTACCCAAGTTCTACTCTGGTCATCTTGGTCACAAATTATGTTTTGACAAAATCTGTGGTCTAAACCTTATTTTCTTCCGTTGTTATTCTTGGACCGTGGCAGCCTAGTTTGGCCAAGCAAATTCAGAAAGAAATCCTCAAAAATTCCACCAAAAATACATTTTCTCAGTTCTCAGTCATGATATTGAATTTGGGTTGAATACGACAAGGGCACCCATGTTTAACTGAGGCACCCAGGTTCTTTTCTGGATGGGCAGTTTTGATCAATTTTGGGTTATATTATGTGCGTTCATAACATCCATACTGCATTTCGCATATTTAAATCTCTTTATGTGCTATTTCCTCTCATACGTGAACAAAATTTAATAATAAAATATTTTTATAAAATCCCACAAACATTAAAATAGAGACTGATCCTCTTGTCGGACGAGAGGGGTGCCGTAAAACCCTTTTCCCTCTTGTAACCTTGCTGTGAACCTAAAATCTTTTGATTACAAAGACCAATAATAAAACTTCTTCCAAAACACGGCATGGAAGTCACATTTTTCAATACGGTTTCTCGGGTGACTATCCTCAAACCCGGGTGGCGACTCCAAATCGAAGTCGAGAGCCCCGTGACAGAGTCCACAATTTGGTTATTGGTTAAGATGTTACAAATTTTGATAATTTCATTGTGAGCACTTTTTGAGCCACACATTGTTAACTTTAGAAACATTTTGGTTTTGAGTATGGCATTGGGGATAAGCCTAGCCTTATCCGTCACTCAGACCAACAGGGGATAATATAGGAATAATATTACCTGTTGTCTATTGACTACTCCTTTCGGCCTGAACTTAGGCCATGTTTAACAACAATGGTAGATAACAAGTTCTTGAATTCTTTATATTTTAAAAAACTAAAAAATAAATGAGACTTTGAAAATTCCAAAGCTAGGAGTAGCTTTTGGTGCTTTTCGGATCAAATTTATTGTAGCTTAATTTCACATCTTTTGGCCTATAGAGTCTGTTTAGTGCACTCCCCCCCCCCCCCCCCCCCCCCCTAATTTATAGTTTTCGGCCCAGATAGCAACACAAGAGGGGGGTGAATTGTGTTTCTCAATAATAATGCGGAATTAAAAAATTACTAAATGCAACACCCAATTATAAAATTAAATCAATTCAAGCACACACACAATAAGTATATGATAGTAATAAGGAGTAAGGGGAGAGAGAAATCAAATACAGAGATTTATAGTGGTTCGGTCCGCAACTTCACGGCCTAGTCCACTCCCCAAGTGTCCAACTCGGGATTTGCTGCACTATCTCCAATAGTAACACATTCTAGTTTCGCGGGTGCTAGAGAAACCTTTACAACGAGCAATATCCCCAATTGCTCCAACTATTTTTGACTCCAGTGTTAGTCACACCTAACCAACTAGTTTTGACTCCGGTGCTAGTCACACCTATCCGAGTAATTTTTTTCTCACACAAAAATTACTCACAAAAGAGAACCTCTCACAAAGAGATATATAAGGGGTCACACTCCCTTTTACAATAAAAGCTCACAAATTAAACACTCTCAAAAGTGTGAATAAATCCAAGATAAAGCTTCGAGTTGAAAGAGAAAGGTGGCACAAGCAATGTTCTCGTTAGGAGCTCTCTATACCTTTTTCCTTCAATATGCTTTCACCTTACATGCAGCATGCATATGGACGTTAGGAGCCAATCCCAAGTTTGGAAATAAGCCAATCCATTTTTGGCTTGATTGAAACAATACATGAGAGCAATGACCAATTGATTTTCCTGCAGTAGCCGTTGAACCAAATCCGTTGATTCTCAAATTGCCTTGATTGAAGCAATCAACATCCATTTGCTCCACTAGCCGTTGGAATAATATTCTTGAAATTAAGGCAGTGAAATGCCTTTCAATTTGTTGACTTCCCTTTGTGCAATTTAGCCATTTGAATTGCTTTCCAAAAAGAGCGAGTCCATATTTCCAAGATCCTTCAACATTTTATTTTCTATAGGAAAAGATTTGTCCTTAATCTTTTTCCTTTCAATAAAAATCTTAACTATTGGAGTAGTGATTTGGTGTAGAATCTCTCTATATGCGCATCAACCAAGTCCTACAAAATAAACAATTAGTTAAATGACCATCAAATCTCACAATATTAATTATATTTCACTTTTAACTAAATATGTTTGTTATCATCAAAATCAATAATGTTTTTCTAAGAAAACATTTGGGCTAACAATGATCAATGGTGTTCCCAATTGACTTGAGGAAATGGTTGCGTTGAAAAACGCAGAATGGGCAGCCAAGGCTAATTGGCTTGATTACTGTAGTGGGTCAAAATATGAAGGTTGTAAAAGGTCAAGACTGGCTCCAACCAAGGGCCCAATCATCTGATAAGATAAGCCTACCTCTCAACAAGGCGGGGCCGATCCGAGCCCGATGGGGCTTTATCGAGACGGTACGAATCAACAAGAATCGACATATCATCCGAGACACGATTGATCTAGAAGAGTCATCCGAGTCGGGTAAAACCGAAGTGACTCACGAGAATGCAGAAGGCAGCTCGACCAATACGTCATGGATGACGTCATCCGAGACGATTACCAAGCTTGCATGACGATAGCTGAGCGGTATGACGTGTGTCATTCTGTACACATGCAATCATAACGAACTTGCATGACGATAGCTGAGTGGTATGACGTGTGTCATTCTGTACACATGCAATCATAACGAACTTGGCTCGTGACGTAACGTGACATCATCTGAGCCGCACGTAAGATCTACACCACCAAATCAGGAGAGCCTATATAAACGAAGAAGAGGTAACTTTAGAAGGTACACAATACAATACACTTCACTACTCTCTATCTTTTTGGGATTTCTCTCTCTAAGTCTCGTACTAGACCCTCAGAGCGCCTCCTCCGGCCACATTCTGGTCGGGTTTGGTGCTAACACCGGGTGTTACATGTGTAGAGGTATTAAGAGAGCTAGATCTCGTTGTCACGGTGAAAAAGAGCCAACCCAAAAAGCTCATTTGAGGGAGGACATCACAATTACTAAAAAGCAATATTTGCGTAGAGGGGCCAAAGTAGTTCTCATGGTTAACATCATCTTTAAAAGCTCTGAAACATGATTCGTAAGTCAATTCAAAAGACTCATTCCAAACTTTTCATTGAAGGAAAATTCTATTCCGACTCCTATTTTAACAACCAAATCCGGAAATGATTTGCCATACTAGCATATAAGCTCAATTATTTTAATGATTGGAAACGTTCACGTTATAGTGCATGTCGAAAATAATAAGAATACCAAAAATTTAGTTTATAAGTTGTCGATAAATGCATGATTGGAATCGATCATGCATTTATCGACATCTTATAAATCTGCATTTCGGTATTATTATTATTTTCAATGTACTCTATAAAGTGAACGTTTTCGATCATCAAAATGATAAAATCTATATGTTAATATAGCAAACCCTGGTTGTAACGATGGATGTGTGATTGGACTTTTCCTCTTTGGCAATCCGTATATTTGGGATTTTCAAGGGAGTCCATAATATATATTATCCATTTATATGGAAAGAAATCGGATTAGAGAGTAAGTTATTTTATTTTATTGGTTAAAACTCAAAACTAGCCCTAGTTGGGATTTTTTTTTTTTATCTGACCCCAGTTGTCTTTGTTTTTTGTTTTTAGATCTGGCCCTAGTTGGGTTAAAAAAAAAGGTAAAAAGACTTGACCAAGCAAGCTTGCAAATTTAGAAAATATAAAAGGACAGAAAATAAAAATAAAAATCAGAGTTTCAAACAGTTGGAAACGTCAAGAGAAACAGGTGACGTTTCCGACCCATATTGTAGTCTTCTCAAGCTTCTGGATATTCTTTCTTCTCTATCCCCCAAAAGCCAGACAACACACGCTAAAAGCGAAGAACTCAATCTTCAACGCGAAGAATATATGCACATCTGTGTATACATATATTTTTTTACTACCCCAATCCAGATCTAATTCCTTTTCCGCATCTGAAACCCACTTGTTCTTTCTTTGGAAACTCCGATTCCGACGCAGAGATCGACCATCAGTTTACGGCTTTTGCAAATTCCCATCAGACTGGTCACGCTCTACAGACTCGGATTGGAATTGTGGTACCCTCTTCTTCTGTCTTTCATCGCAATTGCTTTGATTCTTCTGAATTTGGTTTTGTTTTGATTTGATTTGTGTTGTTGTATATGGGTCTCGTTTGTGGATTGTTGTTTTTTTTATATAGGTTTAGATGCGCCATATAAGTTGAAGCAATGTAAATCCTCCACCCTGCACGCGACTATCCTTGATTGTGGGTTTGACAATCTATACGCTTAGGGCTGATACTCAAACGAAACCGTTCGAGTTTTCTCACTTTTTTTTTTTCCCCTTGTAAAAGCTCGTTCAAGGTTGGCTTGTTACACAAACAAACAAAGCTTGCACATTTTCTTGAAGCTCGTTGAACTTTCAAACCAAGCTCAAACAGGGAACGTGCTTATGTTTGGCTTGTTTGTCATATGATGTTAAAAAAATTCAACCTATTCAAGATCGGTTCGTAATGGCTCGATTAAAGTTTGTTTGCGTTTGGTTCATCCTCTAAACGAGCTAAGTTTGAGCATATTCTCAAAGCTTGTTACGATATCAAACCAATTTTGAACATTCAGCCCTTCGGCTTGTTTATCAGCCTATGATATGATAATAGTATTCCCGATGAATTTTATCTGGCGGTTCATATGGGAAAAAAGGGGAAAAGTGGTGCTCTCCTTCTTATCTTTTTTTGTGCGCACACCGCCAACATAACATTGGACATGTTGATAGGCTTTCGTGCCAAGGGTCACATGTCGTTAAACGGCTTTATGTGTCATTAACTATGTAGCACCGACACTTTACTAGAGGTCACATATCGGTGTCGCACGTGTTGGACACCGACACGAGTCCAACACTTAATCTTAGAGTGTCAGTTTCTTTCCCTCCAAAATTTGGGGTCTAACAATTTCCGAAACTTCGCGGACACTTTTGGGACACTTCGGGGGCAAAAACGCAATTACCAACACATTTAAATGTGATAAAATTATAACAAATTAAACTTTTAAATGGATACAAGTGTAATTATAAATATCTTTAGACACAGCGTCATTCCTCCTCAAACAGATTGATACATACAGAGAGAGATGGGTAGGGCTCATACCTGAGAATGAGAGAGTGAGAATGGTGGGAATATATACTCTCTGTATCTCTCGCTAACTAGATTTAGGATTTAATATTAATTATTAAGTATCAAGGACAAACTAAGATGTGGGATATTGCTGTATCATGAAAACAATGTAATGCAACGGGGGATGATGGAAATATGGGCTATTCAATTACTAAACCTTATTTACTCTTTTTTTTCTCCTAATTTTTGTGGATATATATATGTGTCCCCCAACATTGTCGTGTCCCATATTTTTTGTAAATTTGCATGTCGGCGTGTCATGTCGGTGACAATGTCCTGTCCCGTGTCCGTGTCGATGCTACCTAGGTCATTAAGACTGCAAAAAGCGGTTGCGGTAGGTAATGGCTGTAATGGTTGCAATGATGAGATTAACGTATCTTTACAGGAGCTGCCTAACAGTTGACAGTGTTACGCATGTAAAGTTTAGGCGTAATGCTAATTCTTATGGTCTCTTTAAATGGTGTGTTGCAAACCAGGTCTGTTTCCTAAACAACTTGTTGTCAAGAAGAAAAAGGAAAAGAATTCTTATCCTTTCTTCATCGCAGTAAGCAAGACGTAGTAGTGTTTTGGAAAATGGAACCATGTAGGAGCCATATGCACAAGCTTGGTGTTCAGAAAAGTATGATATGAAAATTAAAGTAAGAATTCTTTCAGCTAAATGTCTCAATGGATGAGAATGAAATGATCTGACGGTAAGCAGTAGGCTGTTTGGGGTTAGCTCCGCGAATATGCTGAATCTTTTCTGGAGTTAGCTATGATTAGGCTTGGTTCATTGAGGGAGCCAGCTATAGGGCTCAGTTGAGTTATCTATGACTGAACAAGTTTTACCTACAGAACTTGTGCGCGGGAAAAGAATTGATGATTGGTCAATTTATTTACGTCCTTGAGGATGTCTGTATGACACCACCCCAACCATAGCACGGAGCACGGGACATTAGATTGATTTGAAGGAACAATAAGCATAGCCTTCCTAGGTAATTATGTTTGTACGTATGTTAAGATGTATTCACCATAAAGCAATTGTTTAACTATTTTTTTCAAGTCCATTATCCTTGTTGATGTGAATGTTAATTGGTCCAAGTCTATGTTTTTAGACATTGCATTATCTCTGTCAAAAAGTTCCACAGTATCAGCGACCAAACTCTTCCAGGAGTGGTTTCTTAATGCTTTGTGTTTTGTGTGTATATTCCTCGGTGACAGACAAAGTACACTTCTAAGTTGATACCCTTGTCTTTTTCCACAATCTCAAGTAGGTAATGTTTCTCAGATGAGTTTCTCATGGTTAAAAGTTTAGCTTATTATCTTTTTAGGTGAAGTACGGTGCAATTTTTCCCCTTAGCTTTTGGTTTCAAATATTACAAAACTTGTCACCGACTGTCAGTGTTCTAAAAGTCGGATGACTCGGCCGACTACTCGCCAAGTAGTCGCTCCTCGGTACCCCACCGAGGCGACTATACCCTAGTCGGATGACTTAGTCGGTGGAAGGTCAACTCGGAAAGTAGTTGGCATTAGTCGCCGAGTAGTCAGCGAGGCGGCGAGTCGCAATTAATTGACGAATGGGTGACTTGGGAAAAAGTCGGAAAAAATCGGGATTAAAATAGAAATTCTCTACCTTTATACAGAAATTACGAGTAGTCTACCCTCACTACTGACCTAAATCAACCTTGGTCCATTGAAGAGAGGCGCTTCTCCACCTTCAAAGTTCGATCAGTAACACACCTCGCGATCGTCTCTCGATCTCGGCTCATCTCTGATCGTCGTCGCCGCCAGATCTCGTTATCGTCGTTGTCTAGTACTGGCTACTGTCGTCGTCTGGTGTGTGTTGACTGTTGTTTGTTTGGGTAACAAACTACCAGTCAAAAAGAAAAACTCTCGCACTATTTTTATGGGTGCAAGTAAAGGCAAGCACAGCTGTCACTCTTACTCCCGTACAACTGTGACTCAATTGCGTTAATTACACTTCACCCCAATATTTTTCAAAAATATCACATTTACCCATAAAACTATTAAAAATTACAATTAGACCCCTAAACGAGTAATTGCTGGGCGCCCGAGTACTCTCCGAGTACTCAGCCTGGAAGCTAGAAGGTGCTCGACTGACCTGGGAGCGCCTAGCGAGTTTTAGAACCTTGCCAACTGTAGACCTCGAGGTTATGGGTTCGAACTTTGGAGGCAGCTACTTTGCACAAAAAATGCAAATTTAGGTCTAGACCCATTCTACCCAAAAAAAATTAGAAGTTGGGGAGAGCAATTTTGTTCACCCTCTCGAGGGTACGCTCATTCTGTATCTTACTACGATAATCGAAACCATTCATTTTGTCCGGATTCATTTGTTAGGAAACTGATAAAAAAATTCAGCTTAATTGGATATTGGTAAGTGCTTGTTCTAAAAGTTCAATTTTCCAGTCAATAATTTTAATGAAAAAAAATGTACTCCTAGATGAAGCACTTACCGACGTTCAATTGTGTTGAATTTTGTTATGGTCTCCTAACAAATGAATCTTGAAAAACTGAACGATTTTGGTAAGCAAAGTGGGACACAGAATGATCATCCCCTTGCCGAGGGTGAACAATTTACTTCTGAAGTTGGGAGTAATTTTAGTTGTTAATTTTCAACTCCTTTGTTCTAGTGTCAGTGGGATCAATTGTAGTCTGGTGTAGCTATGACTTTGATTGAAAATTGGATGGTCATGATTCATAGACGACTGTTATAACCACGTCGGGCCTGTTTTAAAAATCTTCTCAGTAATTTCTGGTGTGGTTTTAATGTATTACTGCTAACAAGTCAAATATGATTGAAAGAATATTCAGCGTATATTTGTTGACATCACAGATATGCAGAGCCAGCTAGTGTGCAGTGGGTGTAGGAGCATTCTTCTTTATCCTAGAGGCGCCACAACTGTCTGTTGCGCATTATGCAATGCAATCACCTCAGTTCCGCCTCCTGGTATGTCGTCATTCTTTACTGTTCTATAAGTACGCATCTCAGGATATCTTTAATGCGTTTATTATTAACCTTCTCATTAGGTTCATTTTACTATTCTGTGCAAATTTTTGGGTGACGAAAGGCGGTGAAAAATTGTTGGCAGGTGCCTTGCCTTCAAACAAGTACAATGCCTTAGTTAACCTAATTAGGCTACTGATCATTACCTATGGATGTGCTCAACTTATTATTATTCTTTTATGTTTGTTATAATGTACTAGTCTTGCATTTTTCTGTTGGTTTTTGTGTAGTTTAAAAAGACATTGAGGGCTTGTTCTAATGTTTATAATTTTTATAGTCCTCAAGATGGGTTACAAAAGAGGAATTTGAACCTCAGAACCCAAAAAACCATTTACTTCCCTGCTCCCTGACAAAAGAAATTATTAAGTCGTTTTTAAGGTCAAACCCTGAGATTTGGTATAAGTTTGTGGTAATTAATTGTCACATCACATACAGATTGTCAATTTTGTAGCATGTTATTGGAGCACTAATTTATAGAATATGTTGCGTTTCAGAAACGAAAACAAATCATCAACTTTTAGTTTGATTGTTGTTGGGCATAAGTTTTTATTACCAGGTTCAGACCCAATTCAAATCTTTGTTGATAACTCCCCTTCTATGAAGCACCAACACGCATAAGTGGTCTCGTATCTATGTTGGACACGTCGTGGGCACCGCCGCATGGATATGACATGGGCATGGGTTGTACGTGTGGGACACACCAAATGGAATGTCCATTTGTTTGTAAAAACATTTAGGCAGGGGACCCTTTAGGAACATGCCAGGGACGCTCATAGGACACGAATGCGGACACGACGGATCATCTCATAATTATGTAAAATAAGTGTTAGTTTCCATTTTTGTGCTGAGTATTAATTTCAAATGCTGAAATGCGGATATATGTCTCTTAAATGTTGGCGTTGTTCCCCACCTGTCCATGTTCCCGTTTGTTAAGAATTGCCCTCTCCATATCTGTGCCTTTGTTTGTGTCCATGTACGTGCTTCTTCGCATCCTTAATTTCTAAAAAACACCTTTTTTTTTTTTTCTCCCTAATGCAAATCTTTTGAGTCTCAGAGGAAATAGGAATGGTTTTTATTTTTCAGGGGCTGGAATTAGATTTACGCATCCAAGTTGCCTACGTACCAATGGTTTGGCATCAAGCCAATCGTAATTCATACTTTAATATTTTAATTTTATTCCACATTTTGGGGTTTGGGAAATTTGCAATTGCACCCATCTAAAAGGGTTGCCTACATATTCAAGTCGGGATGGTTTTGTTTTTCAGGGGCTGGACTTAGATTTACACATCCAAGTTGCCTACGTACCAATGGTTTGGCATAAAGCCAATCGTAATTCATACTTTAATATTTTAATTTTATTCCACATTTTGGGGTTTGGGAAATTCGCAATTGCACCCATCTAAAAGGGTTGCCTACATATTCGAGTCGGGAGAACACTGGATTGGAATCAAGTCAAATAGTCGCTCTTGGGAAGTGTTCGAGAGCCATTTAGATCGCCAATCTCAAACATTTTTGCAAAGCAAGAATTTTGGTCATTCTGGAGCTCAATTATTGGACCACATAGACATAGGTATATTTTCAAGGACACAAGAGGCCTTGTTATTAAGGCGGGAAAAAATGAGGGCACGCAGGCCGTTATGGAGAGCAGGAATGGCAATGGGGCGGGCGGGGCGGGGCGGGGCGGGTATTGGCATACCCCGCCCCGGCCCTGACCGGGTAATTAGCGGGTGCCCCCGTTCCCGCCCCGCCCCATAAATAATTAGAAAAATTATTCAAACTAAATGCAAAATAGAAGAAAATAGTTATATATAATCGCATCCTCAATGGCCTAAGCAAAACTTAAAAGGTTGCTAAGGTTAGCAATGTTTGTTTAAAAAAGTGCTCACATTGGAATAACTACTCATAAAGGAATTTTTGGGTGGAGTGGTAAAATGTGTAGTTGCTTCGCCAAGAAAAAAAGGGTGTTCCGGGTTTCTTTTGAGAAGCGGCTACGGTCCGTCCTGTTCAGAGCAGAAGCTTTGGCCATCTTGCTGATTACGGATTTGTTGCGATTGAGTCATTTTTGTAGGTGTAGGCAATTGGTCCTCAATTTAGGGCCCATTCACCTAAAGTCAAGGCTCTTCCCTCTATTGATGGCGAATCTTGATTGACTGACACTAGGAACCTTGGCCAAACTAATAGCGAATGGATATACATTTCCATTGGCTAGTGAGGGGACTAATAATACCACACCTCCCATTGTATTGCATGTCCCATCTTTTGTATGATATGTATCAGAAGGATGTAACCCGGGTAATGAAATTTTTAACCGAACACCACATATTTTGTCCCATTCGACAAATAGTCCAAACACATCGATTGAATCGGCTCTGTATCTTATTCTTAATCTATTAAGAAAATATTGCAATTTCCTTCAAGAGAAATTGGACTTTCGTCGTTTCATGATGAAAACTTACCAGAAGATTTAGAAAACCTACTTGTAAAGAAAATTTTCTGTCCCTATCAAGTGAATTGAGTTATTCATATTGTGGCATAATCTGATATTTTGGATATTTGGACATGAATGGAACTCTAATTCTTTGTACTGCATTGCCTTTCCCACTTTCATCTCCATGTCATTGGTAGATATGCTCACGAATCTTGTAATTCCACCAAAGAATTAAAGTATGCAAACTAGGAATTCGATATTGAGTTTTCTGGTTCTATCATTGAATCTACTGCAAAATATGCAGGAATGGAAATGTCTCAGCTGATATGTGGAGGTTGCCGTACATTACTTATGTATACACGCGGGGCTTCAAGCGTGAGATGCTCGTGTTGTCAAATGGTGAACCATGCGCCAGGTACAACTGTTTGAAGCTTTTGTCTACGTTTGGAGAACAATCCCCTCTATATGTTGCAGTTTTAGTGCTGGGGTTTTGAACCAACTTTCTGATGTTTGCTTCTCCTTACTACACTCTTTCTGTCTGCAGTTATTTTGCAGTCCTGTGGACTTAATGCTAACGTTCTCTGAAATTTTTGTTCTCTTTTGTTCACGGGGCATAGCTTCATGGAACAATGGGAAATGATCTCAGTGCATCCTTGCCTTCTCTTTTTCTTTCTTCGGTTTTAGTCTTTAATGTTCTTTTTCATTTTGCTTTTGGCTATGTACTTGTGGACTAGTAGCTTCATTGGTAGACATCAGTACATCACGAAGAAGTTCCTTGAATAGTCACCCAATCTAGTTAGATGCACTGTAATTGTTTCCTATATTAGAAATGCTGGTGATGTCTATGTTATTAGAGAACTCCTTCCAGATCTATCTTTGTTGTCTCTATTGTGGTTTCTCTTAACACTACGGGTCTTTGTCCTCGATTATTATTATTATTATTGTAGAGTTTATTAGATACGTCCTTAGTTGGCAACCAGGGGTGGACACAATGTGGTGCCGGGCCCCTGCACAACTCCAAATATATGCACATATTGTACTAGTTTTACAGGTTACTTTGAAAGAGTTCTATGGGATTGACCGCCGCAAGTCACTTGGGTGATAAAAAATCTTTAAAATCTTTAATTCATGTGGAAGAAAATCCTAAATTCCAAATTATCAATTATTTTTTGGTCGAATGTGTACCTGCCCATAGTCTGGTCTGTTTCGCCGACCTAGCAAGTAGCAAATGTACTTATTGAATTTATTTATTGTTATCAGTGTAGACTATTTGTGGTTTGAGCCCCTGGTAAGTACAAATCCTGCGCCCTCCACTGTTGGCAGCTGCAAGCAATTTTTGAAAGGAATATTTTGAAGCATGGTTCTTGTTAGTCTCTTCCATTTCGTTTCCTGAATTTTTTCATCTTCTGTGGGAAGTAAGTTTGAGCTCAAGTATAGATAGATACATGGCTACGCACTGTGTTATCACTGGTTACCTTAAATTTTAATCTGGATGATGTTCATTTGGAGGTATATTTGTATGGTATTTGCCCTAGAATTAGTTGTTTCTTCTTGGACGTAGTGCATGCATTATGATAACACTCTTTTCCTTTGGTTTTTTCCCTGAACAATACTCAACTCTTGCTAATGCAATTTCTTTTGTTGGATTTGAGTTGTGGTAAAATGGATATTGTTTGTTACCTTTTTTTGGTTCGACTGTTGTTAGTAATGCTAGACAACCGGCATGTGAAGTGTCTTTTTGTTCTCAGATTGGACTCTTGGTATGTTGTATTAGTTTGTAATTGTGCTGTGGTACTTCGTTTTATACCTTTAGTTCTTCGAGAGACTATTTGTGTCTAACTTTTGTGTTGATCATTGTGCATGTAAAAGTGCCTAATCAGTTCGCTCAAGTCAACTGTGGAAATTGCCGGACCACACTGATGTATCCATCTGGAGCTCCTTCTGTCAAATGTGCCATTTGCCACTACGTAACACATGTTAATGTGAGTATAAAAGGAAATTTGCTTAACCTTTTGAGTTAGGTGGATTTTCTAGTCCAAACCTCCCGAAAATAAGAAAAAAGTGAGTTTTTTTGTGTTGCAATTTATTTTTGGAAAATCCGAGCCGTCCAATGTGTTTAGAAGGTGTTTTCAAGGGTCCACGCGAGAAATCTTAAAAAAAAAATACCGGGAAGGGCTTGATCCAAGCAATTTTCGCAAAAACTGTAAATATAATAATTTTGCAAAAACTGCTTGGATCAAGCCCTTCCCGGTAGTTTTTTTTGAAGATTTTCCGCGAGGGACCCTTGAAAACACCTTCTGAACACATTGGACAGCTCGGATCGTCAAAAAAAGTTTTGGATCATGGAGGTACGGAAACGGGAGGTCCGGACTAGAAGCCCTCCCTATATATATATTTTGTATTACATTTTTCTTTTCCGTGTGTATGTGTGTGTTGGGGTGGGGGCATAGGGCAAGCTTTTCAGCCACTTTAGGCTTGAGTTTTATTTTCCTTTCTGTCTTTTATTGGAGAATGTAGGCAGCGTCCCAGAAAAATGTCCAAGGAGAGGAGGGATGCAACGAGCCTTACCTTTGTATGAGTAGTGGTTTACAAACCTAGCTAGAGAATTATGGAAACAAAGAAATACAAGAATGCATTGAACCTACACTAGTAATGAACCCAAACACAGGGCCGGCCCAAGGGTTTGGGGTACCCTAGGCCTGGCCTAAAAAATGTGCCCTAAGAGTACAACACTTAATAATTTTTTCAGCAACAATTACAATATGAGAAAGCCAAAACCATATAAAGTTCTACTTATCATTATATAATAACATAAAGTCACTAATGACTTTTGAGAATTAGAAAAAATCATTTTGCTATTTTCTCATATTCCAAAAAGACGCGTCTCTAGTAGTACTCTTGAAGAAAGAGACTCCTAAAAATTAGCATTTTGAACCCATAAACCACTAGAAAACACTGCTACACTGAATTCTTCATCACTTTTTGTTCAGAAATCCAAATTCTATGATGAGCAAAATACCAGATCTATTTTAACAAGTTAAAACCACCAACATATTGACTACAAAATAAAGTTTGTTCTAGGCCCAATGGTCATTACAATTTTTTAGGCCTTTTGTAAGTAAGATTGGGCCTTTTTATTTTTTTTATTGGGTCAAAAAGAGTCGTACTCAAGCCTATGTATCAAAAAATGTGGGAGTGCCCCAAAAATTTGGCCTTTTTGGAGTGCCCTGGCCTAGGGCCTAGGCCGGCCCTGCCCAAACATAAGCAACTCCTAAATAACCAAGATGTAAAGACGTATGACAGTGGGAGGAATGAGAGAGAAATCTTCGAATAAACCATATCTCCAAACAAAGCATCAGCCACACCATTTTTCTTCCCGTTATCAATCTGATAGGATTACCTAGCAACAAATTTTGAATGGAGATTACAGAAGAGCCTAAAAAATGACAAGAATTTTGCAGCCTTTCCCTCGATAAGCAGCACTGAAAATCCCCATAAAGAAGTTCCATGTCATGAAAAAAATGGAACATTTTCTTTGCAAACAGATAAAAGAAATAGAAAACGCCAGAGAGTTACTCCTCCCATGTCCTCTGCAAAAGTCAAGTGGGAAGTTAAAGGAGCACCGATAGCCTTGAAAAACGCCTGAAAGTTGCCTTTATGAAATAGATTAGTTAACCCTGTGCACAAAACTTGAGCAGAAATGGTAAAACAAAGATGGAGAAATAGGATCCCCCAGCCGATGAGCACGAGACAAGTTAAATACCCCACGGGAGTGGATTCATGAATACCTGAAAACCAACAGTTCGATATGCAAAAATTCATCGCTCCAAGTTTCTGAGAAACCAAATTCTGCAAAGAAATATAAGATGAAATAGCTGACATACGTGGTCCTAGTCCTAGGCCTTAGCCATTGCTAGGTAGAGCCACATTACCAGCACCTGGTTTTTTATTGAGTCCCTGATAAACCTCTTGAGCACATTAGCTATACTATTTGTTACCCTTCAGAAAATCGATGTTGTCCGATCTTCATATTTGTTAGTCTCCGCACCATTTTGCCTGCATCGAGGTTGTTGGTGGCTGATTTGCTTTCGAACAACATGTTTGGTTCAGGGTTTGAGGTCGAGATGAAGTGGTTTCTGTGAGGTTGTAGCCTTGTAGGCTATATGGATTAAGCTCTTATACTGATGATGTGCATGTGCAGAAATTAGCTTTGGTTGAAATACATAAAATGTTTTGTGCCTTTGTGGGCTTCACTCATTAACCATATCTCTGATATTGGCAAGAATAGTGGCACAGATGATGTGGTTCTGATGGTGGTGATGGGGTTTCGTTGGTGGTGGTGGGAAGGTGGGAGAGAGGGCTTTGAGGTATAATGGGAGTCTGTTTAAGGGACCTTCTTGGAGGAATTGAGGGAAGGTTTTAGGTGGCAGGAGATATACGTGCTTTCTGTCAGCTGGTGCTGATAAAATAGACTACCATGTGACCCTTAAACTGCCCAATCTTCCCAAGAAATGGGCAAATACTATTCAAGATACACAGCGCCTTTCCATATAGGAGGAATTGAGGGAAGGTTTTAGGTGGCAGGAGATATACATGCTTTCTGTTAACTGGTGCTGATCAAATAGTCTACCATGTGGCCCTTCAACTGCCCAACTCTTCCCTAGAAATGGGCAATACTCTTCAAGATACACGGCCAAATTTCGTCATCTCAAATTGAGTAGCTATGTACTGCCAAATTTCATAGTGCAGTGGTATCACTGCTATTCTTTTTCTCTTTCGATTAGATTTTCTTTCAATCAGATCACTGCTATTCCTTTTGGAGTCTCATGCCAAGAATTTTTCAATTATCTTACTTATTTCTTTCAGATGGGCAATGCAAGGGTCCCCATTCCTGTGCACAGACCAAATGGGACTATTATGCCCTCCACTTCAACTGTAAGTTTTGTGCTGCAGTTCACTGATTAAATGCTTTATTTAGTTGACTTTTTCATTTTTTTACCCTTCTGGATCTATATTGACCTATTGCAGGCAATGCCTCGTTCTCAGAGCCAAACTGTCGTCGTCGAGAATCCTATGTCCGTTGATGAAAGTGGCAAATTGGTACAGTTTCATGCTAACTCTTTTTTCTCCCTCCTCATGTTTCCATTCCCTGTTTCTTTGCAAACAATAAACGACTGATATAATTGTGAATTTTGTAGGTGAGCAATGTTGTTGTTGGCGTCACGACTGAGAAGAAGTGACCCGACCAAATTTGACAATTTATTTTGTGCGGAAAAGTAAGTAGTGGGTATTATTACGTCAAACTCATGGTCCTTCAGCTTTGAGGATGGGTGTGGAGAATATTTGTGAATATCATGTTGGAATTGGCTATTACTAGTGCTACAAATTTGCTTTATCAAATTTTCAAGAAATCGAACTGTTTGGCTTTCTATTGAGATGACAGTAAATCTAGAAAAGATGCTACGTCTATTGTTTGTGAAGCCATAATGAATAATTGACTGTCTTATTTCTGGCAGTGGTCCAAAAATTATACTGTCATTTTCATACATTTCCTTTGGGAATTGGGCATTTTTTGGTGGTAGCCTGAATAAAAGGAACAGCTGGTTACGTTGCATTATGTATGTAGTGTTTTTTTTTTTTTTTTTTTTTTTTTTTTTTTGAGAAATCATACAGGATTGATATTGATCAAAAGTAGTACAGAATAAGCAAAAAAGGATTACAAGAAAAGCAGCTTCGTTTCTTGTGAAAGTGGTCCGGAGACTACATTTGTATCAAGCTGAAGTATGCGACCGCTATCGGTCGTTGACACTGTTCTAAACCTACTACAAGTTGGGGTGGACAATCAAAAAATGAACAGAATAAGAGTTGAAACTCTGAGGAATTGAAACTTATAAGGATTCAAGTCTTAGGAAAAAATATACTAAAACAACTATTTAACTTTCTTTTAGTTGCAACTAGGGCAGTTGGCCTAGTGATTGTGTAGCATTGCTAAATACTGCGAGGTTGCGGGTTCAAATCATATACAGAGGAGTTTGATACCTGCACTTTCGAAATAACTAGGCTCAATACGATTAGCCCAATTTGCATAAACAAACCTGGGTAGGCCCAATCACAATCAACACCACATTAATGTTCGAAGTTACTGCCCGACCCACATCGTCCTGAAAGAACCAGGCCTTACATTCGAATCACGACTGAGAAGGAGAGAATGGCCGGGAACAAAGAAACAAGAGTATTCATCTATCTCCGATCAGCATGTGGTGCGGTCGCCAACCAACTGCAATGTGATCTTCAAAGGTTGTAGGGCCGGACAGGTGGCATGGGTCTCCTTGTGACGCATGGCTCGGTCGTGCATCGTACCCGCATGTTGGGGTCATCCATAGTACGGTCGGGTCCGGCCACGTGGCGCCTCAATTGGTACGTGCGTTCCCGAGATTAGCCCGACCAACACACAGTGCCTGCGGACCATCGTGCGAGGTTTTTGGTTGGGAGGTGGTGGTCGAGAGATTGTTGGTGATGTCACCTCGTCACGAGGCACGCGAGATCCTATCTCTCAAACCAAAGACACTCCTATAAATACCATAGTGAAAAACCATAATAGGTATGCCATTTCTTCCTCCTCAAAACTTTGCCTTTCCCTTCTCATTGAAGGACTAACTTAGCCATCGAAGTGCCTTCTGGTCGTCTTCGACCAGTCAGCCACTAACGTGGTTTCTTATTCTGTAGAGCTAGAAAAAGGAGGGCTAGCCATAGTAAAAGTCCAACTGAAAAAGTCAAGGAGGAAAAGTTTGGACACCACCCCACAATACTCATTCTGATTGGTTGGGATGGGGTTAGGGTGAAAAAACGTTTGTCCATCATATGACAAACAAAATAAAATAACGATCAGAGCGCCGTAAGGGAAAGCAATTGTTATGCCTGACCCACTTAATGTCATTCCGTTTGGGAGCGTAATTATTGATTGCATTTTGTATTTTTCTAAAATGTCGCTGCCAAACACCTAGAATGTAAAATGTAGAATGTAGAATGTAGCATGCCAAACGGGCCCTTGGATTTTGCCTACTTAATTTTTCCAAATCCATGATTCCATATGTTTTTTTTCAGATTCCCTTAATTCAAGTTACACGTCGGAGATACATAGCAACAAGAAACCATTGACTTGTTTTAGAAAAAGTTAAGCTTACTTTCTCTCCAACACTAACAACTCTCATATATGAGTGCAGAGTACCAATAACGTAGTTTACACTCTTCTGTTGAGGTTAGAAAATCACTTTGGTTAGATAAGACTTCACAAAGAAAATACGCACTCCATAACCTTTTAGCTTATTTGACTTCCAACATCTAGGTAATCCATCTCTCTCTCTCTCTCTCTCTCTCTCTCTCTCACACACACACACACACACACACACTCACTTTCTCTCTCTATATAAGCAGTCTTCCACTCTCACATCATATTATCCATAAAATCTTTCTTCTTCTTCTTCTTCTCTGCAAAACTCTGTCACTCATGGCTTCAGAAGGAGGTGAAAAGCCAGAGGTTGGTTCAAACCAAGTGGCAGTGAAGAAAGGAAAGGGTTGGGTGGTACCATTGCTGAGGGTGGTTGCGTTTTTGGCAACCCTGGCAGCCACGATTGTGATGGCAATGAACAAAGAGACGAAAACAATAGTGGTTGCGGTTATAGGAAGCACCCCTATAAATGCCACACTCACTGCCAAGTTCCAACACACTCCAGCATTTGTGTAAGTCTACTTTTTCTATATAATATAAAGGTTTTTCTTTTTTTATTATTGGTACGGTGCATGGATACTTGTGACATCATGGGTATTGTTTCGAATTTATCAGTAGTATGTTGTTTTCCCACATCGAAAACTTTTTACATAAAACATACACTTATTAAAAGAACAATAAAACAAAAAATACTCTGGTACCGTCTGGTATTTGAGCCAGGACGGAATTACAACTATGAGGTACTTTTTTTATTATATGAAAAAATGGTATGACCGATATGAGTACTATACGGGATTCAAAACCCTTGGACTTACATCAAGGTTTTAAAATCAGCCATTATGAAATGATTTATTGGTCTTCCGATACTGTTACGCTCAGATATCCCGGTAGGAGGGGAAAATTGCATGCTTATAGGCCGGTTACGTTACGCATCAGTCCATTTTCGATTTATAGACCTTTTCACACCTAATACTCGATCGTTATGGCACTTAAAAAAAATTTATTCTAAAAAACAAAATTAAAAATTCACGGCCACGATAAGTGTAACCTAACACATTTCTGCCTGTTGTAATTACTAAATGCGCTTAATTCTTCGTTTTTGTTTTCCCTTTCTTTTTTGTTTCTTTTTTCGAGGCAAACGATGTTTACGTATTTCTTAATTGTATGTGCAGGTTCTTCGTTATTGCCAATGCAATGGCCAGTTTTCATAGCTTGCTGATGTTAGTAGTAGAGTGCTTTGGAAATAAGTTTGATTTCAAGGGACTCCGTCTTCTGTTGATCCCCATTTTAGACATGGTAAGTAGGTAGTCGATCCAATGTGCCGAACGAAAATTTAAAACTTACAGTTATCCGGTTGAGTTGATTTTCACAAGACCACTAAGAAAACGATTTTAAATTTAATGAAACTGTTCGGATTATTTGTTTGAAACCCTTAAGTGGACCTCACACACCGATCTATGCACCATCGGTGGACAATGAGTCGGTACCCATAGTGGAACTGATTTAACATATATATAATCTTTACTTAAAACTCATATCAAATTCAAATTTGAGTAAAAAAAAAAACTCTCAGAAGTGCATCTGCCATCTGGTCTTTGTTTAATTGTGTTTTTCATTTTCGCCTCTCTGTTTGTTTTGCTTCTTGTCTATTAGATGATAGTGGCACTGGTGGCGGCCGGGGAAGGTGGAGCAGTATTCA
Organism: Vaccinium darrowii; assembly: GCA_020921065.1. NCBI lineage: Eukaryota > Viridiplantae > Streptophyta > Magnoliopsida > Ericales > Ericaceae > Vaccinium > Vaccinium darrowii. The sequence goes on from CM037160.1 coordinate 27,717,177, forward strand.
TGGGTGAGCTAGGGAGGCATGGTAACTCCCATGCAAGGTGGAACAAAATATGTGACAAGTTCGAGTCCTTCTGCGACCACGGCGCTGGCGCCTTTATCGCCTCCTTCGTCGGCCTCATCCTCTTGATGATCATCAACGTCATTTCCGTCCTCAAACTTCGAAATCAACTAAAAACCGCAGCCAACTACTCTGCTCTCCCTTGATCGGTGCAGTGCTAGCGGCAGAATCGAATGAATAAATGAATATTCCTGATCACCTAATTCATATTCTGCTTCTTGTGTGACTTCTTGTGTGTTTGGTTTCTTGATTTCTATCTTGTTGGCTTGGAGAAATGTATTACAGCCCTTTTATTGCACAGCTTTGAAAACACAGACCACTTGTGGCGAGTCCCGCAATGTGTGTGAGAGATTTGATTCTACAGTTGGTGTATTTTACAGTGTTAGAAATGTGAAGCTTGTGGTTCCAACTTTTGATTGTAAAACCTTGTGATTCCAGCTCCTTCTTGTGTCTTTAAGAGCTGTTTTTACCTTTATTGATTACGTTTGTATGATCTGATTTAATAAGATTGAGTGCTAGGGGGAAATTGTGGTGCGTCTTGGTACGCTTTACTGAGATCTCAATACCGTGAGCCGAAACGTTCAAAATATCTATGTAGAACTTTCTTGGCAGCTAGATCTTCATTGACAAAAATTAAATTGATCGGATGTAACTAGCCCCTTGGTCAATCAAACATTGGTATGCAAAAATGAAAGGTTAGCATAATTGAAAATCAACTGGGAAATGTAGCTTTAGCTTGATTGTGTGGTTACTAATGTCTAATTAACAAGATTTTCGTTGCAATTGTAGTGTTCAACAAGCTCTACAAATTGAGATCAAAATGACAAGATCTCTATTGAACCTACCGAGGTGCACTACTCCTTTTAGACTTTAGTGCATTAACACTATATAAGGATCCTTTATTGATCATGTCGTACCGAGTAAAAAATAAATTAATAAGAACTAGGAATTAACCCTTATTCTAGATAAAGTGAACAAGTTCGAGTATCGATCCACAGAGACAATTGGGCTAAGTTTTTTTTTTGATAAGCAAAAATTTATTAATCTTTGAAAACGAATTACAAAGATTAAAAGGACCCAAGACTAAAAACGCCAAGGATCCGAAAGGGAAAAAAAAAAAACAAACAAATAGGATACCACATGGATGGTAAGATACCAACCAAGCACAGAAGAAAACAATTGAGCTAAGTTACGATGATGCCGATTAATTTCTAAATTAATTCTAAGAAAACAATTTGTTGAGGTTCCTATTGCATAACCACTTATTTATAGAGTGAGTTCTTATTCAAAATCAATAAATACCTATCACTAGGCTTGCAATTCCGACCCAATTGATAGTTGGCAAGAAGATCCCTACAATCCGTCAATTGGAATGGGCTATCTCACAGCATAGACCGTCTCACTAGAACAGTCAAGCTGCCTACCGGTGCGATCCGTCCACTAGTATAACTAATCTCAATCGCCGGCTCTTGTATCGAATCCAAACCCTAGTCTACAATCATATCTTTTTTTTTTTTGAACTGGAGTCTACAATCATATCGACTCTTGAACTTTGTGCGAGGCTTTGGAAGGGTCAAGGACTTTCTAATTGACGGGTTCCAAAGAAAATGGCAATCAGGTTTGTAAAGGCAAAACAAACCTTTCTAATTGACGGGTTCCAAAGAAAATGGCTATCCTGTTCGTAAAGGCAAAACAAGCCTTTCACATATGACATACCCAAGTAGCAAGTGGTGGCTAGCTCATGCGGTAGAGCTCTTGAATACCCCACACTGCATCCCGGGATTAAGTCACATTCCCCCCTCTCCATGTAATAGATTAGGAATGACAAATGACAAAATAAATAAAAATAATGTACCCAAGTAACCAATAAAAGTGGAGACTGCTGCTTTTCAGGGGGAATTCAAGTTCTTGATACTCATCAAATCCTTCTTCGGTATCACAAAATATTTTGTAGTGCCCTGTTCTGGTATGTGTAGCACAAATGCATTGCCTAACTATCAAGGGTGGGATATCATTGCAGCGGCTAATGTTTCCGTTGGAATTGAGTGAGTGATTGAGATGGGAACTGATGAAGGTAGGGCTTGCGATCAGAGAGTTCCAAACTTTGGAGACACACCTGAATCGGATTAAGGATTTGGCTGGAAGTGTGGAGAGGATATCCACCACAATGTCTTCTAGCAGAAAGTCCAATATAGTTGTCCTTCTTCCTCTTCTTCTTAGGAGTAGGTTTTATTAATGTAATAAGCTTGAAGCAGAAACTCAAAGTCTAAAATGGTGAAGGAAATCCAAGAAGGCAGTTACAAGCCACCCCTCTTCTCTTACCCGTTTCCCACTTATACTCTTCCTCTGTTAAGCAAACTAGTGAGATCTCACTAGTGTGTGTGTGTGAGAGAGAGAGAGAGAGAGAGGGAATCAAGAACAGTTACAACCCACCCCAACCCAACCCACCCCTCTTCTTTTACTCGTTTTCCACTTTATTCCTCTATTCCATTCGTGAGAGAGAGAGAGAGAGAGAGAGAGAGAGAGAGAGAGAGAGAATATCAAGAATAGTTACAATCCACCCCTCTTCTCTTACCTGTTTCCCACTTATACTCTTCCTCTGTTAAGGAAACTACTGAGATCTCACTAGTGTGTGTGTGTGTGTGTGAGAGAGAGAGAGAGAGAGAGAGAGAGAGAGAGAGAGAATCAAGAACAGTTATAACCCACCCCAACCCACCCCTATTCTTTTACCCATTTCCCACTTATACTATTCCTCTATTAAGGAAATTCGTGAGAGAGAGAGAGAGACAGTTACAACCCACTCCTCTTCTCTTACCTGTTTCCCACTTATACTCTTCCTCTCTTCCTCTGTTAAGGAAACTAGTGAGATTTCACTAGTTTGAAAATTAGTGAGACCCCTTTTACAATAGAAAAACTAGTGAGATTTCACTAGTTTTGAAAATTAGTTAGAGCCCCTTTTACAACAATAAGACTTTTAAAAGATACAAACAAGAATCATACATTCACCCCCCTTACTTGCTAAAATGATACACTGGCCCGCTAGGCTTATCAAGATGTCCTCTTCACCATTGGTGTCCATATGAGAAAGCAAATCTGTTCCAAAAAACAGAAGTCACTTCTTCATTTTTTGGGGGGGCTTGAATTTGGTCCCAAAATATTGGCTTTTGGGAGGAAAGACTCAACTGCTCACTTGACACTAAAATTATAGAGCATTTTTTTTTCAGAATAGAAACAACTAAAAGACCGCCACCCAGAAGCTCACACTAAAATTATAGAGCAGTTTTTTCAGAATACACTGAAAGACTGCCACCTAGAAGCTCAATAACTGCATCAACCAAAAACATATCCCAAACTTATACAAACTGCAATTGTGCAATTATGCACCCATGTTCGCTCAACATCAAACTAAGGCTGAAGACTCCATGGTATGGATGTCGTCGCTGATTGTTGGACATGTGATCAGAGTTTCTAAACCATCTCCATCACTTCACTTAAATCTCTACCACATCTGAATACAAAATGAGTTAAATCTTCAAATATTTAGTCAATTAAGTTTGCAACAACATTGGAGTAATCGTAGCAGATGACCTAATGATGGATGGGACGTGGGGACATAGCATCTATGATCAGCCAAAATTATCACCCTGGACATTGATAGTGCAGAGATCACGTCAATGTTATTTGAAGCTAAGAAAAATACAAAGCCTAAGAGAGAGGCTTATCATAATGTCCTCTTCACCATTGGTGTCTATATAAGCAAGCAAATCTGTTCCAAAAGCAAATGAATCTACTTAACCTGGCTTTCCCAATCACTCTTACCACTTCCGAGTGAAACAAGCAGCACCAGAGGTACAATTCCTCGGTTCCTCAACAACCTCGAACGATTTACTCCTCCTTACAAAACAAAACAAAACAGAACAGAAGAGCACAATAATTATAACGAACTGAGAAACTCACAAATTTTTGACACAGAGCACAAATGAAGGGAAAGAGAAAATCCCACCTAAACAAGGCATACTCTTCAGGGCTTTTCAACAATAGCTGATTTTATAACGTCCTGTGCTGCAGGAACAGTGGATGGGCCACCGAAGGACAAATACAGCCGTCACTACAGTGCAATACTGGGTGAGCGGCAGAAGATACTCTAGTTTCCTGTGCGCACGCTCGCGCGCGCGAGAGAGAGAAAGAGAGAGAGAGAGAGAGAAGAAAAAGTAGAAGAAGAGATTTTACCTGGTACAATTCCTCCCTCAAATCAAGGGATTTTTTTCTTCTTCAGAAGCCAATCTTGCTTCTTTCCTAAAAAATTCAGAGACGCTTCGTACAACTCCCTCAAATCAAGGGACGCTTGGTACAATTGTTCTTGAGAAGCAGGTCTTGCCTTCGATGACTGTCACCGTACTTTTGTTCACGCAACAAAGGGTATAATGGTCTTTACGCTGGGAAAACGAAGGGTATAATGGTCTTTCACTCATGGGAACCACACACATTCCTCGACTTAGGGTATTTACTTTCTGCTCATGAGGCCAACTATCTTTCACTCCAAAGAGCAACTTATTTTTCTTCTATGTGACTAGTAGTCTGTGTATATGTACTAGGAACCACATATCCTTCATCGAGTTAGGGTCAGTACTTTCCGCTAATCCAGCCAACGATTTTCACCAACTAGGAGCCAACTTATGTTTTGTCCATATACCTACAAGGAACCACATTTCTTTGTAGATAAAGGGTGGTTACTTTTTCTTGATGCGACCAAAGATCCGTCACCCGTTAGTAATTACTTTCCACGAATGCGGCCAACGATTTTTCACTCACTAGACCTTTCTCTATGTGACCAATAGTCTATATACATACTAGGAGCCACACTTCTTTGTCGAGTTCTGGTCTTTACTTTTTGCTCATGAGACCAATGATCCTTTACCCGTTAGTCATTACTTTCCGCAAATGCAGACAATGATTTTTCACCAACTAGGAGTGAGCTTACCTTTCCGCTATGTGGTCAATAGTCCATATACCTACTAGGAACCAGCTTCTTTGTCAAGTTAGGGTCTTTACCTTTCGCTCATGCGACTAATGATTCGTCACCCACTATGAGCCGCTTTTGTTTTCAATGTATGCCTAGAAGTCTATGAACCTACTAGGAACCATACTAATTCGTCGACTTAGGGTATTTACTTTTTGCTCATGCAGCCAACAATCTTTCACTCCAACGAGGAACTTTTTTTTTTCAATGTGACCAACAGTTTGTATATCTACTAGGAACCACATATTCTACATCAAGTGAAAGTTACGCTAATCCGGCCAACGATCTTTCACCAACTAGGAGCCAACCTATGTTTTATTTATGTGGCCAGTAGTCCGTATACCTACTAGGAACCACATTTCTTTGTCAATTTAGGGTGGTTACTTTTTGCTTGTGCGGCCAATGATCCTTGACCCGTTAGTCATTACTTTCCGTGAGTGCGAGCAATGATTTTTCACCCACTGGAGCTTTCTCTATGTGGCCCGTAGTCTATTTACGTACTAGGAGCCACACTTCTCTCTGAGTTATGATCTTTAATTTTTCCTCATGAGACCAATGATCCGTCACCCGATAGTCATTATTTTCCGCAAATGTGAACAATGATTTTTCACAAAACTAGGAGCCACCTTACGTTTCCTCTATGTTGTGAGTAGTCCATATCAGTGTTTTAAAAGGCGAGCGCCATTGCGCTATAGCGCATGGCGATGGCGTGGCGACAGGAATTCGCCATGAGCAGTCATGGCAAGGCAAATAACCCAATAGCGCACGTATGGCGCTATGGCGCACGCCACAAGTCATGGCGCTGTGGCGCCATAGCGTGCGCCATAGTGTGTTTTTGCATTTTGTTGCTCAAATCAATCTCAGCCGTTTATTTATGATGCACACAAGTAGTCAATGCACTGGAATATTTCCTTAATCTTAACCCTACACATCAGAAGAGAGATCGTATCTCATTAGCAGGCACCAGCAGCCATCAAGCTTCTTCAGTTCTTCACTTCTTCTCTTGCGATTACCAACAGTAGCAGCAGAAAATGCAAACTGATTTCTGCGATCAACAACAACTGATTTCTTCTTCTCTCTGCGATCAACAACAGTAGCAGCAGCAGCCATCAATCTGATTTCTTCTCCTCTCTGTCCAGGTATCTCTCTCTCTCTCTCTTCTTCTTCTTCTTCTCTCTCTCTCTCTCTTCTTCTTCATCTCTCTCTCTCTTCTTCTTCTTCTTCTTCTTCTCTCTTCCTCTTCTTCTTCTCTCTTTCTCTTCTTCTTCTTCTTCTTCTCTCTTTCTCTTCTTCTTCTTCTTCTTCTTCTCTCTTTCTCTTCTTCTTCTTCTTCTTCTTCTTCTTCTTCTTCTTCTTCTTCTTCTTCTCTCTCTGTTTTTTTTTCTTCTACTTGTCTCTGTTTTTTCTTTTACAGCTCCTCTGTTTTTTCTTCTCTCTTTCTTTTACAGCTCCTTTGGACTACATTAATCTTTAATGTAGTCCAATTCGATGCTCTTATTCGATCAAACAAACAGCTCCTTTACTTTTTCTGTTTTTTCTTTTATTGCTCTTATTCGATGCTCTTCACTGCTGCATTTTTGCAAACAGCCTCTTGTATTAAGTGCAATTTTAACACATATATAGTTATTACTGGAATGAACTTATTGCTTTGTAATTGATCATTAATCTGTTTTAATTTTAATTGAGGATGAGGTTGAGGATGAGGGAGAAGAAGAAGACGTGGAAGGATACAAATCAAGTGATGATGAAGAAAATGAAGTTGTTGGTCTTGATGACTGATGAGATGATTGATGGGCATGCCTACATGAATCAAAATTAGACTACCGTATCCTTAATTTTGTTGTCCCAAAGCTAAACGTCTATATGTTAGCTTTTTTATGGATTTTATGTTTTGCTTAGCATGTGGTGGTGGTTTAAACATTGAAATGTTTATGTTTTATGACATTTGAACGTTTGCTTGTGTTGAAAGTTATGCCTATATTAGAATTCTACTCGTTATAATAAAGTGCGCCACAAGTTGCTATGGCGCGCGCCGCGCCGTGCGCCGTGCGCTATTGCTCCAAGGGACCATTGCGCCTTGGTGCGCCGTGAGCCATTTAAATCACTGGTCCATATACCTAATAGGAACACACTTCTTTGTCAAGTTAGGGTCTTTACCTTTTGCGCATGCGGCCAATGATCCGTCACCCACTATGAACTACTTATGTTTTCATTGTGTGGCTAGTAGTCTATGAATTTACTAGGAACGATACTGATTCATCGACTTACGGTATTTACTTTCTGCTCATGAGGCCAACAATCTCACTCCAAAGAGCAACTTTTTTTTTCTATGTGAATAGTAGTAGTCTGTATATATACTAGGAACCACATATTCTTCATCGAGTTAGGGTCATTACCTTCTGCTAATCCAGCCAACAATTTTCACAAACTAGGAGCCAACTTATGTTTTCTTTATGAAATTGAGTATCCCATTAATCCAGGATTTCATTCCCCAAGCCAGTGGTCCATATACCTACTAGGAGCCCCATATCTATGTAGATTCTATATACCTACTCGGAGCTACATTTCTTTCTTGAGTTATGGTCATTACTTTTTGCTCATGAGACAAATGATCCTTCACCCGTTAGTCTTTACTTCCGCGAATGCGGACAATGATTTTTCACCGACTAGGAGCCAACTTAAGTTTCCACTACGTGGTCAGTAGTCCATATACCTACTAAGAACCAACTTGTTGCCAAGTTAGGGTCTTCACCTTTCGCTCATGCGGCCAATGATGCGTCACCCAATATGAGCTACTTATGTTTTCACCCAATGATCTGTCACCCAATAGTCATTACTTTCCACGAATGCGGCCAACGATTTATCACCCACTGGAGCTTTCTTTATGTGGCCAGTAGTCTATGTACCAAGTAGAAGCAAAACTTTTTTGTCGAGTTATGGTCTTTACTTTTTGCTTGTGAGGCCAATGATCATTCACCAATTGGTCATTACTTTCCGTGAATGCGAACACTGATTTTTCACCAACTAGGAGCTATCTTATGTTTTCGCTACGTGGTCAATAGTCCATATACCTACTAAGAACCAACTTCTTTGTCAAGTTAGGGTCTTTACCTTTTGCTCATACGGCCAATGATTTGCCTATGAGGCCAATGATCTTTCACTCCAAGGAGCAACTTTTTTTTTTTTCTGGGTGACTAGTAGTCTGTATATATCTATTAGGAACAACATAATCTTCATCGCGTTAGGGTCATTACTTTCCGCTAATCCAGCCAACAATCTTTCATCAACTAGGAGCCAAATTATGTTTTCTTTATGCGGCTAGTAGTTTGTAAAACTACTAGGAACCAAGCTTGTCAAATCGCGAATCGAATCGAGAATCGAATTGACCCTTTTCTGAATCGTGAATCATAACAATTCGGTCCAACTTTCACAGATACATTGGAAAATATATGTCTCTACATAATAAAGATACATTGTAAAATTGAAAATTTTAAGCTAAAATACATATTTAAGATTGTTTTGTACTATAAATTGATGATCACATGGCATCATAACAAAATAAATACTATAGTAACATCGATTTATGCATATAAATGTTAAGAATTCATAATAAAAAGCTTACAAAATAAAGCTTGTATCCTAATAGTTAGGAAACTAGCTTAGATGGCAACATATGTGGGTTAGTCCGAGCCTCAAAGCCGTGCCCTAGTCTATGATTTAGAGGATACAAGAACCAAAAAGATTGATTTGTGAAATTACATATCCATGGTAGATATGTCTCCATTAAATAAGGAATATGATTTCCCGTACTATATGATCTCATATTCTTACTTTTCTATAAGAAAAAACAAGGCAAAATAGCAAAAGTGGTTTCATATTGTCGAATGAAAGTTGTGATAAATCTTGATTCACCTAAAGATTCGAATCGTTTTTGCGTGAATCAGGAATCGAATCGCGAATCGAACCGTGAATCGGACGATTCACCTCCGATTCTATATCAACCTTGATTCACCTATAGATTAGTATGGTTTTTGCACAGAATCGTGAATCATGTGATTCTGACAACCATGCTAGGAACCACACTTCTTTGAAGATTTAGGGTGGTTACTATTTGCTCATGCGGCCGATGATCCGTTTTTCACTCACTCGGAGCTTTCTCTATGTGGCCAATAAGCTATATACGTACTAGGAGCCACGCTTCTTTCTCAAATTATGGTATTTACTTTTTGCACATGAGGCCAGTGATCCTTCACCCATTAGTCATTAATTTCGCGAATGCAGACAATGATTTTTCACCAACTAGGATCCAGCTTAATGTGTGGCCAGTAGTCTATCAACCTACTAGGAACCACACTAATTTGTGGACTTAGGGTATTTTCCTTCCCCTCATGCAACCAACGATCTTTCACTCAAAGAGCATTTCTTTTTCTGTGTGAACATTAGTCATTATATCTACTAGGAACTAAATATTTTCCATCGGGTTAAGGTCATTTCTTTTTCTTTATGTGGCAAGTAGTCCATACAACTACTAGGAACCACACTTCTTTTTAGATTTAGGGTGGTTACTATTTACTCTTGCGCCCAATGATCCATCACCCGATAATCATTACTTTCGGTGAACGCGGCCAACGATTTTTCACCCACTTGAGCATTCTTTATGTGGCATGCAGCCTATGAATCTAGTAGGAGCCAAACATTTTGGTCGAGTTATGATCTATGCATTTCTTTCATGCGGCCAATGATCCGTCACCCATTAGGAGCTACTTACGTTTTCAATGTGTGGCCAGTAGTCTATGAACCCACTAAGAACCACACTGATTCGTGGACTTAGAGGATTTAATTTCAGCTCATGCGGCCAGCGATCTCTCACTCCAAAGTGCATTCTTTTGTCTATGTGACCAGTAGTCATTATATCTACTAGTAACCACATTCTTCATCGAGTTAAGGTCATTACTTTCCGCTCAGCCGGCCAACGATCTTTCACCAACAAGGAGTCAAATTTTGTTCTCTTTATGTGGCCAGTAGTTCACATAACTACTAGGAACCACAATTCTTTGAAGATTTAGGGTGGTTTCTCTTTGCTCGTGCCGCCAACGATTTTTCACCCACTAGAGCTTTCTCTTCGTGGCCAGCAGTCTATGTTCCTACTAGGAGCCACACTTCTTTCTCGAGTTATGGAGTTTACTTTTTCCTCATGAGACTAATTATCCATCAACCGTTAGCATTACTTCATGCGAATGCAGACAGCGATTTTTCACCAATTAGGAGCCAGTTTATGTTCTCTCTGTGGTCAGTAGCCCATTTACCTACAAGGAACCAACTTCTTTGTGAAGTTAGGATCTATACCTTTCTTTCATGCGGCCAACGATCTCTGACTCCAAAGTGCATTCTTTTGTCTATGTGACCAGTAGTCATTATATCTACTAGGAACCAAATTCTTCATCGAGTTAGGGTCATTACTTTCCGCTCAACTGGCCAACGATGTTTCACCAACTAGGAGTCAAATTATGTTCTCTTTATGTCGCCAGTAGTTCACATAACTACTAGGAACCACAATTCTTTGAAGATTTAGGGTGGTTCCTCTTTGCTCGTGCGGCCAACAATTTTTCACCCACTCGAGCTTTCTCTTTGTGGCCAACAATCTATGTTCCTACTAGGAGCCACACTTTTTTCTCGAGTTATGGTGTTTACTTTTTGCTCATGAGACCAATGATCCATCCACCGTTAGCATTAATTTACGCGATTGCTGACAACGATTTTTCACCAAGTAGGAGCCAGTTTATGTTCTCTCTCTGTGGTCAGTAGTCCATATACCTACAAGGAACCAACTTCTTTGTCAAGTTAGGATCTATACCTTTTTTTCATCCGGCCAAAGATCCGTCACCCAACAGGAGCTACTTACGTTTTCAACGTGTGGCTAGTAGTCTATGAACCCACTAGGAACCACACTGATTCGTGGAGTTAGGGTATTTACTTTCAGCTCATGCGGCCAACGATCTCTGACTCAAAAGTGCATTCTTTTGTCTATGTGACCAGTAGTCATTATATCTACTAGGAACCACATTCTTCATCGAGTTAGGGTCATTACTTTCTCCTCAGCCGGCCAACGATCTTTGACCAACTAGGAGTCAAATTATGTTCTCTTTATGTGGCCAATAGTTCGCATAACTACTAGGAACCACAATTCTTTGAAGATTTAGGGTGGTTCCTCTTTGCTCGTGCTGCCAACGATTTTTCACCCACTCTAGCTTTCTCTTTGTGCCCAGCAATGTATTTTCCTACTAGGAGGCACAATTCTTTCTCGAGTTATGGTGTTTACTTTTTGCCCATGAGACCAACGATCCATCAACCGTTAGCATTACTTTACGCGAATACAAACAACGATTTTTCACCAATTGGGAGCCAGTTTATGTTTTCTCTGTGGGACAGTAGTCCATATACCAACTAGGAACCAACTACGTTGTCAGGTTATGATCTAGACCTTTCTTTTATCCGACCAAAGATCCGTCACCCATCATGAGCTACCTACATTTTCAATGTGTGGCATGTAGTCTATGAACCCACTAGGAACCACACTAATTCGTGGCCTTTGGGTATTACTTTCAGCTCATGCGGCCAACTATCTCTGACTCCAAAGCGCATTCTTTTGTTTACGTTACCAGTAGTCATTATATCTACAAGGAATCACATTCTTCATCGAGTTAGGGTCATTACTTTCCGTTCAGCCGGCCAACGATCTTTCACCAATTAGGAGTCATATTATGTTCTCTTTATGCAGCCAGTAGTTCACATACTACTAGGAACCCAAATTCGTTGAAGATTTAGGTTGGTTCCTTTTTACTCGTGCTGCCAACGATTTTCTTTATGCTGCCAATAGTTCACATAACTACTAGGAACCAAAATTCGTTGAAGATTTAGGGTGGTTCCTCTATACTCGTGCTTGCAACGATTTTCCACCCACTCAAGCTTTCTCTATGTGACCAGCAATCTATGTTCCTAATAGGAGCCACACTTCTTTCTCGAGTTATGGGGTTTACTTTTTGCTCATGGGACCAATGATCCATCAACCGTTAGCATTACTTTACGCGAATGCAAACAACAATTTTTCACCAATTAGGCGCCAGTTTTTGTTTTTTATCGGTGGTCGATAGTCCATATACCGACTTGGAACCAACTTCGTTGTAAAGTTAGAATTTATAACTTTCTTTCCTCTGGCCAAAGATCCGTCACCTATCAAGAGCAACTTACGTTTTCAATGTGTGGCCAGTCGTCAATGAACCCACTAGGTACCACACTGATTCATGGACTTAAGGTATTACTTTGAGCTCGTGCGGCAAACGATCTCTGAATCCAAAGTGCATTCTTTTGCCTATGTGACCAATAGTCATTATATCTACTAGGAATCACATTCTTCATCGAGCTAGGGTCATTACTTTCCGCTCAGCCGGCCAACGATCTTTCACCAACTAGGAATCAAATTATGTTCTCTTTATGCGGCCAGTAGTTCACATAACTACTAGGAACCACAATTCGTTGAAGATTTAGGGTGGTTCCACTTTGCTCGTTCTGCCAACGATTTTTCACCCACTCGAGCTTTCTCTATGTGGCCAGCAGTCTATGTTCCTACTAGGAGCCACACTTCTTTCTCGAGTTATGCATTCTTTTGTCTATGTGACCAGTAGTCATTATATCTCCTAGGAACCACATTCTTCATCGAGTTAGGGTCATTACTTTCCGCTCAGCCAGCCAACGATCTTTCACCAACAAGGAGTCAAATTATGTTCTCTTTATGTGGCCAGCAGTTCACATAACTACTAGGAATCACAATTCTTTGAACATTTAAGGTGCTTCCCCTTCGCTCGTGGTGCCAACGATTTTTCACCCACTCGAGCTTTCTCTATGTGGCAAGCAATCTATGTTCCTACTAGGAGCCACACTTCTTTCTCGAGTTATGCATTCTTTTGTCTATGTGACCAGTAGTCATTATATCTACTAGGAACCACATTCTTCATCGAGTTAGGGTCATTACTTTCTTCTCAACCGGCCAACGATCTTTTACCAACTAGGAATCAAATTATGTTCTCTTTATGTGACCAGTAGTTCACATAACTTCCAGGAACCACAATTCTTTGAAGATTTACGATGGTTCCTCTTTGCTCGGGTTGCCAACAATTTTTCACCCACTCGAGCATTCTCTATGTGGCCAGCAGTCTATGTTCATACTAAGAGCCACACTTCTTTCTCGAGTTATAGGGTTTACTTTTTGCTCAAGGGAGCAATGATCCATCAACCGTTAGCATTACTTTACGCGAATGCAAACAACGATTTTTCACCAATTAGGAGCCAGTTTTGTTCTCTATCGGTGGTTGGTAGTCCATACACCTACTTGGAACCAACTTCGTTGTAAAGTTAGGATCTATAACTTTCTTTCATCCGGCCAAAGATCCGTCACCCATGATGAGCAACTTACGTTTTCAATGTGTGGCCAGTCGTCAATGAACCCACTAGGTACCACACTGATTCGTGGACTTAGGGTATTACTTTGAGCTCGTGCGGCCACTGATCTCTGAATCGAAAGTGCATTCTTTTGCCTATGTGACCAGTAGTCATTATATCGACTAGGAATCACATTCTTCACCGAGTTAGGGTCATTACTTTCTGCTCAGCCGGCCAACGATCTTTCAGCAACTAGGAATCAAATTATGTTCTCTCTATGCGGCCAGTAGTTCACATAACTACTAGGAACCACAATTCGTTGAAGATTTAGGGTGGTTCCTCTTTGCTCGTTCTGCCAACGATTTTTCACCCACTCGAGCTTTCTCTATGTGGCCAGTAGTCTATGTTCCTACTAGGAGCCACACTTCTTTCTCGAGTTATGCATTCTTTTGTCTATGTGACCAGTAGTCATTATATCTGTTAGGAACCACATTCTTCATCGAGTTAGGGTCATTGCTTTCCGCTCAGCTGGCCAACGATCTTTCACCAACTAAGAGTCAAACTATGTTCTCTTTATGTGGCCAGTAGTTCACATAACTACTAGGAACCATAATTCATTGAAAATTTAGAGTGGTACCTCTTTGCTAGTGCTGCCAATGATTTTTCTCCCACTCGAGTTTTCTCTTTGTTGCTAGCAGTATATGTTCTTTCTAGGAGCCACACTTCTTTCTCGAGTTATGCATTCTTTTGTCTATGTGACCAGTAGTCATTATATCTGTTAGGAACCACATTCTTCATCGAGTTAGGGTCATTGCTTTCCGCTCAGCTGGCCAACGATCTTTCACCAACTAAGAGTCAAACTATGTTCTCTTTATGTGGCCAGTAGTTCACATAACTACTAGGAACCATAATTCATTGAAAATTTAGGGTGGTACCTCTTTGCTAGTGCTACCAATGATTTTTCTCCCACTCGAGTTTTCTCTTTGTTGCTAGCAGTATATGTTCTTTCTAGGAGCCACACTTCTTTCTCTTTGTTGCTAGCAGTATATGTTCTTTCTAGGAGCCACACTTCTTTCTCTTTGTTGCTCATGAGACCAATGATCCATAAACCGTTAGCATTACTTTACACGAATGCAGACAACAATTTTTAACCAATTAGGAGCCAATTTATGCTCTCTCTGTGGTCAGTAGTCCATGTACCTACAAGGAACCACCTTCGTTGTCAAGTTAGGATCTACACCTTTCCTTTATGCGGCCAAAGATCCGTCACGCATCACGAGCAACTTACGTTTACAATGTGTGGACAGTAGTCTATGAACCCACTAGGAACCACACTAATTCGTGGACTTAGGGTATTTACTTTTACCTCATGCGGCCAATGATCTCTGAGTCCAGAGTGCATTTTTTTGTCAATGTGACCAGTAGTCATTATATCTACTAAGAACCACATTCTTCATCGAGTTAGGGTTATTACTTACCGCTCAGCCGGCCAACGATCTTTCACCAACTAGGAGTCAAATTATGTTCTCTTTATGTGGCCAGTAGTTCACAAAACTACTAGGAACCACAATTCTTTAAAGATTTAGGGTGGTTCCTCTTTGCTCGTGGTGCCAACGATTTTTTACCCACTCGAGCTTTCTCTTTGTGGCCAGCAGTCTATGTTGCTACTAAGAGCCACACTTCTTTCTCGAGATATGGTGTTCACTTTTCGCTAAAGAGATCGATGATCCATCAACCGTTAGCATTACTTTACGCGAATGCAGAAAACCATTTTTCACCAATTAGGAGCCAGTTTATGTTCTCTCTGTGTGGTCAGCAGTCCAAATACCTACTAGGAGCCAACTTCTTTGTCCAGTTAGGATCTATACCTTTCTTTCATGATGCCAAAGATCCGTCACCCATCATGAGCTACTTACGTTTTCAATGTATGCCCAGTTGTCTATGAACGCACTAGGAACTACACTAATTCGTGGACTTAGGGTATTTACTTTTAGCTCATGCGGCCAATGATCTCTGACTCCAAACTGCATTCTTTTGTCTATGTGACCAATAGTCATTATATCTACTAGGAACCACATTCGTCATCAAATTAGGGTCATTACTTTCCGCCTAGCCGGCAAAAGATCATTCACCAACTAGTAGTCAAATTAAGGTCTCTTTATGTGGCCAGTAGTTCACATAACTACTAGAAACCACAATTCTATGAAGATTTAGGTTGGTTCCTCTTCGCTTGTGCTGCCAATGATTTTTCACCCGCTCGAGCTTTCTCTATGTGGCCAGCAGTCTATGTTCCTACTTAGAGCCACACTTCTTCCACGAGTTACGCATTCTTTTGTATATGTAACCAGTAGTTATTATATCTACTAGGAACCACATTCTTCATCGAGTTAGGGTCATTATTTTCTCCTCAGCCGGCCAACGATCTTTTACCAACTAGGAGTCAAATTATGTTCTCTTTATGTGGCCAGAAGTTCACATAACTACTAGGAACCACAATTCTTTGAAGATTTAAGGTGGTTCCTCTATGCTCGTGTTGCCAACGATTTTTCACCCACACGAGCTTTCTCTATGTGGCCAGTAGTCTATGTTCCTACTTGGAGCCACAATTCTTTCTCGAGTTATGGTGTTTACTTTTTGCTCATGAGACCAATGATCCATCAACCGTTAGCATTACTTTACGCGAATGCAAACAACGATTTTTCACCAATTAGGAGCCAGTTTATGTTCTCTTTCTGTGGTTAGTAGTCCATATACCTACTAGGAACCAACTTCGTTGTCAAGTTAGGATCTATGCCTTTCTTTCATCCGGCCAAAGATCCGTCACCCATCATGAGCAACTTACGTTTTCAATGTGTGGCCAGTAGTCTATGAACCCAATAGGAACCACACTGATTCGTCGACTTAGGGTATTACTTTCAGCTTATGCGGCCAACGATCTATGACTATAAAGTGCATTCTTTTGTCTATGTGACCAGTAGTCATTATATCTACTAGGAACCACATCCTTCATCGAGTTAGGGTCATTACTTTCCGCTCAGCCGGCCAACAATCTTTCACCAACCAGGAGTTAATTTTATGTTCTGTTTATGTGGCCAGTAGTTCACATAACTACTAGGAACCACAATTCTTTGAAGATTTAAGGTGGTTCCTCTTTGCTCCTGTTGCTAACGATTTTTCACCCACTCGAGCTTTCTGTTTATGGCCAACAGTCTATGTTCTAACCAGGAGCCACACTTCTTTCTCGAGTTATGGTGTTTACTTTTTGCTCATAAGACTAAAGATCCATCAACCGTTAGCATTACTTTACGCGAATGCAGTCAACGATTTTTCACCAATTAGGAGCCCGTTTATGTTCTCTCTCTGTGATCAGCAGTCCATATATCTACTAGGAACCAACTTCTTTGTCAAGTTAGGATCTATACCATTCTTTCCCGCGGCCAAAGATTCGTCACCCATCATGAGCAACTTACGTTTTCAATGTGTGGCCAGTAGTCTATGAACCCACTAGGAACCACACTAATTCGCGCACTTCGGGTATTTACATTTACCTGATGCGGCCAATGATCTCTGACTCTAGAGTGCATTCTGTTGTCTATGTGACCAGTAGACATTATAACTTCAAGGAACCACATTCTTCATCGAGTTAGGGTTATTACTATCCGCTCAGCCGGCCAACGATCTTTCTCCAACTAGGAGTCAAATTATGTTCTCTTTATGTGGCCAGTAGTTCACATAACTACTAGGAACCACAATTCTTTCAAGATTTAGGGTGGTTCCTCTATGCTCATGCCGCCAACGATTTTTCACCCACTCGGGCTTTCTCTATGTGGCCTGCAGTTTATGATCCTACTAGGAGCCACACTTCTTTCTCGAGTTATAGTGTTCACTTTTTGCTAAAGAGACCGATGATCCATCGAACGTTAGCATTACTTTACGTGAATGCAGACAACAATTTTTCACCAATTAGGAGCCAGTTTATGTTCTCTCTCTGTGGTAAGAAGTCCATATACCGACTAGGAACAAACTTCTCTGTCAAGTTAGGATCTATACCTTTCTTTCATGTGGCCAAAGATTCGTCACCCATCATAAGCAACTTAAGTTTTCAATGTGTGGACAATAGTCTATGAACCCACTAGGAACCACACTAATTCGTAGACTTAGGGTATTTACTTTTACATGATGCGGCCAATGATCTCTGACTCAAGAGTGCATTCTTTTGTCTGTGTGACCAGTAGTCATTATATCTACGAGGAACCAACCACATTCTTCATCAACTTATGGTCATTACTTTCCGCTCAGCCGGGTAACGATCTTTCACCAACTAGGAGTCAAATTATGTTTCTCTTTATGCGGTCAATAGTTCACATAACTACGAGGAACCAAAATTCGTTGAAGATTTAGGGTGGTTCCTCTTTGCTCGTGCTGCCAACGATTTTTCACCCAGTCGAGGTTTCTCTTTGTGGCCAGAAGCCTGTGTTCCTACTAGGAGTCACACTTCTTTCTCGAGTTATTGTGTTCACTTTCTGCTAAAGAGACCGATGATCTATCAACCGTTACCATTACTTTACGCAAATGCAAACAACGATTTTTCACCAATTAGGAGCCAGTTTATATTCTCTCAACGTGGAAAGTAGTCCAAATACCTACTAGGAACTACCTTCTTTGTCCAGTTAGGATCGATACCATTCTTTCATGCGGCAAAAGATCCGTGGCCCATCATGAGCTACTTATGTTTTCAATGTGTGGCCAATAGTCTATGAACCCACTAGGAACCACACTAATTCGTGCACTTAAGGTATTTACTTTTAGCTCATGCGGCCAACGATCTCTGACTCCAGAGTGCATTCTTTTGTCTATGTGACCAGTAGTCATTATATCTACTAGGAACCACATTCTTCATCGAGTTAGGGCCATTACTTTCCGCCCAGCAGGCCAACGATCTTTCACCAACTAGGAGTCAAATTATGTTCTCTTTATGCGGCCAGTAGTTCACATAACTACTAGGAACCACAATTCGTTGAAGATTTAGGGCGGTTCCTCTTTGCTGGTGCTGCCAACGATTTTTCACCCATTCGAGCTTTCTCTATGTGGCCAGCAGTCTATGTTCCTACTAGGAGCCACATTTCTTTCTCGACTTACACATTCTTTTGTCAATGTGACCAGCAGTCATTATATCTACGACGAACCACATTCTTCATCGAGATGGGGTCATTCCTTTCCGCTCAGTAGGCCAACGATCTTTCACCAACCAGGAGTTAATTTTATGTTCTCCTTACGTGGCTAGTAGTTCACATAACAACTAGGAACCACAATTCTTTGAAGATTTAGGGTGGTTCCTCTTTCCTCGTGTAGCTAACGATTTTTCACCCACTCAAGCTTTCTTTATGTGGCCAGCAGTCTATGTTCCTACTGGGAGCCACATTTCTTTCTCGAGTTATGCATTCTTTTGTCTATGTGACCAGCAGTCATTATATCTTCTAGGAACCACATTCTTCATCTAGTTACGGTCATTACTTTCTGCTCAGCCGGCCAACAATCTTTTACCAACTAGAAATCAAATTATATTCTCTTCATGCGGCCAGTAGCTCACATAACTACCAGAAACCACAATTCGTTGAAGATTTAGGGTGGCTCCACTTTGCTCGTGCTACCAACGATTTTTCATCCACTCGAGCTTTCTCAAGGTGGCCGGCAGTCCATGTTCTTAGTAGGAGCAACACTTCTTTCCCGAGTTATGCATTCTTTTGTCTATGTGACCAGTAGTCATTATATCTACGAGGAACCACATTCATTTCATCGAGTTCGGGTCATTACTTTCCGCTCAGCCGGCCAACGATCTTTCGCCAACTAGGAGTCAAACTATGTTCTCTTTATGCGGCCAGTAGTTCACATAACTACCAGGAAGCACAATTCGTTGAAGATTTAGGGTGGTTTCTCTTTGCTGGTGCTGCCAACGATTTTTCACCCACTCGAGCTTTCTCTATGTGGCCAACAGTCTATACTCCTACTAGGCAGTGATTTAAATGGCTCACGGCGCACCAAGGCGCAATGGTCCCTTGGAGCAATAGCACACGGCGCACGGCGCGGCGCGCGCCATAGCAACTTGTGGCGCACTTTATTATAACGAGTAGAATTCTAATATAGGCATAACTTTCAACACAAGCAAACGTTCAAATGTCATAAAACATAAACATTTCAATGTTTAAACCACCACCACATGCTAAGCAAAACATAAAATCCATAAAAAAGCTAACATATAGACGTTTAGCTTTGGGACAACAAAATTAAGGATACGGTAGTCTAATTTTGATTCATGTAGGCATGCCCATCAATCATCTCATCAGTCATCAAGACCAACAACTTCATTTTCTTCATCATCACTTGATTTGTATCCTTCCACGTCTTCTTCTTCTCCCTCATCCTCAACCTCATCCTCAATTAAAATTAAAACAGATTAATGATCAATTACAAAGCAATAAGTTCATTCCAGTAATAACTATATATGTGTTAAAATTGCACTTAATACAAGAGGCTGTTTGCAAAAATGCAGCAGTGAAGAGCATCGAATAAGAGCAATAAAAGAAAAAACAGAAAAAGTAAAGGAGCTGTTTGTTTGATCGAATAAGAGCATCGAATTGGACTACATTAAAGATTAATGTAGTCCAAAGGAGCTGTAAAAGAAAGAGAGAAGAAAAAACAGAGGAGCTGTAAAAGAAAAAACAGAGACAAGTAGAAGAAAAAAAAACAGAGAGAGAAGAAGAAGAAGAAGAAGAAGAAGAAGAAGAAGAAGAAGAAGAAGAGAAAGAGAGAAGAAGAAGAAGAAGAAGAAGAGAAAGAGAGAAGAAGAAGAAGAAGAAGAGAAAGAGAGAAGAAGAAGAGGAAGAGAGAAGAAGAAGAAGAAGAAGAAGAGAGAGAGAGATGAAGAAGAAGAGAGAGAGAGAGAAGAAGAAGAAGAAGAGAGAGAGAGAGAGAGATACCTGGACAGAGAGGAGAAGAAATCAGATTGATGGCTGCTGCTGCTACTGTTGTTGATCGCAGAGAGAAGAAGAAATCAGTTGTTGTTGATCGCAGAAATCAGTTTGCATTTTCTGCTGCTACTGTTGGTAATCGCAAGAGAAGAAGTGAAGAACTGAAGAAGCTTGATGGCTGCTGGTGCCTGCTAATGAGATACGATCTCTCTTCTGATGTGTAGGGTTAAGATTAAGGAAATATTCCAGTGCATTGACTACTTGTGTGCATCATAAATAAACGGCTGAGATTGATTTGAGCAACAAAATGCAAAAACACACTATGGCGCACGCTATGGCGCCACAGCGCCATGACTTGTGGCGTGCGCCATAGCGCCATACGTGCGCTATTGGGTTATTTGCCTTGCCATGACTGCTCATGGCGAATTCCTGTCGCCACGCCATCGCCATGCGCTATAGCGCAATGGCGCTCGCCTTTTAAAACACTGCTACTAGGAGCCACATTTCTTTCTCGACTTACACATTCTTTTGTCTATGTGACAAGTAGTCATTATATCTACTAGGAACCACATTCTTTTGATCGAGTTAGGGACATTACTTTACGCTCAGCCGGCCAACGATCTTTCACCAACCAGAAGTTAATTTTATGTTCTCTTTATGTGGCCAGTACTTCACATAACTACTAAGAACCACAATTTTTTGAAGATTTAGGGTGGTTCCTCTTTCCTCGTGCTGGTAACGATTTTCACCCACTCGAGCTTTCTCTATTTGGCCAGCAGTCTATGTTCCTACTAGGAGCCACACTTCTTTCTCGAGTCATGCATTCTTTTGTCTATGTGACCAGTAGTCATTATATCTACTAGGAACCACATATTTCATCGAGTTAGGGTCATTACTTTCCACTGAGACGGCCAACGATCTTTCACCAACTAGGAGTCAAATTATGTTCTCTTTATGTGGCCAGTAGTTCACATAACTACTAGGAAGCACAATTCTTTGAAATTTTAGGGTGGTTCCGCTTTCCTCGTGTTGCTAACGATTTCTCACCCACTCGAGCTTTCTCTATGTGGTCAGCAGTCTATGTTCCTACTAGGAGCCACATTTCTTTCTCGAGTTAATGCATTCATTTGTCTATGTGACAAGTAGTCATTATATCTACTAGGAACCACATTCTTCATCGAGTTAGGGTCATTACTTTCCGCTCACCCGGCCAGGAGTTAATTTTATGTTCTCTTTATGTGGCCAATAGTTCACATAACTACTAGGAACCACAATTCTTTGAAGATTTCGGGTGGTTCCTCTATGCTCGGGTAGCCAACGGTTTTTCACCCACTCGAGCTTTCTCTATGTGGCCAGCAGTCTATGTTCCTACTATTAGCCACAAATTTCTTTCTCGAGTTACGCATTCTTTTGTCTATGTGACCAGTAGTCATTATATCTACTAGGAACCACATTCTTCATCGAGTTAGAGTGATTACTTTCTACTCAGCCGGCCAACAATCTTTTACCAACTAGGAGTCAAATTATGTTCTCTTCATGCGGCCAGTAGTTCACATAACTACTAGGAACCACAATTCGTTGAAGATTTAGGGTGGTTCATCTTTGCTCGTGTTGCCAACGATTTTTCACCCACACGAGCTTTCTCTATGTGGCCAGCAGTCTATGTTCCAACTAGGAGCCACACTTCTTTCTCGAGTTATGCATTTTTTTGTCTATGTGGCCAATAGCCATTATAACTACTAGGAACCACATTCTTCATCGAGCTAGGGTCATTACATTCCGCTCAGCCGGCCAACTATCTTTCACCAACTAGGAGTCAAATTATGTTATCTTTATGCGGCCAGTAGTTCAGATATCTACTAGGAACCACAACTCGTTGAAGATTGAGGGTGGTTCATCTTCGCTCGTGTTGCCGACGATTTTTCACCCACTCAAGCTTTCTCTATGCGGCCAGTAGTCGATGTTCCTACAATTCTTTCAAGATTTAGGGTGGTCCATCTTTGCTCGTGTTGCAAACGATTTTTCACCCACTCGAGCTTTCTCTATGTGGCCAGCAGTCTATGATCCTACTAGGAGCCACATTTTTTTCTCGAGTAATGCATTCTTCTGTCTATGTGACCAGTAGTCATTATATCTACTAGGAACCACATTCTTCATCGAGCTAGGGTCATTCCTTTCCGCTCAGCCGGCCAACAATCTTTCACCAACTAGGAGTCAATTTTATGTTCTCTTTATGTGGCCAGTAGTTCACATAACTACTAGGAACCACAATTCTTTGAAGATTTAGGGTGTTTCCTCTTTTCCTCGTATTGCTAACTATTTTTCACCGACTCGAGCTTATAGTATGTGGCCAGCAGTCTATGTTCCTACTAGGAGCCACACTTCTTTCTCGAGTCATGTATTCTTTTGTCTATGTGACTAGTAGTCATTATATCTACTAGGAACCACATTCTTCATCGAGTTAGGGTCATTACTTTCCGCTCAGCCGGCCAACGATCTTTCACCAACCAGGAGTTAATTTTATGTTCTCTTTATGTGGCCAGTAGTTCACATAACTACTAGGAAGCACAATTCTTTGAAGATTTAGGGTGGTTCCGCTTTCCTCGTGTTGCTAACGATTTCTCACCCACTCGAGCTTTCTCTATGTGGTCAGCAGTCTATGTTCCTACTAGGAGCCACATTTCTTTCTCGAGTTAATGCATTCATTTGTCTATGTGACAAGTAGTCATTATATCTACTAGGAACCACATTCTTCATCGAGTTAGGGTCATTACTTTCCGCGCACCCGGCCAGGAGTTAATTTTATGTTCTCTTTATGTGGCCAGTAGTTCACATAACTACTCGGAACCACAATTCGTTGAAGATTTAGGGTGGTTCATCTTTGCTCGTGTTGCCAACGATTTTTCACCCACTCGAGCTTTCTCTATGTGGCCAGCAGTCTATGTTCCTACTAGGAGCCACATTTCTTTCTCGAGTTATGCATTCTTTTGTCTATGTGACCAGTAGTCATTATATCTACTAGGAACCACATTCTTCTTCGAGTTAGGGTCATTACTTTCCGCTCAGCCGGCCAACGATCTTTCACCAACTAGGAGTCAAATTATGTTCTCTTTATGCGGCCAGTAGTTCACATAACTACTAGGAACCACAATTCATTGAAGATTTTGGGTGGTTCCTCTTTCCTCGTATTGCTAACGATTTTTAACCCACTCGAGCTTATAGTATGTGGCCAGCAGTCTATGTTCCTACTAGGAGCCACACTTCTTTCTCAGGTCATGTATTCTTTTGTCTATGTGACCAGTAGTCATTATATCTGCTAGGAACCACATTCTTCATCGAGTTAGGGTCATTACTTTCCGCTTAGCCGGCCAACGATCTTTCACCAACTAGGAGTCAAATTATGTTATCTTTATGCGGCCAGTAGTTCACAGAACTACTAGGAACCACAATTCGTTGAAGATTTAAGGTGGTTCATCTTTGCTCGTGTTTCCAACGAATTTTCACCCACTCGAGCTTTCTCTATGTGGCCAGGAGTCGATGTTCCTACAAGGAGCCACATTTCTTTCTCAAGTTATGCATTCTTTTGTCTATGTGACCAGTAGTCATTATATCTACTAGGAACCACATTCTTCATCGAGTTAGGGTCATTACTTTCCGTTCAGCCAGCCACCGATCTTTCACCAACTAGGAGTCAAATTATGTTCTCTTTATGCGGCCAGTAGTTCACATAACTACTAGGAACCACAATTCATCGAACATTTAGGATGGTTCATCTTTGCTCGTGTTGCCAACATTTTTGACCCACTCAAGCTTTCTCTATGTGGCCAGCACTCTATGCTTCTACTAGGAGCCACATTTCTTCCTCGAGTCATGCATTCTTTTGTCTATGTGACCAGTAGTCATTATATCTACTATGAACCACATCTTCATCGAGCTAGGGTCATTACTTTCCGCACAACCGGCCAACGATCTTTCACCAACCAGGAGTTAATTTTATGTTCTCTTTATGTGGCCAGTAGTTCACCTAACTACTAGGAACCACAATTCTTTGAAGATTTAGGGTGGTTCCTCTTTCCTCGTATTGCTAACGATATTTCACCCACTCGAGCTTATAGTATGTGGCCAGCAGTCTATGTTCCAACTAGGAGCCACACTTCTTTCTCAAGTTATGCATTTTTTTGTCTATGTGGCCAGTAGCCATTATAACTACTAGGAACCACATTCTTCATCGAGCTAGGGTCATTACTTTCCGCTCAACCGGCCAACTATCTTTCACCAACGAGGAGTCAAATTATGTTATCTTTATGCGGCCAGTAGTTCACATAACTACTAGGAACCACAATTCTTTGAAGATTTAGGGTGGTACATCTTTGCTCGTGTTGCCAACGATATTTCACCCACTCGAGCTTTCTCTATGTGGCCAGCACTCTATGTTTCTACTAGGAGCCACATTTCTTCCTCGAGTTATGCATTCTTTTGTCTATGTGACCAGTAGTCATTATATCTACTAGGAACCACATTCTTCATCGAGTTAAAGCCATTACTTTTCGCTCAGCCGGCCAACGATCTTTCACCAACTAGGAGTCAAATTATGTTATCTTTATGCGGCCAGTAGTTCACATAACTACTAGGAAGCACAATTCGTTGAAGATTAAGGGTGGGTCATCTTTGATCGTGTTGCCAACGGTTTTTCATCCCCTCGAGCTTTCTCTATGTGGCCAGCAGTCGATGTTCCTACTAGGAGCCACTTTTCTTTCTCGAGTTATGCATTCTTTTGTCTATGTGACCAGTAGTCATTATATCTACTAGGAACCACATTCTTCATCGAGCAAGGGCCATTACTTTCCGCTTAGTCGGCCAGCGATCTTTCACCAACTAGGAGTCATATTATGTTCTCTTTATGCGGCCAGTAGTTCACATAACTACTAGGAACCACAATTCGTTGAAGATTTAGGGTGGTTCATCTTTGCTCGTGTTGCCAACGATTTTTCACCCACTCGAGCTTATAGTATGTGGCCAGCAGTCTATGTTCCTACTAGGAGCCACATTTCTTTCTCGAGTTATGCATTCTTTTGTCTATGTGGCCAGTAGTCAATATATCTACTAGGAACCACATTCTTCATCAAGCTAGGGTCATTACTTTCCGCTCAGCCGGCCAACGATCTTTCACCAACTAGGAGTCAAATTATGTTCTCTTTATGCGGCCAGTAGTTCACATAACTACTAGGAACCACAATTCTTTCAAGATTTAGGGTGGTTCATCTTTGCTTGTGTTGCCAACGATTTTTCACCCACTCGAGCTTTCTCTATGTGGCCAGCAGTCTATGTTGCTGCTAGGAGCCACATTTCTTTCTCGAGTTATGCATTCTTTTGTCTATGTGACCAGTAGTCATTATATCTACTAGTAACCACATTCTTCATTGAGCTAGGGTCATTACTTTCCGCTCAGCCGGCCAACGATCTTTCACCAACTAGGAGTCAAATTATGTTCTCTTTATGCGGCCAGTAGTTCACATAACTACTAGGAACCACAATTCTTTCAAGATTTAGGGTGGTTCATCTTTGCCCATGTTGCCAACAATTTTTCACCCGCTCGAACTTACTCTATGTGGCCAGCAGTCGATGTTCCTACTAGGAGCGACATTTCTTTTTCGAGTTATGCATTCTTTTGTCTATGTGACCAGTAGTCATTATAACTACTAGGAACCACATTCTTCATTGAGTTAAGGTCATTACTTTCCGCTCACCCGGCCAGGAGTTAATTTTTTGTTCTCTTTATGTGGCCAGTAGTTCACATAACTACTAGGAACCACAATTCTTTGAAGATTTAGGGTGGTTCCTCTTTCCTCGTGTAGCCAACGATTTTTCACCCACTCAAGCTTTCTCTATGTGGCAAGCAGTCTATGTTCCTACTATTACCCACATTTCTTTCTCGAGTTATGCATTCTTTTGTCTATGTAACCACTAGTCATTATATCTACTAGGAACCACATTCTTCATCGAGTTAGAGTGATTACTTTCCGCTCAGCCGGCCAACAATCTTTTACCAACTAGGAGTCAAATTATGTTCTCTTCATGCGGCCAGTAGTTCACATAACTACTAGGAACCACAATTCGTTGAAGATTTAGGGTGGTTCCTCTTTGCTCGTGCTACCAACGATTTTTCATCCACTCGAGCTTTCTCAAGGTGGCCAGCAGTCCATGTTCTTACTAGGAGCCACACTTCTTTCTCGAGTTATGCATTCTTTTGTCTATGTGGCCAGCAGTCATTATATCTACTAGGAACCACATTCTTTTCATCGAGTTCGGGTCATTACTTTCCGCTCAGCCGGCCAACGATCTTTCACCAACTAGTAGTCAAATTATGTTCTCTTTATGTGGCCAGTAGTTCACATAACTACCAGGAACCATAATTTGTTGAAGATTTAGAGTGGTTCCTCTTTGCTCGTGCTGCCAACGATTTTTCACCCAACCGAGCTTTCTCTATTTGGCCAACAGTCTATGTTCCTACAAGGAGCCACATTTCTTTCTCGACTTACACATTCTTTTGTTTATGTGACCAGTAGTCACTATATCTACTAGGAACCACATTCTCCTTCGAGTTAGGGTCATTACTTTCCGCTCAGCCGGCCAACGATCTTTCACCAACTAGGAGTCAAATTATGTTATCTTTATGCGGCCAGTAGTTCACATAACTACTAGGAACCACAATTCATTGAAGATTTAGGGTGGTTCATCTTTGCTCGTGTTGCCAACGATTTTTCACCCACTCGAGCTTTCTCTATGTGGCCAGCAGTCTATGTTCCTACTAGGAGCCACATTTCTTTCTCGAGTTATGCATTCTTTTGTCTATGTGACCAGTAGTCATTATATCTACTAGGAACCACATTCTTCATCGAGCTAGGGTCATTACTTTCCGCTCAGCCGACCAACGATCTTTCGCCAACGAGCTAGGGTCATTACTTTCCGCTCAGCCGGCCAACGATCTTTCACCAACCAGGAATCAAATTATGTTCTCTTAATGTGGCCAGTAGTTCACATAACTACTAGGAACCACAATTCTTTGAAGATTTAGGGTGGTTCCTCTTTGCTTGTGTTGCCAACGATTTTTCACCCACTCGAGTTTTCTCTTTGTGGCCAGCAGCCTATGTTCCTACTAGGAGCCACACTTCTTTCTCGAGTTATGGTGTTTACTTTTTGCTCATGAGACCAATGATCCATCAACCGTTAGCATTACTTTACGCGAAAGCAAACAATGATTTTTCACCAATTAGGAGCCAGTTTATGTTCTCTCTCTGTGGTCAGTAATCCATATACCTACTAGGAACCAACTTCTTTGTCAAGTTAGGATCTATACCTTTCTTTCATCCGACCAAAGATCTGTCACCCATCATGAGCAACTTACGTTTTCAATGTGTGGCGAATAGTCTTTCACTCCAAAGAGCAACTTTTTTTTCTATGTGACCAATAATCTGTATATCTACTAGGAACCACATATTCTTCATCCAATTAGGGTCATTACTATCAGCTAATCCAGCCAACAGTTTTCACCAACTATGTGCCAAGTGCCAACTTATGTCTTCTTTATGTGGCCAATAGTCGATATATCTACTAGGAACCACACTTCTATGTAGATTTAGGGTGGTTGCTTTTTGCTCATGCGTGTAATGATCCATCACCCGTTAGTTATTACTTTCCGCGAATGGGGCCAACGATTTTTCACCCGCTGGAGCTTTCTCTATGCATCCAACTTTTTTTCCCTAGTAGGCTTTCAGTGGAATGAGCTACTGAAAAAAAATACGGCCCTCTATGTTTGCAGTATTAAGATTCTATTTTCTCAAGTGATGTTCGAATATTTTTTTGCCAAAAAGCACTCTAGAAAAATGATCTACAAACTATAATTAGAGTCAAAGCAATTTTTATGAAAGTGAAAGATTCAACTCGATTCAACATAGCATGGATCTAAACTGTTTAGGAAGCTATACAACAACGAAGAGAACACTAAGTGTTGCAAAAAAATCTTACCTCAGATAGCTGCCGAAGAAAAATTAATAAGGCGCTTAACACCATCCTTCAATGCTTGGATTTCAGCTTCTTCCCCTTAAGCTTTGATTGGGCTCGAAGACTACCATATGGCTCGAGAGATGAGTCTATTATTCCTTCTGATAGATTGAGTATCTAGATAGGTAGACCAATCAGCCCAGTAAACCGGGCGGGATTAAATAGGATTCAGCCTCCACCTGTCCAGTTCTTCATGCCCGCAATCTATGCGGAACTTCCACTTGCTATTGAAAGCCTGACATCAGACCCCCTGATTATAGAAATGCACAGTAGAAAACAGAGACAAACAAATCACTACAAATACTCATATGACTAAACCTCAAATAAACTACATATCAAGCTCAGAAATCTCCAAACAATTGCAAACTAAACTAAGATAGAGCAATTAGTATAAAAACAAACAACCAAATGGAACTTAGGGTCCTTTTGGTATGCAAGTCTAAAAAGAAATAAATGATGGTGTTTCTCATCAAATCTCACCACTTTCGGTGAGAAATGGAATGAGCCTTTTATGTCATTTCTCCACAATTTCTCACAATTCAAATGAGTAAATTCTGTTTTCCCTCCATCTGTTATCATTTCACACCAAACCCATCAAACCAAACAGGCTTTTATTCTTGTTGTTTACAATGAATCTCGCCTATTTACAACGTAAAAGATGGCCATTGAGCTACTGCAACATTTACAAAACCAAGAGAATGAAAGCAAATTTCAGCATGAAAATATGTGCAAAGAAATGGAAGTTCTTATGATCTTTAGGAGCATCAAGGAATGTTATAGGATAGAAGTGGAAATAAAAGCAACTATACCTACCCGGTTGTATTGGATCTTGCTGATGTCTAACGCAGATTGCAGAATTCCAGGAAATCGTTGTTTAATAATTAGCAAAATGGTCTCTGCTCTATCTTCAAACATTTCTCTATTGTCCATTCTCACAGCTGAACCCCAAGCCGACTTTCCATCTTTGGCATTCATCTTCCTCTTCCAAATTACAACGGATGCATCAAATCCTTTTCTTAAGGTCAAGGATCTTATGCTTTGATGACGAATACGTCGTTGAAAGAAAATGATCAGGATCAAAGTAGTCCCAAGACGTTATACTTTTGTAGATAGAGTCTCCAAGGCTAGCCCAACCGTTCTGTCATAGTGACAACAAAACAAAAACAGTCAATGTAACAAAAAAACTGACAAATGTACTAAACTTTGCATAGGGGCGAAGGGGCAAAGAGGGTCCAAGTAGCTACACCTAAGGTCAAAATTTAAAAATATTAACGTGCTCGCTCTATCGAAGGGACAAAGAAGATTCAAGTACCTGAAGGGTTGGTAATGTCATTGGACAATGCCAAGGGAAATAACACCCTTTCCTCCACTTCACATATCCTCACACATAAGCAACTTTGAAAATCTTTCCATTCATCAGTTCCACATCTACACGTAAAACCCACCTAAAATTAAGAACCCAATGGAGAAAAACCTTAAAAAAGGTATGTTCAACAAAATCCTATGGTCACTACAAGACATGGTTTTTTTGTGACGAAACGATTTCTTCGCTAAATTATCCAATTTGGTGGCCAAAAGTATTAGAGACGAAATTTTTCGTCACCTAAAGTTCGTTCCGGGAAATAATTTCGTTGCCAAATTAGCATTTTGGCCATGACAATTTCTCGCAAAAAGTACGTTGTTGCAACAAAAATTTTACTCGCTAAATGTAACCTTTTGGCGATGAAATTTTTTTCGTTGCTAAAAAGTGGCGAAAAATCTAGAAAAATAGATTCAACTTTTTGGTTGCTCCTATTCAAACTGAGGACCTCCGATTACTAAACTTATGACCACCCCTATTAAGCCAACTAATAATTCGTTAATAATTTTGTAAAATTTAATAGATGTTACCTTTTATTCAATAGTTTTCAAATTAATCTATATAGAAATATGTATACATAAATGTCTTTATTTGAAATAATATATGAATTTTTTGAAAGCACAAAATTAATTAGTCTAAGATTTGGGGACGAAAAAGGAATTTCTTCAGCAATGGGTACTTTTTGGCGATGAAATCAAAGTTTTGTCACAAAAAACTATCTTTCAGCGACGAAATTAGAATTTATTCGCCAAATGGTCATTTTTTGTGAGGAAAAATGATTCCATCGCGAAAAGACAACAAAAAGATACCTTTTGGCAAGAAAACTCAAATTTCATTGCCAAAAGTACCCCTTTGTAGACAAAAACTTATTTTGTCACCATAAAAGTTCCATTTGATGACAAAATCCGATTTCCTCACCAAAAGATACCATTTGGCAAGGGAATCCAGCTTCGTCACTAGTTTTTCGTCACTAAAATTCATTTTTCTTGTAGTGCCTAATGGTTAATTTGTTTAACCATGTTATTAGGAATCTTAGCAATTTCAATCAATTTTGTTGGTTGGTTAAGAGACTATCATAAGAACAATTCTGAGTTAACAACTCTTCAAGCCCATATTTGCAAGAATAGAAAGCAAAAAATCTCACCCACTTTTGGATAGAGGGATTCAGACCTGTAACTGATTGCATTCTGAAATGGTTAATTTCTTCCTTTCCGCTGGCCTATATTTGGGAAGAAAAAAAAAACATGAGAAATTTCCAACCAAACCCATGGTCTCATTTTCTGTGCGAAAACAAATCTTAAAAACTCAGAACAACTTTTAGAGTGTTTCCTAAAACCAGATTTTCCTAGACAAAACAGAGATCGACAAACAAAATATCAGACTTGTAGGTACCCAAATTGCACCATAGACGCAATAAGCAAAATAAATATGGGAGTTGGATAAATCCAGTTAATGAAAGAGTAAACTCATAGCCTCAAGATGGAGCCTCACCGTACATGTCCTTAACACTACCCCAGCCACCGAATTTTGGGCCCACGTCCACTGCCGAGCCACTGACCCTCGTGTCCTTCAATGTTGACACAAGAGCTTAGCCTTGATGATGTGGCAACTATGTGGCAATCATGCGGATGATGTGTCCTTAGTTTATGGGTCTTTTTAGTTTCCAGTCAATGTCTTTTTATTTCTAGTCAAAGTACTTTAGAGTCAGTCATTAACGTGGCACACATATGCTTGTAGTTAGTTACATTAAACAAATTGTTTCTAGTTTCATATAAATTATTGTTCATGCATGTAGTCCAAGGGTAGTCTAGTTATTTGAAGAGTCGTGTTGGAAATTGTCTAGCATTTGATATTAGTTTTGAAGAGTCATTTTGTAATGCCTATTTATAGGTGATCAAGTGAAATGGAAAAGAGAGTTTGAGATTATTGAAATATTTGCAAGTGCTTCTTGCTTGGAGTTGAGTAATTCCTCCTACAATCAAGCGTGTGCCTTGGTCTCGTCGAGTGGCATCCACGATTAATAGAGTCGAGTGCCATCCCGGGACTATCCTACCCTCGCACGTCTCGACCTGCATTTAATGCACTCTTAAAGTAACCCCAGAATTTCTCTTTCCTCCACCACCATCGCTTCTATAACCGCTCGAGCTCAGAGGACACTCTCTGTTTCCTCTTGTCCTGCGCATGAACATATAACCTACATCATAAAACTGAAAATGCAAATCACAAAAAACGCATGTGTGTCCTTTTGTGTACCGGCTTTTGCGACGACGATCATCTAGTTGTCCACAAGACGGCGAAGTGAGCCAGGCCAAGGCCGATCTCCGTATGAAGTTGCTTTAGAAACAAGAAACCCTTGAATCCGACATTTCTCATGGAGTAGTGAAGAAGAATAGCAGGTGAGATAGAGGGGGGTATTACGTGTGGGGTGAACCAGTGACCTAGAACCCAGAACTTGCCCCAATACATAATGTGAAAAGACCTAAATGCCTAGTTGCCCTATACTGTATCTCCTCCAACTGAGGGGCAAAATCGAACAAAAATGGCAAGCCACTGAATTGAGCCTACTCTCTCTTTTACATATGCGGTATAGATATGTGGTCAGTAGTTTGTATACCTACTAGGAACCAAAGTTCTTATTGTTTTATGGTCTTTACTTTACGCTCATGCGGCCAAGGATCTTTCGCTCGCTAAGAGCCACTTCTGTTTTCTCTATGTGGCCAGTAGCCTATATGTCTGCTACTAACCACACTTCTCTGTCAAGTTAGGGTCTTTACCTATTATTATTGTTTGGCAATGGATGAGGGTGCTCTAGTGGAGCATATTGCCTGCCTGCTTGTGCTAAAAAGGGAGGTATGGCGTGGGACTCTACCTATGCAAGGAGGTCCAAGACTAGGAGCTGAGAGACCTAATAATGGACCTCTTGTACAGCCTTCATGGCTAGCCAATCTTCGACAAATCTGAAGCTTGAAATGGCGCTTGATGAAAGGGATTATCACAAGTGAAGTCATTCTGCACAGCTCTTTGCGCAAACATATATCATTATTAGATTAGAAAGCTATTTCAATGTGCCACCCCAAATCTTGTTTATGCTGCACGCTATCCGAAGACACATTCTTACAGTGGAGAATCTAATACGGCGAAGAAACATCATTGTTGCTTGGTCCATAGTTGTCAAAGGCAAAAGGCGCACCGAGGCGCAAAGTCCTGTAGGGCCTTAGGCGAGAGGCGCAAGGCGAGGCGCGCGCCTTTTTGAACTGAGGCGCACCTATGCGGAAAAATTGGAAAAATAGCATACACCAATACTTTAAATAATAACACTAAGCCGATGGGTTTAAGACAACATACCATCATTTGCAATTGCTTTTTCAATGATTTCTTATTTCCCATAAACTCTTGAATCTCTTGTTTTACGTTGGGTGGGACTCTTTTTCAACCTGTCACATCTCTATAACCTCCTACAAGGTATTTCTTAGCTCGATTAACCCCTCCATTGGTTATTTTGCCACAAAAAAATACATTTAAATTGGTTAGTGTTCGCGGGATCCGGTAAATGATGATACTTCCGTGCAGGATCCGTTCTATTAGCTCCGCTTGACATCTAAAACCAAACAAGCAAGTATAATTTACTTTAGCTAATAGCCTAATATACTCTTTGAAAACCCCAACATGTATGAAGGAAAAAAAATAAGAGTGGTCGATTTGAAAGAGGCACGCCTTTTTGCGCCTCGTCGCCTCTCGCCTAGGCGCGCCTAGGCTGCGCCTTTTTCAAGTCACCTCGCCTGGGAGATCACCCCAGGCGCAATAGGTGCGCCTTGCTGCGCCTCTCACCTAGGCGCACCTTTGACAACTATGGCTTGGTCTTTCATAGTTGCATGTGAAAGAGGCATGGGGATCATGTTTCACATCTATTTGTTCACTGCCCACAGGCTTGGGATATTTGGACTTCAGTGTTTCTTCACTTGGAATGTGCTTCGGTTTCTTTTGGAAGGAGTGACAAATCTCCTTCATACTGGAAAGGGCTGAGATTTCGTCGAAGGAGGAGGAAGATTTGGGAGATGGTTTCATTATGCTTGACTTGGCTGATTTACAGAGGGGAATTGGCAGCATTAAAGTTCTAAATTGTTACTTGCATAAGATAAACAAAGCTTTGTTAGTATTTTGTATCACTGGGAGACTAGATCTTCAACGATGTTGTTTGGTTTTTGTCTGGCTTCTTCTCATACACGATAGTGTGTATTTGGGGTTGTAACACTTTCTTGTACACTATGGGTTGAATCCCCCTAGATCCGACATTTCACCATACATTCTAGCCTTTTAGCAACCAAAAAAAAAAAAAAAAAGAGAACTCTTAGAGCAACTCCAACCTTGGCTTCAAATTTGCAGATGTCAAATTTATTCATGCGAATGTTGCAATTGGAGATCTCCAAATTTGGCATCCATAAAACCCTCTGCAACCATACCATCAAATTGTATTACTAATATTATTCTTAACCTCCAACAGTACTCGTGCTATTTGTGGCTTTATCACTTGGATCATGTGATACATCACTATAAACTTGAGACTGTCGTGCAGGAAAAAAGAAAATTGGGAGTATTGAGAGTCTATACTGTGAATGAGAAAAACAAATTTCTCAATTTTAATTTCTGGGCAAAAAAAAACTTCCAAATGACTTATTTTTTAACTGAAAACGGCTACTTTTGTATTTCGCAGTTGCATTAGAAGGCTAAATTGGAGGGACTGAAGAAGCCAATTCAGATTGTTGAAGCCTCCAACGAGGGATTTGACTCCCCCACACCATTGGAGATGTTGTTAGGCATATGCTTTAGGGGGCTAGGTTACACCC
This sequence comes from Vaccinium darrowii, assembly GCA_020921065.1. NCBI lineage: Eukaryota > Viridiplantae > Streptophyta > Magnoliopsida > Ericales > Ericaceae > Vaccinium > Vaccinium darrowii. The sequence goes on from CM037160.1 coordinate 27,751,923, forward strand.
TGGAGCCCAAATAGTACATGTGTGCCTCCATGAATGAGGCACACAACCAATCGGAGTGTGGAATTGACCTCTATTACCAAGTAATCATTTACTAGTGTTGGGTAATTACCGTCACAGATCTCTGAACATTGGTTTTGAATGTTCTTCTTTTCTGCCCTTTTGATGAGGAACCAAAAAATAATAATAATAATATTAACAGCATAAAGAAAGTTTAAGAGAGTAGCTTTGAGTGTCCTTTTACTACCCAATCCTATTTTGTGGTTCTAGTTGGCATAAAGAAATCCTGAAACGTTTTTCCTTTAAAGTGCAAGATAAGAAACCTTCCAAACCCTACAATCCCGCATGGATTGGTTTCATAAGGAAGATAAAAGAGATTAAAACGGAAAACCACAACATTATCTAAGACCAAATATTTGGTACAAACACACATGTGAATTATTGAAGTATAATTGCCAAGTCCACATGATTATGTTTACATATTCCAGTGACGGAGAATCTGGTTACTACAGTGCTCCTGTAACACACTCTTTATTGGCAAGTGTTATTCCTCATTAAAGATAGCAAATCAGACCAGGGATGAAAAGGAGTGTTGGTAGTGCAAAAAACTAGGCGCAAGATATTCTAACATATTTAGCTAATGAAAGTTTGAGTAGGTGTTGATGGACTAATACATATTCACATTAGGCAAACAAGCTCTACTTAGAGAACCAGAACATGTCAATTGCAAACTCCAATGTGGCAGTGACAAGATCTTTGAAACACATTCATAGATAAAACCTTCATAAAGGAAATTGTGGAAATAGATAACGTTAAGCTACAGGAAAACAGTATATCAATTTTCTCTGTCCGCTTATATGTACAGTTAACTGAGAAACAACTTACAAATCTGGATTGCTCGCAGTTTTTTCAGAGAAGCTTCCTCTGAATGGAATAAGCGAATCCTTAGCCCTCTCCATAACATCTGGTGTGTCAACATCAAATTAAGGCTTGTAATAAGCAAGTGAGAATACTTGAAACCAACCACCTGACTGCAGCTCATCAGAACCCAATATGGGGTTTGAGGATGTATCTGCACCAATTTATACACCAATGGGTAACATTTTGCTCTTCTTATAAGAAAAGACAGTTAAATTGAAAAGGGACGAATTTGTGCATCAACAAGATGAGATTTGACAAAAAAAAATAAGGGGTGGCAACAAAAGACTCAAAACCCTTTCGATAAACTACAAATGAAATAACCTACAGCAGGCGCATTATAATTCCACTTATATTCTCCAAGGTTCTCTCCAATTTCAACTAAACCAATTACCTCAGAGATCGAAAGGCATAATTAGGTATTGGAGTGGTATTCAACTTCCAAGATGAACCAACTTATTTCAACAAACAAGAAATTCATCAAGATCCCCTATATGTAGGGGACTTTGGGGGTATGTTAGACTGAAATCGATCGGTTCGTGATGGAAATTTTGTCTACCGACCCGACCGGACTCATCAAGGAACCGATACCAGTTTGGAGGAGATTGGGTTGGTCGGGTTTTCGGGTGAACCGGAAATATGAGCTTAAACGAACATTAAAAAAAAAATCCCCAAATTAGCACCGCAGCAACAACAAACAAGAACAAAAAGAGCAGTGAAAATAAAAATCACAACCTATTCAGATTTATTATGCAAATAGTCTCAAGATTACATAAAAATTGCCACAAAACCCTTGTATTTATGTCTGCATTCGGATTTTATGTTGACCTAACCTCAACAGCAGTATCAATCGCTCGAATCGCAATGAACTGCAGCAATGGCCACCAACAATAGAACTCTTTCTTCCCAACATCTTTATTCACCAGAATCATCGGCGGCGGCGACGTTGCTTCTGCTGCTTCTTCCTTTCGAAGAAGAAAGTTCGGGGTTCGAGGAGGAAGCGTAGGGTTGCGAACGAGAAGGTAGTGGGGATCCAATGAACTCGGCGGCGGCGGCGATGGTAGGAGGGAAGCCAACGAAGTCGGCGAGTGGGGAAGGGCAGCGCCGCAGGAGACAACTATTTTCTCCTTGGGTTTTGTTTTATTTCGATTGTGTTTTGGGTAAGCGGGAGTATTCCGGGCTCTTATATTTGAATAAGGGGGTGTTTGGGAGCCTACTTTTTAGTTTTTGATTTTTGACTTTTTGGTTTTTTGGTTTTTTGGCTTTTGGTCAGAATGAGTTTTGGATGTGGGAGGAGTGTTTGGGAGAAATGTGCAGAATGTGTTTTGGAGAGGGAAAATGAGAAGTAGAAATCAAAAAGGAGCTCCAAACCTATTTTTGATTTCTGGCTTCTATCTTCAAAAACGGAAAAACAGTTTTTGGTAAAACAACTTCTGGGTGTGTCGGCCAAACACCCAGAATGCGAAAAAGAGAAATTGAAAAACTGAAAAACAAGCGGCCAAACGGCCTCTAACTATCAGCCTATGGGTCTGGTGCAAAGGGTTTTTTTTTTTTTTTTTTTTCCTTGTTTAGCTGGCTCTTATTTGTAATAGAGAAAAAATACGGCCAATTTCTATCTACAACCCTTTTTTTCACCATATCCAACCCATTCACAAAAAACAACCCCATCAAATTTTGTACTTCTTAAAACAAATGACTAAATGCAACCCCAAAAATAGTAAAGTTACCAATCACCACTACTCTGGTGCTCCTCCATTACCAATCACCACTACTGTGTATTCAAATTAGGGTTGTCCAGCGGATCACTCGATTCGCTCAATCTGACCAACCCGACTTACCCGAACCGTCCGTTAACCCATCCGAATATGTTACGGATGGTTGGCGGATCGGGAGTTACTTGTTTGGCGGTTCCGGTTCGGTTCAATTCCGGTTAAACCGACCAACCCGTGGACTTAATGAAAAAAAAAATATACTAAAAAACTAGAAACATACGTGTTACATAACCAGCAACCCTAATCTTTTCTTTTCCTCATTCTCTCCGCCCCACTTCCTCAGTCCTCAGTAGTCAATTCCTTTCTTCTTCATCTCCCTCAAAAAAATGCCTCCCTGACTCGGTCCTCTCCTCCTCCACCACCGACGATCACGAGCGACCAACAGCCTCTGATTCTGGACGACTCTCTCTCTGGTCTCTACCTCTGATACATCTCTCTCTCTCTCTCTCTCTCTCTCTCTCTCTCTCTCTCTCTCTCTCTCTCTCTCTCTCAAATCTGCATCCTGTCCGTATTTTTCTCTGGATTTCTGGTTCTAGATCAATAAGTTTATGTTTGTGGTATCTGTTTTGATCCTCAAAATCGTGGCTAATGAGTTGTTTTTGGTCCGTATTAATTTCGGCTAATGATTTCTGGTTCTAGATCTATACATAAATCACCGAAAAATCAAAAAGAAAAGACAAATCTTTACACAATTGGTCCGTATTAACAGATTATGCCTACGAATTCTGATAACTTCCATGAAACATGGGCCGACTGGGTATACTAACTACTGTAGTGTACTATACTACTAAGTCTACTATGTAGTATGTAGTATTGTGGTTTTACAAAGTTTATTTATGATTAGGCAAATTTTATACTAATTTTAGAAAGTTTGTTTACTGTCTAAGTGTCTAGTGTCTAGATATAAAAGTCTGTGTGAGTATTATTTTTCGAAATTCATTTTCTTTTTCAACTAAGCATGAGTTTGCTACTTTTCTTATGTACAACTAATTATTTTGTTTGTAGACCATGGCTTCTCATCCTCCAGGACCTCCACCAGAGATCTCCTCCATCAATCAAGAGGATTCTCCATCCTCTAAAAGCGCTTGCAAACGACCAGGAAAACCACCCCACAATCAAGTAAAGGTAGAATAGTATCACCATGTTGGGCACATTTTTCACCGATAAAGAATAGTGCTGGAGATATTGTAAAGGCCTTTTGTAACTATTGTATGAAAGAATATGTTGCTGGGTCAGTTTCGAGTGGGACAGCGAACTTGTTGAAACATACAAAAGTTTGTAAGGATAATCCTAAGAACAGTGAGCAGAATGACCAAATAACCTTAGACTTGCACGTAAAACCAAGGGTGGGGGTTGAGCTTGTGGCGACTACCTTCACTTTTGAAGCTGCTAAACGAGCTCTTGCTAAAGTGGTTGTTATTGATGAATTGCCATTTAACTTTGTGGAGGGCTATGGTTTTAGGAGATTTTGCAATGCCCTCCAACCGAAGTTCTTTCCCATCCCTTCTCGTAATACTATAGCTAGAGAAGTTTGGGCGATTTATAGAAATGAAAAGGCTAGGTTAATGAAACAAATGAAGGGTCGTAGAATTTGCTTTACCACTGATACATGGGCTTCTATCAGAATTTGTGTTATATGTATCTTACAGCGCATTACATTGATGATGATTGGAATCTACAAAAAAGGATCATAATTTTTTGCTTAGTTGAGGATCACAAAGGGGAAACTGTTGGAAGGAGAGTTGAACAATGTTTGCTTGACTGGAATATTGATAGCATGTTTACACTCACTGTTGATAATGCTAGTTCAAATAGTCTAACCATTAAGTTTTTGGTGGGTGCAACAAAAGATTGGAAGGGGACAATCTTGGAACACGAATTTTTGCACGTTCATTGTTGTGCACATATTCTTAATCTGATTGTTGGGGATGATTTGAAGGAAATGCATTCCTCTATTGCGAATATTCGGCATGCAGTGAGGTATGTGAGGTCTTCTCTCAATAGAAATGACATTTTTCTAAAGTTTGTGGAGAAATGCAAGCTTGTGTCCAAAAGCCACTTGTGCCTAGATGTGCCAACAAGGTGGAACCCTTGTTATAAGATGTTGGAGCATGCCGAGAGGTTTGAGAAGGCATTTGAACGGATGGGGAATGAAGATGAGCAATTTAAGGCTTACTTTAAAGATCATGAAGTTGGTGGAGGAGGAGGGAAAGAGATTCCGACGAAGGATGATTGGGACAAATGTAGAGTGTTCTTGAAATTTCTGAAATTATTTTATAATGCAACTTTGAAATTTTCGGGTTCACTATATGTTACCTCAAGTACTTTCTATCGTGAGATGCTTGCAATTCAAATACAAATTAAGAAATACATGGCTGATAGTACTCCTCTTTTGGTTACAATGGCAGCGAATATGAATGGGAAGTTTGACAAGTATTGGGGTATTGAGGATAAATTCAATCTTCTTTTATATGTTGCTGTTGTGCTTGATCCTCGGACTAAGAAGAGATTTTTGAACTTTAGTTTTGCAAGCTTATATGGCGAAACGGTGGTGAATGTAAGGATGGACAAAGTGCATGATGCTTTACTTAGATTGTTCAACGAATATAAGGCTTTGCATGATTCATCAATTGTTGATGTTTCTAGTGAAAATGAAGGAACGCCTATGGTTGTTGATAATGATGATGATGATCCTTACTCTTTGATTCTCTCCCAATATAAAACTTACTTGGAGGGGCAGTCTTTTAGTAGCTCTATGTCAGAGTTAGATAAGTATTTGGGTGATGATGTTGTGAGTGTTCCAATAGAGGCAGATTTTGACATATTAGGTTGGTGGAAGAACAACTCTTCAAAGTATATAGTGTTGTCACTAGTGGCGCAGGATGTCTTGGCAATGCCCATTTCAACTGTTGCTTCTGAATCGGCTTTTAGTGCAGGAGGTCGTATACTTGATCCTTTTTGTAGTTCACTCCACCCCGGGACCGTTGAGATGCTTGTGTGTACTCAAAATTGGCTTCAAAGCAACCATAGAATTTGTCTTCGGAAGGCTATGGATGATGTGGAGCAAATTGAAGAAACTATATGAAGGTACCGTAATGTATAGTTAGGGGTGCTTTGGGAAATAATCCGGATTATGGTTTTTTGGTTTTTTGGTTTCGTCTTTATTCAAATTTTTTTGCATTTATTATTTTCGCGTCAAGATTTTGTGGTTTCTGGATTCCTCTCAATGAGACGAATCTAACAAGTATAAAATTATGGTCAAAACTCAATTTTTTTTAATAAAGCCAAAATACTTGGATTATTGGCCAATAATCCAAGTATTTTAGCTTTATTCAAAAATAGATTTGGCTTGACCATAAATTTATACTTGTTAGATTCGTCTTGCCGAGAGGAATCCAGAAACCACAAAATCTTGACGCGAAAGTAACAAATGCAAAAAAAAAAATTGAATAAAGACGAAACCAAAAAACCATAATCCTGATTATTACCCAAAGTAGGCCTTAGTTTTCGTAATTCCATAATGTTTTATGTTGATTATGTTAATGATCTTCTCAATTTTTTTGGTACATTGGAATCAAGTACATGTTCTAGTCCATCTCCAACTTCGGGTGTTGTTAACGTCAAATAATGGTAAACTACTTTTTCAACTTCTCCTTATTTGCTTATAAATGACTAAATGGCCAGTTAACTAGTCATCATTTAATTATTTATTTTGTGATTTTCTCATTGGATTTGGAATTTTGATTTTGCAGGTTTGGACTAGAGTAGGAGGCTGGGAGGACTTTGGATGTTGGAGAATGTGGATGAATTTGGATGAATTTGGAATTCAATTATGATCTTATTTTGGATGAATGTAACTTGAAGTACTAGTAAACAATAGTGAAGACTTTAGGATGATAATTTAAGTGTTTGTTTGTTGTGTGTGGTTTGCATTTGAACTCTAGGATATGGTCGTATGCGACTATGCGTGTGCTGTGTGGTTTGAATTTCCAAGTTTTATGTGTGGTTTGAATTTCTAAGTTTTATATTTTCTGTTTTTAGCTACAGTTGTTGCTGTGTGAAATGATTTGGGAAATTTTGTGTGGCTACTGTTTTATGTTTGAGGCTTTGAGCACTTTGGCTAGTGGCTACTGCATTACATTTGCATTTGAGCAATTTGGTTACTGTGTTATATTTTCTATTGTTGCTGTGTGAAATGGGCCATTTTCTGTTGTGGTTGTGTGAAATGGGCCGGAAAATGATTTGGGAAATTATCTAGATTGGCCCAAGTAAAGAGGCCCATTTGAAAGCCCAAACTGCCAAATCGATCCGGAACCGATCCGTCAAATCCGGAACCGAACCTATCCGTCGATATATCATCCACGGATGGTTCCGGATCTTCAAAATCTAAATCCGTAATTACCGGTTCGGGTCAAATCCGGAACCGATCCGGCCGGAACCAAACTGTGGACACCCCTAATTCAAATCGTCTCCGTTCCAACCGTAATTTGCAAAACCTTAAACATAGTAAAGTTTTATTTTGCAATCAAATGATGCCACCTATGATATCTTGGATATCCAGTATTAAACAATAGATTAGAAGAAGTACATTGAACCAATTCAGATTCTTAAATATGATTGATATATTAGTTTTCGAATCCTTTCCTTATTGGGAAAACCCCATGTTTGGGAGATACGGAGAAGTTCTTTCCATTCTGGACGACCTCCGCCCTTTCCTATAAATAGGAGGGCCCTCTCACTCACTCAAGACAGCGAATTCATCCTGAAATTTCACCCACTTTGTCTCAAAACACCCTTAACCACAAATTTCATAGCCAACCCTTTGTCCAAACTCAACGAGAGTCAAGCCAAGTACAAAAGACCACGATCAAAACTGAGGGACAATGTGGTAATGGCCTCGCAATCCCCAGGATCGCATTTCTAAACTTTTTTTTTCTCAATACTGTCTTTTCATCAATTGTTTCAGGAATTCTGGTGTAATATATGAAAACCACGGCCATTTCTTCATAGGCTCGGTCGTGGTATTGTTTTTGTTATAGATGCATGGCATACTCAATAATAGTACTGCAAAGATATCTTAGTTAGCTTTCCTCTTTTCTCCTATCTCGTACGTGTTTACTACTTTCATCACTCATATTTTCTAAACAAGACCGAAAATAATTTGCTTGTGGTGTTATTGGTAGTCTTAGGACAATTGTTTTTGTTATTATTATCAATATTTTTGTTGGTCATATTTTCTAAATTTTTGCCGTTTCAAGCAAGGTTATTAATCCTGTTCCGTACCGACTGGTGCATACCGGATTTGACAAAAACCGATAACCTTGCCCCCAATATGTACCAGTTAGGAAAATCCAAAACCTAAGAAATAAAATGGTAGCTGTAGATAACATATAAGGATAAGAATGGGGTCTAACACCTTCGTGTGGCTTGATAATTGGCATTCATTAGGCCCTTTGTACTAGAAATTTGGGGAGCACGTGGTGCATCACTTGCAAAAATCTTTGGTTGCCAACTAACAAGGTCAGTTTCATTATCCACTTGGGAAGACGGTGTTGACCAAGGCAAAGGAATCCTATTATTATGGAGATATGAATGAGACCCCAAAGAATTTTACTCCCTATTCCCAATTCTTCTGATTAGATTATATTAAGCTTATTAGCTGGAGGGACGTATATAGCAAGATCTGCTTGGCAAGCCTTTAGGGTTCCTAATCCTCCTTTTCCTTGAAACAAGGTTGTATGGTTTAAGCATCATACTACAAAGGTGGGCTTTAATTCAGTGGTTCCTCTTGGAGTATATCCTCAATGTAATCTCGGCATTAGGGAAAATGAATCCCACTCCCATCTTATCTTTCTTGTAGCTATCCTCAACAAGTTTGGACCTCTCTATCCTAGAGTGTAATGAGATTACCAGTGGTCCTGTGGGTTTGTCTAGGGCTTTGAGTTGAGCAAGACAAAGTACAGAGGTGGTTATTTGATGGCTCGCAATTTTTTCAAATTGTCCTTGGCAGCAACAATTTACTGGTCGTGGAAGGAAAGAAATGGGAGAGTTTTTTCAGCACCAAAGTATAGACTGTTCCTCTTTGCATAGCCTTATCACTTTATACATTCGAGCATGCATCAGTTCTTGGAGAGGGATTAAACCCCCTTCCCTACTACTCCCTCCGTTCCTATTTGTTTGTCCCACACTCTCTCTCTTGCCTTTTTTCAAATCAAAAAATTAAGTGTTTCCGTCTATCATTTTTTAAATTTTTTCGCACCGAATTAAAGTACACGATGAGTACTTTAATTCAGTGTAAAAAAATTTGAAAAATGATACACAAAAACACTTTATTTTTTTATTTGAAAAGTGGCATGACTTTTCGTAGAGGACCAACAAATAGGAACGGAGGGTTCATTAGTGCAGTTTTGAGAATTCAGAATTCATACGAAGCTCTTTTTACCCTAATTGTTTTCGGGTTAGTAGCTGTTTTTGGTGGTGGTGTTTTCTCCTAGATGTGTTGTGGTTTGTAAGACTATTCAAGGACTGGTTCCTTTTTGTTCGTGAATTGTTTGCTTTAACAAGATCACAATTTACCATTAAAAAAAAACTTAACCAAGGCCTATTCATTTACAAAGATGTGAACTGGAAAATTATCATTTTATTGATGTGTGGGTAAATATTGCCCCTCTCCCAAGAGCATTGTTATCCGTTTTTTCGATATGATTTTATGAAACAATGAAAGGTCCTGCATTGCTATGCCATATAACAATGGTGGATATAAAATTCAAACAATGGTACAAAGGATGAAACACGTAAATGCAAAAAAAAAAAAAAAAGGGAAAAAGTTATCGATATCTGTCTATTTTTTTTTTATAGAAAGCTCCTTGTTTTCGATAAATAGGACAATCAAAAAACAATAGATATGAAAATAGATGGGGATTACACCATGATGGTGGGGATGGGCGGCGATGGTGAACGAGAGAAAAAGAGAGTGTCATCGTCCTGACTCCTGCCTAAGAAGGTCCACTTGGTCGTAGAGAATGAAGACTAACATCCCTTTTGGATTGTGAGATTCCGAGAGACAATAAAGGAGATGGAGAGGAAACAAAATCTGTAGCACGTTTGGATGGTCCAGGAGGCAAGAGAGGGTGAGAGAGCAGAACCCCTCCAACACCCCGTTTCCTTTCTCGGCAGCGATTCCGTGAGAAACAGATCGTTGACTTCCGGCAATACGTGCTGTCCAAGCACTCGGTGGATCGTCGATGTACTTGCACGGTTGTTTGTCTCATCAAGGTAAAGCTAGATTTGTGATCAAAAACTGAGTTTTGAAGCTTTGATTTGGTCGCCGAAGATCACTTGTTCACCAGAATGGGAGGGAGAGAGTTTGATTTTTCAGGGTTGTTCGGATGAGAGGGTGAGAAACCACTTGCCTTTCTTTTCTTTTCTCACTAATAAGGGAGATCAATCCCCTTTATTCTCTTTTCTCCTCCCACCAGCCAAATGGGCTATAATTTCCAACTTTATCCCTATTAACTATACTACTACATATTATGTTAAATTAGTCCTGAGTCTATCAAAACATACTCCCTCCATTTCACATTGTTAGTTCTGTTCGGATTCCAATACAATTTTTAATGTCACGCTCTCGATTTCCAACATAAATAAACCTACATTTCCCTCACAGAGTATCTCAGTGATTCTTTATATGTTCAACAAACTATCACCTCACAACGTCAATATTGTTACATATAACCATGATTCACATTGGGTACCCTTTATCTCAAGAGAAAACATGTATAAAAGTATTAAAGTTGTTACATTCTTCCGAGATTTCAAAGGAAAAGAAATATTATAGTTACACATTTAATTTCCAAAAGATAGGTTTTACAAATGATGCATGTGCTCTTCATGTCATCCTTTCATATTGTCATATACTTCAAGCATCCCAATTCATGCTCCACAATTGTACCTGAAAACAACATGGGGTGAACATTATTTTTAATTTTTTTACCAATTATAAATGTATAACGGGACAAAATCGGATGACGAATAATGAATTTTTAAATGTTCACAAACGACATCAAGATACATTACCTTATTAGAACTATAAGAGTATTAATTCTTCACACACACCACCTACTCACCTCCACATGATAATTACTTTAGACTATTGACTATCGAACTTTCCTCTCACCACATCACTCTTCATAATATTACCACATCTCCGGGTGTTTCCTCGAAGGTCAATCAATTTTCTTCAACAACCCTCATAAAATCATTTCTACTATTATAGACACCCCAATTTGCGCTACTCGAAAACTCAAACCATGGCCATCGGCCTTCCCGATGATGAGGATAAATGCGTACTTACCATAAAATTGATCTTGAAATACACTCGAATGATAGATTCATAGCCTAGACCACCAAAGTAAACCCAAAATCCACCCAAATTCCCATCAAACTAGGGCGCCCCAATATTTACCCAACTAGGGCGCCCCAATTCCCCTAAAATGATAAACTATGCAGAAGCATATGCAGGGAATCACATTATGGTTTCTCCTGCTTCAAATGTTCAGCGTAAAACCTGGGCAAATGTTCCTTCTCACCCTTTTCAAACCTCAGGACCTTTTGAACCTTTCTCAAGCCTATATATAGCCACCCCATGCACAAAAACATGGTACTACTTCCCTTGCTGTTATTCTCACTCTATCACTGCTGCTACTATTCTTCCTATTCACCACCCTTCTGATCTTCATCAAAATACCATAAAAGAAAAACCCTCTTAAAAATCCTCTAAAATCCAAAAATATTCCCAACATACTGCTACTTTACTCCTCTACCACTTTCTCCTTCTTTCTTCCTCTCACTATTACTGTCCATCATCACCCTCCTAAAACTTCATCAAAGCTCCACCACCAAAACCCTCCCAAAAAAAAAAAACACTACAATCTTCAAAAAAATTCCTAAAACCTAGAGCCACTCTGAAACCAAATTTGTTGAGTACTTTAACTGAGTTCTACCATCAGAAAACATCCACAACTTGTCCATCATTTGCAAACAAGTCTAAATAGTGCATTTCAAAGAGAAATTTCAAGGTAAAATATAGTTGGGTCCTGAGGGAAAAATTCTTTAATCTTACATCCCAGTAATACAAACTGAAAATGTAACAAAGGAGGAATAAAGTTAGTTTTTTTTTAATAAAAAATTACGAAATTTTCAAAAATATAAATAACTAGGGCGCCCTAGTTATACCGAAATTGGGGCACCCTAGTTCTTGATTTTTATCATTTTTCTTACTGTAATTAGTTAAATTATATTTCAAATAAAAACAGGATCAAATTTATTATTTTCTGCTATTTAAATGATTTTACAGTTACTCTAATTTATTTCCCCCCAATTTTAAATATCTTCTTTTAAATTTTTTTCTTTTTTGAAGGAACAATAATCTCACTTTTCAAATCATGATTTTTCTTAAATTAAAAAGCATTTTAAAATTGCCAAAAATAATTTTCCAAAAGATATCATCAGAACCAAATTGGGGAGAAAATAAATTTTAGTAATTAATTTTAACTAGGATGCCCTAATTTCCTCTTATTTGGGGCGCCCCAGTTCTCTGTAAATTTAGAATTAATTTAGTTAATTTGGATTTTAGATTATTTTGACGCATTTTACTGTTTATTATCATCTTTTTATGCATTTTATTTGCTTGCTTATTGAATAAAATTTCATTATAAAATATTTTACAAAATCCCACAAATATTAAAGTAGAGACCGACCTCGTGTCGGGCGAGAGGGGTGCCGTAAAACTCTTCCCCTCTCGTAACCTAGCTCCGAATCAGATATTTTTCTAAAATGACCAGTCGTAAATCCCTTTTTCAAAATAATGGCATGGAAGTCACATTTTCGTCGAAAATGGTTTCTCGGGTTAGTTTTCGCAAATCCAAGTGGTGACTCCAAAAATCAAATCGAATTTTCAAATCGGTGAAGTCGGGAGCCCGTGGCAGCGTCCACAACTATACCATAAAGTTCACATTAACAAATAGCCATTTTCTTCCTTGGTTTCCAATTACTCCATCAATCACGTATTTTAATAGCCAACATCAAGAGATCTGGACCCCTTAACTAAGTTTCATGGGCCTCGTTCATGCTTGCTCAGATTCACGGGCCTCAATACCCCTGCCCAGGGACGCACCAAACGGTGGCCCTGATAACCGCATTACCATTTCTATTCATTTACTCAATAACATGTAAGTATCCTCTTTCAAATTCATCGAATGTGCCCGTTAACTCGCACCAATCAATATCATACAACCTATACATGTTTGTGTATTCATCATATACCCACGTGTCTTACAAGTACCCACGTGTCTTACAAGTACTCAAGAAGTATCCCACCGTGTCCCAAGTACCCACGTGTCCTACAAGTATCCATGTGTCCCTCGAGTATCCAAGTGTCGCTCAAGTATCCCCAAATGTCATGTACCCTCACTAGTACCCCGTGTCCTTACACTTACTCATCTTATGGCTCTATCTATACATCATCGAAGTACCACACGCATGAAGATTTAGGACTCCCTTTCTAAGCCACTCGGGCCTTGTTAAACCCTTCTTAGCAACGCACCACTTGGTGTTCCTGGTGACTTAAATTAGTCACGTGTCAAGTGTAGGAGGGTACGCACTATTATCATGGAAATCAAGAAAGTAACTAACCATAAGAGGATAGAGTTAGGAACTAGTATTTCAACAAGTTATGAAGTGTAGACAATGGATAATTCAATTACAACATCGAACAAATCAATCGGAGACCAAAGAAAATTTTCAAAATTAAGAACCTCTGAGCATCGATACCTAGGGTAAAGGGTATCGATACCCAGCCCTCTAAAAACTGAACAGAATAGTACTTGGTATTGATACCCAGCCCTCTTCAAGCATATTTTCCAAATTTCATCCAAACTCAACATGTACGGTTCAAACTCAAAAATTTTAGGTTACCAATGACTGAAACGTAACTATCAATAAAGACATTGAACAACCAACACAAGATCTAACAATATTTAAACATTCAAAACCCTAGAAAGGTTTTCTTCAAGGATCATGAAAGCATGATCACATTAGGGAATTACACCATATATATATTCATAAACCTTTATTAGCAGAGAAAGAAAACAAGTGGTTGAGCTCCAAATCAAGTTCTTGAACAAAACCCTAACTCTCCAAACTTGCTTTCCTCTAAATATCAGCCTACTCAAGCTCCAAGCACATGAATCCCGAGTCTAGATGATGCATACATGAAGGATATATGTGGGTTTCATGTGTGTGAGGTGGATTTAGGGTGTGGGTTTGAGAAATCAAGGGAGTGAGTGAGTTGGGGAGAGTCGATTGAAATTTTGGGGAGGGAGTGAATGATTTTCTCCCTCTTCATCTTCCTACTTAATTACATGGTCAAATACAATAATCACTCCCCTCAATTCATTAATGTGTCACTAAAAGGTGCAAAACCAATTCATTTGTCACATTCACCCACACGTAAACTTTTAATAGAAATTCCTAAATGTCCAATTTTAAATTCAAAAATTTTAAGCGAATTTTCGGGTCTTTACATTTGAATTGTTCATATTTCTTAATTTATAATGTATTTTATATGCAATATAAATCTTATTTAATAATCTCAATTGGCTCCATTGAAATCCGAACAGGACCAACAATTTGAGAAGGATAGATTATTATTCTTTCGGCCTGTTTGTTAGCTGGATATGTTTTAGAAGAGAGGAGTGGATATAATAAGAGGATATAAAAAGGTGAACATAGTTGAAGGGATTATTGTAGCAGGGGATAAAAAGTTAGTTGGTTTGTTTATATTTTCTAGAAGGGGATATGTGTAGACACTCCAATTTGAACCCCTGAAAGTCCTTGGCATCCCCGATGATGAAAATGCCTGATAAAAGCACGCGAAGCTTGATTGATTGCTTGAAAACCCCTTCAAAACCTCTTCAAAATAAACCCGAGCCTACACCACCTTCTAGTACATTCAAATCTTTATCGATATATAATCCGTCCCAATCCATTTTGAAATGAGGGAGATATGCACGTTTTACCAAAACGACTTTTTTTTCCGACCTTCTGAGGGCAAAATAGTCATATATTTTGATGTACAAATCATCTTGGGTTCAACCCACTTGGGTTAGAAAGTAGACTTGATAAGATTTCCAACGCTTCAAACCATGTGCAAAGCGGAGTTCGGTAGCACCCGGAGCGACCCCGCGAAATTTGGAATATTGTGTAGTCTCTAAGTCCAGGCGCCCGGATTCCCAATTCCAGGCCCCCGGACTCACTCTAGATACTTGCATCCCAAGGTCAAGTAGGCAGAAAAGAGCGTCTTGAAGGATTTTTTTTAGGGATTTTCTGTAGAATTCTGTTAAGAGATAGTGGAGGGAGAATGATGATCCTATTTTTCATCTGGATTTTCTGCAGGTTCAAATGGCCCTCTTTGGACCTTTTTTGGCCTATATATACCTCCCCTGTGACAGCCCATGACCCACCTGGATGCAACGGAGGTCTATGATATAAGAGAATAGATCATGCCTTAACTTGCACAAGGCCTTTTAAAGCCGTGAGGGCGTCAAAGCTCGTTGGTACTTCACAGTTAAACGTGCTCACCCTGGAGAAATCCTGGGATGGGTGACCTTCCGGGAAGTCCAAGTAGCTTGGGCGGCCAAAGCGGACAATATTGTGCAAGGCGGGGGCGGGTCGTTACACCCCCTCTCTCCTCCATTTGGGAGAATGTTCAATCACACTCCCTCTCTCTATTGTTATGCTGTCAAACCTCCTCCAAAAATTGATTTCCAGTTAATCTCTCTTCAACTTCTTCATTTTTCATCTCAAGAACCCATCCTTACACCACATAAACCTTCTATATTCTACCATCCTCAACCAAACCCCATCACAGCACTCATATTCTGCCCTTAGCACATCTGTTCACTCAAAATCAGCAGCTACACTTCCATAAAACCCACTCAAAAACCCATTTTAAGTTCATTGATGAAGCCAAAAAGGTAGATTTTTCTACCAAAGTGCTCAAATAGGCCCTGAGGGGGACTCAACCAAGTTCTTACTAGTCTTCTATACTAGTGGAGGACTTGGAAGAAGTTTGAATCATACAAGGAAGAAAATTTATTTTGTGTATCAATAGCAAATCCAGTACCTGGATCTACTCAATGCAGGCGCCTGGATTCCCTCTCCTTAACCATGTTTTCTGCTTTCTTTTGCACTTCAATTAGTTCATGGAGTATCATTTACATGTATTGATGTTAGGTTAATCATGCCTCATGTTTCATCCTCATTACAATGGACATTTGGGGTGTTTTAGAAGGCAAAACCCTTGTTTAACAAAGGGTTACATGAGAAAAGAATGTTTTCATAAGTTCATATGTCATTTATAGGTCTGATCATCAAGTCTCAAATGAGTTTAGGGAAGTTCTTGTGTCATCAAAACATTTCCATGTTATATGGTCCCATTATTAGCATTTTCATTGCATCATTAGTTTGGATTCATTCTTACCTCATTACTTCACAAGGTCAAACTGCACAAATAGCATGTTATATACATGAATGTGATACATTTGGTTTAGAACATGTTTAGTGCATTGTATTTCACCATTTAATCATCGAAGGTCATGCTTTTCAAAGCTCTAATCATGCCATTGTAGACACCCAAATTTGGACCCTCAAAATACCCTTAAGTTGCGGCTCATTGGCCGTCCTGATTATGAGGATGAATCAATAATTACCATGAAATTAATCTCGAGATGCACCTTAAGGGTTCCATAGCCTAAATGACCAAAACCTCTTCAAAACAAATCCAAGCCTACTCCATCTTCTAGTACATTCAAAACCCTCTTTTTCGACATATAATATGTCCCAATCCGTTTCAAAACGAGGGAGATGTGCACACTTTAGTAAAATGACTCATTTTCCCAACCTTATGAGGGTAAAATGGTCATAGATTTTGATGTACAAATTATTTTGGGTCCAAACCAATTGGGTTAGAAAGAAGACTCAACAAGCTTTCCAACACTTCAAACCACACTCAAAACGGAGTTTGGTAGCACGCGGGGCAGTCCTGCGAAGTTTTGTCTGTAGTGCAGTACAACCAAGGCGCCCCAATTCAGCTTGAACTAGGGCACCCTAGTTCAAGCAAACCAGAGCCCCCCTACTTTTTGGCAACTGGGGCGCCCTAGTTCCACAAAATCATGATTCTATCTGCAGGAGAATAACATCATCATGTTTACACTCCTCTTACAGCTCAACGAGAGACCAGGAGGTTTGTCTCTCTCAACCAAGGCACCTCAGTTGCCTATTTCAACCCTATAAATAGGCTCATGCACGTCAATCTCATTCCCAGACACACCTGCTGTTATTCTTTCTTGCTGCCATTTGCATTCCTTCTCTTAAAAATCAGTCTCTCTTCTTAAGCTGCTGCTACCACTGCCCTCCTTTAGCACTCTCCCAAATATCCATTAAAACACCATAAAAAACACTTCAAAATTTCTCAAAAATCCAAAAGTTTTCCCTTACCACCTATCTCCCTTACCACCCTACAAATTCTATACCAACATCAACCAAAAAATCCTCCAAAGATTCATTACAATCTCCAAGATATTTCTAGAATTCTGAGCCACCATGAAACCAAAATTTTTAGTACCTTAATTGAGTTCCATCACCAGCAAATATCAACATCTCGTCCATCACTTGCCAACAAGCCCAAAAGGTGCATTTCAAAGATCAAATTTCAAGGTAAAATTCAAGTTGAATCCTGAGGGAAAATACCACAACTTTACATCCCAGTAAAATATACTGGAAATGTGCCAAATGAGGAATGAAATTTATTTTTATCAAATTATCACGAAATTTCCCAAAAATTAACCAACCAGGTGTTTACATATAAAATTAACAAATCCAATAATTAATTGACACGTAATCGAATATGCCAAATATTGGCAATTACCTGTTGATAAAGACACACTGGATTAAAGGAATATATTTGAGTAAATACGATGTCGTATTGTATTTCAAATATGAAAAGCAGTTATTGGCAGTTACAAGTCATTGTTGACGAAAAGGTTGACTTCGAAGCCATAATATTAACTGCCAGACACATAAACTCCACGTGTGAATTTGGGAAACGAGGCAAGTTGGCAGTTAGAACACGTGGAGGAAGGAAGAAACTGCCAACTCGAAGAAGTCGAAGTTAGAGTTCGAAGCAAGCCAAAGTTCAAATTTATTGAGCGGGAAGTTCAAACTGCAAACAACGTCTATAAATAGAAGAAATTGAAGAGTAAAAAAGCCCCGGACAAATCTTCAACAAACAGCTATCAAAAAACTGATGCTTGGTTTGTTCATTGGCAAAGTAGTTTAGGATTTCGAACTCAGTTCGAAGTAGTTTAGGATCTCGAACTCAGTTCGAAGTAGATTAGGAAGTAGTTAGGATTAATCTCGATTGTTTCTGTAACAATCACCTGTTCGAAGTTCTTGTATCTGAAGTTGGAGACAATTTCGAAGTAAGTTTACCTTTGATTTATTAATCGAAGTATCTTGTTTCTTTTTGTTCTTCGATTTCCTAAGTTTGTTGGTTTACATTTCTTCACTTGTTGAGAAAATCCTCTTAGTTGAGGTAATTGAACCAATAAAACACAATCGCCTGATTAGATTTGGTTTTTTCCAAAGTTAATCTGAGGGAGGAGATTGAAACTCTCTCTGGCACGCTCGCACACAATCATTTTCCATTGCAAAGAAGTAAAAGAACCAAACACCAGGGCGCCCTAGTTGTGCCCAAATTAGGGCGCCCTAGTTCTCTATTGTTTTGGCAATTTCCTTGTTTTAAAAGTTAAATTATTTTTCCAATAAAAATAGGTTCAAAAATTATCATTTTCAGTCACTTAAATAAATTTACATTTTCTATAATTTATTTTCCCCAAAATTTTAAATAACTTCTTTTAAACATTCTTCTTTCTGAAAAGAATAATAATCTTCCCATTCAAAACATGATTTTCATTAAAAAAAAAGAAAACACTTCAAAAATTGATTTTCAAAAATGTCAGAATAAAAAAAGGGGCAAAATGAATTTTAGAAATTAATTTAACTAGGGCGCCCTAGTTCCCTTTATTTAGGATGCGCCAGTTCTTTAAAATTAGAATTTATTTAAGTGATTTCGATTTTAAGTTGTTTTTTGTTACATTTTATTGTTTAAAGTTATTCTGTTACATTTTATTGTTTTACATCATTATTTATGCATCTTATTTGCTTATTATGTGAATAAAATTTCATTATAAAATATTTTGCAAAATCCCACGAATGTTAGAATAGAGACCGATTGTATATTGGGCGAAATGGGTGCCGTAAAACACTTTCCCTCTCATAACCTGGCTCTGAACCCAAGAATCATTTTAAAATGACCAAAGCCTTTTTCTAAATATGGCACAGAAGTCACAACTTTTCAAAAACATGGTTTCTTGAGAAATTTTCCGCAAACCCGGGTGGCGACTCCACAAGATCGATCGAATTTTCAAATTGGCGAAGTCGAGAGCCCCATGGCAGCGTCCACAGCCATGAAGTTGATCTAAAGGTCCATTTCGTCCATAGAGTCATTACATATCATTTAGAATGTGTGTGAATGAGTAAAGAGCATTACACTTGGTGCTTACTGTGAATAATGAAGTTTTGAAGTTGCTGTTTGGTATGCCTTCCAAGCGCTTAGATTCTCCTATTTCAGGAGCCTGCATTCAATCCTGGCACCTGGATCTGCCTAATCCAGGTGCCCAAATTACAATCCAGGTGTGGCAAATATGATGATTGTGGTTGATTCCAGGGGCCTTTCAATGCAGTTTAAGTATCATTCAGTGATGATAAGGTGTATTTTTGTATGTTGGTCACTCGCCCATAACATTTTGCTCAAGCATTCACTTTCATTACACTAATAGCATTGACGTGTTTATGTGCTTTCGCATGAATATGTGATCAAAGTTTGTTTAAACGGTATTTTCAAAATCCCTTAAACATTTAGTACAGACTGGTGGTCACATTAGGTGAGAGGGGTGCTTTAAATTCCTTCCCCTCTCGTAACCTAGCTCCCGGACCTGAGAAATCTCATTTTGAAAGACCAGTGAAAACATTTTCCATACCAAGGGCAAAAGAGTCATTTTTCAATTGGTTTCTCGGGTACGGTCCTTAAACCCAGGTGGCGACTCTACCTAATCATTCAAACCATTTTTCAAAATCGTTTTCCTGAACTACGGCGGGGTGTTCACAATATGCATATGCTTGATTTGTTTTGTAGTTAAAAATGACAGAATAATGTATAATGGTGTCAAATTCCATTTTTGTCCTTCTCCATTTTTACCATTCCCTTGTAAATATTTTATTTTTGTTTTGAGAAACAAAACAAACACACCTTAATTGTTCTAGAGTTTTTTCATTTCCAAATGATAACATCAATATTTACTAAAATCAACAGTTGATTTTAGCAAATTTTTACTTTATCATTCGGAAAACTCACCCCAAATTTTCAAAACTTTTGTAACTCTCCTAGATTTTTTTTTTTTTATCTCAACGCGAGTTCTATATATGAAAATAACACATTGTAGTATTTAACAGAAAAGGATGTCAAGTTGTTATACATTAGTTAAGATATTAAACAATAAAAAACTAAAATTTGTAGAGTCTACTTAAGTGCACTCTCCTAACTTATCATTAAAATCATGTAGAAACGTAACAAAATGCAATTTTAAAGCTAACTTTTATAAATTTCGCTGGACATGCTCTTATGGAGGAAAAATCTCAACTCCTTTCGCCTTGTTATGTTGTATGGAACTAATGAGAAATGATGGAAAAATCAATATCTCTAGAATCTTTCTTGATGTCCGGTTACTAAGAAAGTTGTGAGATCTAAAACCTCAACTTTTTCACTATTAAATACTTTCCGACAAATTAGATCAGCAGCAAAAATTGTAGTTTTCTTGCATAATCTCTCACCGAAAACACAAAAAGATAAATTTTCTTTTCCTTTGCGTCACTTTTGCTAAGAATACATTTCCCCATACCATTCCTAACAACTTAATGGAGGTTTCACCCCAATTTGTTTACGTAATAAAAGAAAAATAAATAAATGAGAAAGAAGAAGAAGTGGAGCACACGATAAAATGGGAAAACACAAAAGTGCACACGCTAATATTGTCCTTGGTTTCCTTGATCCATCATCTGAAGAGAAATCTTTTAATTACTAGCTCAAAAAACCTATATCATGGATCTTCAATGTGTCAGAAACCATGCCGCTATCAAACTCCAAATTCTTTTGATAAGAGAATAGAAGAGCGTACAATTATAAAGTAAGTCACGCAATGTGCACACATAAGTGGGTAGAAGCACGAGTGCAAGCTGAAATCGTCTCTCAAAAACATCTCAAACTACTAAAATTTGCAACAACAAGGATTAAGATAAAATGCATAGAGTGAGATTTGAGAGAAGCAGTGTGACAACTTTTAGAAAGAAAACACAGAAGAAAATTATATTGATCAGAAAATGAACTCTCTTAGTTACAACTCAAGCAAACAAAGGCTTTTATACACAAGTAGATACTGCAACTAACATAAACTGTAAACGGTAGAATACAACCCAGGTTTACTTAACAGAAAACTTAACGGAAAAAGTTTATCAACTAACTAGCCTCAACTAGCCTTGTAATTGCTCTGTTATTAGCCCCTTGCAAACTGATGCTGGAATGCATGTAAGCTTCAATTTGTCACGAAGAAGAAGAAACCTTGCAACTGGGAGAGGCTTAGTCAGAATATCAGCAAGTTGAAGCCCAAAAGGCACATGACGTACACAAAGTTGTTTAAGAGCTATCTTTTCTCTAACAAAGTGGAAATCAACTTCCACATGCTTTGTGCGTGCATGAAAAACTGGGTTTGTAGCCAAAGAAAGAGCAGAAATGTTGTCACACCATAATGTAGGAACACTGACCAAATGACTAATATGTAAATCCTTGAATACCTGGAGCAACCAAACAAGCTCTACTGCAGCATTAGCAAGAGACTTATACTCTGCTTCAGTAGAAGATCGTGCTATTGTGGCTTGTTTCTTGGCAGACCAAGACAACAAATTAGGTCCAAGAAAAACACAATACCCTCCAGTGGAGCGTCTGTCAGAGGAATTTCCTGCCCAATCAGCATCTGAGAATGCTGATAAGTCCATTGATCCTTTAGAAAATGCAAGACCATAAGCCAAAGTACCCTTTACATACCTCAAAATGCGTTTGACTGTAGTATAATGGCATTCCAAGGGATGATGCATATGCTGGCAAACAGAGTTGACAGCAAAAGCCAATTCTAGTCTGGTCAAGGTTAGGTACTGCAATGAACCCACGATAGATCTGTAGACCTCTGAATTAGCCATGGGGGTTTGATTATCAGGTGTAACAGGTTTCAAAGATGAAGGAGAATCACATGGTCTGCAGTCTAGCATTCCCGCTTTGGTCAAGAGATCTAAAGCATACTTAGCTTGTGAGAGCATAACAACCTTAGGTGTGGAAATCACTTCTATACCCAGAAAGTAATGCAGATTCCCCAGATCTTTAAGAGCAAAAGCAGAGCTCAGTTTACTAATTAAGGAAGTGATGAGAGATGCACTTGAACTAGTGATGAGAATATCATCTACATATACCAGAATATAAACTAAATCCTGATCTTGCTGCAACACAAATAGAGATGAATCTGCTAAACTATTCTTGAAACCAAGAGACAACAAGGATTGAGATAGCGTGTCATACCATGCCCTGGGGGCCTGTTTCAAGCCATACAAAGCTTTATGTAAGAAACACACATGATGAGGAAATTTATCACTTACATACCCCTGTGGTTGTCTGAGATACACTTGTTCCTAGAGTGTTCCATGCAAGAAAGCATTGGAAACATCCAATTGCTTAATAGGCCATCCAAATTGCAGAGCCAAAGCTAAAACAACCCATACTGTTGGTTGTTTTACCACAGGACTAAAAGTCTCAGTGTAGTCAACACCCTCTGTTTGCTGAAATCCTTGTGCCACCAATCTGGCTTTGTACCTGGATACAGTCCCATCTGGGTGTTTTTTGATCTTGAAGATCCATTTACACCCTACTACAGGTGCATGAGGAGGTAGAGGTACAAGAGACCAGGTGCCCTGAGTCATTAAAGCTTGGTATTCACCTGCCATAGCCTGTCTCCACTCTGGGTAGGTCATGGCTTCTTTGAAAGAGGTAGGTTCAGTTGTAGGAGGAAGGTGAACAAGTAAAGACAAAGGAACTTTAGGAACATGTATACCATTCTTAGATCTAGTAGTCATAGGGTGGACAGAGGTGGAAATTGGCACAAGAGTAGTAGGAGGAGATAATGCAGCTATAGGGGGAGAAGCTGCAGATGAAGAAGAAGGTGAAGCAGTTTGTAGAAGAGAAGAAAATGTATTATGACTATGCGGACTTGGTAGGGAAGATGTATCTTGAGCTGGAAGTGTAGGTGGACTTGAAAAGAAAGAAGGTAGGACAAAATGAGGAGATGTTGTTGAAGAACTTTGAGAAGGGGACTGAGAAAAAGAAAGAAGTTTTGGATAAGGGAAATCATGTTCAATGAATTTTACATGTCGTGAGATATACACCTTTTGTGTTATAAGATCAAGACACCTATACCCTTTGGTATTAGCACAATATCCTAGGAAAACACACATGGTAGATCTAGGTTCTAATTTGTTAGAGGTGTATGGTCGGAGCCATGGAAAGCAACAACAACCAAAAGGCTTAAGGCTAGAATAATCAGGAGGTGTGTTGTATAGTTTTTCATAGGGAACATCAAAGTTGAGAGAAGAATGAGGTAAACGATTTATGAGATATAGAGCAATGGTGACAGATTCAAGCCAAAATGTGATAGGAAAATTTGCTTGTTGAAGTAAAGTAATAGCAGTCTCTATAAGATGACCATGCTTTCTCTCAACTAATCCATTTTGCTCTGGTGTATGTGGACATGTAGTTTGGTGAAGGATACCAAATTGAGCAAAGAAATAATTCATGAGTTTATTCAAGAATTCCCCTCCTCTATCAGATCTGAAAGTTTTGATAGTAGTTTGGAAATGGTTGGTAACAAATACTTGGAAAGCTTGAACATGAGATGTAACATCACTTTTATGCTTCAAAGGAAAGAGCCAACAATATCTAGTATAGTCATCTATCAACAACAGATAGTACCTAAAACCTGAAAATGAAGCAATAGGGACTGGACCCCACACATCCATATGAACAAGTTCAAATGGTGCTGTGGTGTGAGAAGTGGAAATAGGAAAAGGAAGTTTATGACTTTTCCCTTTATTACAGGCATAACAATCATACTGAGCAAAAGAAGAAATAGGAAGATGATACTTCTTAGCTAGGTAATGAAGAAGCCCACTATGAGGATGTCCCAAACGTCTGTGCCAAAGTTCAGAAGAGGTGGCAGTAGAGAGAATGACAGGTGCAACTTGGTGAGAATTAGAGGAAGGAAGAAGGGGATAGAGCCCCTGGCTGCAAGACCCCTGATGAACCACTTGGTTGGTCAGAGAGTCCTGAATTGTGTAACCAAGGGAATCAAAAGTTATTTTGCAGTTATTATCAAGAGCAAACTGATGGACAGACAACAGATTATGAGACATTTTAGGGACATGGAGTATGTTGTTAGTAACATGGGTTGAAGCTCCTGTGTCAAAGAACCAAAGAACTGCTGTGGAGGAGATAGAAGAAACCCCAGAAGAACCACCAGAACTTGTATTTTGTGGTAGCATAGATGTTGGTGGATAGAACATCCTAGCAGAAGAAGTGATGGCTTGACCATTATGAAAATTCTGTTGCTGAGGATGCAAATACCCCTGTTGTGAAGATGCATACCCTTGATAAGAAGGGCCAAAGTTTGGTGAAACCATCAGAGCTTGGGCTGGTTGTGCTGAAGTAGAAGACTGTGGATTATACCCTTGTGAAAACTGAGCACCAAAACCATAGCTTTGTGAAACACCTTGGGGTACAAACTGAGATCCTTGACCCTAAGAGTACTATGAGTGCTATCCATTTGGTGGCCCGAACTGAGTATTTGGAATATATTGAGGAGGTTTGTAGTTCAAATTCTGTCTATAGTAACAACTATAGGCCTGATTATTACTTCTTCCACAAATTTGACAAGTGCCAGCAGGAAAAGTGAAACCTTGAGGAAGACCAGTGAAACCTTGAGGAAAACCATTTCTATTTTCATTCCTGTTATTACGATTACCACCAAAGTTACTCCCATTCCTGTTACTATTACGATTTCCACCAGAATTATGTCCACCATAAGTAGATGCAGAAGCATTAAGAGTTGGATATGGATATTGTTGAATCTGTGACTGATTATTCTGAGGTATAGTAGAAGGTCCTGACATCATAGGTGCAGGACTGCTGTTGTGATGAGTGAGCAGAATAGTGGTGGTTTCAACAGGATCTGAATCAAGATATAGATCTTCTGCAAGCAACATTGATGCTAGACCATGAAAAGTCAAAGGTGTGCAGACTCAAAACGTGTTCGAATAGCCTATTTGAAGGAACGATATTGCTCATTTGGAAGCCCTCTCAGAGTGTGAAAGACTAACTCCTCATCATCTATGCCAGAACCAGTAGCCTCTAACTTCTGAATTAGAATCTTAATAGAATCAATATACCGTTCCATTGTTGTAGTCTTCTTCAAATTATAGATTCTACATTTGAGATCATGAATATGAGTGCGAGACAGGCTACTGAACTTTTCTTCAAGCCTCGACCACACTTCACATGTTCGTTTAGAACCAACAAGATGAGGTAAAAGTGAAGAGCTACCAGTTGCTATAATACAGGACATGAGCATACGATCAATAGTTTCCCAGTGTTTGTACTCAGGATTAGGGCTTGCATTTCCTTGTGCATCCCTAACTTCAGCAGACGGAATCATAATAGTACCATTGGCATAGTCAAACAGAGAATTAGCCAATAGTGCATTCTCAATTTGTGTTTTCCATGCGAAGTAATTTGTAGAATCTAGCTTTTCAGTAACAAAAGATGAAAAATTCGCAATAAGAAAGGATAGTGCAGGAGGCAAATACTCAGTTGTCGTGGTTGCCATTGATGTGAAACGTTTCAAAAATAGTAGATCAACAGATCGTCTGTCAAATCGTTTCAGATCTTGAGTTTTCTGGAGATCGTCAAACCCTAACTTCGTAGAAACAAGAATCAAGATTCTTATACAGATTCGACTGAACTTCTCTTCCAATTACTTTAAACATTGACATTTCAGATGAGGAATGCATGATGATTCGAAGAAAGAGGAAGAAATCTCGAAGGATTTACTGATTGAAACCCTAATGGCTTTCGCCTTGTTCTGGCTCTGATACCATGACAACTTTTAGAAAGAAAACACAGAAGAAAATTATATTGATCAGAAAATGAACTCTCTTAGTTACAACTCAAGCAAACAAAGGCTTTTATACACAAGTAGATACTGCAACTAACAGAAACTGTAAACGGCAGAATACAACCCAGGTTTACTTAATAGAAAACGTAACGAAAAAAGTTTATCAACTAACTAGCCTCAACTAGCCTTGTAATTGCTCTGTTATTACAGTGGAGGGTCTCAAATATATAACTATATACACTATTGCTATGGGAGCAGGTACAATTACAGGGATTGATCAACTTAGAGAAGGTCATCCTTAACTTCGTGTTATTGTCTTTGATAGCTTTCTGTATGCTTATCTTTCTCGGAAATAGAGTTAATTTTGCTTTTATCCCATAAACTATGCACATTGTTCTATGTCGTCCCTAAAATAAAAATTGCATCTACGTCGTCCTCAAACTATTCGATTTCTTCTCGTGTGGTCCAATTGCTAACATTCAGTCTGTTTTTGGACGAAAATACCACCATGTGATTGCCACATGCGATCATGCCCTAAATGAAAGGGGCAAAAATGGGACTTTCTTTGTGTGAGGTGAAATCCCATTTTTGCTCTTTCATTGGGGCCATGATCGCATGTGATAGTCACATGGTGTAATCTCCATCCAAAAAGAGACAGAATGTTAGCAATTGGACCACATGGGAAGAAATTGAATAGGGCGAGGATGACACAGATGGACTACATAGAAAAATTGTACATAATTTAGGGGATAAAATCAAAATTAACTCTCAGAAATATGATCCCCTTCGAAATCCTTCATGACTAAGATGATGACCGAAACTGAAACTATAAGAATGAAATCCATTTTGCATAAACAAAATTATTCAACTCTTTGACTGATTTAGTGATGAATGTTGACTGCTGCGTATCTAATGACTTTGTCTTTGTCTTATTTATAAGCAATTAATACTGATTATTTATTTTTGGCTCCCACATGATCCTAGCAATGCCACCACAATCAAAGTCATCTGTAATGCATGCCGGAACCAGGTCCCTATGGTGCCTTTGGTGTAATGCCAATCTGAGGCATTCTTTCAGGTAATCAATGATCCAGGTTATTTTATATGTAAGGTAAGTATCTTTGTTTGGCAGTCAATGGTCCACATTATTTTATATGTAAGATAAGTATCATACATGTAGGATAAAATTTGAAATCTTAACCATTGAAAACACTTTTGGAAGGCTCAGATTGGGCACTACATGGTGTAGGGCATTATGCCACATACACCCAACGATAGTCCAAGCAAGGAGATCCCCTATGCAACAATTATTGACTCGATTAGTTGAGTTTAACTACATTGAGTGGCACCGAACTAACGAGGCCACAAGTTGTGTCGCAGAATTATTTTGGTCTCATCCTTGTAGTAGTAACTTGTTACTACGTGTTTTCCCTCAGTGTCTTGATAATGGATTGCACACAAGACCAACAATATGTAAGGGCATCCCAGTGGCGGTGGCATTCAACGATGGTAGCAGAGTTGTTGTTGGTGGTGTGCGCTCGTGGTGGCAGATGTGGGAGAATAGAGAGAGTGAAGGAGAGGACAAGGGAAAAAGAGTGTTGGGGAATTAAAACATTGAGAATTTCAAATGCCCTTACTTTTTTAATTACCGAGAGTATTTTGGGACATATAATTTTCGGTTTTAAGATGGGAAGAGTATGTCGGGAAGTTTTTGGGTTGTTCTCCCTCCGTCTCTACTTTTTGGTCTCAAATAGCCTTTTTTTGTCCCAATGAAAAGTAATAGGTAAAAAGTGATGAGTTTACTCCTTTATCTTTACTTTTTGAAAGTAATTACATACAATGATGACGTTTTGAAGGGTAAAATAAAGAACGAAAAAATATGATAACTATATTGATGATTGTACGTAACAAGTGAGAATACCGAAAAGCGACCAATAATTTGGGATGGAGGGAATATTTACAAAATTAAGTGAGAAATAAGATTGGGGTTGTATTTAGAGTTGTTTTGGCTTAATAATCTTGTTGAATTATTTTGTTTTATTCAAATAATTTTCGCTCTTGTTAGTTTTGTGTCAATTTTTTTTGAATTATTGATTCATCTCGACAATAGAAATAAAAAGAATAAAAAAAAATATGAACCAAATTAATTTTTTGAGTAAGACAAAAATAATTTAAAAAGTCTATTTTGAATTCTTTTTGTTTTAAGTGGAACTTTATTTTTAATCGTAAATTGTACTTTTTGGATTCGAAAGAGATGAACTATGTAATAATAATAAGGCGAGGTTTCCCATAAGATGGAAATCCCATAAAATCAACTGGATAATTTTATGGGATTTCTCATTTTAACATGTTCATCTTATGACAAAAACAACCTAATAATGAAAAGATGTAATTAGATTAAAGACAAAAAAAAAAAAAAATCCAATAGGATTATTGGGCCAAAAAATGAAATACTAATGGGTTCTACGTAGAATTTGCTAGATCCGTTTCCCTTGGCTATCCGATTGGCGATAAATAATCCGGATCATTTTACATTTTAAAAAAAGGAAAATTAGGCATAACTACAATCACTTTGTTCACTTCACATTTCTAAAAAAATTTTCAAAAAGATTCTTTCCCCATCTCTCATC
Source organism: Vaccinium darrowii (assembly GCA_020921065.1). Taxonomy (NCBI): domain Eukaryota; kingdom Viridiplantae; phylum Streptophyta; class Magnoliopsida; order Ericales; family Ericaceae; genus Vaccinium; species Vaccinium darrowii. Next base: position 27,780,681 of record CM037160.1, read on the forward strand.
TCTCTAATCATTAATAACATTTCTCTCTCTACTTATACACTTATCTCCAATCATTATTCTCATTTCTCTCTCTCTCTCTAATTATTACACCTATCTCTAATTATTACTTTTTTCAAAAACCTATCCAAACACTATCTTAAAAATCTTTCTCAAAACTGTCAACCAAACAAAGTGATTCATATTTTTACCTTTTTGAAGGGGAGGGCAAGGAACTTTGGAATGTAAAATAAGAATATTTCTTTTAATATCAATTTAGCAAAAGGACAACACACTCATTCTCTTTATTTTGGTCAGAAATACCGTCTTTCCATCAATTGTCTCACTCCTCCCGAAACCATTAAATTGTTGGAGTCAACTGAGAACGTCGTTTTGATCACTTCAAGCCTCTCTCTCTGCTGTGTTGATTTTTGCTTCGGCAACTACGCCGAATCTGATGCTGTACTGCCGCAACTATCGTTGTCTTCTTCCATCGCCATTAATTAACCCAAGGAAAAAGAAACCGAAATCGAACTGAATTCAAAACGAATTTAATTAAGAAACCGAAATCGAACTGAATTCAAAACGAATTTAATTCCGAAGTCTTTCAAGATGGATTCCAAGGAGCAATTGCACGCGCGAGAGAGAGTGAGATTGCTTTGGTTCACTTTTTTGTAATTCTTTTTGGATATTGATTTTTGAATTTTTGTTAAATTCATATATCATTCTCGTTTTTTTAAGATTAGCGAGATTTCACTTTTGATACTTATGTTTTTATACTTTTATGATGATTAGTGAGATTTCATTAACTATGAAATTTAATATATTATCATACATTTTAGAATGATTAATGAACTTTCACTAGTTTCAAAAGTTGGTAGTGCTTTCCCCGTTTGGAACGGGGGGCCTGATCCGTTCGCTTTACGATTGTGGTTGAGGTAATGCTTTTATGCATTTTCGTATGCCCTTTCGTAGTACTTTATTTGTTTTGTCGATAACAGCTCCTTTGTCTTGCATGCATGTCATGGGTCTTTTTTAAAAATGGTTGAAAATTTAGTTTGCTTGCTCACTAGTCGCACATGTTTCTTTCACACTCGAGCTCCAGTTTTAAGTTGTCTATTTTGTGTTGGTCCGTTCATTGGCTTTGAGGGTTTACTTTTAGGACAGCTCTGCGTATGCTAGGGATTTGTTGTGTGCTTCATAATTCTTGGATTTCAGTTGGTATTGGTGGCGGCAGTGATTATTATTATTTGTATTATTTTGGGTGGGCATCACATTAATTAGACGAGGGGTGTTTTCGAGGGGTGTTTGATGGAATGTTGGGTGTAGCGGAGCAAGTTATCGTCTTGGATATTCTTTGCGTTGATGGTTTAGTGGATTGGCTACATGTGCGGTGATGGTGTGGGAGGGGGTGTTAATTTGCTGCAATTTAGTGCGAATAAGCTAAGAGAGACCACAATTGATGAAATGGGATTCTCCGCAACAGTTTTTTCAATAACCACGATTGCAACTCTTTCTGGCAGCTTCTCTACCGATTTTAGAGCTCCGTAGTTCGCCATCTAGTTGCACGACGCCTAACCGTGCCGTTGAACTCTCGACTATAGGTGTGTGACAGACACTTGATTTGTATCGGTCAGATTCTGTATGGAGGTTTTACCAACGGTGGATCTACCGGGCAGGCTCTTCGACAGGTTACATGCAGGGCTTTGGACAATTAATTGACTGAATTAGCCAGTACGAGGGAAGTATCCTTCAGTTAATTTAGTTATGTTCCTTGTCTTTCCTGTTTGTAATTTGTTATTTGTAGCTGTATTTGATTGTACTCGGTAGCTTTGATCTAATGAATTTCTATCTCTTTAGCAAAAAAAAAAAAAAAAGTTGGTAGTGGAGTTGGTCGATTTTTTTTTGAATTTTCTGTACGAAATTAGAACCATTAAAAATTAGTGAATTGTTACAAATGTTTTGGGTCGCCCTAAGTAGTCGGCCGGATGTGGGGTGGTGGTTAGCCTGGAGGTACGAGTTGATGATTTTTTTTTGAATTTTCAGTATGCAAGGTTCTAAAACTCGCTAGGCACTCCCAGGGCGGCTTGACACCTTCTAGCTTCTATAGCCGAGTACTCGGTGCCTAGTCGGGATAGTCGGTCTAGTTGGGCTAGTCGGCGAGAGGCCTTCTAGCGCCTAAGCGGCGAGTACTCGGTCTTCCAAACCTTCTTTTAGAACACTGTCTGTATGAAATTAGAATTTTTAAAAATTAGTCAAATATCACTATTTTTTGGGTTGCCGGAAATGGTCGATCAGAGATGGGATAATATTAGGCAAGAGACAGGAATTGATTTTTTTGAATTTCTATGCAAAAGTTCCTCATTATTCTCTTTAAAAATGTCAAATATTTTTTATCTTTATGTTTTATTGCAAATGTTCGTTATCATTCTCTTTGAAAGTAGGAGTATCAAATATTTTAGATTTTTAGCTAAATAGCCCTTAAAAAAAACCATTTTTATAATATTTAATTTAACCCGAATTTATTCGGGCATCTGTCACTCTAGAACAGCTGATTGCTGTACTCTCTTCCAACTTCAGCTGGCTTGGATAGACCTGTTGGATTTGAGGAACTTCACGTAGGATCGGGGTGTAGTGATGGTGGTGGTCAATCTTCTGAAAGGCGTCAGTGCTGTACTTCGAAACCACGGCGGTTGCCTTCACCTCCTTCCGCCGTTCTCCTCCCCATCTCCCACTTCCATTCGCTGCCAAATCAAACCGAATAAAAATAGTAGGGTTTTGGGGAAGTGGGAAATTCAGCCCCTTTCGCAATCCCCTCTTCGTATTTCCCTTCACAAATGCAAATGTACATCCGCATCTGTTGATTCTTCTTCCTCTGTTCACCTCCCTATACATTTGCAATTACTTCTCCCACAAGCGAGCGCAAATAGTGGCGGACGCTGAATTTATGCTTAGCGGGGTCCCAAACTGCATGTATTTTTAGATTGATGACAAAAAGCATATTTCATAAGGATGTACTGCTACTTGCTAAGTCAGAAAGAGACGAGATTGGAAGAGATTGTGTGGTATATGTAGCTGCTAACTAATTTTATACACTAATGGTTAATAATTTGAAATTTTAGGGGTATTTTCTCACACATATATGGAAACTTTAAGGGTTTTTTTTTTTTTTTTTTAACCCAAGAAACTTTAAGAGTTTTACCACTCGAATGGCGGCCCCCTCATACCTCCAAAAAGCGAAGAACTCAAGGGACATTATGCTGTGGAACTATTCTCCCAAAATCTAAGCTAGAGGGCATTTTCTTCTTGTATCTTCTATTTATTCTTTTGTCGTAGAAAAGTTCTTTTTTTTTTTTTTTTTTTTAGAATTCAATAAACAGAGGGCAAGCCTAGAGACTCAATTCATGTGCTCATTTCGTTGCTTCCATGATACAAAATCTGGAGCATCAGTAATGTACATGCATAAATGTGCAACTCTTGTCAATTTATATCACTAAATGTTTGATGTACTTTGGATTTTTCTTGGCTTGATGTAAGCTTAAGCTAAACGATATCACAACCTTTCAAATTTTTCATTTCAAAAGTGTTGATTTTCACGATTGTTTGATGTATATGTGATTAATTATGAAATGGCTTGTGGATGCAATGTAAAGAAGTTATGATTAGATTACAGACAAAATTCAAATTTGTTGTTTAGGATTCCGTTTTAGAGTATTTGCCAATAAGAGTAGTACTTGTAAAATAGATTTTTGGAGATTATATTTTAAACCCCAGAATTTAATACCATCTCCAAATTAACTCTGAAGTTCAAAACTTTGGGTAAATTTTACGGTGCCCCCCTCTTTTTTTCCTTTTTTTTTGTTGATCTGATTGTCCTCCCTTGAGGTTTCTGACAAAATCAGCAAACTCACTTGACGTTTTCTGAAATGTCACTGACTCACTGCCCTCCCTTGGTTAACCTGACAATATAAAAAATTCCCCCATTCCATTATCTGGCCTCAAACAGCTGTAATGTGGTTGATCTAATGGCCAAACGCCCCTTCTGCCTCTTTTCATCTTTCTGTACATGACTCTCTGTTAGTATACTAATGGAGGTGAAGGGTGGTGTACATTGCCATGCTCTAACAAATACAGGGTTTAAGTTGATAAAATTAAACATTTAATGTTACATTAACAGTTAACATTAAATTTAAAAAATCGTACTAAACCATGGCATTTAAAATGTATATTTCCCTGTTTCCATGAATAGAAATAATACGCCAATAAATATATTCATTGACACCCTATTTTAAATTCAAATTTGACTACTCTTGCTGTTCCAAGTTTGACAACTCAAGAGAGAAGTAATACGCCAATAAATATATTCATTGACACCCTATTTTAACGATGATTGTACAGCACTTAATTATTTTGAGGAAGAACATTTTATCAATATAATGCTACAAAATATTAGACAGGTTCTCGCCAGTATGGCAGCCCAACCCAATGGCAAATTTGTAGTATAATGTTCAGATAACCGTGCTTGTTTTCGTATGAATTTCAGTTTAACTATCCAGAGGAAAATAGATTCTTCTAACACTGGATTCACTGGGTTTTTTTTATTGGTACGGTGCATGGATACCTGTGACATAATGGGTATTGTTTCGAATTTATCGGTATCGTCGTTTTCCCACGTCGAAAACTTTAACATAAAACATACACTTATTAAAAGAACAATAGAACAAAAAATACTCCGGTACCATCCGGTATTTGAGTCGGGATAGAATTACAACTATTAAGGTACTGTTTTTATTATATGGAAAAAAGGTATGTATCGACCGATATGAGTACTATATATACGGGATTCAAAACCCTAGGACTTACGTCAAGGTTTTAAAATCATCTATTATGAAATGATTTATTGGTCTTCCGATAATGTTACACTCAGATAACCCGGTAGGAGGGGAAAATTGCATACCTATAGGTCGGTTACGTTACGTATCGGTCCATTTTCGATTTATATACCTTTTCACACCTAATACTAGATCGTTATGGCTCTTGAAAAAAATTTATTCTAAAAAACAAAATTAAAAATTCACGGCCACGATTAGTGTAACCTAACACATTTCTGCCTGTTGTAATTACTAAATGCACTTAATTCTTCGTTTTGTTTTCCCTTTCATTTTTGTTTCTTTTTTCGAGGCAAACGATGTTTATGTATTTCTTAATTGTATGTGCAGGTTCTTCGTTATTGCCAATGCGATGGCCAGTTTTCATAGCTTGCTGATGTTAGTAGTGGAGTGCTTTGGAAACAAGTTTGATTTCAAGGGACTCCGTCTTCTGTTGATCCCCATTTTAGACATGGTAAGTAGGTAGTCGATCCAATGTGCCGAATGAAAATTTAATACTTACAGTTATCCGGTTGAGTTGATTTTCGTAAGGCCACTCAAAAAACGATTTTAAATTTAATAAATAACTCGGATTATTTGTTTGAAACCCTTAAGTGGACCTCACGCACCGATCTATGCACCATCGGTGGACAATGAGTCGGTACCCATAGTGGAACTGATTTAACATATATATAATCTTTACTTAAAACTCATATCAAATTCAAATTTGAGTAAAAAAAAAAAACATATATATAATCTTTACTATCCTCTTGTATATTATAGATGATAGTGGCACTGGTGGCGGCCGGGGAAGGCGGAGCAGTATTCATGGGTGAGCTAAGGAGGCATGGTAACTCCCATGCAAGGTGGAACAAAATATGTGACAAGTTCGAGTCCTTCTGCGACCATGGCGCTGGCGCCTTTATCGCCTCCTTCGTCGGCCTCATCCTCTTGATGATCATCAACGTCATTTCCGTCCTCAAGCTTCGAAATCACCTAAAAACCGCAGCCAACTACTCAGCTCTCCCTTGATCGGTGCAGTGCTTGCGGCAGAATCGAGTGAATAAATGAATATTCCTGATCACCTAATTCATATTCTGCTTCTTGTGTGTTTGGTTTCTTGATTTCTATCTTGTTGGCTTGGAGAAATGTATTACAGCCCTTTTATTGCACAGATTTGAAAACACAGACCACTTGTGGTGAGTCCCGCAATATGTGTGAGAGATTTGATTCTACAGTTGGTGTATTTTACAGTTATTAGAAATGTGAAGCTTGTGGTTCCAACTTTTGATTGTAAAACCTTGTGATTCCAGCTCCTCCTTGTGTCTTTAAGAGCTGTTTGTACCTTTATTGATTACGTTTGTATGATCTGATCACTTTAATGACATTGAGTGCGAGTGGTGTGTCTTGGTACGCTTTACTGAGATCTCAATACCGTGAGCTGAAACGTTCAATATATATGTAGAATTTTCTTAGCAGCTAGATCTTCATTGACAAAAATTAAATTGATCGGATATAACTAGCCCATTGTCAGTCAACCATTGGTATGCAAAAATGAAAGGTTAGCATAATTGAAAATCAACTGGGAAATGTAGCTTAGCTTGATTATGCGGTTACTAATGTCTAATTAACAAGATTTTCGTTGCAATTGAAGTGTTCAAAAGCTCTACAAATTGAGATCAAAATGACAAGATCTCTATTGAACCTACCGAGGTGCACTACTCCTTTTAGACTTTAGTGCATTAACACCATACAAGGATCCTTTATTGATCATGTCGCACCGAGTAAAAAATAAATTAATAAGAACTAGGAATTAACCCTTATTCCAGATAATAGTGAACAAGTCCGAGTATCGATCCGCAGAGACAATTGGGCTAAGTTAAGATGATGCCGATTAATTTCTAAATTAATTCTAAGAAAACAATTTGTTGAGGTTCCTATTGCATAACCACTTATTTATAGAGCGAGTTCTCATTCAAAATCAATAAATACCTATCACTAGGCTTGCAATCCCGACCCAATTGATAGTTGGCAAGAAGATCCCTACAATCCATCAATTGGAATGGGCTATCCCACAGCACAGACCATCTCACTAGAACAGTCAAGCCGCCTACCGGTGCGATCCGTCCACTGGAATAACTAATCTCAATCGCCGGCTCTTGTATCAAATCCAAACCCTAGTCTACAATCATATCTTTGGAAGGGTCAAGGACTTTCTAATTGACGGGTTCCAAAGAAAATGGCAATCAGGTTTGTAAAGGCAAAACAAACCTTTCGAATTGACGGGCTCCAAAGAAAATGGCTTTCCTGTTTGTAAAGGCAAAACAAGCCTTTCACATATGACATACCCAAGTAGCAAGTGGTGGCTAGCTTATGCGGTAGAGCTCTTGAATACCTCACACTGCATCCTGGGATTAAGTCTCATTCCCCCCTCTCCATGTAATAGATTAGGAATGACGAATGACAAAATAAATAAAAATAACGTACCCAAGTAACCAATAAAAGTGGAGACTGCTGCTTTTCAGGCGTAATTCAAGTTCTTGATACTCATCAAATCCTTCTTCGGTATCACGAAATATTTTGTAGTGCCCTGTTTTGGTACGTGTAGTACAAATGCATTGCCTAACTATCAAGGGTGGGATATCATTGCAGCGGCTAATGTTTCCGTTGGAACTGAGTGAGTGATTGAAAACTCATTGCTGTGCAGCGCGTTGTGCATCAAAACGACGCTGTTTTGATGCACTTATGGGTCACAAAATGCCTCCGGGAAGGGCTCTGTTTGGGGCGTTGAAAACTCATTATTCTTCCGTTCTTGTTTTCCATTTTTTAGTCACAATATCCCCCAACAAAATGCTACTTCCTTTATGGGATGAATGAACACGAAAAAAAAATGTACATCAGTAAGATTCAACGCTGCGGGTCTCTTTGGACAAAAATAATTTTTGTTAAACACACATGCTATTTATTTTTTACAACTGGATGTCCAGTTTCTATGTACCTCGTTGAATTCTAGGCATTTAACTTTTTCTTCATCAAATTCTTCAAAACAATCACTCTGTTTGAAACACTGTCAAAACCATTTGAAAAAATGTCTCATTCCCAGCTTCTTTGGTAGCCGAAAAACAAACGTCTTCGATCCATTCTCTCTGGACGTCTGGGACCCCTTCGATGGCTTCTTCACCCCTGTGATCACCAACGCACCAGCCTCGGCTCACGAAACCTCTCAAGCCAATGCACGGATCGACTGGAAGGAGACACTGGAAGCTCATGTGTTCAAGGCCGATCTTTCGGGACTGAAGAAAGAAGAGGTGAAAGTGGAAGTGGAAAAGGGAAGAATCCTTCAGATAAATGGGGAGAGGAGCAGTGAGGAGGAGAAGAACGGAAGAATAATGGATTTTCGAGGCCCCAAACAGAGCCCTTCCCGATAGCATTTTGTGATCCATAAGTGCATCAAAATGACGTCGTTTTGATGCATAGCGCGCTGCACAGCAGCTTGCGCGCAGCACGCCCCCCCGTCCGAGAGAGAGAGAGAGAGGGAGAGAATCAAGAACAGTTACAACCCACCCCAACCCACCCCTCTTCTTTTACCCGTTTCCCACTTATACTATTCCTCTATTAAGGGAATTCGTGAGAGAGAGAGAGAGAGAGAGAGAGAGAGTATCAAGAACAGTTACAACCCACCCCTCTTCTCTTACCCATTTCCCACTTATACTCTTCCTCTGTTAAGGAAACTAGTGAGATCTCACTTGTGTGTGTGTGTGTGTGTGTGAGAGAGAGAGAGAGAGAGAGAGAGAATCAAGAACAGTTACAACCCACCCCTCTTCTTTTACCCGTTTCCCACTTATACTATTCCTCTATTAAGGAAATTCGTGAGAGAGAGAGAGAGAGAGAGAGAGAGAGAGTATCAAGAACAGTTACAACCCACCCCTCTTCTCTTACCCGTTTCCCACTTATACTCTTCCTCTGTTAAGGAACCTAGTGCGATCTCACTAGTGTGTGTGTGTGTGTGTGTGTGTGTGTGTGTGTGAGAGAGAGAGAGAGAGAGAGAATTAAGAACAGTTACAACCCACCCCTCTTCTTTTACCCGTTTTCCACTTATACTATTCCTCTATTAAGGAAATTCGTCAGAGAGAGAGAGAGAGAGAGAGAGAGAATATATCAAGAATAGTTACAACCCACCCCTCTTCTCTTACCCATTTCCCACTTATACTCTTTCTCTGTTAAGGAAACTAGTGAGATCTGAAAATTAGTGAGACCCCTTTTACAACAGAAAAACTAGTGAGATTTCACTAGTTTTGAAAATTAGTAAGTGCCCCTTTTACAACAATAAGACTTTTAAAAGATACAAACAAGAATCATACATTCACCCCCCTTGCTAAAATGATACATTGGCCCGCTAGGCTTATCAAAATGTCCTCTTCACCATTGGTGTCTATGAGAAAGCAAATCCGTTCCAAAAACAAATGAATCTACTTAACCTGGTTTTCTCTTTCTGCAAAAAACAGAACGAAAAAAAAAAAAAAAAAAAGTTTCACACGCTATGCATGGTGACATTGCACAAGACTAAAGAACTGTAAACTTTAGTAATCTGATTTGAAGGAGAAACAAATCACAATTTGGCACGCATCAACATCACTGAAGCAAGAATCATACTTAATTGAAGCTTAAAGGTTGTAATGGCACGAATGATCAAAATTAAGAAGTCACCTTTCCTGAACCCAATACCAGTAAAACTCAAAGACTTGCCTCCTTCCTTATGCCTAAAGTAAAACCAATGCATCATAAGATCGACTCTTAAAATTCTCACGCTTATAAGAAACCAAGCTAAAGGTTGTCATGCTCACATAAGAATCAAGGATCTGTCCTATTCTGAAAGTATTAAACCCCAACCAACATCAGGGTCTGTCAAAAGAAGAGTAATAAATACAAAGTCAAAAGAAGTCACTTCTTCATTTTTTGGGGGGCTTGAATTTGGTCCCAAAATATTGGCTTTTGGGAGGAAAGACTCAACTGCTCACTTGACACTAAAATTATAGAGCATTTTTTTTCAGAATTGAAACAACTAAAAGACCGCCACCCAGAAGCTCACACTAAAATTATAGAGCAGTTTTTTCAGAACACACTGAAAGACCGCCACCTAGAAGCTCAATAACTGCATCAACCAAAAACACATCCCAAACTTAAACAAACTGCAATTGCGCAATTATGCACCCATGTTCGCTCAACATCAAACTAAGGCTGAAGGCTCCATGGTTTGGATGTCGTCGCTGATTGTTGGACATGTAATCAGAGTTTCTAAACCATCTCCATCACTTCACTTAAATCTCTACCTCATCTGAATACAAAAGGAGTTAAATCTTCAAATATTTAGTCAATTAAGTTTGCAACATTGGAGTAATCGTAGCAGATTACCTAATGATGGATGGGACGTGGGGACATAGCATCTATGATCAGCCAAATTATCCCCTGGACATTGATAGTGCAGAGATCACGTCAATGTTATTTGAAGCTAAGAAAAATACAAAGCCTAAGAGAGAGGCTTATCATAATGTCCTCTTCACCATTGGTGTCTATATAAGTAAGCAAATCTGTTCCAAAAACAAATGAATCTACTTAACCTGGCTTTCCCAATCACTCTTACCACTTCCGAGTGAAACAAGCAGCACCAGAGGTACAATTCCTCGGTTCCTCAACAACCTCAAACGATTTACTCCTCCTTACAAAACAAAACAAAACAAAACAGGAGAGCACAATAATTATAACGAACTGAGAAACTCACAAATTTTTTACACAGAGAGCACAAATGAAAGGAAAGAGAAAATCCCACCTAAACAAGGCATACTCTTCAGGGCTTTTCAACAATAGCTGATTTTATAACGTCCTGCGCCGCAGGAACAGTGGATGGTCCACCGTAGGACAAATACAGCCGTCACTACAGTGCAATACTGGGTGAGCGGCAGAAGATACTCTAGTTTCCTGTGTGCGCCCGCGCGCGCGCGAGAGAGAGAGAGAGAGAAGAAAAAGTAGAAGAAGAGATTTTACCTGGTACAATTCCTCCCTCAAATCAAGGGATTTTTTCTTCTTCAGAAGCCAATCTTGCTTCCTACCTAAAAAATTCAGAGACGCTTCGTACAACTCCTCAAATCAAGGGACGCTTGGTACAATTGTTCTTGAGAAGCAGGTCTTGCCTTCTATGACTGTCACCATACTTTTGTTCACGCAACAAAGGGCATAATGGTCTTTATGCTGGGAAAACGAAGGGTATAATGGTCTTTCACTCATGGGAACCACACTCATTCCTCAACTTAGGGTATTTACTTTCTGCTCATGAGGCCAATGATCTTTCACTCCAAAGAGCAACTTATTTTTCTTCTATGTGACCAGTAGTCTGTGTATATGTACTAGGAACCACATATCCTTCATCAAGTTAGGGTCAGTACTTTTCGCTAATCCAGCCAACGATTTTCACCAACTAGGAGCCAACTTATGTTTTCTTTATGTGGCAAGTAGTCCATATACCTACAAGGAACCACATTTCTTTGTAGATAAAGGGTTGATCCGTCACCCGTTAGTAATTACTTTCCACGAATGCGGCCAACGATTTTTCACTCACTAGACCTTTCTCTATGTGACCAATAGTCTATATACCTACTAGGAGCCACACTTCTTTTTCGAGTTCTGGTCTTTACTTTTTGCTCATGAGACCAATGATCCTTTACCCGTTAGTCATTACTTTCCGCAAATGTGGACAATGATTTTTCACCAACTAGGAGCGAGCTTACCTTTCTGCTATGTGGTCAATAGTCCATATACCTACTAGGAACCAACTTCTTTGTCAAGTTAGGGTCTGTGCCTTTCGCTCATGCAACTAATGATTCGTCACCCACTATGAGCCACTTTTGTTTTCAATGTATGCCTAGAAGTCTATGAACCTACTAGGAACCATACTGATTCGTTGACTTAGGGTATTTACTTTTTGCTCATGTAGCCAACAATCTTTCACTCCAACGAGGACCTTTTTTTTCCAATGTGACCAATAGTTTGTATATCTACTAGGAACCACATATTCTACATCAAGTGAAAGTTATGCTAATCCAGCCAACGATCTTTCACCAACTAGGAGCCAACCTATGTTTTATTTATGTGGCTAGTAGTCCATATACCTACTAGGAACCACATTTCTTTGTCGATTTAGGGTGGTTACTTTTTGCTTGTGCGGCCAATGATCCTTGACCCGTTAGTCATTACTTTCAGTGAGTGCGAGCAATGATTTTCCACCCACTGGAGCTTTCTCTATGTGGTCCGCAGTCTATTTAACTACTAGGAGCCACACTTCTTTCTGAGTTATGATCTTTAATTTTTCCTCATGGGACCAATGATCCGTCACCCGATAGTCATTATTTTCCGCGAATGTGAAAAATGATTTTTCACAAAACGAGGAGCCACCTTACATTTCCTCTATGTTGTGAGTCGTCCATATACCTACTAGGAACACACTTCTTTGTCAAGTTAGGGTATTTACCTTTTGCGCATGCGGCCAATGATCCATCACCCACTATGAACTACGTATGTTTTCATTGTGTGGCTAATAGTCTATGAATTTACTAGGAATGATACTGATTCATCGACTTACGGTATTTACTTTCTGCTCATGAGCCAACAATCTCACTCCAAAGAGCAACTTTTTTTTTTCTTCTATGTGAATAGTAGTAGTTTGTATATATACTAGGAACCACATATTCTTCATCGAGTTAGGGTCATTACCTTCTGCTAATCAAGCCAACAATTTCACAAACTAGGAGCCAACTTATGTATTCTTTATGAAATTGAGTATCCTATTAATCCAGGATTTCATTCCCCAAGCCAGTGGTCCATATACCTACTACGAGCCCCATATCTATGTAGATTCTATATACCTACACGGAGCTACACTTCTTTCTCGAGTTATGGTCATTACTTTGCGCTCATGAGACAAATGATCCTTCACCCGTTAGTCTTTACTTTCCGCGAATGCGGACAATGATTTTTCACCGACTAGGAGCCAACTTAAGTTTCCACTACGTGGTTAGTAGTCCATATACCTACTAAGAACCAACTTCTTTGCCAAGTTAGGGTCTTTACCTTTCGCTCATGCGGCCAATGATCTGTCACCCAATATGAGCTACTTATGTTTTCACCCAATGATCCGTCACCCAATAGTCATTACTTTCTACGAATGCGGCCAACGATTTATCACCCACTGGAGCTTTCTTTATGTGGCCAGTAGTCTATGTACCAAGTAGAAGCAAAACTTTTATGTCGAGTTATCGTCTTTACTTTTTGCTCGTGAGGCGAATGATCATTCACCAGTTGGTCATTACTTTCCGCGAATGCGAACACTGATTTTTCACCAACTAGGAGCCATCTTATGTTCTCGCTACGTGGTCAATAGTCCATATACCTACTAAGAACCAACTTCTTTGTCAAGTTAGGGTCTTTACCTTTTGCTCATATGGCCAATGATTCGCCTATGAGGCCAACGATCTTTCACTCCAAAGAGCAACTTTTTTTTTCTAGGTGACCAGTACTCTGTATATATCTACTAGGAACCACATAATCTTCATCGTGTTAGGGTCATTACTTTCCGCTAATCCAGCCAACGATCTTTCATCAACTAGGAGCCAAATTATGTTTTCTTTATGTGGCTAGTAGTCCATAAAACTACTAGGAACCAAGCTTGTCAAATCGCGAATCGAATCGAGAATCGAATTGACCCTTTTCTAAATCGTGAATCGTATCGAATCGTGAATCGTAACGATTCAGTCCAACTTTCACAAATACATTGGAAAATATGTCTCTACATAATAAAGATACATTGTAAAATTGAAAATTTTAAGCTAAAATACATATTTAAGATTGTTTTGTACTATAAATTGATGATCACATGGCATCATAGCAAAATAAATACTATAGTAACATCGATTTATGCATATAAATGTTAAGAATTCATAATAAAAAGCTTACAAAATAAAGCTTGTATCCTAATAGTTAGGAAACTAGCTTTGATGGCAACGTATGTGGGTTAGTCCGAGCCTCAAAGCCGTGCCCTAGTCTATGATTTAAAGGATACAAGAACCAAAAAGATTGATTTGTGAAATTACATATCCATGGTAGACACGTCTCCATTAAATAAGGAATATGATTTCCCGTACCATATGATCTCATATTCTTACTTTTTTATAAGAAAAAACAAGGCAAAATAGAAAAAGTGGTTTCATATTGTCGAATGAAAGTTGTGATAAACCTTGATTCACCTAAAGATTTGAATCGTTTTTGCGTGAATCGGGAATCGAATTGCGAAGCAAACAGTGAATCGGATGATTCACCTCCGAATCTATATCAACCTTGATTCACCTATAGATTCGTATGGTTTTTGCACAGAATCGTGAATCGTGCGATTCTGACAACCATGCTAGGAACCACACTTCTTTGAAGATTTAGGGTGGTTACTATTTGCTCATGCGACCGATGATCCGTTTTTCACTCACTCGGAGCTTTCTCTATGTGGCCAATACTCTATATACCTACTAGAAGCCACACTTCTTTCTCAAATTATGGTCTTTACTTTTTGCACATGAGGCCAGTGATCCTTCACCCGTTAGTCATTAATTTCCGCGAATGCAGATAATGATTTTTCACCAACTAGGATCCAGCTTAATGTGTGGCCAGTAGTCTATGAACCTACTAGGAACCACACTGATTTGTGGACTTAAGGTATTTTCCTTCTCCTCATGCGGCCAACGATCTTTCACTCAAAGAGGATTTCTTTTTCTGTGTGAACATTAGTCATTATATCTACTAGGAACTAAATATTTTCCATCGGGTTAAGGTCATTTCTTTTTCTTTATGTGGCAAGTAGTCCATACAACTACTAGGAACCACACTTCTTTTTAGATTTAGGGTGGTTACACTTTACTCATGCGGCCAATGATCCATCACCCGATAATCCCAACTTTCGGTGAATGCGGCCAACGATTTTTCACCCACTTGAGCATTCTTTATGTGGCATGCAGTCTATGAATCAAGTATGAGCAAAACTTCTTCGTCGAGTTATGATCTATACCTTTCTTTCATGCGGCCAAAGATCCGTCACCCATCAGGAGCTACTGACGTTTTCAATGTGTGGCCAGTAGTCTATGAACCCACTAACAACCACACTGATTCATGGAGTTAGGGTATTTACTTTCAGCACATGCGACAAACGATCTCTGACTCCAAAGTGCATTCTTTTTGTCTATGTGACCAGTAGTCATTATATCTACTAGGAACCACATTCTTCATCGAGTTAGGGTCATTACTTTCCGCTCAGCCGGCCAACGATCTTTCACCAACTAGGAGTCAAAATATGTTGTCCTTTATGTGGCTATGTGGCAAGAAGTTCACATAACTACTAGGAACCACAATTCTTTGAACATTTAGGGTGGTTCCTCTTTGCTTGTGCCGCCAACGATTTTTCACCCACTGGAGCATTCTCTTCGTGGCCAGCAGTATATGTTCCAACTAGGAGCCACACTTCTTTCTCGAGTTATGGTGTTTACTTTTTACTCATGAGACCAATGATCCATCAACCATTAGCATTACTTTACGCAAGTGCAGACAACGATTTTTCACCAATTAGGAGCCAGTTTATGTTCTCTCTCTCTGTGGTCAGTAGTCCATATACCTATTAGGAACCAACTTCATTCTCAAGTTAGGATCTATACCTTTCTTTCATTCGGCAAAAGATCCGTCACCCATCAAGAACTACTTACGTTTTCAATGTGTGGCCAATAGTCTATGAACCCACTAAGAACCCACTTTGCTCGTGCTGCCGACAATTTTTCACCCACTCGAGCTTTCTCTATGTGGCCACCAGTCTATGTTCCTACTAGGAGCCACACTTCTTTCTTGAGTTAAGCATTTTTTTGTCTATGTGACCAGTAGTCATTATATATGCTAGGAACCACATTCTTCATCGAGTTAGGGTCATTATTTTCTGCTCAGCCAGCCAACGATCTTTCAAAAGGTAGGAGTCAAATTATGTTCTCTTTATGTGGCCAATAGTTCACATAACTACTTGGAACCACAATTCTTTGAAGATTTAGGGTGGTTCCTCTTTGCTCATGCTGCCAACGATTTTTCACCCACTCGAGCTTCCTCATTGTGGCAAGCAGTCTAAGTTCCTACAAGGAGCCACACTTCTTTCTCGAGTTATGGTGTTTACTTTTTGCTCATGAGACCATTGATCCATCAACCGTTAGCAATACTTTACGCGAATGCAGACAACGATTTTTCACCAATTAGGAGCCAGTTTATGTTCTCTCTCTATGGTTAGTAGTTCATATACCTACTAGGACTTCGTTGTCAAGTAAGAATCTATACCTTTCTTTAATCCGGCCAAAGATCCGTCACCCATCATGAGCAACTTACGTTTTCAATGTGTGGCCAGTAGTCTATGAACCCACTAGGAACCACACTAATTCGTGGACTTAAGGTATTTACTTTTACCTCATGCGGAGAATGATCTTTGACTCTTGAGTACATTCTTTTGTCTATGTGACTAGTAGTTATTATATCTACTAGAAACCACATTATTCATCAAGTTAGGGTCATTACTTTCCGCTCAGCCGGCCAACGATCTTTCACTAACAAGGAGTCAAATTATGTTCTCTTTATGTGGCCAGTAGTTCACATAACGACTAGGAACCACAAATCTTTGAAAATTTAGGGTGGTTCATCTTTGCTCGTGTGGCCAACGATTTTTCGCCCACTAGAGCTTTCTCTATGTGGCCAGCAGTCTATGTTCCTACTAGGATTCACACTTCTTTCTCGAGTTATGCATTCTTTTGTCTATGTGACCAGTAGTCATTATATCTACTAGGAACCACATTTTTCATCGAGTTAGGGTCATTACTTTCTCCTCAGCCGGCCAACGATATTTCACCAACTAGGAGTCAAATTATGTTCTCTTTATGTGGCCAGTAGTTCACATAACGACTAGCAACCACAAATCTTTGAAAATTTAGGGTGGCTCATCTTTGCTCGTGTGGCCAACGATTTTTCGCCTACTAGAGCTTTCTCTATGTGGCCAGCAGTCTATGTTCCTACTAGGAGTCACACTTCTTTCTCGAGTTATGCATTCTTTTGCCTATGTGACCAGTAGTCATTATATCTACTAGGAACCACATTTTTAATCGAGTTAGGGTCATTACTTTCTCCTCAGCCGGCCAACGATCTTTCACCAACTACGAGTCAAATTATGTTCTCTTTATGTGGCCAGTAATTCACATAACTACTAGGAACCACAATTCTTTGAAGATTTAGGGTGGTTCCACTTTGCTCGTGCTGCCAACGATATAGGGTGATTTCTCTTTACTCGAGCTTTCTCTTTGTGGCCAGCAATCTATGTTCCTACAAGGAGCCACACTTATTTCTCGAGTTATGGTGTTTACTTTTTGCTCATGAGACCAATGATCAATCAACCGTTAGCATTACTTTACGCAAATGCGGACAACGATTTTTCGCCAATTAGGAGGCAGTTTATGTTCTCTCTCTATGATCAGTAGTCCTTATACCTACTAGGAAGCAACTTCGTTGTCAACTTAGGATCTATACCTTTCTTCCATCCGGCAAAGATCCGTTACCCATCATGAGCAACTTACGTTTTCAATGTGTGGCCAGTAGTCTATGAACCCACTAGGAACTACACTGATTCGTGGACTTAGTGTATTTACTTTCAACTCATGCGGCCAACGACCTCTAACTCAAAGTGCATTCTTTTGTCTATGTGACCAGTAGTCATTATATCTGCTCGGAACCACATTCTTCATCAAGTTAGGGTCATTACTTTCCGCTCAACCGGCCAATGATCATTCACCAACTAGAAGTCAAATTATGTTCTCTTTAGGTGGCCAGTAGTACACATAACTACAAGGAACCACAATTCGTTGAACATTTAGGGTAGTTCCTCTTTGCTCGTGTTGCCAACAATTTTTCACCCCACTCGAGCTTTCTCTATGTGACTAAGAGTCTTTGTTCCTACGAGGAGCCACATTTCTTTCTCGAGTTATGCATTCTTTTGTCTATGTGACGAGCAGTTATTATATCTGCTAGTAACCACATTCTTCATCGAGTTAGGGTCATTACTTTCCGCTCAGCCGGCCAACAATCTTTCACCAACTAAGAGTCAAATTATGTTCTCTTTATGTGGCCGGTAGTTCACATAACTACTTGGAACCACAATTCTTTGAAGATTTAGGATGGTTCCTCTTTGCTCGCGTTGCCAACGATTTTTCGCCCACTCGAGCTTTCTCTATGTTGCCAGCAGTCTATGTTCCTACTAGGAGCCACACATCTTTCTCGAGTTAGGCATTCTTTTGTCCATATGACCAGTAGTCATTATATCTACGAGGAACCACATTTTACATCGAGTTAGGGTCATTATTTTCTCCTCAACCGGCCAAAGATCTTTCACCAACTAGGAGTCAAATTATGTTCTCTTTATGCGGCCAGTAGTTCACATAACTACAAGGAACCACAATTCGTTGAACATACAGGTTGGTTCCTCTTTGCTCGTGATGCCAACGATTTTTCACCCACTCGAGCTTTCTCTATGTGGCCAGCAGTCTATGTTCCTACTAGGAGCCACACTTCTTGCTCGAGTGATGCATTCTTTTGTCTATGTGACCAGTAGTCAATATATCTACTAGGAACCACATTTTTCATCGACTTAGGGTCATTACTTCTCCTCAGCCGGCCAACGATCTTTCACCCACTAGGAGTCAAATTATGTTCTCTTTATGTGGCCAGTAGTTCACATAACTACTAGGAACCACAATTCTGTGAAGATTTAGGGTGGTTCCACTTTGCTCGTGCTGCCAACAATATAGGGTTGTTTCTCTTTACTCGAGCTTTCTCTTTGTGGCCAACAGTCTATGTTCCTACTAGGAACCAAACTTATTTCTCGAGTTATGGTGTTTAATTTTTGCTCATGAGACCAATGATCCATCAACCGTTAGCATTACTTTACGCGAATGCAGACAACGATTTTTCACCAATTAGGAGCCAGTTTATGTTCTCTCTTTGGTCACTAGTCCATATACCAACTATGAACCAGTTTATGTTCTCTCTGTGGTCAGTAGTCTGTGAACCAACTAGGAACCACACAGATTCGTGGACTTAGGGTATTTACTTTCAACTCATGAGGCCAACGACCTCTGACTCAAAGTGCATTCTTTGGTCTATGTGACCAGTAGTCATTATATCTGCTAGGAACCACATTCTTCATCGAGTTAGGGTCATTACTTTCCGCTCAACCGGCCAATGATCATCCACCAATTAGGAGTCAAATTATGTTCTCTTTATGCGGCCAGTAGTTCACATAACTACTAGGAACCACAATTCGTTGAACATTTAGGGTGGTTCCTCTTTGCTCGTGATGCCAACGATTTTTCACCCACTCGAGCTTTCTTTATGTGGCCAGCAGTCTATGTTCCTACTAAGAGCCACACTTCTTTCTCGAGTCATGCATTCTTTTGTCTATGTGACCAGTAGTCATTATATCTACTAGGAACCACATTTTTCATCGAGTTCGGGTCATTACTTCTCCTCAGCCGGCCAAAGATCTTTCACCAACTAGGAGTCAAATTATGTTCACTTTTTGTGGCCAGTAGTTCACATAACTACTAGGAACCACAATTCGTTGAACATTTAGGATGGTTCCACTTTGCTCGTGCTGCAAACAATATAGGGTGGTTTCTCTTTACTCGAGCTTTCTCTTTGTGGCCAGCAATCTATGTTCCTAGTAGGAGCCACACTTCTTTCTCGAGTTATGGTGTTTACTTTTTGCTCATGAGACCAATGATCCGTCAACCGTAAGCATTACTTTACGCGAATGCAGACAACGATTTTTCACCAATTAGGAGCCAGTTTATGTTCTTTCTGTGGTCAGTAGTGTCCATATACCTATTACGAACCAACTTCGTTGTCAAGTCAGGATCTATACCTTTCTTTCATCCGGCCAAAGATCTGTCACCCATCATGAGCAACTTACGTTTTCAATGTGTGGCCAGTAGTCTATGAACCCACTAGGAATCACACTGATTCGTGGACTTAGGGTATTTACTTTCAACTCATGAGGCCAACGACCTCTGACTCAAAGTGCATTCTTTTGTCTATGTGACCAGTAGTCATTATATCTGCTAGGAACCACATTCTTCTTCGAAGTTAGGGTCATTACTTTCCGCTCAACCGGCCAATGATCATTCACCAACTAGGTGTCAAATTATGTTCTCTTTATGCGGCCAATAATTCACATAACTACTAGGACTCAAAATTCGCTGAACATTTAGGGTGGTTCCTCTTTGCTCGTGATGCCAACGATTTTTCACCCACTCGAGCTTTCTCTATGTGGCCAGCAGTCTATGTTCCTACTAGGAGCGACACTTCTTTCTCGAGTGATGCATTTTTTTGTCTATGTGACCAGTAGTCATTATATCTACTATGAACCACATTTTTCATCGACTTCGGGTCATTACTTCTCCTCAGTCGGACAATGATTATTCACCAACTAGGAGTCAAATTATGTTCTCTTTTTGCGGCTAGTAGTTCACATAACTACTAGTAACCACAATTCGTTGAACATTTAGGGTGGTTCCTCTTTGATCGTGATGCCAACGATTTTTCACCCACTCAAGCTTTCTCTGTGACTGGAAGTCTGTGTTCCTACTAGGAGCCAAATTTCTTTCTCGAGTTATGCATTCTTTTGTCTATGTGACCAGTAGTCATTATATCTACTATGAACCACATTTTTCATCGAGTTCGGGTCATTACTTCTCCTCAGCCGGATAACGATCTTTCACCAACTAAGAGTCAAATTATGTTCTCTTTTTGGGGCCAGTAGTTCACATAACTACTAGGAACCACAATTCGTTGAACATTTAGGATGGTTTCACTTTGCTCGTGCTGCAAACAATATAGGGTGGTTTCTCTTTACTCGAGCTTTCTCTTTGTGGCCAGCAGTCTATGTTCCTACTAGGAGCCACACTTCTTTCTCGAGTGATGCATTCTTTTGTCTATGTGACCAGTAGTCATTATATCAACTATGAACCACATTTTTCATCGAGTTCGGGTCATTACTTCTCCTCAGCCGGCCAACAATCTTTCACCAACTAGGAGTCAAATTATGTTCTCTTTATGTGGCCAGTAGTTCACATAACTACTAGGAACCAGAATTCTTTGAAGATTTAGGGTGGTTCCACTTTGCTCGTGCTGCCAACAATATAGGGTGGTTTCACTTTACTCGAGCTTTCTCTATGTGGCCAGCAGTCTATGTTCCTACTAGGAGCCACACTTCTATCTCGAGTGATGCATTTTTTTGTCAATGTGACCAGTAGTCATTGTATCTACTAGGAACCACATTTTTCATCGAGTTAGGATCATTACTTCTCCTCAGCCGGCCAACGATCATTCACCAACTAGGAGTCAAATTATGTTCTCTTTATGTGGCCAGTAGTTCACATAACTACTAGGAACCACAATTCGTTGAACATTTAGGGTGGTTCCTCTTTGCTCGTGATGCCAACGATTTTTCATCCACTAGAGCTTTCTCTATGTGCCCAACAGTCTATGTTCCTACTAGGAGCCACACTTCTTTCTCGAGTGATGCATTCTTTTGTCTATGTGACCAGTAGTCATTATATCTACTATGAACCACATTTTCCATCGAGTTAGGGTCATTATTTTCCGCTCAACCGGCCAATGATCATTCACCAACTAAGAGTCAAATTATGTTCTCGTTATGCGGCCAGTAGTTCACATAACTACTAGGAACCACAATTCGTTGAACATTTAGGGTGGTTCCTCTTTTCTCGTGATGCCAACGATTTTTCACCCACTCGAGCTTTCTCTATGTGGCCAGCAGTCTATGTTCCTACTAGGACCCACACTTCTTTCTCGAGTGATGCTTTCTTTTTTCTATGTGACCAGTAGTCATTATATCTACTAGGAACCACATTTTTCATCGAGTTCGGGTCAATACTTCTCCTCAGCCGGCCAACGATCTTTCACCAACTAGGAGTCAAATTATGTTCTCTTTTTGTGGCCAGTAGTTCACATAACTACTAGGAACCACAATTCGTTGAACATTTAGGATGGTTCCACTTTGCTCGTGCTGCCAACAATATAGGGTGGTTTCTCTTTACTCGAGCTTTCTCTTTGTGGCCAGCAGTCTATATTCCTACTAGGAGCCACACTTCTTTCTAGAGTGATGCATTCTTTTGTCTATGTGACCAGTAGTCATTATATCTACGAGGAACCACATTTTTCATCGAGTTAGGGTCATTACTTTCCGCTCAACCGGCCAATGATCATTCACCAACTAGGAGTCAAATTATGTTCTCTTTATGCGGCCAGTAGTTCACATAACTACTAGGAACCACAATTCGTTGAACATTTAGGGTGGTTCCTCTTTGCTCGTGATGCCAACGATTTTTCATCCACTCGAGCTTTCTCTATGTGGCCAGCAGTCTATGTTCCTACTAGGAGCCACACTTCTTTCTCGAGTGATGCATTCTTTTGTCTATGTTACCAGTAGTCATTATATCTACAATGAACCACATTTTCCATCGAGTTAGGGTCATTACTTTCCGCTCCACCGGCCATTGATCATTCACCAACAAGGAGTCAAATTATGTTCTCTTTATGCGGCCAGTAGTTCACATAACTACTAGGAACCACAATTCGTTGAACATTTAGGGTGGTTCCTCTTTCTCGTGATGCCAACGATTTTTCACCCACTCGAGCTTTCTCTATGTGGCCAGCAGTCTATGTTCCTACTAGGACCCACACTTCTTTCTCGAGTGATGCATTCTTTTGTCTATGTGACCAGTAGTCATTATATCTACAAGGAACCACATTTTTCATCGAGTTCGGGTCAATACTTCCCCTCAGCCGGCCAACGATCTTTCACCAACTAGGAGTCAAATTATGTTCACTTTTTGTGGCCAGTAGTTCACATAACTACTAGGAACCACAATTCGTTGAACATTTAGGATGGTTCCACTTTGCTCGTGCTGCCAACAATATAGGGTGGTTTCTCTTTACTCGAGCTTTCTCTTTGTGGCCAGCAATCTATGTTCCTACTAGGACCCACACTTATTTCTCGAGTTATGCATTCTTTTGTCTATGTGACCAGTAGTCATTATATCTCCTAGGAACCACATTTTTCATCGAGTTTGGGTCATTACTTCTCCTCAGCCGGCCAACGATCTTTCACCAACTAGGAGTCAAATTATGTTCTCTTTTTGTGGCCAGTAGTTCACATAACTACTAGGAACCACAATTCGTTGAACATTTAGGATGGTTCCACTTTGCTCGTGCTGCAAACAATATAGGGTGGTTTCTCTTTACTCGAACTTTCTCTTTGTGGCCAGCAGTCTATGTTCCTACTAGGAGCCACACTTCTTTCTCGAGTTACGGTGTTTACTTTTCGCTCATGAGACCAATGATCCATTAACCGTTAGCATTACTTTACGCGAATGCAGACAACGATTTTTCACCAATTAGGAGCCAACTTATGTTCTCTCTGTGGTCAGTAGTCCTTATACCTACTAGGAACAAACTTCGTTGTCAAGTTAGGATCTATACCTTTTTTCATCTGGCCAAAGATCCGTCACCCATCACGAGCAACTTACGTGTTCAATGTGTGGCCAGTAGTCTAAGAACCCACCAGGAACCACACTGATTCGTGGACTTAGGGTATTTACTTTAAACTCATGAGGCCGACGACCTCTGACTCAAAATGCATTCTTTTGTCTATGTGACCAGTAGTCATTATATCTGCTAGGAACCACATTCTTCATCGAGTTAGGGTCATTACTTTCCGCTCAACCGGCCAATGATCAATCACCAACTAGGAGTCAAATTATGTTCTCTTTATGCGGCCAGTAGTTCACATAACTACAAGGAACCACAATTCGTTGAACATATAGGTTGGTTCCTCTTTGCTCGTGATGCCAACAATTTTTCACCCACTCGAGCTTTCTCTATGTGGCCAGCAGTCTATGTTCCTACTAGGAGCCACACTTCTTTCTCGAGTGACGCATTCTTTTGTCTATGTGACCAGTAGTCATTATATCTACTAGGAACCACATTTTTCATCGACTTAGGGTCATTACTTCTCCTCAGCCGGCCAACGATCTTTCACCAACTAGGAGTCAAATTATGTTCTCTTTATGTGGCCAGTAGTTCACATAACTACTAGGAACCACAATTCTTTGTAAATTTAGGGTGGTTCCACTTTGCTCGTGCTGCCAACAATATAGGGTGGTTTCTCTTTACTCGAGCTTTCTCTTTGTGGCCAGCAGTCTATGTCCCTACTAGGAGCCACACTTCTTTCTCGAGTTATGGTGGTTACTTTTTGCTCATGAGACCAATGATCCATCAACCGTTAGCATTACTTTACGCGAATGCAGACAACGATTTTTCACCAATTAGGAGCCAGTTTATGTTCTCTGTGGTCAGTAGTCCATATACCTACTAGGAACCAACTTCGTTGTCAAGTTAGGACTTAGGATCTATACCTTTCTTTCATCCGGCCAAAGATCCGTCACCCATCATGAGCAACTTACGTTTTCAATGTGTGGCCAGTAGTCTATGAACCCACTAGGAACCACACTGATTCGTGGACTTAGGGTATTTACTTTCAACTCATGAGGCCAACGACCTCTGACTCAAAGTCCTTTCTTTTGTATATGTGACCAGTAGTCATTATATCTGCTAGGAACTACATTCTTCATCGAGTTAGGGTCATTACTTTCCTCTCAGCCGGCCAACGATCTTTCACCAACTAGGAGTCAAATTATGTTTTCTTTATGTGGCCAGTAGTTCACATAACTACTAGGAACCACAATTCTTTGAAGAT
Source organism: Vaccinium darrowii (assembly GCA_020921065.1). Classification (NCBI taxonomy): domain Eukaryota; kingdom Viridiplantae; phylum Streptophyta; class Magnoliopsida; order Ericales; family Ericaceae; genus Vaccinium; species Vaccinium darrowii. The sequence continues at coordinate 27,805,464 of CM037160.1, forward strand.
TTAAGGTGGTTCCTCTTTGCTCGTGTTGCCAACGATTTTTCGCCCACTCGAGCTTTCTCTATGTGGCTAGCAGTCTGTGTTCCTACTAGGAGCCACACTTCTTTCTCGAGTTATGCATTCTTTTGTCTATGTGACCAGTAGCCATTATATCTACTAGGAACCACATTTTTCATCAAGTTAGGGTCATTACTTTCCGCTCAGCTGGCCAACGATCTTTCACCAACTAAGAGTCAAATTATGTTCTCTTTATGTGGCCAGTAGTTCACATAACTACTAGGAACCACAATTCTTTGAAGATTTATGGTGGTTCCTCTTTGGTCGTGCTGCCAACGATTTTTGACCCACTCGAGCTTTCTCTTTGTGGCCAGCAGCCTATGTTCCTACTAGGAGCCACACTTCTTTCTCGAGTTATGGTGTTTACTTTTTGCTTATGAGACCAATGATCCATCAACCGTTAGCATTACTTTACGCGAATGCAGACAATGATTTTTCACCAATTAGGAGGCAGTTTATGTTCTCTCTCTGTGGTCAGTAGTCCATATACCTACTAGGAACCAACTTGTTTGTCAAGTTAGGATCTATACCTTTCTTTCATCCGGCCAAAGATCTGTCACCCATCATAAGCAACTTACGTTTTCAATGTGTGGCCAGTTGTCTCTCACTCCAAAGAGCAACTTTTTTTTCTCTGTGACCAATAATATGTATATCTACTAGGAACCACATAATCTTCATCCAGTTAGGGTCATTACTATCAGCTAATCCAGCCAACGATTTTTCAGCAACTATGGGCCAAGTGCCAACTAATGTCTTCTTTATGTGGCCAATAGTCAATAATCGATATATCTACTAGGAACCACACTTCTATGTAGATTTAGGGTGGTTGCTTTTTGCTCATGCGTGCAATGATCCGTCACCCGTTAGTTATTACTTTCCGCAAATGGGGCCAACGATTTTTCACCCGCTGGAGCTTTCTCTATGCGTCCAACTTTTTTTCCTTAGTAGGCTTTCAATGGAATGGGATACAGAAAAAATAAAAAATAAAAAAAATACGGCCCTCTATGTTTGCAGTATTAAGATTCTATTTTCTCATGTAATGTTCGAATATTTTTTTGCCGAAAAGCACTCTATAAAAATGATCTAAAAACTATAATTAGAGTCAAATCAATTTTTATGAAAATGAAAGATTCAACTCGATTCAACAGAGCATGGATCTAAACTATTTAGGAAGCTATACGACAACGAAGAGAACACTAAGTGTTGCAAAAAAATCTTACCTCAGATAGTTGCCGAAGAAAATTTATTAAGGCGCTTAACACCATCCTTCAATGCTTGGATTTCAGCTTCTTCCCCTTAAGCTTTGATTGGGCTCGAAGACTACCATATGGCTCGAGAGATGAGTCTATTATTCCTTCTGATAGATTGAGTATCTAGATAGGTAGACCAATCAGCCCAGTAAACCGGGCGGGATTAAATAGGATTCAGCCTCCACTTGTCCAGTTCTCCATGCCCGCAATCTATGCGGAACTTCCACTTGCTATCGAAAGCCTGACATCAGACCCCCTGATTATTGAAATGCACAGTAGAAAACAGAGACAAACAAATCACTACAAATACTCATATGAATAAATCTCAAATAAACTACATATCAAGCTCAGAAATCTCCAAACAATTGCAAACTAAACTAAGATAGAGCAATTAGTATAAAAACAAACAACCAAATGTAACTTAGGGTCCATTTGGTATGCACGTCTAAAAAGAAAGAAATGATGGTGTTTCTCACCAAATCTCACCACTTTCGGTGAGAAATGGAATGAGCCTTTTATGTCATTTCTCTACAATTTCTCATAATTCAAATGAGTAAATTCTGTTTTCCCTCCATCTGTTATCATTTCACACCAAATCCATCAAACCAAACAGGATTTTATTCTTGTTGTTTACAATGAATCTCGCCTATTTACAACGTAAAAGATGGCCATTGAGCTACTGCAACATTTACAAAACCAAGAGAATGAAAGGACCTTGAAAAGCAAATTTCAGCATGAAAATATGTGCAAAGAAATGGAAGTTCTTAGGATCTCTAGGAGCATCAAGGAATGTTATAGAATAGAAGTGGAAATAAAAGCAACTATACCTACCCGGTTGTATTGGATCTTGCTGATGTCTAACGCAGATTGCGGAATTCCAGGAAATCGTTGTTTAATAATTAGCAAAATGGTCTCTGCTCTATCTTCAAACATTTCTCTATTGTCCATTCTCACAGCTGAACCCCAAGCCGACTTTCCATCTTTGGCATTCATCTTCCTCTTCCAAATTACAACGGATGCATCAAATCCTTTTCTTAAGGTCAAGGATCTTATGCTTTGATGACGAATACATCGTTGAAAGAAAATGATCAGGATCAAAGTAGTCCCAAGACGTTATGCTTTCGTAGATAGAGTCTCCAAGGCTAGCCCAACCATTCTGTCATAGTGACAACAAAACAAAAACAGTCAATGTAACAAAAAACTAACAAATGTACTAAACTTTGCAGAGGGGCGAAGGGGCAAAGAGGGTCCAAGTAGCTACACCTAAGGTCAAAATTTAAAAATATTAACGTGCTGGCTCTGTCAAAGGGACAAAGAAGATTCAAGTACCTGAAGGGTTGGTAAGGTCATTGGACAATGCCAAGGGAAATAACACCCTTTCCTCCACTTCACATATCCTCACACATAAGCAACTTTGAAAATCTTTCCATTCATCAGTTCCACATCTACACGTAAAACCCACCTAAAATTAAGAACCCAATGGAGAAAAACCTTAAAAAAGGTATGTTCAACAAAATCCTATGGTCACTACAAGACAAATGGTTTTTTTGTGACGAAACGATTTCTTCGCTAAATTATCCAATTTGGTGGCCAAAAGTATTAGTGATGAAATTTTTCGTCACCTAAAGTTCGTTCCGGGAAATAATTTCGTTGCCAAATTAGCATTTTGGCCATGACAATTTCTCACAAAAAGTACGTTGTTGCAACAAAAATTTTACTCGCTAAATGTAACCTTTTGGCGATGAAATTTTTTTCGTTGCTAAAAAGTGGCGAAAAATCTAGAAAAATAGATTCAACTTTTTGGTTGCTCCTATTCAAATTGAGGACCTCCGATTCCTAAACTTATGACCACCCCTATTAAGCCAACTAACAATTCGTTAATAATTTTGTAAAATTTAAAAGATGTTACCTTTTATTCAATAGTTTTCAAATTAATCTATATAGAAATATGTATACATAAATGTCTTTACTTGAAATAATATATGAATTTTTTGAAAGCACAAAATTAATTAGTCTTAGATTTGGGGACGAAAAAGGAATTTCTTCGGCAATGGGTACTTTTTGGCGATGAAATCAAAGTTTTGTCACAAAAAACTATCTTTCAGCGACGAAATTAGAATTTATTCGCCAAATGGTCATTTTTTGTAAGGAAAAATGATTCCATCGCGAAATGACAACAAAAAGATACCTTTTGGCAAGAAAACTCAAATTTCATTGCCAAAAGTACCCCTTTGTAGACAAAAACTTATTTCGTCACCATAAAAGTTCCATTTGATGACAAAATCCGATTTCCTCACCAAAAGATACCATTTGGCAAGGGAATCCAGCTTCGTCACTAGTTTTTCGTCACTAAAATTCATTTTTCTTGTAGTGCCCAATGGTTAATTTGTTTAACCATGTTATTACGAATCTTAGCAATTTCAATCAATTTTGTTGGTTGGTTAAGAGGCTATCATAAGAACAATTCTGAGTTAACAACTCTTCAAGCCCATATTTGCAAGAAATAGAAAGCAAAAAATCTCACCCACACTTTTGGATAGAGGGATTCAGACCTGTAACTGATTGCATTCTGAAATGGTTAATTTCTTCCTTTCCGCTGGCCTATATTTGGGAAGAAAAAAAAACATGAGAAATTTCCAACCAAACCCATGGTCTCATTTTCTGTGCGAAAACAAATCTTAAAAACTCAGAACAACTTTTAGAGTGTTTCCTAAAACCAGATTTTCCTAGACAAAACAGAGATCGACAAACAAAATATCAGACTTGTGGGTACCCAAATTGCACCATAGACGCAATAAGCAAAATAAATATGGGAGTTGGATAAATCCAGTTAATGAAAGAGTAAACTCATAGCCTCAAGATGGAGCCTCACCGTACATGTCCTTAACACTACCCCAGCCACCAAATTTTGGGTCCACGTCCACTGCCGAGCCACTGACCCTCGTGTCCTTCAATGTTGACACAAGAGCTTAGCCTTGATGATGTGGCAACTATGTGGCAATCGTGCGGATGATGTGTCCTTAGTTTATGGGTCTTTTTAGTTTCCAGTCAATGTCTTTTTATTTCTAGTCAAAGTACTTTAGAGTCAGTCATTAACGTGGCACACATATGCATGTAGTTAGTTACATTAAACAAATTGTTTCTAGTTTCATATAAATTATTGTTCATGCATGTAGTCCAAGGGTTGTCTAGTTATTTGAAGAGTCGTGTTGGAAATTGTCTAGCATTTGATATTAGTTTTGAAGAGTCATTTTGTAATGCCTATTTATAGGTGATCAAGTGAAATGGAAAAGAGAGTTTGAGATTATTGAAATATTTGCAAGTGCTTCTTGCTTGGAGTTGAGTAATTCCTCCTACAATCAAGCGTGTGCCTTGGTCGCGTCGAGTGGCATCCACGATTAATAGAGTCGAGTGCCATCCCGGGACTATCCTACCCTCGCACGTCTCGACCTGCATTTAATGTACTCTTAAAGTAACCCCAGAATTTCTCTTTCCTCCACCACCATCGCTTCTATAACCGCTCGAGCTCAGAGGACACTCTCTGTTTCCTCTTGTCCTGCGCATGAATATATAACCTATATCATAAAACTGAAAATGCAAATCACAAAAAACGCATGTGTCCTCCTTTTGTGTACCGGCTTTTGCGACGACGATCATCTAGTCGTCCACAAGACGGCGAAGTGAGCCAGGCCAAGGCCGATCTCTGTATGAAGCTGCTTTAGAAACAAGAAACCCTCGAATCCGACATTTCTCATGGAGTAGTGAAGAAGAATAGCAGGTGAGATAGAGGGGGGTATTACGTGTGGGGTGAACCAGTGACCTAGAACCCAGAACTTGCCCCAATACATAATGTGAAAAGACCTAAATGCCTAGTTACCCTATACTGCATCTCCTCCAACTGAGGGGCAAAATCGAACAAAAATGGCAAGCCATTGAATTGAGCCTACTCTCTGTTTTATATACGCGGTATAGATATGTGGTCAGTAGTTTGTATACCTACTAGGAACCAAAGTTCTTATTGTTTTATGGTCTTTACTTTACGCTCATGCGGCCAAGGATCTTTCACCCGCTAAGAGCCACTTCTATTTTCTCTATGTGGCCAGTAGCCAATATGTCTGCTACTAACCACACTTCTCTGTCAAGTTAGGGTCTTTACCTATTATTATTGTTTGGCAATGGATGAGGGTGCTCTAGTGGAGCATATTGCTTGCCTGCTTGTGCTAAAAAGGGAGGTATGGCGTGGGACTCTACCTATGCGAGGAGGTCCAAGACTAGGAGCTGAGAGACCTAATGGACCTCTTGTAGAGCCTTCATGGCTAGCCAATCTTCGACAAATCTGAAGCTAGAAATGGGGCTTGATGAAAGGGATTATCACAAGTGACGTCATTCTGCACAGCTCTTTGCGCAAACATATATCATTATTAGATTAGAAAGCTATTTCAATGTGTCACCCCAAATCTTGTTTATGTTGCACACTATCCGAAGACACATTCTTACAGTGGAGAATCTAATAGGGCGAAGAAACATCATTGTTGCTTGGTCCATAGTTGTCAAAGGCGAAAGGCGCACCGAGGCCCAAAGTCCTGTAGGGCCTTAGGTGAGAGGCGCAAGGCGAAGCGCGCGCCTTTTTGAACCGAGGCGCACCTATGCGGAAAAATTGGAAAAATAGCATACACCAATACTTTAAATAATAACACTAAGCCGATGAGTTTAAGACAACATACCATCATTTGCAATTGCTTTTTCAATGATTTCTTATTTCCCATAAACTCTTGAATCTCTTGTTTTACGTTGGGTGGGACTCTTTTACAACCTATCACATCTCTATAACCTCCTACAAGGTATTTCTTAGCCCGATTAACCCCTCCATTGGTTATTTTGCCACAAAAAAATACATTTAAATTGGTTAGTGTTCGCGGGATCCGGCAAATGATGATACTTCCGTGCAGGATCCGTTCTATTAGGTCCGCTTGACATCTAAAAACAAACAAGCAAGTATAATTTACTTTAGCTAATAGCCTAATATACTCTTTGAAAACCCCAACATGTATGAAGGAAAAAAAAAGAACCTTAATTTCATTAAAAAAATAAGAGTGGTCGATTTGAAAGAGGCACGCCTTTTTGCGCCTCGTCGCCTCTCGCCTAGGCGCGCCTAGGCTGCGCCTTTTTCAAGTCACCTCACCTGGGATCACCCCAGGCGCAATAGGTGCGCTTTGCTGCGCCTCTCGCCTAGGCGCACCTTTGACAACTATGGCTTGGTCTTTCATAGTTGCATGTTAAACAGGCATGGAGAGCATGTTTCACATCTATTTGTTCACTGCTCACAGGCTTGGGATATTTGGACTTCAGTGTTTCTTCACTTGGAATGTGCTTCGGTTTCTTTTGGAAGGAGTGACAAATCTCCTTCATACTGGAAAGGGCTGAGATTTCGTCGAAGGAGGAGGAAGATTTGGGAGATGGTTTCATTATGCTTGACTTGGCTGATTTACAAAGGGGAATTGGCAGCATTAAAGTTCTAAATTGTTACTTGCATAAGATAAACAAAGCTTTGTTAGTATTTTGTACCGCTGGGAGACTAGATCTTCAACGATGTTGTTTGGTTTTTGTCTGGCTTCTTCTCATACACGATAGTGTGTATTTGGGGTTGTAACACTTTCTTGTACACTATGGGTTGCATCCCCCCAGATCCGACATTTCACCATACATTCTAGCCTTTTAGCAACCACAAAAAAAAAGAACTCTTAGAGCAACTCCAACCTTGGCTTCAAATTTGCAGATGTCAAATTTATTCATGCGAATGTTGCAATTGGATATCTCCAATTTGGCATCCATAAAACCCTCTGCAACCATACCATCAAATTGTATTACTAATATTATTCTTAACCTCCAACAGTACTCGTGCTATTTGTGGCTTTATCACTTGGATCATGTGATACATCACTATAAACTTGAGACTGTCGTGCAGGAAAAAAGAAAATTGGGAGTATTGAGAGTCTATACTGTGAATGAGAAAAACAAATTTCTCAATTTTAATTTCTGAGCCAAAAAAAACTTCCAAATGACTTAATTTTTAACTGAAAACGGCTACTTTTGTATTTCACAGTTGCATTAGAAGGCTAAATTGGAGGGACTGAAGAAGCCAATTCAGATTGTTGAAGCCTCCAACGAGGGATTTGACTCCCCCGCACCATTGGAGATGTTGTTAGGCATATGCTTTAGGGGGCTAGGTTACACCCTGGAGCCCAAATAGTACATGTGTGCCTCCATGAATGAGGCACACAACCAATCGGAGTGTGGAATTGGCCTCTATTACTAAATAATCGTTTACCATTGTTTGGTAGTCACCATCAGAGTGAAATTGGCCTCTATTACCAAGTAAGCATTGACTAGTGTTGGGTAATTACCATCAGAGATCTCTGAACATTGGTTTTGAATGTTCTTCTTTTCTGCCCTTTTGATGAGGAACCAAAAAAAATATAATAATAATAATAATAATAATAATAATAATAATATTAACAGCATAAAGAAAGTATAAGAGAGTAGCTTTGAGTGTCCTTTTACTACCCAATCCAATTTTGTGGTTCTAGTTGGCATAAAGAAATCCTGAAACGTTTTTCCTTTAAAGTGCAAGATAAGAAACCTTCCCAACCCTACAATCCCGCATGGATTGGTTTCATAAGGAAGATAAAAGAGATTAAAACGGAAAACCACAACATTATCTAAGACCAAATATTTGGTACAAACACACATGTGAATTATTGAAGTATAATTGCCAAGTCCACATGATTATGTTTACAAATTCCAGTGACGGAGAATCTGGTTACTACAGTGCTCCTGTAACACACTCTTTATTGGCAAGTGTTATTCCTCATTAAAGATAGCAAACCAGACCAGGATGAAAAGGAGTGTTGGTAGTGCAAAAAACTAGGCGCAAGATATTCTAACATATTTAGCTAATGAAAGTTTGAGTAGGTGTTGATGGACTAACACATATTCACATTAGGCAAACAAGCTCTAGTTAGAGAACCAGAACATGTCAATTGCAAACTCCAATGTGGCAGTGACAAGATCTTTGAAACACATTCATAGATAAAACCTTCATAAAGGAAATTGTGGAAATAGATAACGTTAAGCTACAGGAAAACAGTATATCAATTTTCTCTGTCCGCTTATATGTACAGTTAACTGAGAAACAACTTACAAATCTGGATTGCTCGCAGTTTTTCAGAGAAGCTTCCTCTGAATGGAATAAGCGAATCCTTAGTCCTCTCCATAACATCTGGTGTGTCAACATCAAATTAAGGCTTGTAATAAGCAAGTGAGAATACTTGAAACCAACCACCTGACTGCAGCTCATCAGAACCCAATATGGGGTTTGAGGATGTATCTGCACCAATTTATACACCAATGGGTAACATTTTGCTCTTCTTATAAGAAAAGACAGTTAAATTGAAAAGGGACGAATTTGTGCATGAACAAGATGAGATTTGACAAAAAAAAAAATAAGGGGTGGCAACAAAAGACTCAAAACCCTTTCTATAAACTACAAACGAAATAACCTACAGCAGGCGCATTATAATTCCACTTATATTCTCCAAGGTTCTCTCCAATTTCAACTAAACCAATTACCTCAGAGATCGAAAGGCATAATTAGTATTGGAGTGGTATTCAACTTCCAAGATGAACCAACTTATTTCAACAAACAAGAAATTCATCAAGATCCCCTATATGTAGGGGAGTTTGGGGGTATGTTAGACCGAAATCGATCGGTTCGCGATGGAAATTTTGTCTACCGACCTGACCAGACTCATCAAGGAACCGATACCAGTTTGGAGGAGATTGGGTTGGTCGGGTTTTCGGGTGAACCGGAAATATGAGCCTAAACGAACATTAAAAAAAAATCCCCAAATTAGCACCGCAGCAACAACAAACAAGAAGAAAAAGAGCAGTGAAAATAAAAATCACAACCTATTCAGATTTATTATGCAAATACTCTCAAGATTACATAAAAATTGCCACAAAACCCTTATATTTATGTCTGCGTTCGGATTTTATGTTGACCTAACCTCAACAGCAGTATCAATCACTCGAATCGCAATGAACTGCAGCAATGGCCACCAACAATAGAACTCTTTCTTCCCAACATCTTTATACACCGGAATCATCGGCGGCGGCGACGTTGCTTCTGCAGCTTCTTCCTTTCGAAGAAGAAAGTTCGGGGTTCGAGGAGGAAGCGTAGGGTTGCGAACGAGAAGGTAGTGGGGATCCAATGAACTCGGCGGCGGCGGCGATGGTAGGAGGGAAGCCAACGAAGTCGGCGAGTGGGGAAGGGCAGCGCCGCAGGAGACAACTATTTTCTCCTTGGGTTTTGTTTTGAATATTTCGATTATGTTTTGGGTAAGCGGGAGTATTCCGGGCTGTATATTTGAATAACTATCAGCCTATGGGTCTGGTGCAAAGGGTTTTTTTTTTTTTTTTTTTTTTCTTGTTTAGCTGGGCTCTTATTTGTAATAGAGAAAAAGGGTTAATAATCCACTTGCCTCTTAAACTATTCAATTTTTAGTTAAATGCCTCTCCAACTACCAATTGAACTTACTTGCCCCTTTAACTATGTAAACGTTAGTCACTTGGTCGAATCCATCCAAATTAACGGAAAAAGTAGGAAAAAACCCTAGCCATCTTAATTTGCTACCAACTGAAGGGTAAAATAGACTTTTCCACCCATACCCACTCAATCCTGTATTTGGGGGTAAATCGGCAGCCGTAATTTCTAACCCCTCAACCTACTCAATCAAAGAGAGAGAGAGACCAAAGGAATGGATCAAAGAGAGAAATCAGTATGAAACGATCAGAATCAAAATGTAAGAAACCAAAAAGCGACTGGATTGGCGACTTTGGATTGTAGGGAGATGGCATGGATTTTGAGAGCTCCAAAGGAATCCAAACCGAAATGTAAGTTTTTTGTATTGAGTTTGACACTACCGAAATGGTAGAAAATCAAGATTATCCACTTTGTATATAATAATAGTTCTCTTTACTGATTAAAAAATGATTGATGTGGGTTTGTTACTCTTTGTTTGTGAATCGGTGCTCCATGGACAAGGACGGAAAAAAAAAAAAAAAAAAAGAGAGAGAACGATTTTTTTTATTACAAATGTGCTTCAAGTCATATATTTTTTTGGTGCAACTGTTATGGCTACATTTTGTTTCCTACTGTTAATGTTTGCTTTTCATGCCTTGTTTGGAGGATCAATAAAAAAATAAGGAGGATAGAGAATGTTAAGAGTAAGTAGATCAGATAGAAGTAGTGTACTTTATTAGGATCAAGTTTGAATATTAGAAGAGGTCAAGTAATTTATCAGAGACAAGGACAGGAAATAGAACCCCCAACCGAATCAAATTAATGGAGAGAGAGAGAGAGAAAGAGAGAGTGGGGACTGATTTTTGGGGAAGAAGATGAGATTACAAACATAAAAAAACATATATTGTTAGGTGAGAGACGTAAATGCCCTTCAAAAGCACCAATTGGGGTTTTTGTTAAGTTTTCCATCCATGAATTGGATGGAAAGTGAGAGATTGGACCAAGTAACTAACGTTTATATAGTTGAAGGGGCAAGTACATTCAATTGGTAGTTGGAGGGGAATTTAACTAAAAATTAAATAGTTTAAGGGGCAAGTAGATTATTAACCCTAGAGAAAAAATACGGCCAATTTCTATCTACAACCCTTTTTTCACCAGCTTAAAACAAATGACTAAATACAACCCCAAAAAATAGTAAAGTTACCAATCAACACTACTCTAGTGCTCCTCCATTACCAATCACCACTACTCTGGTGTGTATTCAAATCGTCTCCGTTCCAACCGTAATTTGGAAAACCTTAAACATGGTAAAGTTTTATTTTGCAACCGAATGATGTCACCTAAGATATCTTGGATATCCAGTACTAAACAATAGATTAGAAAAAGTACATTGAACCAATTCAGATTCTAAAATACGATTGATATATTAGTTTTGAATCCTTTCCTTATTGGGAAAACCCCATGTAGATACGGAGAAGTCCTTTCCATTCTGGACAACCTCCGCGCTTTCCTATAAATAGGAGGGCCCTCTCACTCACTCAAGACAACGAATTCATCCTAAATTTCACCCACTTTGTCTCAAAACACCCTTAACCACAAATTTCATATCCAACCGTGTGTCCAAACTCAACGAGAGTCAAGCCAAGTACAAAAGACCTCAATCAAAACTGAAGGACAATGTGATAATGGCCTCGCAATCCCCAGGATCACATTTCTAAACTTTTTTTTTTTTCCAATACTGTCTTTTCTTCAATTGTTTCGGGAATTCTAATGTAACACATGAAAACCACGGCCATTTCTTCATAGGCTCGGCCGTGGTGTTGTTTTTGTTATAGATGCATGGCATACTCAATAATAGTACTGCAAAGGTATCTTAGTTAGCTTTTCTCTTTTCTCATATCTCTTATGTGTTTACTACTTTCGTCACTCATATTTTCTAAACAAGACCGAAAATAATTTGCTTATGGTGTTGTTGGTAGTCTTAGGACAATTGTTTTTGTTATTATTATCAATATTTTTGTTGGTCATATTTTCTAAATTTTTGCCGTTTCAAGCAAGGTTATTAATTCCGTTCCATACCGGCCGGTGCATACCGAATCTGACAAAAACCGATAACCTTGCCCCCAATACATACCAGTTAGGGAAATCCAAAACCTAAGAAATAAAATGGTAGCCGTAGATAACATATAGGGGTGGGAATCGGGTCTAACACTTTCTTGTGGCTTGATAATTGGCATTCATCAGGCCCTTTATACTAGAAATTTGGGGAGCACATGGTGCATCGCTTGCGAAAATCTTTGATTGCCAGCTAACAAGGTCAATTTCATTATCCACTTGGGAAGACGGTGTTGGCCAAGGCAGAGGAATCCTATTATTATGGAGATATGAATGAGACCCCAAAGAATTTTACTCCCTATTCCCAATTCTTCTGATTATATTATATTGAGCTTAACAGCTGGAAGGGAGTATACAGCAAGATCTGCTTGGCAGGCCTTTAGGGTTCCTAATCCTCCTTTTCCTTGAAACAAGGTTATACGGTTTAAGCATCATACTACAAAGGAGGGCTTTCATTCAGTGGTTCTTCTTGGAGTATATCCTCAATGTAATCTCGGCATTAGGGAAAATGAATCCCACTCCCATCTTATCTTTCATGTAGCTATCCTCAACAAGTTTTGACCTCTCTATCCTAGAGCATAATGAGATTACCAGTGGTCCTGTGGGTTTGTCTAGGGCTTTGAGTTGAGCAAGACAAAGTACAGAGGTGGTTATTTGATGGCTCAAAATTTTTTCAAATTGTCCTTGGCAGCAACAATTTACTGGTCGTGGAAGGAAAGAAATGGGAGTGTTTTTTCAGCACCAAAGTATAGACTGTTCTTCTTTGCATAGCCTTATCACTTTATACATTCGAGCATGCATTAGTTCTTGGAGAAGGATTAAACCCTCTTCCCTACTATCCATTAGTGCAGTTTTCGAGAATTCAGAATTCATACGAAGTTCTTTTTACCCTAATTGTTTTGGGGTTAGTAGATATTTTTGGTGGTGGTGTTTTCTCCTAGATGTGTTGTGCTTTGTGAGACTGTTCAAGGACTAGTTCCTTTTTGTTTGTGGATTGTTTGCTTTAACAAGATCACAATTTACCATTAAAAATAAAACTTAATTAAGAGCCATCATTTTTAACTTAACCAAGGCTCATTCATTTACAAAGATGTGTACTGGAAAATTATCATTTTATTGTTGTGTGGGTAAATATTGCCCCTCTCCCAAGAGCATTGTTATCCGCTTTTTCGATATGATTTTTTGAAACAATGAAAAGGTCTTGCATTGATACGCCATATAACGATGGTGGATATAAAATTCAGGCAATGGTACAAAGGATGAAACACGAAAATGCAAAAAAAAAAAAATGAAAAACTTATCGATATCTATCTACAGTATTTCAAGATAAGGCATAAGTGGTGAGGGATTTTTTTTTTTTTTTTTTTTTTGGGGGGGGGGGGGGGGGGGGGGGGGGGGATGCTCTCAATTGTGTTGTCATCGTCCCGACTCCCGCCTAAGAAGGTCCACTTGGTCGTAGAGGATGAAGACTAACATCCCTTTTGGATTGTGCGATTTCGAGAAACAATAAAGGAGATGGAGAGGAAACAAAATATGTGGCACGTTTGGATGGTCTAGGAGGCGAGAGAGCAGAACCCCTCCAACACCCCGTTTCCTATATCGACAAAAGTTGAGCGATTCTGTGAGAAACAGATCGTCGACTTCCAGCAACGTGCGGTCCAAGCACTCATTGGATCGTCGATGTACTTGGACAGTTGTTTCTGTCTCATCAAGGTAAAGTTAGATTTGTGATAAAAAAAACTGAGTTTGGAAGCTTTGATTTGGTCGCCGAAGGGTCGCCAAACGACAGTCCAAGCAAGGAGATCCCCCATGCAACAATTATTGACTCGATTAGTTGAGTTTAACTACATTGATTGCAATCGAACTAATGAGGCCAAAGTTGTGTCGCAGAATTATTTTGGTCTCATCCTTGCAGTAGTACTTGTTAGTACGTGTTTTCCCTCAGTGCCTTGATAATGGATTGCACACAAGACCAACAATGTGTAAGGGCATCCCAGCGGCGGTGGCGGTGGCATTCAACGATGGTAGCGGAGTTGTTGGTGGTGGTGTGCGCTCGTGGGGTAGATGTGGGAGAATAGAGAGTGAAGGAGAGGACAAGGGAAAAAGAGTGTTGGGGAATTAAAAAAATAAGAATTTCAAATGCCCTTTCTTTTTTAATTGCCGAGAGTATTTTGGGACATATAATTTTCGGTTTCAAGATGGGAATAGTATGTTGGGAAGTTTTTGGGTTGTTCTCCCTCCATCTCTACTTTTTGGTCTCAATAACCTTTTTTTGTCCCAACGAAAAGTAATAGGCAAAAAGTGATGAATTTACTCTTTTATCTTTACTTTTTGAAAGTAATTACATACAATGATGATGTTTTGAAGAGTAAAATAAATAACGAAAAAATATGACAATTATATTGATGATTGTCCATAACAAGTGAGAATCCCCAAAAGAGACCAATAATTTGGGATGGAGGGAATATTTACAAAATTAAGTGACGGTAAAAAAAGAAAAGAAATAAGATTGGGGTTGTATTTAGAGTTGTTTTGGCTTAATAATCTTGTCAAATTATTTTGTTTTATTCAAATAATTTTCGCTCTTGTTAGTTTTGTGTCAATTTTTTTTGAATTATTGATTCACCTCGACGATAGAAATAAAAAGAATAAAAAAATATGAACCAAATTAATGTTTTGAATAAGACAAAAATATTTTAAAATGTCTATTTTGAATTCTTTTTGTTTTAAGTGGAACTTTATTGATTCGAAGAGATGAACTATATAATAATAATAAGGCGAGGTTTCCCATAAGATGGAAATCCCATAAAATCAACTGAATAATTTTATGGGATTTCCCATTTTAACATGTTCATCTTATGACAAAACAGCCTAATAATAAAAAGATGTAATTAGATTAAAGACAAAAAAATAATCCAATAGCATTATTGGGCCAAAAAATGAAATACTAATGGGTTCTAACGTAGAATTTGCCAAATCCGTTTCCCTTAGCTGTCCGATTGGCTATCAATAATCAGGATCATTTTACATTTAAAAAGGGAAAATTAGGCATAACTACAATATATTTTTATCCTTTTGAAGAGGAGGACAAGAAACTTTGGAATGTACAATAAAGATATTGCTTTTAATATCAATTTAGCAAAAGGACAACACACACCCATTCTCTTTATTTTGGTCAGAAATACCGTCAAAAAAAAAAAAAGAAGAGTGATCCAGGGGGTCAGCATCTTCGTGATCCAATTTTGGAGTCAATTGAGAACGTCGTTGAACACTTCGAGCCTCTCTCTGTTGTGTTGATTTTTGCTTCGGCAACTACCCCGAATCTGCTGCTCTACTGCCGCAACTATCGTTGTCTTCTTCCATCGCCATTAATTAACCCATGGAAAAAGAAACCGAAATCGAACTGAATTCAAAATGAATTTAATTCCGAAGTCTTTCGAGATGGATTCCAGGGAGCAACTGCGAGAGAGAGGGAGAGAGAGAGAGATTGTTTGGTTCACTTTTTTGTAATTCTTTTTGGATATTGATTTTTGAATTTTTGTTAAATTCATATATCATTCTCTTTTTTCTAAGATTAGTGAGACTTCACTATTGATACTTATGTTTTTATACTTTTATGATGATTAGTGAGATTTCACTAACTATGAAATTTGATATATTATCATACATTTTAAGATGATTAATGAACTTTCACAAGTTCCAAAAGTTGGTAGTGGAGTTGGTCGATTTTTTTGAATTTTCCGTACGAAATTAGAACCATTAAAAATTACTGAATTGTGACTAATTTTTTGGGTCACCCTAAGAAGTCGGCCGGCTGTGGGGTGGTGGCTAGTCTGGAGGTACGAGTTGATAATTTTTTTTATGAAATTAGAACTTTTAAAAATTAGTGAAATATCACTAATTTTTTAGATCGCCGGAAGTAGTCGGCCAGAGATGGGATGGTAGTCAGCAGGCGGCATGAGTTGATTTTTTTGAATTTCTATACAAAATTAGAACTTTTAAAAATTAGTGACATTTCATTAATTTTTTTGTCTTTATGTTCGATTGCAAAAGTTCCTCATCATTCTTTTTAAAAATGTCAAATATTTTTTGCCTTTATGTTCCATTGCAACTCTTTAAAAATGTCAAATATTTTTTGTCTTTACATTCTATTGCAAATGTTCGTTAACATTCTCTTAAAAAATGTCGAATATTTTAGATTTTTAGCTAAGTAGCCCTTAAAAAAAACATTTTTATAATATTTAATTTAGGGTTAAATATCTACTTACCCCTTAAACTATCAATTTTTTTTTAATTCCCCCTTCAACTATCAATTTCATTTACTTGCCCCTTTAACTATATAAAAGTTGTTTACTTGGCCAATTACACACATTCCATCCAAGGTTTGGATGGAAAAGTTAGCAACGAGGGTAATAATGTCTTTCACCTACTAATATAGTACATATCTATATTTATATCCCTTCTTCCTACGACCTCTCTCTCTCTCTCTCTCTCTCGTTTGGAGTTTTTTCCTACAGTACTTCTCATGTACTGGGCAGCAATTGTTTTTTTTTTCCCTCACTAGGACTTCCTACAGGAGATCCACTAGGACTTCCTACCGGATTTCTTTTTGTTTTCTCAAGGGAGATCCAACAAGACTTCAAACAAGCAATCAGAAGGGGGAAGCAAAAAAAAACCTACCTTTGGTTTGATCGTAGGAATAAAAATTGATCAAGTTGGCTTCATTGTTGTAGCCTTGTAGGTGTACAAAATGTCTATATTACCCTCTATCTTTTTTTCATCGAGTCAAAAGAAAAAGAAAGTTAATGGTTTCCGTCACAAATTTTAGATGAAAAATGTGATTTATCCTTAGTAAAGAAGAAAATGATAGTTGAAGGGGGAAAAAAATTTAATTGATAGTTAAAGGGGGAGTAAAAAAATATTTGATAATTTAAAAGGTAAGTGGATATTTAACCCTTTAATTTAACCCGAATTTATTCGGGCATCTGTCATCATAGAACAGCTGATTGCTATACTCTCTTCCAACTTCAGCTGGCTTGGATAGACCCGTTGGATTTGAGGAACTTCACGTAGGATCGGGGTGGAGTGATGGTGGTGGTCAATCTTCTGAAAGGCGTCAGTGCTGTACTTCGAAACCACGGCGGTTGCCTGCACCTCCTTCCGCCGTTCTCCTCCCCATCTCCCACTTCCATTCGCTGCCAAATCAAACCGAATAAAAGTAGTAGGGTTTTGGGGAAGTGGGAAATTCAGCCCATTTCGCAATCCCCTCTTCGTATTTCCCTTCACAAATGCAAATGTACATCTGCATCTGTTGATTCTTCTTCCACTATTATCCAAGAAACACCATCTTCTCCCGCTGGTGCTGGTGATGTTGTTGATGATGGGGTGGTGTTAAAGGATTCAGCCAACAGCCTGGACATAAGGGTTGGGGTAATCTTAAAAGCGTGGAGACACGAGGAGGCCGATTCGCTTTATGTGGAAGAGGTGGATATTGGTGAGCCACAACCCAGAATCATCTGTAGCGGTCTTGTCAACTATGTTCCTCTTGACCATCTTCAGGTATAATTTTTACAATTACTTCTCCCACAAGCGAGCGCAAATAGTGGTGGACGCTGAATTTATGCTTAGCGGGGTCCCAAACTGCATGTATTTTTAGATTGATGACAAAAAGCATATTTCATAAGGATGTACTGCTACTTGCTAAGTCAGAAAGAGACGAGATTGGAAGAGATTGTGTGGTATATGTAGCTGCTAACTAATTTTATACACTAATGGTTAATAATTTGAAATTTTAGGGGTATTTTCTCACACATATATGGAAACTTTAAGAGTTTTATATTTTTTTTTAACCCAAGAAACTTTAAGAGTTTTACCACTCGAATGGCGGCCCCCTCGTACCTCCAAAAAGCAAAGAACTCAAGGGACATTATGCTGTGGAACCATTCTCCCAAAATCAAAGCTAGAGGGCATTTTCTTCTTGTATCTTCTATTTATTCTTTTGTCGTAGAAAAGTTCTTTTTTTTTTTTTTTAGAATTCAATAAACAGAGGGCAAGCCTAGAGACTCAATTCATGTGCTCATTCCATTGCTTCCATGATACAAAATCTGGAGCATCAGTAATTTACATGCATAAATGTGCAACTCTTGTCAATTTGTATCACTAAATGTTTGATGTACTTTGGATTTTTCTTGGCTTGATGTAAGCCTAAGCTAAACGACATCACAGCCTTTCAAATTTTTCATTTCAAAAGTGTTGATTTTCACGATTGTTTGATGCATATGTGATTAATTATGAAATGGCTTGTGGATGCAATGTAAAGAAGTTATGATTAGATTACAGACAAAATTTAAATTTGTTGTTTAGGATTCCATTTTAGAGTATTTGCCAATAAGACTAGTACATGTAAAATAGATTTTTGGAGATTATATTTTAAACCCCAGAATTTATTACCATCTCCAAATTAACTCTGAAGTTCAAAACTTTGGGTAAATTTTATGGTCCTCCCTTCTTTTTTCCTTTCTTTTTTTGTTGATCTGACTGTCCTCCCTTGAGGTTTCTGACAAAATCAGCTGACTCACTTGACGTTTTCTGAAATGTCACTGACTCACTGCCCTCCCTTGGTTAACCTGACAATATAAAAATTCCCCCATTCCATTATCTGGCCTCAAACAGCTGTAATGTGGTTGATCTAATGGCCAAATGCCCCTTCTGCCTCTTTTCATCTTTCTGTACATGACTCTCTGTATCTGTCTCTGTGTGTGTGTGTGTGCGTCTCCCTCTCTCCCCACCACTTCCCCATTGCTACCCCTCTTCTCCGCGATTCCTGCAACCACAACTAGCAGCAAGTCAAATTCCTAAGCCCTCCTATGAGTCCCAAGAACCAGCATCAACAATGACTTTTGCGGTTGCATGAAGCAGGAGCGGGGGAGCGGGGCTATGTAGAAGCTCCCTAGGTTGGGAGCGGTGAGGGAATATTTAATACTAAATAAATATGTATATGACTAAACTTATATATATTTATATGTATTGTACATATGTTTTATAGTTGCAAAGGGAGCGCGTACATAAGCATTTTATATATGTATAAACATGAGTGAGAAATGACATCCCAATATATTCTTTTGTGACAAATATATGGATTAAACACGTAGATAAGTAATAGAATATGAGACGAGAAAGAGAGTCCTAGATCTTTCTTACTTTTTTTCTTTTCCTTCTTCCTTGCATATATTTGGAAAGAGCAGTGAGAATTTCGTCCTTAAGATTAGTGTGGAAGCTCCCATCCTATTTAGGAGCGGGTTCCCGTCTAGATGGGAGCGAGCTCTCGTCAAGCTCCTGTCTAGGGAGCACACCCATTTTAGAAGGATCCTGCTACTAAGCTTTTGCCGCCATTCATAAACCCACTTTTGGCAATCACCCCACCCACTTTAGTAACAAAAAATTCCTTCGCAAATTATGGTACTACTCCTCTGTCCCAGTGTTGCTCCATAAATTGATGCTCCATCTTCACTACTCTCAGTTGATATTTGAAGCCCCCATCCGTTCCCGTTGATTTCAGCACGAGTTTTGGATTGTCCAAAAAATGGTGGTTTGTGAAGGTGTAATTCAGAGTGATTTAAGAGAAGGGTCTGTGGATGTTGGTTAATTTGGAGAGAAAGGTGGAGATCTTGCTTCAATTGTTCATTTGGTCCCTTGTAACTTTAATCCAATTTCGTCACTTAACCATCTGGAATTTGTTTTGTTTATATAATTTGGCGAAGAATTTTGAATTTTGAATTTTGTTAGATCTTGTTTGAATAAGAAGTAAACCAGGTTATAAATTTGTGATTCAATTGGTTGACGTACAATGTAGCTTATCTGATTTGATCTTGATCATGCATTTTGCATTTACATTGTTTTGTAATTCTGATTAGCAATCGAGACAGTGGGATTGATGATAGATAGGAGCTTTGAAACGGTATCTATTAAATGGGAGCACATTCGTGGGAACAAATTTAGGTAGGAATGATTTTTAGTATTTGGTATTACATGACTATTTTTTACTTTATGGTAAGTGGGTTTTTAAATTTTTGGTAGTTTGCTTGGAACGAGTGATGGAACTTGATGTATCTATACAATATAAATGTACAAAAAGTTATAGTCATTAAGTGTAGGGATGGCAAAAAGAAAGCAATAAAGGAGGGAGGGAGGGAGATTTGTAATTTTGGCAATCAATCTCTTTAAACTCGGCGTAGTCTGTTACGATTTTAATGGAAAGAAGGTGGAAGTATTTTATATTTTCACGTAAAGTTAGGGAGGGTCGGTGACATTTCAGAAACTGTAAGGGAGGTTCTTGCTTTTGTCAGAAACCTTAGTGGAGGTCAATGAAATTTACTCTTAAATTTTGAAGGAAACTAAACATGAAGAACGGAAAATATGCACAGATGTTGAGCACATATATTACCAGAAAAAATTGGTGATAAGAAAGAGGAGTCATTCAACACCTTAAACCAATATACCCCATATAAGCTGTAAGTAAACTGAGATGTGGTTATCAATGGGAAAAGTGATGTGGTTCTAGCAGAGAGCTTCGCCATTGATGCATTCTTACAGGCGTTGTCTGCTTTCCCACAGCCCTAACTTCGCCTATTTTTTTCATTTAAACCTTGTAGTTCTTTGCGGATAGCAATGTTCGCCACCTGCCATCCTCTGTTTGGCGGCTGAACATATAACTGTTACGCTGACAGATGGCACACTGTTAACAGTCTGAAGCTGTTTGTCAAGAACAAACTAAGTAAACACCTACCGTTTACTATCAAGCAATGTCAATGGAGGACAACACTGTCATTGACATTCCTCTCATCCTCCGTTGGACTAGTAAACACCTACCTTTCTATTCCTCCGCTGTTGTCCTCCCATTTCCCTCATCCTCCTGCCGCCCCCTTGGCCCTTCCCCTTGCAAAATTTCTTTGATTAAAGATAGAAGAAAATAGAGTGCGCGATTAAAGGAACATAACTACCCTAATGATCCAGATCGATTTATTGAAATAACCACTCTACCGTTAGTATACTAATGGAGGTGAAGGGTGGTGTACATTGCCATGCTCTAACAAATACAGGGTTTAAGTTGATAAAATTAAACATTTAATGTTACATTAACAGTTAACATTAAATTTAAAAAATGGGACTAAACTATGGCATTTAAAATGTATATTTCCCTGTATCCATGAATAGAAGTGGATCGTTGTTGGCTTGCTACCCACAGCCGCAAGGCAGCCTCTTTCGTATGCCCAAACCTAAAATAACTAGGGTTTAATGAAGTCCAACACTTTCCCTCCCTTGGCCCTTAGATCTACCCCAGAATTTCAGAATGACTTGTCTGGGATTTACAGTTTACTTCTTTTTCTAATCCTGCACTCCATCACTTTAGAACCAAGTGGCACCCTTTATATCTCCAACTCCAACTCTTATACAGTTATATGTCCCTACACGTCTGCTATATGTCATGATTTATAGCACTAACTTTTTTATTAGAGTTGCAGGGAGGTGTGTACTTGAAATTGATTTGCATCAATCTTGTTGTAGATTGAAGGATCTTTTAGACCCTACTGTTGGTATTTCTTCACTCTCATGGCTCACCCCGGAATTCATCTTCAAATCTCAAAGCAGGTCAACTAAGCAATAAGCAAACTACTTTAGTAACGCCATTGGTTGCTCCACAAATATGCACAAGGAAAGTGTGGAATTGGTGTCTATATGTTTTCCTTTTACATATCATTCTAGAGACTACTCTTGCTGTGTCAAGTTTGACAATTCAAAAGAGTCAAAAGAGAGAGAGAGAGAAGTAATACGCCGATAAATATATTCATTGACACCCTATTTTAACGATGACGGTATAGCACTTAATTATTTTGAGTAAGAACATTTTATCTGGCAGCTCAAGAATGTAATGCTACAAAATATTAGACAGGTTCTCGCTAGTATGGCGGCCCCACCCAATGGCAAATTTGTAGTATAATGGTCAGATAACCGTGCTTCTTTTCGTATGGATTTCAGTTTAACTATCCAGAGGAAAATAGAGTCTTCTAACACTGGATTCACATGTGTTATTTGCAGAAACATGCTTGTTAATAGTAAACTCTTTTTTGTTGTACATTTACATGTGAAAGCCTTTGAGTTGGAAATTTCTACCATTATATGCAGTTATGTAAGCACTACCTATCTATGTTAACATGCAGGACCGGAAGGTAGTTGTCCTTGCTAATCTGAAGCCAAGGAACATGCGTGGTGTCAAGTCATCCGGAATGCTTATGGCTGCTTCTGATGCATCACACGAGAATGTGGAGCTTCTTGTGCCTCCTGACGGTTCCACCCCAGGTGAAAGGATATGGTTTGGCTCTGCAGAAGAAAAAGAGAACCTGCCTGATGCTGCCACCCCGAACCAGGTAGTAATATGTCGAAGAATTCAACATTGACTGCACCAAAACTTGAGAAAATATGAAGCTGTTAGGAAAGTGAATTGCCAAGAACCTTGTTTTAATTGATTTGTATAAAACATAGCCATAGCATGCCTTTGTACAGGCTACAAGACTTGGTGACTAAGAAACCTAAACAAATTAGGAGAACATGGGTAACAAGGAAACCTAGACTAATAAGGAAACATGAATAATAACCTAGACTAAACAAGAAACATAATAATAAAACCTAGAAAACATGGTGACATAATATTTTCTAATGGTATTCTAACATCCCCCTCAAACTCAAGTAGGTCTATGCTGTTGAGTTTTGGGGGAAAATCTGGATGAGTGAGCCAGGAAATTTTAGAGATCTCGATCGATGTGGAAGAAGTCGTGATGGAAGAGGCATGGTCGGAGACGAAATAAAGAATGTTATGATAGAAAGTGTTGGTTGTGAGGAGAACTAGGCAAGTGAAAGCAAGAAGCAGCTTAATAGAGTGTACTATGAGTGCCCAGCACACGGCTTTGAGGCTTAGGCCGCCAGCCGGAAAGTGAGTGTCCCACAGGGCCTAGATCGTATGGCTGATACCATGTTAAGAATTTTCATTGATGTGTATAAAAAATAGCCATACCATGCCTTTATATAGGGTACAAGACTTGGCGACTAAGAAACCTAAACAAATTAGGAAAACATGCATAACAAGGTAACCTAAACTAATAAGGAAACATGAATAATAACCTAGACTAAACAAGAAACATAAGAAATCCTAAAACATGGTAACACATTACTTTCTAATGCTATTCTAACAAACCAAAAATGATGAATGGAAAAAGAAGTGAGGAAAGTAGTGTCATGCATGTGCTAATGAAATAGAAGCTACTTCTGCAACGAAAAGTGCGTTGAACTAATTTGTTCTTACGGTTTACCAGCTAAGTGTAAGGATACTTTTGCAGAAGGTAGTAATGATCTTCAATTTAACTATCAAGCCCGTAATTTAGATTTTGTTTGTTGCATTCAACGTGGTACTGCTATGTTATATATTACTGGCTTTCTTGAGGTTATCATATCCTGTACGCCTCTTTACTCTTTGGCCCCTAAATTCATGGTCATCCTCTGGCTTATAAGAGAAGTCTGAGTCCGCGATTGGGTGTATTTGGATTTCTTTGTCATGTGGCTTTGTTCCACTAGATGCTCAAGTTTAGGTTCCTGCATGTTTAGATGTCTCTCCTATGTTGAATCTAAGCGAAGTCACGAAGCTGGCTGAATTCGAGGAGCTGACTTCCATTAGCAAGTGTGGCCTGAAAAGATATGTGGAAATCACAATGCATTTTTATCTTCCCATAGATTTTTATTTCATTGTCATGATTTCTTGAACAATCAACATGTGGCATGATTGGTGCTGCAATTGAAGAGATCAGAGTTCAGTGAGTAACTCGTAAAGAATTTGCATGGAAAACTTATATGGAGATGGCAGCAATTTATTCTTTTCATGTCCCAACCCCACCCTTGAGCATGAGGTGTCACCAGTGTAGATACCACTTATAAGCCTTCATGTATTATGGAGAACATGTGAGATAAATACTTACACGTATGAGCTTTCAAGAAATGTGTACTTTCCATGAGTTTGGCTCCCAATGAAACCAAGTAGAGGGCTTAAGGTCACATTAAAGACACAATTTGCAAGCTTCGACTATGAAAGTAACAACCAACCTAGGTATCTGCATAGGACAAGGGCGTTGGCCAGCTCTTTGCCATATTGGTCTTGCTGTGCATGCTTCATCATCATGTGAGTCATGGTGTGAATCCAAGTGGTTGCCTGTAATAGGATGTTAAGCCAAGTTATTCAATTTGTAAGCTTAGAAGCAGGGGCTATGTTAATGTACTTGAGTCAACTTGAACCACACCGAAGGACTCTGGAAATCATATAGCTTCGAGGATAGAGAGTGTTTTCAGCTTGTCGCTGTGCGTCGCCGTACAGATGTATTATTAGGCCTGTCTATATGTGCTGGAACGCTTTTTTGTTTGCATACGATGAACGGCAATCTTGTATGGCATATATCCTAAATGGCAGCATGTTGTAAATTATCCCTGTAAAACCCATTTCCAGGCACTGTATTACAAATTTCTCACATTTTGTCTTGTAAAAGCTCCACTCTCTGTAGATATTTAATACTCCCTCCGTTCCTAAATAATGTCCCTACTTTCTCTCTCTTACCTTTTTTCAAATCAAAAAATGAAGTACTTTCGTGTATCATTTTCCGAATTTTTTCGCACCGAATTAAAGTACTTGTGAAGTACTTTAATTCGGTGCGAAAAAATTCAAAAAATGATTTACGGAAGTAGTTCATTTTTTTATTTGAAAAATGGTACGACTTTTCGTAGTGGAACATTAATATGGAACGGAGGGAGTAGTTTAGTTTTGGGAATTGGATTTTTTTTCTCCTAACGAACATGGTAAGGAAATAAATTGGAAAAACTTTATACAGCGCCAGTCTAACTGAGAGAGGACCGTGCCACTGAACTCATTTGCCAATCTTTGGTTTTCAATCTGCAAGCTCAGATCAGCCACCACCATTAATCAGCTGATTCTATTAATGTTTTACCGTTTGATGTGGAGATCAATCCCAGGTTTTCTGGCAATCAGCTTCGTTCCCTCCTTGATAGGCCCCTTCGTTTCGACCTTCACCGGTGTCTCTCAGCTATTTCGTCTTATTTGAAAGGTTCAACATGACCATCGAATACTTTTGTTACTGCCACGCTAACTGCTGCCATCACACTACCGAAGATTCATTCGACTGATCGCTGTTGCCAAAAAATCCTCTTCACCTACTTTGCTGAGGATTTTTTTATCCGTGATTTCATCATTGCAGAAACAAATTAAACAATCTGCGGAGACCTTGTTGCCGCGAACCTTCCTGATGTTGAATATCTATAGAACTCCAGGTCGAGTTTTATCCAACAAGGGGAGACTGACGCTGTCAATATGATGTGGGACCCTCAACGGGATGAAAAATAGGAATGATTTGTTTTTACTCTTTTTAGGACTTAGGGGTCCGGTTTCTGGATGTAATGTCGTGTTATTTGGACCTTTAGTGGTTTGAAATCTTGAATTCTATTGGTGTCAGATAAATATGTTAGGTAACTTAGTTTTGGAGGATACGTATATGTTTTGCAAGTCTTATGGAGCCTATAAATTAGCCTTATCGATGCAAGACGAAATTAGATTTGGATGTGAATAAGACTCGAATACTTGGAAGGGATTTTCCCTCTTTCTATATTCTTCATCTCGTCTGGTGCGTCTTTTCTATTACTTCCTCCTCCCTCTCCTCTCCGGTACTACACCAGCTGGACGGCTCTCTCTTTCTGGTCTTCTCCTTGATCTCCGGTTCCTATATATGAACTGTTGTCAGATTCATCCAGAATTGGTCATTATTTCAGTACCTTGTGCAAATTAGGGGGTTATGGGTGTAAATCTCTTATTTGGCTTTCTTTTGGGAGTTGGTATGGGCTTTTCAATTCCATTCTTCTGGATTTGATTTCTAGATGTAGGAGTTTGTGATATGTAGCTTTTGACTCTTTCCTACGTTGTGGGGCACTTCGAATCCTGTTTTGCTTTTGTATCTTATAACCCCCTTATAACCACTTATAACCAAACACCCCCCCCCCCCCCCCCCCCCCCCCCCCCCCCCCACCCCCCCCCCCGCGGCCGGCTCCTATGCCAAGCTTTTTGCGAGGTTAGAACAGAGGAGATTCCCGGGGAAGGGACTGCTTAGCTAATAATGTTTGAAAGTGAATGTACGGAAATTGTTTTGATTCACTAGTAGATTGGAATATGTTAGTATAAATATTGAATGTTTAGAAGATCTGAAGATGCTGTCAACACAAGCATTCAGTTTGAGCTTCTTTTGGGTAAAATTTGAGATATCTACACAAGCCTAAGGATGATTATCACTCTTTTTCTTTATTTTAGTCCATCATTACATTTTGGGGATGTCCCATTATGTCCACTTTGAAAATTCAAGAACAAAAGTTGGTACCATTCCTATTTGCCCTTGCTCTTTTGCATTGAGTAGATATCTCCAGAAATTAAGAAGAATGAAAACCATTTCAAACTCAAGGGCACTTTTCAAAAGTTAAAGCTTTATGAGTGCGATCATTGTGCCTCCTTAAAAAGTTGGAGTCTCCAAAAGGAACCAAAAAATGGGCCAGAGTTCTTATTCCTAATGCAGTGGATGATGAGCATAAATTTGTGGGATAAAAATTTGTTCTTACCGCCATCTCAAAATAGCTAGTGAGGTTCCATTTCGGTTTCATTTGTATGTGCATAATAGTTTATACATATCGGGTTTTGTTGGATTGTTTCCATTGGATCAAATAAGTTATACTTGATGTAATTTTTTTGGAAAAGGTTATCTCGGTACACTGATGATCTATTAGGCATTCATAGTTTGTTTTCTCCTTGTCTTTGGTTCATTGATTGGATTTTTGACGTTATTAGATAACATGCAGATCCAAAAGAAAAAAATATGGGAATTGGTGCAGCCACATCTTAAGACTGACACTTCTTGCGTTGCTGTGCTTGGGGGGCATGTCATGCGAACGTCAGCAGGTGTGGTTTCCTGCAGATCTCTGAGGAATGCAAACGTATCATGATCAAACTTAGAACTTCATCCAATTTTTGACTTGTGAACATAGTCATCTAACCTTGCTTAGTGTGATTTTTTACTGATCTGTGGAAGAGCGTGTTTGTTTAGCATTTTCTTATGTTCGAATGGTCAAAATTTGTTGCCTTCCTTTTCAGTGTCGTCGTAAAAAACACGGGATGAAGTTGTACTGTGTTTCCTTGGTTGTTTTTCCTTTTCACTATATCTATATGTATTTCTAGCGCTACCAGATTATCTATTCCCAGAAAACAAACTAGCATTTCTCTCTCTCTCTCTCTCTTTCTCTCTCTCTCTCTTCGATTAGCAAATTAATTATTATTTTTTTTGGGGTTAAAAGAAACAGTAAAATAATTTTATAAACAAAACACAACCAAATCAATTCTCAAAAGTTGTGGTTCACTGGTTCTGATTAAATAGCATGCTAAGCAACTCAGTGGTAGTGATAATATGGTGGGGATATAACAAGAGAGGATAAGAGAAGGATTATTTAGAAGGGGGACTAAAACGCCTAGGTTTGTTTCGTAGTATTTATAGAAGGTGAGATATGTATTTACTTGATTCATTTATAGAAGGTGAGATATGTATTTACAATGCTGTCACATTTCTATTTTGCCCTTATTCCATTGTGGTTTAAAGCCCATGATGTCTCTATTTTAATTTTAATTTTATTTTTTTAAGTTTTTAATCGATTATTATTTTCATTAATACAGTGTATATTGTTTATATAAATATGACATATGCAGACGCTTTTTTATCCATGGGTAGTGAAAAGAATAAAATATGGCAATTCGACCATAATATTGGCAAAATGCCCCACAACATACGGTGTATCGGCGATTCGACCATATTTATATTTATATTACAAAAAGCCCAATGTTGGGGGATCAAAATTTCCAAACCCCACTCCACACTTATCTTCTTTAAATTTACATTGTTTTCTATTCATCCATAACACACGAGCGCCTAATCAAATTGGATAGGATATGAGAAATGAACTCTTAACTGAATTACATGCTTGAGAAGCCTTTAATTTACCTCCTATTTGGTGAGAAAAGGAAGAAACAGAGAACTGATTTTACTGAGATCTTCCACTTGGTGCACTGCCGGTGCCGTTTCTTGTACTGTTTCATGTTCTTGTTTTTGTTCTTATTCCTGCTCCAGACACTTTTGGAGAAAGAGCAGAGCAGATCTTGACTTTTAGAGGGCTTGAATTTAACAAGGTCTATTCAATTGTCAACTTACACAATAAACATACATGAAGATTAAAAATAACATGCACTCCAGTGTACTTTTTACACTTTTTACTACACTTTTATTTTTTGTCACATATTTCAATTCGTTTTTTAATCCTTTATGACATTCCAATGACCTAATTTAAAAAAAATTCCAATGAACAAATCACATTTCTCAGAACAAAAGAACATTGATCAATAAGAAAAAATCTCAAAAACAATAACCTATTACTTTAATGTTTCAAAAGCATCATTTTAATATCACTAATCCAAAAAAATTAAACATTTCAATATTTCAAAGGCATCACTTAAAACTGGTTCAAGGGTTCAAGCAATGTAAACCAAATCAACATAAAACCAAAAATAAAATAAAATTTAGAAGCATGACGTGAGAGAGAGAGAGAGAGAGAGAGAGAGAGAGAGCAATTTTGTTGGGCAAGCGGTGGGCCCACTGGTCTTTCAATTTCAGAAGGAAAAGACCCCTTTGTAATAGATTTCTTAGTTTGCCAAAAAGGTGACTACGTTGTTTTTTTTTGCCCTTTTTCAAAATGGGTCATTTGATTATACAATTTACAATCATGCCGTCACAATTTTTGGGCCTTTGTTTTAATTACATGGTTGTTAGGCCTTTGATTTTATATTTAGGCTTTGTTTGGAAGTTAGGGAAAGAAAGAGAAAAGAAGAGAAAATAATTAAGAAGGAAATTAGAGGAAAAATTGAAAGGAAAATGGTAGGAAAGTTAAATAAAAATTTGAATATTTTCCTTCATCTTTTTGTGGAACCAAACAAAGGAAGAAAATTTTTATAAATTTTCTCTCTCTTTCTCTTTCTCTTTCTTTCCCTAAGAACCAAACAGAACTTTAGGTGGGTTTTTCCGAATACATGCTATTACATAAAACGACCATGTCTTGGGGCAGTGATATATAGTTTTTCTTTTCCACTAACATGAGATATATCTTTCTTATCATTAATAATACGAAACCCCAATAATTTGTCGATTGAGATCATCGTTTTGGGATTGGTAAAAGATTTTCAATTTGATTTGGGATTTGCAGCGAAGGCAAGAAAATGGCAGTTGTGGAACCGAAGAAGATCATCATCGACACCGACCCCGGCATCGGTAATCGATCCTGCTTCATTCACTCTTCTTCCATCTTTCAACTTACGATAAAAAAACGCCACGCCCATACGTATAAATCGCAATTTTCTTCTTTTCAGCTTTAGGATCATCCGTATCACCGTGCCTTCCTTTTTATGATTCGTTTTTGATCATGAACAGCCATACTAAATTAAATTATTATTATTATTTTTTTACCACCCCTTATTGATAGATGGCTTTGACGATCGATCTTCGTACGAAACAAGGGCTGGCAAAGTGGACATGAGAAAGCAATAAGTGCTTGATCATAAAGTCGCATGTTCAGATTCCACGGAAACCAATCATCCCAAACCTTGCGGCAACTGGGTTATGCCGATAGTTACTTTTAGGCCCCGGAATTAGTCGAGGTGCGTGCAAGCTGGTGGACCAGATGTTTGGTTATTAAAAAAAAATGAAAATGATCCGTCTTCATAGGAGAATTGATCTTTTTATTTGATAACTCAGACCCAGTTTACGTGAGCTGGCTAATTCTGTGGATCAATTCATAGGAGAATTGATCTTTTTATAGATAGATAGATAGAAAGAATCGAGGGCAATTGAAAGTATGAGATTGAAACATCTACTCCTATTGCAATGAATTTTGTTTCTGAAGGATTGAGTGGCCATAGGAGGGTTTGGCATTAATTTTTTTGCAATCACTTTTTGTCCATTCTAAGGCCTTACAAGAAAAAAATGCATGCAGATGATGCCATGGCAATATTTGTGGCATTACGGTCACCAGAAGTGGAAGTGATTGGACTCACAACCATATATGGGAATGTCTATACAACACTCGCTACTAGAAATGCCTTGCATTTGGTAATATGCTCTTCCTCTATGCGAAACCGGAAAAAATTTACTTCAAATGATAAAGGGCAATGGATCTTGTAAAACTTCGGTTCAATTATATATCCTTTTAACAAAACTAGATCAAACTTTTTGATAAGATCATTTTTTCCTGTTCAAAAAAAAAAAAAAAAAAACTTTTTGATAAGATCTGTCA
Source organism: Vaccinium darrowii (assembly GCA_020921065.1). Lineage (NCBI taxonomy): Eukaryota > Viridiplantae > Streptophyta > Magnoliopsida > Ericales > Ericaceae > Vaccinium > Vaccinium darrowii. Next base: position 27,835,938 of record CM037160.1, read on the forward strand.
ACCAATCTAACATTTGTCAAGTTATATGTTTTCTGCTGCTACTTCTTACTCGCTCACTCTCTCTTTTATGGTTTAGTTGGAGGTCGCAGGTAGGACTGACATCCCGGTGGCTGAAGGATCTCATGTCACAGTCACTGTATGTAAGGCTCTTGATCTTGATTCTATGAAGTAACCATTAAGATTGCATCTTGACGTTGCACTTTTTTCTTTTTAATGATGCTCATCTCTTTCTCACTGGCTCCCTCTATAATCTATCTATCTGTCTATCTTGTTAGAGTACCAAGAATCTAGTAAATGTCATGTGCTTTCAAAAGTCATTGATCAAACTTTATTAGTGTTTGTACTCCTCTAATGTTTCCCTTTTATGTGTGAGTTACATTCTTGAGATGCGGGCAATATAGTATTGAGTTTACCTGTGAATCTAATTAATGTCGTTGATATGGTTTACAACTCATGGTGTTTAATAGGTTTATGGATAATTAGTCAAATTTTGATTAATTTACGAACCAGTATATTCTAGTAGCTAGATACTATTCTACAAAAGTCGGGTTTTCTCTTGATTTATTTGAATTGTATTTGATACTTACCTCAATAAATTTGTTTATTTGTTTATTTTTTGTTTTGAATATCTGCATCAAGGATCAAATTAAAATCCTAGGAAACAAAAATGTGTCAGAAACATCTGCGAAGAACTTCGAAAACATAGGGGAAGTAACAAAAGTTTTGGGAAATGTATGAAAATTTCATTGTCGTATTTCAAATAGGTGTTGAAACAACTAAATAATTGAGTAAGTTTTATATTGATTTAGTGAGTTTCAATATGTTTTTATGTAAACATTGGATGTTGTGATTGCACTAATGTGATGTGCTGTTTCGTATTCCTAAGAAATACATAAGTTTTGGCTTTCTCGACCGGAATGGAACAAGTTTTTGTCCCTTGTTCTGAGTATTACAAAAGAGAAAATTGATGAATGAGAAGATAATTTTTTCACGTGCATTTACTGAACGACTTATGATTGCCTGCCAAAATAAAATAATCTACTGATACCGGATTGAAGGAGCAGATCAAAGTGTTAGTTGCCATTGCTAAACAACCAAGAAATGCCCACTCAAAATACAACTTATGGATGATCGTATGATTGAAGGAGCCGAATCAACTTCTTAGCAATGGCAACTACACTTGCTTGCTTTGGAGAATATTTTCAGTATATGTCCTGTTTTTTCCAGTCTGAAGGAGGAATATCTCTCATGCATTCTGGTGGAACTTGTTTCCACCACTTATTATGGTGAGAAAGCTCTTGATTGCTTTAGGTATATGCTTGAAGCCCAGGTGTTCTTTTATATTTTTATCTGGAATGCTGTGCACAGATGATTAATTTGGTGTTCTGGCCTCATCTTTGATGTGTTAATTGTTGTCTAAACAATGAAGACGAAACTAGTAAAGTTCAATTTGTTGCTGATTGAAATCCAAATTACATCTTTATGCGCTTGGACACCATTTTCGGCCATTTATAAGAATAGAAAAATGTTAAAGCTTGTCCCACATTAGTTAATTATAACCTCCAAAGCTAGTATATGAGCCTGGGCGAAAACAGCTCCTGGTAATGGAAATCATGTGATTTTGTTCCTGTTTGGATTGCTCTCATGGTAGTATCTAAATAAAATAAAATAAAATAGCTTCTGGAATCTTCTGTGAATATGCTCATCTCAAACTAGTGTCTGTTTGAGCAATACAAAGATTTGACTGGTTAATGAAATCGAAGAATAATGAAAATGACAAACATTGTTTTCTCCCTCTTTGGAAGGGTTCTTTTGATAATGTATTGCCAACTGGGGCAGTTAACATAAATAGGCTTTAACACTTGATAGTTCTTTAAGGTTATATGATTTTAATATCCAGTTTCTGGAATGAAAACCTTGGCTAGTTATCCTCCAGTTATGCGGATATCATGTTATTGAATTTGTAATACCTCTAGTTTTACTGAAGATTCTTCCCCTCATTGATTTGCTCAGATAAGATGACTATCTGTTTTTCCTTTTCCTTTCAAAATTGTTCAAACTCTGCATTTTATGCATACTTACACAATTCTTACCCTGAGAGTCACATGCTGCAGCTGAAATGTAAAATTGATTTTTGTATTTCTGGCTGAGTAAAGAAAGGTACAAAACTCCGAATAGCTGACTTTGTACATGGTGCTGATGGACTGGGCAACCAAAACTTCCCCCCGCCCGTAGGAAAGCCAGTTAAACAGTCAGCAGCTGCTTTTCTTGTGGAGCAAGCTAACCTTTACCCTGGAAAAGTCACTGTGGTCGCGCTCGGCCCTCTGACAAATATTGCTCTGGTCAGGTTCTTGATCTTCTTTCATGGGCTTTGAAAGAACGCTTCTGAGTGGAAATTGTGCAATGTTGGGTAGAATGTTGCTTATTTTGTTTATCAATTGATGCAGGCTATTCAATTAGATCCCGCTTTTACTAAAAATATTGGTCAGATTGTCATTCTTGGCGGTGCTTTTGCAGTAAATGGAAATGTGAATCCAGCTGCGGAGGCCAATGTAAGTTGCTCATTGTTTGTCTATGTGGACAGATAGTGTCAAGTCTGTGACTTCAGAAACCCTAAGAATGGTGCTACGCATGTCTCAAGTGCCTCCAGAATCCCGACTTGTCAAAACTCTAATGAAGTTGAATAGTCATGCACCCGTCATGTAGCAGATATATGTTCTTGAGTTTGTTTTTCTTTAGTTTCCATGGATTGCATGAGTTTGCTTAGCGTGTCTTATTGTAGTCGGTGCTCAGCCAGATTATCAGGGGTCTACAGTGTCATAAGAAGTCCAGCTATTCATAAACGTAATTTCTTGTTTTCAAGAGAGTTTAAGTTCTGCTGCAACTTGGTCACTCTTAAATTTGATGTATTTTCAATGTATGATATTAAATGTCCTATGTGTTCCTGGATTGGACCAGATTTTTGGAGATCCAGATGCTGCAGACATCGTGTTTACAAGTGGGGCGGATGTTTTGGCTGTTGGCATTAATGTTACCCATCAGGTTGTTATGACAGGTATTACTTTAGGTCACTTACATATTCAAATATCTGTGTATAATATATGTATCCATCATCTTTCTGCCGATAAACTATTTACGAATTACGGTGTGTTCTCGTATAGGTAGGTACCATAATTATGGTTGTAGTTGTATATTTAATGTACTGTAAATTTACAATCACCGCCCAGGCGCTCATAGTGCTATTTATCCTTGCACAATTACAAGTAGAAGCTTTCTTTTGGTAAATTCTAATGTTTCATTTCTATGCTTACGCGAGTTCCTTTATATGGTTGGAGGCATTAGGGAAGTGCAAGATGTGGTCAGAAGAAAATTTCTTTATTTAGTAAACTGAGGGAGAAGGGAAACTAAAAGTGGAGGGGGCCAAATTCCTCTGCAACCATTTTCAAATTGCTGTATTGCATGTTTTCCCTTCAAACCATATCCTCTATCCCATAAGCAAGGGCAAAGTGTGCATAGATGTATACCCACTTTCTCTACATCCCTTCTGTTAGATAGTTGATATACATTGTTGGGACCATTTCCTAACAACTTAAGCTTTTGGGAGAGTTGGTAACTTAACATGGTATCAAGTCTCTCTGGTTGCATTTGTTCTCCGTTTGCATTCTGTTTCTCCCCTTCATATTCTGTTTTACTCTATCTCTGAAAATTTGCATCTCCACGTGCAAGATGGAGTCGCACGTGAGGGAAGGTGTTAGATAGCTTGATATACATTGGTGGCCCATTTCCTAACAGATTAAGCTTTTAGGAGAGTTGGTAACTTAACACCTTCCTGCTCACCTTGCAAGTGCAGGGAAGCAAAGCACAGTTTTGCCCCGTCCTACTCTTTCAAAATTTACATGCCATATCCTTCCTTGGAGTTTCTCTTTCTCCTTCCGAATGTTGCCTAATTATTGCAGTAGGATTAGGAGATTTTCTCGATTTTACCGAATGTCCTTGACACTATGCGAGCTTATTAGTCAAACCCAATGAAGTCATCGCACCACTTATTGGATTGAGGCAGATGAATGCTTTTGAAAGCTTTTTCAGAGTTTGTTTGAAGTGGACTTGAATACACCTTGAGTGTCATGGGATCAGTTCCAAACATAAAAGGAAATGACATTTTTGGAAATAGGGGTACTTTAATAACCTACACTTTTGGTTCAATACTTTTGAAATTATAAATTAGTATTATTATTATTATTTTTTATGGAAAGCTTTAATAATATTAAAGTCACCCTGTCGTGTCCCTATGTGTGTCCCCAGCGTCTCACCGTAAAAATTACTAAACTATAATGGACTCGTCACGTGTCTGCGGAGTGTCGCGTATCCATGGAGTATCCACCACGGATTCAACGATCTATAGGCAATGTTCTAAAACTTGCTAGGCGCTAGTCGGGTGGAAGAGAGGCGCATAGTGACTAGGCCGAACTAATTGGGGCCTAGAGATTAGTCGGTTTTTCTATTTTGTTAAAAAATCTCCCCACCTCCCCCAAAGTTTGAGTAATAAATGACATTAGACTAGGAAGAAAATAATTGAAGTAAAAACTAAAAAGTAACCAGTAGCTAGTAACAAATGACTAGTCGAAGAATAAAAAGTTCGATGTTCAAAGTTCAAAACACATAATAGTTGTGAAAATAACACTTAACCCCCTGTATCTTTCATAGTGGATGTTTGGACTTTTAACCTAAACATTTTCATTATAATGAATTAGACCAGCATAATAGTCGCCGCCGAGCCAACTAATCCCGGGCTAATCCCCGCCTAGCCGATTAATCCCGACTGATGTGCAAAATGCCTAATCAATGCTTAGGCCCTAAAATCTAGGCGTTCGGTGGCCACCTAATGGCGCCTATGCTGACTTTTAGAACACTGTCTCTGGGTATCACCACTTCATAGGTAATTGCTGTATGGCAGTGAGTGATGTAAATATATTCATGAATTTTCACCTTCAATTAAGGCCTCCAATTTTGATGAGAGACTTATCACAGATGTTGATTGATCTTACGATCCTTTAAGGCCACTTGCAGTGGAGGTTTTGAATTCTATCTTCTAAGTAGTTGTTATTGTTTGTGCATGGTATGAGTGGAAGAAGCAAAGAAGAAACAGGTAGGGTGAGAGAGAGTGAGTTTTATTTGAGTTTTAATCCTGTAAAATTATGAGTTTGCTTCATAGACTTTGTATGTTTGGTTTTGAATCTGCTCAATTGATTCTCATTAGTGGTATTAGAGCCCCAAGGTCTATATTTGACAAAACCCGACACTGCTCTCTCTCACACCAGAAACTCGACTATGCTAAAACATGTTCCTGACCGTAGAAATTGCTTTGTCTCCCCAAAGCGAGTTGATCGCTGCAGAAATCGTGCGAAACTGGTGCTCATGCGCTCACACGGGCCATTTGGAGACTCTGACCGTACACACTCTGGTAAACTGTATATGGGCCCCTCTTCAGATTTGGCCTATACTCGAAAACTGACCAGTAAACCTGTCTTAATTGTCAACGGTGATAAATTGCAATCAAAGCCCATGTATCTTTGGAGTCATCCAGATTAGTCCCTGATAGTTTTTGAAGATTCATTTAAGAGCTTCTCAGCCTATTATCTAAAGCGACTGTTTTGGAACCAACTTTGGACTCTGTTTTTACGAATTATGCTCCAGAAAATACTCTTTTTTCGGAACCAAGCCTATTAAACCATCAAATGGCAAACCAAAACAATCATTTTACTCCTAAGTTTCGTCATTTATGGAAAAACAATTACAGAAACTTGAGCATTTAAATGAAAGGTTAATTGGCTCACTAGATTTTTCGGACATGGTGGAGCAAGGCTATTCAGAACTGTCTCCCAAGAAGAAGCTGATTGTTAGAATAGCTTTTGTCCCACATTGCCTAGCTACATATTGTATTCTTCTCTCTCATAATATAAATAAAGTCTTCTGTGTTTGGGTTCGTTAACACCCTTACACTTCTCTCTCTCTCTCTCTCTCTCTCTCTCTCTCTCTCTCTCTCTCTCTCTCTCTCCTAAATAACACTGATAAACTTGATTCTCAGAAAACAGCACTCAAAGAAACACAGAAGAGACAAAAGAGCATTTTACGTTATTTGGAAGGTTAATTGGCTCGCTAGATTTTTCGGACATGGTGGAGCAATGCTATTCAGAACCGGCTCCTAAGAAGAAGCGGATAATAACAGCACTCAAAGAAACACATAGAAGAGATAAAAGAGCATTTTACTTTATTTGTCAACGAATTGATGAATATTATCAAGGAATTGATGAATAAATTTTCCAGAAAATTTCCTCTAGAAAATTCTCCAGATTTCTTACTCGTGGAATTTGAACTAAAGAAGTCGAGCTATCTTGCAAGACTTGTGATCAAATAGCTGATCTTTTCACAAAGCCCTTGGCCTCTTTGGTGTTAAACCGTGTGAAGTTTTGCTTGAAATGAAGAAATTTGAATTTAAACGATTACGTGATGTTTCACCTTCCGGTCTCTGTTTGAAGTCCAGGATGGCCCAGCTGCACAGTAGTTGGTAGACCCAAGTTTGGTGAGAGGCTGATCAAAAAGCTGCAATTGATCTTACGCTGCTTTAAGACCACCAGCAATGGAGGTTTTTAATGGCCTCTCTCAACAGTCATGAATTCTATCCTCGAAATAGGTGTCATCGTTTTGTGTATTCACTCTATTGTATGGGTCAAAGTAGCCAAGAATAAATAGACAGGGTGGGAGAGAGAGTGTTATCGTCAGTTTCAATCCCATAAAATTTCAAGGTTGCTTCATATATTTTCTGTGTCTTTTTTAGAATCACCTCAAGTGATTCTCATCAGTAAGTACAAAATGTTGGAAGTGTTTCCTTGTTTCATTGAAGTTTATTGCTTTTGTTGCTACAAACAGAAGGTTTGGGAAAGGCATAAATGATGAGACAGGTACAACATTCTGTTGATCAATGCTAAGATGTATATGTGGGTCTCTCTTTGTTTCTTCAGCTATTTATTTTGTGACAATAAGTTTGTCTTCTTCATGCCCTTAGATGTAACTTAACCAGTCTCTATGCATCGCAGATGGTGATCGTGATAGGCTGGCAAACTCGAATGGAAAATTTTCCCAGTACCTGTGCAAGATCTTAGATGTGTACTTTTCGTATCATCGTGATGCTTACAACATAAAAGGTGCTTTTAGAGGAAGTAGAACACAGTGAGATGGTAGGACATGTTTTTCATCTGACATACTGACAGTTGTTTTGGACTCGACGTAGGTGTTTATCTTCATGATCCAACGACCCTTCTTGCAGCTGTTAATCCTTCACTGATCACTTATACAGAAGGGGTCGTGAGAGTCCAAACAATTGGCATCACTAGGGGCCTCACACTATTTTACAACAAACAGAAAAGGTAGGGCTATTGAAGCTCCAAATCACTCCTTATTTTATTTGAGTCAATGGAGATGCATAGGCTATTAACGATCAATTTATTAAGTAAAGTTGAATTGCTAGATCAAACATGCCCATTTATTTATGTAGTTCCATGGTGCATATCGATAATTAAGAGCATCTGAGGCGGAATTTGCAAAAAATAGCTTCAAAACTGTACTTTGCTACCTTTGTACGTCATTTGAAGGTTGAGTTAGTAGAGTGAACCCCAGCAGACTCTGCAAACTCTAGTTTATTTATTATTTATTTTTTATTTTTATCATTTTATATCTTTTATAATTTATGAACAAATTGATCACCGTTTTCTTTTAAATACTATAATTTGTTGTTGCCATTTATTATTAGTTGTCTGTTCTTGCTTTTCTAGCCTTACCACTTGCCAATGAATCCACGTATTGTGTATGTTGTTCAAAGGATTAAGAAAGAAATTCAGATTGTCCCTCCTCAACACACGTAGAAGATATTTTTGGATTACGAAAATCATTTTCTTGAAAATTCATGGAACTCATGTTGAGGTTAAAAAACATTAGGGGAGGGGAAAAAGTTCTGAAGATTTGGTAGTGGAAAAGCCCATGAAAAAATAGTATTTACTGGCAATGGAAAGTGACAAAAGGATAAAAACAAATAACATATAAAGATTCAAATTTTAACAAAGAAAACCAACGGTAACCAAAAAAAGAAAAGAAAAGAAATTGCAAAAGGAATAAAGAATGCATTCTTTAATTTTGAAGGTTGTTACTCAATCTTCAAATTTGTAGATTGAGGATGGAAATTTGAAGAGTGGGTTAACTTTTGAAGGTTCCTCCTAAAACATGATTGAACCATCAAATCTCTTATTTTTTGACATTTGCTACATCTGCTGGAGATGCTCTAAATCAGGTGGTCAAGTTAAAGTTAAAAACATTGTGAACTACATCTGTAGCCTTTTTAGCTGTTTTAGACATTTGCGTAGGGTTATTTAGGGAAAAATCTTTTGATGGGATTAAGAAGAAGTCCAAAGGAATTTGAGAAATCCTTTGCACTTTAATTTTTCTGTGAAGTTGGTCTCGTGACGATATTTTTATTAAGAGAACAAGAAAAAAAGTATGGCTAGTGGATAGACTTCTTGATGTCAGTTGTAAGTCATAAGGTTGCAAGTTTAAGGAAGTTCCCTCGTAGATTGAACTGTGTATTATTTCTGGTGAAAAACGATCAAGAGGATGAAAAAAGTGTAACAGTTGGTGAAAATGCATGTTTTCCATGTCCAGCTTCTTGAATTTCCGCCAGTGTTGTACATTTTTCTATGCTGTCTTAACGAGTGTTCGCCATTTTGCTGTCAGAGGCTCGGAAACTGTATGATTTCTTCCTGATAATTGTAAAAAAGTTTTCATTTCATTTTTCCATTTCATGATGAAACAGGTTTGCTGAAGTTACTGAGTGGTCGGATAAACCCTCAGTCAAGGTGGCTGTCACTGTTGATGCTCCTACTGTTCTGAAATTGGTAATGGAACGGCTTATGGATTCATAGAATCCTATTTGTGCAGACTGGTTGTACTGGGAGCTGCTCTCTGTCATGCTCAATTGTTTCCAATTCAGATTTCGAAGTTGTGTTACATTTGGGCACGAGTTTCTGCAGAACTTCAAATCCAGAACTATCGTAGTTGTGCATTATATCTGTCTCATGGATTCGGTTTTACAACATAGCCAATATCCTGCATCATCAACGACATGATTGCAGTTCTTTATTTTGTCATGGATTGCAGTTCTTACGATCAAGGCTCATTTCGTTTATGCAGTAGCAGTCTATGCATGACTTGTTTTGGGCATAACAGTGGGTATTTTCTTCACCCCTCTACAGGCAGGCAACGGGCAACCATGTTTTTAGTTGAATCATCGCTTGGTAGCATCTCCCATCTCTTTGCGGTGTGATAAAAAAGAGGATATTTTTGTCAATTTATTCGTTGCAATGAACTTTTCATTGCTTTTCGGTTCTTTGATTAGCTTTTTATACGTAGGACTTTTAAGGTAGGTAATTCGAAAAGATCAAGGTTTTGTGGAAATCACACAATATGATCAGTCCTCACTCAAAGGAGACAACAGATTCACAGGCCCAGCCCTGCCCTGGGCCTCTTGAGCCTGGGGCATAAAAAAGGGGCTTCCCTATAATTTTTAGTATTAGTTTTGGTAGGGTGACGCCCAAATTGATTGGTCCAAATCGTTTTACTTGCTCTTGAAATCTAATATTCATTAAGCCCAACATTACAAAACCCAAATTAACTGGGTGGTATAGGTAAAACACGGAGCTAATAGAAAACTATAGTACCTCTAAATAGCCTAGTTTTCCAAAAAAATTTAGCAACCCAGTTGCTAAAATCATGGTCGATTTTAGTAAATGAGTTCACCAGGTGCTAAAATTAGAGTATTTCAAATAAATAAAAAAAATGAAGTGGTTCCGTTTATCTTTTTTTGATTTTTTTCGCACCAAATTAAAGTATTCCTCGTGTACTTTAATTCGGTGTGAAAAATTCAAAAAATAATACACAGACACTTAATTTTTTGATTTGAAATACCATAATTTTAGCACGTGGTGAACTCATTTGCTAAAATCAACAATAATTTTAGCCCACAAATCGGAACCCTTGACCCCACAAATTGTACACACTCAGTCTCACGGGACTAGGATCACGAATCATGGAAGTTTCAAAATGACAGAGAATATCCTCTCAGTCTCAAAATGACAGAGAATATCCTCTATCCCTTTGTTAAGTGTATAGTTTCATCACAAAATGACAAAGAATATCCTCTGTCCCTTTGTTGTGTGTGTAGTTTCGTAAATTTAACTTATTAAAGATAAATTATTATTACATATTTCACATCAACTTTTATCTTCACTTATACCTTTTATATCAACTTTTACCTCCAGTTTTCAAATTTTTTTGAACTTTTATTCACCAACTATTTACCCATTAACTTTTCGAAAGGGTAAAACAATAATTGTACAATCTTTTACCTTTTACCCCATTACTTTTTAAAATAGACATTTATTAAGGGACAATTCAGATTAAAATGCTCGACAATTATTTGGGGACGGAGAAAGTAAGTTTCCTGAATCTCATCTATGGACTTTTTTTTGTGTGTTCTTATTTAATGATTAGCGGCACTTTATGTAGTTGTCTTACCCGTATTGTGACTGTTTGATTTTTGCCCCCCTGTAAAAAATGTTGCCCAGTATCCTTGACCTTAAAAAACTGGGGCCGGCCCTGCAGATTCATGTAGCTGAGTAACCCCACATGAGACGTGGGGCTTGGTTTAGCGGTGATTTGGCTAAAAAGAAAAAACTGATTTTTTGGTTTTTTTCATTGTCTTTATTCAATTTTTTTTTTTTGCATTTGTTAGTTTTGCATCAAGATTTTGTGATTTCTGGATTTATCTCATCGAGACGAATCCAAAGAGTATAAAATTATGGTCAAAAGTAATAATTTTTTGAATAAAGCCGAAAATAAACCAAAATAAATCAGTTTTTTGGATTATTTTTCGTCTTTATTTACAAAGCTTTAAGTTTGGCTAATAATTTTATACTTTTTAGATTCCTCTAGTTGAGACAAGCCAAGAAACCATAAGAAATTCGACCAAAAACTAACAAATGCAAAAAAAATTTGAATAAAGACAACGAAAAATACCAAAAAACCAGTTTTACTTTTTTATTTTTAGACAAATCACGTTTGGTTTACTTCAGACTTTCTTTTTCTTTGTCAAAGACTCAAAGGAGATTCTTTTCAGCATCTCCTTTTGGGATTATTAGATCTAGATCTAGAAAAGAGATGTCTAATTACCATTAAGGTAAGTCATTTTTTTTTTATTACCACTAGGTAAGTCACTATTTTTTGGAGTTTAGGTTTAGGGTGCACTTTCCTATTATAGGGTTTTAGTAGTTTAGGCACTTTCATAGAGTACCATATGATTTTAGGCACTTTCATAGGGTACCCTAGTCGTAGGGTACCATAGTCATTGGGGTACCCTAGAGTTTAGGTTTAGGGTGCACTTTCCTATTATAACTTTCACAGAGTATCCTAGGATTTTAGGCACTTTCATAGGGTACCCTAGTCGTAGGGTACCTTAGTCATAGGGGTACCCTAGAGTTTAGGTTTTGGTTGTACTTCCTATTATAGGGTTTTAGTGGTTTAGGCATTTTCTTAGAATACCCTAGGATTTTAGGCACTTTCATAGGATACCCTAGTCGTAGGGTACCTTAGTCATAAGAGTACCTAGGGTACCCTAGTCGTAGGGTACCCTAAAGTTTAAGTTTGGGGTGCACTTTCCTATTATAAGGTTTTAGTAGTTTAGGCACTTTTATATGGTATCGTTTTGATCTAATAGGAATTTTTGAGAGTTGCGCGCTTGCCCTGATAGTAATTATGGAATCCAAAGGTAACCTGATGGTAAATGTCCCTTTTCTTTTTAGTTTCTACAACTAGGCAAAGGATCCATATTCATGTTTCATCACATCTATACCGTGGTCCGCATTTGAAATACGTAACTACGAATTGTCAGTTCACTTAGGGAAATCCAAGTATTTGTTTTCAAAACTATAAATGAATCCCCGTATGCGACGGAAAATTAATTAAAGAATTGTTATAGAGTCCATTATAGCTTTTTATAAGCCCTCTAGTCCACCTAATGTTTTCATAACACCTCTAGTCCACCAAATCACTTTTTAAATTCTCTTAGGTCCATTCTATTTTTTTACTAGACAAATGTACCCTTACATTAAATTTAATACATAATATACCTTCGCCGGAAAAGTCACCGGCGCCGGAAAGTCTGCCGGAAAGTTCGCCGGAAAATCCTGCCGGCGCCGGAAAAGTCGCCGGAAAATTGGACTTTGCCGGAAAATTGACCGGCGTAGATGTGGTTATCTGAACTATGTCATTTTTTAAAAAAATCTACTTAGGATCAGATGTGGTTATCTTGACTCGCAAGAGGTGGTTATCTGTACTCATAAGATGTGGTTATCTGGACATATTTTTGTTTAAAAAACTTACTTGGGATCAAGTCCTCAACCACCCAAGCACTACAAGGTAGCAGCACAAACCCTCTGCTTTTAACATAAAAAATTTACTGAAAATTGAATAAAACAAAAAAACCACTTTTTCAAAATGGAGGTGGTTATCTGAACTCATAAGAGGTGGTCATCTAAACTCATAAGATGTGGTTATCTAGACTCAAAAGATGTGGTTATCTGGACTCATATTTACAGCAATTCTTTAAACAAAATACTTGGGAAGCCAAACACCACTACACACAGCTCTCTCTCTAAATGACTTATTTTGCAAAATTGACAAACATCGGGTAATAGTTGCAAGTGGCTTGGGTCCACTCTTTTCTTTTCCAGGAAGAACAAAAACATGGGCCCACCATGTGATTGGAAGAAGCCATTTTCCACTGCCTGGACAAAACCCTTACAAGGCATCACTACTAATTTGTAAAATCAGTTGGTCCTCTTTCTAATTTCAATTCATACATTCAAGTGCGTCATTGCCGTGTAGGATTCAGCATTTTCAAGGTGGGTGATTTTCATAACCAAAAAAATGTATGGCGTCACTTCATGTCCGACTAAAAACACACCGAACTGAGATATTCTAATGTCGGTCAAACTTGCAAATGAAAGAGCACAAAGGCCATAACAAATCAATGCAAGAGTCAGATCTAACAAAGATCAAATTTAAAAAAAATAAAAATCAAGAGTAGCACCATTTCTAAATGGCAATAATTGTTTGGACCTTGAGAAATTCTAAGCAAAGTAGTCACTAATGACAGAAGAAGGCACACCCACAACCCAAATTTCAGAAGAAGGCACGAGTTCACCTTGGCATTTTGTCGAACATGTTATGCGCAATAGATACATACATATTATTGTTCCAATTTCGAAACCCACTTGTACTTCTCTCAAGATTCATTCCTCCATAGTTTTCTTCGTCGGGCTTTGTCGTCTTCCTGTATCCATGCTTCTTGTTCTCTTATAAATTCTCGTAACTGGTTTCTTTATCAATAATAAAGCTCCTCTCTCTCTCTCTTTGATACTTTCATTTCCCAAAGCGTGAGATGGATGTATCGGAAGAAGTGGAGCACGCAAATCTCGGTCCTACCGGAGGGATAACCAAAATCAACGCCCAACACCTTGAGGAAGTCGATTTGGATGGGGATAACCAAAATCAACTCCCAAATGGAGATCCCTGAATCCCTCTCTGTTAACGACGGAATACCCGAGAACGGTAACTCGGATGGTCAAAGATACGCTCCCGATAATTTCTCCAATTTCGTTGATGATATCTCTGAAAATTCAAACGGGAATTATACGAGCACGGATTTGGAATTCAAAGAAAGCGTGATCGAGGAGGGAGAAGATTGCGTTGGAGACTCCGACGAAGAGCCGTCGAAGTCAGCCGGGAATGGGCGTCGCCAGCGAAAATATAGCTCGTGGTTTGACTATCGACGGCGACGTTGAAGGGTCATTTGTCCTCAACGGATCTGAGACGACGAAGGGGAGGTGAGCCGGTGCTCGGGGTGCCGGAGGAAGGTAGGGCTTGACGGGATTCCAGTGTCGGTGCGGGGATCTGTGCCGACGAAAGCAGGCAATTGGCTCTGTGTTTGGTCGCGTATAAGTGGGGGATAGTTGGGTCTTTTGTTATTCTAGTGGATCTTATGTCTTAGAGAATATTTGAGTGGACCTTAGACTCTAGGAAATTGCTATAGTGGACCCTATACCAACTCTCCCAAAATTAATCGAGACCAACCCCTCGCTACGAAAACCAAAAAATCAAAATTCCTCCAAGTACAACGACCAACATAGTCAGCATATATTTAGTGGCGGATGCATGATTGCAATTTTCGCCTAATTTGTAGGGACCACTCATTAGTAATTTTACCAAAAATCTGAAAGTATACTAAAAATATGAAGAAAATTGGGGGGAGTGCAGGGGCCAAACACCCCCTAGCACCCCCTTGTCCGCCCCTACATATATTTCTAAAGGACTAAAAAATGACAACCAACCAAATGAACATATAGATAAGCATGCATGCACCACAAAAAATAGAGGATACGGAAATAACCCTGGACACTCATTGAGCAGATCTTCGTTCAATAGTTAGAAAATCAACGTCCCATGTGGAAGGAACCGTGTTGTGCACGGTCCCCATGCACACTTGCACAGCACCATGCTGTGCACTCACGGCGTGGCTACACCAGCCTCGTTCCAACGATCGGAGACATTCATTGTGTAGAGCTCGTCGAGTACTACAAGTGTCCCCAAAAGTCAACTTGATCAAATATCGTTAAGTGCGTCATTGAAATACAAATACCTTGAAAATAGGGTTGCACAGCACCCCCGGATCCATGTGAGGGTTAATTAATTAGGTCGTTGTTCACGAAGCAAAGCAAAGTCACGAGCCTAGCTAGTGGGTTCGGTTTGATACAGTCATGTACAGAAAGATGAGTTAGGTTAGTAGGAATATCGGCAACAAGCAATTGACCTAAAGACACTAGGATAATACTGTAGTACTATTAGGAGCTTTAACTTACTTTCTACTTTATACTTTGCGTACATAATTCGGAATGAATAGTACTGGCCTAACTCGCATGACCGGTACTCTTTGGCTCTAAGGCGGTTGCACTTTTCGATGCCAATTTAACACAAATGTCTTGGTAGCACAGTCGAATCCAAACCCGAGAGTACTTATTGGCCTTTTTAACGTTAAAAAGATAAATGAATGTGCAAGTCTTGTTGCCTAAGTGCATGAACTTACTTGGGTCTTAGTTATTAGGGTGAAAGCTTTTTTTTTTTATATGACTTTTTTGAGCAGAAAAATACAAACTGCAGGCCTTTGTCTAGTCTTTACTCGTTTAATAAAGCAAAATTATTTTTCTACGTTATTGGAGTCACGTTCATAGTAGTGTACGGTTTGATTGGGTTTGTGGCATAATCCTCCCTTTGTTTGAGTTTCACTACTAGTGCAAAAGCAAAACAGCATCCCCAGTTAGGGTTGTCCTCGGGTGTTTCTGGACCTAAAAAGAGGTTGTATGGTGTGGGCCTATGGTATATATATATATATATATATATACATAAAAGATTCTATTAAAATGTGTCCCTCAGGCACGTGATAAGATTCATTAAATGATCCCAATTAAGCCTTTGTTTGCATGGAAAATATAAGTTATAAATAATAGGCACAAACTCTTTTACTACTTTTTGCATGAGAAATCTAAATGTATCAATTACTCTTACTACTTTTTTTTTTTATAAAAATGAATTTTATGAGACTCATTAATTAATGAACCTTATCATATGCCTGGCGGCACATTTTAACAAAACCTAATATAAAACGATGAAAATAAAAATAAAAAAATTAGAAAACTAATTGGATTGACGTTCGTACGTAGTAGTGTACGGTTTGATTAGGTTTGTGGCATAATCCTCCCTTTGTTTGAGTTTTAATTACTACTAGTGCAAATGCAAAACAGCATCCCCAGTCAAGGTCGTCCTCGAGTGTTTCAGAACCTAAAACGAGGAAAACAATGAAACACATTATTATGTCACAATAACCGGAGTAAAATGGAAGTCCTAATTCGAATAAAAAATACAAAAACAAAAGAAATTCTTTGAAGAGAGGCATCCTTGGAGCCAGTTTTTTCTGATCATAAGCATGGTCGGACTCGGAGACATGAGATCTTGGCTTTGCAATGAAGAACAACCAGCCACAAGATCAATGAAGAACAACCAGCCACGAGATCTTGGCTCCAAGATCTCAATGAAGCCAAGATCTCAGGTCTGTTTTTTCAAAGAATTAATAAACAAAATGTGGTTCCATTGATATTGTTTACACCAGTTTTTGACAAATTTATCTACAGGCCATAATGTATGGCCAAGAGAGATAAATTGGGCCTTGTAGGCCTATTAATGGGCAACTAGAGACGGAATTAAGATTAATTACTCCCTCCGTCCCGGATTTCTTGTCCATTCACGGGCATGCATACCATTTTTCAATTGCTTATATCTTTCATATCTATAAAGTTTTTTTACAAATTTGAAAACTTTGTTTAGTAGAACTCACCGAGAACTATTAAAAGAGATTCATATTGAACATATATAACATTATATATTGTAAAATATAAACAATTTTTGAAGTGCCGTAAATAGTGCAAGTGGATAAGAAATTTGGGATAGAGGGAGTAATTTAATTGGGCCGTGTTGGTTGAAGGCCTAATTTGTCATGCCCTCAATTTCCAGTGTAATAATTATAACATTCCTCCAAGTTAAATGATAACATAATACCATAATTCAACCATTCATAATCCAGTCACAAAGGACTACAAGTCCGGTACCTATTCATCTTAGAAAAGAAGTTTTGAAAAGATGAATGGGTAATTGGGTAACTCCCATTGTACGCTTTCAAAAGTTGAGATGCACCCCAAGCACTTCACGTCATGTCTTTAGTTTGTACTTGAAAATGATAGGGTGAGCTACAATAGTCCACTAGAGAAAATTTCTACTATTATGTATAAGTGAGATGAATGAGCATGACGAAATGCGAACTTAAATGACAATTGAGAGTTCGCAAGGTACACATATGTCACTATAAGTATAGTATGACCTCTTTATTTCACAAGACTTCCCTTTCATTCACAAAATCTCTTTACATTAGCTTCGGTGTGTCTGACACGTATCCCCTTCACTTTTGCATTCAAAACATATCCAACATAACCCACATTTGTCCCATTCCAAAGTATAGTGAGAAGTTCCTAGCGACTTACCCGAATGTAGTCCTAGTGTCATTCCAGGCGTTCAGGACCCCGTGCGTTTTCCCTATTTGGCCAAGGCAATTTCCTAGCGTGACATCTAAATGATGGACCTATTGTTGTTTGGGCGTTTAGGGACCCGTATCTTTCCCCTTTCATGTGTTTAATAACTTTATTCAAAGTCATTTACCTCACTCAATCACGTCTCACATTTCATCAAACAAGACCATCATTTCAAGTAACAAGTCACTACATATCAAACAAGCATCTATGAATCAAGTATTCATCGTGCTTTACTACCAATTTCTCATAGTGAATTACTAATCGTATTCTCAAGTTAGGTAGGTTTAGGACAATATCTCAAGAGTATTCACAATGTCTTCAATTAAACCGCATAGTAGAGAGTCAAACGAAGGTCATATGAACACCACGAACAAAAACAGAACAATGGGACGAAATTGGAAAACCCGTCTGGACGGCCATGACCCGTCCGGATGTGAAAGGCAGCATCAACTGACAACAGAAATTAAGTAGTAGAAACCCAGTTATGCACAGATTCTAGATGGGTGTTCAGCCAAAATCGAAATGACTGAACCAAGGTCTCAATCCAATTTACCAACACATAAAGACTAGAATTATCAACAAATTTAAATAGATAATTGTTGAGTGTGGCTTCAAAATGGAGGTTCGCAACATCTCTGGTTTGGACCAAAGTAATGGCGGTCCAAACCAGTACTCAGCGGTACAATTCTGGAGGTCCCAGCAGTGCTCGTTCGGAGTTGGTCCGGACTTGGTTCGAACGAGAGTGTCCTTACTCCAGACGAGACCAGACGAAGGGTCCAGTAACACTTCTATAGGTCTAAGCAACCTTGGTCAGGATGAGTGGGATCTTGGTCTGGACCAAGGCGACGTACAACAGCTTATTTAAGTGCGTTTTAATCAATTTTAAGGTTAATCTAAGCTTTTTTTGGAGAGAGAAACCCAGAGAGACTGAGAGAAACATTGTGAGGAGATTAGAAATTGTAATCCTTATTGATTATAGTGGATTGATTTGTCCCTTCTCCCCGTGGATTAGCTACAGAGCTTGTGTAGTGAACCACGTAAATCTCTCGTGTTCTCGTGTGCTTGGTTTTCTTGATTTCCTAACGTTCTTCATCTTTATTGTTCTTGTTTCTAGATTGATTGTGCTTGCTACAACCATTTTGTCTTCCGTAGTTTCGCACAACAAAGTGGTATCAGAGCTCTTGGTTAGGGTTTCTAGTGGAGTACCCAATTAGAGTTTCAATCTAGGGTTTCATTAAAGATATCGAATACCAAGTATGAGGTGGAAAAGTTCAATAGGTAAGAATAACTTCTTTTTGTGGCAGCGGCAGATGAAGGATATTATGATCTAACAAGGTGTCTTAAAGGCTTTAGAAGGGAAGGCGAAGAAGCTTGTAGAGATGAAAGACAGTGATTGCGATGATCTTGATGCTAAGGCGGCCAATTCTATTATTCTAAACCTAGGCGATGAAGTTATTCACAACGTGTTAAACTCAGAGACGGCAGAGGCGATCTGGAAAATACTTGATGGTTTGTAATGAGAAGAATCTGACCAACAAATTGCATGTCAAGAAATAGCTGTATGGATTGCAGATGAAGGGAGGTACGAATCTATTAGAACATTTAAATTCCTATAATATGCTAAACTCGCAACTGGTGGGTTTTGGAGTAACGCTTAATGAGGAGGATAAGGCCATCCTGTTGATCGCATCACTACCCCCTTCATATGATCATCTGGTGACTATAGTTATTTATGGGAAGGAAACTTTGTCACTTGATGATGTTAGCAGTACCCTTTTGTCTCATGATAAGATGAGAAGGGATGATAATGTTGATGTAGATCAAGGTCTTTTTGTCTCCAAGCCACAATCGAGCGAGGTAGAAGCAAGTCAAAAGGGAAGGGAGGTTCAAATCAGGAAAGGTCACCGTAGAAAGGGAAGTCGAACATGAAAAAGGATGTGGAGTGTCACTTTTATCACAAAAGATAGGGCACTACAAAAAATCAATGCGAGGATTTGAAAAATCTTCTTGCGGAGGCGAAGAAGAATGGGAAGAAGAAGGTGGAATTCGTTAGTGTTGCAAAGGACAAATTAGATAGTGACGTTGACGTAGATTTACTCCTCGTTTCTTCAGGTAGCAATTTTCTTTCAGAGTCATGGATTTTGAAGTCTGGTTACTCTTATTATATGTACCCTAATAAGGAGTGGTTTGACAATTATAAGCCCCGCAATGGTGGTACGGTTCTAATGGATAGTGATATAGTCTGCAAAGCCATTGGAATTGGTACTGTGAAAATTAAGATGTTTGATGGAGTTGTTAGGGTTTTGGGGAATGTCAGACACGTGCCTGAACTTAGGAAGAATTTAATCTCTTTAAGAGCGTTAGATTTAGCTGGGTGTATGTACAAAGCACAAGGTGGAGCAATGAAAAATAGCAAATGTGCTTTGGTGCTAATGAAGGGACAAAAGGTGGTAATTTGTACAAACTGATTGGGACATGGTTGTAGGTGGAGTTGCTATCTCCACAACTGCAGAACCTAGCACTGATGACACGAGACTTTGGCATATAAGGCTTGGCCATATAGGTGAGCGTGGTATGTTGGAGCTTCATAAGCGTGACTTGTTGAAGGTGGTCAAGGTGTGCAAGATAGATTTCTGCAAGTATTGCGGGTATGGGGAGCAGCACAGAGTCAGGAAGTCCTCGATTATGTTCATTCAGATGTTTGGGGTCCAGTTACCATATCTTCTCACATTGGTGCTCATTACTTTATTAGCTTCATTGATGACTATTCTAGAAAAGTATGGATTTATTTTTTAAAGCATAAGTCTGATGTGTTTGTTACGTTTAAGACTTGGAAAGCACAGGTTGAAACTCAGACTGGGAAGAAGATAAAGTATTTTAGAACTGATAATGGGACAGAGTACACAATTAAAAAGACTGCACAACAGAATAGAGTAGCAGAAAGGATGAATAGAACCTTGACAGAGAGGGCCAGATGTATGCGGTTGAATGCAAGGTTACTGAAGGTATTTTGGGCAGAGGTAGTCAACACGACATGTTTTTTAATCAACAAGACTCCTTCTTCAGCCATTGATTTCAAGATCCCACTAAAGGTTTGGTCAGGTAAACCAGTTAAGTTGTCATTCTCTTACAAGGAAGCTACAAGCAGTATTGACAATGACATATGGCTGGTAGCAATGTCAGAAGAGATGAAATAGCTTCACAAGAACAAAATTTGGGAATTGGTGAAATGCCTAAAGGGAAGAAGGTCGCTAAGTACAATTGGGTGTATCGAAAAAAGGAAGCATTGTTAGAGAAAGAGGGTGAAAAGGATGAGGCTCAGTTAGTTGCTAAAGGTTATTGACAAAAGGAAAAAGTGGACTACAATGAATTTTTTTCAACAGTTGTGAAGGACACTTCTATCCGTGTAATTTTGGCAATGATCGCGATGCATGACATGGAGTTAGAGTAGCTTGATGTTAAAACTGCTTTCCTCCATGGAGACTTAGACGAGCAGATTTACATGCAATAGCCTGAAGGCTTCAAGGAACCTGGTAAGGAGTATGTGTGTTTGCTGAAGAAGTCATTGTACGGCTAAAAGCAGTCTCCCAGGCAGTGGTACAAGCGCTTTGATTCATTCATGGTGTCGCATGGTTACACGCGCTGTGAGTATGACTGTTGCATATACTTTCGTGCCCGTTTAGATGGTTCTTATGTTCTACTTGCTTTACATGTTGCTGACATGTTGGTAGCAGGAAAAAACAAGTAGGAAATTGGGAAGGTGAAGTCGATATTGAACAGTGAAATTGACATGAAGGATCTTGGAGCTACCAAGAAGATTATTGTGATTGAATACCGTGACAAAAGGGCGGGTCAATTGAGGTTGTCTCAGAGTGGTTATTTGCAGAATGTGTTGCAGAGGTTCTACATGCACGATTCCAAGTCCGTAAGTACCCTGTTTGCTGCGCATTTCAAACTTTCTGCCAAGATGATTTCTAGTTCAAAGGATGAGGTAAAGCGCATGGAGGAGGTTCCCTATGCAAATGCAGTTGGGTCTCATGTATCTGATGGTGTGTACGAGACCAGACATATCGCATGCAGTTAGTGTGGTCAACAGGTATATGGCAAGCCCTAGAAAGGAGCATTGAAATGCAGTTAAATGGGTTTTCAGATATATCGCGGGCACTCGTGATCTGGGGATAGTGTTTGATTAGAAAGAGGCTTCAGAACACGTGGTGGGCAATGTGGATTTAGATTATGCTGGGAATCTCGATTCCCATAGGTCAATGACATGTATGCATTTATGTTTTTTGGAGGTTCTGTCTGTTGGAAGTCTACTCTTCAAGATACAGTGGCTTTATTGACTACAAAGGCAAAGTACATGGCAGTGACTGAGGTAGTGAAAGAAGCAGTTTGGCTTAAGGGGTTGGTTAGTGAACTTGGTTTCATGCAGGACAGTGTGTTGCTGCATTGTGACAGTCAGAGTACAATTCGCTTGGTGAACAATCATTATACAACGCAAGAACAAAGCATAGTGATGTGCGGTATCATAAGATTTGGGAGTGGTTAGCATCAGGTGACCTAACTTTATCTAAGGTTCACATTGATGCAAATGCGTCTGATATGTTAACAAAGGCGGTTCTGAGGGAGAAGTTTGAGCGTTGCTTGGACTTGCTCCATGTTCTCCGTTGTTGATTGAGGACTTGAGGGTGGAGCACTCGTACCTATAAAGGTAGTACAATTGGGGTCTACATCAAGTTTTTCTTCAGGATGGTTCAGTTTGATGCCAATGTGGAGCATTGTTGAGTGTGGCTTCAAAATGGAGGTTCACAGCATCTCTGGTCCGGACCAAGGTAATGGTGGTCCGTACCAACACTCGCGATACAATTCTGGAGGTTCCAGCAGTGCTCATCCAGAGTTGGTTTGGACATGGTCCGAACAAGAGTGTCTTTACTTCGGACGAGACTGGACGAAGGGTTTAGGAACACTTCTATAGGTCTCAGCAACCTTGGTCAGGAAGAGCAGGGATCTTGGTCTAGACCAAGGTGACATACAACAACTTATTTAAGTGCGTTTTAATCAGTTTCAGGGTTAATCTAAGCTTGATTTGGAGAGAGAAACCCAGAGAGACTAAGAGAAACATAGTGTGGAGATTGAAGATTGCAATCCATATTGATTATAGTGGATTTGTTCGTCCCTTCCCCCCGTGGATTACCTACACAACCTATGTAGTGAACCACGCAAATCTCTCATGTTCTTGTGTGCTTGGTTTTCTTGATTTCCTAGCATTCTTCATCTTTATTGTTCTTGTTTCTAGATTGATTGTGCTTGCTAGAATCATTGTGTCTTCTGCAGTATCGCACAACAATAATCAAATGGGGTATAGATCAAGACAATAATCAAGTAAAAATGTCTAGAGAGTGGATTTTCAAGTAAGTTTTAACAAGACTCCAAAAAAATTATGCAATACATGGGACATACACACAAACCCATCACAACATTTAGTAAAAATAGAAATTTTCCCTACCTCAAGAGGGTTTTGAGCAAGACCTTAGCTTTTGATCTTTGAAATCCACCAAAGGAAAGGCTTCCCCGAGCTAGAACACACGTAATACAAGCTTGAATTGTCAAGGATCAAAAGTGTGGAGGTGAATTGAGGTAAATTTTTGGGTGAGAGAAAGTGGAGCCGAGAGATGGGGAGAGAGGGGGGTGAGTCTGTTGATGAGGGGTGGAGTGAATGAAATAAAATATCTCTCTCTCATCCCTTATATAGGGCACTTACAGGTGTACCCCCTAAATTTAGTTATGTGCTACAACTATGGCCCAAACAAATAATCTTACCACAGTTACCCCCAATTTAACAATTCAATGCATTTCTGACAAAACCCCAATATAATTATTTCAATTTTTAGTGAAATTATGGGTCCTTAATAATTAGTATTATAATAGGGTTAATTCACCTTAATGTAATTCGGTTTGTTTTAAAACAAGATAAAGCCATTTGAATTAAAATGTAAATGGTTAAATGGTCAAAGATAATGTAGGATTCTTGGGAGATCTTATCTTTATCTACCCACAAAACTAGGAAATATGGTTGTAGTTGTTTTCGCTTCTTTTTTTTTATACACAACAAAGAGCTAGAGATGGCCAAGGGTTGGACTCTCCACCATTTGTCATCCACGTTTGAGGAGAGGAAAATCGTGGAGATAATGCTAGGAGTTAGCCAAGGTCTGGACTCTTTGCCATTGCTCATCCATGTTTCAAGGAGAAGAAGGTTGTGAAGATAATGCAAAGAAGAAGCCTGGAGCAAATGGACTATTCAGCCATTGGTCTTCACGTTTGGAGGGAAAAACCTAATATGTAGATGATCCAAGGAGCTAACAGACGAGATATGGATTGGCTTGACCATACAATAAATCTTTTGGCAGGAAGAAAGAAGATCAAAGTGCTAAGATATGGAACCCGTTGGCCTATAAATATGGGAATCAAAGGAGGATTTTGGGTTCCTCAACCACAAGCTAACGCTTATAAAAATCCAACTCTTCTCAGAGTTTTTATCCCTCAACTTCGTTGAGATTTTACTTTACTTGTCCAACATTTTTTTAGCCTAGACTAGCATTCGGCTTTACTTTTCTTGTACCCCAACCTTTGTTAATCTTCATTAATAAAGATTGGATTATATTAACCTCGTTGCTTTCCATTTTCCAAGCTGTTTTGGAAATTACAAATCCTTTTGGATAAGGCACGACAAACTAAGTGTGATTCTACCTTTTGGTTCACAAGCAATCACTATGATACGATGTCAGAAGAGGCACGCAACCTTCTTACGAAGTTTGGAAAGGCACGAGCCCTTTTTAATGTTGGACTGCAGTCTCTAGACAACCCAATTTGAACCCGTGAAAATTCTCGGCATTCCCGATGATGAGGAGATACTAATGACATCGCGATAAGGCTTGAACAAGGTCTCGAAAGACTCACAACCCCTTGAATCCTTTCAAAAATCTACTTAAAAGTCCAAAATAACCCTCAAAACCTTCAACAACACCGAAAACCCGTAACAACACTTAAGCACTCAAGTAGACACCAAGCACTCAAGTAGCAACCTGAGTGCTCAAGTTAACTTGAGCACTCAAGTCCTCTGGGCGGAAATTTTTTGAAGATGCTGCAAATCTTTGTAATGATGGAAATATCTGCAAATTCGGCTCCTCCATCCCCCCTAAGCAAGTAAACTCACATGCCTAATCTCCCCTAATAGCCTAAATTGCCTTTTACCCCCTTAATTAACCTTTAGAACCCATTTCCACCCAAAAATCCTCTATAAAAGCACCATTCTCCTTCATTTTGCAACTCTACAGACTACACTCTCTCTCTCTCTCTCTCTCTCTCTACAATCAGACCGCTCCATCACTCATCCAACCTAGAAACCCCTGATCATCTTGTTCAATACACCTTAAAAAACCCATTTTTCTTCATAAAATCCACCAAAAACCTTTACTCTATATCCAGCCATGGATTAGTCCATTCACTCTATATCGAGTACCTTTCCATCACCAAAACCCATAAATAAAGCCATTACTTCCATTGATCATCTCAAATCCACCTTAAACTCTAGGTTTCTCTATCTAGAATCCATAGAGCAAGCTCAAACTTCACAAACCAGTCAAGCCTTCACTCATTCAACCCAAAAACAACCACCAATCAACCCACAAGTCCTATTTTAAGCCTAATCAAGCCAATGATCTTTGTTTCAAGCCTTTAAAAGGTAGAAATACGTTGAAATCGCGTTGTTTTTGCATTCCTGAGGAGCCAACGGGCTCATGCAGGTTCCTCATACCTGTTGTGAGCTTATTTTGGCCATGAAGAAACAAGAAAAAGATTTTCAAGCTCAAAGCCACTTACTGGCTTGAGCACTCAAGTAATGGACTTGAGTGCTCAAGTAGGTAACTTGAGCAGTCAAGTACTGTTTAACAAACTTCTCTATTTTCTCATTTCTCTAGCTCGGGTCATGTTGTTTTATTCTTTTATTGGCTGTTTTGAACGAATCTTGATCATCCATGAACAAATAAAGGATTTTTAAAGCTCAAATGTGTAGAAAAAGTGATGTTCTTGCCTCATTTTTACATTGAAGCCTATTGTTTTCCTTTCAAATCATGTTAAAAGAGACGAGGAGGCTTCTTTAAAGTATAAATGTACATGCATTGGTGATCAAGAGTAAAATTGTAGCGATCCGACCCCGCCTTGCACAATATTGTCCGCTTTGGCCGCCCAAGCTCCTTGGACTTCCCAGTAGGTCACCCATCCTGAATTGCTCCAGGGTGAGCACGTTTAACTGTGAAGTACCAACGAGTTTTGACGCTCGCACGACTTTAAAAGACCTTGTGCAAGTTAGGGTATGATCTATTCTCTTATATCATAGACCTCCGTTGCTTCCAGGTGGGTCCTGGGCTGTCACAAAAATCATGTCAAGACAGCAACTTACTTGAGTGTTCAAGTACCCGGCTTGAGTGCTCAGGTCCTTTCACTAATAATCAGTGTCACGCCCCGAATCCGGGAGTATGACCGGCCGTGAACCAGGAAATAATTCTTGGAACACGAAGCCTATACAAAAAATAATAATAATAATAATAATAATTTTTCACAACCCAAATAAATCAAACTGAATCCTGAATTATAAAATTAAATTGGAAACTAAAACCAACATTTTTGTAGCCAGTGAACAATATCTCAAATTCTCCATATTCCAAATTTATTAACAAAATTTTTAAAAAAAAACAAAAGTGCGGAAGTTGTTAAGAAAACTAAAAGAAAATGATAATGTGAATGCCCTAGAGGTCCAAACGGTGGGTCCCGACACTGTCTTAGAGTCCACTATGATGCTCCCCGAACTAACCTGAAAAGAATGTGGAATAAATCCGTCAGCTCACAGCTCAATGAGTAGTTAAGCATGCTATGGGTTTAGGATACAACATGGCATACATATCAAAGAACGATAGTGAGAACTCCAAAGAAACGGTTTCAAATAACCAAGGGTTGGTGTCTTAACAAGTAGTATGAAAGAGATGAATATCTGATTAGTGAATAACAAGAACAATAATCGATTCACCAAAACATGCGTTGAACCAATCAGCCTGTCCAAGAATTCCAGAACGAGAAACAACAATAAATTGGAGTCTCAATCAAATTATGTGGGAACCATAATAATAATAATAACCATTGCCAAATGCCAATTATTTTCTCAGGGCTTAGCCCGTTGGATCCAATACCGTACATAGAGTCACCTCAGGATGGCGCCTGAGTCTTTTCCCTAAGCCAATCCGGAGTAGGGTCACAGGGTATTTCACAAGTCTTTTCCCTATCCGTTGAGCACTAGAGTTATAGGGTATTTCACAAGTCTTTTCCCTAGTGGCCAAGGTCACCACAGGATGGCGCCTAGGTCTTTTCCTTGGACTTTCACAAATATAATACATGGTCCCAATCAAATAAGAACAACATTCCGGAGATATCACAAAATCAACGAATAGACAAGAAGAAAAATTAATATCAACCAATCAATTGCAAGTATTTCAATTAACCTTGTATGCCAAAGGGTACGTCAATCATCAATAAATGTTCCACGAATAAGATAACATTTACCATCGCAACGAAATAAAGAATCTGTCAAGAATTGATAGGCTCAAGAGGAATCCAATGAAGGGATCACATGCTTAACCACTCACCTCGATCGAAATGATAGACCCCAAAATGCGATGCTCGAATACTTTGTGCTAGTCTGAATAAAAGAATTCATATACTAAATCAATATAATGCCAGACTACAAACTTACTTAGCACTAGGATTAATAACAATATTAATAACACTGGTGTGATCTCTCCTAAACTAAACCCCATGGACAGCCTTATGTTGATACATCAGGAAAATAATTATAATAATATAATAACCTATTTCCTCTACACA
This sequence comes from Vaccinium darrowii, assembly GCA_020921065.1. Taxonomy (NCBI): domain Eukaryota; kingdom Viridiplantae; phylum Streptophyta; class Magnoliopsida; order Ericales; family Ericaceae; genus Vaccinium; species Vaccinium darrowii. The sequence continues at coordinate 27,863,168 of CM037160.1, forward strand.
TGCACACTACAATCACTAAATATATGCAACGGAATATTGTATGAACGCATGAATTTCGATTATATTAGCAATATATATAGACCCACACATGTTAACACATGCAAATTCCCAATTAAGAACATCAACCTTAGGGCACCATGGACCACTGCAAAAACAAAACTAGTTTTAGAAAATAGCGCTAAGGAATAAGAAGAAGATCGATTACCAGTATACGTCAAAACTTGACCGACCTTGAACACCTCGGCTGTCTTCTCTCTCTCTCTCTCTCTCTCTCTCTCTCTCTCTCACTCAGGGTGGTTAAAATAAAAAGAACCCAAGCTCTAAACGTTAATTAGGGACTCTATCTAATAAAATACTATTCTTACTACTCGACCCGTTATGAAATTTAAGAAATTAGCCCGTCCCATATCAAAACTAATCGGCCCAATAAGTACAAGCATATTCTCTCATGTACATTTACACATTCAAAATAGCTAAACATTATATGGATAAAAAAATAAAAAGTAAGTTATTCCAGTTTAGAAAAATTTCCAAAATAAATGTAGTACACAATTAATAAATTTTTTTTATTTAACAGAAGTTTTAAAACATAAAGTTGAAGAGTATATTATCTGTATCAGAAATATATATATATATATATATATATATATTTTAATAGAAAAAGTCGGGTTGTCACAATCAGCCTTGTTAGTGTTTAATTAGTGTGATCTCATTTCTAAGCACTTATATCAGTTGTTTACATCAAAGGTTATCTGTTCACATCTGATTAACTCATGTCTTGGGCTAAAATGCATTTTTGTAGCTTGGTTACCATGCAAATAAAGATTTTGGCATTCATTTTTTGCAGCTTTTTTAAAGAGGTTTTTGAAAAACTTGCTCGGATCAAATCCTTCCCGGTCGTTTTTTTTGATGTTTTCCTGTGGAGACCATTAAAATAACGTTTTAAACACATTGGACGGTTTGGATTATGCAAAAACACGTTTTAAAACCTTAAAAACAACCATTTTTCTTCAATTCGGGATCCTTGACTAGATCATCGCGCGCGGGCGCGTGCGCGTGTATCAGAGTCTCTCTTTTTAAGCTGAACGTCCTACTCATTGCCCTTAATAAATTAAATTGAAAAACTATTTAGCACGGATTCAGATACTGATACTGACATGGAATTTCTTACAAATTTGGAAAGATAAATAATTATATTTATTTTATACCAGTAGAAACATAGTTATGTAGGCATGAAGCATCAATGTATATATAAAAAAGAATCATGTATACATTACATTACACTTTTAATCTGAAATATTTGACGTAATACACATTTATCCATATTAAAAAAATCACATATTTAACCCCTGCAATGTCCCTCACGTGTCCTTGTTGTGTAAAAAAGTTAATTAAATTTAAAGGATGGCGTGTTCCCATACGTGCGTTGATGTATGTGTTCTCCCGTGCGTCCCGGCCCGTGCTCGACATACATGCTGACCTCTAAGAGTAGCGATGCCTCATGGCTGAAAAACAATCAAAATTTAGTGGGAACGTTGATACATTATATATCCCTAATATCTACTGGTCCTTGTTTCCAACACCTTCAATTCTCTAGATGCCCTTCAAAATGGTTGGAATGTTAAGGCCCTTCCATCGCTTAAAAATGAATTATGCTTAAGTTCTCGTTTGGATGGTACTGTGCTAGATAATTTTTGGGAAAGTCTAGTCATAGACTCACACAACTATCTTTACAACCAAATTATTTATAACCGATTTGCTTCATTACCATATAAGCTCAATTATTTTGATGAACAAAAACATTAAACAATAACAAAATTTAAGTTCATTAGATGCCGATATATAAATGTGTTCTAAGCATGCATTTATCGGCATTTTATAAACCTGAGCAGCAAAAAGAAGCAGCGACCCAAGCAACATACTAATAGCCTGTAAGATAATAATACAAGCAAAGCAACATCCTCCCAAATTTTGCAATTGCTTACTTTCTTTGATTCCTACGTAAACCCCCATCCACTAATTAACCACTTCAATTACTCCTCCCATATTCACACCTCTCTCTCTCTCTCTCTCTCTAAAATAAGAAAAATGGTGCAATGCAGGTGGAGGAGGAGGAGGTGCGTTGCTATTACCGTCCTCTTGAGTACTTTCTTGATATATCAATCACTACTAGCAAACGGGGTAACATACAATGTGATCAACTTAGGAGCCAAACCAGATGGGAAAACTGACTCAACAGAGTCCTTTCTGAGAGCATGGGCCTCAGCTTGTGCGTCCGAAATCCGGGCCACAATCTACGTGCCACCTGGAAAGTACTTGATTCGCGAGGTTTATTTCTCCGGGAAGCAGTGTAGTAGCAGGCAAAAAAAGATTACGTTTAGGATTGATGGTACACTTGTGGCTCCATCTGATTATTGGGATATTGGAAACGCTGGGGCTTGGATTAAGTTTGACAGAGTGAGTGGAGTTTCTATCTATGGCGGAAAACTTGATGGCCGAGGCACTGCTTTGTGGGCTTGCAAAGCTTCTTCATCCACTAATTGTCCGGACGGAGCTACGGTACGTACATAGAATACATGTTCGACAGCTTCAATTCAAAACTTCTGTTTAAAATATTTTACGTATCACGAGGTTAAAAAGTTTAAAACAATCTACAATGAGCAGTGATCCATAAATTAGATGGGGACTTGTCATTTTTATACACAAAAGCGAATCTCATCTTGTAAGTTTTGGAAGATCCTTTCTGGTCATATAAGAGATTGGGCCGTGCCGCTGGGCTATTTGTGGGTCGTATAAGAGGAAATTAGTCTTTCCATTGGATTTTTTCTTCACTTTCTAAGCTAATACTCCCTCCATCTAATATCAATTTTTTTTGTCCACTTTTTGAAATTTTTTTGTCCCAAAATATTTTTCTATTTTGAAAGACTAAATGAAAATCAAAACTACAAAATTGGCTATTTGTCCCTTATTACTTGATTTTCAAAACGTTGAAAGGTTACCTTCGGAAGGTTGAGCATTTACATGTATACTTATATTTTCCCGGATCCGTGCAAACTGCAGCCCCCTAAGAGTGGAGATGCAGGGTGACAGTTATTAACTGCTCGTGGAGTGCTTTATTATTTTGGGGATCCAAATCCTTTAGAGTCAATGTTTTAGACTGTAGGAGACAGCCTACATCTGGTCTGTCTATTGACACGTTCAATGATTTGAATTCGCTCATAAACTCTTACGGGAAAGAGTTAACTCTTACTCGTAAGAGTTTATAAGCAAATCCATACCATTGATTGCAGCAAATAAACGGTCTCGATCATAACTGTCTCCCATAGTCTAAAACATGAACTCAAGGCCATTTTCTTATCTTAGAACATCGGAAATTTAGAAACTAATACTCCATTCGTTCCAATTAAACTACTTTTCTTAATTTCGTTTTCAATATACTTATCTTGAGCAAATAAACTCCCACGGAAAAAGGGTTTTGTACAAGAAACTTCATAGAGAATGATCCCTCTTCTATGTTTTGTTTTGTTTCATTTCATTGTTTTTCCAACCCAAACAACCACCATTAACCCTAATTTCTTATAACTTAACGCCACTTTATTAACAAAGATGAACGTCATTTCAAAAGCATCACTCCTTGCGTTGTCAGGAGAAAATTTTGGGTGCAAATAGGGTACCACGTGGTGTCCTTCGACACGTCCGAGCCATCCAAAAGTGTATTAGACGGTTCGGATTTGGAGAGAGAAACAATAGAGAGGAAGAGTAGAGAGAGTGGGTGGAGGGAAGGAGAAAGAGTGTTTTAATCCAGACCGTCCAACACACTTTTGGACGGCCCAGATGTGCCGAAGGGGCACCGCATCGGATTCTACCCTCTCGGCACCCAAAATTTTCTTGTCAGTCAGGCCATCTTGAAAGATTCAATTTTTTTAGAATGACGTACACTCTAAATTTCTTCTATCATGTCCACTTTAAGTTGTGTAGGTAATAGCGCTATTAAACGAACCAAACAGCTTGAGCTCATCTCAACTTTTAGCACGTTCAAAAAGAATACAAGTCAAGCGCAATCATGTTTTATTGTTTGTTCATAAATTCAAGCCAAGCCTAAGTATATGGTTGTTTGTCTCGATAAGCTCATCAACAAAGGGCCATTCTATAAATATTCTAAAGATAGGAGTTAATCGACAAATATCTCAAAAATAAGAGATTTGACTTCTATTATATAAGATCTTTCACTATTACCCTTCCAATAGTTTTGTATCAAAATTGGAAATAACTTTAATGAGATAGGGAAATTTAGGACTTCTGGCTTTAAATTAGCGCATTTCTTTTTGGAACTTCGTGAACTTAAGCTTAAACTCAAGCATGCATGAAAGCTCAAAACTGCACGAAGCTCAGGCTTGAAAGCTCGAGATTGACTTGCATATTCTAGAAGTCAAGCCAAGTTTATCTATAATACAGCTTTAAACGTGAGCCAAGCTTGAACAATTAGTCTCCAAAAATTCTCAAGCTCGAGCCAAGCTTGAGCACATACAATAAGGAGTTGAGCCAAGCCTGAACAATACTGTGTTTGGCTCGATTAGCATCCTTGGTAGGTAAGTCAGCAGATCAACAACTAACCACTCTATTAGAGAGAGAGAGAGAGAGAGAGAGAGAGAGAGTTGGCAGTGCCATGAATTTAATCCATTTTCAAAGATCAATAAAATTCATTTTTGCCGTTCAAAGAAAAAGAGTGCCATGAATTTATTCGATAGAATGACTAACGTAACAAATATATCGTCTGGTCGCAGACACTTGCATTCTACAATTCGAACAACATTGTACTAGATGGAGTGACTTCAATAAACAGTCAAATGATTCACATCGGGATTGTTCGCTGCCATAATGTGAAGTTACAAGGTACGATGGTTTCAGCTTCTGGTACAAGCCCAAACACAGATGGAATTCACATTCAGTTATCTTCTGGAGTCACCGTCCTCAACTCTAGGATCGCCACTGGCGACGATTGCATCTCTATAGGCCCTGGCTGTTCCAACTTGTGGATCGAAAATGTTGCATGCGGCCCTGGCCATGGGATAAGGTAACCAATGTTTCCTCGGTATAATTAAACTGCATAAATAACACATTTATGCATTTTTTCCCCTTCAAAATTGAATGTCCGGGCGAACACATACATATATCTCAATTCAGTTTTTTTTTTTTGGCTTATTGAAAATGTGTTTTAAGAGAGAGATTAAAAAGAAATAATACACAACAAATATGAAATAATTTCCAACTATACAACAAATATTAAAACTTTCTAACGGCATGTGGTGGGGTGGTTCTGTTGAGTGGTCTGGAGGTGGCGGCGTGGTAGAGGGTGGGGTTGGCCGGCGATAGTGGGGCTGCGACAGGTTGGGTTAGGGTTTCTTTGAGCTTATGGGTTTGGCTTATTTGTTTGTATTGTGATGCCTTATTTTGTTCTGGGCTTCACTATTATTATTTGTACCGTGCTAAACCATTAGGTGTTTTGGGCTTTACCAACCGGGTGTTTTTTTATCTTTAACTCTTTACGTATTTTAATTTCTTCAACCTCGGTTGGAGTACCTTCCCCTCTCCCCCAACTTGATGTACCATTATCAAGTTTTAGGTAATAAAACTTTATTCCGGAGGAAAAAAAAAAAAACTATTTAAAAGTACTTGACTTTGTTATGCAGCATTGGCAGTCTAGGTTGGCAATTACAAGAACCCGGAGTGCAGAATGTGACGGTTAAAACTGTTACTTTCAAAGGTACACAGAATGGCGCAAGGATAAAGACCTGGGGTAGACCCAGTAATGCCTTTGTCGACGGAGTTGTTTTCCAGCATCTTGTAATGGTCAATGTTCAAAATCCAATCATAATTGACCAAAATTACTGTCCTCACAACATTTGTCCCACTCAGGTTTGTACTATTGAGGGCAGTGGTGGAAAAACGAAATTCTAATTATCAAATTTATTTTTGTATATCGTCATATGTAATCGACTCTAACATTACAAAAGTTACTTAGGGTCTAACACATTTTAAATGTCTACTATGTTTTCTTTTTAGCAAAATTCGGGCGTGAAGATTAGCAATGTGACATATAAAAACATTCGGGGAACATCAGCAACATCAGTTGCTGTCAAATTTACTTGTAGCAAAAAGAATCCATGCCAGAAGATAAAATTGGAACATGTCAATCTCAGCTACAAGGATCAACAAGCAAAGGCATCATGTGCAAATGCCGAAGGAACAACTTCTGGGATAATTGTGCCTACTAGCTGCTTGTAGCAATTCAAACAATCTTATGCCAAAGTTCCATGTACGAGAATAGAAAGGTACGAACATAAGAAGTGTACACGAATTGCGTTTTTAATATCGGACCAGTAGGTATTTTGTAAAGGCCCGTAATTTTAAATGATATTTAGAAAATAAAGTTGGGGAATCGTGATGAATGGTTTAAACAGTTAAATTGAGGGTTGTGGTGTGTTATAGATTGAATTTGGGCCATTTGGTAGCTCATAAGTCTATATAGGGGTGAGTGGTGTGATTATTTGAACATGGGTTCATGTACCAAGTGAGAGGAGAGAGACAAACACATCCCCCTCCCCTCTTAATCAGCCGGCCCCCTCTCCTTATCTTCTCCTCCCATTTTCTTCAAACCCCACTCCAAATTTCTCACTCAAACTCAAATTCCACCATGATCCATCCTTAAATCCATCAACTACTTGCCTTTTGGAGCTTGGGTTGCGTTGTTTTTACTCCGGGAGCTCGCATTTCGGTTGGGTCTTGCTTTGGAGGCTAGGGTTTTGCCATTTGCCTGATTTGAAGTTTGATATTGGGGTAGAGACTTCTTAATCTCCTATCTCTACCTGTTTGTAAGTTGAATCTTGCATAAAGTCCATGGTTTTACCTTGTATATCTTTGAAAATCCATTTGGTTTGTGACTAAGACCTTTAAGTATCTTTAATCTATGAAATTTGTTGTGAAAGTCCTAGCCAAATTGATGATTCTACTTCCCTATGTAGACACCCCAATCCGGACCCTCGAAATTCTATAACTTCCCCGAGGATAAAGATGCCTAAATAGAGCATATGCGGTTTGATCAAAGTCTTGAAGACCCCACCAATAACCTTCCATAAGATTACCAAATTACCCCTTGGAACCCTGGAATGGCCCGAAACCTTAAAACACATGCACCTGGATTGCTCTTTCAAGCACCTGGATTGGCCAAATCCAGGCGCCTAGATATCAGTCCAGGTTGAGTGTAATTTAAGTTGATAGTGGGCGGGAACGATATCTTTGGGGGATTTTTCTGCAGAGTTCAGTGGGAGGGATGATTAGCTCTAGGTTTTACCCCCTAGGTGACCCCTCACCCTTTCTAAAGGTTTGAATGGCTCACTTTGAGCCCTTGATTTTCTATAAAAACCACCATTCTCCTCCATTTTAAGGGTTGGAAATTTCCATTACTCTCTTGCTGTTACTCTGCCAAAACCCTTCCAGAAATTCAGCTCCAACTAATCTCACTCTAAGCCTGTCACTCAAACCCATCCTCATACCATCCATACTTCTGAAAATCATCCTTTTCACCATTCAATCTCTCTCAAAATCCATACACATTGTCTTTTACTCACCCTATACATTCAAGTCCAGTATCCCTTTGATAAAAAAATCCACATAACATTTCATCTCAAGCCTTTTGATCAAACCAAAAAGGTAGATTCTACTACCAAGATGTTCAAATAGGCCCTGAGGGGAACCAAACTAAGTTCTCATTGGTCTTCCATACCAGTAGAGAGCTTGGGAAAGGTTAAGAAATCATCAGGAAAGGAATCTGTTTTGTGTATCAGAATACAATCCAGGCGCCTGGATCATCACTTTTCAGGCGTCTGCATTGAATCCAGGCGCCTGGATTCACTCCATGTAGGCGCCTGGATTCCATTCCCCTGGCTATGTTTTCTGCTTCCTTTTTGCATTTTAATCAACTTTTGGTACATCATTTGCATGCATTGACCCATGGTTGTTTATGTCTCATGTTATGATCTTTGCTATCATGATCATTTAAAGTGTTTTAAAGTTGTGATCATACTTTGAAAAGAGATTATATAAGAAAGAAGTACTCATATGAGCTTATGTGTCATTTTTAGGTCCTGATCATTCAGTTTTCAAGGTGTAAAGATGAAATTTTCCATGTTACTTAAGCATACCCCATTGTAGGCGTTTAAAATGAGCATTATCATTGCATTATCGTTGTATGTTAATGTCACTTCATTGCATTTGAGTTAAATTTGAGGTTTTATGCCTGCTTCTGCGTTGCTATATATCTTCTTGAATGCATGTGAGCTGATCAAGACATTGCATTTGATGTCTACTGTGAGAAATGAGATTTTAGATTTTCTGTTTGGGAGGCCATCCAGGCGCCTGGATTGACCCTTTCCAGGCGCCTGGATTGAATCCAGGCGCCTGGATCTGCCTAATTCAGGCGCCCAGATTGCAATCCAGGTGTGATGGTTTGAGTATGTGTGATCAATTTCTGGGGCATCTTAAGGCAGTTTGAGGGTATTTTAGTGAAAATTTAATATATTTTATACACGAATCATTCACTCATTACATTTTGCACAAGTATTCACCCATATCTCATTGATATTCTTAATGCGTTTGCCATGATTTCACATGAATCTGAGTTTGAAGTCCATTTAAATAACATTTTCAAAATCCCTTAAGCATTTAGTAGAGACCGGTGGTTACACCGGGCGTGAGAGGTGCTTTAAATTCCTTCCCCTCGCGTAACCTAGAATTAGAGCTTTAGTTAGGTTTTATTCTTGTATGATTCTGGTTTGTTTGCTTCAATAAATTAAGCTTTAATTTACCACAAAAAAAAAAAAAACCCTAAGGCCCTGATTGGATGCATCCAAAACCTCCTCCCAAAACTTATACTGGGTCATAAACATGGGTCCTAGTGTTTTGGCTGGGTTTGGCAACGCGATTTCCTCCCCCCTCTTCGTTTTCTCGCTTACTCCTCCTTCTCCCTGATAACTTTCGGGCACCCCCAGGGCTACCCAAAAATTATCCGGCTTTAGACCCCTTGGTTTTTGACATTTCTAGCCCTCCTTATCCCCCTTGAGCAACCCTCACAACTCCATCTTTGTGGTAGTTCTCAAGATCGACCAGAGAAGGGTTTACGGTGTGCGATTTGGTGGGATTTCGTTGCGATTTGGTTTGAGCAGTTAGGCATAGTTTCTGAACTCCATTTTTTGAAAGGGGTATGAAAGATTTCGTTGCCTTTGATCTAGTTTCTATCGATCTAGGATTTTTTGGACTAGCTTTAGTCAATCTAGGGCTCTATTGATCTTCCTTGCACATTTTGTGATTTTGGTTGATTTTTTTAGTGTTTGACAGATTCATGGTTTGTGTTCATACGTTTGTATTTGTAGGGGGTTTGTTACTCAAATTTTTATCTTGTTGATTTGCCTCTGCAGTAGACACATACGCAAAAAATTTGTTTGTTTTTTCCTGAGTCTCCATAGAGTGCATGAATAAACTTGGAAATACCTGAAAATCATCCAATAGAAACTGCAGATTTTAGTATGAATAATACAACTTACGCAACAGAATACTACAATAACAAACTATACTCCAATTACATTACAAATTTAGCACCCTTTGCACTTTGAAATATCCAAGGGTACTTTTCATTCCCGATATCGAAAGTCCTTCAATGTTCTAGTCATAGTAGGAGGGAAAACAACGATGTTTAAATGATGCAATCCGTAAATGAGCAAGATTTTGGAAAACAGCCCTTATTAAGATTTTGGAAAACAGACCTTAGAAACCCTTCAAAACCCGTTAAGAAATCTAAAAAATAGACCTTATTAAGATTTTGGAAAACAGCCCTTAAACCCTTATTAACCCTTAAACATAGGTGGTTGAAAAAGGCCTGAAAACATCCCTTATAAACCCGTTAAGAAATCTAAAAAAACAAATACAAAGCCGTTGTCTTTTCCACGGTATAATTTTGGAGCTTATATATGGTTCATGGTGACAACTTAACGAGGAAGAGAAAACCTGTATAAGCTTATAACTTGTTATACAAATTGACATGAAGAAAACCCTAAAAAAAAATAGGTGTTATGTGTGTGTTTGAAGTGTTACTCATTAAGCCCTTTGTTAGCTTTTTAGGATGGCAAGACTAAACAAAAAACAATTAAGGAGAAGAGAAGAGAAAGAAGCAGTCGTTGTGTTAACAACCTCCATTCATGCTGCAATGGGGATGTTTCGCCTATACTTATTCATCCTATACACTGCACAGTATCCCCGCCCCGAGTGTGCGTAGAATCTTGACTACTACCAAACACAAGTCAATGCCATCAATAGGCTCGTAAATGGCAATGAGGTTGAATGCCACGAGCAGTTGAGGGTAAATACGCGTACATTTTTTATATTGTGCTGCTGCTATTGCCTTGTGCTCAAATTGTGCTAGTGCCCAGATTATGCTACTGATTATGCATGCTTGTAATGGGGCAGTCCTATTTTATGAGCAAAATTTTTCTTTTTTCAGCTTGTGGTGCTGTGTTTGTGTGTGTTCTGTTCTAGCTAGCAATGGGCAGTCCTCTTTTTCGTTTTTGGTGGCTATGATGATAGAGTGGATAGGCGAGGCAACATTAGAATGTCAAGTGGCAACTAATGTTGCAACCTATATACCTTGTCTTTTACAAATATGTGGAAAAAACCTCGAATATCTGAGCCAACTTACCTTATACATATTATGTGGATGTATGCTTCAAGAATCAGCCATACGCTTAGAGCAATAGTGATTGCTCATGAATCATGACTCATTTCAGGAGGAGACAGTTAAGTTAGCTTGGCTCTTCAACAGGCGTCTACAAGACTTGGTTTGGTGCAGGTTCTACTTGATTTCATTCGGCAAATTAATGATGATCAAGGGTACTTGTATATGCTTTTGGGCAATGTATACTTAAAGCTTTAGTTGTTCAATCCCAATAGAATGCTACTGAAAAAGGGCAATTTTATTGATAAAAATGTTACCTTGGTATTTTTGTTTCTTTTTTCACTTTTGGCAATTCAAGTTGAATTGCTGTACTTTTTGTATCTATTATGTTGTATGGGATATGAAAATCCATTTTTTTTAATGTATAAGTTGAATGGTTGGTAATAATAGTAACTAAAAGAAGTAGGAATGATAAGTAAGGAGTGGTAGCTACCCACATGAAAATATTGAATTTTTATAACCTAACTTTCTAAGTTGAATGACAACTTGAAATTGTAGCTATAAAGAAGCCCATAATGCAAGTCAAAACTTTCAGCAGGAGTACCACACAATTCAATTACAAATTGATATTTTGTTTTGCATCATGTCAATTCCGTGCCGGACTTTGAGCAACCCACGTTGAACTTGGATCACCGATGAGGAGCAGACTTTAGTACAATGCCTTACAGGCCTTGTACAAATGAAAGTTTGGCAATCAGATCACGGGTTTCGTCCCGGCTACCTGCGAGTGTTGGAAAATCAAATGGCTTGTTCTTATCCCGAAAGTGGTATCACAGAAAATCACATCGAAGATAAGATTAAGATATGAAAGTCTACTTATTACACCATTGTTCATCAAATCCTTATGCATGAAGGATTTTCTTGGGATGCAAATGAAAAAAAGGTAATTGCGGAAAACGAAGTGTGGACTAACTATATCCAAGTAAGTTATAACATAGTTGGTTTTAATTTTTCCCAACGTTTTGTAGTATTTCTTGTAATTTTTTTTCTTATTTATGTAGGTTCATCCACAGGCTAGGAACATCAAGGAAAAACTATTTCCCTTATTCGATGGATGGAGCTTTTGTTTTGAATGTCAGTAGATCGAAATTTGGTGGAAGTTTATTAAATAAATTTGTAGTTGTGCACTCTGCTATATCCTCGTAATGAATCTCAAATAAAATAATATTTATTTCAGACTTTAATAAATCTTTTTTTAAGCCATTGTAATTGTATCACAAATAAATTTGTATAATTATTTGAGAGTTAAATAAAATTTCTTTCTTGTATGAGAGAGCACTTGTTACTTTTGTCAAGTTGTTCATTTATTATTCATTGTGTTGGCGGTAATAATAATAAAAAAATAGATGGCCAACAAATGAAAAGAAATAAAACACAATTTTAAAAAAAAATTGGAGATGACAACCAACCATTAAAATTGACATATTAAAAAAAAATGTTTTTTCAAATAAATTTATTACAAAAAATGTTTTTTCAATGAAATGAATTAATATAGCTTGAAATTGTCCTAAATTAATTAAGTAGATTAGGTTTTGCAATTATATAGTTAATTTAATACATAATCAAGTTTAGCACTACACAATGGCAAAATAGTCATTTGACAGCTTTTTCCATCTTTCACCCCCTCTTATATATAAAACATCCAAACCAAGTCAAAAGTTATCCTCCTGTTTAATTCCTCATCCAAACCATCTACTTTTTTATCCCTCTCCATAAACATCACATCAATGTGGGTCAACCCTCCAAAACTTATACCCCCTCTTATCTTTTCTCTCTCCATAACTTATCCTCCTGAAAATAATCCCTCATCCAATCGAGGCCTAAAGCCAGAAAGAAAACATCCACCAAGGACGAAAAAATTAGCTCCAAAAAATCATGAACCATCATCAATCAGCCTTGCGGAGCATTTAGATCAAACCCCATTTTGGGGTCCATGTATATGTGTAGCAGTTGTCCATGGATATGTTACTTAAGGCACATTTGGTGATAGCGTACGTTTCAATTAGCAAATTGCCCATGCATAAAAATACTTCTAAAAATCTTATCATTTTTCTTTTAACTCGTGTGCATGGTGTTTAAGGACATCTAGGCCTTCTCCAGACCTCATACATTGATCTCAATTTTTTCTATTTAGAATCAAATCCATATCGACTTTTCTATGTTAATACACATCGAAACTAGAATTCTTTTAATAAACAGGAAATGACTATAGTACACACTAATTAAAGGTGTGTAACATATGCACTTATTGTATGGTCCAGATTGTGTCACCTCATTGGCAATCGTAACATTTTTTAGTTTTTCGTAACTTTTCAGCAATATGATTCGTAACATTTTGGTGTGTCTCATAACTTTTACCAAAAAAAAAAAAAAATCGTAACTTTTATAAAAAAAATCCTATTTTTTTTTATAGGGGTTTGAATCGTAACTTTTTCCAAATAAACATATTAACAGACATCAAAACTTGAATTACTCCTTTTAATAAACATCAAAACTTAAAATTACTTCTTGAATTGCTATCATCATTGCGAGGGCAAAAAATCTGAGAGACTCTCTCACTCTGAAACTTCACCTTTAACTTCAATCTTGGGAATGGAAGATTTTGACCAAGGACTCAAACATTGATTTCTGCACACAATCGACCAAGTAAATTTGTTAGAGGTATTCCGGTCCGGGGGTTTTGACCGGAACTCCGATGGCTAAGTCAGACTTTTTCAAGAGTGATCTTTTTACAATTGAAATGACGAAGTATGAAAGTGTGCTTACCCCCTTGTTTCTAAACTTTCTTCCTTAGCCGAGAAGATAAGCATAATAAATACACGCCCCCAAAATAGTTGTAGTGAGCAATCATAGTTGTTTGTTCTGTTATGGAATGATTTTTTTTGTGAGAGTTTTATTCAAAATGAGGACCGTCGAAAACACTTTTGAACTGCCGGGATTGCTCACTACACCCCCCCAAAATACCCCAATTATTGCATTCAAATAAGGTTTTTTTTTTTTGGGGGGGGGGGGGGGGGGGGGGTGGTTGGCGGCCCAAAACACTCTTTTATCGTTATTCATTTTCGCTTGTTCTTGTTCATGTTCATATCCATTTATAAAGATTTATGTTCCCTGCATGGAACTTTCTCTTCCCTTGAGTATTGTTTTCCTGCACTTAGTGAATTCATTCTCAATCCAGATGGATCTCCCATAAATTGAGGATTGTTTTTCCCAACCGAAAAACTCCGAAATTTGGGTGATAGCGGCTTTGGGGCGTTCAAAAAAATCTAACTATCGAAGAAAAATCCAACAAACGGAAGCCATGTATGATGTTTACCTGACCATCAAAGGACACAAATTCTCCAAACGAGAACTATCTTCTCGGCTAATGACTATCCTCAGACTATGCCGCGCCCGTGGAACATTTTGCCGAGATGGAACTCCCGTTCACTTGCGCGGTCGAATATTGTCATTTTCTTTTCCTTTTAGGCCTCGTTTGTTTGAGCGGAGATAAATAGATGGGATATGAAATCCCATGGAATATGGGTGAGATATGAAATCCTTGGGATATTGCTCAAGATATACATGGATGAGAAAAATCCATATCCGGTGTTTGTGTTCAACAGGATATAGCCATTGGGAAACAATAATTATGAAATGTTTTCCCCATTTTGTCCTCGTACAAATCAAACAATTCCTAATTTGTCCTTAACACAAATTACAAATAAAAAGTAAAAACAATAATATTTCCATTGTCTCTTGTGAAGTTTTAAAAGTTACAGAAGGATGAAAACAACTTGACAATGCATATGTTTGTCAGCCAAAACTTCAACAGGGGTACTGGTTTGGTTTCACCGAGAAAATTTGTTTACATAGCCCATGGGCAAGAGAGTAATTTGAGCTCATTATAGGATGGATGGGATTCCAACCCTCCCCCCCCCCCCCCCCCCCCCCCCCCCCCCCCCCCCATGGGATTTCATCTACCGTACGGCATAGGATAAAACTTGACTGGGGATATAAAATCCCATCCAATTTTAGCAACAACAAACAATGGAAATTGGGCCCCACCTCTTAACATCCCATATCCCATCCTCAAATCCCCCATAACAAACAGGGCCTTAGCTAGGGTTTTTTTTTGCTGAGATTTGACATTCTACTATCCTACTCTATGTTGTGTTGTTACATTCTTCAGTAGATCTAGGTTTGGTCATGTCACGTATTTATTATGCTTATCGTTCCCGTGCATTCGAATACACCTGGTCATTCCTTTGAACGCACCAAGTTTGGTGACGAAGTGAGTCAAACGAACCAAGTTTGATCATCAGGAAGTGGTACTTCCTCGGGACCAAACTCGAGGAAACTATCAGCATCTGTTATCTTGTGTGCTTATGTATGAAGAATGTTTAAATATTTTTTTATCTTCTCATTCTTTTACATTGTGATTTTTTTTTTTCCTTTCAAACTTATGCTTGAAAAGTGACTCCGCTGTGCGGAGTTCCTGGATCTACAATGGAGTCATCATTCTTTAGTTTCACCTTTTTTGGTGTTTTTCTCAACAGTTGCCCACATGGTGAATGACGCAATTGTTAGGCTAATCCTCTTTCTTACGTGTGGTAGTTCTCTTTCAAACCAATCAATAGTTTGAAAAAGTATTTGCGGCCGGCTTGATTATCTACAGATATATCTATCATAAAGTCCACTCCAAACGTGAGAGTACTTAATATCAACAAGTTAATTGAATGTAATTACTTAGGGTGAAAGCTGGTATAACTTTTCTGAGTTGAAAAATACCAACTGCCTTATCTAGGTTTTCCTCGTTTATACTTTAACAAAAGAAAATTTAATTGGGTACGTTATTGAATTCACATACGAAATGTACTGTTTTTTAATAGGGTGATTAGGCCCAGTTTTTCAAAAGATTTTAGCACTTAGATGCTAAAATCGTGATTTTTCAAATCAAAAAATGAAGTGGTTCCGTGTATCGTTTTTCGATTTTTTTTTGGCACCAAACTAAAGTACACGAGATTTTAGCACCTGGGTGCTAAAATCTTTTGAAAAACTGGGCCTAACTTGAACACTTAGCGTATGGCTCCCGTAAGGATATATGGTGTGGAAGGGTTTTGAAACACCACGCACGTGGTGTGGAAGGGTTTTGAAACACCACGCACGTGATAGTAATCTAGGAGAAATTTTCTTTCGTGTAACTTCAATGTAAAAGTATCTAGCTCACTATCATATTAATATATATAACGATAACACATGGCATGGTCATCAAATATCGTCACCATGTTGTTATTGCTCGTAATTGTAAGGCTAAGTTTTGTGCTGACTTATTTATTTTGCTTTTGTTTCAAATTGACCAATTAGTTTTGCTTCAATCTTTTGAATTGTTTATTTATCTTGACTAGAGAAATCTACACAAAAAATTTATTATGATACAAAATTTCATTCGAAAATTATCTGAAAAATTCAAAACAAACAGATCAGAGGTTATATCTTTTCGAATAATTTTTTTATTCAAGTCCGATCAAATTTTTTTAATTTCTCACATCAAGATGTATAAATATTCAAATACGGACCTCAAGTAATAAATTTTTATAAAGGAAAAATAAGCCAAAAAAATAAATAAATTCGGTTAAACCCCGCCTAAATTTTATGACCAATGTCTTCTAATATGATGGTAAAAAAAAGGTCTTCTAATATAAAAAAGATTCCGTGAAGAAATTTGTTTTTATTTTTTTGGGTAAGTCTAAACAAATTAAGCTGCTTATTACTCTCTAAACCCTCCCCGACATGCCACCTTCGGCGACCGATAATGTTTTCCAACAATTTGTTATCATGTGGCTTTGCTTATGTGGTATATACTCTCGACCCAAAAAAAAAAAAAATCATCAATAGAAATAAGGTTCTTGCTAACGGGTGTAACATTGCATCCGTTAAGAGTACAAAAAAGCACACTCGTGGGTTCCAATTGTATTGTAAAGTACACGTTAAAGTACAACTGACACTGTACTTTAAAGTGTAGTTTACGGTACAAGTGGGACCCACAAGTGTTTTTTTGTACCCTTAACAAAAACGGATCAGTTTAGTGGGAATAATAAACCTTAGAGACAATTTTATTATTATTATTATTATTTTCATAGCACTTTCCACGCGTTTGTGACACCCCGTCTCATATCGGAAGTCTTAGAGACGATTTTGATCATAAGCAATATATCTACTACTACCTTTAAAAGAACCACCAGGGGAGACTCTACACTATAGCTAGGGTGGTCACTTGAACACCCCTAGCAAACTTTTTTACCAGAAGGCATGTAATTTTTTTATTTTTTATTATTATTTTTTTAGTTTAGCCCAACTTAAACATCTAACCAAAAATATTCGAGCACTATATCCATAAATATTTGAACACTCAACCAAATTTTTTTTGTACACTTTAACACAAAAAATCAGTCCTCAAATCAATACAATGTAAACTACTCCCTCCGTCCGAATTTGTTGGTCCATTTTGGGGATTCCAACTTTTTTTCCTTTACATTTTGGATTAGTTAATTTCTTATTTTAACCTCAATCACTCCATTTAATACTCCATCCATTCCAATTTGATATTCCACTACGAAACTACGTGCAATTTTCAAACTCAAAAATAATGTAGTTGTAATTTTTTTTTTTTTATCAATATGGATTTTGTTTGATAGATCTCATTGAGAACTTTAATACGGTGCAAAAAAAATTAAAAAATGTAAACACATTATTTTAAAAAAATAAATTTTTGTGTTGTTATTTTAAAGTTTAGAAAAGGGGCAAAAAAGTAAATTCTTCATACTTTATGCTTTGACTTTTGAAAATGGACAAACATTTTAGGACTTGAAAAAGTATGTTTGTGGACTAACAAATCCAGACGGAGGGAGTATCTAATTAAAGCCCTTGGGCAGCTCCTAGCTTCTCATATATGTTGAATTGAACACTCTAAAGTCTTATTTTTAATGTCAGTCCTAGGTGCCAGATTTGAGGCGTTTTCCGGCAGCGGTGGTGGTGGCGCCTAGCAACTGCGACTGCGGCGGGACGAAGCGATGCGGGCTCTGGACGCTGACATCATTCCGTCGTCTTCCTCCAGCCACATCCGAGTGGATTGGTGGTTCCATCGTCACTGTTGTACAATTTTGCGGCTTTTGTTGTTCTGTTTTGTTTTTGTTGTTTTTTCTTTTTTGTTGTTGTACTCTTTTCTCCCTTTAGGTCTATGGGCCGTGTAACTTGTACTTGATTCATATCAATATAAGTTGCATTTTCCCTGTTCAAAAAAAAAAAAAAAAAAATGTCAGTCCTGTGAATAGGTGCCCCTGCTGTATTTGATCGGCAACTATAAATGGTATATGCGTGTACTAACTTACTTTGTATATTACATGCAGTAATTTTATCTCTTTTGTTTAAAGTATTAGGCCTTGTTTGATTCAGGGACTAAAACAAACAGGATTAATAGTCCTGGAATTATTAGTACTGGACTATTTGTCCTGGTAGTAAATTAGTCTTGAAATCTCACACAATTCTCTGTTTGATTCGTGCAGATTTAACGTTGGGATATCTCATGTTACCCATCAATTCAGGTAATTCAAAATTGAAAACTACATCCATTTAGCTCAAAAAATATTGCACACACTTACAAAAATTGAAAAAATATAGTTTGAACAAAGTATATATTGATATCGATATCGAGATTTGGCTTCTCTCTAACCAATAATCAACTCTATATCGCAAAAAGTAATAGCACATGTCCAAAAAGATCAATGCGAATGTATTCGCCACACAATTTCTGACAATTAATACTAGTGTATTTATGCGCTGATTTAATTTTACTAGGCCCAAAACATAAAATTCTCCTAGAATATGAAATTGTGACATCTTGTGTATTTTCGTACTATTTATACTACACATACTATTTATACCACACACACACATACCTAAATACATACATACATACATACATACATACATACATACATACATGACTAATTAATAGAGCTAACCGAGTTAAGGTAATTTTTAAACAATGTGTTGAAAATTTCTGAAGCCGTCACTCAAAAGAACCAAGGCCAACCCTTTGTTTCCAACGTACCTTCAAATTTGAAAAATGCCCTCCGCAATTGGTGTAATGTCAAGGCCGTCCATCTAATACAAATCCACTCTTCTCAGATTTTTGTTCTACCTAATTTACAGTTTTTGGGTTGAAATTGGTTAACAAAAGGACCATGTGTAATGCACTCCAAACTAGTAACCTGAAAAACACTATTACAAGGAAAACAACATCCTCCCAAATTTTGCAACTGCTTTGCTTTCTTTGATTCACACTTAGGAGACAGCGCGATTCATGCATCCAAATCCTCTACATAAACCCCACCCATGCAGCCCTCAATTAACCACCTCAAGTTAAGCATTCCTGCACCGTTCTCTCAAACAAAAATGGCAGTGCACTCTCGGAGGAGTTACCGTGCGATTACCGTCCTCTCCATTACTTTCTTGATATATCAATCACTACTAGCAAATGCGGTAACATACAATGTGGTGAACTTAGGAGCCAAACCCGACGGGAAAACCGACTCAACAAAATCCTTTCTGAGTGCATGGGCCTCGGCTTGCGCCTCGGAAACTCCGGCCACTATCTACGTGCCACCCGGAACGTACTTGATTGGCGAAGCTTATTTCAATGGGGAGCACTGCAGTAGCACCAACAAAGGGATTACGTTTCGGATTGATGGTAAACTTGTGGCTCCATCTGATTATTGGGAGATTGGAAATGCAGGAAGTTGGATCAAGTTTGAGAGGGTCAGTAGGGTTTCTATTTATGGTGGAGTGTTTGATGCCAAAGGGTCTAGTTTGTGGGCTTGCAAAGCTTCTTCCTCCAATAATTGCCCTAGCGGAGCTACGGTACGTACGTTACACTATAACTACAACATCCATGTAAACAATTTACATTAACCCACTTTTTTTTTATCCGACCAATTCATCTTACGGGTGCAAACTAGCCGAGCAGAGCTTTACAATGTTCCAGCTTTGCTCGTTTAAAATTCAGTAAAACACAAGCTTGATTAATATTTGAAAACTCGGGATTGATTCGAGTATCAAACGAGTCTCTACAAACAAGCCGAGTTTGTTAAAACGAGCCGAGCTATGGTTAGCCGAGATCGAGTTGGTTCTCAATTTAACATGTATATATTATTCATTGCATTAAAATTTTCTTTTGTTCTCTAAACTATTACTAACTAATTAAAACTTTAATAAGAGTGAGAACGTGGGGTGACAGTTTTTTAACTGCTCTTGAAGTGCTTTAAGCACTAGTGGCTTGATTACGTGGGAAAGTGGGTCAAACTAATTTTCAAGATTTAGCTTTTAATAACCGTCAAATTTTTTTATTTATAAAACTCAATTGCCGTTATCTTCAGCAAATGCTGCCACTTTATTTATTGAGAAAACATTCTTTACAACGGCGGTGTAAACCAAACTTTTTTTTCAAATTTGTTATTCATTTTGAGAAATTTAATATTGTAAGTAGAGATGTTGTCATTACACTTTACAATCAATAGTTTCATCGTAGTTTCATCACCCGACCACTTTCTCTCCTTTTTTTTCTCTCTCTAAAATTCGGACTGTCGGATCGCGTTATGAACGGCTGAGATCGTTGAACGGACCCACTGGCATTGAAAAAAATTTCCCTCTCCTGAGAAAGGAAAAAATGCTAAAATTTCTTACCTCAAATATCATCGTCATGCAAGCATCATATTTATTCAAGTGTTCCATGGATTTCTTGGACATGATAACTAACGTTATGTATCGATCTATCGTCCGACCGCAGACACTTGCCTTCTACAATTCGAACAACATTGTACTAAATGGAGTGACTTCAATAAACAGTCAAATGTTTCACATCAGTATTGATGGCTGCCAAAATGTGGATTTACAAGGTACAAAGGTTTCAGCTTCTGGTACGAGCCCAAATACAGATGGAATTCATATTCAACTATCTTCTGGAGTCACTGTCCTCAACTCCAGGATCGCCACTGGTGACGATTGCATCTCTATAGGCCCTGGCAGCTCTAATTTGTGGATCGAAAATGTTGCATGTGGCCCAGGCCACGGGATAAGGTAACATACGTAACACTGATCGGGAAAATATATTTGTAATTTTTGTTTTCGTAAGGGTGTGTCTGTGCTAGCTTATATGCATCTTGATTATTATTTTTGGTAGCAAACATTTCTGGTTATGGCTATTCTTCAAAACTCATAGGCTGAGTTTCAGTTTCCTGAGCCTTTTTTTGGTAAGAGACTTATTTTGGCATTTGTTTTTGTTTTCAGCAATTTTTACTCGAATTTTCTTCCCTTTTTTCCTTTTTGAATTTTCTCTAGAGAAATAAAAATAAAAAAATTTATACAAATTTGGACTAAAAATACCTAGAGAAGGAAAAACGGACAAAAACATGGCCTATGTTGCTTATCACTTTATACATATTTTTGCAAAAAAAATTTGAATTCCCCTCATTTTTGTATTTTTTTTTCTAGAGGTACACAGAAAAGTACTAACGTACAAATATTGGTGCATGCAGCATTGGCAGCCTAGGTTGGGAAAAACAAGAACCTGGAGTGCAGAATGTGACGGTTAAAACCGTTACTTTCACAGGTACAGAGAACGGCGCAAGGATAAAGACATGGGGTAGACCCACCAATGCCTTTGTTAACAGAGTTCTTTTCCAGCATTTGGTAATGGTCAATGTTCAAAATCCCATCATAATTGACCAAAATTACTGTCCTCACAACAGCAATTGCCCAAATCAGGTATGTACAATCTTGAGGGCAGTAGTGGAAAAAAAAATCCTAATTATCAAATTAATCTTTCGTATATCGTCATACCTAATTGACACTGCCCTTAATATTAAGGTTGGTTAATAAAAAAAAATAGAACATTATAATTAAGGGTGCGTGAGTCTTTAGATGAACTTTTTGGTATTTATAACCACTGTCTTTTTGTTCTATTTTCCAATTTTCCGTTGAAAGTTTTATTAATTTCACGGATTATAATTATACTTCTCAACGAGAGTAATAAAAAAATATAAATTTGTTTGTCTTATATATATATGTACTTTTTCCAATACCGCCCCGTATTTTCTAATTCTCTCGTGGAGGTAAATAATTAACCCCCTGAATTTTTGATGAAAAACTAAATAAAAGTCCCTAAATATTATCAATGACCAGTGAATTTAGACCAAAAAAAAAATCGTTTATGGGTCAAATTACACACACTGAATTTTACAATATATTTTTCTTTTTTTTTTTCAGAATTCGGGCGTGAAGATTAGCGAGGTGACATATCAAGATATACATGGGACATCGGCAACAATAGTGGCAGTTAAATTTAGTTGCAGTAAAAAAAATCCATGCAGTGAGATAAAGTTGGAAGAAGTGAATCTGAGCTACATGGATCAGCAGGCAAAAGCATCTTGCGTGAATGCCCAAGGAACAACTTCCGGATTAATTGAGCCTACTAGCTGCTTCTAGGAAATATACTCTATATTTACCATATTCCAAAGTTCTATGTAAGACTAAATATTGAAAGGTACAAGAAGAAGAAGCAGCATAATGTATCTATATTACATTACACAACGGTTTGGGTTTCAAACCTCATTTTGGGTTTTAGACATGGGAACAGCTATTGTACACGGATTACAAGGAAATATAAAGCATCTATATTACATTATACAACGGTTTTGAAAAATATCTCTCTCACAATTGTCCTCCGTGGCACATTGGAAGACCGCTATTGTATTTTAAAGTTTCTTCTCAACTAATCCCAGGCTGAAATTCCTTTGATTCAAAATTCAAAACCTTAAATTGAAGGAATTCTCTTCAATGGCTAAGATTGCTTGAAAAGAATCAAATGACTTGGACAGATTCCAAAAAATGTAGAGTCTGCTTATGCCATTTCTTATCAGCATTTTTATTTTAATCAAGCCATATCTTATTGGTTGAAAATTGAAATGTATTTCAGCTCATTCCCATAATTGAAATTGGAAATTTGGAAGTAATTACTTTTTCAGAACACCACGTGATAAGGTTTTTGGCAAGATTATTCAAAAATATGTAGGCGTAACATCCATTTCTTTTATACGTTCCTTCTACTCTCCTCCCCTCTCCTATAGTCCTATGTTTCTCCTCTGTCTACTCTCTCTCCCACCCAGGTTTTCTCCGCAGAGACACAATAGGCAGAGTTTCTATGTGATTATTGGTTTGATTTCATTTTGGGTCTCTTACACACTCAGTTCTTCTCTTACGTTTGGATGTGCCTCCAGGCAGGGGCAAGATGCTAGTGTTGAATATGTTACTACTCCATTTGTCATGTTCTTTAGTTGTACTCCCTCCGTCCCCATTTTTTGGTTCTAGTTAGGATTTTTTGCCGTCTCAAAATGATTGTCTCATTTCAAAACTAAAGGGGTAATAGTTAATAAATTCCCTTTTTTTTTATCTGTTTTTGCCTTTTCATTTTCTTTTGTGGTGGGGTGTGGTCTCCCTTCAACTATCTCTTACTTTTGCTTTTCTTTCCTTTTCTTGCATCTCTTTGTTTCCTTATCAACATATTCTTCCTTTGCGGATCAAAAAATAGAAGTTGTATCTCATTATTGGCACTCTTATTAATTACTTAGACTAGAACACATGCCTGCTTGCTTGAACTCCATAATTGCATGATATGTTGGAAAAATATGGTTTTGTAATCATATTTTTAGTGAATTGGAAATTGTCTCCAAATTATATCATTGGATAAATAATTAATATTTTGAGTGGGTGAAAATATCTTTTAATTAGTTATTAATCCCTTTGAATTTACCTTGAATTGGAGGCTAATAAACCAAGAGTTTCATCTCTTATAAACCAAGAGTTGCCTCACTTTGTTTGTACTTCAATGTGGTATAAGGTGGCACCTCTTCAGGCTATAATAGTAGCTATTCAGCCAGGTACCACTCCAAATAGTTGTGTGCTTGTTCTGGCTTCTTTTCGAACAGTCACGTCTGTACGATTCTGATCAAATGGGTTCGTACCTCTCCATTCGGGTGCCTGCTTTTCTATAAATAGGACCTTCCTATTCCTCATTCATTTATGCTTTTTTTCCATTGCATTCATTCTGCACTTACTGCATAAAAACTTCTGAGAATTCTGCATAGTTCTCTGGTTCGCCTACCGATCAGATTGTTGTGCTACTTTCGACCGGTGAAAGTCGGGTATTCCTGGGAGGCAAACGCCCAAGTTCTCCATCAGCACCGTAGTGGAGAGCGAATTTGCCTTAAGGAAAGAGTATTTTGATACTTGCCTTGACTAGAAATGTCTATTGCCAATTTTCGGTGTACTGAAGTTGGCCTGGTACGTTTTCTAATTATTCTTAATTTTTGTTTTCGTGTTTATTTTCAATTTTTTGAAACCGAGTTTTCAACATGATATCGTTCTCCTCCATAGCTTAGGAATGCATGCTTTATTCACGTAACTCATTGTCATTCCGTTTGTATGGTTCTTTTTTTTTTTTTGATAACTCTATGTTTGGGCCAGCTTGCGCGCACCTCAACTAATTCCAGTGTCACGCCCTCAAATTTAATAAACCAAAAATAAATAATATCCACGTGGAACAAGTCAAAGTCTTACATTCGCCCTTTGAATAATCAAAGTCAAAATAGATACATTCTCACCATAAATAATAAACGAGTTCTACCTACGAGTACACGTAACCCAAATGCATAAGTATCAAGTTTTAAGAGTTATTACAATAACTAAATAGTCAAAAGATTAACAAATAGAAGTTACAAAACCATCTTACAAAATATAAAACAAAGATGGAAAAATAACTTCATGCTCGATGAACTCCAATGCTATGCAACCACACTTCATGCATCCATCTCATGCTCCATGCCGAGTACCTGAAAATTGATAGGTTGAGCTCACTAGCCCAGTAGGAAAACTATTCTACCATCGCTAGGTGTATAAACATGATACATGCATAATGAGTGGGTATGATGATGGACACGACCAATATATAAGGCTAGGATGAACAAAAGGCTTTAACTCAACCACTAAGTACCCGAAATGTGTTCACGTGTCTAAAATGTGTCCAAGTGTCCCAAACTAAGTTTAAGTATCCAATCAAAGTCCAAGTAATTGCCAAATCCTCATACTCGTACATAAAAACCCAATTTTCGCCAAATATTCCAAATTCAACTCAAATATGTCATTTTTAACATTTTATGAGAAAAACATTCATCAATTTAATAGGGAAGTATCCCTCTACCAGATTTCGTGGGCTCCATGCACCCCTGCCGTATTTCATGGGCTTCGTGCACCCTTGCCGGATTTCGCAGGCTCCGTGCACCCATGGCTAGGGACACCAAACGGGTGATCCCTAGAGTTCACATTTATCCATAAAATATTTTTGATTCAAAACTCATCTCAAAACTTTACACTTTGTGCCCAAATTATCATTTGCATCGAAAGGTCAAACCAACTCTTTACATTACCCAAATGTTGCCAAAATAAAGTTGGAGGGATGTACGATGTGTCCAATATTCAAAGGGAGGATAAATGATGAAAATATAGTATTTTAGTGTTTTCCAACCAGTTGGAGGTTTTTGCCCAACTGGTTGGACCAAAATAGAGACAAACACAATTTTTCAGAAAAGTCCAACTGGTTGGTGGTTTTTGCCCAACTGGTTAGGCAGAGACAGATTCGTGTGAAATTTTCAAAAGCACCCAACCGGTTGGAGATTTTTGCTTGACTAGTTGGGGAAACCCAGATTTTCTATGAATTTTTCCCAAAGCATGAAACTTTAACCCAAGTGCATATATGATGTTTTAGGCCAAAAATTGGAAATGTCAAGCAACTAATGGACATCAAGGGAGGGTAAAACAACCAACAATTGCATCAACAACAATCCCAATCATAGATCACAAAATCAATGGAACAAAACCTACTTATGAGAGCAAATCAAGAACTTGATGGAATTGAAGAACAAGAGCAAGATATATGCTATACATCACATAGATACAACTAGAGGGAGTAGAATTTGTCTTCCTACCTCAAGATTTGAGCTTGAAATGAGTGAGAAAATGAAAGCCCTAGCCTCCAATGAGCTCCAACCCAAAATGTGAGTTCTTGGTGCAAAACGAACAAAATACAAGCTTGAAATCACGTAGAGGAGAAGGTTTTATGGTGGAACCTTGAAAGAATTTGGTTTTGGTGGAGCTTTGAGGTGTAACAATGGAGGAAAATTGAGAAAGGGAGAGAGAGGAAGAGGGGCAGCTGTGGGAGATGGAGAAAATGGGTGAATTTTGTCATATATTGTATGCACACATGTGTATATACACCTCCCACTTAACACTTACAACCCCCCATATTTCAAATATGTTTTAAAAAGACCCAAATGTAATCTAATGCTCTCACACTGACCCATTTAACTAAGTTTTCATTTCCTCACATTTACCCAATAGTATTCCGGAAAAATTATGCAAAAATACGGGTCCTTACATCTAGAGCCCTGGAGGTAATGACCGAATATAACCCCAGTGGCCCAAGAAGTTTGCTGGCAAGGGAAATCGTACTTGAGATTTTAGGTGTGATCAAACCCCTAAGTCCCAAGGCAAGACCACTTTACCAACCCTTGCAACGAGTATTTTACATTTTCATTTGCTCTGCTTCCAATGGAGTTTAATTTACTTTTCTTATAAGTTCTTAGAGGCCATTTAAAGTGTTTTTTGAGGTTCAAAAAACAATTTTTGACCAGTTGGGATCATTTTTGGACGGTTTCAGACTTGTTCCTAACTAATTTTCGCGTTTCGGATTCAACAGCGGGCTCCGTTTGAGGTGATTCAACACGAAAGTTAATGGTATATTTTATTTTACCATTTTAAAACGTTATTTTGAGTCTCATATCACGGTTTAAGAGTTTCTTGGGGGATAATATGTCGAATCAATAGTTGGGAGTTCTTGGAACAGTTTTTTAATAATTATCTTGGTGCCAAGATGTTGGGCATGCGTTGAATTTCATGGCCATGTTGATGGTGTAGTGAGGGGCTTGTGTTGAGCTTCGGTATTATTTGATGTGTTCATTATTTGTTGTGACTCATTTTGATTTGTGGTTGTTACTACCATAAGTGTTAATTGTTTTGATGGTTTTAAGGAGAAACCAAGTATTCACGGCAAACCGGCCGAGTGTTAATTGTTTAAACGCCGAGTCTTCACTGCTCCAATGGTTTTAAAGACTGAGAAGGGGACGGTTTGAAAGATAAGTATGAGTCCCGTAATTATTTTGATGGTGAATACTGTGATCCTAGACAGCGTTAGTTGTGTTTATTTATTTTGTGGTTGCTTCTTCGGTTTTTAACCAAAAAGAATAACAGTTATTTACTGCTGACGGTTTAAAAGCCGGATATTAATTGTTTTGATGGTTTTAAGACCAAGTATTTACGGCTTGTGTGAGTTTTTAGTCTTATGTAATTTGTTAAATGGAACATAGAAGACTTGTTTGGCCAAGCCAGTGTTCATGGTTGTGCCCGTTTATTGCAAACATTTGCTTGTTTTGTTTCATTTGCAAGTTCTATGAGAGAACATGGTTATAAAGAGGAGAGATCCTCGTGATCAGACCTCACTGCTTATAAAGAGGAGATATCCTTGTGATCAAACCTCATTGTTTATAAGAGGAAGATCCACGGGATCACGGGATCAGGCCTCATTGCTTACAAAAAGGAGAGATCCTTGTGATCAGACCTCATTGCTTATAAAGAGGAGTGTAGACACTAAAATTTCGGCACGACTTAATCACCATCCAATTAATTGAGATAAATAAATAATCTCGATTAATTAGAAGTCAAACCTTGGTCAACGCCTTCAAATGAATATTGGGTCCGTCAAATTTATGGGTTTAGTCTGTTTGAAGATTTGTGGAAGACCAAAAAATTCATTGGGCTAAATTGATTTGCCAAATAAATCAAGGAATTGAGCTGGCCCAAATGTACAGGCCCATTCAAGATAACCCAATAAAAAAAGTTAACTAATTAATAAATATATTATTTATCTTTTGGGATTAATGTAATTTCCTAAAAGTAATTAAAGAAGTCAAATCTTCATATAGGAAATGAGACCAAATCAATCGCTTTGATTGATAATCAATTATCTTGATTAAAGTTAAATAGTCTTGATTGATCATTAATTTTCCTGATTTGTAATTAAATCAAATTAATTGCAAATCATTCCAAATTTAAACACCCTCTCATTGAGCATATAAATAGAGGCTCATATGGAGAAGAGGAGAGGAGATTGGCTTGGCATTCAACCAGAGCTCTCAAGCAATTCCTCGACAACCTGTGAAGAATCATCAAGCACCAAGAACAACGTGCCAATTTCTTCAGCAAATCAAATTCATCTTCAAACACAAGAACACAACTTGCGAAGAATCATCAAGCACCAAGAAGAACGTGCCGATTTCTTCAACAAATCAAATTCATCTTCAAACACAAGAACACAAGTAGCAATAACTTGTAGAGAATCAACAAGCACCCATGCTACGTGCCTATTCATCTACAACAACGGCGGCTTACACGTCAACTAGCAAAGATCGCACCTCAAATTTGTTGTTTGTTCGAGATAAAGCCTTTCAAGCCCTCGATCAAGCATCGTTCTTCAAGTTCTTCTCAAATCCCTAAAGTTCTCGCGGAGAATCAACAAGCACCCAAATTGTGTGCGTCTACGCGTCAGCTAGTGGAGATCGTCCTCAAATTCACCGTTTGTTCAAGACAAAGTCTTTCAAGCCCTCAATCAAGCTTCATTCTTCAAGCTTCCCAACTCGAAGATTGAAAGAACTACCAACCGGTTCAATCCTACGACAAACTTCTAAAGCCGTTAAGTTGCACCATCAACTCTGGAGATCTAATCAGAAGATTTTGTTCTTTTCTTTGTTAAAAGAACATTTATTAGAGAATTGTACCCCTTGCATTAAATTCAAATCAATAAAAAATATTATTTTGTGCATCTTTTTCTTGTCTTTATTTCAAGACTCGAAATTTGTGTGTTACAAGGAGAGATCCTTGTGATCAGACCTCATTGCTTATAAGAGGAAGATCCACGGGACCACGGGATCAGGCCTCATTGCTTACAAAGAGGAGAGATACTTGTGATCAGACCTCATTGCAACAAAGAGGGAGGTCCTCAGGATCAGACCTCGTTGCTGATAAAAGAGGAGAGATCCTTGTGATCAGACTTTGTTGCAACAAAGAGGGAGGTCCTCGGGGTCAGACTTTGTTGCTGATAAAAGAGGAGAGATACTTGTGATCAGACCTCGTTGCTGATAAAAGAGGAGAGATCCTTGTGATCAGACCTCGTTGCAACAAAGAGGGAGGTCTTCGGGATCAGACCTCGTTGCTGATAAAAGAGGGATATCCTCAGGATCAGACCTTGTCGCTTATCAAGAGGAAGATCCTTGGGATCAGGCCTCACGCTTGCAATGAAAAGCATGCAATCAGTGTGATTGGTATGGCCGGCAAGGCAGCAATGATGCTGTGTTCGACAGGTTTAATTCATCAAAAGTGAAGAATTTTTTAGAAAGTGGGGCTCTCTGTATAATCAAAAGAGTGTGACTCTTGATTTTGTTGAGAGAGCTGGGCTTCCGGTTTTAATTCAAAAGAGCAATCATCGACAAATGTGCTCTTCAGTTTTAGAGAGAGGGAGTGGCCCTCGGTCTTCATCAAAAGTTATGAAATTTTCTCCTCAAAATGACTATGTCCTAGACCAACCCAGAATGGGGGGAAGGGGACAGTTTTTTGATTCTAGCTTGGTCCAGACCGAGTCCTATGTGGACAGTTTTCTACAGAAGTATGTATTGTTTATAAAATGCTTTGGCTTGCACTAAACCGAGTCCCAGCCCAACCTAGAGTGAGGGGTAGGGGATGGTATGTGGTACTAAGAAGCACTCAAAGATGATTGGGAAAAGAAGCATAAGCAGAAATATGGAATGACCGGTTGATATGTATGAGGTCGGCCATCACGAAACGACATCACAGACCTTGGACGCAGCATGTACCTAAGTGCTAAGGAGTCGGTCCATGAAAGCCAAAGAAGCACCTACAAAGATTACAAAGTTCATGAAAGAAAAAGCGAAAGTGAATCAAGACGGCTAGTTAAAAGCCGAAGGTTCCCTAAAAGCATTGCATGGAGTCGGTTGTGGCAACAGAGCCGACGGTATTTTTGCCAAATGATGGCACGGCACTTTGGCCGAACGTGAACCTTCGAATGCCTAAAGCTTAGTTGGTGGGAGAATGATCAAGCGATGATGCGGCGGATTGGCTGAATGTAAGCCTTTAGATGCCAACACAGAAACTTTTTTACCTTTCTCTCAAGATGCCCGAGCGAAGAAAAGGTTGACTTACAAGACCTTTGCAATGGTTTTCTCCCAAAGTAATTCATTCACCGAGTCCAGATAATTGATGATTAGACAGAAGAGGATCGCTCTGGTTTACAAAGGATGGTCTGATTTTATGTCACGGGCTCACCCCAAAAGGAGTTCAACCGTGTGGCTAATGTTTGTTTCATAAACGTCATCGACTATGGCTTCTAGTATCCTTCTCATCAGAAGGTAAAGAAAGGAAATTTGAAAAGGTTTTCTCAGTGCCAGAAATGAAACAGCACAGACAGAAGTTACTGCACGGGACAAATCAGTGATGGACACGTTGCTCCCTATAGTACTAGGGGCTGCGTGGGTTTTTGACATTGCATTCCAATATGTTCTCTGATCGACGACCAATGGAATGCCACTTGATATGGATAAACAACAGAGAGGGCTGCTCCTGTTTGATTAAAGGACGGTCCGGTTTTATGGTCCATGATTAAGCATAATAGCACGCTCGGACAATTTGAACACAATGGCTATAGTTTTGGCAGATTGTGCATATAATTAGGAAGGAGCCAACGGATGGGCAAGAACCCGCGGACAAGGCTGGATCCTTGGTTAAGCAAAGGTCTATGATCAAGACAGAGGCTAAGAATCTTCAAAAAAGTTAAATGCAAAGAGGACCGCTCCAGTTTGACTGGAGGACGGTCCGGTTTGATAAAAGGATTGAGGACCTTAGTGGTCTGGTTTGAATCCTGAGGACCTTGGAGGTCCGGTTGAAAAGGATTTGTTCCTACAGTTAGAAGATCAACACCTCGTGTCCACAAGGGACGAACGAGAAGTTGAGGGGCTATTGTGGTGAGAAAAAT
The DNA here is from genome assembly GCA_020921065.1 of Vaccinium darrowii. NCBI lineage: Eukaryota > Viridiplantae > Streptophyta > Magnoliopsida > Ericales > Ericaceae > Vaccinium > Vaccinium darrowii. Next base: position 27,894,199 of record CM037160.1, read on the forward strand.
CCGCACAAGGGCACGGGCCGACATGATAAGGCGGCGTCACCCTTACGTGTCTAATGTCATCGCACGTGTGTGAGCATGTTTATCTTGGAGAGCAAGTATATGGAAGGCTATAAATACCAAGGGATAGACCCTAGAGGTATGGACACACCCTTCTACATCTAAATTACTCTCTATATTGGCTCTCTCTCTCTCTAGATCTCTCTCTCTCTCTCTCTCTCTCTCTCTCTAGTGGCTGACTTGATTGTCAGAGTGCCTGCCCGCAATAGACCGGTGGGGCTCTAACGGGTTGCTACGTGTGCAGGTCGGGCTAGGAAGAGGGTGGCTCACCTGGGGAGGATCCACTGGTGAATTCACCCCCAACAGTCGTGAAAAAGTGTTCCAACGTTAATCAGATAGAACCGGAACCGAACCAAGACCGGTCCGGTCTTGTGGTTTGGATTTGGACAGGTTCTATTAGTATATTGGTTAATTAGGTTTTGGTTCTTAATTTTCTAGAACCGATTGGAATGGTTTGGTTATTGGATTTCTAGAAAACCAGTTCGATCCGAACCGTGTGCACCCCTAATTTGGAAATAAGTAAACTTATGGAACAAGTAGTAAAATTGTTGCAACTGGGATTCACATAATCGTTGAAATTTGGATTTTGTCACTCACTATTTCGAAAAGGAACAAGGTTTTAGATAACGGTATCAAAACACGTAACGGCAACATCGAGATGTAACAATATTTAGAAATTTAATAATACGTAACAGGAATCGGTTGATGTAGCGATATTCAGAAATTTAATAATACGTAACAGGAATCGGTTGTCACGACTGTGAATTTTTAAAAATCAATTTGAGGGAAGAAAAAAAAATTTAAGGGCCATTACCCGTAACAATCGAGTATAAACTGATGACCGTGAATCAGAAACGGACCAATATAGGAACCGGCCGATACGCATTTGATATCCCGCCATATCGGAGTGTAATGGTATGAAAACCCCTAAAATCCGTTGAGTATCAGCCGTTTTTTAATTAAACCTTGAAATAGAATCAAGATTAGCAATTGTTATTTACCCAAAAAAAAGATTAGCAATTGTTTTTTATTTCTTTTTCTGCATATGGCATATATATAAAATTTCTAACGCAATTCTTTCTTCTGCGAACGGGTCCTAGAGGGTCCTAGAGGAAACACAAATCTAATATTTAAGGAAACAAAAAATCAATATCAATTTGTTTGACCAAGGTGAATAATTATTTAGTTAGTCGGCTTGGAAAAATGCTTGTCTTATATATTCCCTTATTTAAGCGGTTTGGAGCTATTTTCGAACTTAAATCAATTGATGATCGGAATAATTTATTTTTGACGAGCTCGTAGAGAAAACAACAATTACACTGGCACTGTTCGTTTCCTAGTTTAATTTAAGTTTTAGTTTTGATGACATCATCATTTCTCTTATTTCTCTCTCTATCTCTCTCCACTCATTACAGCTGATGACATCGTCAAAACTAAACTAAACTATCTAGCCAAACACAACCACTATAGTTCGAGTTATTCTCATATCAGTTGATATGATTTCGTAATATACCTATATTAGGGGGGGAAAAAAGTTGACCACTAAATAGAAACTTGTTTATCTCAAGATAAATATGTTTCGAAATTACATTAACTGATAGGTGATCGGTATAAATTTTTGTGTACTTTTGCTCTCGATGAGCTTCTAAAATTGAACGGCCTTGATATGAGCACAAAAAGAGCCCCCAAGCCTTCTTCTTTTTTTCCTTCTTTTTTTTTGTACAAAAAAATGAAAAGAGCCCACGAATTGCCTATACCGGACCCTCCTACACAGGAGAAAAATATTGCAAATTAAAAAGGAAATTAGTTCCTCCATGAACGTATAACCATAATATGTTCTTTTTTTTTTTTGTTTTGGTAAGTTAATATGTCCATATGTTTTTTGGGAAGAAACCATAATATGACCACATAATTCACGTTCCTAAATATTTTAAACTCAGTTAATAGTAATATTCTTTTTTCGTCAAAAAAATATATATGTATATGTATGGAACCATATCTCTCTAGATTTTATTTCCTAATTTCCAAACATACCACTCAGCCTATAAAATAGCCCTTCAACCCTTTCAACTTCTTAGTTCTTACCACACACCTCTCTTGCTCTCGCTCTCGCTCTCACTCTCGCTCTTGCTCTCTCAACAAAAAAAATGGTGCAACCAATGACTAGTATTATTCTCACTCCCCTCTTCATCTTCTTCTTATTCTCCTCCCTAGCAACTGCAACAACATACAATGTGGTGACACTAGGAGCCAAAGGAGACGGAACATCCGACTCAACCGACGCCTTCCTCAGTGCATGGCGCGCAGCTTGTGGCTCTAAAGTTCCGGCCACAATCTACGTGCCACTGGGGAAATTCTTGCTTGGAAGGACAGTTTTTAGTGGCGGTGACGAATGCAAAAACACCGCCATCCACATTCAAATCGATGGCACGCTTCTGGCACCCTCCGATTACAAAGTTATCGGAAGTTCCTATAACTGGATTGCTTTTGAAGATGTTACTGGTGTTTCCATTTATGGTAATGGTACTATTGATGGTCAAGGAACTGGCTTGTGGGCTTGTAAAGACTCAGGAAAGAGTTGCCCTCAGGGAGCTACGGTACGTTTTAAACTAGAGAAATTTTAGGGATATTGAAATATATATATATATATATATATATGTGTGTGTGTGTGTGTGTGTGTGTGTGTGTGTGGGCGCGCGCGCGCGCACAAATAATGTAACTTTTAGTTCGAATAGAACGAAAAATAATTTTTTTCCTAGATGCTCTATTTATGTGTCCGAACGACGGCTCTTTGTCACAAAATATACCCAAAAAAATTATTTCATACGTATAATACATGTGGATTTTGCTCCAAATATTTATGTAGGATGAATTCATCGTTACTTGTTAGTAGTAACAGGTTAAAAAAGATTTTATTAATCTTTGAATATGATATTGTAAATAATAAAATGACCACGAGAGCATACCAACTAAGTTAGTACCCTAACTCTTGAAAATCATATCCCAACCGGAGCCCAAAACAAAGAGAGCAAATGGTTGGCAAGGACATTTTCCCTAACTAAATTGGGGCTGTCTCTAAATATGTGAAAGTTTTCAAATAAAAATACTTTCCCCTTTAAGAAAAATGTACTTATTTTGGTGTAATAATTATTTTTGGAAAGTGGAAACTAACATGTAAATACATTGACAGTTTGTTCTAATTTTGGTTAAGCAGATATGCATATATGGTAATATGTGATTGTATAACATATTACCATAGTGATTGTATAACATATTACCATAGGAGTGGTGCAGACTGAATTTGAAACGAGGAAAAAAAAAGGGGAGATGATGGGGTAACTTGAGCAAAAACATACGTAACAAAATCAAACATACCATTTTTTTTGAAAGGCAAAAAAAAAAAATTATTAATCACATAACAAAGTTACAATGATTAAACGGAACAAGAGAAAGGCATCAAATCAAGAAGCGGCATCCCAAACGATGTTGGCACCCCACTCGACGACAATCATATGCCCATAAAGTGTTCCAATTTATTATTGCCTTACTATTATACAGCTATTCATCTCACTGCATATCTAGCAAAAATATCAAGAAAAAGATGGAGTGTTTTATTATTATTTTTTTTTTCAATATTTCTTAGGAACTCTGATTGATGTTGTAATTAATTAATTACTTTTCCTTTTCTGTTTGCAAATACAGGCACTAGAATTCAGTGATTCAAACAACATATTCATCGGCGGATTAACAATAGTCGATAGTCAGATGTTCCACATTGTTATCAACTACTGCAACAATGTCCAAGTTCATGGAGTGACGGTGTTGGCCCCCGGCGGTAGCCCTAACACAGACGGCATTCACGTTGCAGAGTCGTCCGTGGTCACGATTTTGAACTCCAACATCGCTACCGGGGATGATTGCATCTCGATCGGTCCGGGCACTACCAATTTGTGGATTCAGCACATTAATTGTGGCCCTGGCCACGGTATTAGGTAAGATCGATTGATACACACAACTCGATTCCTTATATACGTTTGTTGCATATGTCCATATAGGAGCATCATGTAACATAGCTCGAATCCAAAAATTCATGCATATGGATAAGTACATGTATAAACGCACAGACATTTTTACATAAATTTATATAAATATATAATATATGTACGTGTGTACATAAAGATTTGGAAATTGTAGTAAATAATTAATTAATATATTTACATTGTTCACAATTTTCACCCATATTGATAGGGTCTTTTCGGTCCTTCCATAGTTCTATTTCACTCAAAACCACCAAATGTTGCGTCTCACATATAGTAATAAAAAAAAATCCATTATACTCCACGGATGAATTTTGGAATAAAATCCTTAAATTTGTGAATTATTTTTATACGCATCATTTATAAACAAGTTAATAGATTTGTTGTGCTGACATATATCTATTATTTTCACAATCTTTGCAGCATCGGGAGTCTAGGTTGGGACACCAACGAAAAAGGTGTTCACAATGTGACAGTTACCACGGCTACATTTACGGGTACACAAAACGGAGTGAGAATAAAGACTTGGGCCAGGCCTAGCAATGGATTTGTTAACGGCGTCCTTTTTCAGCACTTAACTATGGTCGATGTCTCAAATCCCATCATCATTGACCAAAATTATTGCCCGGGAAGCCACGATTGCCCCAATAAAGTAAGATTTCTTATTCGTTTTTCCAATGCATAAGAGTGCTTCAAAATGTATAAATGTACTTTTAGTGATTCTATTTGAACCCGAAAGTATTCTTTTCACATATACAAAAAATATATTTTTTCAGTGCATTTTTCCAACCCAGCGAGGTCGCGCCTCGTTAGCGTTGGAGATCTATGGCCTCCTAAATAGATAAGAATTGAGATCATAACTAAGACTAGAAAAACCACACTGTCAATACATTTGTTGTCTTTAATGAGTGAAACTTAAAGGTCATTGGGTGGCGGCCCTGGTGGTGGAGTGCAGGGCCGGCTCTAGCTTATTGGTGGCACAAAGTGGAGTAATATAATATAGTCCCATAAAGCTAAACCTAAAATAAAAAATAAAAAATAAAAAGTTACAAACAAAAACTTCCAAAAGTTAAATCATTATAACAGGTGAAATATATTTTGATTTTCGTTTCTTGGATGATAACGTTAAATCATAAATGTGTGTGGAATCTACGTGTATATGTTCGGGTCCTATCATTACTTTGACTTTTGAGCCGAAATTAGCAGATAGAACCCTCTATATCTCCTTTTAACTATATTTTGTATATTTCGATTCAAGTACTTTTTTGAAATTGGAAACCAGAAGCAAAATAAAAAAGAAGCCTTTGCTGCTTTAAAATTCTTTAATCAAGAACCAAATGTGCTCTTATACCCCCAACAAATGTGCAGAAATGAACATGCTATTACGTCTCTTTGTAATGGACAAAAGGTTTTTTTTTTTTTTTTTTCCCTATTTGATGTCCTAAACTAAACTTTAATACGAGCTAATAAGAGAGAAATTTTTTTGGGTTCTTATAGAATCAATCTTTGTGGGAACTGATTCCTTTTTAGCTTCCCTTTTTACTGATTGCACTTCTGTTTATTGTCATTCATGTGAATTTACTATATTACCGTTTGATATGTAAAAAATTGATCAAATGACTTGAGAAAAAGTCCTGAATATAAGAAAAAGTTTGGAACCGTATCCTTTCTTTTTCTCTCTTTTCTTTTCATCGTAGCTAGGGCTAGGATGAAATAAAGCTTTGCCTCTAAATTAATTTGTAATGGGCAGGTCTCGGGTGTGAAGATTAGCAACGTGACATATCAGGACATTCACGGGTCATCAGCGACAGAAATTGCAATGGATTTCGATTGCAGTAGCAAGTACCCATGCAGCGGGATAATATTGGAAGATGTAACTCTAGAGGGCTCGACTAAACCAGCACAATCTTCTTGTACTAATGCCCGTGGAACCAATCTTGGTGTAGTTGTGCCCTCAAGCTGCTTGTAGCTACCAAGCCTAGGGGAAGAACATTACTACGTTTCTATCCCTCGTCGTAGGTTAACAAGTCACGGAATTTTATCTATTCGTTAGTGGACAGTGAGATTGGTCTCTCAGAATTAGTCGAGGGAGAGTTTTTTTATTTGTTTGTTACATGGGCTCGTATCATAGTATTTAGGTAGAGAGCTTTTGTCATGTAGTTCAAGTCCTATGTTTATTGTTGATTTGAAATCATCGGAAGAGAAGGTTTGTAATTTGTGCTTTCCTTCCGGCCATGAAAAGTAACTTAATTATTCCCTCTTTCTGTGTCTTCAAGCTTGTGTTTTTCCTTTGATAATTTTGACTTGAGAGAGACACACTCTCCAATATGCAACTAGAACCCTAGACTGGACGTCTAAGACCGTTAAAGAAAAATATTTAGAACCAATACTCGTAGAGGTGAAAAAAAAAAAAAAAAGACCGAACTTTAATTTCACATAAAAGTTACTTCTCCTCTCACTCTCTACAACGAAACAAAATAACACAAACACTTCTAGAATTTTTAATGGTGTTTCCTCTGAAATCAAAGAAACATTACGACAAAACTAGGTTTCCATAAATTCTTGTTTTTCAATGGTAAGTTAATATTCCAATCAACAAAACGTACACGTAGGTTATTGTTATATTTTTGTATAACTGTAGACACCCCAAAAATGAGCGTTCACGTACATTTTAATCCCCAATGATGAACGGAAACGACCGGAAGAACTCTCGGATTGGAACTCTCCAAGTCAACTCAGTCAACAGTACCGCACGGTACTCATCTCTCAACACACGGGACAGCCAGTGTCACGTACAGCAGAGTTTTGGAAAATTGACGGCCAGTTGTGCCGCACGGTACACAAGTTGTGCCGCACGGCACAGTTTGTGTACCGTACGGTACTGTTTACGGGTTCCCAGTTTTCACAGGTTCCCAACAAGCCGAAAGTGTTGACGAGATTGGTTCCCCCGCCGTGGCCGAAAGGGAAGATCATGGCCGAAAGGAATAGGCTATTCCCTATGCCATTGTCCCCCTGGGCAAGAATCAAGAAAGGATTGGGAACTACATTCGACTCCCCCATCCTCTATAAAAACCGTTCAAACCCAATGGGAAGAGGACGGCCAAACCCCATACGATTTCTGCGTGAGAAAATACCACGAAATTCCATCCTTGAATACCATTTTTCTATTGCTTTAGCCATCACCTCTACTACATAGAAATCAGCATTATTCTCTTTGCCAAAACCACAAACCCAAAACAGAGACTCATACTCTGTTTTTGGCTCCAAAGCCGTGAGTTAATGATTCCAAATTGACCAAAGTTGAAACCCTCAATCCCACTTACCAATATACTAGAGTGAAAGTGAGGTCCAAAGAAGGTTCAAGCAGTATTCGGAAGTTCAATCCGACGCTCAATCCGAGAGTTCGAAACCGAAGGTATAAACCCGTTTCGCCAAATTCCTTGAGTTTGGTACCCTGAGGGGAGGGGTACCAAGGGTGGAATGATTCCTCGTATCATTTCCATGCTTGGTATGCCCAAATTACAGCAAATCCAGTTTCATTTCACACCTCCCGGTCGCGTCGTACAGTGAAAACATCGCCTCGTACGGAGCGATTCAACGAGGAGGGACATCCCATACTCAATACACTGCCTTCTCCCTTTAAAGTAGTTCATTTTTAATGCATTTCATACTTTGTATGTGCCTCTGATCAATCATTTCGAAAAGCCAAAGTTTCAAACTGTTTTGCAGCCAAGTGTGCCGCACGGTACTCATACTGTGCCGCACGGTACACCTTGAGTGCCGTACGGTACTCATTTGAAAATTTGACCGTTAATTTGAAGAACAGTGCCGCACGGCTCACCGTTTGTGCCGCACGGTACATCCAGTGTGCCGCACGGCATACTTTTCTGGTAAAAATGTGAAATTTGAACCTTCCCCTGCAGGAATAGTTTGAAGTTTGGATTTTCGTTTGATTTCTGTTAATTACAATATCAGTCATTTGTTTTTCTCATTATTATTATCCGCTTTGTTTGATTTAAATGTTTATCTGTTAATGTTCAGCAATAAAATTGTTTTCTAATAAAATCCCACAAATGTTTAGTAAAGACCGATTTTTAATCGGGCGAACAGGGTGCATTAAAACCCTTCCCTGTTCGTAACCTGGCTCCCGGATCCAAAACGAATCTCTGGTTTTCAATTGGTTTTATAAGTCATTCGCTCAAATCATCATTTTTGAATTGGGTTCTCGGGTCCCAAACTATTTTCCCAAAACCCGGGTGGCGACTCTAAAATTCTTGTTTTTCGAACCGTTTCGAAAACCATTGCTCGAACAGCGTGAAGGTCGACCGTCCACAATAACATTCGTGAAAGTAAACAATATGTTTAATTAAAACTATTTAGTAATTTTTTCACATAATTATTTTACTAAATCATTAGTAAAAGTTAAAAATTCAAAGTAAAATCGTATTTTTACTCCAAAGTTTATGTTCTCTACCGCCTAATATTTTAAAATTAGACAAATTGTGTTGTAAAGCTATAAAATTGTGTGAGTAAGAATTCTAAAACCGCCCCAGATAACAAATTAACTCATCCTATAGCTAGTTGTGTGTAAAGGGTTGTTCCATTTTATTTTATTTTTTAACAGAAGGGGCTTTCCGATGACATTTTGGTGGTTAATGTAGACATACATCGTGATGAGGTTTGTCACTAGTAAAGTAAAGCTACTTTCACAGTGCAAACCATGATTTTTGAGGAAAAACATTAGAAAATCAACTCTTTTGTATAAATAAGTTACTTTTTGTGTTATATTTTGAGAGAAACATGTTGATTTATGTACTACTCCGTACTTTTTAATGAGACAATACATATTTTGTGTAGGGGTGCTCACGGTCCGGATCGGTCCGGATTGGCATGAATCCAATCCTAATCCGCGAGTCACGGTTTTTTGAAAATACAATCCGTGTCCGATCCAAAAGTCTCACGGTTCGGTTCCAATCCGAACCGCGAGTCACGGATCGGTTCCGGATTAATCCGCGGATTTTCAACTTATTTGGAAAAAACAACAAACAAAGACAGTAAGCCACTGGCAAGTAGCAAATGCAAATGCACTAAATAGAAAGTTCAAAGTTGGAAACATTTCCAGATTAAGACAATAGCAAGACTAGCAACAGAGGCAAGACAATAGCAAGACATTTCCAGAAAGTTCAAAGTTCAAACTAGCAACACAATAGCAGATTAACACTTCCAGTTCACTCACAAACAGAGGCACTACCACATAGTTCTAGTTCACAAAGACAAAAGTAGGCACAAACAAAGGCAGTTATTGAGATAACAATATCACACCATAACTGATAACTCCTACAAAATACAAACCGTAAGTTTACTAAATTAACAATATCTATACAATTATAAAAGTGAAAAAATTATATATAATAAAAATCTCATGGTCCGGATCGGTTAATCCACGGTTTCAAAATCAAAATCCGTGTCCGATCCAAAAGTCACGGTTTTTTATTTTTTGAATCCGTGTCCGGACCATTAATCCACGGTTAAAATCCAAAAGGTACGAATCGGTTCGGTCCGGACCGGATTCACGGTTCACCGGTTTTTTTGAGCAGCCCTAATTTTGTGAACCGTCAATGTCCAAAAACCATATTGGCGCATCATTTGGAAATATTCCATTAGAAAGATACAACTAGGCCCATTAGTATTTTGGAAGGACCTTCCTTTTTGCGTCAATGGCATTATCAATGTCATTTTTTAGCGCCGCTCAAAAAATATAGTCATTTTGTTAGCTGTTTGACATTATTTTTCCATTGAAATTAATTAGATGGTTTGAAGGATTTGGAAAATTTAACCAATGCCAAATTAGATGGCAAGGTTAATATTTGGCATTGAGCTTGGCGCAGGAGAACGAGGATTTTGTCATTTTTAATAGGTGAGCATAGATCGGATTGGTCCGTTTTTTAGTAAACTAAGAACCAAACTACTATCTTTGGATTATCAATTTTGAGAACCAAACCAAACCAACCCATAAAAGTCATAGAACCAAACCAATCCAAACCATTAAAATACGGTCTGGTTTTAGTTTTGAACCACGGTTCGCTTGAAATTGAGACATCATCTTCATAAATTAATTTAATTACTTAAAATTGCATCGATAACTCTGCCAACTTGCTTAAAACCTTATCTTTTTTGCAGCCAGTCCTGGATAAAGAATGAGGGTTGTGCGTTAGGTAGGTGAGCCAATTGATAGAAAAAAAAAAGGTTCATGTAGTCGATCCCAATTGATTGGGACACAAGGCTCGGTTTGGTTTTGCACAAATAAGTTAAACTAAAACCTATGTTAAAACTAGTTCTATTAAATTTACCAAAACTCACTAACTTCAACCAACTAAATAATACTAGAATACCAGTTACCGGTGAAGGAATAGGACCATCAAATAGAGTATTAGATGAGGATATTAGTTACCGAGCAAAAGATTAGAAAATCAATTTGTAAGTACAATCAGTATGTTTTAATGTATTGAAATTACATGCATAGATTAGTATATGTAGAAGTTTGGGAAATTAATATTAGAAGTGAAAGAATAGGGTAGTGGGATGAACTATTAGATTGGGAAATTATGTGACTGTAGAAATGAGTATACTCAATGTATCTAAACAAATTCTACATACATTTATTATACGGTTCGGTTCGGATCAGATCGGATCGGTTTAAAACTAGAACTGTTAACATAAATTCACAAACCAAACCATTTAACACGGTTTCTAATTTTTTAAAATTAAGACCATTTCACATTACTAAACAAAACCAAACAAAACCATTGAATTTGGATTGGTTTGAACTATTATCACAGTTTAACGGTCATTTTGCATACCCCTAATTTTTATGCCAAATATTTGCTTTAGGTTGAGTTTCCGATTTTAGAACCAACTACTAAAGAGTAATGCTACTATCGCATACATCCGATCACATAACTCTCACGTACACACACATGGGGTGGGCTACACACACATGAGTGAGTGGGCCTCATGTGTGTGTAGCCCACCCATGTGTGTGTACATGAGAGTTATGTGACTGGGTGTATGTGATAGTAGCATTTTTTACTGCTAAAAGCCTATTTTCCTTAAAATTGTTGACAGATGTATTATTATTATTATTTTTTTTTGGTGAAAGAGAGAGAATTTCATTTTCATGGAGATTCTATTACAAACTACTGGAAGCAAAGATAATAGAATAAAACAACATACAGACGAGAAGAATATAAAACATAACCAAAACAAATGAAGGATATATGTCCAACGAGAAATTATTTCGGCTGTCAAATGTCTGTGATCAATGTATGCTATCGAAACGCAGATAAATTGTTAAAAACCAATTTATTTTCCATTAGCTAAAGTCAAGTTGCTAAAAATTACAGTAATTTTCTCAAACATATACATTTTTTTTTATTATTCGTCACATTCAAAAACTCTATCACATGAGCTGCCCACCTGCTCCTCAAACATATTTAAAAGCCGAAAATTTTATCGGATGTCCCTTCGGTGCGCGTGCGCTTAAACAGAGAGCCGCACATTGTTCCTGTGTGATTTGATAGAATTTGGCAGTTGGGGTGGAATTGCTCTTATAATCATCAGGTTCGATAATAATAACAGAAAACGGCACGTTGCAGCCTTCGTTTTTCTCTCTCAGCCATGAGCCATTTTTGTCTTGGTTATTCGGTTTCACCAGGTTGTTCAATTTCAGCCGACTCTGAGTCATCAAACCCTGTGGGTCTTTCATCACATGGGGTTATGTGGTTTAGATTGACTGGGTACTTCAGCTGACCCCACTTGTGAATTATCACAATCTCCATCTGGGTTGTCTAGATATATAAGTGATGATGAGGTTTCGTTGATTTTTCGTCCCTGTATCATAATTGCGGGGGCCTGTAAACTGCAAATTCTTTTTTCTATTTTATGATTTTGTGGAATGTTTAGATTTCTTCCTTGAAAGGTTTAGATTATGCTTTAGGTTGAGGGGAGAATTTGGTTGTGGAAATAATCTTTGGTTTAGGATTTCTGGGAGAGCGGGTGGTGAAATTGGGTGGAATCAATTGGAGGTTTGAATGGCTAGTAGAGTGGAAACTGAAGATGATGAAACAGAAAATAGAGGGAGCATGTGGGTTTTGGAACAGAAGCTTGACCCGTCCATGGATGAAGAGGCAGGACGACTCAAGAATATGTACAGACAAAAGGTCTCTCTCTCTCTCTCTCTATATATATATATATATATACAAAAAAATTCCTATGAGGGCTCTCTCAAAAAAAAAAAAGTGCGGAGAAACAGTTATGAGCCGTTGGATCTCGTAAAAGGCATAGGATCTAACGTTGGATCGCGTGAAGGGCGTAAGATCTAACGGCCAACAACTGTTTTCCGCACTTTTTTGTGAGGAAGCCTCGTAAAAGAAACTTCTTAATATACAAAAAAATTTCCTAGGGGCTCCCTCACAAAAAAAAAAAAGTGATATATATATTTTTTTTTTTTTTTTTTCTAGTCAAAGTTTTGTATTTCTTACTAACTTTTTCGTTTCACTTGAAGTATGGTTCATGGTCTACTCTACTGTGTGTCATTGCACCATTGGCTTTGTTGTTTAGTGTGTCCTCAACTGAAAAAATGGTTTAAGTACATACATGGTACTAATATTATCTTGCAGCACTGATGTTTTAGAGGAGTTTCAACGTATGCTGTTTGTGGTTACTAGTTTTAGCCCAAGTGTTGATGGTAGGAATCTTGAGGGATTTGGATTTGTTACTTTGGGTCCCAATTATTCGCACCTTAGGAATGGATTGGAATAGGGGACGGAATTGCAGGTAGCCAGGATTTTGCTTTCGGGGGTGTCAGGATTCGCCTGAAATTTCCACGTCTTAGAACAACTTTTGTATTTTAAAAAGTTTCCATGCTTGTTTTGAAAATCATATCATGATAAGAAGTTTATTAGAATTTTAGAACTACATGTGCATATGAATTCCATTCAATCCCAAGAAATATGAAAAAATGGCGAATGTATTGTTGCTACTACAGTTCAACTCAACCTATCTATATTTGGTCTCATCATAGTTTGTGCTTTATATACTTTTATTTGAGGCCTATTGTGAGGGTGGACAAATTAGTGTCCTAATACTGGTAGATCTCGTTATCCTATTGAGTTGGACTACTAATGAAATGAAATACGGCCCAAGAACCAGTATAAAACTAAATGAACGTTTATTGGGTTAAGGTCTTGAGACGAGTTCTATAAATGGAGGGGTCTATTGGGTTAAGGTCTTGAGACAAGTTCTATAAATGAAGGGGTGCCAATTGCGTAAATGTAGTTGGGATTCTATTGCAAGATATATAAGTACAGGTTATCCCAGGAGTAATATGAAAGCTGGGGTACCATGGCGCCCCCAACATTAGCCATAGCTTTGTCCCTTTGGCCAACCTTCCCCGTGATCATATTAATGAGCCTGTTTTGTTCCAGGCTCATTCTGTAAGTTTTGGGAATGTTTGGCACTCATAAATTGCCTTAAAATAATATATTTTATAAGATTCCCGAATTAAGCCACATTAGAATGGGATTATCGTACGGATAAGATTACGGGTATTTGATCCTTAGTTATCATATTGCATTAAAAATAAGATAGCGGATCAAACGTAGAATCAGAGTAACTAGGAGACGAAATTATATTGTAGTTGATGAAGCTAAACCACTTCTTTTGCTAATTTATTTTTGAATCCTGCAGAAATTCTCGGCATTATTGCTTCTTCGACTTTCATTTCAGAGTCTTGGCGTGGTCTATGGAGATTTGGGCACATCTCCGTTGTATGTGTTCTACAACACTTTTCCTCATGGAATTGGTGATCCAGAGGATGTCATTGGAGCCCTATCTTTGATTATATACTCCCTCACTCTTATACCGCTGCTCAAATATGTTTTTATAGTGTGCAAGGCGAATGACAACGGTCAAGGTAAGCAGTCCAATACGTGCACACTATAAGTGCATGACAAAGATGAATGCACTAATTACAAACAATAAATATTGCCGTTTTAATAGAAAACTTGGTATAATTTTTTCTACCATTAAATAGGGGATTAATATTTGTAACTCTGTGTTCCCCTAACTAAACTTTGGCCTCCATTTTGATTTCCTCAAGATTCTCCTAAGACCCTTCAAGTGTATAAGTTGTATGCAATGATGCATATGTATGTCAAAAAGTAGGATGCATGTCTTACAAGTATTTGCATACATTGAGACAAGACAGCCAATTCATATTTCTTCATATGTTTTTTTGTTGTAACTTGAACAGCTTTTACAAGGTTCCACAAAAGCGTTCCATGGATAAATATGATGGTTCTATGCATAAGTGTACTGTAAGCTTAGATTTCTAGATGCAGTTTACTGGAAGTTTTTGGGATTTTATGGACCCAAATCATGCAACAGAAACACTCAATAGGATAATGTACACACCAAAGAGAATAAGGCACATAGAATTTACTTGGTTAGGCCCCCAAATTGCCTTTTTCCACAGCCCTTTTTTTTTGGATAATCCACGGCCGAAGGAGAGTTCCACTATATTGAAAGAGTTTATTAAGGGGGGGAAAATACGCAATCCGGAGCTGTTGTTCAAATTTTTTTTTTTTTTTTTTTTATCTCACTTACCTTCGATCAAAAAATTTCTCTCCTTTGTGGGAGTCCTTAGCTCTGCCTTCAAACTGAAGGCTATAAGGGTGGCCCTTGACCTTCATAGATGAAGAAGCACTATGTAGTTGATGGCTGAAGAAGAGAAGTCTGCCTCAAACACTTGGTGCAGTCCACGTTTCTTCACCTTCCATTGCCATTTCAGACTTGCCTAAGGAAATTATTGAAGTCGCTATGCCACCACCAGCGTCCATGATTGTTCAAATATTCGCCATGGTGGAGAATTGTTGGATGGTTTTGTGATTACCATATTTGAGCCATGTGTTGGTTTACCAAAATTGAGGCTTTGCAAGTTGTCTTGATCCCTCATTGGACAGTGGCTGGTTTTAGTTGACAAATGGGTTTTGGGAGTTGGTAGATTAACCCCTCAGCTTTCTTTGATTGCAGGATGAGTCCCTTGAACGTCAACTGTAAATAGGGGTCCCATGTCTCAGTTTCAAACTCGCCACAAAACAGAGGAGAGAGTCTAGTACTTAAATGAAGAAATATAGAGTGAGTTCTTGTAGAAAATGTTCGGTATACAAGAACAATTGTTTGTTTCAAGAATAGTTCGTGAAATTAATGTCACAGAATTAATGTCAAATCCCTTAAATTGAAATTCATTGCTATCTAAAATTATAGATGGACCTTAAGGTACCGTGTGGAATATGGGAAGAAGTGTTCATTTAGCTTTCAATTTGCAAATGCTAAATACTCCACTCAGTCAGTTGCAAGCTTCAAATTGTGGTATAGCAATCCCTATCGGGCAATGGCCGATTAACTGGAGGGGTGACTTTCCCCAATGGTTGACGTCCCTCGCCCTTGATGATGTTAGGGCCTTGGGCCCCGTTTCTTAGTTTTGCAATAAAACCTCTTCCTTTATGTTGGGAAAAAAAAATATTGTGGTATAGCATAAAGTTGACCACTTGTTTGCAATGTATGAGGTAGCGCTTGAATAATTTTTCCCTTGTACAGGTGGAACTTTTGCCCTTTATTCACTACTTTGTCGACATGCAAAAGTTAAAATAATCCCCAACCAACACCGGACGGATGAGGAGCTGACAACATATAGCCGCAGAACATTCCACGAGCATTCCTTTGCTGCAAAAACAAAGAGATGGTTGGAGAAATTTGCATCCAGAAAGAACTCACTTCTTATACTTGTCCTTGTTGGCACTTGCATGCTGATTGGGGACGGAATTCTAACTCCTGCTATATCAGGTATGACTTGGTTGTTTCATCTTCTTTATTTGAAATACATCCTCATTCATGATTGAACCTTATGAAACTTTTTTAATTACCCCTCTGCTGTCTAATTTCCTTGTGAACATGTATATATATATATACTGATTCTGATTGTAGCTGTTTATTTCAATTAAGACATTTCTACTGATGGGGACATGTGTGTACCGATACAAGAGAATTGCCGCAAAAGTATAGAGAATGATTGTTCACTTTTCGAGGATAATCATTTATGTTAAGGATGATTTGTTCACTTTTGAAGATAATCATTTCAGTTTTCAACTATCTTTGAAAAAGAAAGAAAAAAAAAAAATCACCTATCTACTTATTTGTTCAGAAGTGGGTTATTCAACAACTCTGGCTTGCATGCATCATTAGTCTTGCTACTTTTCTCCCGTATATACAACATGACAGAACAACTCCAGGCGAAAAATAGATGGTGGATCTCTTTATTTAAAAAGTCCAACATTCATGTCATGTTTTAACTCAGATTTGAAGCTAATTTCATCTGAATTTATGGTTTTGGAACCAATGAACAGTATATATTACGTTTATATAGCCACAAGGATATACATTGCTAATCAGCGCAATCCATTAAATCTAAGTATTAGAATTATCATTTAACAGTGGGTTAGATGCTTAAAGGCTTGAACTAGTATTTAGATGCTTGCACAAGCTTGTGTTTATAGAATAGTTGGTGTATTTGCTAAATAACGCTCAAAGTTCTAAGTTAGTGAATAAGTATTTATGGGCTACTGCTAGCAGCCTTAAAGGGAGAGAGGAGAAGAGGAGGAGATGAAAGTGAAATCAAAAGAAAGAGGAAAGGAACACGGAAAGCTAGGGTGGGGGGATAGGTTTAGAGTGCAAGTCTGGAGCTGATTTTATTACAACAAAATACAAGAAATTCGTTAAAGAAAGAATGACCTGGTGATATGATTCACTGTGGTTACGTCCTTTGATGATAATATGCTCCCTAGTTTGATGGTTGCTTGAGCTTCTGGTTGACAACACCTTAAGTTTTTTTAGCATGTAAACTTCATTACAAGGGTAATTTAGAGCTAATTTTGATCCAGGATTGAAGAAATGAAAATGGTGGTGATAGGCCAAGATGGCTATAAATAATTGCGGAATTTGATCTGAGTTTTTGTGAAGTTATGTTATTTTTGTCCTTGAACTACTTCTCATAGGTTTACTAGGTCTGATTGAGACAATTTGTGGAGGAGGTGGTAGCTAATCCAGGGTGTGGGTGCTTCTCTATCCTGTTTTAATTGGAGCTCTGAGGATTGGTCGGATGTACAAGGAAGGAAGGAGGCTCTTGGAAGCTTGAAATGAAGATAAAATCATTGAGTAGAATATTGCAGGGCATGAGTGCACAGAACGGGAGTTTGTTATGGTGTCCTGTAACAGTGAGACTTGTAAAGGGCCAAACTTATGCACATTCGATAAACGAAAATTGGCTATGTTCATTGAGTTAGATAGCAGTATATGGGCCAATGGGATTGAAAATTGGAGATATGTTCACTGAGTTAGATAGCAGTATATGGGCCAATGGGATTAACATCTGTAGAGTGGAGTGTTTTCCATATGAATTCGTGCTGCAGGGATGAGTTTTGGGTGGTCTGTCATTTTCATCCCTGAGATTTTCTGGCTTATAGGGTTTCCACGTTAAAATTTTGGGTTACGACTTACGAGTGTTTCTTTGTTGTATGGTTTGGTAATTTATGTTTCAGCATGCCTTTGACTTCGGTTTGGAATAGTTTTCAGGATGCATAATACGCACCAACTCTTTGATATAACCCCTATCTATGTCTCACATTGACCAGTCTTTGGTATTCGTTGGTTGAAAACATCACCTTGCTGCGGTGGTGGGAATTCCTTTTTTCAGACCGTTGTCCAAACTCGTTCCTGTTTCGCTTTACTTTGGTGAAGGGGCATATTAGACAAAGGCCAAGCCTTTAAGGTTTGACAACATGTGGCTAAGGGTGGAAGCCCCGGACGGTTTCGGGGTAAAGTCTTGAACGGGTATAGTTGTGGTGCAGGGTGGTTAGTTTAGTAAGGAGTTTGAGCTAAGTACAAAAGACGATATTGTTGATGATATTCGCTATTTTGGTGGGAAATATTGGGACTGCCGAATGTATAAAAAGAAAAAGTGATTTTGACTGTGACCATCCTCTTTAATGTCCTTTATTTATGTTTATTTTCTTTGTGGCATGTTTGAAGGTATCCTTGTTATACTTATCTACTCTCTTCAATAATATTCTAAGAAGGTATCATCCTCTATATTCCTATGAAACTGTGACATGCTTTTACGTTTTCCTTTGTTCGCATTATAAGATCGTTAACTGAAGTGTATTTAACAGTTCTTTCGGCTGCTGGAGGAATCAAGGTTGACCACCCCAACGTGAGTAATGGTATTTCCTTGCCGAAACTATGCTACCCTTATTTATGTCTCAAATTTCAATGCTTTTCCTTAAATTTCTTTTTCCATATTCTCTCTTCTGAATTGATTTCTTTTGGTCTCAAACTAAATGGTGTTTTGTGCAACAGATATAGTTGTGATTGTGGCTGTTGTCATTCTAGTTGGTGTGTTTAGCATGCAACACTACGGCACCGATAAAGTAGGGTGGCTTTTTGCTCCAATTGTGCTGCTTTGGTTTCTCTTAATTGGAGGTATCGGCATATATAATGTTTGGAAATATGACAACAGTGTCCTCAAAGCTTTTTCACCTGTGTACATGTATCGGTACTTTAGAAGGGGAGGGAAAGATGCTTGGATCTCCCTTGGGGGGATTATGCTTAGTATCACAGGTAGCTTTTCTCCCTTAATTTCTCATAAAGCCTGTGCTTGATTTAGTAGATCACTACTGAACCAGTGGCTTTGGATTCTGATGATTACTTATTTCCTATTGCAGGGACGGAGGCACTTTTCGCTGACCTAGCCCATTTTCCAGTTTCAGCTATTCAACTTGCTTTCACAGTTGTTGTGTTTCCTTGCCTTCTGTTAGCCTATTCTGGACAAGCTGCTTACCTCATGAAAAACCAGGACCATGTAGTTGATGCATTCTATCGTTCTATTCCAGGTTTGTATTGGTATTGTTATAACCTTCCTCCACCCTTCCTCCCAACCTTTTGATGCCCTTATGATGTGAAGTGTGTTGAGTTTTCGTCACATTACTAAGACCATCTGCACCTACCTAACCTCTATATCTGATGGGAATGCTCCAACCCACCTTCTGAACTCTCCTGCCCCAATTGGGTGGATGAGTTTCGATCCTCTATTCTGAAGAATAAATTTTTTTTCATGGCAAGTACTACTTTGAAGTTATAATACGTAACATCTTCTTTCCATAATGTGTGTGTCACGAAAAAGATATTCTTGAATGCCTAAAATGATACCAATATTCGATATTTTTAACATAAGTTTAAAAAATGATAAATTCACCTTTGGAGTGAAATTGGAGAAATGTTTCGAGTGTTGGAGTGGATTTTTTGAAAAATGGAGGTAGAAATGGAGTAATATGGTTGGAGTTGGCATGAGTAGCAAAATGCTCCGAAACCAATTTAATAATAAATTTATTGTGTGGACTTTATCTTTAAAAATGCTGTAAACTTGATAACTTTTCATTCTGCAGATTCTATTTACTGGCCAGTTTTCATTGTTGCAACACTAGCTGCTATTGTTGCAAGTCAAGCCACAATCTCTGCTACCTTTTCAATAATCAAGCAGGCACTTGCACTTGGATGTTTCCCTAGAGTCAAGGTTGTGCACACATCAAAGAAATTCCTTGGGCAGATATATAGTCCAGATATTAATTGGATCCTCATGATTCTATGCATTGCCGTGACTGCCGGATTCAAAAATCAAAGCCAAATTGGGAATGCTTATGGTGAGTGTATCTTCTGTTTCATTAAGCGAGATGTTTTCAGTAACTTCATTCCATCTATTCATATTGGAGAAGATATGCATGCGGTAGGAAAGCAGACATCCATTTTGTATCTTGTGATACAATAAGTATCAAGGTGGTGATTAGGATGTAATCGTGATCATGGGAGGCTAAGTATTTGTTTCTGGTGTAGGCTGAGACTTGGCTTTAGGGTTGATTATGGTGATAATTTTTTTATTTTTTTTTTAATCAAACTAAGGCTTAAGTTTTTTGCGGGTTTTGCGTCAGTACAAGGCATGATGGACTAGTTGATGGACTCAGTTATTTTGTTGAAGACTGTAATTACAACGCCATGTATGTCTCGCATACATGCATATGCATTTCTTCTTTTTCTCTTCTCCTTTTTCTTTTCTTATCTTTACCTTTTGCCTCTTGTTCCCTCTTATTCCTTCTTCTCTTTGTTCTTCACTCTTTTTTTGCGTTAGTATTAAGTTTCCATCATTGTGGACCATAGGTCTTTACTTCTTTAATCCTAGCCATTTACTTGGCCAAACTAAACCGTGCCTTATGTCCAAATGCATTGTGTTCGGCTACATGAATCCATTTTCTCTATTGAACTCTGAGGAGTATATCTTGTTCCATGATATTCAAAGAACCTAGATCCTTTCGAACTACCACCTGAGTCATTTTTGTTCTACCCTACCCTAGTATTATTACCATCTACCATAACCATATCATTCCTTCTAACTGTTGTATCAGTCAATCTACAATAGACATGTCCTAACCACCTTGCCATAGAACAATGAGAAAATACATGTAAATAGACTTGCTAATATATTCTTTCTCACCTTATCCTCTAGCCATTTATCTTGCCTTTGATCAATGATCTTCCAACACAAATATGCTTATATAACTTGTTGCTTATGTTATTATTATCGTTATCAGAATTTTTGTATGGATTCCATACTTGACAACTGGTAATGAATGCTTTACTGATGCCCTAGGGCCAGAGAATATGAAAGATTAAGTAAAAGGTAGCCTATGTCTGATGTTGTGTTTGGATGATAAATTGATAATTTGTGAGCTGATTAATCCGACGACGGAAAATTATTAAGTTCTATCTTTTTCGTTTTCCATTGTAGTCCTATATTTTCCTTTCGAATTTGATGTCCCTCCATCAATTGCTTTCAAGTCCAAAGTATTATAGACCCATTCATTCAATGAGATGATAAAAAAACCCTATACTCAGACATATGAGCTTGTTTTGTGTTCAATATTGTTCCCTCTACATGATCCAGATAGACAATATTAGTTTCAAGAAACAAACAGAAATCGCCAAAAAAACACAACAGAAATACTGCTACCTTTTCTTGAGTAATATGCAAAAGATTTTAAAGATTGTTAGAGCTGTAGATGCATAGTTGTTTGTGTATGAATACCATTATCAATAATTGTTAAGTCTCTTCCCCAACTTGACCAACCATTACAAAAAAAAAAAAAAAAAAGGATGATGCAGCATCACAGGAATTAGATTAGAAATTGATGAATAGATAAATATGAGGTTAATAAATGAAAAAGCCGATCACCTAGACGGGGGGATAACTACTGTATACTAAACACATTGGTATTATTTTTATTTTTATTGAAAGCGTTAGGAACATGGCACAGGCCTGTGTGTCCTGTTTCTGTCCACATCCAGCATTCTTGAAGTTTGCATTTCATAATTGAGTTTTAGGCTAACTTTCAATAGGTTGTTGATGAGATTAGAGAATTTGCGAGTTTCTTTTCTTTTTAGTTTGTTATGTTAGAGAACGAGTTTTCATCTTTTAGGTTATAAGATGTGAAAGAATGGATTACGATGGTTTGGACATGTCTATTATAGATCAGTCGATGCGGTAGTTAGGAGTGATTATGTTAGACAAATGGTAGCACTAAGGGAAGGGTTAAACCAAAGCACTTCAGATGATGTGATTTGAAAATACCTAGGTTTCTTGGATATCACGTAACACGGTGCCCTCAACAGAGCTCAATGCCAAAAATGGATTCATATTGCTGACCCCATTGATTGGGATAGTTTTCTATCGGGGTTTATGTTGTATGAGTCCAATTTTCTTGTCGGTGCTTCTTGAATATATTCTTTTTATGTTAAGGGGGTTCTGGAATATATTCATTAGATTAGCATAGATAGAGGAGGATATAGGTTTTTTTTTTTTTTTTCCTTATTTGTGGACTAGGTTCCAAATCTGAAATGCTAGAATCTCAGAATGCACTCTGTTGTTTTTTTCCAGATGATATATGTGACTGGCATACTTCCTTACTCTTCTATCATTTCATTCCTGTCGTGAAATGCCCTTTGTACGCCTAAGTTCGGTTTTCAGTGCACTTTTGTGCTAAACTAGAAATGGCAGCAGCATATGAGTGAACTGGCAGCAGTATATGAGTGTAGCTCGCCTTTCCTATATATAGCGTTCCCTTGCATTGGTAATTGGTTGAAAGTGTCCAAGATGTGTATCAAAAGCCTTGTTTTTTTACTTTTACCAAAACAAAGTTGCACTAACCACCCGTTTTATCGTATGAGACAACAGGTACAGCTGTCGTGATTGTGATGCTTGCAACTACACTGCTTATGACTCTAGTCATGTTGCTGGTATGGCACTGCCACTGGATCGTCGTCCTCATCTTCACCACCTTCTCTCTCCTGGTTGAGAGCACCTATTTCTCCGCTGTACTCTTCAAGATCAACCAGGGCGGGTGGGTCCCGCTCGTGATTGCCGGCACTTGCCTCATCATCATGTATGTCTGGCACTACGGCACCGTCAAGCGCTATGAATTTGAGATGCACAGCAGGGTCTCTATGGCATGGATCCTCGGGCTGGGCCCCAGTCTGGGCCTTGTCCGTGTACCCGGTGTCGGGCTCGTCTACACCGAGCTTGCAAGTGGTGTCCCGCACATCTTCTCCCACTTCATCACAAACCTCCCAGCCATCCACTCCGTTGTTGTATTCGTGTGCGTGAAGTACCTTCCAGTGTACACGGTTCCAGAAGAGGAGCGATTCCTCGTGAAAAGGATCGGGCCTAAAAGTTTCCACATGTTCCGGTGCGTTGCTAGATACGGTTATAAGGACCTCCACAAGAAAGATGACGAGTTTGAGAAGAAGCTATTCAACAACCTCTTTATGTATGTCCGGCTCGAGTCGATGATGGAAGGGTGCTCAGACTCGGACGAGTACAGCTTGTGTGGGGGCCACCAAACAACCGAGCAGTCGAGAGGCTTGATGCTAAGGGATAATAACGTCAACTCAGCGGACCCCACAGTTTCGTCAGTGGATTCGATAGTGCAGATAATTTCTCCGAATCACAGTACTGTCCTGTCGTCGGACCGGGTAAGTAACCAAACGGAGGTGGATGAGTCAGAGTTCTTGACCAAGTGTAGGGATGCTGGGGTGGTGCACATACTTGGCAATACAGTGGTAAGAGCAAGGAGAGAGTCCAAGATCTATAAGAGAGTGGCTATTGATTATATATATGCGTTTCTAAGGAAAATATGCAGGGAGAACAGTGTGATCTTCAATCTCCCTCATGAAAGCCTCTTGAACGTTGGTCAGATATTCACTGTCTGAACATGCTTGAAAATTTGATGAATAAGAATGAACTTTCATTTCACTTGTGCATATCAACATATAGTTTTAGTGGGGCAAGAATAGTAAGTTTGTCAACCAAATTGCTTCTTTTAAGTTTGTCAACCAAGAATTGGTTTACTAGACTTGCTGACAAACTTAGGCTGAGTTTTCCAAAAGATCTTAGCAACCTAGTTGCTATTGATTTTAGCAAATGAGTTCACTAGGTGCTAAAATCATGGTTAATTTTTGCCTAAAAGCAACCATGCTATTGATTTTAGCAAATGAGTTCACCAGGTGCTAAAATCATGGTTTATTTTTGCCTAAAAGCAATCATGATTTTAGCAACTGTGTTGCTAAAATCTTATGAAAAACTCAGCCTTAATCTGCTTAATCACCACACCTCCTCGTGGTATTCCAATTGCATACCCTTACCCGTCACATCTCCAACTCTGGCCACCTTCGGCCACCAAGGACAATTTCTCGAGTATGACATATATATTTCACCGTTTCTAGAAAAAATCACTCTTGCGATCTCATCACTTGGGCTTGGTTTGCATTACGAAGTTATGTTTGCAAATGAAACATCACGAAAAACTTGCGATTGTCCGGACGGAACTTGACGGCTTTACCGCAAATGGACTTGGTGTCCCGTGCTCGGACCGGATCACATTGAACTCTTTTTCAATTAAACTTGCAAACATCCTCCAAAAACATG
Organism: Vaccinium darrowii; assembly: GCA_020921065.1. Taxonomy (NCBI): domain Eukaryota; kingdom Viridiplantae; phylum Streptophyta; class Magnoliopsida; order Ericales; family Ericaceae; genus Vaccinium; species Vaccinium darrowii. The sequence goes on from CM037160.1 coordinate 27,918,436, forward strand.
ACTTTTTCAAAACTTCAAACTTGGTTCCTGTGAGGCATTGAAAATTCCGTCCAAAACAACACTACGTGTTCAAGGAAGATGGGTTTTATGTGGGACCATTGTGACCCCTTCATTCTTTCCTGGGAATTTTTCAATGGCTGACGGCAATCCTTTTTAAACACAAACTGCGGCCCGAACTACTTCCGACTTGATTCCCCCTCGTCCCAACAATATGAAGGCAGTCTCTTATGGCCCGGTCAACTTTTCCCACCTCGAAAACTCACTTTTAAGTGTTTTTTTCTTTTTGTCATTCATCATTCTTAAACTATTACAGGGGAGGGGGGAATGGGACTCGATCCAGGGATGTAGTGTGGGGCATTCAAGAGTTTTATTGCATGAGCTAGCCACCATTTACAAATAGGGCCGGCCCAAGGGTTTGTAGTGCCCAAGGCTAGTCTAAAACCTGTGCCCTAAGAGTACAACACTTAAATAATTTTTTCAGCAATAATCACAATACAAGAAAGCCAAAACAATATAAAGTTCTACTATTCATTGTATAAGAATGCAAAATACATGATTTTCTTTTGTATTTGGGGAAACCTTTTCAAATTTCATTGGACGTTACGCTGAAAAAAACATACCCAAAATACATTTTTCCTAAGACCTATTCAAAAGATGCAGCAGTAATCTTGGACCTCAAACTAAATGGTATGCATAGAAAGTGCAAACATGGTTTTCCATTTGTAAATGCATATTTTTGAACCTCAAGAGAAAATGCTACGCTTTTTATTTTTATTTTTTTCTTGATGGTCAGATTTTCAGGTGAAAGCAGACACTAACGAACGAATTTGAAAGCAATGAAAAACACAGAGTAAGTTTCTTAAAGTGCAGCAATTGAAAATGGAGAAGAGAAGAAGTTTGGAGCCTTTTGTTTTAGTCCCACATTGTGCTTGAAGGAAAGAGGGGAGAGAGAGAGTGGTGTATAAAATAGGAGGCCCAAAAGAGTGCTCATTATAATTGTTTAGGCTTTTTTTTAAAATCACATTGGGCCTTTTTATTTTTCTTTTTGGGCTAGAAAAGAATCCTACTCTAGCCTACTACTAATATGAGCTTTTTACAGGCCGGTCCAAAATAGAAGCCCATGAACATCACACTCCAGTCCAATTGTAAAAAGGCTCCGGCAACTCCATGACCCGTTTTCCTACCGAAACTACCCCTCGCCCCAGCCAAAACGGAAAATCTAGAACCGCTGCATCTTATTCAAAGTCGGCGAACAATACACTCTATTTCTAGAATCACTTCTCAGTTCTCACCATCGCCAACTCTACACTCTATCGCTACGATCATTGCTCCATTTCGAAGAACTCTGCACTCAATCTCAATCTGATACATTCTGAAGTTATCGATACATTCGTAATTGAACGATACGTTGTTAGTACATCGATTCCTCTCTTCACAGTTCTAGTATCGGTGTACTTCATTAAAACCCTAAATCAGCAATGAAGAAAAAAGGTAAAGTTTGCAAATCGTTATTTATCCTTATTGTTAATTCATTGTTAATAAACTTCGCTAATATATATAATCTAATTCATCGACTTCTAGCTACTGCAAAAGCACCGACATACGGCTTCAATCAAAGTTCAGTAGAAGATTCCCAGCAAAAAAAAGCTGCTGACGTAACCTCAACTCCATCACTCAACAAAACAAACAGAGCAATTGAAGGTACGTATAACATGATCCTAATTATCTTGTTCGATTATGAACCATTAGTTGCATATTATATACCTGGAATTGCACATATTTAAACACAGTAGTTCTAAAATGTAAGTGTGTGGTTTAACTTTTAAGCGTACACTAATGTCAAAATTCTAAATCTACGGTCTAAACTCCCAAAGTGCTTAAATGTATGGTCTGATCTTCAATGCAAAGTGACTCATTCGAAAGTGTATACATTGCAAAATATAAAATATATGGTCTAATTTAAGTGTACAGTATATATTTTGATTTTCATTTACAGTGTACACTGTATATTTGTTCTAACTTGTAAGAATTGTAGGTGTCTTACAATATATGTGGATTTCAAATTCTACATATTGATTTTCAGTGAATAGTGAACATTTTTCAGTGTACAGTATATTTGGTTTTTCATTTACAGTGTACACTGTACATTTTCAATCTAAATTATGAAATGTATGGTCTAACTTGTAAGAATTGTAGGTGTCTTACAATATATGTCGATTTCAAAGTCTAGATATCGATTTTCAGTGAATAGTGTACATTTTTCAGTGTACAGTTTATATTTTGAATTTCATTTACAGTGTACACTGTACATTTTCAATTTAAAAGTGGGCATCTTATTAGAATGTAGATTTTGACTTTTAGAATATACATTTTGAGTCCCATTACTAAACAAAGTCACAGTGCATATATAAATGTGTGGACGGTGAAATCCACGCGGCTCGCTCGAAGGTTTGGATATGAAAACGAAAAAATGTGAGTCGCCACCCGGGGTTTAAGTTTAGAAAATGTTTGGTACCCGAGAAACCGTTTTAAGAATAATTGTTGACTCTCATGCTGTTTTGGAAAGGGTTTGATCTGCGAAAAGATTCTTTTTGGATTCGGAAGCCAGATTACGAGCGGGGAAGGTTTTATTAAAAAGCACCCCGCTCGCCCGAGAGATTCCCGGTCTCTACTAAATAATTTGTGGGATTTTTGTAGAAAATATTTTGTTGAAAACTTTGACAAATAAACAAGCAAATAAAGAAATTAATTAAAACCATAACAGAAATAAAACTTAAACAAAGGGACTAAGTGATAAAAATGGGAGAATAAAAGGGGGAAAAGTGCAATAAAGGAAAAGAATTGCAGAAAAAGAACAGAGAAACAGGGTACGAACAGGGGAAAACAGAGTAAAATTTTTTGATTTAAACGGGAGCCGCGCGGCTCCTACACAGGAGCCGTGCGGCCTGCACTACAAGCCGCGCGGCTTGTGTACAACCCTATTTTCAAAAATTTTATTTTAGGACCAGTGAGTCCAAAACCCGTTCAAAACTTGATTTTCTTCTTCAAATCTACTCCAAATAAGTTGTTTTTGTTTGTAAACAGGTTATTGAAGTGAAACTTATTTCCGGTACGGATCGTACCGTGCGTTTATCGAGAAAAATCGCCCGGTACGGCTCCGAAAAGCCGGTTTTTGTTTTGAAAATGGTTTACCGAGTCAATATACGGTTGTTGAAACCGTTATTAACTCGGGGATGCCCTCAGAGAGCCACGATTTGAAAATCGAAGTTTGAAAATGATTTATACCTTTCTGGAACTCGAAACGGAGGTTGAAAACTTCGGATTCTTCGGGTTTGAACTTGTGGGATCGAGATTTGGTATGAATGGGAATGGTATAGGGGAGTCGAAATGGAGTGGAAGGTGTGAAGTTTCGGGAAGTTTACTGGCGGTTTTGAACGAGAATTTTGCCGGAAAATCGTACGGAAATTCTCTCGGGGTGTGATTTTCGGTGTGTTGAGAGGAAGGAAATGGCCTCTATTTATAACCGGATTTGAGGGAATAAAAATGATGATATTCGGCGGTGGTTTGATGATGATATTCGGCGGCGGCTTGATGATGATATTCCTGAACGTCTGGTGTCAGAGGATAACAACACCAGCCGTGCGGCTCCCAGGGGGAGCCGTGCGGCTTGTAGAGAGGAGCCGCGCGGCTTGTGAAGAAACATGTGAGCCGTGCGGCTTGAGACAGGAGCCGTGCGGCCTGTGGGGCTGAGTTCCCAATTTTCTGGACAAGTTCCAAGGTAGTTTGATCATTCTGAGCATTTCTTTTTATCTTTACTTTAATTTATTTATGAAAATAAGGAAGTACCCCCCTTTCGGAAACAATGGCATTGCCAGAATTTTGATATCCCAATCCAATCAAAATCTCATCCCCCCACTTTTAGTACAAAACCGAAAACGGGTACATTTTTCTCTGAAGAAAATGGGCGAAAGATGACTTTGCCTTACTCAAAAATAACTTCTGATTATACCATTTTGATTAGAAAAATCCAAGGAACAATTACCGGGACTTTTTATTGGCCAAATCAGATCTTCCCAAAAAAAGTTAATTTTCCATACTTAGCCAGATTTTCGAGCGACAGACAGGGGTGCCTCGATCAAGAGGCGACCTGATGGTGACATGACCTATGTCATTCGAGTCTCGGATGAGAGACGATGATGAAGGAACACTTGGATTAAAATTGGGGTGTCTACAAAATGTATGATCTAACTTCTAAAATCTAAGTGTATGGTTTAGCTTTTAAGTGTGTAGTCATGTCAAAATTCTAAATCTACGGTCTAAACTCCAGAGTGTCTAAATGTATGGTCTGATCTTCAATCCAAAGTGTGTACATTGCAAATTCTAAAATGTATGATATAATTTCTAAGTCTACAATCTAAATTATGAAATGTATTTTCTAACTTGTAACAATTGTAGATGTCTTACAATATATGTGGATTTCAAAGTCTAAAAATTGATTTTCAGTGAATAGTGTACATTTTCAGTGTCCTTATAGTGCACATTTTGAATGTTAAAATGTACATTTTGAGTTCTCTTTTTTTTCTTAGTGACTACCTCTATCTTATGCTGACAAGATTGCCTTTAAAACTATGCAGCAGAACAAGAAGATAAACATACAGTTACAAAAAGCTCAAAGCCTACAAAAAGGAGAATGAAAGGTAAGTACAACAAAATTCTATTTTCCTATGTTGATTTTGCTCTTGAAATTTGCATATGTTGGAATCATCTGGTATGAAGGTTTAGTTTAGTAACAAATTTTTAGGCACCTTCTCTTGAATGTGTGCCCACTAAGGTGCAAACTGATTACCTCGCCAAACCATATTAGATGAGCATTTATTTGATGTCGATACTAGTGCTGTTTTACATCAGAATTGAACTGCTGTCTAATATCAATTAGCTTTGTCTTTATTTGTGTTTATTTTTACAAATTTGATATGCTCACAATTGGTCTTTTAAATTTTTTTTGTAGTTCGTGCACAAAAAGGTACAAGACCATTAATTCTGTCGGATATTGAAAATGAAACAGCTTGGGCAATGATTCAGCAAGTAGATGATTCTGTGCTTTCAGTTGAAGATGTTGAGCAGGAGAAACTGAATGATACTCCCCCAATAGTGACTGAGGTAGAGCCGATGATTGAGGCAACAACCAAAAATTCTTCTCAATCACTTCAGATTGTTGAGAAAACAAAAATCCCAGCAGTGAAGATCAAGATCAAACCAATAGCCCAGACTCAATATGAGTTAAGGAAAAGATCTCATGAGACCGTGATGGTAGAAACATCAAGATCCCAGCCACTTAGAAAGAGGCCAAGAGGAATTGGACCAGAAACACAACCAGAGACACAAGGGGAAGCAAATGCAAATAGGTGTAGCTTGTTATCCATTATTAGAATTGTGAAGGAGACAGACCTGAATGACCAACACATTGCCTCCCTGAAGAGAACACCCTTTTGGTTATTATTTGATGCAATTATAAGCAAGAAACTACAGAGTGATCAATGCAGAAAATTTGATGAGGTAGTTTTGAAGATTGTACAATCATATGAAGAGGATACTGAAGCATTTACAGTCGGCAGCAAAAACATAAAGTTCACAAGCGATCATGTAAGGCTGGTTTTTGGGATTTGTTGTGGAAACAAAGAAATGACAGAAACAAAAATAAAAAAAGAATCAACTGCTTTGGCGAAAAGACTGGAAATTAAAGAATCAAGGTTATCAACAACGACAATAGAGAGAAAGATTAAAGAACTGCAGAAAAGCATGAAGCAACAAAATGTAGATGATGTTGTTAGGCTTTTATGCTTGTATCTTTGTGTGATGTTGCTCTTCTCCAACAAAGCGAATTCAGTCAACTGGTCGTATGTCCATTACATGGAAGACCTTGAGAAAGTTAAAGAATATGACTGGGCGTCCGCAGTTTCAAAGTATTTGCTGGAATCCATTCACAAGAACCACAGAGATATCAGTCAACTGAAAGGAAGTTCAATACTATTATTGGTAATTACCTAACACAGTTCTTGGTAACTTTTCTAGTTATTCTATGACTATTTTTTATTTTATTTTTGACTTTGTAATTTGTTTGTGAAGTACTTTCTTTGTGAGCACACAAATCTCGTGGAAGTGAAGACTGCAAATGGAGTTCCAAGACTCTTAAAATGGAAAATTTCAGATCTTCGAAAGAGTCTCAAGGATTTCACCCATCTGAGCCAACTTGCTGACGATAAAGTAAGTAATAAAGTCAACCTTATAGATGTGATATACAAATGGGATATGAATTATTCTTGTAATATACATCAGTTGGCAGTGGAAAATTTTCTTAAACAAACTTCTGACTTTTGCTTGTACTCTGTGATATGACTTTTGATTGTATCTAGTTTGATTCATTCTTTTGTTTTCTGGTTGAATAGGTACACAATACCAATTTAGAAACAGTTGATGAGAAAAAGATTTTTGGTGCACTTTGTGCAATTGATGGGGGGAAGAGGGAATTTTGTGGACAGCAGCAGCATGAAGAAGTCCAACCAATGCTTACAGATAATGACACAGAAGCAACAGCTGCACTTGTGCTTCTTGGGAAGAAAGAAGATGAAATTTGTGAAGAGGAAGAACACCAAAAGTATGAAATCCATGTGGGTGAAGAAGATGAAATTTGTGGACATCACGAGGATGAAGTGCAAGTGTCTGCAGAGCAGAAGCAGAATGAAGTCAAAGTTTGTACAGAGCAAGAAAAGGACGAGATTGAAGGAAATTTGTCAAATCTATATGGACTAAATGACTTCAATAGTTCAAGTCAACCGTCATTGCACCTTGATTCTTTCGGTACAACACAAGAGACGGATTCAGGAACAACATTGGTTCCAAACACCTTGTCAACTGAAGAAGCACAAGAGACGGATTCAGGAACAACATTGGCTCCAAACACATTGGAGCAACCAAGTGATCATGCAATGGAAGTAATTGACAAACTGAAGAAACAGATTGAAACCTTGCAGCAAGAAAAGAAGAACCTAGAGATTGAGAACATGGAGATACGACAAAAAAATGAGGAGGCACTACAATCCCATAAGGATGAGATTGAAAAGCTCAACAGCAAACTTGAAGAAGCACAAGGGACAAAGCAAGGTCAAAAAAATATTGCAGGAAACAAAAAAGATGTCTACATAGACACTCTACGCAAGAAGATACGAATCCTTGAAGAACTAAACATGGAGTTTGAGGCGAAAATAGAGGACTATGAAGTTCATCAGATTACCCAGAACTATCATATTGAAACTGAAAGTGAAGTCCATCAGGTCACGCAGCAAGCCATAGCAAATAAAATCAAAAGACTACAGAAAGAAAAGGAAGAGTTGGAGAACGAACTGCTGAGTATCATAGTTCATCAAGTAACCCAAGACTATGCACCAAAAACCGATGCAAAGGGAAAGGCTAAGAAACAGGAGTCCCCAACATCAAGAATTTTAAGAGTAAAAGAAAGAGATGATAGAAAGAAGGTCCAATGTGAGGACTTTGTGTACTTGCAACCATCAAAGAGGAGAAGTCCACAAATAATTGACCTAGAAACCTACCAAGTGTATCAGGAAAAGGAAAGCAAAGCAAGGAAACTGAAGAGGTTAGGGGGTCAAACTGATATGACAGAGCTCATTAATACAAATGCTTGGGCGAAAATTCAACAATTATGGAAGGAAGGAAAAGCCAAGTAAGTGGAATTCTTAACTGAATTTTTGGAAAATTTTAATATTCAGAAACTCTTAACTGATTATGGAAAACAATATCCAGTGCCGCTGTTTGGCATGTAGCAAGTCAAATACTCTGCGTTGAAGTTAGTGACATACAAAACCTACTATTTGAAGATCCATTATCAAGCAGGGTAATTCCTTCACTTACTAGATTGTTATATTCAAAGACTTTCTTTAGAGCATAATGTGTTATAAAGATAAATATAGTGCTAATCCTGTTTTGATGGTAAAAACAGATTATGGATTCATATGCATATGTCCTTATGCAAGACCACCTCGGGGCACAACCAAGATTTGATTTGTCTACTCCACAGCCAAAGTCATTCATATTCCCCCACTATCTTAGGGTAAGAAATGAGCACTTGGGTGGGAAAAAAAACCACAATTGTATTTTGAGAGACACGTTAACTATATTTTTTTTATTGTTCCTGCAAATAGTTGGTGATTGAAAACAAAAGTGCAAAGCAAGTGAACCAAACACTTCAGAAACTGGTAGACAAAGCTCTTCCAGCAAGATTTTTCCTGTTTCCCATACTTTTTCAAGCACATTGGACATTGCTCGTCCTTGACAAAGAGCAATGCAAGTGGAAATTCTACAATCCTCTCAGGGTCAGACATGGAACAGATGGATACTGTGGTGCAACAGACAACCGGGTAAACAAAAAATCCTAACAATGCTTTTGTAATACATGCAATAGTATATATCAGAGAGATATATTTTGTAGGGTTCTGTTTATAAAAGTGGAAAGGTTACTTTGGCAAGTACCTAGTTTGTTGTTATGTGTTGTGATAATGATATGTCTTTTTTTGTTGATATAGTTTTCTTGAACATATTACTATATAGTTTCCTTGTTATCCACAGAGGAAAGTTATTGCAGAGTACATCAATTCGCAGACAAGGCAAATGTTAAACATTAAAATTACTGAAGAAGTGGAGATAGTAAAGAACTCACCCCAACAATCAAGCGGAAGGTAAATACTTTTACTGCATCAAATCTTAATGCTAATCACAATCACCAATGTTAAATTGCCTAAATTTTGAAATCTTGCAGTGTTGACTGTGGCATTGTCGTTATTTCAATAATGAAGAAGTACATGATGAATGAAAGCCAAACCAGCGCAATAACAACAGACGAGTGCAGGCAGATCAGAGCAGATCTTATACATACATTCCTGAAGTAAAAGAATCCACGAACAGTCTGGACAAATCGTTTGAAGAAACTGAATTATCATCTCGGACATATGGATTTTGTCTTCTTGTATAGAACTTTTACTCCTTTTAAATTTTGTTTTGCAACGACGACGTGCATGTAATTGGCCCAAAGATTAATGGCAAGATTTCAGATTTCGGTTCTCTTTGTCAACAGAAATTCCCCCAAAATTTGATTTTGATTTCATGTTTGAGATGAAATGTGATTTCATTATGATTTGATCCTGAAATGTGACATGGAACATTACATTTTGGTATGGTATATAGTCTAAGTGGAGATCTAAATGTTAAATGTATTGTTTAAAATCTATATGCATGGTCTAAGTGGATATCTAAATCCTAATTGTACAGTGTATATTTTGATATCATTTACACTATATACTGTACGTTTTCAATTAAAACTGCAGATTTTATTAGAATGTAGATTTGAGTTTTAGAATGTACATTTTGAGGTCTAACCTCGCAATGTGCCTAAATGTACAATCCAATGAGTCTAAATATACAGTCCAATGTGTATATGTATGGTGTGTAGTTTAATTCAAAGTGACTCATTTCAAAATGTGTAAATTACAAATTCTAAAATCCATGGTCTAATTGCATATGATCAAAATTCAAAATGTATGGTCTAAATGGACAGACCATAGTCCAAATTGTCTAAATGTATGGTATAAATGTATTGTACGGGTGAAAGCAGTCGTGGAAAATTGTACTACCAAAATGCCTAAAAAATGACTAAATGTACAATCCAAAATAGGCTAAGAATACGGTCGTAACGAATATGTGGCATTGGATGTTTAAAATGTATGGTGCAAAGTGCCTAACAATACAGTGTACATTCTAAAAATACAGTGTACATTCTAAATGTATGGCCCAAACGACAAAGTTACATTTAGTACATGTACAGTGCAAACTTAGTAAATGTACAGTCCAAAAATGTATAATCCAAATACCAAAATTAGTACATGTACAGTCCAAAAAATGGTTAAATGTACGGTCTAAATCCAGCAATAACTTATTGGTCGACTGAATGTACAGTCTAAATTCTAAACATATGCTCTAACTTCTAACAACACATTTAAATTTTAGAAGTCTACAGTCCAAAGTCAAAGGTGTCTAAAAATGTATGCTCCAAATGCCAAAATGACTAAATGTACAGTGTAAACTTCCTGAAAAATGAGTAAATGTACAGTCAAAAAGTTGCTAAATGTACAGTCCAAAAAACACGGTCTCAATTTAAGTGACTCACATAACACATGGGAAAATATGATGGAAGCAAATGAATTATATGGCTATCTTAATAGTACAATTCTATGGCTATCTCTGTGAATTCTGGATATATTCTATGGAAATTAATTGAGTCTCAAATCAAGTCCTGTTTGAATTCATTTCCTTGTGGCTTCTCATGGAAATCAGAATCAGAGATAATCACAGGGATATGGTTTCTGTTCAACCTTCACAGCAAACCTCCTACTGCATATAGCATTGTTGGCTCTCGAAATACACAACAATAGTATGTTCCACAGAAATTCTAGTACCAACTCCAGAAACAATAATAGAGCAAGAGGGGGTAGATCAAAGTCTCATTGTGACATCTGTGGAAGGAACAATTACTGCTACCTGCCACACTGTATTGGTGAAACATTTATCATCTTCGAAATTTGTTTTGCAAAGCAAAAAGTAGTGGATCAGAGGTAACAAAGAAACTGTTCCACATCTTTTCCAAAAAGGAATTGCTCTCAGACATCAATGTTTGTTTCGCAGGGCCCAAGCACAAGAGCTCTTGTGTTCATCTATGTGCTAGTTTCAGCCAAGTCCTTCACGCTTGGCTGATGCCCTTTCTTATATAGATTGGAATTGTCGACATCAGTCATTCCACATTTCAACTAATACCATAACTCCAAAGAAATCAGAAAAATCAAACGGTAGAGGAACTTGAATTAGCATCAAACTGTTTAGAACAAAAGAATGATATACTCAGCCCAAAACTATCTTCTAGCAAAACAGATTCACCTCACATGGCACATAGGAAAATGGTTTCAACAATAATTCACAGATCATCACACCGATCAAAATGAAGCACGAGATTTTCCACAAAAATATTTTCGACAATCCATTGAAGCCAAGACATGTATACAGTAACTTCTTAGAGACTTTGTCTACTACTTGTTCAAAGTTCTAAGTGTATATCTAAATTGTAAATGTCTGGTCCAAAGTGCATAAATGTACACTCAGAAGTGCCTAGATGTACGATCTAAATTCTAACACAAACCAAACAGATCTACTGTAAAAATTAACCAACAAAAGAAAGGAATAAACTCAATAAAGGCAACAAAACAAAAATATTTCTTCATAAGGAGTGAAAAAGGGTCGGTGCATTAGATTTCAACAATATATACATTCAGCATTAAAACATGTGCTTTTCACTGTTTCAACAAACTTCCAAAAACAACAGTCTCAAACAAAACCCCTTCTTCTATGTCCCCACTGTGGTCAAAATCCAAAAACAAACTTCCAAATGCTACATACTTTTCAGAAAAACAACAGTGTAAAACATCAACATAACATCACACTTAATTTTGCCCAAAACTGGACAACCGGGCGTCACTGTCAACATCCTGCTCATGCGAAACCTGCAATTGGGCATGGCCCGAAAAGTCACACCAATCTTTGAACCTTGCGATATCCGTTTCCTGTTGGGCAACTTTCGCTTCAAGCTTCGCAATCCTCGCTTGATAACGCACATGTGACTCTCGGAGTGACGCTAGATTGTCTTCAAGCGCTGTCAACCTGTTTCTGATTTGCTGGGCCTCACGCATTTTGCGTTCCATCCTCTCCAAATCCTCCCTCATTTCTCTCAAATGGCTTCGCAATGCTCCTACCTTCCACTCGAAATCAACTTTAGTATCTCTGATCAAAGCCCTAACGTGGTTTGGCTCCATCGTTGCCTGTAGCACGAAATAGAGATATGCAGAGAGAGATAGCGACAGAGTGAGAGAGAGAGTGAGAGGATGTCGTTTATATAAACCACACACAACGTTTCACTCCCTTCTAGAAGGTATCGAATGGTGGTAACTGTAGAACGAACCTCTTCACTTGAAATTTCAGCCGTTTAAAAATAGGAATTTATAAAAACAAAAAATAAAAATGCAAACATGTTCGAGCAGCCTCTATGTTATGTTGGGTCATACATTTGTAAAGTATATATACACTTTTGAAAAGGTGTCTTTGGATTGTACATTAATTGAACAACAATAATAAATTTAATTTGAAATTTACAGGAAAACATTTTCACAAAAATGCAATTTAACAGTTAGCAATTTCATAACCATTAATTTGGTAACCATTAATTTTAATTCTATTAATTCTAATATGACTATCTATGCTGTAGATGATACTAAATGTACGGTCTGACTTTTAAATGGATATCTGAATTTAAAATGTACGGTACAAACTCAAAAGTGACTCAATGTATGGTCCAAATTCTAAACATATGCTCTGACTTCTAAGTGCATATTTAATTTTTAAAAGTGTACGGTCCACACACCAAAATGCCTAAAAAATTAAATTGTATAAGTGTACAGTGTAAAATGTATGCTCTGAAAACCAAAATGTTTAAATATACATTGTACGGTTTAAAAATGTGTAACGAAAAAATGAGTAAATGTACAATCCAAAAATAGGCTAAAAATAGAGTCTCAACGAATATGTGGAATTGAATGTTAAAAATGTATGGTACAAAGTGCCTAACAATACAGTGTACATTTTAAATGTATGGCCCAAACGCCAAAGTTGCCAAATGTATGGTGTAAAGTGCCTAAAATACAGTATACATTCTGAATATAAGGTCCAAACTCCAAAGTGTCTAAAATGTATGATCCAAATACCAAAATTAGTACATGTACAGTCCAAAAATGGTTAAATGTACGGCCTAAATCCAACAATAACTTATTGGTTGACTGAATGTACAGTCTAAATTCTAAACATATACTCTGATTCCTAAGTGCATATTTAAATTTTAGAAGTCTACAGTCCAAAATCAAAGGTGTCTAAAATGTATGCTCCAAATGTCAATTCTAAATGTATCATGTAACTTTTTAATACATCTAAACTTAAATATACGGTCCAAACTCCAAAATATCTAAAATATATGGTCCAAATGTCAAAGTGCCTAAATGTACGGTGCAAAGTCCCTAAATTCTAAATGTGCAATCTAACTTCAAGGGCATTTACATTTAAATATACGGTCCAAACTCCAAAATTAGAAAATGTACAGTCAAAAATTGTTTAATGGCTTTCAAAATCCAGCAGCCTCAAAAATGAATAAGATTCAGCAACAAGTATAATCATCAACTGCAGAACCTACAACACCAGTACAACAGCAAATACCATGGGTAGCAGGCCATGGCCATTGCTTGATGTGTGTTTCTACCACACCTTGTTTTCAAAAATGTCCATAATTGGTTGTCCGCATTTCACAGTATACTCAACAAATAAGACTACTAACACCAAATAGAGTCACAACAGCAGAAAAAGAAACAAGTGAAGAGAATGATAAAGCACCCACCTAGAGTAAAAATTTATAATCACTTTATAGGAAAAATGTCAAAACTTCAATTACATTTTTTAAATTTCAGACTGTAAACCAGAAACAACAACTGAAAAAGAGGAAAAATGTCACACCCTCAATTTCATAACATAAAAATATAATACAATCCACGTGGGACAAGACCAAAGTCATACATTTATCCCTTAGAATAGTCAAAGTCAACACAATATACTCCCACCATTCCAAGTTCCATCCACTAGCGTCCATAACCCCAAATATGTTAATACAAAGTTTAAAAGTTATTACAATAACCAAATTGTCAACAAAATTAATAAATTGAAGTTACAAAACCATCTTTCAAAAATATAAAACAAAGATGGGAAAATAACTTCATGATCGATAAACTCCAATGTTATGCAACCACACTCCAAGCATCCATCTCATGCTCCGTGCCGAGTACCTGAAAATTTATAGGTTGAGCTCACTAGCCCAGTAGGAAAACTATTCTACAAACGCTAGGTGTATAAACATGATACATGCATAATGAATGAGTATGGGCATGGACACGACCAATGTACAAGGTTAACAATGAACGGAAAACTATCAATCGACCATGAAATAACCATAAATGTATCAAAGTGTCCAAAACGTGTCAAAATGTTCCTAAACAATTTCAAGTATCCAACCAAAGTCCAAGTCATTCCCAAAATCCTCATTTTCACGTACCGAAAGCCAAATTTCACCAAATTCGCCAAATTATCCAAATTCATCATAACAGCTATTTCACAAGAAAATGGTTATAAATTTTAATAGGGAAATATCCCTCTGCCAGATTTCATGGGCTCCGTGCACCCCTGCCGGATTTCATGGGCTCCGTACACCCCTGCCGGATTTCGCGGGCTCCGTGCACCCATGGCTAGGGACACCAAACGGGTGATCCCTAGAGTTCATTTTATTCAATAATATCAAATTCAAAACCATTTATTTCCCAAAAGTTCCCAAAAATCCCATTTGTTCCAAATGTTCACCATTTTCCCCAAAATGTGTCAACCGGCACGTGTCCGATACATAAAACATGAAATTTATTAATTCACGTGTCCAAGGGTTAATTTTATGAATTTAAAGTGGATTTGGTGTTCAAAATGATGGTATGGGTCAAAAATACGAAGATATGGATGATCGGGGACCAAACGGGCACCAGTGGGTGGCCTAAAACCACCCCAAAAACAGGGGAATGTCTCTGGAAAACAGGGGCAGCAGCATCACTGTCCAGAAAATGACAGATTTTCACCATGAAAGGTGTGGAATTTCAACCCAAACTCAAATGTGAAGCTTAGGGCCAAAAATTGGACATGTAGAGTGATTAATGGACTTCAAGGGAGTGCCAAACAACCATCAATTGCAACAAACAATTACCCAACTCATAGATCACAAAATATGCTCAAACAAACCAATCATGAAGGGAATTCAAGAATTAGATGGAATTTGAGAGCAAGAACAAAGTATATGCTATATATCACATAAATACAACTAGAGGGAGTGGAATTTGTCTTCCTACCTCAAGGATTTTGCTTGAAATGAGTGGGTAGATGAAAACCCTAGCCTCCAATTGCTCCAACCCGAAATGTGTGCTTTCGGTGCGAAATCAATGCAACCCAAGCTTCAATACCCGTAGAGGAGGTGATTTTAGGTGGGGTTTATGAAGGAGACTTGAGGTTTTGTGTATTCTTGAGCTTGGAGCAAGAGAAAAATGGAGGAGAGGAGAGGAGAGAGAGAGAGGGTCGGCAGCTAGGAGAGAGAGAGGGGGCTGGTTTTTTTTTGTTTTCTTGCAAAATGAAAGACAAACAAGTGTTTAAATACTCCCACCCCTTGACACTTTCACCCCTAAACTTTCAAATGCATACTAAACACACCCAATGCACTCTCCCATTAACACATTGACCTCTCTTAGTTAAAATTTAATTCCTCACATTTACCCAGCATTATTCCGGAAAAATTATGCAAAATTACGGGTCCTTACAAAAAAGAACAACTCCGTCAAAATTAATGGCCTAGTTTACGAATAAAATTCCAGCATAAACTGCTCAACAATATCCAGAAGCAACAATTAAAAATCAAAATCAATTTCTAAATTGTAACATCAAATCTCCAATGGCTCTGTACAAGTGCTTCTGTTATGTGTACCAACTTTTCCACACCTGCTGCAAGTAATCTTCCTAGTCTTTATTCCTGTTGATGGTATTCTTTTCGTACGTGGTCGTCCTGGAGGCCTCTTGCACAATGGAGGAAGAAGAACATCTTTACAATAATCAAGATCAGCAGTCTTCCAAATAGTAGGTATAGGATTGATACACTTCACGTACACCTCCCGATAAGTTTCAGTAAAGTAATATCTCTCCAAATAATCATTTAAGTTCCTCTTGCTTCTCTTCAATGCACACAGAGCATGAACACATGGAAAACTGTTAATCTGCCACTCTCCACAGGAACAAGTACGGCGACCAATATGAACACTAACAAAGGGGTCAGAATGTACTTCATACAACTCGTCATTTGACCTAACCACATTCCATGTTTTTGACAAAGTAAACAACTCCCCAAGTTTCCGGTCCTTTTTAGGACAAATAACAGTTTCCCACTTCAGTCCCAAATCTCTCCTATCAGACATTTGGTCCATCAACTTTACTCTAATCCTATCAACAAGTTGAGTAATTGGCAAGCGGCGCTCCTTCTTTATCCAAGAATTGAAACTCTCCACAAGATTAGACATCAACTCACCATATCTTTTCCCAACAAAATATGGATGACACCAATGATCATTTGCTAGAGTAGACAAAAAATCAATTACTTTTGCCCGCCATCTGCCTTGAGCTTGCTCAAAAGCTTATCAAACTCTGTTACAGTAGGTGCATAAGCACATCTGTGGAATAACGCCATAATGTGTTTCTTCCTTTTTGTTTCCAATCCACCCATATGCTTCCTTAAATTTGCTTTAAGATGAACAAGACAATAAGAATGAGGTGAACCAGGGAAAACACTTTCAACAGCCCTCAACAACCCTTCATGGCGATCAGAAATAAACACAATTTCCCTATCCCAATCCAAGAAATCTCTCAGTTTATTCATGAACCACAGCCAGTTTTCAGAATTCTCAAAATCAACCACAGCAAGACAAAGTGGATATAGGCCTACAATAAATCAAAATACAGCAGTGAATTCCAAAAATGTACCAACATGACTTACAGAAAAATAAATAGCTAGATATCTTACCTTGGTTACCATCTTTAGCACAAGCAGAAAGCAAACATCCCTTGTGTGTCCCCTTCAAAAATGTACCATCAACAAATATAAGAGGTAAGCAGAAGTTAAACCCATGCTTGCAAGCTGCAAACCCAACAAATAATCTCTTGAAACGATCAGACTCGTCACGCTCTAAATCACATGCACTATCAGGATTAGAACCCCTAAAAGCTTCCACAAACCAAGTTAATTCTTTGAACGACTTCGTATAATCCCCATATACAAAGCCTCTAGCCTTCTCAACACCCAACCATGCTTTACGGTAACTCACATCAACCCCATATTCGAGCTTCAACTCCTTCTTTACATCAATTGGACGTTTTGATGGGGTCAGCCGCATAGTTTCAGAAAATAATCTCCCAATCAAACCAGAACTACTATGAGAACTACTAGTAGACAACACATTAGCCCCACAACAGTGCTCATTTATAAACTCCTTTATCCTAAACAAACCATTAGCCCCACGTGCATTTCATAGATTGGCAACGGGCAGCAACCCTCTCAGAGTCATTCCTTATATAGATGAACTTAAAGCCATGAAAAAGAGAATATTTGCATAGAGAATCACGAAAAGCAGCAGCCCCACCGACGAAAACCTGATCGACACAATTAATGGCTTTACGCCAAGCATCTGACTTTAATTCTTTTCTTCCATGCTCACAAAATGACGATATCATATCACCATCAACAACATCAGATATCACCTCTGCAGCTACTACAGCCATAGAACTACTCGAGCCATCATCTACAGTAAAACCACGACAAGATCCAATCGACTCCTTCACAACAACATCGACCCGACCAATTCCAAAAGTCACAGCTAGTGCATACAAAGCACTTAAATCTTCATTACAATCTAGAATACAATTTGGATGACCATCTATTGAGTAAGATATGGAAAAGCACCCTTGTGTTAAATTTTTCCACTTAGCAAGCATCTTACTAACCAAACAATCAAAACTCAAACTGTGAGATAATACCACACCAAAACTACTGTCACCCCGCTTGCACAACAATACAACTGGATTCTCCATCGATCTTAACAACACAAAAAAAATAGGGAAAAAAAGGAAAGTCAATAATCAGTCATCTTTAAATTAAATATTATTCAAAGCAACTAACAGTAAATTGGACATTTTTTAAAAATGTACATTTTGCGACTTAGAATGTACAGTTTGAGTTCATTATTAAATGAAAACAAAGTGCATATGTAAAATGTATGGTCTAACTTCTAAGTGCATATTTAAATTGTAAGCATATCATCCAAACTCCAAAAATACCTAAATATACAATCCAGTGTGCCTAAATATACAAACCAAATGTACTGTACTTGGTGTCAATGTATGGTCTGGTGTTCAATCCAAAGTCACTCATTTGAAAGTGTGCAGATTGCAAATTCTAAAATCTATGGTCTAATTTCTAAGTTTACAATCTAAAAATTAAAATGTATGGTCTAAATTGTAAGAATTCTAGATGTCTGAGAATATATGTTGATTTTTTTAAAAGTACAAATTGACACCATTGGACTACAGACTGTACATATCAGTGCATATAAGTGGTATAATATACATTAAGTGGTAAAATGTACATTGAGTGTTAGAATGTACATGGACACCATTGGACTGCAGACTGTACATTGATATACCTACTTAAAAACTATACTGTACATTGATATACCTATTAAATGCAGTATGTGTTTCTCAGAATATAGATATAAGAATTGAAAAACATAATTAACACTACATCGATTTGCAATGTAGATTCAATCTAACATAAACGACCTAGGTTTATGTCCTAAATCGACTTAAATCGAGTGATTCTGAAACAAGAACAACCTAAATCGATTTTGTCAAATAAGTTTATTGAGAACGAAAAACAACTAAAATTGATTCTGCGTGTGTGTTTGTGTGTGTGTGTGTGAGAGAGAGAGAGAGACCGATCGTACTGATTGAAAACTCGGCAGTGGGGGCTCGCAGCTGCTGTCGCGTTTTGAAAGGAGCGAGTTCAGTCTGGATTCCAACGCCGCGATTTGGTGTAGAGTCTCAGACGCTCGTCGTATACGATTTTGTGTTTTGCAGAGAAGAAAGAATAACGACCCAAAGCGTGAGGAACATGAGTTAACCATAATTAAGGGTATTAACGTAAACTTGCCAACCGAAATGGAGTTACTGGTAATAAAATCTTATGTTTAACCTTAATGGTAATTACCAAGCAAATTAGTGGAGCGGCTGGTAATAAAACCTACTAATATTTTTTGTGGTGCCCCTATTTTTGGGAGTTGTTTGATGCTCTAGGCCCAGGCCTCATGGGCCTTGGGCCTGGGCCGGCCTTGTTTACAAACTCACTTTAAGTTAACGAGCATATTCCGTACCTAAAAATACATCCAGGCACCTTTTTACAATATCCGAGCCCCGCACCAAGCCAGAGCGGATAATTTTAACTTAATCTCAAACAAATCTAAATAAAATCATGCATGAGTTTTAAGCTCCGGAAATGCATAAATAAGGAAATGGCTACAATAAGGTCTGGAAACGCAAAAGGTAATGCTACAATATACACCCATTAAAGGTACTATGTACGTATTGTATGGTTCATATTGTGCCACCTCGTGACAATTGTACTAACATTTTTTAGTGTTTCGCAACTTTTATATTAACAACTCGTAACTTTTCAGCAATATGGTTCATAACATTTTGGTGAGTTTCGTAACTTTTATACAAAAGAATTGTAACTTTTTATTCGTAAGAAGTAATCGATTCGAAATATTTTTAGGAACCCAAATAGGGGTGTGTATTGTAGCCTTTCCTTTCAAGTTTTTTCAAAACAATACTCGTAATCTCCTAAATATGCTTTTATTATGAAAATTATTCTGAAAGCGTCCAAGAGCCTCCCAACAGGCATTTTTTGCTTTGGCTGGATTTTTCAAATTTTTTCACAAACGATTCTTGTAATCACCTAAACATGTTTTTATTCTCAAAACTGTTCCAAGAGCGTCTCGGAGCCTCCCGTCAGCTATTTTCTTCTCCAACTTTTTTCCTAATGATCCTTGTAATCTCCGAAAATGTTTTCATTCTAAGAATTGTTCTAGAAGCATCCCAGAGCCTCTTGTCAGACATTTTTGTCTCCGAACAGATTTTTCTAACTTTTTCCAAAATTTATCCCTAATCACCATTAATTTTATACTTAAAAAACGCTTCGCAAACATTTTAAAACCTCTCGGCAACCCTTTGTCGGGCCGGGTTGACTTATCGAAAACTTCAGAAAACAATCCCCAAAGGAACTTCTTTTCAAAACAAACAATTCCAAACTACGTTTGACTTGATTCTCCCATTTTGGAGATATGTAGGCAGCCCTTGGAATAGGCTCAGTCATTTTTCTTTTGAAGATGATCTCTATAATAAAGTCATTAGCGGTTAAATCTTGTTAAACAAGTTCCCTTTTCTTTATAAGTTTGGAAAGTTTTTATCAACTATGTTTTTAAGAAAGGGCGTGTACCGGAAAGTCGATGTCGGGTGTTGTGCTAAACACATTCCCCACACGTAATAGTGAATTAAACCCTTTTTCTTTTCTGACCTTGCAAGCCATAAAACTGAGTCACTCTTTTAAAAAATTCAAGTCTTCGAACCAGTGAAATTCTTTTTTGAAACATTTGAATTATCTCTGGATAGTTCAGGGGGTGACCCAACACACCTAAACTCTATGTTAGGTGGCGAATTTGAGTTATTGTCTAAAACATTCCTCGGTCACAACTGTAAACCCGTGTGGACACTCCTCCGAGGAATTCAATTCGGAGTCGCTACCCGAATTTTAGCGGATTGTCCATGAGGAACCGAACTCGAATGACTCGTGCCTCATTTAGGATAAGGTTTTTAATACTAGTCCGTCTTCACCATATTATCTTAGGTTCGGGAGCTCGGTTACAAGAGGGAAAGGGTTTTATGGCACCCCCTCGCCCGGTTCGAAGACCGGTCTCTACTAAGTGTTTGTGGGACTAATGAAATGTTTGTTATTCAACTTTGATCAAGTAAAGGGGATGGGAAATGGGAAACAAGTATCCAAACATAAACTACGTGACGGTGGATGCTTGTGCAATGTATGCTTATGAAATGAATCATGATACGACAAGATAATGTAGAATAAACAACCGTGAAATAATGGACTAAAGACAGAGATGACAATGTAAGCTTCTGCTTTTTGTATTCTGATGTGTGATAAAGTGACCCAAAGGCCTTGTTTTTTTGCTCAAAACTTCATACTTTGCCACTAATTTAGGATCACAATCATCATGCATAGTTTTAACTTGATTCATAGGATAAATGGAAGATAAATGAACTGATTATGATCCACAATACCTTTTGGAACCTTTTGAAGATGATACAAACAGAGTATAATGATCAGAAATCAAAAAGGACAAAATTGCCCTTGGACCAGTTTGAGCGCTCAAAGGTGATGCTTTGAGCGCTCAACTAGTTTGAAAAGCTTTTGATCATTTCAACATGTTTAAGCCAATTGTAAACCCCCAAAGTTGGTATGACGAACCACCCTGGACCTATTGGCTTCCCTCAGGGGAACTCAACAACACTTGTGATAGTGTTTTTCTACCTTTTTGCTTGGAAATGACTTGAAAATTGGGCTTTTGAGTTGATGATGGATGATCAAGGATGGTTTTTGGGATGTTGGTGATGAGTGAGTGATTTTAGGCTTGGTTTAGGAACAGCATGTAATGTAAGGCTTGATTTCCCTAAAGACCCATGTGTTTTAGGCCTTAAAAAGGGAATTTTTGGGAGGTCAATGGATTATCAAGGTTGATTTATAAGTTGTTTGTGGAAACTTGGTTAATGGATTTGAGGTGGGTTTAGGGACAATAAGCTTTGGAAACTTGGATTTTCTAAGGACCCATGTTGTTTAGGCCTTAAAAGCGGGATTTTGGAGTGTTTCAATGCTTAAAAGGAGTGATTGATGTGAAACAAGGTCTAATGGAAGTGAGTATATGGGTTTGAGGGTGTTTTCTATATAGTAGGCTTGGTGAGAAGTGGTCTTTCTAAGAACCCATGTTGTCTAGACCTCAACAAGTTCTTTAAGGCATTTTATTAAATGCGTAGAGTGACATGGATCTAACTATTATGTGTGCCAAGGTTTTTTGTTTACACATAAACAAAGATTTAACAACTCTAGTTTTGGTTAAAAAAAGGTAAGAAACAATTCCATCCACAAACAAAGATTAAGTATAAAATGTGAGAGAAACCATTAAACTACCCCAAGTCGTGGGGTATAAATCACCCCATGACCAAGCCTTGATCACTGCTCACCCATATTAGATGTAAACAACAAGAGAAATGAAGAGAAAATGCAAAACATGGACAAAATTATAAATAAAACACATATCTATATTAATTAACCGAGTACTTACAACTTTAATGAAGACAAAAAGCTCCAAAACCTAGTTCTCAAGCTCTAATGGAAGATAGAGAGAGCGTTAGGGAGGAGAGAAAGGTAGAGAGAGAGAACGTAAAAATGGAAGATCCATAAAAATAAAAATAACAAAAAAAAAACTAGGTTTCTAGGGTATTTATACCCTCCAAGAAATGTGTTACAAAAGACAAAAATACCCTCAAGTCAATGCTTGGTCAGGTACAAAAAGTGACAGATTTTTCCAGTTTGTTCCAGAATTCACACAATGGACAAGTTGTTGGAAGATCAGTTCCGAAATGGAGGTTTTGGCAGTTACAAAACTACTTAGGCAGATTTTTGCTTTTCTTCGTTTGATCTTCTTTTGGACGTCGGATGCTTCGGGCCTTCCATCAATGCCTTGTGCTTACAACCCAATTTTGTGTTGTAGAAGTGGTTGCCTGAAGTGTAGGGCTAGGTCGGTTGTAGCACAATAACCTTGTAAGACTGGAGTTGATTTCCACAGGGACCAAATGAAACCGGCATGAATTTGACTTGCGATAAGTTTTTGGCGCTAAGACAGCCAACTTTTAAGTGGATTAGTGGGATTCTTTCTCTACCTCTAAAGAGCTTGAAAATGAAGTTGGAACTAAATTATAAAGGCGGCTTGGTCGGGGTTCATACCACCCATGACTCAGGGTATTTAACAGTTTTCAACTACAACACAAGTGAGAAATAAAGTCTTTTGCTCTCACTCGGAAGATTTCACATTTAAACCAGGGATTTCACAAGAAATAGGGTTTGGTAATGGATAAAAAAACTTGTTTAGACATTTAACCGAACAATTAAAGTGACATAACTCAAAGCATTGTGTGTGCCAAGTGGCTTTTCTACACCCAATCAATGAGGTTAACAACCTCAACAAGCACATAAACATGAGAGACCGTCAAAATACCGAAGTCATGGGTGGTAATCACCCCATGGCCAAGCCTTATCTACTACTCACACATACTTAAACTAAACATGAAGAGGAACAAGTAGTAAAGACAAAACACAAAGAAAACAAAAATAAACTACAAATCTATTGAGAATAACAAGTAACTTACAATATTTGTGAAGACGAAAGCCTTGAATCCAAAGACAAAAGCCTGAAACCTAGAGAGAAGGTGGAGCTCAAATGAACTCAAAACAAGGAGGAGGTAGAGAGAGAGAGAGTGAAATTGAAAGACAACCTAATATTCTGATGTTGGGTGGCTTTTATAGTCCCCAACATAGTGTACAAAAAGTCTAAAATGCCCCCAAGATATTACATAGTCGGGCTAAAAAATCTGCATAAAACTGGGTTTAATTAGCAAAATCCTCCAATTGGTTGGGACTTGGGAGTCTGTCAAAATTTGGCTCATTGTCTGCCTTGGCCCAACTGGTTGGGCAAAAACCTCCAACCGGTTGGGAGTTGCTGAAAAGTTGGCTCAACTCCTAGAATGGCCCAACCGGTTGGGCAAAAACCTCCAACCGATTGGGAAATACTGAAACGCAACATTTTTTTCTCTTGTTCTCCCATGACCATTTGACGTCCCGAGCACCCCTCTAACACTTCATTTCATCATTTTTGGGGACTCATGGTAGAGTGCCATGTGGCCTTGGGTCACTAGACCTCTCGGAATCATTTCATGGCATCAAAACACGCCTTATTCTCATGATTAACCTGTAAAGGTAAAAAACACAACTCGCGCGCAACATCAATCGATTTAAGCAAGTAATGCATGTGAATGTGACAAAAATAGGATAAACGAGCCCAATTATTTATACTATTTGGGACTTATCACCTTGAACACTTCAAAAGGGACTTGGGGAGGATTTCTCTCGGCCTCTAGCATACTTGGGTATCTTCGGGTACTTCTGGGTATTATTGGGAGTTTTAGGATATACCTTTTACTCTAATTACCTAAAGTCCAACAAAAACACATCTGCACGCAATATTAACTACAATCAACATTAAAGGCATGCAAGTGTGTCAAAAAAGAGGGATATAGGTACTCAAGTATGTAATGTTGTGTGCCTATCAGTAAACATAAGTATTCAGATCCCCCAAGATAGGGACATGAATAAGTTTCTCAAATAGGACTGCTAATTAAATTCTCTCTTTGATACAGGTTTACATAAAATTAGTAAAATTAATCTTTATGCGAAGAGTGGATTGAGAAGTAAGAGCATCTCCAACCATTCTTCATTCTTTCACATCTTCAATTGGCTATGCAGAAAAAACTGAGCACCAGGGATAGATTGTCAAAATGGTGTGTCATTTTCTGGTGCAACATGTGTTCGGTGTGGTAGTGGTTGCACTAAATCTCATTGCCACTTGTTTTTTTTATTCTTCCTATTCTAAAACAATGTGGCTAGAAGTTTTGGGGAAAAAAATCAGGTGGCTCAAAACCCTATGTTGTGAGATGATGTAGTTCCATGGTTTATTTTGCATTCGAAGGGGAAGGGTTTCATAAAATTTGTTCTCCAACTTTCCTTGGCTACAGCTCTGTACTAATATTTGGGTTGAAAGGAATGGAAGAATTTTTCAGCAAAAGTTCTTGGAGCCTGCTCTCTTAGCTCAAAGATTTGCAATGCTATTAGAGACTCAATGTTGTCATGGAGGAACGTGAAGCCTAGCTAAGAGAACGGGGACACTTGTAGATTATGAAATGTGCCTCATGAGATGCTTGAGACTAAGGGTGTATACAAGCCGAGCCAAGCAGAGTTTTGTCATGCTCGAGCTCGGCTCGCACCAAATCTACTGGGCTCGGGCTTGACTCGAACTCGAGATGAGCCAAGGACCTTAGGCTCGAGCTCAGCTCGCATTGCTCGACTAGTGTAGCTGCGTGTGTGGGGGAGGCTGGGGTTTCTATTTATAAGACTCCGCCTATGAGATTTTGAAAGTTGGGCGATGTGGGACAAGGGAAAACTACTGAAAATCAAAGGAAGTGTTCAGCATCCCCTTGTGCCTTCATTTCAAGGAATCCCACATCGGAAAATTATACTTGGAGGCCTTGAATTCCTTCTATAAAAAGCATGCACTGGCCCCCCACTCAAGTGCTTCCGCCAGCTCACACGTTGTGGCCCACACGAGGCATGCATGTGCTGATCATACATGTATACATGTATACATGTGTAGGCATATGCGTACACATGTACTGGCAAGCTTGCTCGAGCCGAGCAATAGTAAGCTCGAGCTCGGCTTGTTTATGAAACGAACTAAGAATATGGGCTCGAGCTCGTTCGTTTGTTTACCAAACAAAGCTTGAACAAGCTCTTGGCGAGCCGAGCTGCTCACCGCTCGTGAACGGCTCGGCTTATTTACAACCCTACTTGAGACTGCCTCTTGTTCTTGATCTAGCTTAGCTTGTTCTGATTGTTTTATTTTTGGTTTGGGAATAGCCTGAAAAGGCCTTTTGTTTTCTTCTGCTTGTTTTTGTTTGGTCTTATTCTTACATGACAAACTATAGTGTATAGCATTCTGCTCTGATGTCTATATTTTGGGTTTGGTCTTTAAATGGAAAAAGTACCTTTACCGTAACAAAAAAAAAAAAAACTTTTTTGACTCTATCTTTTTAAAATAAAAAAAAAGATTTTTAGGGTAGTGTCACGCCCCGATTTTTAACAAATTAAATATCACGTATATCCTCATGGCACAAGTCAAAAGTCAACAACCCTCCATAGAAAAGTCTAGGTCAATGTTCTATTACATGCGTGATCCAAGTCAACAAATCTCTAGGTGGCACTACATCGTACTCGGATGCATGAATACCCAAAATACAAGTTTAGAGTTATTACATAGGTCCAAATTTTCAAAAGATTAAATAATCGGAAGTTACATTGCCACTTGTCAAAAATATAAAACTTAAGATGGAAAAACAACTTCATGCATGCATAAGCTCCACGTAATGCATCACTCCACACGCATCCAATCTCATGCTCCATGCCGTGTACCTGAAAATGATAGGTTGAGCTCACTAGCCCAGTAAGAAAACCATACTACAACCGGTAGGCATATAAATATGATAAGTGCATCGTGGGTTGACATGAGAGGAAATGATTAAAGGAACATAACGGAAGCTAAGACAAACAATATGTGTCCAAGGAGTACCCACGTGTCCAAAGCAATATCAAAGTGTCCAAAGTGATTTCAAGGTGTCCCAAGATACCCAAAAATTCATTAAGTTGTCAAAATCACCAACAAGTATAATACGTGTCCAAAATCATGTCCAAATACCCAATGTTTGCCAAAAAAAAAAAAAACTTTTGTACCTCAAGACACTTTCATTTCCAAGTACTTGAACACCACCCAAGTTTCCATTTTGTTTCACCAAAACTACCCAAATTTCTCACACACGTCTAAAACCAAGTCCACACTTCAAGTTTCTACAAAACACAGTAGATAGTCCAAAATCTCATTTCTCATTTCTTTCATTGAAGAAAAACCATCATTTTCATTAGTACAAGGGATTTAATCCCTTTGCCGGATTCTATAGGCTCTCGTGCCTCTACCGGATTTTGTAGGCTCTGCGTGTCTCTGCCAGATTCTGTGGGCTCCGCGTGCCCCTGCCGGATTCCATAGGCTCTGCGTGCCTTTACCAAAAATCTCACCAAATGATGGCATTGGTTTAAACACCTCATTACTACTAACATTTTACATTTCATTCAAATTTTCATAATTAGTCCATTTCCCCATTTTCACTTCACTAAAACACCCTTTTTGATAAAATGAGTTACACACATACTCACACCCGCATTCAGAAGTCCAACAAATGTTCATGTGACACAACATGACTTATTTATTTGTAAAATCATAGACCTCGAGCCAAAACATGGTGAAAATGATGCCAAAGGTCGATTATATGAAGGATTGAGCAATCAGGGACCAAACAGACATCAAAGGGTGGCCAAATGCCACCTAAAGACAGGGGTAGCTGCTGGAAATTAAAGGAGTAATAGCTTATGAACAGTAAACAGTGCATATTTTCACCTCTAAGGTGTGGAATTTCAACCCAATCACAAATGAGATAGTTTAGGCACAAACTAGAGATGCTAGGCAACAATTAAACATGGAGGGAGGTCAATTTCACTCCCAATTTCATCAATCAACAAGTAAATTCATAGATCAAAGAATCTAGGTTGGGAAAACCCACACAATTTGGGAAAAATATGATTTTCAATGAAATTGAAGTCAAGAACGAGATATGCACAACAAATCACAAGTATATATAACTAGAGGAGGTAGTAATTGTTTCCCTACCACAAGGATGTGCTTGAAAAATGAAGGTGAGTGACTCTAGGTGTAGAAAACCCCAAATCCCGAAATATGTGCTTCTGGTGCGAATCCAAGGTGACCCAAGCTCCCCACGATGCGTAGAATGTGAAAATGACATTGGTTCTTGAAGTGGTTGAGTAAGGAGGGCAAAATTTGAGCTTGGAGTAAGCAACAATGGTGGAGAGGTAAAAGAGATAGAGAGGGCGGTCGGTGGGAGTGGGAGAGAGAGATGAGAAGTTTTGACTTTTGCAAACTTACCCCCATACACTTCTAATATAATCACCTAATTACACCTCACACCCAAATGTCACTTGTGTATATAATATGTGACCCACCTCACTAATTTTACTCCCACAGTTAGCCAATTAACATATTTCAACATTCCTCACAAAACCCCAACTTTTATTTTCAAAAAGTAATTAAATTTTCCATGTCTTTACACACTGTGCCAGCAAAGCATGTTCCAGCACAATACTTATTTTCATAAACCAAACTTACGTAAAGACTTCTTTACTTTAATTTATTTATGAAAATAAGAAAGTACCCCCCATTTAGAAACAATGGCATTTCCAAAATTTTGAAATTCTAATCACATCAAAATCTCATCCCCCCACTTCTAGTACAAAACTGAAAAACGACACATTTTTCTCCGAAAAAGAAGGGCGAAAGACGACTTTGTCTTACTAAAAAATAACTTCCAATTATATACCATTGTGATTAAAAAAATTCAAGGAACAATTATCGAGACTTTTTATCGGCCAAATCGAAACTTCTCCAAAAAGTGATTTTTCAATCGGGTCCTTATAGGTAGAGTATATATACTAAGGGTACTACAGTCATTTCATGCAAAAAGTTCACACCATTAGCCTTAAAGTGACGAGAGGGGGGAATTATTTTGAAAAGCAAGGGAGGGCAGTGGAAAATTATCTATCTCTATACTTTCTCTCTCTAAAACCTAATCGACTCCTTTGGTTTCTCTCCCTCCCCCCCAGGCGTCTTTCTCCCTTCGCCCCTCCCCTCTCTCTTTCTTCTTCCAGTCTCCTCTCTTCTCCCTCTCCTTTCTTTTCTCTTCTCTTTCTTGCAGGTCTTGGCTTGGTGGTTGACGACGATGGTTGATGGTGTCGTGCTTTTGTTTGAGTGAGGTTGCAGGATCTTTCTTATGTCTTTCATTCTCGACGGGCCTGCGCTATGGCGTCCAGTCGTTTTGCGGCAGCGTGGGTCATCTTTCTCAACTCCTTCTCCTGAGTTGGCATCGTCTCCTCCCTTCCTCCCTTGTCGTCACCAGTTTGTTTTTGCTGCTTCATCGACTTTTTCACTCGTAGGTGACTTTAGTTCTTGCCTAATGGTGTGGTGGAGCTCTCGCGGCCAATGGTTGGTTCTCTCCTGACGAGTTCGATTCTTGGGTCAATCCATTATGCTTAATGACATTGTGGAGGTGTGGGTTTGGGGCGGCTGCATTATCTTCTTAGGGCTGGTCGGCTGCTATGGAGGTTTAGGGTTTTGCTCTCTTTTGGTTTGGGCTTTGGCCTAAATTAGTGGTTTTTTTGTGCCTATTGTACTATTGGGGTTTATAGATTCATTGGGTGCTGGGTTTCAACTCTTTTGTTGGGCTCGGTCCCTGTGGATGTGCTAGTTTATTGTATTATCTGGGTTTTTACACCCTTGGGTGTTGGGTAGCTTTGTCCCATTGGGGTTTCTCGATTGGCTCCTTGCCAACCGTTGTATTGGGTCTCGAATTGTGCGACTCATGCTTTGTTGCCTTTCCTTGCCCTTATTAGTCTTGTTTCTTTTTCAAGATTAATGAAGTTTTTTGCCGTTCAAAAAAAGGAGGGAAGTGGAATTTTAGAAAATATAGGGGATGTATCTGTATTTGTTAGAAACCGCAAGGGAGGTAAGTGAAATTTACCCTTTTGAAGAATGTTCTCCATATATTTTTCGTAATAACTGATGCATAATTCTTAAAATTATAATCCAATGTTGACACAAATTCGTACTGTTAAAATCATACTAACAAAATCTTCAAAATAAGACCAATCTTGAATTTGTTTGGTAAATGTTAAAAAACTGATATTTCAAATTTTGGAGGGAAAATGGGGGATGATTGAGGGTTGAGTGTGTTTTTTTTAAAATGAAGATAGAATGAAGAAATGTAATTGGAGTATGAATGAACAAAGTGACATTCTTCAAATCTACTTTTTTGCATAATACTGATAATTTGATCCTTCTAATTCTAAATGAGGAATTGGGTTGGAAACGCTCTAACAAAAATTAGAAGCAAGTGAAAATATAATACAAGACGTCTAGCCACACGTGATGAGGGGCAAATTCAAAAGAAAGGAAGTGAAAATTCTTCAATTGAGATTAAGGCCTGGTTTGTTATAAAACAGCTCCTTGGCATATCTCGTCTTTATTCATTTTTCTATGCATATGTCAGTTTCGGGTCAAATTTTTATATATTATTAGTTAGTCTCAAAGAGAGGAATGGAAAAAACAGAAAATTTATGATTGAACTCAACATTTTTTTTATTAAAGGTAAAAACAAGTCCAGATACAGATTTTTTGACTTATTTTTGTTTTAATTAGTGACTTATTTAAGCCAAATGAGGCCTTATCCATAATGAAATCTGGGATGTGAAGGTGAAATGAGTGATAAGGAAATTAGTGCGACAAATTTTTTTCTCTTCTTGGCAGGCCTTTATAATCGTAGTAATAATAATAATAATAGATAATATATACGTAAATGTATTAAAGGAAATGAGGAATCAAAAGAAAAGGGCAAGAAGGCTGCACTTGGAAACAGAAAGGACGCTCCGGTTGTGCAATTGAGATGATGAGAATTTGGTGAGAGAGAGAGAGAGAGACGGACAGATCCTCGAGTACCACCTTCTCTCTCTACAGGAAAGCAAAGATAGAGAGAGAGAATGAGGAAAAGGAAAAGAAGGAAAATGAGAAAATTTTGGGGAAGTGCGAGGGAAGCAAGGAGAATGGGGACATGCGTCCTGGAAGTGCCACGTGGCGAGATGCCACTGGCTGTGTGCTTTTCTCCCCGGGGATCCCACCTGCTGCCATGTCACTGTTAACCCCGTCCTATCACCCCGGCGTATCCGTATACTACGCCTCTCTCTCTCTCTCTCCAACTCTCTCTCCTCTCTATTTATTTTATTTGTCTCCTGCCCTCCCCCCGCTCTCTTTTTCTCTCTCTATCCTCGTATCTCTTATGCACCCACCTGCTTCTGTGCCCTAATCTACCCCTCTTCTCGACACCCCTTGTGTATCTTTAATCTGATGGTGTTTTGATCCCTTGAAAAGATTGGTATGATTCTATCTCCATCTTTTTGCTGTTGTTTGTGTGTTTTTCACTCATCTGTTGGTGGGTTTTTGGGGGGTTTTCAGTTTTTGGCCAATTTCAGCTGATTCATGCAAATGTTTAACTTGATTGCTGTTGACTGTTGTGCTATTAGTTTGAAATTTGATCTTTTTTGGCAGTGTGGGAATTGGGTTTTGGACCTGCTTGAGTGAGGAGGAGTCGCTGAAATGGGGCTTGGGTTGCCCTTGTGTATCGTAATATTATGGTGTTTTGATCCCTTAAAAAGATTGGTATGCTTCTATCTCCATCTTAGTACTGTTGTTTTGTGTCTTTTCACTCATCTGTTTGGTGGGTTTTTGAAGGGTTTCCTATTCTGGCCATTTCAGCTGATTCTTGTGTGCTCGGGTGTTGGTTGTCATGCAAACTTGTCTTGACTGTTGTGGACTGTTGTGCTATTAGTTTGAATGGTGTTTGAAATTTAATCTGGTTTGGTAGTGTGGGAATTAGGTTTTGGACCTGGTGTTGCTGAATGGGGGTTGGGTTCAGTGGGAGTTGGGATGTGCTTGATTGTTTAAAGATTTGGGGGTTGCACTGCTCTTGATTCTTTCCTTATGTGCGTCCACATTACTTATAAAAAAGGGGCTTCATGGTTTTTGGGTTCCTGTAGCAACAATGTTTTGTTCTGCTAGATATTCTTTGGTATTTGCATGCTTTAAATGGTACTGGTTTGCAAATGTGGACTGGGGACTTGACAAACCCCTTAAGGACTGCGATATTCCAAAGGTTAGGCCAAGTCATGGCTAGTGGGAAGAACCCATAGGCTAGTCTTGTCGAGTAGGGTCAATGGGAGAGGACTCTTGATCTTGTGAATTGCGTTCTTACTTACATAAGCGAGCGGTTCCTTTTTGAACTTATGTTATACCTTACAAAATTATGTTAGGTGTTGGTCAATGAAGTAGAAAGTTTGTGGATTTAATTGATTGCATATTAAGTATTGAAGAGCTGTAGAATGAAACATGGTTAGAATACATTTTTTGGTGATTGGCTTGCTTTTGATGTTTGACTTGTGAATTCTCATGCAGCTTCTTTCTAGTTTCTACATATAGTATATTTCTTTTTTTGCCTCAATGGTTGGCTTGTTCCAGTTAAAACTCTAGCTGGCTTGTTCTGGTTAAACCTCTAGCTGGCTGACGACAAAATGTTTGTAGTTCCCATCATAACCTGATTATTCGCACGCTCATGATTTTCGTTTTTTCTATAGAACCAATGCCCCTGTGCTACAAAGATCACTGCTCACCTTTTGTAACTTCTAACTTGAATTCATTCTTTAATTTGATTTTGAGTTGCAATGGATTTGCAAGTGTTTCTGTAATATCACAGTTGTCAGTGTACCTTTGTCATTGCAATTATACCCTTTGATGTTATGAAAGTGTTTTTTTTATTTAATCGGTGGATACTCTCCTTGTTTGTATAAGTTAATATGTGTCACTTTTCATGTTTTGATGGTTTCCTACAAACTAGTTAATCTTAGTCACACGTCTTGTGCAAGGTGTTCAATTTCCCTTGCATGGTAAACTTGGAGTAATGAATTTGATTGGTTTTCACATAATCAAAAGGTGTGGGTATTTTGAAGTAATTACATTGTTGAGCTTGTTTATCATAGTTTACTAACTTTTTTTTTTGTTATGATGGTTCAGTAAGCTTCAATTATAGTAAAGCTTTTTGCTTGTTTTGAGAAAGCAAATTTTCGATGCAAAATATGGGCTAATTATGACAAATGATACCATTACAAAGCGATGTGTAACTTACATTCCCTTTATAAGTTTGTTTGTGGCCGTATTTTCCTTCAGTAATTCTTTGTCACTTCATAGATCTTAGTTCTTACCTTACTGGGCACGCATTTTATTTAGTGGGTAAATAAGTGGATAGTATATTGACCTTTGGAAAACCACATTCTATATGCTTCTTTTTTTACCTTGTCAAACTGAAATTTTTTTAACGGACTTTGAGGGTGAGTTTCCACTACAGTATTTTTGGTATTCTTGGACTACAAGAAGTCAAATCAGTTGATGTATGTGAGGAGTTGATGTATGCAAGGAGAATGGCCTTTTGATTTGACAACTTGTAAACCAAGAATACTAAAAACACCGAAAATACCATGGTGGATAGTCAGCTTGATTTCGGTTACATGAGGAAGGGTGGTGCTCTGGTTTTGATGTTGAATATTGACGTTGTCTTGTACTTTATTTGTTTATAATCCGCTTTTATGTTCATAATTTTGTACTTTCTAATTTTGAGTTGGCCAACTGTCTGCACCCTTTATTCTTGAAGAACTTGATGCACTTGATATATCTACCATTAGTTAAGGCTTTGGTGCACCTATTTCATATGGGCAGTGATAATGCCACAATAAGAGTTGTTGCTTGCACGATCTAAATGTAAAGAGACGGATCTACCCTTTCAATCATTGTTATGATGTGCCTACTCCTCCTTGTGGCCTCGCTCACCTTCCAGTCCCCTTCTCTAGATCGGACTGTGCTTCTAAACCCATCGCCCGACACCAGCAGCTTTTGTCATTATCTATCACCGCTATCTTTTAGATCAGAGGAAAAAATATCATCGCTACACATTGACACAAAGCAATAAAGAAATGAAAGCTACAGTTAGCCCCTGCCTCCAATGGACGAAACCCACAACTGTTACTCATGAAATTGGACCTTACCAAACGCACCGCCATCTCCCCAATCCCCATATGAAACCCACCGCCATATAGTTCATAGCAACAATTGTTATCCCTTGATCCCGATTGGCATCTGTCAAACCTAAAGTTTATGAATCAATATCAATTGTGTTCAATTTTTTGCATTCCGTTGGATATGTTGGAGATTCTGAGTTTTGTGATGCCGATATCATGTACCGTGAGTTGCCATCGAAGGAGACTAAAGACGATAGCTAGTTTGGGTTTTATAGATGGAGAAGTGAAGATTGACATAAAAAATTATGGTCAATTGTGGAGTCGTGGGGACTCTCTGAAGGAAATGTGCACGGCTACATCATATTTACAGAGGAAGGGGCATAAAAAGTTCGGGGATTGACATGATCTGTTGAAAAATGAGAAGAAGAAAAAGATGGGCTCGCGATGATGATTTGGTTTTCTAGAGAGAGAACACCGAACAGTATAGGATTGCCATAGACTCTGCCTTTGGGTAATTGCGTCATCTTCTTATGTTGATCGTGGTAGTAAAGTTTCTTATCGTGGCATTATTGCCACCCATTTCATAATATGAAATCTCTTTAGCGAATATATATGCCATGACCTCAAGTGATGTTTACAATGTGTGGTTATGTTGCCTTTTTTTTTTTAATAGAGGCTACTTTCTATTCACCATCTCAATTACCAACATCTTATGCATGGTGGTAATAACAAAATGTGGAGATATCAGAGGTTCTCCTTCATCTTGATTTGTGAACTCCTCCTTTGACTTCTGAAGTTCCTACTCTCAGCGATACTAGCAAATGTACTACCCTGGAGCAAAAGATGAAGGAAAACGGTGCAAAAACCAGTAGAATACTTAACGGAAACTGGGTTGCGAAAGGCAAAAGGAGAAAACTTTCTGGCGGTATAGACACATCCAATGGTAAGGAAGGAAGTTCCATAGCCTCAGATCCATCAACTACTTCATCTAAACGCAGGTTGAAGAATGAAACAAGTTCTGCCCGTTCTTCCAGCAAGAAGAAAGGAAATGATGGGGTACGTTATCTTCTTTTTTTTTTTTGTTGTTTTGTCCTTTATATTGTCTGCTATTTTTTTGTAGGTTGTATTTTTGTTTAGTTACTTGTAATCTAAAAAACTGCAAATGTGTTCTTTACGTCTGACAATCCTTCAATTGTTTCCTTCTTGGAAAATAATCTCTCCCCTCTTTAGCATTAATGCCAGCTTTTATGGCTATTATTTGTATGGTTAATCTATTTTCGTTAAGGTTGGATCACACTTCTTCCAATCTTCTGAACAACAGTGACTATAAACGTATAGTTGTAAGGCACCAATTGTCTGAAAAACTTAAACTCATAAGAAATGTGCTCGACAAGGATTATCAAGTTTTACAACACCACCTGTGCTACACGGGTTCAAACGAGCAAGTATTGCTCATGAAGATGTAAACATCTATGGATCGAGCAAAATAGAATGCAAAGGGAGAAACATAATGCAAATGGGAAATAAAAGGAAAAAGAGAAACTGAAAACCAAGACCTTCTAGAAACCAAAGTTCTGATACATCTTGAGTTACCTGTTGTGGAAATGTGTGTAGCAATTTATATCAAGCTGTCCAATAGCATTAGCCTTAGATCGAAAGTGCATGTGATGGTCTGTTCATTTGTATCCCTGTTGTTTATTGAATCTTGACAAAATTTTACGCTTTTTCAAGCTGGCTCCTCATCTTCTCTTATGGTTTTATTTCCAGTACTATTATGAATGTGTGGTCTGCGATCTTGGTGGAAATCTGCTTTGTTGTGAGGGCTGTCCCAGAACCTACCACCTTCAGTGCCTTAATCCTCCTCTTAAGGTAATGTCAATTTGTATCCTGACATTGATGTGTTCTATTTTCCGGTAATTTTTCTTTTTTAGTGCCTTCTTATTGCTTGCTTACTTTTGTTTTGTCACTTAATTCATGACCCAAAGCGCATTCCAAGCGGGAAGTGGAAATGTCCAAACTGCTGTCAGAAAAATGTTTCGAATGCTCCCCTTGATCATCTGGATTCCTCCTCAAAACCGACGGTGGCAAAATTTATCCTCAGAAAATCTAAGGATGCAATTAAACCATCAGCTGACAATGTCTCACAGATTTTTGGAACCTCCATCCTTGGAAAGAAAAGATCAAAGAGCAAAAGGAAATCATCCTTGTCTCAGGGAGTAGAGTCTTTGGAGAAGCATGCCAATGCATCTGCAGGGCCTAGCCAGATATCCCATTGTGGGACAGAAGAAGGTAATTTAACTTCTGTAAATGTTGATGATGAGAGGAAACCTGAGTCTTCTCCAATAGACAAACCAGGGAAAAAGAAGTCGATTTCTCCTGCTGTGGAAGTCTCTCAATTGAAGACTACTGATTCTAAGTCAAATAATGATGAAGCTCCTGAGAGGGAAGCTGACATTCCCTACGATAATGGGGAAAAAGTTGTGCCTGTTTCAACAGCAGATACTAAAAGGGACAGGAAAAGAAAGCGGAAGACTCCTATCAGTGTTATTCAGAAGAAGCCTAGGACTAATGAAGGTAAATGCACCGTGGTTACTTCTCATAAACATGGTTCCAAAGCAAGAACTAGAAAATTGCACAAAAAACATGATAGTGCTGACCACGGGGCTTCTGCATCTGGGTCGAAGGAGGATTCTCAAACCAAGACTGCCGATATCGAGCTAAAAAATGAGGTATCATTTTTTTTGTTTATTTCTTTCGGTGCTCTTTTTAAACAAAAAATGGGCCACAATCTATGTATATACGTATAGAGTTTCATGTATGCCAGACCTTCGATTCTTGGTCATTTTTTAATGTGCTATGTTTGGAGGTTTTTTCGAGCTTCATTTTTTTTTTAATCGGCAAAAGTCAGTAATGTTAGAATAGCTAGATTAGCACCTTGGAAGAGGAGTTGAACTCCTGACCTCCTATGACCTATCTCCTGGCACCTGAGTGAAGTACTGGTGCCATTGGGCCAAAGGCCTCTTGGCATTTTTCCAATCACCATTTGGCTTGCCTACTGGTTAGTTCCTAATTCTCCGGTCGAATATTTTTGTTGTACCCATAGATTATAGTTGTCAAGTGTTTATAGCAACCGTAGCAGGAAAATGGATGACAGGAACGGAAAGATATTTCCTTTTTCTGGATAATTAGAGGACATGATATGTTACTCACTTTTTGCAAGCATTCAATTGTAATGATGTGTGATATTAGAATAAAGTATTTCAAACTAGAGGCTCTACCTTAAATATAAGATGAAGAAATGAGTACCGTTCTCTATGTGAAGGTTGCAGCAATGCAGAATGTTCTAATTCTTCCATGGGAATCCTCGATAGTCAGCTCCCTGACCCCTGTGAAAAGCCAAACCCCAATCTTTACTTCTGAAGGTCAATTGAGAGGGTAATTTTTTAGTGTTGAAGAGAGACGTCATCGCTGTACGCTAGGGGTGAAAATCGGTCGGTTCGGTTCGGTTTTTCGGGTGTCTGGGACCGAACCGATCGGTTCGGGGTAGTTTTGCTAGGAACCGATCCCGACCGAAAAAAACAACGGACTGATCGGTTCGGGGTGGTTCGGTTTTTTTCGGTTTTTTTGGTCCGGCGTTAAAATTGAGATGGACGGCTAGGGTTTGTTATTTTTGGGGGGTCAAGATCGTTTTTTTGGGTTTTCGGTTCAAATAGGAGTCGTTTCGGGGTAATTCGGTCCAAATAGGGGTGGTTTCGGGGTAATTCGGTCCAAATTGGCATGATTTCGGTTCGGTTCGGTCCAAACCAATTTCCAGGAAACCGAGACTGAACCGATAATTTTTCGGTTCGGTTCGGTCCAAACCGAAGTCAGCCGACACAGCTTTTCCCCGACTGAAAACCGAACCGGTCGGTCGGTTTTTTTCGGTTTTTCTTTCATCCCTACTGTACGCATTGAGGAGAGTGAGTAATGGGTAAATGACTGTAAATATTTTAAGACTACATGGATCAAAACTGGCAATGGGGAGTGTAGAAATGAATGTGAGGTTCACCGACTAGAAAGATAATTCAACAAACTATGCCAAAGATGAAGTGTCATGACCCAACCCGATTACCCAGGGAGTGTGTCTGGCCAACTATGAAGCATCGACACTTCTAGAGGTAGGCACTAAGTTGCGCGAAGCGGGGGCAGGGGAGCGAAGGTACCTAGAAGCTCCCGAGGTTGGGAGTGCCTAACTATATTTTAAATATTTTTTAATAATTTTATATACTTCAAAGGAGGAGGTTAATAAAGTCCATTTTCAAAAAATAAATGAGACTTGTAAAGCTGGTATTGCTGTATCTAGCCCATTTCTCAAAGACCCATCAGATTGAGACACACACACACTCTCTCTCTCTCTGTGCAAATCGCACCCCTGTCTCTGACAATTACAATCGCCAAATCGTTTCTCTTCCACGGTCTCCGATGATTACACTATCCAGTCGTCTCTCTACCATGGTCTGTCCGACAAAATCATCTCTATCCATCGTTGGAAGTAAACAACGACGACGTACAGAGTCGATCGGAGCTCTGGCGATCGAAGCCCCAACCAAAAGCTGCCATCTCCCTTAGGAGCGCGATCCCATCTCAAGAGGAACACACTAACAAATTTCTAATAACATGAGTTTTTTGTTGGCAAAGGAAAATCTCATAGACTAAGCTTATAAGATATGCAAAACTTAGCTTGTATATTTTGGACCAAATATCTATTTTTTTTTTGCCAACCAATGCCTTGTTTCCCATTTGATTTTATGGGAACCCCATAAAATCAAATGGGTTGATTTTAGCAAATGAATAAAACATTATCATTTGCTAAAATCAACCCATTTACATTTGTTAAAATGAGTTGATTTTAGCAAATGGTTTCCTCATTTGCTAAAATCAACCCGCTTGATTTTATGGGATTCCCATAAATCAAATGGAAACAAGGCCCATATACCTTACTTTCTAAACCAATTGATTTTAGTATTCTCTTTATTGTAATCACTTGTGTTTTTTTCCTCCCATAGTACGACCTTTTGTTATCATAATTTTTATAGATTTCAAATTTGATGTGTTTTATTTCACACATGCAAACATTAATCTGCAGAATTAATGTTGTATTGGGCCTAATTATGCGCACAACCTTCACTAGTATTATATTCATACCAGAATGGCATACATATGATCATTGATCTTGTAGCATTGATGAGAACAGAAGTTGTAGTTGGAGGGAAGAAAGTAGTAAGGATATGTTAAGCTGGAGAAGGCACATATTACTTTTGCTGCATTATGTTTTAGTGATTGTTAGTATTTGTACATCTATACGCAAGGCTTTGCAGCAAATAGGAAGGATATGTTTTTTAGGGAAGGACTACACTGTTCCATCTTCGCTCTGGTCCTTTAAATGCAACTTGTCATTTATGGGAGGACTTTGCTGATCCAACTTAAAAGCAACATTGTTTTGGAACATGGTTGTAGATAAATGAGTGAGATTCATGTGGTTAGGGTTTGCTTATTCTATTGGCATGCTGGAAAGTTTGTTTTTCCTTTATGTCCAAATAACCAGTCTGGCGCCCTTAAAGTTTTTGTAATACCTCTGCACAGTTGACTCCCGCGTTGAATTTTGTCTATATGCTGCTCTAGTATAGTGCATGTGTAGTAGAGGAAGATACCTTGGGGCTCCGAATTTACGCTTTCGTAGTTTTTGAGTAATTTCTTAACGTCACACCTCCCATTCCATTACTCGTTGGATGCATAGACTTCTGAATTGTGCAAGGGTTGCTGTCAATCGATGACTCTCTCTCCCCTTGTTTTTTTTTTTTTTGTTGTTGCGAGGTTTGGTTTTCTCTTTGTTTCCTGTTTGACTTTTCTTGGTAATTGTAGCAAAATCAGAATGAATTCACTACTTTGCAATCTTCCATAGAGTTCGAGAAGACTTCCTGAGGATACAATGTTACCCCTCTTGTTTGTTTGTCATTTTCATGTTCCTTTACCAACAGTTTCTTCATTCAGTAGAGTAATAAGTGCTTTAGATTTGTAAGTTTGTTAATTTCATCACATGTGTGAGTCAGATTTTTGTCTCATGGGATGGAGATTGGAGGAGGGGTGACATGTTAGTTAGGAAATGGCCATGTGTGAGTCAGGTGCTAGTTTCTTTTTTGGGTCTTTTGCAGTCATAGGTTCCTTCCTTCTTCAAGCTTATTTTGTTATCATATGAATTTCGCAGTTATGTCTAATTTACATTATTTTTTAATCAATACACCAGGTTGCTGAACAAGTGGGAGAGCTGTCTGAGGAATTGCAAGAATCAGGAAAAAGTGTGGACAGAGCAGCGACACGTTTAGGTCAAATTAATGATGAAGTTCAACAGGTAAAAGACGAATATTTGAGGTAGTATCTTTAGATTTAATTGTACCGTGTTGTTACAATCAGAATCTGTTTTGCCTGTTAGCTTTTTTCCTGAGATGTCATAAGTATGATGTCATTCTAGGTTATGTTACCTCATTGTAAAATTATGTATGTGACAGGTTGATCGGGTCTTGGGGCGTCGATTGCAACTTAATGACAGGAACTCATGTCAGACGTCGACAATGGTTGCTAGTGACAAGCCTTCAGAAGTTTTATCACTTCCGGATAACCAAAATACCCTACCAAAAGGAAATCCCCATGGTGATTCTAACTTAAATGGGGGAACTGCTGAAAATTTTAAAGAGGACTGTCCAAATAACATCAGCCATTCCGATGGGGGCAAAAGCGTTAAAAATGACATGGGAGTGGAAAAGTTACATGTATATAGAAGATCATCGTCGAAAGAATATAGACAAGGGAAGGGCGCGGATTCATCGAGGAGAGATGCTAATGGTACCAATTCTACCGTCCTAAATGAGAAAAATCATGTTGGCACAGCTGTGGGAGTGGGTGTCTTGGAGAAAACTGAGAAGATTTCTACTGGAGAACATGAAGATAACAAAGAAGATGGCGATGTGTCTGTTTCACATGGAACTAGGGACACGAAGGAGGCAAACATGGAAATGACAACGGATAAGAGTCCTCTCAATATAAGCCGTGCATCTGTCTTAGCTGAATCGCCATCCTCTGATGGATTAGCAATCTCATATGAATTTCTAGTCAAGTGGGTAGGGAAATCCCATATTCATAACACTTGGGTTTCTGAATCTCAGCTGAAAGTTCTGGCAAAGAGAAAGCTGGATAATTATAAGGCAAAGTATGGAACTGCCGTGATAAATATCTGTGAGGCACGGTGGAAGCTGCCGCAGAGGGTGATTGCTCTTTGTTCCTCTAAAGGTGGTCCAGGTGAAGCTTTTATAAAATGGACCGGTCTTCCTTACGATGAATGTACTTGGGAAAGAATAGATGAACCCGTGATTGCAAAATCGTCTCATCTTATTGATCTATTCAACCTTTTTGAATCCCAGACATTGGAAAAAGATGCTAGGAAGAGTGATACACCATGGGGAAAGGTTGATTGTCAACAAACTGAGTTGGTTACTCTGACTGAGCAACCTAAGGAGCTGAAAGGAGGTGAATTGTTTCCGCATCAGCTAGAAGCGCTGAATTGGTTGCGTAAATGCTGGCTCAAATCCAAAAATGTAATACTTGCTGATGAGATGGGTCTTGGGAAGACAGTTTCAGCTGCTGCTTTTTTATCATCATTATATTTTGAGTTCAAAGCTACTTTGCCTTGTTTAGTTTTGGTCCCTCTTTCTACAATGCCTAATTGGATGTCTGAGTTTTCACTATGGGCTCCTAATCTCAATGTTGTGGAATATCATGGATGTGCGAAAGCAAGAGCTATAGTTCGCCAATATGAGTGGCATGGTAATGATCCAAGTAGGTTGAATAAGAAAACTGCTTCTTATAAATTCCATGTTCTTTTAACTACCTATGAAATGGTACTTGCCGATTCCACTCACCTACGCGCAGTTCCATGGGAAGTTCTTATTGTTGACGAGGGTCATCGCTTGAAGAACTCAGGCAGTAAGCTTTTCAGCTTGCTCAATACCTTTTCTTTCCAACATCGCATATTGTTAACCGGTACTCCTCTTCAAAACAACTTAGGTGAAATGTATAACTTGCTTAATTTCTTGCAACCTGCTTCGTTTCCTTCTCTATCATCGTTTGAGGAGAAGTTCAATGATCTCACCACTGCTGAAAAAGTAGAGGAACTGAAAAAACTTGTCGCTCCACATATGCTTCGGAGGCTTAAAAAAGATGCCATGAAGAATATACCCCCTAAGACTGAACGAATGGTTCCTGTCGAGTTGTCATCCATCCAAGCGGAATATTATCGCGCAATGCTAACTAAGAACTATCAGATTTTGCGCAACATAGGAAAAGGAGTCCCACAGCAGTCAATGCTGAACATTGTGATGCAGTTACGAAAAGTTTGCAACCATCCATATCTGATACCGGGTACTGAACCTGATTCTGGGCCCTTAGAATTCCTTCATGAAATGCGGATAAAAGCTTCTGCTAAGTTGACCTTGTTGCATTCCATGCTTAAGGTGTTGCATAGGGAAGGCCACAGGGTCCTTATATTTTCGCAAATGACAAAGCTTCTTGATATCCTGGAGGATTATTTGGCCATTGAATTTGGGCCCAAAACATTTGAGAGAGTGGATGGCTCTGTTTCTGTGGCCGATCGTCAAACGGCAATTGCACGTTTTAATCAAGACAAGAGCAAATTTGTATTCTTGTTATCAACACGATCGTGTGGTCTAGGGATCAATTTGGCAACTGCTGACACTGTCATCATCTATGATTCTGACTTCAACCCACATGCAGATATCCAAGCAATGAACCGGGCACACCGAATCGGACAATCAAATAGGCTTCTGGTGTACAGGCTCGTAGTTCGTGCCAGTGTTGAAGAACGAATACTGCAGCTTGCAAAGAAGAAGCTGATGCTTGATCAGCTTTTTGTTAACAAGTCTGGATCACAAAAGGAGGTGGAAGATATCCTACGATGGGGAACTGAGGAACTTTTTAATGACTCTGCCATTGTCAATGGTAAAGACATTAGTGAAAATCATGGCAACAAGGATGAAGCAGTTGCAAATGTAGAACATAAACACCGGAGAAGAGGTGGTGGCTTGGGAGATGTGTACAAAGATAAATGTACAGATGGCAGCGGGAAGATCATTTGGGATGAAAATGCCATCCTGAAATTGCTTGACCGCTCAAACCTACACTCTGGTTCGCCTGATAGTGCTGATGGAGATTTGGAGAATGATATGCTTGGCTCAGTAAAGGTGAAACACCTGTGTCTTTTTGCATACTATTTGCTGCCCGTTACACTTTTTGTCGATGGCACTTAATCCTAGTACTTTTTGCAACCTAATTTTTGTTGCATTTTTTTTTTTGGTGGTGTTTTGGGTAATTTTGCTTGAAATAGAAAAAAAGGATAACCGAATGTACAGCCTACAAGGGGCATACCCCAGGAAGGAAACAAGAAGAAAAGAAAAACCTAAAAGAAAACTAAGGTGCCACATTTGGGAATGATATTCCGAACACAAGAGAAATGCTTTCGGGATGTTTCTAATCCAACAGAGGGAGAAGTAACATTTACAATTGGATGAAACAACGAGGTCACAAAAAGACTAATCAGCTAAGTGAGCTGAGCATAGCTCACGTCCACCTTCAAAACTTTGAAATCATCTAGTTATGGGCCATTGAATGAAATAGCATACGAGCAATTGAGTGGGACTTAGGCGCATGGAATTTCACTATACAGAACCCATATACCAACTTGGGAACTTAGATGCTAGATGACAACCCCCTCTGGAATAGTTAACCCATCATAGTGGGATCAAATTGTGTATTTCCCAAACCATATTGTTACAACCTGCAACAATATGGCTTGGGAAATACACACCAGTAGGTACTCAACATCACATAAGTAGTACCGAGAATTAACAACAGGTATCAAGAAGCTATTTTGTTAATTTTTGGAATTGAACGGCTTACTGCATCACCATGTTCCCTGGATTTCCTAAATTTCATGGGTAGATGCCTCTTTTCTTCTCGCTGGTCAAGCTGTTGTAGACCATTAATTCTGCATTTTTTTAAAAATAGATTAATCTACCGTCCGCCCAATGGGCGGATAATAAAGTGTATAGAATCTGAATTCTTACATGTAAGAATTCAAACATTGAAAACTCTTCCATGT
The DNA here is from genome assembly GCA_020921065.1 of Vaccinium darrowii. Taxonomy (NCBI): domain Eukaryota; kingdom Viridiplantae; phylum Streptophyta; class Magnoliopsida; order Ericales; family Ericaceae; genus Vaccinium; species Vaccinium darrowii. The sequence continues at coordinate 27,962,166 of CM037160.1, forward strand.
AAGAATTATGATTGTTTTGTGTTTTACCGTCCGCCCAGTGGGCGGATAATAGAAATATCCTTTAAAAATTTGTTTTTCCTTTTTTGCTTCTTGGTTCTTGTCTTTCATAATCATGCTTGGCATGTTTACCTCAGAATGCTAGTTTGCTTGACTAGGGCTTATACCTTGTGATGTTCTTCAGGATATCTTCACCTTTTGCTATTTTTAAGATATCTTACTCTGTTCGGTTTCTGCTTTTAGTTATGATCTTTCAGTTTTTTTTTTTTAGTAGTTTTGATCTGTTTGGTTATCCCTCTCTAGTTATCTTGCAGATAGATAGTCTGAAACCACCAGAATCCTAAGTGAATTGATAGCAAGATACTATACGTATTCCTCACCCGAAACTTGAGTTGTCTAATAATTCCATTCACACCATCAGTTTTCTGATTGGGGAGAAGTACATGCCCTGCTATCTTCATTTTCAGTTGATTTCTGATCATTAGAAAGAATGTTGCTCTAGTTTTTACCCTTCGCATATCCATTATGTTCGACTACAGATAAATTAGGGACCATGCCGAGGGGCACAACCCATATGCAACAAGACAAAAGGGAACACAAAAACCTAAAAGAACCAAAATAACATAGGAAAACCCAAACCAGAGACATGACACTTCCTACGCTATGTAGCACTGACAGTCTGACACAGACGCTCCAACACGCAAATTTCAAAAAATTGGAGGATACGTTGGTGATACGTTTTAAAAAATATTAATGATTTCATTATACGGATAAAAAAGGCTCTATTTATACATATGTACCTTAAAATATTATTTATCCTTACATCATTCACAAAAGTATCCTAACAAAAAGCTATCTACGTGTCTCTATAATTAATAAACCATCATATATACTCCCTCTCATCCGGATTTGTTTGTCCCTCGTTCTATTGCAACTGGATAAAAAATTAGTGATATCTTTAAATTGGTACGTAATTATATGCCCAATATGGATCTTGTTTGATAGATCCCGATTAGTTCTATAAGACAATTATTTTAATATTACATAAAATGTTATAAATTATAAGATATAATTATTTGAAAAGTGGCATGAACTCCCAAAATGGACGAACAAATCAGACGGAGGGAGTAATACACAAACAAACCAAGCTTTAACAAGTGTCCACTAGTTCGTTTAACACCACCGACATGTATTGCGAGTGTCCAGAGCATTTTTTAGAGTGTCCCTAAAGTGTTCAAGCTAAAAACATTGAGAAAAAGTAGGACACTTCGGGTTTGAGTGTCGGACATGTGTCCAAAGAGTGTTTGGAGACCGTCGGTGTCTGAGACCTCGACACATTGGCTCTGACGAAGTGTCCTTGCTACATAGCTTCGTCTTCTTATAACAATGTTTCCTGACAGACTTTCCAATTGAAACTGCAGAAGTAGTAACTCGCAGTGTTCTAAAAGTCGGTCAAGTCGGCCGACTAGTCGGCTCCAAGTTGCTAGTCGGAGGTCCCCCAACTTGATCAAAATCCGCCTGGTCAGGCAAAAATCGGCGATTAGTCGGCCAAGTCGGCGATTAGTCGCCCAAAAGTCGCTAGTCGGCAACCAACTGACCTAGGACCGACTAGCATCTTTTAGAACCTTGATAACTCGATGTTTGGTCCTAAACTCCACCCCGATAAACCTAAGGGTACAGATTGAATAAAAATGTACCAACGGCTTGTGGGGCCCACTTTTGGGTCCCACGCGAATGATTCAAATTGTTCATATCAATTGTAACGACCCGCCCCTGCCTTGCACAATATTGTCCGCTTTGGCCGCCCAAGCTCTTTAGACTTCCCAGTAGGTCACCCATCCCTGGATTGCTTCAGGGTGAACATGCTCAACTGTGAAGTTCCAACAAGCTTTGATGCCCGCACGGCTTTAAAAGGCCTTGTGCAAGTTAGGGCATGATCAATTCTCTTATATCATAGAACTCCGTTGCATCCAGGTGGGTCCTGGGCTATCACATTCTCCCCACCTTATGATGCAACGTCCTCGTTGCATATTGGCCCAACAACCTTCCCCTGGCAGGTATAGCACTTAGTTCTGCATAGCACTTTCTTCCCGCTCTAGGATTCAAGAGGTGGCTCCTGCAGATTCTAGAGGTGGCTCCTACCTTGTAGTCCGAGGTTGTGCTCTGATACCAACTCTATCTTCATTTTGCTTCCATGACCTCTGTAGTGAAATTTTGTTTCCTTTCTTACTGGATCGATCCTAATAGTGAAGTTTGAGAAATTTCACTATTTCAAACCTTATTGTTTGTTTAGAGTTGTGATTCCAAATAATACCCCATTAGAATCCCACCCCACTGATGCAATCACCAGGCTTTAAGAATTCTAGCGGTCTTGCACATATTAAAATTAATGAACGGTTCGGATCATTCGCGTGGGACCCAAAAATGGGCCCCACAAGCTGTCGGTACATCTTCTGTACCTATTCAATCTGTACCTGTAGTCGGGTCCACTGCATCCTAAGCTCTTCCCAACATGCTGAAAAGATCATTATTTCCATAATCGACTTCCCGTTTCGCGACGAATTGACCCCATTTTCTTATCCACCGCCCCTTCATCATCTATACCCTCTTTACCACATGACCAATCAATTCTTGGCTCAAACTCTTGCCCTTATCGGTAGTAAGTGAAAAGGTCTTGCCAATACAATATAACCAGTCTAATCTCCTGAGTAAAAAGAGCCAACTCCATCATAATCAGCTGACAAACTTTGGACTATTTGATGCAAAACCTTGCCCATTATTGACCCCGAAACACATTTGTGGCCTCAATTCATTGATTACAACGCTAATTCATCTTCCATACTACTGCTGTATTTCCTTCTTCAATAGTTACCAAATAATTCCCCATTCTCTAGATTAAATCGACCAACAAAAGGGCAACACTTCTGGGTCAAAATCTCCATCCCATCACCTTCTCCATCACATTTGAACATTCTCCCTTCCATCCTACCACATATCACCTAAAGCCCAACAATGATAATTACCAGCAACTGCCGCATGATTCCATGATTATTTGTGACGATTATCAGAGGGAGGAAAGCACTTCACAGAAAAAAGAAAAAGTGCGAAAACAAAAACAAGAAAAGAAAAGATGGGGAAATAAACTCGTTCTCCCCCTCCAATGTTGGCTGCAATAGCCATAGTCCTGCAATTTTCCCCTCCTTTTGCCAGAAAGGAAATAAGCTAACTTTGGTTTCGATCATATTTAAAACAATCTGCTTTTAGGTATCAGTATCATGTAATTAGTTTATTTTCAAGTAAAGTCCCTCAATATGGGTGGGTGGGCTTCTGTCATCTTCATGATAACCCAATCTCAACCATCGATTCCTGTGAAGTATCTTCGTTGGTGGCTATAAGCAATAGGGGTGTTTGCATGCATGAACTACTTTTGTTTAATTTTTTTACCAATCTGTGCTTCCTCCACTACAAAATATTTGATATAGTGGTGTTTCCTAACGTAATCTGATAAACTTGTGTCCTTATGCCTCGCTGTCATCTATACGGATTTCATGAGGTATAAGATCAATCTAATCACTGCTTTGTGGGACGACTTGCTGCCCAAAACATAATTTCAGTGGCATCATTTTTTCTTGTGACGGAGAATGTTAGTGCTCTATATACCATTTTATGTTTTGTACTGTATCTGAAGTCTGAACTATTGCATTAGGTTTTTTTTTTGAGGAGCACTAAAGACCATTCTAACTTGTTACTTGTTTCGTGCTTTCAATGTTTGTACCTTATCTTTTCCAATCAGTCCCTGGAATGGAATGATGAACCAACAGAAGCACAAAGGGAAGATGAGTCACCTCCTGTTGTTGCTGATGATTTATGTTCGCAAACTTTTGAGAAGAAAGAGGATAATCCAGCTACTGGTACTGAAGAAAATGAATGGGACAGACTTTTGCGAGTGAGGTAAAGAGTAACGTCTTCTTGTAACTTCTTCATTGTGTGGGAGGTTAGGAGTGCTGTGTGAATATCACTCCGCATAGAGAAACCTGGAATTTACCTCTGGGAAACTTTTTTATATGACTGCCGTAAAGCAGAGAAAGGGTCAGCTACTGCCGTAAAGCAGAGAAAGGATCAGCTTAGTCAGTACTTAGTATGTACACATTATTCTGAGTAAATAGACAAATAATTTGCAGTTGATGTCAATCTTGAATATTATGTCGATGGTAACATAGATTGCAGGAGCATTGAGATTAATTTATTTCTTAGATAATGCATCTAACATACAGACTCACCTATAGGTGCTCTCAACCTTATACTTAACCCTCTTATGTGGCCTTGTTTCATCAACTTGCCCTGCCTCCATCAGGCAACTATGTTTGAGCCACTATAACTCACGAGCTCTATCATTTGATTGTAACAAATAGTGATTGTCAGAAAAACGTTTTTGCAAGGCCATGCCACAATTTTGGTAAGTATTTCTTTAAGACGTTTTCTGAACCTTCAGAAAGAAAAATTGACATCTCTTGAGGTACACCGTCATAGTGTCCAAATATTGGGAAAATGCTGGAACAATCTCCAAAAGAAGTTACGAAGGGACAAGATTGGAAATTACTTGGAATACCAAATAACGATGATGGTTATATTTGGTTGTTCGGCTTTCTTGTAGAAGTTGTGTTAAAACATCCAACTTAAAACCAATTGGTAATGAGTGGAGAGGCTTCCTAGGCTCATATACTAGTTTTGGAGGTTAGGATAACCAATTTAGGACAAGCTCTAAAAAGGTACATGTTTTAGTTATGTACATTTAGTAGATATCTCACTTAGGGGAGCTTTGGTTGCACATCCCCAACAAAGAGACTCATGTTAGAATCTTCTTTACATATCAGAAGAGAAATATGATAGATTTATTTAAGATGGGTTTTTTCTCTAATTTATTTGCATACAAAATGTAGCATAGAGGGGGAAGAATCCTTTAATCCAAACCTAATTTGGCCACAGTCCTGAGCCCTGAAGCATAATAGCTGCCAGAGGACAAAAACGGCAATTCATTGACAAGTCAATTTGTATTCTTTTGCTCTTACATTGTTATATTTTCTTTTTTGGTCCTGTAGGTGGGAGAAACATCAGAATGAGGAGGAAGCTGCTCTAGGTAGAGGTAAGCGCCAGAGGAAAGCTGTTTCTTACAGGGAAGCATATGCTTCACAACTTGGTGAAACATTTAATGAGGTACTGGCACGTGCTTTTCTATTACAAATTGACTTTCCAAATGTTGTGAAATCTATTTTAATTGTTATGTGCAAAAGAAATTACTTAAAATATGGGGTCCAAATATATATTTTTTCTTTCCTGTTTGATTGAATCAGATCATGATGTACTAAATTTTATGTTTGTATGTATAAATATCAATACTTATCTAAGCATTTGATGTGGCTTTGAAGCCTGCTTTTCTTCTTATAATATGAATCAAGTGAAAACACTGCTAAAAGGACTCTGTATTCTGCCATTGTTGGGAAAACATATTTCTACTCAGTGTTGTTGAGGCAAAAGATGTTTGGTGACAAAGACACATTTACTCTTCTCAATAGTGCGAAATGGATGTCTTTGCTTTGGAATTTAAACAATGGTGAAGTGCACTCTACAGCCTGAAATTGTCAAGGGCATTATAGTCGCTTCATCTTTGTACTGGGTTACTAAGTTATCCCGTAATGGGTAAAGTAAAGCTACCTAAAAGTAAAAAGATAATTTAATCTTGCTTCAACAGAAAAAGCCCATGGCAAACGTGACAGGCTTCAATCGTTTCCTTGGTTCACAAAAGCAGATAATAGAGCTTAAATGCCTCTCCCAAATGAAAGCAAAACTTCTTATCTAAATGCATTAAGCTAGTGTTAAATGTAAATCTGCAATCTGCAACCGTAAAAGTTACAAGGACTTGACAATGACTATTTTTCAAGGACATGTCTCGATTTTATATTTCATAAAAGTTCTTGGTTTTGTAGGGATATACAATTATTTACAAACTAAAATTTGTCATTTGATGCATAAACTGATATTCGGGTGGGTAGTTGTCATGATGCAGGACGATCATGAACAAGAGTAAAGAGGAATAACCTAGGCATCCATGTATCTACTGATCCTATACATCTCCATACCCAAGGAAGTAAAGGCATCTCCGTACCAATACCATAATCAAAATCTGATTGATATAAAACTCCTTTAAAATATCATTTATAAATTCCTTTAAGTTGGCTCTTATATATAGAACCAAGTATAAAAATAACCATAATTCAAAGACCCTAATACAAGCTACACCCTAATTACAAATAGGATAAATTCTAAACAAGATATTTCTGAAATAATAAAGAAATCCTGAAAGTTAGACCCTCATCCAATCCTCATGTGTGATCAGAAATGTCAAATATCTAACCCTTGTGTTCCCGATCATTTCGCTTATCATGTAAGCTTGATTAGGTGGACATATTTAATTTGTATTTTCAAATATATTCTGACACATGTATGATCACATCCTATTTGGGTATCGAATGCCTGACATGACACGGGTACTTTGCAAATTAAGAATGTTCCATGTAAAACTGGTAGATGAAAAATATTTGGGCCTATGAGTTGGAAGGGGCTACCATTGGATTTGTTTCCAAAAGGGCAATTTGTTGGAATTTCAGAATCCTGATGGGGTAAACAGACAGTTTGCTTAGTTTTTATTTGAAGTTGAGAGGCAGGGGTTGGTTAGAGTTTGATAGTAGTTGATGGTTGGGGGGAAATTGTGTTTGTTTTGCAGCTGTAGATATTTCAGTTGGTAGAGTTAGTTGTTCGCTTTTGATGAACAAGGAGGAGGATGATGATGACTAGAAATGCCAATCACATGTTAAAAATCGTTGTCTTAATTCCCATACAAGAAGGATTACAAGGGTCACCTTGAACCATGAAACAGAAACCCAAATTATCCCAGTGGGAAATTCCCTTAACACCGAACCGAATTTAACAAATGTTTAATTTCTATTTCGAAGAATGGATTCATCTTGATGGGTATACTTGGGGTCACAAAGACTCAAACTCAAATTATCAACCATTAAACCGATTAAATGTACGTAAATATGCCCAGAACCCAAGGTCTACTAACTCCTAAACATATGGTTGAGTACACAAGGTCCCTACTACAGCTGTGAATTCTGGTTGTCTTGCTTCGCATCAGTCCCAACATATTTCATATTACTCTTACCCATGAATATAGAAGACAAGACATTGATCATGGCAGAAGCATGGCATGTTGAATACCCATAAAGGCTCAAATTCATTTACCCAAAAAAAAAGGCTCAAATTCAACCACCATTTGACTCGAAATGGTCCCAAGTTGGTTCCGTTTGAGTTCCTTATTCTTTTCTTCTTCTTTGCCCCCCCCCCCCCCCCCCCCCCCCCCCCCCCTCGCTCTCTTGTTCCTATGCTTTGCAGCACTCATGAGCTTCATTTTGCTTTTATTATTACTTCATATAAGTAGACAAGGCCAGTTGAGGCAAGAGTAGTGCTGCAAGACTCGATTGTTGCTTGAATTCATAGTTTTCTTGTCATTTTGGTAGCAGTCTAGGGATACTATTCGTTTCAGAGAAGGCACAGGAAGTTCTAATTTATTAATATCTGCTGGGTTTCCTTTATAGTGTGTCTAATGTAATAGTAATTGGGAGTCGTGGCTGAGAGGGAATTTTGTCTTGGAGAGACATGAATTTCTCTTTTTTTTTGGGGGGAAGTCTTCGCACAGCAAAAGTGATCGGTTATGTGTGCCGTGCTTTCAAGCCAAGGGTGAAGTTGGACTGGGAGACGTATGAAGTGCTGCATTCTATTCTTTGAGTAGTTTCCTACACTATTAAATTGTTGGTTTTTTATGGTATTCATTGCTATGTTTCTTGGAGTATATTATTACTGTCATGCCCCACCCGTGGGAAAAGGAGTTGTTGTCCTTGACTAAATAGACATGCAAGAGTGTGAATGATCATGAGAATACACATGATAATTTACATGCTTGCAATTTAATTGATGTTTGCGACGACCCTCATGTTTTCCATGTACTCTCGGGGGGGTTCCCCACACGTGTGTTGTATTGGTAAATTTACCTTCATATCTATCGAAACTTGCTCCTTGTCCTGGGATCTATTGACTTCCGGTTTTTGTGCTTGTGGTTCTTGCTTTGGCTCTACATGTGGTGCCTCTAAAATAGTATGCTTGTTACTTGTTAGTATGCGTTTTTTTAAGTTTTTGGGAACTTAAGTTTTTGCTTCTGTTATAGTGCAACGCCAATGCTCTGGATGCTGAATGAAAGAAGCATGGTAATGTGCACATAAATCAAAATGATTCTTGGGTCTGCCCTCTCTGATGCCTTTTGGCTTTGATTTGAGGGCATGATTCCGCAGCAAATGCGATGGTATAGGGGGATCACTGTTTCAGTGGTATTCTGTGAGCAGCCACTTTGTGCATTTATTGCCAAAGGTTAGGTCTGTCTCCAATCCATCTGTTTCAGTGGTATTCTGGGAGCAGCCACTTTGTGCATTTATTGCCAAAGGTTAGGTCTGTTTCCTATCCTTCCCCCGCCCATACCCCCAATTATTGGGGACTAAATGGGTTATGTTATTGTTGTTGTTGTAAGTTTTTGCTTCTGTTCAAACTGCATCTGGATTAGTGTTAGTGAGTCTTTTCATTTATGTTAAAGCAGAGCTGTCCACAAGAGGAGCCTGAGCCGGAACCAGAGCCGGAGCGGGAGTACACACCAGCTGGAAGAGCTCTGAAAGCAAAGTTGTGAGTTTCATTTTCTTTGGACATAATTCAGCTACACATAACTGGACATTAATTAAGAATTTTTTGTTCTTGATTACTTTATTGCTGGTAATGATTTTCCCTGTTGGATTAATAGGACCCACAATGCCCAGGGTGACACGTTTAATTCTAACAGAGTGAAATGTCAAACACGATATGTGCATGCTGATGCATATATCCTAAAACATAGGACGCAACACAAGCGCAAGACCATATGAATGGAATGGTCTTTTAAGTTGTCAGTATTTCCATCAGCAATTGTAAAGTTTCGAAGATAAAGTTCCACGATTGTGACGTATTCAATGTATACTATTATTGTATGCTTTCTTACTGGCTTATTTCTTAATTTTTATGTACCACATTTCTAGATAAGAAGTGTTGTTTCCTTGCTTTTCTTGGTGTTACTATGTATAAGGTCTTCCTTAGAGGTGAGAAATGTTCTGGGACTCATTTGGGGTTTGGGAATCACATTCTAAAAAATGTTGAACGTGATTCCTATCAAGGTTTTCATATATAGGTTAGGGTAGCGCTTTACATAATAAGTGTCATTGAATTGTCCCTCAATATAGAAGTTATTTTTCTGGGTGAGCACAAATCTTAAAGTTGTACACATCTAGATGACTCTGAGAAGTGTCGGTGTTGACGCGTCTCTTGCATGGACAATACTCTGTCCTTGTGTCTTGCCTCTTGGACGAGTCAATGGACCTGCACTTATACAATGTTCAACATGTGTCTGCATGTGTCCTTCCAGGCTTCCATGAAATATAAATGTGTTGGTTTCACTTAAAAGCTATTAGTTTAGTTATGCATAGGTTCTATTTATCTTTTTGTCGAGTTGTTACATGTCGGTATCCTCATTTTGGGAAATATATCATGTGGTTGTGTTCTTGTCCTGTGTTTTGTCCATGCTTTGCAGAGAAATCAGTCGCTGAAATCATTGTTGGTAATCTCTGCGAAATAATCAGGGTGTGTTTGGATAAAAAAATTCCGACATTATAAGCCATAAAGCCTGTCTATTGGTTGTAGTTTTTAATTTGTGTCAAATTTTTAGATTAATCATTTATCTTGACAAACGGAATCTGAAAATTTAAAAATTACGATCAAAAGCCTCAAAAAGTTTACTAAAGACAAAAAAGTTTCAAAATTGACAGTTTCTCACTGTCTTTAGCGGCTTTAGATCACCTTATATAGACTTTTGTTCAAGTTCGGTCCATATATATATATTTTTTCCTGATTCCTCTCATCAAGACGAATGATTACTTCCAGAAATTTTGACAAAAAAATAAATAAAGATTAGCTAAACATCAATAACACCCAATGTATTTAAGAAATATTAATTTTGGCCATACACACCCTTAATGCCAAATACGAATGGCCATATTACTAAATGCTTATATGTTGCTGACATTTTTATCAATCTGTAAGTTACAAAATATTGCGGACATATTCATGGATATGGCAACTTATTGTTTATTTTTGTTCAACAGTGCTAGGCTTCGTGCTAGACAAAAAGAACGACTCGCTCGCAGAAATATAAAAGAAATGTCTGGACCTGAGTCACTGCCCGAACTTCCTCCATTCAGTTCCAAAGATGGTGATCAACAGACTAAACTAGTTCAACATGTTGAAGAGAAGGCTTTGGCAATTAACTTGGATGAAAATATATGTGATCAAACATTGGAGGGGCAGAAGAGAAAGAGTGAATCGCCCTTGAGGTTGGGAAAAATATGCAAGCATAAATTTAGTGGTCATTCCCCTGACGTCATCCTGCCAAGTGACCAGTTAGCAGGTACCAGCTGTATAAACCCCGTGTCCAGCGCCAACTTATTACCAGTTCTCGGACTTTGTGCTCCCAATGCTACTCAAATGGAGTCATTTCAAAGGAATATTTCAAGATCATATAGCAGACAAAGCAGGCGAGCAATCAGACCAGAGTTTCCGTTCCATATAGCTCCTTCCCTTGGGACTCCAAATGAGATGGAACCCAAAGGCCACGAGGCTACCAATTCAAAATTTGACTTACCGGATGTATCACCAGAGGCTTTCCCTCAGTGGCTGAAGAATAACCATTCTGATAATCATATACCGTTGAGCTCGGTATCTCTCTCTCTCTCTCTCTCTCTCTCTCTGTCTCTCTCTGTGTGTGTTTTTCCCGTGAGTGCACATATACGGTTAGTATAGGATTTTCCTTTTTGAGTGACGAATTCAGACATAGCGCACTTTGAACTTGAGCTTCTGCAACCCAGAATATGGCTCCTGTGCTCTCTCAGAATCTTCAGTGAACTTCGTTGCATTGAGAAAAATTGCATTCTTAGCTAAGATAGAACTTCTCAAGCACATGAATCCAAAAGAAGAACTGCCCAACCAGTGAAAATATTCAGCAATGATACGATCCTAAACGCAAAATAACTCAAATGTGCTTGATACATGGTTTTTAGCACATATTTACTAAAATATTTGCAGTCTGGCACCAATTTCTAATAGTAATTCATATGATACCATATATACTAGAGTTTAAAAAAAAAAAGAAAAAAGTCTTATATAAGAACAGATATATAGATATACACTCCTATCAAAGCTCTCAACATTAGATTTTTCTATTCTTCTTGCTCCCCCACCGTCTTGCTCCCCCACCGTCGCTCCAGCTTTGTGCAACTAAACGTGTATGTGCACATTCCTGCTTGTTGGCTTTGTAATAATCAACTACACAGCAATTTTGTTTATTACTTCTTGTTTTGTTTGCAGCATCCTTCGGCTATCCTCCAAGGAAGAGCCTCGGATCATTTTGAAAAATCAAGATATACTTTCTCTGGATTTCAAGAGAAAATGGCCCTGCCCAGATTACCCTTTGATGAGAAGTTGCTGCCTAGAATTCCATTTCCAGCTAGAAACAGGCCTCACTTGCATCCCGACTTGATACCAAGCTTATCACTAGGAACAAGAGCTGGCGATTCAAATGAGCCAATACCAGACCTTTCCACTGTGCCCTTGCTGCCGAATTTTTACTTCCCCCAGGATGTACCAAGACACAGTCAGCAAGAGAGGGAGATGGATCCCATATTAGGTTTGGGCCAGACGCCACCACCATATTCACCATTTCCTGAAAACCACCGGAAGGTTCTTGAGAGCATAATGATGAGGACTGGGTACGGATCGACCAGCTTTCTTAAGAACAAAACCAAAGTCGATATCTGGTCTGAAGAAGAGCTTGATTTCCTTTGGATTGGTGTTCGGAGGCATGGGCGGGGAAATTGGGATGCTATGCTTCGGGACCCACGGTTAAAATTCTCGAAATTCAAAACTGTGGTAGATTTGTCATCAAGATGGGAGGAGGAACAACTCAAGATCATGGATGGGCCAACTTTTCCTCTCCTAAAGCCAAACAAGTCTTCAAAAGCAACCAAACCATCTGTATTCCCATCAATTTCTGACGAAATGATGACACGGGCATTGCACGGAAGTAAATTTGGCGGGCCCCTGAAATTTCAACCCCACATGACAGACATGAAGTTGGGTATTGGTGATATGTCTTCCTGCTTAACAAATTTAGAACAATCCATTCGACTTGGTTTGAGGAATGAACAACACTCAGTCCCTATTCCTACCTGGGATGCTGACAAGTTTCGAAGTTTCCAAGGAGATTCATCAGCAGGACCCTCTTGTAGGCCTGAGACTTCATCTGTAATGATCGAGCACCCATTTATGCAAAATTCATTTGGAACCAGTAACTATGATATACAGCGAAAGGAGGTTTTGCAGGGGGAAAGTAAATCAGGGAAGTTGCCAAGTCTTCTTGATAGGTCTCTGAATCTTTTGCGTGATTCATTTAGTAATATGGGAAGTGATGAATTTAACAGTTTTGGGATGCGGTCTGAGAGTTTTAATAATGACCCAAATGCATCTGATATGAAAGGAAAAGCCGCCTCGGAGGTAGGTGGTAGTAGTTCTTCCAAGAACAAGTTGCCTCATTGGCTACGGGAAGCTGTAGTTGCTCCTTCCCCGCAGGAGCCTGACTTACCCCCAACGGTTTCAGCAGTAGCACAGTCAGTTCGGTTGCTATATGGCGAAGAGAACCCCACTATTCCTCCATTTGTGGTCCTGGGCCCACCTCCTTCTCATCCAAAGGATCCGCGAAGGATTCTGAAGAAGAAGAAGAAGAAGAAGCAGAAGTCACATTTGCTGAAACAATTTCCATCAGATGTTGCAGAACCCAGCAGTAAGAACGACGTTTCAGCCTCTATCCTGCTGGCTCCATCATTTCTTCCGGACCCACAATCGGCCGCAGGACCCTCGGGACTTTCTTTGATTGAACCCACTTTCAATTTGCCGCCTCTTAATTTGGATATGAATCCATCGTCTTCATCTGTGTTGCCAAATCCCCAGATTGGAAAAAGCTCTGGATTGTCTCCATCTCCTGAAGTTTTTGAACTGGTGACTTCCTGTGTGGCCCCTGGTCCTGTTCCGCAGGGTTCTCTTTCTAAATCTGCTGACCAAGGAGAACTCCCGGATTCTACAGATGCATATGGGAAACCAAAGACGAAGCAGAGCTCACCTATTGGTCCGTGGGGTCCACTGCCTAATGACGAGAAAGATGGGCAAAGTGAAAGCAGGGATTCTAGCAAGACTCAGTCTGATCCTCCTCAACCGGATGTAGAGGAAGTATCATCGGAGGGGACTGTGTCAGATCATCGTGTGAGTGACAATGAACTGTAGCCCTTAATAGGGGATTTTGATGAGCGGAAGATTGCTCCTTTCCCGTGCTCCTAATTTCAGGCAATTCACCACGTGCTTGAAACTTCATAGGCCTGACGGGAACTGTTAAAAGTAGCAAATGTAGAAATATTTAGGACATCTCCTTTGTTAAACTTCTGCAATAGACAATGGAGTATATATAAATGCCAGCCTGTTATCTCTCTGGGAATTCATTTTTGCCTCTTTAGGTGATATTGTAATGAGCCAACGACATCTCTAGGTTTTGTGCTTTTTATTTTCCATTTTACAGGAAAAAAACATCTACCTTTCTCCAGGCAATATTGTATCAGGCAAGTTGATGACTATTTTCTATTTTAAACTACGGAAATTGAGCACCTTCTATCTTAATTTCCCTGCGGACTGGAAACAACGGACCTTCCAACAAATATGGATGTCATTATCCTGTGGCCGTAATGCCGATCAAAGCCATCACAGCACTCAATCGCTTTCTGCTCTCATGTGTTGGTTTATATTGAAGAATAGAAACCAAAGTTAGTTTGAAGGTAAACAATGGGACTCCACCACGGTTTATGAGAATGCTCGGGTAGCTTGGAAAGAATACCAAGCCGTTTGTGATCTATCTGCTCATAGGCGCTTCCTTCCACCTGACAATCAATCACCATGGCATGCCCCTCTGGACGGGTTTTTAAAGATAAATGTCGATGGAGCTCTACATTCACGCAACACTACCGGAGGTGTGGGTTTGGTAGCTCGGGATGTGACTGGGCAGGTTGTGGGAGCGGCGATGACAAATTTCGAGGGTTCTCTCTCCCCGGGTTATTGAGGCTCTGGCTTTTCGCTTTGCTCTTATCGCTGTCCTGGAACAGAATTGGTCTCACATTATAGTAGAAGGCGATGCATGGCAAGTCGTTCAATCTCTCAATCAGAAGCAAACCTATGCTGATATTGACGCCATTATTCTTGATTGTATTAGTCTTGCTTCCAAATTCTCCTCTTGTAAATTCTCTCATGTGAAAAGAGAATGAAATAGGGTAGCCCATTATGTGGCTAAACAATCCCTATTAGGCACTCGGCCGATTTGCTGGTGGGGCGAGTTTCCCCAATGGCTGACCTCCCTCGCCTTTGATGATGTCAGGGCCTTGGGCCCTTCTTACTAGTATTTGCAATAAAATGTTTCTCCCTTTTGTCAAAAAAAAAAAAAAAAAAAAAAAAAACTACGGAAATTGCAAATGAAAAAATTGAGATTGTTAAGTCCGAATTCGAAAGTTTGATGGTAAAAACCAGAGGGTAGAGCAGTGAGTAGAGAGAGAAAGCGAGAGTGAGAGGCGATCTGGGTTTTGGGCTGGAGAAACTTCCTCCGCTGCACATCCCCTCCCCTCCCCCCACCGCCCTTTTCCACCTCCTCCCAGCCCCTCCTCCCCTCTCCTTTACTTCTCCCCCTCTTGAATTTGTCGATAACTCCCCATGCATGGCTAGATCTGCTCTTCTTCCAGTGTGGGGGGCCTGAATCTTGATTTTTTGACCAAAGATGGCCTCCCACACCGACGGCGAGCGGCAGTGACAGCGTGATAGCAGCGGCGATGGCACTGACAGTTCGTTTCTGTTTTTCCGTTTTTTTTTTTTTTTTTTTTGTAGTTTTAGGATTTTTTGATAGATTTTAGGTTGTTTTTTTTGTTTTGATTTGTACTGTGGTGTTTTGATTTATGAAATTTCTATCTCTTCATCCAAAAAAAAGTTCGAATTCGAGAAGAAATCAAGGGTGAATGACGGGCAGGTATAGGAAATTCTACCAATACATGGATAGGTCCAACTGAGTTTTGGAAAAGCACCACCAAGGTATTTTGGCAAATCATTACCCCCACCCACCCGTCTCTCTCTCTACCCACCCCATATGGGCACAATTCATGTCTCTCCTCAAGTCCCCAAACCATATGAAAGCACCTAAATCCTAGGGTACCATATGAAAGTACTTAAACCTAAACCCTAAGGTACCCTATAATAGTGTCTAAACCACTAAAACTCTATAATAGGAAAGTGCACCCTAAACCGAAACCCTAGGGTACCCTATGAAAGTGTCTAAATCTAAACTCTAGGGTACCCTATGAAAGTGCCTAAAATCCTAGGGTACCCTATGAAAGCGTCTAAATCACTAAAACACTATAATAGGAAAGTGCACCCTAAACCTAAGCCCCAAAAAATAGTGATTTACCTTAATGATAATTAAAAAAAGTGACTTACCTTAGCGATAATTAGATGTCTCTTTTCTAGACTTAGAGGTAAAAATCTGTGAAATCAAACTGTTGATTTTTCTCTTCCAAACAGAGTTTCATGTCCAACGATTCTCAAAACTTGAAAACACGAAAAACATATAAAAAATCCCATCCCATTACACCACCTCCCATTTACTACACACGCCATCTTTACTCCTTTACCCTTCATATCTTTCCCAATCCGTCCCTAACCTCCCCACCCTTGCAAAATATATCCTACACGTGCCTCCTATCTTATCGTATGCCACCGTCATCTCCACCACTATCATTACCACACCTCACCCCCTTTACATGGACTTGTCCCAAGCCTTGCCCTGGCCTCCACTCCTCTCCCCACCTCTATAAATACCTACTCCATCCATCCCTCTCTATTCACACCTCAAACACATCCCACAACACAGAAAATAGCAACAGAGAAAAGAGAGTTAATCCATTGGCTTTTTTAGAGAGAAAATAAGAAAATCAAAGTGAGTTTCACACCAATCATCCACCATTTCAAAAACCGACACACACATCCTCACCCACTTCTTAGGATCCCAAATTGACCATTCGTCCAAGCCAAGGCCAATCGAGGAGCCACACTCACTTCCATCGACCTGTTTTTTTTTTTTTTTGCCAAATTTACATTTTAGCTAATTCTTCAAAAGAGAGGTAGGGTAAACTCTTTCACACCCTGCCTAAGTACATTAGAACCCTTAGACAATGTTTTTGAATGTTTAGAAATGAAAGAAATGGATCCATGAGTCAAAACGAGCTCGAACCAAGCTATATCGCGTTTCGGGGGACCTGTCGTCCGGACTACGACCGTTGCAAGCTTCCCTCCTATTTTAAATGTTGAAATTACACTTAGCCCGCCAAACTTGTTTGTTTGTACGATTTTGAGCCTAAATTATGTTTTTCTTACGGATTCAACCCTAGACTTGTGTGTTTAGTTTTATAAATTGTGAAAAGCAATATTAGGACTTTATTGAGCATTTGCATTTATTTAAATTGAGGAAAAAAGTGTTTAAACATTTATTAATACTTTTAATGAAAGAAAAAAAACGAATTTTTATGTGAATAAACTTTTAATTGATTAATATTCAGAATACATTTATAACCATGGATATCATATCATATGTAGATTATTACGAGTAGAAATGTGTTAGCTTTGGAAAATTACCAAAATACCCTTTTACTACATTAAATTACTTATTTTCCCTTAAACGTTTTATAATGTATAAAATAGAACCACACGTATTAAAAATCACCAAATTAGCTATGTGTTAATAAAATTGCTTAAATACCCTATAGTACATCAATATACCAAAATACCCTTCTCATTATAAAATTACCATTTTGCTCTTTAACAAAATGTAATGTATAAGATATAATTATATTTATTAAAAATCTTCAAAACCACTATGTAATAATAAATTTTCATAAGTGACCTTAAACCATGGCATTTTACTACCTCAACCGTGTTATAATTACCACAACGCCCTTGCACTTACGTTTTATTATAAAAAAAAATGCCTCTATACTTAGTAAATTAACTAAGCGCTTCTAGACTTACTAAATTACTATATCACCACTATACTTGAATAGATTTACGACACCAACCATATAATTTTTCAAGTTACATTTTTTACCTCGACTCTGAAAGGTGAGGTCTGGGTTCAAGACTACGAAGAAAAATCGAACTCTAACCCACCTTGGCATATACAATGTTTGTGTACCCAATTATCCAGGTTCAACTAGGGATCGCAATGGATTGGTTTGGTCCGGGTTTTGCGATTACAATATCCAAATCTAAAGTATTTATCTATACCCAAATCCAAACCGATATCCGACGGGTATGATTTTTAGTGCACCATAACCAACCCATATGGATTTGGATTTTATCCGAACTGCACCAAACTCGCATTAATATTCATTCCATTAATGAACATACGAAGGAAAAAGATTATAATTAAAATAAAAAAGTAACATGCCATAAGATTTCACCATTAAACATCTAAATTCCAACATAATCAAAAGAAGTAACTAAAGAATAAACTTTTCTCAAAGGGTTCCCATAGAGACTCTTGAGATTTTTTAAGGGGTTTGAGAGAAATAATAAGAGAGATAAAATGAAGTCACTGAAAGTTATAAATTGAAAAATAAAAATTACATGTATATAAAAATATTATCTGGATCGGTTTGGGTTCGGCCGAATACTTACTAAGACCAAACCCAAATCCAAATCCACTGGGTATCATGTTTCGAAAACCAAATCCGCCTCATGAGTAGGAAAAAGTATAAAAACCACTCCAATAAGGTCAGTTTGGTTCGGGTATCCATCGGTTTCGGATGAAATTGCCATCCCTTCAACTCTTGGGGCCTTGAAAGTACTCTGTGAATTTTCTAGTTTCAGCGTTGATATTTGGAGTGCGCGGTGCGCGCAGGCTGAGCGACATCCTTACCATCATACCATCATTGCTCGATCCCCCAATAAATTAGTTGGTGCATGTGAGAGGATTTGGGAAGAGAAGAGTATGAGTGGTACGTACAGCTCGCCCTCAGTCTCATCTCTCTTTTTTTATTATGTTCATTTCATCCCTCCCCAAACAGCTACTGGAGCAGCTACTTGCAAAACTTCAATCAAAATCCGTGCAAAAAGCTCACCAAAATCACCGTCACAAACACCACCGCTAACCAGAGGAAGAAGAGTTACACTCGTGTCCACCGCCTTGTCTGTATTGGTCTTGTCGAATTCCACTAATTCCACTTGCTGGTCAAAACCTGAATTCTTCGAGCTCCCAAATTCAGGTGGAGTCAAGGTCTTGGATCTTCGCATTGGCGATGGCCAGGTCCCCGTCGATGGCGACCAGGTTCTCCCTCTCTCCCTCCCTCTCTCTCTGTGCGCTTGTGCCTGTGTTTCATATGAGTTACATTCGGATAAACCAGAATGTAGAAATTCCTGTGAATTTTTTTGCGGGACAGGCAATACATATGCTGATATGCATATACGCAGGGGCTGCCCAGGATTTTAGGTCCACAAGCCCGTAGCATTTCTGTTCTTTTTGTGTACAAAGCTCTTTAGCAAAATTGGTTTTGATTGTGCCAGAACTCCAATGTTGGCCCAGATAGCAACACAAGAGGGGGGTGAATTGTGTATCTAAAAAAATAATGCGGAATAAAAAACTAAATGCAACACCCAATTATAAAATTAAATAAATTCAAGCACACACATAATAATTATGACAGAAAATAAGGAGCAAGGGAAGAGAGAAATCAAACGCAGAGATTTATAGTGGTTCGGTCCGCAACTTCACGGCCTAGTCCACTCCCCAAGTGTCCTACTCGGGAATTGCTGCACTATCTCCAATAGTAACACTTTCTAGCTTCGCGGGTGCTAGAGAAACCTTTACAACAAGCAATCTATCCCCAATTGCTCCGACTAATTTTGACTCCGGTGCTAGTCACACCTGCCCAAGTAATTTTTTCTCACACAAAAATCACTCAAAAAAGATAATCTCTCACAAGGGGTCACACTCCCTTTTCTAATACAATCTCACAAGTTAAACACTCTCAAAAGTGTAGATAAAAAAAACAATATGAAGCTCTATTTTTTCTCTCAATAAATAACCAACTTTGAAGCTCAATTGATAGTGCTTTCTTCTTCCAATTCACTTCAGACTTTTTCTGCCTTGGCCTTGCTTATATGCTTGATCATGTGGACGTTAGAATCATATCTTCAACTTTTGGAGATGTGCCATTAGATTATGGCCTTTATAGCACAAATCCTAGCCAACCAAAGCCTTCCCTTTTCTACACTAGCCGTTAAAACCCATGGCTATGTAGCAATTATATTATTTCCTTTCATTTGCCACCAATATGAGTTAGCCGTTGAACCAAGTTAGGAAATAAGGTAATCCATTTGACTTGATTGAAACACAATCAAATTCCTTATAAGCATAAGCAAATGACCTTAATTAGGAGCCCCATTAGGATTATGGCCAATCCAATATTGCTTTGATCTTTGATTGAAACCAATGTTTTGTCCATTCCGGAATAAAGGCAGTGAATGATTTTCTCAACTTTGTAATTATCCACTAGCCGTTTGAACCTTGATTAGGAAATTATCTTCTCAAATGACCAACATTTTTGAACTTGCTGTTGGAACCAAATCAGCTTCCATATTCCATTGACAACATTTGCATCCGATAAAATATAGGAGTAAGATTTGCTCTTAATCTTCTCCTTCTTCATGTATATCTTGGCTGTTGGAGATAGGAAGTGATGTAGAACTTATCCATGTGTAACTCAACCAAATCCTACAAAATATACAATTAATCCAAATGAGTACCACATATCACAATATCAATTATATTTCTAAATTAATAAAATATGTTTTGTTATCGTCAAAATTACTAAGGTTGTACATTGCACAAAAGTACAAGCATTTTATCCATTAGAGTTTTGGCACAATCAAAAACAGTTTTGGCATTAACATTAGCCAATAATAAACATATAGTATTATCTTTGGTCGAAATCAATTAGGCCTAATTTATTTTGTTTTGTTGAGTTATATTTATCTATGTAATTACAAGTTGGAGTGAATTTTCTTTTACGTTGGCTACACCTAAACAATTCAGTACCAACAATATGAAAGAAAAATGAAATTATATGAAAGAATTCTGTTGAATGTTGATCAGTGGGATGTCACAATGTTACTGGTTCGCTGTGCGAGCATTAAACTCAGTCTTTTCGCTTAGGGTTGTCCGAATTTTGACAAAAAGAGGCTGATAGACATAATCGAATCAACTTATGTATATATTTTTTTCTTTGACATAACTACTTCATTTATTAGAGAACAAACAAAGAAAAAAAATTCCAAGGGGCATACCTCAGAACCCAACCAAACACCAAGCTATACAAGACGCCCAAGCATTACTAGTCCAGAACCAAACTACCCAGAAAAAAGATCCACCACCTTGAAACTGCCCTGGCTAAAGAACAAGCAGCACACACCACACCAAAGTATCAAGAACAAGATTACAAACAAAGAAGACTAAACCCCTAGCCATCCAGAACGAAACTGCTAGAAAGGCTCCAAGATTGACACAGAGCTTGATTATGCTGAGAGGACTGAATCTTTCTCAATGAACAGAGGCATTCCCTTATACTGGACAGAATATGACTTATGACCTGATCTTGATCTGCAGCCCTATTTGGGAATATCCTCAGATTCCTCTCCTGCCACAAGTGGTACACAGATGCAGCCAAAGAGCACTTTCTAATCAAGGGATCAAAACACCATCCCTTAACATGATGGCCAAACCAAGCTATAATCTCGCCCAACCTGCATTGGTTATAGAGAATATGGTACTTAGCCCTCACCTATTAGCACAGACACAGACACAATTTTGAAAAAAGGGACACGGACACGGCGGGGGACACGGCAAAATATATGTATACATATAGGAGAATGTTCTCCTAAGGGATCCCTTATTTAAATTTGGTTCAGACCTCACCTTTCCGGATCAAATTTTGATGATCCAAACCGCTCAATGTTTTTAAAATGCGTTTTTAAGGGCCTACGCGAAGATTCGGCAAAAAAAAAATACCCGGAAGCGCTTGATCCAAACAGTTTTCGGTAAAACTGTACATATGTACAGTTTTACCATATGTACAGTTTTACCGAAAACTGTTTGGATCAAGCGCTTCCGGGTATTTTTTTTTTGAAGATTTCCCGCGTGGACCTTGGAAAACGCATTTTAAAAACATTGAGCGGTTCGGATCGTCAAAATTTGATCCGGAAAGTTGAAAAAAGGCTAGGTCCGCACCAAATTTTTAATAAGGGATCCCTTAGGAGACCGGCTTCCTATATATATATATATATATATATATATATATATATATATATATATATATATAGAGTAAACTTCCGGTCCAAACCTTAAGTTACGGACTACCGTCCGGACTTCACTTTCCGGACCAAATTTCGACGATCCGAACCGTTAGATGTGTTTAAAACGTGATTTTAAGGTCCAACGCGAAGATTTGGCAAAAAAAAATACCCGGAAGGGCTTGATCGGGGCAGTTTTTCACAAAAACACTATATATAGCGTTTTTGTAAAAACTGCCCCGATCAAGCCCTTCCGGGTATTTTTTTTTGCCAAATCTTCGCGTTGGACCTTAAAATCACGTTTTAAACACATCTAACGGTTCGGATCGTCGAAATTTGGTCCGGAAAGTCGAAAATACCCCTAGGTCCGTAACTTAATAAGTTAAGGTAGTTTGGATGTGAAGTTTATTGTATATATATATATATATATATATATATATATATATATATATATATATATATATATATATATTTAAAAAACTTAAAACTTTAAAGATTGATAATTACCGTTTGACCCCAAATTTTAAAAAAAAATTACAACTTGACCCCTGAAAATTTAAAAATTACAGATTGACCCCAAAATGTTTAAAAAATTACATTTTGACCCCTGATGTGTCCCTCAGCCGTGTTCCCGTAAAAAAAATCAAAAAATTTGGGGGACATGCCACCTGGCGTGTCCCATACGTATCCCGCCGTTTCCCGGCCGTGTCTCCATGTCCAACACGCCGATACGGCTACCTCTAGAAGTTTCGGTGCTTCATAGGCCCTCACTGCCTACCAAATTGCACAGGAGAAGGGACATTCAAAAAAACAAATGAGAATGGGATTCCCTAGCATTCTTACACAGCTGGCATATGTCTGGCACATCCAAACCCCAACTGACCATTCTATCTCTTGTACTGAGCCTTTGCTGCACAGCTAACAAGAGAATGAAAGCCCATCTAGGGACTATTTTACCTCCCCAAACCATCCTTGAACAGGGTTCTTGTGTAGCATATTTGGATAAATATTCAAGTATGATATAGATTAATGTGATAAGGAGAGGAAAATGGGGTTGGTTTTGGCAGTAACTCCATGTGGAAGTCCTGACTCAATAGTGGAAGTATGTTTATGTGAATAGTGTAGGGCATGTAAGGAAGTAAAAACAAAGCGATAAAAGAATGGCCATGTGTCACAGTTGAGATTTTAGATCTCTTTGGTGAGAAGTCATCATTTGTTTCGAAAGGAAAGATAAGAATTGAGGAAGGAGAGCTAGAACTGTGAGGTGTAGGGGTGGTTTCGAAATTGAGGATCTAAATAGGGAGAAGAAAGTAGTGCTCAAGAAGGGTTGTACTGGCTGCGTGGAGGAGATGATATTTCTAGGAGTATTTGTGATGGTAGAGTATCTAGGTGTTTTATGTTGGTTTAATGCTTGGTGGGGGTTAATTTCAAGTTTTTATCTAAAGGTGGTTGGTGGTTGGTATTTGTTTTGTGTACGGAATATGAGAAATATCGTGTGTAGCAAATACATGGAGGATATTTAGTTAAGCGAAATTACGATCTCTCATAATTTGGAAAAGCCAAAGCCTATATAGCGTTTTTGTGAAAAACTGGCCCGATCAAGCCCTTCCGGGTATTTTTTTTTGCCAAATCTTCGCGTTGGACCTTAAAATCACGTTTTAAACACATCTAACGGTTCGGATTTTCAAAAAAAAATTGGGAAGGTGGAGGTCCGGATGTTAGGTCCGTAAATAGTGGTTTGGACCGGAAGCTCACTGTATATATATATATATATATATATATATATATATATATATATATATATATATATATATATATACAAACATCATATATACATATAAGGGCTGGTTTCCTTCAACCAATAGCACAACATTTGACATAACAAATGTAAATCACCCATTTTGGAGTTTTTAAGAATACCTGTAAAAAATCAGCTCATTCGGATATCGCCATATCGGTAAGGGCTTGATCAGTATTTGTCCCTAAATTTGATAGGATAAAAACTGAATGAATCCATCAAGTTGATGAAGCTTTTACCGATATCTGAATGATTTGATTTTTTACGGGTACTCAAAAACATGTTTTAAACAAATCAAACGGCTCCGATCATTAGCATGGGGCTCCGATTATTGTTGTGTCAAATGTTGTGTTATTGATTGCGTGAGAGGAACTGTCCCCATACATCATATTACACTTTTAAGCCAAAATATTTGAAGTATACACATTTATCCCCCCAAAAAATTAAAAATTGTATATTTAACTCCTACCATGTCCCCAGACGTGCCCCCCTAAAAAGATTAATTAAATTTATTGCACACGCCATGTGGCGAGTCCTATGTCGGACACGGGGACATGCTGGCCTATGGAGTGTCGGTGCTTCATAGACAATAGCTACATCAATACTTATGCCTCCTTAGGCAATCATATTTGACAAATATTAACATCATGATCAAAAAACAAACAAAATGAATTATTAACATACTAATCGGGAAAGACATTGGGTAAGGTGACTTGTAGTATGATGGAATTTTTATTTTATTTTTTAATCAGCACTCATATGTGAAGGACTTGAGGACGTTACCTGAGCTGAGATTATGTGACCATTTCTATCCACACAGTTGAAGTAATCAGTATGTTGAAAGCCTGGTAAATAAGTGATCTGATGTTAAAGCTTGGCTCGTTAGGAGCATGATTATCAGCACGAAGCTTTTGGCTGTCTTATCTGATACTTGAATCAGGTTGAATGAGCTGGATAACGGGTCAAGTCTGACCTGTTCTGAATGCTGTGTTCCTTGCATCCCCACTCTGTCCTCACCAGAGCCTAGTTTTGTTCATGGATTAACTAAAACTAAGAATGGTGCTGCTATTAATGCCTCAGTTACTGGCCTCCTTGCATGACCCCTTCAATGGGAGTTGTATGGAAAAACTCATGACCTGTAATCAAGCAATCAACTCAGTAGCATCCTAGTGGAAAGCATTCTCGCTCTTAAGACCTCCTGTCCCCATGCTTCCAATATCATGGATTATTTTTCTTGTTATTTTGTTTTTCCCCTTTTGCAGTTAGATTATCATTTGACGTCAGTATAAATCAGCCACTTTAACCTTTTCTTTTACTGGTTGAATCTATTCATTTGAATCTTGATTACTCATTTGTTTCTCCTTCCAAGTGAGAATCAGTTTTAACTCTTTATATTTACTTTGTTGTTTTAGTGCTCATTTGCATATTTTGGCGGGAATGATTTGGTTTGACTTGAGAGATATTCGCACTTGGTGGTCAACCAAAGTACCACTACCAAACCTTGTTTGACTTGCACTTTTAGCATCTCAAGTGAGAGGATAAAAGACAAAATATGGATTGTGAGAAGCTCAAAGTGGAGTCTGAACTCAGTCATTATCCCATTGGTCCCGGTTTTGGTTTACAGCTTTGATCGTATGATGCATTTAATCATAATACCCTAGGTATACGTTATTTCTGATATTCATGAAAAGTTTCCAGATATGGGTTTTGACTGTCTAATGAGAAAGAAATTAATATCTGAATACAAGAATTGTTGGTTCAAGGTGACAAACTGAGCTGCTAGTTTATCCCTAAATGTAGAATCTATCTTCAGTAAAATCCATCTCTACTTCAATCCATTTGACTTAATTTCTGATGATCATGGTTTCTGGGGATAATTTTCAGCCAATTTCTCGGAAATTTGTACATGGCCATTTGCCCAAGTTTTTTTTTGAAAAACCAATTGTCCACATTGCTGTAGGCTTACCATCTGCATTGGACTAGCCAGAATTGTGTGGGAGTAATTTGTTCTCTGACAAGGATATGGTACACTGATGAGCTTATTTGCATGAGGCTTTTGGGTTGGGTAAAAAGAGAGAGAAATGATGACAAACTGGCATTTTAACTGCTATTTTCCGAACAAAACAAAATCTGCTGTTGTAGGGTCAATTATTGCAACCGTGCAGTTTGCAACATGGTGGCTATATGGGAAGATATATAACAATTGCACAAGCTGCACGTATTTAAAATGCTTGAACACTGTTCATTTTGGTTTTACAATGGGTTGTCCTTTGTGACAATTTCAATGTAACTACATGGGATGTCTTGGACGATTTCAGGTAATCTGATCCATGTTCCCTTGCTACTTTAATTCTTAAGGTTGCAATTCATTACTATGGGAGGTTGGCAGCCAAACAAGGATGGCGATTTGATTCAACATATGATCACAAAGATGAAACTGGTGAGCCAATTCCATTCGTCTTCCTCCTTGGATCAGGCAAAGTAAGTCCTAAAGACAGTTCACCAATGTTTCCATTTTATTCACTACCTCATGTTGTACTTGTTATTAGGAGAAAAAAAAACTTCATAATCCACTAGTCAGGCATGACAATGCTAATGGTGTTTATGATGGATAGTGATATGTGAGACGAGGCATGGTCAGCACAATGGATTTTGCTAATCTCCCTTCCAAAAAAGAGTTTGCAGTTTGTCACTTCCTTATGTAATACTAGGCACATTCTAGACCCCACCCTCGCCCACATTACATTGAAGAAACAAAGAAGGGGGAAAAATATACAGTCTACTCGTCATCCTAGTGATAAGGGTAATCACAATAGAATAACCACCACATGTTGAAGTACTTAGGTAAATTTTCAGATTTTTGTGAGTTATTTCTTGTCTATACAAATGGGGACTGGACGGGTTTTTGGGTTTTCACTTGTCATTTTAATTTGATGTTAACTCTGTCTCTAAACCAAACCAAACCAAACCAAACCAAGCCTTATGTTAACTCTGTCTCTATGAAGAATAAATTCATTCCCTGAAAAGCTGGTCTAGTAGGGTTCTTGTTTGCCAATCTTTGCAGGAAAGTGATGTTGTCTATCTAATCAAACATGTCTTCCGTGTTTGAGACTTGATAATTATCTTGCACCACAATAGAGTAAAAATGCCACCTGGTAGGAGGATGTGCCCAAATGACCTTCGAAGGAAAGGACGTGTCTTGGTCGCTACGAAGATCTTGGCCCAAAACATCGAATCTATAAATGAGCACTCTTCCCCAATGTCAAATGGCAAGGTGTACAACCTCCCTCTCCAAATAGGCCAATTCCTCATCCATCTCCCAATCCTTTACCTCCATTCCTAGCTTAATGTCTCAGTCCACTCCAACACATCTGATGTGGGGAAGTGTATTGAAGAAGAACAACCACGAGATCGAGCCTAAAAACGCATGGCATAATATAGAGAGCTATGTGTTTTTCTTCTGAATTTTCCCTAGCTTACAACGCTTATTCATAGCCTAGGGGTCCCAAACATATTAGGACACAATAGCAAAAGGCAATTCTTGCTAATCAAGCCTAAACAAAATAGGAAGTTTAATCTCACAAATCACCCAAAATAAAAAGATGTCTTAGCCTACTATGATTAGGAAGCTTGAAGCAGTAGGCAATGGGGTTGACCTTCTCCAGAATTTCCACTTGGCTAATATTTCGAGCAGCTAGCATATTGTACTCCCCTGTTAGGAATTGATCTTTGGTATGTACAACAAACCCAAATCTCTAGCCTGAGGTTCCACCAAACACTGCTTATCCGCTTTGTCCTTCTCAACTTGTACTTACCTGAGGAGAATAGTACGCCCCCTTTCTTTGGGTAACAACACAATCTTGGTGTTAATGAAAATGTTATTATAGCCATCATGTTGCACCTTCCAATCCATTCTGACGTGGCCGCTGCAAATAGATGTCCACTAATAAAAATGTTACAATCTTGATTTAGAAATTTTTATCTCGTTTATTTACCCAATTTTTTTTTTATCTCGTTTTCATTTTAGAACCACCTTGTTGTAAGCTATGATACAAGGATCCATGATTTTGGGCGAAGTACCCGTGCCGACACGACATGATACGGGTGCAGGATATGTACCCGGTGCTTCAGAAAAAAATCGGTTTCACATCTGGTCGTGTGATCGTCGAAGAAGAAGAACAAGAAAAAGAAGGGGCGCTGACCTTTCTCCGATGAAGAGCAGCAGCTGCGGCTGAGATCTGTTTGTTTGTTAAGGTTTTAATTTTAGGGCTCCTGACCCTTTTTCTTTTATTAATGCATTGGGCCATTTAACTGGGCTTGTGCAAGCATTTTTACTGTATAGTCCTTGGACCAAAGCACTTGAAGAAGGCTTTACATTTGGAATTAATGGGCCACAAAGACGTGCTCCTTTCTAATGTTTAGTGCTTTTTTCAACATTTGTTGTTGAAATAAATAAAACTTAAATAAGTGGTACTATTTTACGAAATATTCATATATTTTCTATATATAATACTTATACTTCTATAAACCTATAAATACATAAATATAAATACTCAACGTATCCCCGCACCCGTATCCAAATTTGGATACGTATCCCCGAATCCTCTATTTTCTGGTTTGAGGTGTCCGACCCTTAGATATACACCCGTATCCGATTCGCATACCCGTGTCAGGGTAACACAGGGTGTAAGGATTGGGGTGCATCTCTTTTGTTAACTCTATTTTGTAAACAAACTCTACGACTCCCCCATTCTTGCTACTTCCTGTATCAATCTTAAACTTACACACTTTCCACCAATGGTGTAAGTAATTAAGTAGAGTGAAAGATGTTATTGCACAACCATGAACCTTCGTTTGCCTCACAAGGGGCTAAGTTGTGGACCCTGGTCTTCAGTACCTGTTCTTCGACGGGTCAAATTCAACGGGTTGGTGGGAATCCTATTTTGGTCTTCCGTTGATTCGTCAGTGTCCAAGGATAATGGCTTCCCCTGACGATCACCCTTCCTATAATAGCTTGGCAATGACCTGGTTTCCCACACTAAAACAACACAATCCTGGACTTATACTCTGTTAACCTGCGGTGCTACAAGTTTGGTTGCCGGCTCAATACCCACCACATGATTCTTGGAATAGTGGGGGAACGATTGAATCTGTTTTAGTAGCTCCCGGTACCCTTCCTGATGAACTGCATTTCCAAGTTTGTGCCCTTGCCACAGCATCCGATTTGCGCACCTTGCCACAGCATCCGAGAGCGTGCGAAAATCTAACATGTTCATCGCATCCTGCAATTGTTGATGCAATTCCACAATATTCCCTTAGACCAACTGCTCTTCAATCTCTCAGACATCCTCCAACTACAAGGTGTATTTGTCAACAGAACGAGTACCTTGCCATATGTTCTGCTACTTTAGGTACATCATACGAGTGTAGCTAAGGGGCACAAAGAACAGCCCACATGTGTTTCTTCAGCTTTTCCCGTGAATCGATTTTCTCCTTACCTGGTTGGATCCGGTTATCTTCTTCTGCTGCCACCATGCAGCGGTCCTGCCACGGAATATAGTAGCCACAAGAGGAGCCCATTTGGCATCGAGAACCTACTTCAGTTCCAAAGTCTCCTCGACAATAGCAACCCAATCAAGACTTCCACTGAGAAGAACATGGTTATCAATCATGACCTCCTGAACCCCGGTTGACACACAAAAAAAGGATTGGTGGCAAAATCCTCCTCCGCAACCTCGTCTTCCTCAGGATGTTGCCATGTTGGCCAGGATAATGGTGGTTACGAAGAGCCCTAGCAACTGGAGTAGCCAAGCTGCCCCAACAATGCAACAATTTGTGCATGCATTGCCCTATAAAATGCCTCTATCCACTGAAGCCTCTCCTCAACCCTGCAATGTCCTCCCGTGCATATTCGTCTTTAGCATAAGCGTCTCTACCTCCTTTGTTTGTCGACTGCAGCTCCACCTCCTCGAATCATCCTTGTTCCTTCAGGATTGGAACTCAATTGGGACGAGTATTAAAAAAGATGAACAATCACAAGATCAAACTCACACACGTATAGAGAAAGCTTTCTGTTTTTTTATTAATATCAATACTCAAACCAATGTGCTCATTAATGAGATGCTCTGGACCACGACTGAAAGAAGCATGGTAATGAGCATAGAAATTGATTTGGGTCTCTAGGCCTGCCCGCCTTAATGCCTTTCGGCTTGGATTTGGGGGCATAATTTTGCAGCAAAATGTCCCTGTAGCTCCTCGGTTCTTGAAGGTTTAGGGGGGCCACTATTTCAGTGGTATTCTGAGAGTAGCCACTTTGTGCATGTTGCCAAAGGTTAGGTCTGTGTCCAATCATTCCCCGCCCATACCCCCAATGATTACGGACTAGATGTGTTCTGTTATTGTTGTTGTTGTGATCAAATTTCAGACCAAAATTCCCTAATGTGTATAAGGCTTATCTATAATCTAGGATATTCCAAACATACTGAGAAACAAAATAACAAAATACAATACTTTCTAATCAAGTCTAAGCAAAATTGGAAGTTGAATCTTACCAATTAGAAAATAAAATAAAAAGATATGTCAATGACCTAATTGTAACTTTTGGAGGATTCTAAAAAATGTGCCAAAACAAACATGCATTGGAATAGAAATTTCTGTTAGGCAATATGTAGAACTATGCACAAAATAATCAAACGGCAAAATAAATCAAACTCACAGGTTGCAAAATCCACACTGACGAAGTTGCTGAAACCAGAAGAATGAATCTGAAACTCGAAATCAAAACGTGAGGAAGAATTTGATCGAGGCTTGTGTTTGACACAATCTCCTTAAGATGAAATTCGCTCTCGCTACGGCGCTATGAGTTTACCGGTGCCCGTCTCTGAGGATGCAACAATCTCACCTTATAGAAGTAGCGCTACAATCTACATGTCAGTCGAACCAAAATTGAGTGTTGAATTCTCTCTCGAAAGGAAAGAAAGTATTTGGAGTAATGGAGTAGAGGGCAGATTTTTCGAAGTATTTGCAGTAATGTGAGTGGTGGTTCATACAGGCACTAAGGTGGTGCTAGAAAACAAATGATGCAATTGTTAGAAGTGGTCTCGCCTGAAAGATGCCACTGGTTGAAGTGCCCATGGCCGAAGGAATACATTTTGTTTCACTTCCGAAGCCACACGTTGCAATGCAACGAAGGATACAATTGAGTAACTAGTGGGTAAAGAATTAAACTTCAAATAGGCTTCAAGAAAGGAAAAACTAATTAATTAATAATATCAAGGGTACAATTGAGTAACTAGTTTGTTGCTCCCAAAATAAGCCTAAGAGTCTTATCATCCACTGCCAAGCCCAGCCCGGTTCCATGCGGTGACACATGCAGCAAATCAAACAATTCCTACCACTCAAAATTTATTTATCTATCCAATGAAGGAAAAAGCATATTCCAACCAATTCAAATGGTTTACTTTGGAGACAATCTCCAAATCACTCAGAAATATGGTTACACAAACCATATTTTCCCCACAATTTCTTTTCAAAAGCTATAATAGAATCAAATTAAACCTTTCCGACTAAAAGACATACCTGAGTGAAATCTTTCCTATTACGGAGAATATGTGAAGATTTGGAGGACTTCCAAAATGTTATGTAAATGCAAATCGTCAATTAATACTAGTTTAGTATTCACATATTAAGCTTCCAAGACATTTTGTTTACTCTGGACAACTTTTAAAAATTACAATACAACCGTCTATTATGTCCCCAACTCGTCCTGTTCGTGTTAGACAAGAAAAAATATGTTAAA
The DNA here is from genome assembly GCA_020921065.1 of Vaccinium darrowii. Classification (NCBI taxonomy): domain Eukaryota; kingdom Viridiplantae; phylum Streptophyta; class Magnoliopsida; order Ericales; family Ericaceae; genus Vaccinium; species Vaccinium darrowii. The sequence goes on from CM037160.1 coordinate 27,993,419, forward strand.
AAAATCGCATATGGAGTTAGCGTGTCTGACACTTGTTCATAATTTAGCTTGTCATTTCCGCTAGTGAGACGTTTTAGGCACACGGATATGTGGAGGGCAGTAGACATATCCTTGCTTCTTAAATAACAAAAATGCATGTGATTGAACAAAACCTCTGGAGGAATGCATAAGATTGGAAGTTTGAATAATTTCAGGTCATATCGGGTATTGAAGCAGCAGTACGATCAATGAAAGTTGGAAGCATTCGTCGAGTCATTATCCCACCATCACAAGGATATCAGAATACATCTCAAGAACCCATACCACCAAATGTAAGCAATCCTGGACAGATGTATTTTGACGTTGCTCCCCAAATTTATGTCTTGGGACTAGGGTCATATGTTACTTATTGGGAAAAAATAGAATGTAGGGAAGTACTTACAAAATAGTGCTTATTGCTCGTTATAGTTCCACTTGAATAAGAGGGAGTGGCCTACGATTTGAGAGCACTCTGGATGGCGGATGTAGCGTGAAATTATGCTCCTTGATCTATAGAATTTTCATATTTTTACTGCACGTTGCATGGCTGCTAAAAGGATGCATGATTCTCTTGCATTGCTCATTTGGGATCCTGCTTATGCGTATTTTCTTACTGAAGGCACTTTTGCTAAACCAAATCAAGCCTTAAATACCAATCAGTATAGATTGGCATTTTATGCAAATGAATCCAAGTTTGACAATTAATTTATTGGTTGCTTCAGTCATCTTTCTATTACCAAAAGTCATATCGTTACTTCATTATATAGATATCGATGTAATGTCAGGAAATTTAGAATCACGTAGTCATCGAACAACCACTTAGAAGAGTAAACAAATTATCAACAGCTTCTTTTATTGTGTTTTTAGTAGGGTTTTTTTTTTTTGTTCTTGAGATCACAACCTACATGTTAATTTCGAAGGTGTCTGCATTTGTACAGCTTTTTGATAGGCAAAGGCTGTTTACTACAATTTTCAACCCAACTCGTCTTGCGAATGGTGAAGGCTCAACATTGGGGACTGTCATATTCGATATTGAGTTGGTCAGCCTAAGACATGACTGAACATTTTCTTTGGCACTGAAGGAAATCTTCTCTCTACTGGAAGCAAGCTAGGCCAATTGTGAGACAGCTTATATTGCTGGAATTTGTACGTCCCTTAACTCGAAAATGTATGGTCATTAGTTCGAGCAGTCTTCATTCAACTCTTTGCTAATGGAATGGAAACCTTTTAAGCACTTGATTGTCTCGTGTATTTATTCCAGCATGATTTAGAAATCAGAGGACTCAACTTCACTAACAGGTACCGAGCCTTAATTGTGGTACGATGTTGAAACTTGATCATGTGCAGCACAGTGGAGCTGTCTGAGGATGAGTGTGGCTTGCCAGTACTCACTTGTAAAAATTTGCATTCTTATGTATAAATTTAAGATGTTTTCCAAAGTTGCCCTGCTGAGGTTTTCCATAACTATTGATTTTGCCCTTTGGTTATAATATTATTTTTAAAAGGGCGAACTTCACTCACACCCCTGTGGTGTGGTCTAGGTGCGACTAGACCTCCTGTCGCTCATTTATTAGCACGTAACTCCCTGTGCTTTGTGGAGTTATGAGCACCTTTTAGTATGCCTTCTATTTAAACACGTTTGTCCTACATTGGTTGATTATAACCTCCAAAGCTAATATATGAGCCTAGGCGGCCTCTTCATTCATTATCAATTGGTTTTGAGTTGGATGTTTTAACATGGTATCAGAGCTAGGTTTTTAGAGGCTTTTTCCCTTTGTTTAGTGCCATAGTTGCACTTTATTCCATTGTGATCCGTATATTCCCGATCCTTTGTTGATCTCTCCACATGCGAATTAGGAGTCGCACATGCGGGGGAGTGTTGAAATTTGTCCCACATTGGTTAATTATAACCTCTAAAACTAGTATATGAGCCTGGGCGGCCTCTCCACCCATTGTCAATTGGTTTTGAGTTGGATGTTTTACCATGGTACTAGAGCTAGGCTTTCAGAAGATTTTGGACAAGACTTTCTTGGTTATTGCCCTTTTGTTTGTGTCATAAGTGCACCATGTTTCATTATGATCCCAATGTTGCGGATCCGTTATTTACCTCTCCACGTGCGGGTCAATGGTCGCACATGTGGGGGAGTGTTAGTGTTTGTCCCACATTGGTATAACCTCCAAAGCTAGTATATGAGCCTAGGCGGTCTCTCCACTCATTGTCAATGATTTTGAGTTTGATGCTTTAATAACTTAGCATTCAGCTATTTTACATAAGGACAAAGGAAAAAGTAAGCGATAGAAACATTGTGAATATTCAAGAGATCTAGGGTTTTCTCCAAATCGCAGTTGCAGCAAGCTGAAGTTGAAGAAGGCAACGAAGCTGCGGATTCATGAAACAAAGTTCACAATAAAGGTAATGGTTAGCTGTTTTATGTTTCTGGAATATGGAATAGTTTATGGGATATCACCATGTTTCTTTTAGTTTCAGTTTTTTTTTGGTAAACATGTAGTTTCTATAAGAACAGTGAGTGTGCTTTTTGAAGAGTAGTGTTTTCATGAGTGGTACCCAATTAGTGAATCCATGCAGTTTGGCAGACCCATAGTTTTACCTTTGAATCTACACCATGGGTGATGGGCCCACTTTGAGTGGAAACCACATGTGACCTACATGGGTGGGGAGGTTAGTAGGCTCGCAACAGACTTGTATTAAAAATAGCTTGAGTATAGTTTGGAATTTGGATATGGGTCTGAAACAAATCCATGATGATAGCGATGTGTTAAATTGTTAGAGAGCTATGAGGGTTTGTAAGTGGTGGTCATTTATTTATCCAGAAGGGGCTGAAACAACGGATGGTTATTTCATCCAATGGGATGTGTTCACTGGACCTGATAAACCTATGAGAACTGAGAGAAATGAGACACATGAATTCTGATTGAGGGTGTTACTGGCATTGATGGTTTCAGAAGGAAATTGGGTCCACTATGAATGATGAAGATGTTGATATCTACTTGTCTGATATGGAGAGAACATATGATAATGGGTGTTAATGAAAACATAGCACCTGCTGAGGTTGTTGAGTTGTGGATGAAAATGGAGAGTTGATGCATGGAGTGATTGATGAATAATGGGGTCTGGGAGAGTGGAAGTATGAGGACTTGGAAGGACAATGATGACAACTTTGGCATTAACTTTGCACGATAGAGTTAATGATCATCCTAAGGCTACCATAGCAATTGATATGGAAAATGCGATGGGTACACCACTTAGGCACACCTAAGGCTACCATAGCAATTGACTATGCAACGAGGACGTTGCATCCCTAAGGGGGGAAGATTGTAATACCCCAAGTTTGGAGATAAATGGTGTTTAGTCCCACATTGGTTGTTTACATGAGTGATTTAGATGTGGACTACTACTAGTACCTTGGGTTTAAGCGTTTTGAGCCTTGTGGTGTGGCTTGTGGATCAAATCAAGGTACTAGCCAGTGGTCCACATGGTTTGTTAACTAGTACCTTGGGCTTAAGCATTTTGAGCCACGTGGTGTGGCTTGTGGATCAAATCAAGGTACTAGCCAGTGGTCCACATGGTTTGTTATATACTCTAGATCACTCATGTAAACAACAAATGTGGGACTAAACACCATCTACCCCTAAACTTGGGGTATTACAATCTTCCCCCCATAGGGATGCAACGTCCTCGTTGCATAGTCCCAGCAACCTCCACTGGTGTCCGTGGTCCCACCACTTGGACGAGGGCGGGGCTCTGATACCATTTGTAACGCCTCATGTAGACCACTGGCTAGTACCTTGATTTGATCCACAAGCCACACCACATGACCCAAAATGCTTAAGCCCAAGGTACTAGTGGTAGTCCACGTGGTTCACTCATGTAAACAACCAATATAGGACTAAACACCATCTACCCCCAAACTTGGTGTATTATAGTCATCCCATTTTCTAAAACCCTAGGTGATGTTTTTAGAAAAATACAAAAATGTTTTCGATAACCAGTTTTCCCCTTCCTTAGCCGAGCTTGCGTTTGCTTATTTTCCTTTATCTGTGTTTTTCAAATTTGAGCATTGAACGGGAGTAAGGTAAAAGTTGTGTTTGTTTGAGCAGCAAACAGGAGTAAGGTAAATGTCATGTTTGGGGAATTTATGTATCAAGTTGTGGTGGCTGCGGGGTTTCAAGCGGGTGGTGGGAGTCTTCGGTGGAGGAAGTACTGTTTATGTCGCTGATTGGTTGTATCTGTTTTGATGGTGGTACTTAGCTTGTATTTTGTTTCACTGTATTTTGTTTGTGTAGACTAGATGTGATGGCGTTACAGGCCTCCCTGCGTTTTGATCAGTTGCATCATTTAGGTCTACTTGTTCTAGCATTGCACAGTGATTAATAAAATTTTCTCTTTATTTAAAAAAAAAATCAACTGAAGAAGAGAATAGAATACTAGTATTAATGATGGGACCATGGAATAGAGTACTGGATTAGGAAATTAGATACAGAGCAAAAAGATTAGGAAATCAATTGATCACTACACAAACCGTGAATGTTTAGTGCATCGCAATTGCAGGAATAACATATATAGAAGCTTTTAGGGAATTAATTTTGGAAGTGAAGGAATATGGTAATGGAATGAAACATTAGATGAAATTACTTGACTATTAAAAAACATTTATTCAATATATCTAGTACATATATATTACGCTTCAGATCGGTTTGGAGCCAGAACCATTGATGTAAATCCACAAACCAAACCATTGAACATGGTTTCTAATTTTTTTTTTAAACCAAACCACTTTACTATAAAAACAAACCATTTAACATGGTTTCTAATTTTTTTTTTTTTTAAAAAAACGGGAGTAAACCACTTTACTAAAAAACCAAACCAATTGGTTTGGACCGGACTCATGATTTGACGGTTATTTTACTAACCCCCAAGTCTCAAAAGGTTCTAATAATGAAGGATGGAATGAATACCCCAAGTACAATGACAAGGTACACATGAAAGATCCTGATCTTATCTAAAGGAGGATAATGTGGTTGATGGATCATGGATACGGTATAAAGTATCTGAAAAAATGAATCAATTAGGATAAGATCAAGTCATAGACATGGCTAACAACCGTTCAGGTGGAAGAACATTAAATAGAACCAAAGCAAATGAAGGATATGTATCTAGCAAGAGCTTGCTTCGGCCGTCAGATGTCCGCAATCAATGCAAGTTGTCGATACGCTGCTGTCCTAGTAGCTTCACGAATTACGAAGCTTCCAAGTAGAAACTATTCGATACAAACCAAGTGACTGTTGCACCCATAGTCGAGAGCTCCGCGACATGGTTAGGCGTTGTGCAACTAGTCGGCAAGGCCGCATTATACTTGGACTAACAACCATTTAGGTGAAAGTTGCACTTTTGACCATTTGGATAGAGCTTTCTACAATGGGGATTGGGTCTCCCTTAATTTGTCCTCTTCAGTTACCAATTTTCTCATTCATGGCTCGGATCATGCTCCTATTCTTCTTTACACCAATAAAGCATGGTGGCTATTCAAAAGCGGTTGTTCAAATTTACAAAGTTTTGGACTCTTCGTGTAGGGTAATCAATAATTCAATCCTCATGGCAAGAAAATTTTGAAGGATCCCCATTGTTCAATATTACAAGGAAATTTTGCTCTATTAGGCATAACTTGTTGCGCTGGTCTTGGGAGGGTATTGGTCTCCCTCCTAGCAAATCGCATATCGACCACCATATCCCTTCTAACAAATATTCAGCAAGCCTTGGATATTGATAGGGATTTTGTCCAAGAGGCCTCTAATCATAAATCAGCTTGAAAACCTTCTTGCATAGGAGGAAATTCTTTTGGCCCAAAGGGCTAAATCAAGATTTATGGCGTCGGGTGATAGGAATACATCTTTTTTCCAAAGAGTTTCTAAAATTAGAAAGCAAAGATCTAGAATCAAGGGCATTATGAACTCTCAAGGGGTTTGGAGTGACTCAGAGGAGGAGGTTCACGAGATTTTCTCGAATCATTTCAAAAATATATTGACTGAGCCGAATCCCTTTTTAAATATGGATGACTGGGAAGGCTAGGGTTTTTTTGATAAGCATATTTTGCATGCCCACCAAGTTTGGCTGGATAGACCTTTTACAGCCTTGGAGGTTAGAAAAACAGCTTTTCAAATTGGAGACACAAAGGGTCCAGGACCAGTGTCACACCCTCAATATTCAGCATTATAAATAAACATTTTTTCCGTGGAATATCTCAATAAAACTCATATATTAGTCCAAAATCACCTCGCAACGACAATTCTAAATTCGGTACCCATGTCCCATGTAACATGTCTTGAAATATTACATTCTTTTAAAAAAAAAAAAGGGGTAAACTTTTACAATGCTTCAAATACTTTTTCATGCTATGTTCTCACAATGTTACGCACATCAAGCACTCTATCTCATGCTCCAAGCACTACCTAAAAATAGCATGGGTGAGCATTCACTTCGTCCAGTGGAGGTTTCTTTTAGCAAGTTTTATAAATGCATAATCAAGACATAATGGAGATAATGAACAATGCATTTTTCACATTCACAATAAGCTTCTAGACAGCGCACCTTATCATCTCTATTAGAATAGTGACTATTCACAGACCACCTACTCGCATCCACATGACGATGACTTTAGATTATCAACTATTCAACTATCATCTCTCCTCGTGACCCATCTCGTTATTACCACTTAACAATCTCCACACATTTCCTCAAAATTTAACTAACCAGGTGCAACAATCCTCATACAATGCCGATTAAATAAAAAATAAAAAAATCCTCATACAAAACCATCTTCCAAGTACCGTAACATTCACTTCAACCAAGTACCCGTTTTCCTTCTTTCGTACCAATCCCTCTGTCACTCATAATTTCATTATCATCCATTCACTTAAGCACATTTGATTTTCCTCTTTCAATTACATGACATGTCCGTTGACTCATGCCAATCAATGTTATACGTGTAAATACTATTTATAATATGGTGTTCACTACATGTCCAAGCACTCCATAGGTACTCCTACATCATACACAAGTCTATGTATTTCCCTTGTACCCACATGTCACACGATACTCAAGTATCCATGTGTACTACAAGTTCTCATGTGTTCAGCAAATGCTCTACAAGTGTTTACCCGTGTCCTATAAGTATCTGTACATCACATACATATCTTACAAGTACCCATATGTCCCTCGAGTATCCAAGTGTTCCCCAAGTGTCCATGTGTATCCCACATGTGTCCGCGTATCCTACAACTTTACCACAGATATCCCATGTCCCTCAAATGCCGAAGTACTTCTCAAATATCCCACATGTGTCCAACGACGCTTTAGGTTCATTTCATTCATCGGTGTAGCATTAGGGTTTCAAAAATCCTCAATCCTATGTCCGGGTTTCACAAATCTCATGTAATTCTTCTTAACGACACCCCAGTTAATGGTCTAAGCAACCTACTTTATTCCCTCATCATTTGACCTCCCATATCCTTCACCCCAACCACGTGCCTAGTCACTACTTTTCCAAATTAGATGAGGTTATCCATGATGCTACATCACTAAGTGTTCACGAGTGTCTTCTAACTATCATTTCTCCGCTCTACGTTCTCATTTTTTATTTCAAGTGTTTGACGCGAAATGGGGCAACAAGGGCCAAACAAGTACCAAGGCAGGGACCCAGACCAAAACAAAATAGGGGGACGAATCTATCAAACCCGCCCAGGCGGCTTCCAAAACCGCTTGGGCAAAATTTCCAGCAACTCACATTTCTGGCAGATTTCCAGATTTTTCCCGAAGGATGGAATTTCAATCCCAAACTCAATTGTGAGGTCCCAACTCAAATTTTCTAAGTACGAATCAACAAATATGCATGAATAAAGGTAGGAGCATCAATTTATCAAAGGATTCACCAATCAATTTCATAGATCAAGAGAGATTAAGGATCAAACTCAAGAACTAGTGGGTTTTAAAAAAAAAATCGAAGGAACAAGTTCATAGTTGAAAGTTAACCAACGTGTATATCCATAAACGCATAGGAAACATGTATGAAACCCCTAACTTAACTTGATTGAGCTAGAATTGAACCTTAAGCTCCAAATCCTAACCTTCTCCAAGCTTGAAACCCACCAAAATCAACCATCACGAGCTCCTCCTCTCAAAATCCTAGCTCCAATAGCCAATATATGTGGTAGAAATGAAAGATCTATAGTGTATTTGCGTGGGGTTTGAACATAGGTGGGTGATTTGTGTAGATGGACTGAAAAAATGAAGTCGAGAATAATAATAGAAGTGGAGGAGCTTGCCATTATGTAGGCACCAACTCTCAGTTCTTTCTCTTCACACATGCTTGGCACTTAGATGGAGAAGAATGAAATAAATAAGTACATCTAATTATACCTCACACCCCTTAGTTCTCTAATGTATTACATAAAGGTCCAAAATCAATCTATTTCCCACTTTCACCCACATGTAAACATTTAAAAGAAATTACACTGTTCCAATTTTTATTCAAAAAATTTTACACGAATTTCTGGGTCTTTACAACTAGATGGGTTTTTGGGATGCTTTTTTTCAGGAATATTGGGATATAGTGGAGTCTTCAGTGACTTCTGATGTTTTGTCTTTTGTTAACTCTGGCCGTATGCTAAGACAAATCAACTACAAGCACATAGCTCTTATCCCCAAAATCCCATCTCTTTCATCTCCAAGTGATTTCAGACCTATTAGCCTTTGCAACGTCATTTACAAGATTATTTCTAAGACCTTGGCTAACAGGATCAAATTTGTTCTTCCATCCTATATCTCACCCACGCAGAATTCTTCCATCCTATATCTCACCCACACAGAATGCCTTTGTTCTGGGGTGTTTGATTTTTGACCGCTCCTTTCTTGCCTGTGAATTCTCCAATCTAATTGTTCATACAAAATCAGGCAGTAAACTTGTGGCTGCTTCAAAACTAGATATGAGGAATGCCTTTGATAGGGTCAGTTGGAATTTCCTAGATAAAACTTTTTTGCAAGATAGGGTTTTCTGACAGATGGATCAACCTGCTTCGTCAATGCTACTCCACTGTATCCTTTTCTTTGCTCATTAACGGCACTCCATTTGACAGATTTTTCCACAGAGGGGTCTTCACCAAGGTGATCCTCTGTCACCATACCTCTTTAATATTTTCCTTGAAATCTTCTCTTGCGCTTTATCTAATCTGGATGCATCTGGAAACTGCAAAGGTCTAAAGCTCTCTAGAGACGATGTTTCTCTCTCTCTCCTATTTTTTTTTTGCAGATAACTGCCTTATATTCTTTCAACCTTCCCTAGAAAGCTATGGCCATCTAAAAAGGGCTTTGGAAGGCTTTAATAATTACTATATTCAATGTGTGAATACTAAAAAATCTTACATTTCTTTTAGTCCCAATACACCCTCAACCTTTGCCAGAGTTTCCGAGATTTCTTTCATGTCCCTGTTAGTAATGATCCAGCTCCCTATTTGGGCCTTTGGAAATTACGGCAAACAAGGAAGCTTGCTTTTCCTTCATTAAGGCAAAGGCTAGTAAAGCTCTTGCAGGATGGAAATCTGAAATTTCACAGGTAGGGAAATTATCATTAATTAATTCAGTCCTATCTGGGCTCCCTCTTTAATTATATGTGCTCTACTTTCAAACTCCCAACAACAACATGCAACAAACTCAATGCCACTTCAACAATTTTTTTTTTGGAAAATGGGAGATAGGAAATCGATACACTAGTTGTCTTGGGAAAAAAAAAATCTACGTACAATCGGGAAGGAGGCCTTGGAATAAGGGTCTTAAACCCAGTAAATCAGTCTCTTCTTGTTAAACAGTGTTGGAGTTTGCTGAATAACCCTATGCTTCTAACTTCACGAATCCTTCTTCCCAAATATTGTTCCAAGGATAATCTTCTTAAGGTTAAACCCCACTCTAATTCCTCTTGGGCTTGGAAAAGCCTCCTCTATGGAATAGATCTTATTGCCAAACATGTTCGTTGGAGAGTTGGTGATGTCTATCTATCAATATCTTTCTGTTTACATATAAAATTATCAAATCCAATAGTGAATTGACACGTAATTAAGTATGCCAAGCATTGGCTAATATTTGTCAAATCAGATACATTGGATTAATGGAATAAGAATTGACTAATACGATGTCGTATTAGTCATCAATTTTAAAGCAGTTATTGGCAGTTACGAGTTATTGTCGATATGAATGATCAACTTCGAAGCCACGGTTTAAATTGCCAAGTGCATGAGATCCACGTGTAAACTTTGCAATGAGCAGTTAAAACACGTGGAACATATATTGAGAGGCAGTTATTTCCTTAATTGTAATCATTCGATTCAGTTTAAGTAACTGTGCAAGTTCAAATTTAAATCTTTTCGAAGAAGAGTGAAAGAATTCAAATCCAGACGTGAAGGAGGGAAGAAACTGCCAATTCAAAGTGCAAAAGATGGAGTTCGAAGCAAGCCAAGTTCAAATTCTTTGAGTGGGAAGTTCAACCAACAAGCAACGTCTATAAATAGAAGAAACTGAAGACTAATAGCCCCCGGACAAATCTTCAACAAACAGCTATTAAACAAATGATGCTTGGTTTGTTCATTGGCAAGTGGTTTTAGGATTTCGAACTCAGTTCAAAGTAGATTAGGAAGTAGTTAGGATAAATCTCTGTTGTTCTTGTAACAATCATCAGTTCGAATTCTCGGTATCTTATATTTGAAGTTGAAGGCAATTTCAAACTAAGTTTACCTTTGATTTGTTAATCTAAGTATCTTGTTTCTTTGTTGTTCTTTAATTTCCTAAGTTTATTGGTTTGTATTTCTTCACTTTGCAAGAAAAATCCTCTTAATTGAGGTATTTGAACCATTAAAAACACAATCGCCTGATTAGATTTGGTTTTTCCAAAGTTAATCTGAGGGAGGAGATTAAAAACTCTCTCTGGCACGCTCGCACTCAATCATTTCCATTTTAAAAGAAGTAAAAGAACCAAACACATTTTTTGGCACGCCCGGTGGGACGCCTGAAAGTGTTGAATGGCTTCAAAGCTTAGGAAGCAAACAGATGATTCTCAGGTTGACCAAACGCCAGAGGATGAGAATAATTTAATTCTAAAGAGAACGAACAGGTTGAAGGACCTCAGATAGGTCCAGAAACCCGTAATGGTCAAGATACAAATGTTGGAATTGGCCAGAGTTCTCGTATGAACACTAGGAGTAACAAAACAGTGCAAATTGATGACCCAAAAAATCCAAAAAATGGAGGAAGTGTGTTATCTAACCAGTTTGCGGAAATGATTCCTACATTTAAGGAATTGGCTCAAACCCAGAAACTTATGTTTCAAAAATTGGAAGAACAATCAAAATCCAAAAATGAACTTTTGCATTCCTCTGAAAAGGACAGAGGGGAAGCTAGTTCTAGCAAGCATAAGTCTAGACCCAGGAAAGAGCCTATCAATGTGGACAAAATACCTGAGTCATGGTATGAACCTGCGAAGACTTATGATTTTCAAAATCCCAAACCTAAGAAAACATTCAGGCAAACCACTTATATCCCTTTCGAACCTAGCTTTGATGGAATAGGTGGGGATAAAGGTTTTAAAAACAATGATTATGGGTTTGAAGAGTGCAATTACTCTACGGACAAACATTTTGCTGATAGGGCTAGTTCGAGGAGGCCTAATCCAGAAATTGAAATTCCCAAATATCCTGGGATACCAGAGATGGGAAGAGTCCATTCAAATCACCTTTATGAACCTTTTATAAGGCAAGAAGGAGGTTACAAACAGCCCCAACCTTTTGGTGGTCATATTGATAGGCTTCAAGAAGATCACATGTTTAGAAATGTGAATTTGGAACCACATGTTAACACAAGAGTTCATTTAAAAGGAAATCCTACCCTTCGAGATGAAATACTTGGCCTAATACAAGAGGTTTATGGACCTCTAAACCAAGGGGTACAGACTCAAATTTATAGAAAACCATATCCAGAATGGGTAGACATGCAATTCGAAGTCCCTAGGGGATGTAAGATTCCAGATTTCACGTTGTTTCATGGGGATAGGAAGCAGTCAACGACTAAACACATTGCTAGGTTTACTGCTCAGTGTAAAGAGTTAAGCAATAATGGGTTCATTAAGTTGAAATTATTCTCTAATTCCCTGACAGGAACAACCTTCGAATCGTATTCTAATTTAACACCAGAATCAGTTCCAAATTGGCAAAGATGGAAGAATTATTCCATGCACAGTTTTACCAGACTGAACCTGAAATCACTATGGCTGATTTGGCTAGATTAAAACAAAAACCTGATGAAAAAGCTGCCCAATTTATTGCTAGATTCAAAAAGGCTAGAAATAAGTGTAAACTTCAACTACCAGAGGTTGAATTTGTTAGAATAGCTCAAGATGGCTTGAGTAGAGAACTTAGAAAGAAGTTCGATTCTACAGAATTTAGAGACTTGGTTGATCTAACTTATAAAGCATCTAGGTATGAATCTTTGTTAGAAGAAGAGGTTGATAGGAACAATTCTTCTTAGTCAACTTATTATAAGGATCCTTCTTATGAAATTGATGTTGCTGAAATTATTGAACATGATCCTTGTGTATGTGAATGTCTAGTTCGAAAGGATTCATCTATAGCACCAAGGACCAATAAGAAAGCGACTAGCAAAGTATATTCGTTTGATGTTTCTAAATCAGACGAAATCTTTGATTATCTTTTAAAGAAAAAGTTTATCAAACTTCCTGAAAATGTGAAACTTCCAACTTTGGAAGAAACAAAAGGAAAGAATTATAGTAAATGGCATGCTTCTTGGACTCATTCAACTAAGAATTGTAATGCTTTCCGTGACAAGATCCAAGAGCAAATCAAGAAAGGGAGGATCATGTTCCCTGAAAAGACTATGGGAATAGATACAAATCCATTCTCAAAGATTGAAGAAGTGACTGCTAATACTAATGTGCCACCCTCTTTGGCCAAAACTGTGCAAGAAATATGGCAGAACAAACAGGTACATGTTGGAATGAACTCTATGCAATTTGGTAAAGGAAAGCCAAAAGTTGGTCAACCTCGAAATGATACATACAGAAACAGTAGGCCAAAATATGTATCAGAGAGCTCCTTCCAAAGAGGGTTCAAGCAGTCTCACCTTCCTATGCTCGAAGCTTCTTTTTTAGAATGCTTATGCATAGAATGTCGAGCTAATTATTTGGTTTTCAAGGATCTGGATCGACAGGGGGTCGATTTCTTTCCAAAAAGGATGGAAAGCAAAGCTTTGGATCAGAATAACGAACGGAAACCATGGGTGAATATTAGCTATGGAAACAATGAGAGACCTTGGTTGGTTTCCAAGAGGAATGTACCTTCAAGTCCAATTCCACCATCTTCAAAGAGAGATTATCCTCCTTTGAAGAAGGTTAACACTGGAAAGGCCCCAATGGGTCAAGAAAATGAAGGACAAGAGGACCAGTTTACCTTAGTAAAAGGAGTTCCTGATTGGTTTTTGAAGAAAGTCAAGCCAGAACTCTTCCAAGAGTGTAAAGTTCCTTCTAAAGTTGGAAATAAAATGATCAAACCTCCAAATACTCCCACTGGTCAATGGGTGATAGTTAGAGATCCAAAGACCAAGGCTCCTCAAATGATTCCTATGTTGACTCGAACTCAGAAGAGGAAACTGCAAAGGAGATATACTAGTTTCCAAATGGAAGAGTATGCGTCTAAAGAGAAACCTAATGGTGCTGAGAAGTTCAACCCAAGGTTTAATAGATTTCGAAGAGAAGATTCTGAAGAATCTCTTCGAAGGGGGTTTACTTAAGCAGAAAAAGAAACACTGGAAAGTTTGGCTGCAAGAATGGACAGTGAAGTACCTCAGAATAGCCCAACTTCACCAAATTCCTTGGCAAGCTATCAATCTGGATTATTGGAAGCCATGATAGTGGAACAGGAAGAAGGTGAAGGAATGAATTCATCTCCCATCACGACATGTTCTCCTATGGAAACTTCTGCAATGGACGTTGCTAAGAAGATAAACATAACGGAAGACATATCAGGTGTAGACACCCCAAAATGAGACGTTTGTGTACAATTTTATCCCCGATGATGAAAGGAAATACCCGGAAAGCCTCTCGGATTGAAATTCTTCAAGTCAACAAAGTCAATAGTGCCGCACGGCACTCATCTCTCACGCACGAAGCTTCAACAATCACGCACGGCAGCTTTTTGAATTTTGGCGGTCAGGTGTGCCGTACGGCACAGTTGGTGTACCGTACGGTACAATTTGTGTGTCGTACTGTGCCGTACGGCACTGTCATGCATAAACCGACTTTCAGCCCCTTTTGTTGACTTTGGCAGCCCTCCTTCATCATAATTTCGTGCAAGGATCAGAGGCTATCCCCTAGCTATCATCATTTTGTGTGGGCATCAAGGATACGTAATGACCAAGTCTATTCCTATGCCTATATATATGCCAATTGGTTTCCATGAAAATGGTGAAGAAAAATCATGAAAAACCCTCTCTAAATTCTGTCAAACTCTCTACCCATTCCATATCCCAATTACTACTCTCACAAATCAATCCCATAACTATTTCAATCTCTCCCAAAAGCAAACCCAATCAGGAAACTCAATCCTCTGTTATCGGCCCCAAAGCCATGACGTTACCGTTCAGAATTTGATCAAGTTCTGGTCGCCAACCATCCTTGCTACAGCAGCAAAGTGAAGTTGGAGTCTTAGCTTTGGTATCCTGAGGGGAGGGGTACCAAGTGTGGAATGATCTTCCATATCATCTCCACATTAGGTATGCCCATGTTACATCAAAAATCAATTTGATTCGCGATCTCCCGGTTGCGTCATACGGTGAACTTTACGCATCATATGGAGTAATCTAATGAGGAGGAACAATTTCTATTCAAACATATCATTTTCCAGTTCAAAGTAATTAGTTTTGATCAAGTTTTCATGCCTTGAATGTGCCTCTATTTCATTCTTTTCGAAAAATCAAAATATCAAACTGTTGAGCAGCCAACAGTGCCGCACGACACTCCTTCTGTACCGCACGGTACACTTAGTGTGCCGTACGGCACTCTTTTGTAAAAATCTGAAATTTCAAATCAATGTCTTGTATAAACAGTTCAAGCCCCTGATTATCGTTTATTTGCTATAATTTGCATGTTGCTTGCTTATTTTCATTATTATCATCTGCTTTGCTTGATAAATTGTTTATTTGAATAAAGTTTGGCATTAAAGTAATTCTAAAAATCCCACAAATGTTTAGTAAAGACCGATTTTTGATCGGGCGAGCGAGGTGCATTAAAACCCTTCCCCGCTCGTAACCTGGCTCCCGAATCCGAAATGAATCTCTGGTTTCCAAATTGTTTTCTAAATCATTTTTCTCAATCATTTTCAAATTGGTTTCTCGGGTCCTAAACCATATTCCAAAAACCCGGGTGGCGACTCTATTTTCAAATCAATCATCAAACAAACCGGCGTGGGAGGTCGACCGTCCACATCAGGGATACCAGTACAAGAGAAAAGAACCATTCAGTTTCGAACTTTACCCGAAGTACAAATTAATATGGTTTCACCTTCTTTTAACTTTGGACAACCAATAACTGCCCCTATGGAGATCGTCGATGTATCAAGTGATGATGAATATGATCTTTCATATGATAATGGTTGGAATGATGGTTGGGGAGCTTTGATCTCTAAGATTCAAAAAGAAGAAGAAGAACTGATGGTTATGGCCAATGCTATGGAGGAACCAGAAGTTACATCTAAGGAAAGAGCAGTGTTTGCTCCAGAAACGGTGCATTGAAGGGTCTCACAAGCCCATAGGAAACTTTGCAAGGAATGTTGTAGACACCCCAATTTGATTATCCGTGAATCCTAAGCAAGAGTCCGGGTGTATCCCCAATGACGAAAAATTACTGACGACGAATTTATTTTATTTAAATCAATGCTTCGATGAACTTGGATTTACCATCCGCCAAGAAAAAGACCAACAAACCCACCCAAATCAATCCATTTGGCCCATTATAAAGCCCAACAAATAAGCCCAAGTTCTAGCCCAATAAAAAGCCTAATTTCAGATCCAAAGTACCATTTTACGGACGTGATATCACAAGAATGACCAACATACGTACACAGGGGCATGGGCCTCCATGCTGTAAATTGTGGAAGTCCAACCTTGCGGACGCAAGGTCAAACCTTGCGGGCGCAACACTCAACCTTGCGGACGCAAGGTCAAACTTCCAGACAGATCCTGTAGCTTTGGCATGGCTGTCCATGCTCCATTCACTCAAAAACCAAGAAAACCCTCTTCAAAAATCAGCCACCAAAATCCCAAAAATATTAGTCCTTAGCTTAGTCTCCAAAATTACCCCACACTTTGTTCTTAATCCAAGTTTTTCGAAGCATTAGTTAAATAAAGTGCTTTTCGCGGCGAACAGAGTTCGTACTCGCCGAATTCGTGATTTTGAGGGGAGCATCCGGACGTTGATCAAAAGAAGTTCAGTCTTCGCCCTTTTATTAATTTGTGGTAATATTTCATTTCTCTAAATCTAGCCTCATGCATCGTTAATTTTATTTATTTATTCCTTGTTCCCTTTCCTGTATCTGTTTAAATCACTTTAAATTCTCTTTTAAAATCCCATAATTATGAGTAGAGACTAATCATTTTGATTAGGCGGGATGGGTGCATTTTTCAAATAAAACCTTCCCATCCCGTAACTTAGCTCCCGAACCAAGATCACTCTAGTTACGACGGACCGGTTGTCTCGAATTTTGTACGTTGAATTCGGTTGCTTGGTTAACCTTAAAATCAAGTGGCGACTCTAACGAACGTAATGTTCTACTACTTTCAAGGTTTCTCGCGGAGGTCACGGGTGCCCATAGATGTCTTCTTCGAGAATCCCTGTGTCCAAGAAAGCAAAAGCAGCCAATAGTTCTTTGACCTTAATAGAGTCAGAATGTGGATAAACAGAGTAAGAGTAATCAGCATGGGAAATAGTAGAATCAAACTTAATATTCTTTAACTCTTGAAACCAATCAGGGTTTTCTGGAAGGGCTCGAAGAGAAAGATTAGCGGGATCAATGAAATTTCCCTCAAAATGAGGCCTTCGAACCTCATTTAACCAATATATAAATTGGTTACTGGCTCTTTGCTTAAGTTCACCATAGCCAGCAAAGCCAGATCTTTCTTCTTCACAAACCTTAAAGAATGCAGGAGTAAGACAAGTGGCAATGAGGCTATCAAGCATTATTATATTAGAATCATGCCTAATGAAAGGAGATAAATATCTACTCATAGCTAATGAGCGATATCTACTCCAGCCTCTGTATCCAGCAGGATCATTCATCCTCAGCACCACTATTTCAGATGGTAAACCCCATAAAAAGGGTTTAGGGGTAGGAGCAACTGGAGGGTTCCATGGATCAATGAGCTCAGAGTCTTCCACTCGAACCACTACATAAGAACGGTCCCTTCGAATTTCACCAATAATTGGTGTGACGGCATTTTGAATCTCATCAGGAACTTGATCATTAAGATCCAAATTCTTGAAAGCATTTTGGGTATTGGAAATGTCAAACATGGTTGAATTGAGTTTTAAGAAAGGTGAAGTTTTAGAACGAAAAATTGGTGATTGAGTTACCAATAATTGAGTTCTTTTATAGGCAAAACCTTAAGTATGAAACGATTCAAATTCTCAGAGGTATAGAACGTGCAAAATTAACTACTCATTATCCATAAATTCCTCGTTGGGAATGTGCAAACTGCTCATAATCGTTTTTCTTGAAGTAAAACGGCCAATAACTTCTGTATTTTAAATTTACAGGAATTCGAAGCAGTAGAAGGCAAATTAACACTTATTCAAATTCTTTGAACAACGATGTTAATGTGGGGGGTATGTTCACATATAAAATTATCAAATCCAATAGTGAATTGACACGTAATTAAGTATGCCAGGCATTGGCTAATATTTGTCAAATCAGATACATTGGATTAATGGAATAAGAATTGACTAATACGATGTCATATTAGTCATCAATTTTAAAGCAGTTATTGGCAGTTACGAGTTATTGTCGATATGAATGATCAACTTCGAAGCCACGGTTTAAACTGCCAAGTGCATGAGATCCACGTGTAAACTTTGCAATGAGCAGTTAAAACACGTGGAACATATATTGAGAGGCAGTTATTTCCTTAATTGTAATCATTCGATTTAGTTTAAGTAACTGTGCAAGTTCAAATTTAAATCTTTTCGAAGAAGAGTGAAAGAATTCAAATCCAGACGTGGAGGAGGGAAGAAACTGCCAATTCAAAGTGCATAAGATGGAGTTCGAAGCAAGCCAAGTTCAAAATCTTTGAGCGGGAAGTTCAACCAACAAGCAGCGTCTACAAATAGAAGAAACTGAAGAGTAATAGCCCCCGGACAAATCTTCAACAAACAGCTATCAAACAAATGATGCTTGGTTTGTTCATTGGCAAGTAGTTTTAGGATTTCGAACTCAGTTCGAAGTAGATTAGGAAGTAGGTAGGATAAATCTCGGTTGTTCTTGTAACAATCATCAGTTCGAAGTTCTCGGTATCTTGTATTTGAAGTTGAAGGCAATTTCGAAGTAAGTTTACCTTTGATTTGTTAATCGAAGTATCTTGTTTCTTTGTTGTTCTTTAATTTCCTAAGTTTATTGGTTTGTATTTCTTCACTTTGAAAGAAAAATCCTCTTAATTGAGGTATTTGAACCATTAAAAACACAATCGCCTGATTAGATTTGGTTTTTCCCAAGTTAATCTGAGGGAGGAGATGAAAAACTCTCTCTGGCACGCTCGCACTCAATCATTTCCATTTTAAAAGAAGTAAAAGAACCAAACACTTTCATGACTAATGGATCCCAGTTTTTGATAAGCCTCTTAATCACTTTATCCTTTATGCTGGGTTTGATTTTATAAAGGTCTCTTTTCTGCAACGCTAGCTGGTCTAACATGGGATTTGACTAAAATTTCTGATATAATCCCTTCCTTTCTCATCCTAAAGATCCTGGCCATCAATTCACCTGAGGGCTTTAAACCAGACTGCTATATTTGGCCATTCACTTCTTCAGGTCAGTATAACTCCAAATCGAGTTACAGAACTCCTCTGTCTAGATTTATAAGGACCACTATGTCTGGAATATGGTTTGGAATTTGGAGCTTCCTGAGCGCATAAAGGTTTTCATTTGGAAATGTTTAAAGGGTATTCTACCAATTAAAAAGAGTCTGGCTTCTTGTATAGTTGGTTTCTCTCCATCTTGCCCTTTTTGTGATTCTGAGAGACTCTAGATGTCATTTGTTTTATTCATGCGATCATGCCTTTTCTGCCTGGAATGCTACTGAATTTTAGCAATCCTTTCAAGCTCCTACTATTGCTTTGGCTTTCAAAGAGTGGCTTCTAGATTGGATTATACGCCTTCGCATGAATAGGTAGAATCTCTTTTCCTTCGTTGCTATTCTATGGGCCATTTAGAAAGCTAGGAGTTCTTTAGTATTCGCAAATGACCCTTTCCAAAGAGATGTTGTTATCTCTATGGCAAAAGATAATGCGCTTTGGTTCCAAAGAGCAGCTAAGTGGCTTAGAAGATCTAGAACTCAAGTTCATGCAACAGATACATATCCTTCCATTGTTTTAAAGGCTCACTTAGAAGCTTCGTTTGTTCAAAGAACATGTGTTCTTTGTGTGAATGACGCTTGAAAAAAGGGAAATACTTAAAGTGGTATCGGGTTCACTGCTAGGCTTCCTAATGGAAATCTTATTGCGCAACACTCTATATCAACATACAGTTATAGCCCCATCCAAATAGAAATTCAAGCAATTAATCAAGCAGTTAATTGGTGTCTAAAAAAGAATTTTAAAAATATCTTTATTCTTTCTGATTGTTTCAATGTTGTTATGCAGATGGGGAGCAAAAGTGAGTGTCACCATCATGACACCTTTTTGATTTGCAACCTAAGAGAGGAGATTGCAAAGCTAAATTTTTTGCAGAATTTCAAAACTAGGGCAGAAGGAAGTTCAGTGTGCTCATCTTTTATCCAAGCATGCACTAGGACATTTTGTTCCTCACCAAGACACCAGTGATGGAAACCACTCCTAGTTCTTTGTTGTTTAGTTGATCATGTTTCTTGTTTGTTCTTATGGCTGTCTGTGTCCTTGGCTTCGTTGTTTTAGCTTGCAATGACTCCTATTGTTATTTGTTTCAGGTAGCGATTATGCGGGTGGGGCAAATTGGGCTGCCGCGTTTGTGGCCCCCTCCCTCCTTCTCCCCTCCATCTCCCTCTCTCCTAGAGCTCTTTTCTCCCTCCTTCGGATCAGATCTGGCGTGGGCGGCAATGTTGGTTGCGCCTTCCTCTGCCTAACGGCTCGTTGGTCTGGCTGCGGTATGCCGGTT
Organism: Vaccinium darrowii; assembly: GCA_020921065.1. Classification (NCBI taxonomy): domain Eukaryota; kingdom Viridiplantae; phylum Streptophyta; class Magnoliopsida; order Ericales; family Ericaceae; genus Vaccinium; species Vaccinium darrowii. The sequence continues at coordinate 28,013,903 of CM037160.1, forward strand.
ACTTTGTTGGAAGTTTCTCGATTTCGACCTAACGGCTTGTTGTGTGCAGCGCCTGGAGTTTGGTGTTTTGACCTTTGGAAGTCTTGGTGGTGGTGGTTTGGTGTGGGCGGGGATGACAATTCTATTGCCACCAGTTATTTTGGTGTTGTGGTTGGGGTCTCTCTATTGCAGATCATCATCAGAAGGTGAGGAGGAGAAGATGAATCGTGGGGCAGCAGCAGGGGGTACCAAAGGAAGGAAGAAAAAGGGAGCGCAATCATTTTTTATTGTGGAATAGCCAATGGTGGACATGATCATTGTGATTGGAGAAGGCTAATGGTTTTTCTGCAGCGGTGGCGGTATGGCTTGGCGGCGACAATGTTGGGATGCTTTAGGGTTTTTTTTGGGCTGTAATTTTTTTTCCATTTTGGGCATGTGGCCCATCGGGTGTGGGCTTTGGCTCATTGGGTGTCTTTGGTTGGCTCCTTGCCAATCAAGGATTGGGTCTCGGATTAGGCATAGAATTCTTTGAATTTGTTGCTTTCTCCTTGTTCCTATCAGTCATTGTAACCTCTTTGATGATTAATGAAATTTTTTTGCCGTGCAAAAAAAAAATGAAAGTTCTATCTATTTATTGGAAAAAGTCATAGACATGGAGGATCCATGCCTCCCTAATAGGCGGGACCACTATTTTTCAAATCAAGTCAATTGAAGAAAAACATGTATGAGTTGGCACTATAAGTCCTTCTCGGAAATCTCCGACCGGATTAGATGTATTCTGCTTCCCTCCTTCCGATTCTATCTACAAAACGGGAGAATTGATTAATGTCTACCACTTGTATTCTTACTCCTTCTGAAAGGCACGCCAATACCCAAGTCACAAGAAGTACAGATATGAATACGAGACGTGAATGTAGAGGGGAAAAATCTGGGTATGCTATTTCCACATCTCTATGAGATCAACAATGTGCACTCTTCGCCGGAACCATAGCCCTGCAAGATAATAAACGGTTAGAGCACCTTTGCCTCTCGTCGGCAAAGGCCCTCCAATGCTTAAGTCAGTATCACATACTTGGAGTAAATCATAAAACACGTAAAGCAAGTAAACACGAATTACCACATACCTTTCTTCATCGGTATTGCACCTTATTTATAGATGTGGGGTGCTTGTTGTCCAAAGATCCTATTCTCATTAGGAGTCCTTTCCTATACGGGACTCGTTCCATATAGAAACACAATCTTTATTCTACAAGGATTCTTTCCACGTTAGGAATCCTTGCTATTATCGGAATCCTCTTTATGTTAAGAGTCCTTTCTCTTATGGGATTCGTCCCATGTGGCAATATAATCAGAATTCCCTTATTGTACGGGCGTAAATCCACGTAACCCTGGATCACGTGCTTCCTTAGATCAACCCTAACGCTGCAAGACAGAAAAAGGGTTAGAGCACCTTTGCCTCTCGTTGGCAAAGGCCCTCCGATGCCTAAGTTAGTATCACGTACTCAAATCACAATGCGTATGAAAAATAGGTTTCACAGCGTACCTTTTGTCATGGTATTGCCCTGTATTTATAGGTGTAGGTGTTCTTCATATTTGGCATCTCGTGCCCCTGTTTCCTATTTTCTTTAGGAATCCTTTTCCTAATAGGACTTTCCTATTAGGGGCGAGTCTCCATATCCTGCTAGATCTCGTCCAGCAGAGGTCCTCCTTTTCATATAGGATTCTTTCCTATATAGGGTACACTCCTAATTACATTAGGACTGCCCCTATCAATCCCTTATTTCATGGGATTGCTCCTTATCTCATAAGGAACCGATGTAGAATACTCTGGAATGTCTCACCGCCTCATTCGTGGCGGTGCCGTGCTTCCACATAGCTCGGCATGACTCGTACATACCTCAATTACTTACGCCAAGCTGAGATTATATATTCCAGAATGCTGTCCAAGCTATACTCGTAGCCTTCCTAGCTCGGCCATGTCAGGGGTACCCCCTTATAGTTCACGCCGAGCTAGTGCATCCTGTTTCATTAGTTTATTTTTATCTATCATGGCCTGATTCATGGCCAAGACAGATAGGCACAGGGCTCACGAATACCCTATGTGGTGCCGAGCTATTCACCCCCTCTCGTGGTGATTGCTATAGGCACGTGCTATGCCTTATTTGTAGGGTAATCAGATTTTACCCACTCCAATTGCTCCCCAGCTCTGTCACTGCTGTTTCTCGTCGGCGGTGTGCAGAGCTTTAACGGCTCCTGATGCATCCCTTGCACGCCTTCCTTCCACGTGGGTGGCCATGCCGTCATTGCATTAAATGCGAAATGACCCGTTGATGGCTCGGATAAGCCCAAAGGACGATTCCACTGACGTTTTTCATACGTCACGTTCCACCTTTATGGGGTTTCGGGCTGGATAATTATTACTTTTCCCTCTCAAACCCCTCTAAACCCAAAAAAACCCTCTCCCCTTCTCCCTCACTTCATTTCGTTAGACGCAGAGAAGGGAAAGAAAGCTCTGTCCGCCATCAACGACGCTCAAGCTTTTCTGCAACCACAATCTTTTCTCCGTTTTTACGTCGGAAAGTCTCCCTCCGTTCTCGTCGGAGATCATTCTATTAGGTCCATCTCTATCACGTAAGTGGTCCTTCTAGATTTCCATTTCTATTTCACGATATTCTTCAGCGTCTGTTCATCTCTGCCTGTTTTTTTGGGTTTCAACTGTGAAACCCTAAATCTCTAGAAGAGAAATGGGGAGGCACAGAGCCCTTTTGAGTAATCCTGATAGAATAATAGAGTTTCGCACTAGGTACAACATTCCCGCCGACATTCAGTTCAGACTAAACAACCAAAACGATTTAAGAGAGGTAGGATTGGAGGAACAAAAAATTCTCATCCCTCTGATCTTCATCATGGAAGGAGGCCTTAGGCTTCTTTTACACCCTTTTCTTAGGGAAGTCTGCAGTAGATGCCAACTGAACCCCATGCAACTTTGCCCTAATTTCGTTAGGGTAGTCATGGGCACAATTGCCCTAAACCAATTGCTCGGCTTGCACCTCGACTGGTGGGATCTGCACTACCTATACAGTGTAGTTCCCACAGTTGATAATAACTATTATTTCAAAGCCAGGGACCCCAACCAGAAGCTCATCACCGATCTGCCCAATTCCTCAAAGGGAGAGGCAGATGACTTTCTCATAGTCACTGGCAACTGGGAGCCCAGAGATGCCGAGGGGAGGCCCATTGGCCTTGCCTGCCCCACTGCAACAGGCGGATTACGTTAGTACCTTTTCCCTAGTTTGCTTTTCCTTTGTCTTTCTAAAGAATTGTAGCTGACTACTTCTTTATCACACTGTCTTGCAGCGGATAACCTCAATCACGGTGGCCGTCTGATACACGTCAGACTCCACTGTGAGGACATCGCCAAGGCTCTATACTTCGACGGTTTCCCTCCAACTCCAGTTGGTCTCGGCCGTTCCGCTCACCTGCTGCTCGGCTACACCCCATCCTACTGGGGAGGAGTTCGCAGAAACGGTGAGCCGCGTTCGAGACACCCCTGGCCGCCAGCCGTCCTGTTGACCATTACAGGCCGGCCATCTGACCGAGAGAGGACTCGTGCTCGCAGGGGCCGAGCTAGAAGGGGCTCTGCGCGCTCTCAAACCCAAGCAGACCTTCAGCGGTAGGTAACATTTGCTCATATTGAAGAGATTCCAACTGCCATCCCCATCCTCGTTCGAGCCGACCAAGAGCCCAGCACATCCGGGAGAGTCGTTGAGGAAGAAGAAGAAGAAGAAGAAGAAGAAGAAAGAGTCGGTGGTTTTGACCATCGCGAGCTCGTCCTATCCTTGGCTGAGCAATCTGACCGTCTCGCGGACTCCGACGACTCACCAGGCTACTCCCCTTCTCCAGACCGTCCAGAGATGCCTTTGCAACCGATCAACCTCTTGGACTAGCTGACTCTCGGCGGAGCTTCCCATGCACCCCCGGCCAGCCGAACCACCTAACCTCCTCAATTGTCCCCCTCATCTCTCACCGAGCGCCAGAGGGAAAAGAGGCCGGCAGGAAGCCCCCAACAAATCCAACCTCCCGCACAGACGAGAAGGACTGGGGATACCAGCTTATCCCCGTCTGAACTTCAGCCGTTGGCACAGCCCTGGGCCCCAACACTTGCTCGCCCCGATGGCACTCCTGCCAATGATTCTGACAAAATTTCCTCTACTGACGTGGCGTTCGGCGTCGCCAGAGCCGCTCTTCTTCCCAATGACATAGAGAGGGAGAAGAATAGTTCTTACGAAGTGCTAATGAAGTCTATTTTTCAGTCCAGTGCCAAGGTAAACATATTTCTGTTGTCTCCTTCTTGTGTGTAGACCTTCCCTCGTGCTCATATTTTTTTTTTTTTTTACACTCTCTTAACAGATCATGCAGAAGGCTTCTGTTGGTTTTGAGAGAGCTAAGGAGGCCGAGAAGGAGCTGAAGAAAGAGCAGAAGAGGGCAGAGAGGGCTGAGAAGGAGAACGCCCAATATTCTCAATCTCTGAAGGAAGCCCGAGCTGAAGTGGAGGCACTGAGAGAGAAAAATGCTGACCTAGTGAAGAGGTCAGAGGAGGTTGAGCATGGTTTGAGCACTCAGCTGACTGCTGCGGAGGCCAAAGCGGAAGCAGAGTACGACCGAGCTGTCCTGGAGGTTACAGAGAATTATAAGGCGCAGATGCCGGCTGTGCAAGATGCCATTTGGGGGGCGGCTTGGCGGCGCTGCCTAGAAAAGCTCGGCGTTGATGAGTCGTCTCCACATTGGGTCGACATGGAGTTGCCGAGTAAAACGGCCGCCGCTCAGGTTCAAGCAAATGCCCAGGCCCAGCCTAATCCTGAAAACCAGGCCGAGCCTCCCTCCGAGCAGACTCAGACTGATGATCCCCATGCCGACCTCTCTGCCCCAGAAGATGCTGGTAACAACTCTGGTCCCACCCCTGCCACTGATGCCTCCGGGTTTAGTGAAGAGGCTTAGTGCCTGTCTGTTTAGACTTTACTTGAATCGTTACTCTTGACCCTGCGTGGTCTGTTCGGCCGCCTGTGGCCCTTTGCTACTCTGACACCTTGATCCTTTTTGTTTGATACATTGGTTTGCTTTTTATGCCAAGTGCACGTATTTCAGTTCTGCTAATGTTTCCCCATGTTCTGTTATACGCTTCTGCATGCTAAATGTTTCAAGTGTCTTCTTACTCGAGTCTTTCATAGCCTAAGTGTTTTCATACTTAGGTTTTATTGCAGTATTCATTGCAGATACGTGGATTCGTTGCAATGTTTGTTGTAGGTCTAAGTGTATTCATACTTAGGGTTTCGTTGCAATACTCGTTGCAAATCTAAGTTTATTCATACTTAGGATTTTTTGTTGCAATATTCGTTGCAAAGCTAAGTTTCTTCATACTTAGCAGACTAAGTTTCTTCATACTTAGCACTCTATTGCAATACTAAGTTTCTTCATACTTAGCATTTTATTACAATACTAAGTTTCTTCATACTTAGCATTTTATTGCAATACTAAGTTTCTTCATACTTAGAAATAATTGCTGTAATGTTCGCTATAAACATACACATTTTCTGCGGGTATACATATCCTCTGCTCCCCAATAGGAATCCAAATTTCTAAGTGGAAATTTTGGTTCATATTAATCAAAATCATGATGAAATTCCATTAATGCCAAAAATATCAAGAAAAGTCTGAATAACTAATGTTGGTGATTTTACTCGTAATCCCAACTAGGTACTAAAAACAAATGCGAATTTATTTATATTTACTAAAAGAAATGTGATTGTATTCGTAATCACATAAACAAATTACTAGAAGAACTTTCTAAGGTTCTGGACATTCCATGGTCGTGGGACTGGGTCTCCATCCAGGTCAGCCAAGCGGTAGGCCCCAATGCCAGCGATCCCCACAATCTTGTATGGGCCTTCCCAGTTTGGTCCAAGTTTTCCATCAGTGGATATTTTGGTGTTGGCCAACACTTTCCTCAGGACTAGATCGCCGACTTTGAATTCTCTTGGCTGCACCTTCTTGTTGTAGCTCCTTCGTAGCTGTTCCTGGTATGCTGCTAAGGTAATGAGTGCCCGTTCTCTTTTTTCTTCAGCGAGATCCAGTTGCTCGGCCAGGGCTTTATCATTGCCCCCTGATTCCACAAGAGTAGTGCGAATGGTGGGTAAACCAATCTCTAGGGGAATCACCGCCTCTGTCCCATAAGCAAGGGAATACGGCGTCTCTCCCGTAGATTGCCGTGGGGTGGTCCTGTATGCCCAAAGCACGGCTGGAAGTTCATCTGGCCATTTGCCCTTCTTCTTCTCCAACCTCTTCTTGAGACTCTTTAGGATAGTCTTGTTTGAGGCCTCTGCCTGGCCATTGCTCTGCGGGTAGGCAGGGGTTGAGTAATAATTCCTGATGCCGTACTGAGCACAGAAGGCCTTGAACTTCTTGCCAAACTGGGACCCGTTATCTGAGATAATGGAGAAAGGTACTCCAAACCTTGTGATTATTTTGTTCCACACAAATTTTTCCACCATAGCTTCTGTGATTTTGGCAAGAGCTTCCCCCTCTATCCATTTGGTGAAGTAGTCAGTGCCAATGAGTAGGAATTTTCGTTTCCCTGTTGCCATAGGGAGAGGACCCACGATATCCAATCCCCATTGGACAAATGGCCATGGACTGGTTAGTAGCAGCAAGTCCTCTGCTGGAGCTCGGATAAGAGGGGAATACCTCTGGCACTTTTCGCACTTCTTGACAAAAGCCTTTGCATCCTCCTGCATATAGGGCCACCAATATCCCTGGGATATTGCTCGGTGGGCTATGGATCTGCCACCAGTGTGTCCCCCACAAGTTCCAGCATGGATCTCGTGGAGGAACTTTTGAACAAGGGCTGGGTGCACGCATAATAAATATGGACCAAGGAAAGATTTTCTGTAAAGCTTACCTTCTGGGGAGAGCCAAAAACGTACTGACTTGGTTTTTATTTTGTGTGCTTCCCTCTTATCTTCTGGCAATGTCCCATCTCGAAGGTGTGCCACTATTGGGTCCATCCAGCTCGGCCCAAACTCTGCTTCCATCACGATCTCAACAGATCGGCCAATGCTTGGTTCGCTCAGGTAATCCACCGCCACCGTGCGGTGATATTCCGTCCTAACTGCTGATCCTAAGCAAGCCAGTGAATCTGCATGTGCATTCTGGCCCAAGCTGATCTGCTGGATGTGTACCTCATCAAGTTTGTCAAGTAGATCTTTGGCCGCTTCTGAGTATGCGGCCATCTTCTCGCTTTTCGTAGCATATTCCCCTGAAAGTTGGTTAACCACTAACTGTGAGTCACAAAATATTCTTAACTTTTTTACCTTGAGTTCCAGGGCACTCTTTAATCCAGCGATCAGGGCTTCATATTCTACCACATTGTTAGTAGCACTAAACCCCAGCCGTAGTGCTTGCTCCAGAACCAATCCTTCTGGAGAGAAAAGCACAACCCCTGCCCCAGACCCTTTGTTGTAGGCTGATCCATCAACGTAAAGCCTCCATTCGTCTGGATCTATCTTGGCCATTTTCGTTGGTTGCTCGGGATTGTTGACTTGCTCCTTCTCGTGGAGAGCTGGTGGTGGTGGAGCCACTGTTGGGGTAAACTCTGCTACAAAATCAGCCAAAATTTGGCCTTTGATTGCCGTTCTAGGCTGATAATCAAGGTCAAATTGGCTCAGCTCTATAGACCACTTCGAGATCCTCCCCGAAAAATCTGCCTTCCTAAGCAAAGCCTTCAATGGATGCTCAGTGAACACAGTGATGGGATGCTGCAAGAAGTAATGGGGCAATTTCCTTGATGCGACGACGAGAGCGTATACCAACTTCTCTAGTGGTAGGTAACGTGTCTCAGCATCTAACAATGTCTTGCTCACAAAATAAATTGGAGCCTGCTCTGTTCCCTTTATTCGTAGGAGAACCGAGCTGACCGCGTGATCAAATACTGCTAAATATAATATCAACCGCTCCCCAGCTTCTGGAGTAGAGAGTAAAGGAGGTGACGACAAGTAAATTTTCAATTCCTGGAAAGCCTGCTCCTGCTCGGCTCCCCACTCATATCCTTCTCTCTTCTTCAGAAGCTGAAAGAAAGGTCTGCATCGATCGGAGGATTTACTGATGAAGCGATTTAGAGCTGCTGCCATCCCTGTTAACCTTTGGACCTCCTTCGTGGTTCTTGGGCTTTGAAGGCCTTGCAGAGCCGTGATTTGGTCCGGGTTGGCTTCGATCCCCCTTTTAGTCACTAGGTGCCCAAGAAACTTCCCCGAGCTGACTCCAAAAGCACATTTGGAAGCGTTCAACTTTAGCTTGTATCTTCTTAGAATGTTGAAAGTTATTTTTAGGTCGGCAAGGTGATCAGGCTTCATCTTGCTTTTGACTACCATGTCGTCTGTGTAGACCTCCATAGTCTTGCCGAGCTGCTCCTTGAACATCTTAGTCACCAATCTCTGATAAGTTGCTCCAGCATTCCTTAGCCCAAACGGCATAACCTTATAGCAGTAGAGCCCTCTAGGAGAGATAAAAGACGTCTTCTCCTGATCGGGTTTATACATAGCTATTTGATGGTATCCTCGATATGCGTCAAGGAAACTCATCCTCTCATAGCCTGATGTAGCATCCACAAGTTGATCAATCCTGGGGAGTGGGAAGCTATCCTTGGGACATGCTTTGTTGAGACTGGTGAAGTCCACACAGACCCTCCACTTCCCATTTTTCTTTTTGACTACAACCGTGTTGGCCAACCAATCTAGATAATTCACCTCTCGTATCGCATCTGCTTCTAGTAGTCGTTCTACCTCCTCAATTATAGCGTCCGCGTGCTGTGGTGCCGACCTCCTTGCCTTCTGCACAACTGGCTTGTGCTGAGGGTCCACGTTCAAGTGGTGGCAGATGACTTCAGGATCTATCCCAGGCATCTCCTGGGGGGTCCAACCAAACACGTCGATGTGGTCTTTAAGAAAAGTGACCAAGTTTCTTTCCTCTAGCTCAGAGAGGGTCTCGCCGATCAGGAAGTATTTTTCTACATCGTCCTCCTGAATCTGAATTTTCTTCAGTCCTTCCACCATCTTCTTGGTGGGATCGCCTCCGACGTCTTCCAAAGTTGGTTGGTCTGGAACTTCAATCGTTTGTACCAGCTCGGCCCTCGGGGATTTTTTCAAGATCATGGTGAAACATTGATCAGCCACCTTCTGGTTTCCTTTGATGCACTTTATTCCATCCGCTCCGGGGTATTTGATCTTCTGGTGGTATGTTGACGATACTGCCTTCATCTTGTGCATCCATGTTCTTCCTATAATCACATTATAGGAGGAAGGGATGTCCACCACAAGGAAATCGGTTTTCAATACTACTGATCCTGCTCGGACGGGCAGTGTGACCTTTCCCATAGGCCATACTGTCTATGCGCTAAAGCCAACCAGGGGAACAAGACACTTTTGCAGCGAGTTTGTTGGGAGTTCTATCCTTTTGAAGGTGTCATAGTACATGATTTCTGTGCTAGCCCCCTGATCTACAAGGATCTTTTCCACGTCATATTCCCCTATTCGTAGGGTGATTACTAATGCGTCGTTGTGGGGTACTGATACCCCATCTAGGTCATCATCAGTGAAGGTGATTGGGGTCTCCGTAACCCCTTCCGCCCTCGGCCTCTTCATGCCGAGCTTCATGACTTGTTTTGCTTGTCCGTTGATCCTCTGGATGTGCCTTATTTCATTATTTGTGTAGGGGGCAACTAATCCGTGTATCATATGGATCGTTCCCTTTGGACCTTTCTCGTAGTCCATTTCTTCTACCAGCTCGGCGTCGTTCTTGCTATCAGCCAAGAATTCCTTTAGGTGGCCCTCTGCCACCTTCTCATCCAGGAATTTCTTGTACTCCACACAATCCTCAGTCATATGCCCCCAATCCCGGTGATAGCTGCAGTGCTGATTGGTAGCCCTCCTCTTTTCTGGGTTCCCAGTCATCTTTGGGGGTCTTCGGAACCATTGTTCATTCTTGATTCTGTACAGCATTTTGTAGATGGGTATATTGAAAGTTGCCATGACGCTGAAATATGACTTGGGGTCTGGATCAGCTTTGTCCCTCCTCTGCTATGCATAATCCTTCCTTCCCGTTGTGAAGTCCTTCTTGTATACCTTTGGCTCCATCATCCTCTTTTCTGGGAGCTAGGGCTGTCCAGCTACGATCTTCCCTCCAGCCTGAAGGATATCATCTTCTACCCGTGCATGCTCCTGAATTCTTTCCATCAATTTAGCCACAGTTTTGACAGGGTGCATGGTAAGCGATTCTCGTAGCTTACTATGCACGGGCAGACTGGTTTTGAACGTTGCCAGAGCATACTCCTCACTACAATTTTCAATCTCATTGAAAGTTTCCCAGTAGCGCTTTGAATACTGACGCAGGGTCTCATCATCCTTCTGTCTCATAGAGGTCAACGCGTCAAAGGTTTTTGGAGCTGCTCGGCTTGTGAGGAACCGAGCAGTGAACTCCTCGGCCAGTTGGGTCCAGCATAGGATTGATCCTTCTGGGAGCTTATGGTACCAACTCAGGGCCACTTTCCCTAGGCTGGATGGGAACATTTTGCATAGCAGTGCATCATCCTGCTCATGCATAAACATGGCCTGCTGATAGTGTTGGATATGGGCCACAGGGTCCGTGCTAGTTTCATAAGGAATGAACGCTAAGTGTTTTACTCTGCTCGGCGTCTTCTCCGCGCGAATCCAATGAGCCAGTGGTGACTTGGAGATCTGGCCTAGGGCTTCCTTGGCTGCCTCTCGTGCAGTTTTTAGACCTCCCTCAGTTCGGCCAGTGTCCCTCCTTCTCACATACTGCTCAGGAATATGCTCGTTGGAACCAGACCTCTCATATCTGTCCCTAGCGTGCTTTCTTCTGTCTCTTTTCTCAACAGAAACGCTCCTATCTCTCCTTTTTTGTGGAGAGGCTGCTCGGTCGGTGGAGACGTTGTCGTGATGATGACTTTTCTTCTCTTGCTCATGGTGCACGGATCTTGTCCGTGAGCGTAGGTCTTTTTCTTTCTCTTGAAGCTGCTTTTTTAGGTCCTGAATCTCTCGTTCTCGTCGAGTGACTTCACGGGCCAATTCCTCTACTTCTTGTTCCTTTCTGTCAAGGCTATCTTCCCTCTCTCGATTCTTCGTGTGTCTATGACCATCCCTCTTTGGGGGGCGCCTTCCCCGTTCACGTCGGGTGGAGGGCGCCCCACCTCTCGGTGGTGTCTTTGAGCGTCCTGCCCTTGGAGAACCATGGCGTATTAGGTGTGTATCCCTGAATTTTGGAATCAGGGATACTCCCTACGTCGAACCTCTTTGCTGCTGGCTTTTTCTGTGGTGCTCCCAGAATAAGGGGAGTTTTGTCCACCCTTGTGTTCTTTCTCGTAGTATACACAAGCGTGGTCCCATCATCTTCCACATCCCTTCGTCGTGGAGTGCACAGAAGAGGCTCTGAAAGCACCATTGCTGATCTCTGTTGGAAGGGATCAAGCTTTGTTGTTAGAGTTTCCCACAGACGGCGCCAATTGTACGGGCGTAAATCCACGTAACCCTGGATCACGTGCTTCCTTAGATCAACCCTAACGCTGCAAGACAGAAAAAGGGTTAGAGCACCTTTGCCTCTCGTTGGCAAAGGCCCTCCGATGCCTAAGTTAGTATCACGTACTCAAATCACAATGCGTATGAAAAATAGGTTTCACAGCGTACCTTTTGTCATGGTATTGCCCTGTATTTATAGGTGTAGGTGTTCTTCATATTTGGCATCTCGTGCCCCTGTTTCCTATTTTCTTTAGGAATCCTTTTTCTAATAGGACTTTCCTATTAGGGGCGAGTCTCCATATCCTGCTAGATCTCGTCCAGCAGAGGTCCTCCTTTTCATATAGGATTCTTTCCTATATAGGGTACACTCCTAATTACATTAGGACTGCCCCTATCAATCCCTTATTTCATGGGATTGCTCCTTATCTCATAAGGAACCGATGTAGAATACTCTGGAATGTCTCACCGCCTCATTCGTGGCGGTGCCGTGCTTCCACATAGCTCGGCATGACTCGTACATACCTCAATTACTTACGCCAAGCTGAGATTATATATTCCAGAATGCTGTCCAAGCTATACTCGTAGCCTTCCTAGCTCGGCCATGTCAGGGGTACCCCCTTATAGTTCACGCCGAGCTAGTGCATCCTGTTTCATTAGTTTATTTTTATCTATCATGGCCTGATTCATGGCCAAGACAGATCGGCACAGGGCTCACGAATACCCTATGTGGTGCCGAGCTATTCACCCCCTCTCGTGGTGATTGCTATAGGCACGTGCTATGCCTTATTTGTAGGGTAATCAGATTTTACCCACTCCACTTATTGCCAGGGTTCTGTATCCATATTGGGTTTCTTTCCCAATATGGAAGCTTAATGATAATCCCTTAATTCTCAGAATTTACCCCTTATCACGTAAGAGGCTATTCTGGATCCTTCTAGAATGACCCGCCACCTTATCACATAGACAGTTAGCTTGGCAATATACTTGCCTATCTATATATGATGTTGCCAACCAGATACCTAGCTTGGCACTGGCCTCGTGCACCTTCTCATGATGCTGCCACCATCTCGTGATGCTATCCTGGCTGCACACTTGGCCTACCCTGCTTGGCCATAACCTGGGGCACCTTCTTGTGGTCCCCCCGAATTAAGCCACCCTCACGTGGTGTCCAGTCTAAGCACGTGGTTAGTACATGATTGGGTATTTTCCTATGTAATTGGATTCTACCCTCTCCAGTGAACATGCGGATACGCTATTCCTCTAAAATGTAGGACATGGATACGTTAGAATACGTTTAATTGCTTATATTCAAATATATTATTTCTGTGTATTACATATATGTACGTGTGTGTGTGTAGACATATACATCTGTGAAAAGGTATTATTTGTGTGTGTATATAGACACGCTTTTTTACACAAATTTTGACACAAAAATAATCAGAGCCTCATGCTAATTACCAGATACATTTAATTTGTTTAAAACATATTTTTAATAGCTCCCGTAAAAAATCAACTCATTCGGATATCAGTATGAGCAATGGCGGATCCAGGAATTTTAGGGAAAGGGGCACCAATTCTAAACATAACCATGTTTCTTTAAACATAACCATATGTTATGGGTTATGCCTACTAATTGAAAAATACGTCATCAAGATTTTCAGCTTATTTTTATTTGATCTTTTAAAAATTCGATCCAAAAATGAGCTTGAAAAACTAAAAAGCTTTGATCAAGAGTTAAGAAAATTTCCTAAAGTAAAAATGGGTTCGATAAAAACTGAAATTTTTACACGTCTCAAACAAAGCTTTAGAAAGAGCAAGTGGTAATAGGATGGGCAATTTTAGTATTTTTGGGATATCATGGCATCCTACACAATTAGGGATGGGCACAAGTGCAATTAATTAGTGTACAACTGAAACATAGGATAAATGTATAGGGGTACAAGTGGATGCATTGGGGTACAGGGTCACTTGACCCCTGTGGACTCTACATGCATCCGTTATTGGGTATGGGCTTGATTGATTCATTCAATTTTTATATTGTCAAATTTAGGCACAAATATCGATTAAGTCTTTACCGATATCTTAATGAGTTGATTTTTTACCAGAACTCTTAAAAACATGTTTTAAACAAATTGAACTACTCTTATCATTTTTGTGAGACTCCAAAATGGGTCCCACACAAGATCGTCAAAATGGATTCCAAAATAGGTTTCATACAAAATATTGTCCCAAAATTTGTGTCCTCAGAGCCGACTCCATAGAATTTACTTTTCTCTGATAAGATACTTAATATCAACGAGTTCTTTTCATTTTGGAAAAATTTTGAATTTGTTCAAATAAAAACATACTCCTATCATTTATATTTTCTCGGTTTGGCAGATCAAATATTTTATGGGGACGGTGACATTATATTGATCATTTTGAGTGTCACCCTGTTTAGGGGAGGAATTATTACGGGGGACTGGCTCCCAGCCTCCTACCAATACATATATATGTTAGGTTATTATATGTGATTAACCTTTGAACACTTGTGCTTCATAGGTATTAAATACTCCTCCATTCCAAAAAAAATTGTCCGGTCAGCAAAATAAGAACCAAAATAAATGTATTTGGTTCAAAGAATTTCTTACTTTTCTTCCGTAAATTACTAAATATCAACAAGTTCTTTTATTTTTTGAGAAATTTTTTGAATTTGTTCAAATAAAAACACGTCATTTATATTTTCTCGGTTTGGCGGATCAAATATTTTCTGGGGACAGTGACGGTGTATTGATCACTTTCAGTGTCACCTTGTTCAAATCCTGGTAGAAATCCTTCAAAAAGAAAATGACATGGGCACGAAGGCGTTCATAAATTGTTGCTACCGGACATCTGAAGGAGTACATCAATGATGAAAAGACTTGATGGGACTATCTACTAAGGGGCTCAAACGACAGAACAGACTTGGAAAATATTTTTTTTAAGTTATCTTGACAATGAGATAGTATGTTTTAGTAAAATGACACGTTACCCCTCTGTAGTGGCCGACGGCCCCAGAGGGTCAATGGGTCCGGCTCGTGGTTCCTACCCACCCATTGAACGAGTTTGCACGAAACAACTAAGGGTTTGAGCCAACGGCGGGGGCTCTGGCAAACTACCAAAGGCCCCTAGATAAGAGGGCACTCGGCAGGATTATACGTTTCGGCAAGCACCACAGTTGACTATTTGAACCCTAACGAAGTAGTCTCCGCCGAAAGGATGGCTGCTTCACTTGTTCAAATTAAGACGAGGTTCTAACCAAAGTAACTATTTCGGCCAACATGCTCTTTGAAGGGAAAGCAACAGTCGATCCCATCCCATGGATGCCAGTCGAGTTGACATGAGTCGGTGGGACTCCGAGCAATACTAGGCTGGTGGATCCAGAATATCATGCTTTCGTCAAGTCGGTGGGCTTCGATGGGATTCCTTCAGGCGCGGCGCCGAAGGGCACGTGGTCTCTTACGGAGCCAAATGATTAGGGCGTTGGAAGCTTTTGCCATGGAGGTCTTTGACTATTGTGACTAGCGATTGATGTGACTAAACAGGTGTTAAGCAGCATCTGGACGGCGTGCCTGTGGCATCTGACGGCCACATGACGGATTGGGGAGGATTCCCAGAATTGTTGACTTATCAAACGTGTTAGGGCATGACGTCAGCTGAAGCAACAGGGATGCCCGAGGCACTCATGACTAGCTCGCGTGTTGTGTCAGGTGCGGCCGGCGCACGTGAGAATCACGGGTGACTTAGTGAGCATGTCTCCCTTTGCCTATAAAAGGGAGATTCACTCACCCAATCCGGGATCTTCTCTCTCTCTCTCTCTCTCTCTCTCTCTCTCTCTCTCTCTCTCTCTCTCTCTCTACTACTTTCTCCACTTTTTGTCACTTACGAGTGCCTTCCCAGACCACCACCGTCCGGGTTAGGCACTAACACGGGTGCTACTCATGCAGGCTATCTTCTCAGGTGATCTCACTAGGGTTCAGGCGAGGTCTAGCTACTTCCCTCACACATCTCCCTGTTCCAGATGGTCCAAAGAGGTTACATCGGAGAAGCACTTCCCACACCCTCTATTCTCTTGGAGAATACTTAATTGGTTGAAAGTGGTAGAACTTTCAAATTTAAGTACCTTTCGCCTTCTAGGGATGGTGGAAATTGTCACCGGACACAATTCGGTGGTGCTGCAACGCTGAAGGAATGCTCGTGGAATTTGTTGTTGGCACGGTTCAGTGGAAGCAAAGATTGTGCTGCAATATTGAGGGAATGCTCGGTGGAATTTGTCACTGACATGGCACGGTGGACGCAAGGATGGGGTTGCAATGCTGAGGGAATGCTCTGTGAAATTTGTCACCGGTAATATCCAGTGGAAGCACAATCCTTATGCCATATTGCGGTGAGATGCTTGATGGAATTCATCGCCAATATGCCAAGAGAAAATCCGAATTATACCGTGATGCTGAGGGGATGCTGTGTGGATTGGTTGAACCTTATGCATATTAACTATGGTGGGATGGAATAATTAAGTCCAAAATATCTGGCCCAATTTGCATAAAAAAAAAAGCCTGGATTTGCATAAAAAAAAAAAAAAAGCCTGGGCAGGCCCAATTACCATCAACAACCCACGTTTGAGAATGTTCGAAGTTAACGCCTGACTCTCATTGTCCCGGCTAGGCCGGGGCGAACCATACATTCAGTCTTGACTGGAGGTACAAGGGGCAGGAACGAAAGTGCAAGTATATATTCGCCTTGGTGGAGAGGCACCAATCTTTGCTTAGTAGGTGTTATTGTCATACAACCTAATTGCAGTATGACATTGTGTGGGCACCCGTGACCTCAGCGAGAAACCTTAAAAGTACTAGAACATGTGTTTGTTAGAGTCACCACTTGATTTCAGGGTTAACCAAGCAACCGAATTCAACGTACAAAATTCGAGACAACCGGTCCGTCGCAACCAAGGTAATCTTGGTTCGGGAGTTAAGGTACGGGATGGGTAGGTTTTATTTGAAAAATGCACCCATCCCGCCTTATCAAAATGATTAGTCTCTACTCATAATTATGGGATTTTAAAAGAGATTTTTTAAGTGATTTAGACAAATACAGGAAATGGAACAATGAAAAAATAAAATTAATGATGTATGAGGCTAGATTTATAGAAAGAAATATTACCGAAAAAGATAAAATAGACGAAGAGTAAACTTCTTTTGATCAACATGCGGATGCTCCCCTCAAAATCACGAATTCGGCGAGTATAACTCCGTTCGCTGTGAAAAGCATGTTATTTAACTAATGCTTCAAAAAACTTGGATTAGAGGCGAGGTTTTAGGTAATTTTCGAAGGTAGGCTTACGGCTAATATTTTTTGGGATTTTCGTGGCTAATTTTCGGAAAGGAATTTTGGGTTTGGGAAAGGGATTTGCAAAAGCAAGACAATGGAAACAAGGATTTTTCTGGCAAGGATTTCAAGGGAATTCTCATTGCATTGTGTGTTGACTTTAGGCTTAGGCATCCTTTTATAGGCACCATAGAACGTCCACCTTGAATTTTTCACTAGAAATCGGTTGGGAGGTGAGTGAATGGAGCATGGGCAGCCATGTTCGCGTTGCAGCATCTATCAGTCTTGACTGGAGATAGAGGGGGCAGGAATGAAAGTACAAGTCTATTTGCCTCGTTGGAGAGACACCAATCTTTGCTTAGTAGGTGCTATTGCCATACAGCCTAATTGCATTATGACATTGTGTGGGCACCCGTGACCTCCGCGAGAAACCTTGAAAGTACTAGAACACGCGTTCGTTAGAGTCGCCACTTGATTTTAAGGTTAACTAAGCAGCCGAATTCAACGTACAAAATTCGAGACAATCGGTCCATCGCAACTAGAGTAATCTTGGTTCGGGAGCTAAGTTATGCGATGGGAATGTTTTATTTGAATAATGCACCCATCCCGCCTTATCAAAATGATTAGTCTCTACTCATAATTATGGGATTTTAAAAGAGATTTTTAAAGTGATTTAGACAAATACGGGAAAGGGAACAAGGGAAAAATAAAATTAACGATGCATGAGGCCAAATTTATAGAAAGAAATATTACCGAAAAAAATAAAATAGATGAAGACTAAACTTCTTTTGATCAACGTTCGGATGCTCCCCTCAAAATCACAAATTCGGCGAGTATAACTTTGTTCACCGCGAAAAGCACGTTATTTAACTAATGCTTTGAAAAACTTGGATTAAAGGTGAGGTTTTAGGTAATTTTGGAAGGTAGGCTTACGACTAATTTTGGAAGGTAGGCTTACGCAAACGCAAGACAATGGAATAAGGATTTTTCTAGCAAGGATTTCTTGGGAATTCTTGTTGTGTGTTGAAACTTTAGGCGTAGACATCCTTTTATAAGCACCATAGAAGCTTCCACCTTGAATTTTTCACCAGAAATCGGTTGGGAGGTGAGTGAATGGAGCATGGGCAGCCATGTTTGCGTTGGAGCATCTGTCTGAAATCTGAGCAACTCAACCTTGCGTCCGCAAGGTATCAAACAGCACAGTGTGGAGACCCATACTCCTGCGTTCGTGTGTCGATGGTTGTGTTCGTAGGATGATTTTTTGGGTCCGAAAATGGGCTTTTGTTGGGCTAAGAATTGGTTTTTCTGAGTTGGGATTTATGGTTGGGCCAAATAAATGGGTTATGGGTAGGTTTATTGGACTTATAAAGGTTGATTGAGCTTTTTCTTGCATTGGTGGATTTTTGGAATGATAAATCCAAATTAATCGAAGCATTAGTTAAATAAAATAAATTTCATGACATCGTCAGTAATTTTTCATCATTGGGGACTCATCCGGACTCCTACTTAGGATTCACGGATAATCAAATTGGGGTGTCTACACATTGAAAAAACGTGCAATGTCGGCCACGTGGCGCGGGTCACCTTGCGACACATGGCTCGGCCATGTATCGTACCACCAGGATGAGATCAACCGTAGTACGGTTCGGCCACGTGGCACCACTATTTGCTATACACGTGTTGCAACGCCCCTAATTTTGGTAACGTTAAATTTATTAAATAATAATAAAAGTTTACAACAATAATCCGCAAATATGAAATTACATTATTCTCCTGTCAGATACATTTATTCACTACAGGGGTCGTCTAGGGTTTCTCTACTCCATGGCACGACCGTCAGCCCCTCAGCTCTGAAGGCCTCCAAACTATAGTACTCCTGTGTTCATCTCTAAAGCCTAGCATAATACGTTAGAATCGCAGAACAACATCATGGTACTATGCCAAGGTCACACAAGTGCAACACCGTGAGCAAGAATGCTCAGCAGAAACCACTACCCAAATACTTATACTAACAGTTATAAAAGATTTGGACAGAATTGAATAACAATAGTTTAAAGTTCAACATTATAACATGATCAATAGTAAAACATGATGGGATGCTCGTGTCAATGCAAATGGGTGTATCGCACATATAGATCTGTGTCTCGTATTATCTTTCAGTGTCAGAGTTCTTCTTCAAATATTAACTAGGTTTGGGCACTATTTCCGTCCTCCGGACCACAGTCCAGTCACTCCATTCTTATGGCACTGCTTCCATCCTCCGGGCCTGCAGTCCATCCTCCGGGCCTGCAGTCCATCACTCAAAAGTATTGTCTATTTACTTCTCCTTTCAATTGACAGTCGCCTAACTTTCGGAACGCACCCACACGAGCATGGTCCCGACTGTCTTGTATCATGAACCGCATCTACATGATACAATGTCCACTATGATGTTGTACAGGCTTAGCCCTAACCACCATGTTCTCTCCGCAAAGATGGGGTGATGCTCAAGCTGTACTACAGTATCCAATTCAATTCTATCCAATCAATCCATTTTCATTCTCATCTCGTTTCTCGTGAACAACTATTCATTTTCTCGAAAACCATGTTGTTTTGTTTCTCGTAAAACTCATTTCGTGAATATGCAACTTTCCTCATAATCATGTTTCAGACTAATGCAACTTTTCTCATAAAATGTGTCACGTAAAATTATGATTCCTCCTACACGATCCTTTGAATACCAGTCAAGGTTTGTAGAAAAACTGTACTTTAACGGCTACGTAGTCACATTTAGGTACATAAGTTCGAAGTCTTATTCCTCGTGATTTCTCCGTAAAACATTATGATTTTGGAAATGGTTAATCAACTTCATGTTTTTCCAAAAACAAAATGGGCATTATAACGTCGTAAAAATTATAAGTTCAAATACCAACTTGGTCATTATAACGACTACGTAATATTGAAAATGAGTATTCAGGATTTACCGACTAATTTTCCAAAAACCAAATCAACTTGCTAACGACTCGAAAATTATACGTAGTAAATCGAGATTATAACAACTACGCGAAAAATACTATATTTAGGAAATAAGGTTGAAGTAATCTACTAGTTAAAAACCAATCTTTTATACGACTACGCAAAATGTTATTACTTATTCGAATTAGAAAGTCTATTTATAATTTACCGGAAACTAGTCAAACATTATAACCACGTAAAATGATATACTAGGAATTAGGATCGAGTAACTACCTTAATTTCGAGGGTAAGTAGGAAGATGTACAAGCTAAACGGGGTGGTATGTGGGCGGCGTAACAGTTAGTTGATTCGAAAGGAAAAGAAATATTTCTTTTCCTAGAAACAAGAAACTACTACACTTGTTACTAGATTTTGGATTGATTGGCGGTTTTGATGGTGGAGAGTGGCGGCTCTTACTTGAATGTGGGAAGAACAAGATGAGTTTCAAGTTGAAACTCAAGAACTATAAGGATTTTCTCTCACTAGAACTCACAATCCTCAAACACTAGAATACTACAAAATTGGTGGAGAAATGGTGTGAGAAACAATGAGAGGTGAGGGCTCTATTTATAGGCAACCATGGCAACCCCTCTCTCTAAATCTCTCCCATAAAAACTCCAAGATTTTGGTAGAATAAAATCTTAGTTAATCCTAGCAAATCTATAGGTTTTTAGTATCAAAGCTATAGGGTTTTTATGAGAATCCTAGGAAATCTAATCCCATGGGATTATTGTGTGTGTGTGTAGATATTGGGTAATGTAATGTACTAGTTCTTGGAGAACAAGCTAAAGAAGAAGTTTCCTCCCTCCGTTCTCTCAATCTCTCCAAATCTTTTCCACATTAATGAAAAGAATCCTAGGTTTTAATGGGGATTCTAGGAGTATCTTGGTAGGGTTATACAATAATAGGATAGATATACTAGTACATGTATGACCAATTAATAGGCAAATAAAATTTACCAAGGAAAACAATTAAAATAAGGGTCATGCTAACGGGTGCCATAGTGCACCCGTTAAGGGTACAAAAAGTATACTTTTGTGGGTCTCACTTGTACAAAAAAAATACACTTTAAAAGTACACATGTACATTAAAGTACACTTAAAGATATACTTTAATGTATAAGTGTACTTCTAAATTGTACTTTTTTGTACTCTTAACGTGTGCACTATGGCACCAGTTAAAATAAACTAATTTTTTATTTTTAGAAAAATTAGGGTTAGTACACGTGTCCGAGGGACAAGCCCGACCAACACATAGCGCTTGCGGATCATCATGCGCGGCGTTCCGTAAGAAGGTGGTGGCCAAGAGCTGATTGTCAAGCAAATGACGTAGGTGACATCACCTCAGCACAAGGAGGGCACACAACATTAGACCCCTCAATCCAAAGGCACTCCAATAAATAGTACAGTGTAGGTATGTCATTTCTTCCTCCTCAAAGCTATGTCTTTCCCTTCTCATTCAGGGACTGACTTAACCATCAGAGTGCCTTGTGGTCATCTTCAACGACTTAGACACTAATGTGATTCTTTGTTTTGTAGAGCGAAAGGAAGGAGCCAAGGAGGGCTAGCCACAGTCAAAATCCAACCAAAAAAGTCAAGGCAAACAAAGAGAAGATCGAACACCACCCCACATTAACCAAACTTAGTTTGATGGAAAATTGCTTTCCGGTGGTATTGACCGTGTGGAAAGCATAGCCGAGCAAGGATCGACCGGAGCCAGCTCTTTGGTGACAGTTAGGTTCGGTGGAAAATGGAAATGAAAATGTTAATGCGAAACTCGATAAAATTGGGAGTGAAAGATTTTGTAAATGCTGAATACTAACATAGCTCGTCCTGTGGTATTATAACCGAGCTAATGATCCCGTAGATCAGTCTAAGCACAGTTTTATCTGAAGAAATTTGTTGAAGTGTTAGCCAAATGCCGAACAAAATAACAAGCCCAAGAAAGGACTGAAGTATCGAGCAGAGGCTGCGCAGAGTCGGGAGAATTTTCTTGACAAATATAGGTGTCGGCAAACCACAGAGCTGATGCACGGCTATACAAAGCGCAAGATTTTCGCTAGAAACGTACTAGTATGAGATTTGATCGGATGACCACAACGGTTGTTCTCTTTGGATGCCTTGACATTTTTAAAAACTCCACAGATGAGTTTTCGTTCTTCCATTTTATTTAACTAAGAGAACCTTTAGTCTGGGTACGACTTTCACCTGCAGGCTATTGATGCTTATGTTAAACCGATGCTTATGTTAGGCCAGTCCATACAGCAGTTTCCCGTGGTTGGTTGTAATTGAGCCTCCGCTAGAGAACATGGAATTAGTCTATTAGAATAGTCGGCCCATTGGGCCAGATGCTGAATTATAAGAAGAAAAAAAAAATTGTAACCATAAAAGAAATTTCGTTGTGTTAATGCTCTTTCATTTGCAAGTAAATAGTGCTATTCGAATGTCATTACATATAAATCTGTTTGGAAAATATTATTGGAATACAACAACAATAAAAAAAAACTCATCTAGTCCCCAATCACTGGGGGTATGGGCGGATAACCACTGAAACAGTGCCCCCTAAACCTCCAAGAACCGAGGAGCTACGGGTCTTTTTGCTACAAAACCATGCCCCCAAATCAAAGCCTAGAGACCCAAATCAATTTCTGTGCTCTTTACCTTGCTTCATTCATGGTCCAGAGCTTCTCACTAATGAGCACAAGGAAAATATTACTAGAATATAATATTTTAATTCGGTTTGACTGTAAATTGAATTGATAGAGTCATGTCTTTCCAGGGGCACCTGTTTAGCGTGTCCGGACGCGTCTATTATAAACAGTTATGTTCCTTCCTTGGTGACTATTCTAAATTGTTACCAGTTGGTCTATATATATTGCTTCCTTCATTGTTTTTAGTCAATTGAATTTTTCCTTCCATTCGAGTCCATACATATGAGAGAGTACAAAATAGGAGGAGGCCAACAGACCCACCGATTTAGTGCTGATCTGTGGGGAGTTCGATCAAGTATTGCTAGGAGATAGACGTTCACGCAAACCATAAGCATTGCAGCGGAGACGAATCTGTCTTAAGTGCATAGTGTCACACTCACCTTGATCATCACTTTGTTACCATCGGTTTCAATGTTTTGAGTGTATGATTTTATTGCATTTTGGTAGTATTAGTTTTATCAAAAAATAAACATATTTTCTAACAAATTCTTATGATGTTATATAATTTATACTCCTTAAAATATTGTTTACTTTTTGTTGTATACAAACACGGACTTAATACCTTTGATCACCAACTTCACCGGAAAAAAAAAAGAGAGAGAGAGTGCAATGCATTATATATGTGATACCCCACCCCACACGTTTGTTGAACATCATTCCACTAAGGTAACCATCCCAACCAAACTTTTAATTTTTTATTATCGTGGTCTTACTGTACATAACTAACTTTGCTCTTCGACGTTGCACCAACTATCAAAAGGTATTGGCCATCTGCCCATGCCTCTGCAACAAGAAAAAATTATCACCCCTTGATGTGGACATCCCACTTCAATAAACATGAAGGGAGGAAGCTATAGTGTACATAGTGTGTACCATAGTATGTTATGTATTTTTTATAAGTCTGTGTTACGTAGATAAAGACAAATGAGTTCCAACGTTCATACACGTTTCACGGATAACAATATACTTTCAGGGATATTAATACACATTTCTTGGATATCAACACGCCGTTTACACATTATCCTCCACCTTTGGGAGTTTGCGGAAATGGTTACAAATGAGGTTAATATTGCTTATTCAGAGGGGTATTAGAGTAAAGAAATAAACTAATGCATAAGTTTGCCAAATTCACTGGAGTACCCATGTTGATGTCATGATGTAGTACAAGAAGGTTGATTTTAGTACTGCAGTGTGATCTTCACTTGCAAGTGTATGGACTCATTCAATGGAGACTTTTATCAACAGTATCAATTCATAAAAGCAATTAACAGAATGTTTTATCAATGTTAAAGCGATAAACCTATGGGTACAGAGGGAAACACACAGAAAATGTACAGAGCGCTCTATATATTTTTCCACACGAGTGATCCGAACCGTTCATTATTCTTAGAACATTTTTCCGAAGGTCCTCACAAAATTTTAGCTCAATCGGACGGTTAGAAGTGCTTGAACCAAAGTCCCACCGTTTCAATCAAAAAAAGAATAATGAACGGTTCGGATCACTCGTGTGGACCCAAAAGTGGGTCCCCGAGAGCGCTCTGTATATTTTTTGTGCGTTTCCCTCTGTACCCGTAGCAAAGTCCATGTTAAAGTAAGCATCGAAAATCAAAAGCCCCTGTTGAAATTTCAGCAGCCGAGTCAGGATGTTGACCTAATGGAGTAAAAAATCAAAGACTGTTGTATAAGGGTGTTGGGGCACCAAGAAGGGTGTTAGGGCACCGAGTTCTCAATGCCTCAACACCACCAAATAATTTTTCCTCTATTGCTAGTTTTCAGCTGTCGATTCCCTAACTTCCAATCCCCATTGATAGCTGAGCTCTCCACCCCGATGCAGTAGCTGACCCAGAAATTTGGTGTAGTAATGGCCTCAATTGACCATGTCGTGGAAACTTGATATCGATGGTGCAGGATATTTTTACAATTGATTTCGAAGGATTTTTCAGAATGGTTCAATCTATGAGTTTGTACATATTTTTCGTGACTATTAAGAAAGAAGTAACCCCAACTACACTAACCACTTCTAAATTGGCAATCGTAAATGAAACAACGTCACGAATTGAAACATTAAATGAGATAAATCTAATTATTTTCAAGTTATCTACAAGTGGCAAATTTCAATTTTGTTTGTTATTTATACAATTAAGATTTTTAAATTTTGTGTGAGAGCAAGTGCTCGCACGTGCCCCCAAGTGAGTCCGCCTCTGCCATGATGTACAAGACCATGTAAGCTGATACACAGGTGAGTTGGGTACATCTCGTTTTTTCCTTTCCGTCTTTCACTATGCACGATTGTTTACTTTTCGTTCTATGATTCATTGTTCACAAGATCCGTAAGGCGTTGTGGGGTTGGAAAATCCTAACAACTTCTTTTGTCACTATGTTTGAACGGGTGTATGTCAGTATGTGTGTTTTTGTCCAGTGTCCTGGGTTTCAACATGGTGTGGCTAATTGTCGAAAAATTGAGGAGCATGCCCTCATGGTCCTCACTCCTTGGCTGAATCCGAAACTTTAGCCAACTCACTGCCAGAATGAGAGAAATGTTAGCACATGCTACATTCTGTGCCAATTTTCAGAAATCTTGTTTTTTAATTTATGGACTACAAATTCTAGTTATTTTGTACGCTTCAAATGAGTTTCTGTTTTATTTTTTCTTCGTTTGAGGCTAGCTGACCCCTTTTTTTGTTTTTAACAGTCAAGGTTGTTCAAACATCGATTAATATTCCCTCCGGTCCAAACAAACGCAAGTCATTCATACTGAAATTAGGAGATTTACAAGAAGTAACTTTCTTGCAATATGACCCCAAAATAGCACCCGGTATGAGTGTATCTTTGCCTAGTATTTTGGCGGGTTGTGATCTGTTTGGATGAAGGGTTAACAAAGTGTTTTTTCCAGGAATACCTCTTCTAACTTTATTTCTATCTTTTACCTTTCTCTCTATAGTGGAGAGTGGAGACAAAGTCATCCTTCCAATACTATAGTGTACAGCCAAATAAATAAGCTTTAACTTCATAATCTGGAGTACATTTATATTACATGGTTGTGGGACGACTTTTTGTGATGAAAATCGTAAGAGCGACATGTGACATTTAAATTTTTGTATTTGTAAAATTTAGAAATATACTTAATCAATCGCATTGCTTTTAAAAATGCAAAGGCTACGGAAAGATGAAAATGAAACCTACATCTCTATAGGAGTATAAAGTAACAAAGTGCGACTTTTTGTGAAACGAAGAACCCCGAGAGGGACACACAGCACTTTGGTTCTTACATTTGTCAAATTAAGGGGTGTTTGAGAGCCTCATTTTTTAACTTTTTATTTTCAACTTTTTTTGGCTTTTTAGATTATGGTCAGAATGTATTTTGAATCTGGTAGGATTGTTCGGGTGAAATATACAGAATGCATTTTGAAACAGGAGCAGTGTTCGGGAGATATGTGCAGAATACGTTTTGTAAGTCTTTTTGTTAATCATAATAAAAAAAATGAAAAATGAAAAGTCAAATAGCTCCTCCCATCCCTTGGGATTAATGAAATCATTCTTTGCTTTTCAAAATTAAAAAATAAAAATAAAAAACTCTCCCAGCCTACTTTTAGCTTCTCCTGTATAATGTCAAATTTTGAGAATGTATTTTGATTTTGGGCAGGCAAACACCCAAAAGATGAAAATGAGAATTTGAAAGTGTGAAAATGAGGCAGCCAAACAGGACCTAAGAAATATTGTAGTTATTCAATTTTTTGGCTTTTAAAATATGCAAAACAAAAAGAAAACATGAAAGGAAACCTAAATGGCTCTCTCTTAGTCTCTTTGATTTGAACGCCTTTTCTGAAATTCAAACAAGCGGTAATTTAGGTTTGAATTTTGATACCAGGTTTAGAATTTGGAATAGTCAAAGTTTGAATTATGGCACCTGCCACCCAAATATAAAAATTTGTATTCGGACCAACAATTTTTTTTTTTTTTTGAACAAATAAATTCATAACTCAGGAAAATAGCCCAAAAGGCTATAAACCACAATCTGAAGTCTTTGATTGGGTAAGATAGACCTCAACATTTGAGTTATCCATATGGATGGAAAGGAATACACTGAGTATAGAAGGACAATACCCATATAAAGGATAGGAGAAGTTCCACGCAAGGATAGAAGAACTCCACAAATCGGAGACTCCATATAAAGGGTAGGAGATTGGGTGGCAGCTGAGGAACAGGAATATTCATCTCAGCGCAAGAGCACCAATCTATGGTCAACACTTGGTTGGACCGTACCGACCAATTGCACTATGGTATTCAGATAATTCAGAAATCGTACTGTCCAGATATGTGGCGTGGGTCTCCCCTCAATGCTTTTGGTCGTGCATCATACCCCCTAGATGGGATCATCTTTAGTGTGGTCCGGCCACGTGACACCTCAAATAAACATACATGCGTCCCCGAGATCAGCCCAACCAACATACAATGCCTGTGGATCATCGTGAGGGGCGTTCGGTCAAGGAGTGGGGGTTGTCGGGTGTTGATTGTTGACTGTTGAGCAGAGGATGCCAACAACGTCACTTCATCACGAGGGCGGCACGCAAGATCTTACCCCTCAATCTGAAGGCACTTATGTAAATAATAGAATGATAAACCCTAACAGGCCAGTATGCCATTTCTTCCTCCCTATAGCTTTGCCTTTTCCTTTTCATTCAGGAACTAGCGTAGTCATTGGAGTCCTTTTTGATCGACTTGGACTAGTAGGGCACTAATGTGGTTCCTTATTTGTAGAGCCAGAGGAAGGAGAGTTAGTCACAGTTAAAGTCTCATCAAAGTATTATCGGAAAAGTCAAACCAATGAGAATATAAGTTTGGACACCACCTCATAATATGCAATTAAAAATTTTCACGAACATAAATAACAAATAAACAAATTTGGACGGAAGGAGTATTTCCCTTTTTCCTCTCTTGTCTTCTTCTTCTCATTTCATTCTTTTCCCTTTGGTTTCTTTCTTCCTTTTTCTCCCCTGGCAGGTAGGACACAAAATAGTTTAAAACTTGAAAGTCTTCCCTTTCATCACCTACTTTTGTCTCCATAATTAATCCTATTAATAAGCATTTTCTTCAACTTAATACTTTCCTTCCCAATCAAGAACATTCAACCCTCCAATTAATTTTGTTTATCTAGTAATTTGAGTAGACACAAAGTCAATCAAATAAGTGAATCAAATAAGTTATGCGAAACATTGGTTTAATCTTGTTTAAAATCAACCCAGCAATTTTCGTTGTAGGCATATTATCAACCTAATTCCAAGATGATGACTTCATATCCAAATTAATCCCACCTTTGCATGATAAAAGGTTTCATTTGCATGCCCCAAAAAATACATTCAAACATATTTTAGACAGTACAGTGATAAAATACCATGTATGTGAATTATTTTTCTCCATGTCATGTATATTGGTTTTTTTTTTTTTTTGGCAAAACTATGACCATGAAATCGTCATTTTCCCCCTCCTTGCCATGTTTTCGTCATTTTCCCAAAAAAAAAAAATTAATTCAATTTGTTGGTGGGATTGCTACGATATAATTTATTATGATTCAATTTTTGTAATCGGACCGCAAGGAAGCAATTCTTTGAAAATTTTCTAATCCTGCCGTAAATCCAACTTTGACTGAATTGGAGAAGGAATTAGTCAATGTACCCATAAGCCGGCTCACATAGCCCTTACGGTCGGGAAAAAAAATCCCATTCGCAAAGCAGCACATAAGAGATTGGTCAATGGGTTCTGACGGCTGCCGTGTCTGCCATAACCGAACAGAACCGACGCGGTTATCTTATTCCCATTTGACCAAATGCCTTCCAGTGAAATTTGGAATTCAGAAAATGCCCTTATATTTAAAAACTTAGGCAATAAAAAACACAGGACTTAGCTGCTTGCTGGCAATGGCTGGCCAACGGACAGGATGACTGCTCTATTCAAGTTTTAGATTTTTTTAATATTTTATTTTATTTCTTACAAATTTTTTAATAGGTTCGTCCGTCCAACATTATTTTCAAAATCTTACTCATCCATCCAAGATTTTCTTGATAGATTTAATAGCACTTGTCCCAATATATTATGAATCTATAAGAAAAAATACATATACTCCTATATTTTGTCTTTTAAAATGGATACAATGCCCTACAATTTATGTGTCTACGTATGGCCTATATATAGTTATATTTTTTTCAATTGCATAAGCAAAAAAATTCTCCAATAATGTTTTTTCGTAACATTTTTTTTAGTTTGTAAATATCATGCATAGGCTTACAAACAGTATTTTATAAATATTAAGTCAGCCAATGTTAAAATCATGCGTTAGTTCCTGAACTGCCTCAATTATTTTTAACCTCCGTAGATATATATATATATATATATATATATATATATATATATATATATATATATATATATATGGTTATTCACACTCCTCGTCCCAATTTGTTACTATGAGATTTTGAAGATCTTATTTAACAAAATTAATTTAGATCTATAAAAATATCCATGTTGCATATGCAAAATATTATTAATTAAAAATATGAGTATTTTTCTATCCTGTTAGGATAAAATGATGGACGAAGAAATTGGAACCAAGGAGTATAAAAATTGGGTTCTTATTGGAGAGGGCTAGCTTGATGCAATCCAAATAATATTATGGGGCAAAAATGTGGTCGAGTCAAATGATCTCTCTTCTAAGTCTCCTCCCAAGGAAACAATATATTTTCCAGTACTAATGGCAGCCCCATATTTTTAGCCTTGTTCAAGGTGTTGAACAAGTTATCTTTTTATCTACTATGTTTTTTCTCCCACGTTGAGGTTTTTAGAATTAGTCGAGGTTTGTGCAAATTGTACCGGACATCTGGTTATCAAAAAAAAAAGAAAGACAATAATTGATTTTCACTCTCCTTTTTTGTTGATGCATGCACTTCGGTTTTTGTCCTCTTACAGTGTGAATTTACAATCTGGTCCTTTCAATTGTGAGAGTATGTATTTGAAAGGTTAATCTTGTAAATTAACATATAAAATAAAATAAAATTGTGGTTATAAAAATAAGCAAGGTGAAAATCCACAGAGACCAACCATCCCAAACCTTGGGACTAGTTGGGGTTATGCCGGTTATAACTTCCAGGGCCCCAGCATTAATCATGCACTCAAGCTGGCCCAAACATCCGTTTATAAAAAAAAAAAATTACCGCCCTTAAAGATTGTGATTTCACTTTGTTAAATCAGGGTAAACCTACGGGTATAGAAAGTTTGGAACAGAAAATGTACCGAGCTGCTTGTTTTTTGGATTCAAACGGTGGGACTCTGGTTTAAGCACTTCTAACCGTCCGATTGGGCTGAAATTTCATGGGGCCCCTCGGAAAAATGTTTTAAGAATAATGAACAGTTCAGATCGCTCGTGTGGGACCCAAAAGTGGGTCCCCCAAGCAGCTCGGTACATTTTCTGTTCCAAATTTTCTGTACCCAAGTCGGGTCCGTTAAATCATGAGCAGAAAGAGTTCGGAATAATGTGTGCACTTAACACATGACAATTAATTATTAGACCATGATTTCTTCATTTTTAAACTCATAAATGAAGAAGCCCTTGAGAGTGGACCACGTTATCTTGGTGGCAAACTCACTATTCTAAAGGAATGAGCTCCCGACACGCAATTAAAGAAACAAATACTACCCTAGTGCATGTTTTGATAGGGGCAAAGATCAATAATTTGGATTGATGAGGATTTGAGCTTTGTGTCAAGATGCATTGGCAATGCCTAATATGAATCGGAATAACTGAACTGGATATATTTTTATCTGAATAACTTGTTTGAGTTGAGTTATGATTAAGTTTTAATTAAATATCTAATGACTTGATCAAAGTCAGCTTTCGATTAAATTCTGTTCACCATAGGTAGAAATCGTAGGGTTTTCGCCACCGCATATGGGCCCCATCGTGTTTTTATTGTTGTAATCTGAATCTTTTATCTTGCAGAGCCCACAAAATAGTATATCCACGTAAAAGAAAATCAGCTTGATTGGAAATTAATAGGTATATCAAATAGTGGATTTTGGTTTATAAAATGAACGGCCAAATTTTGTCAATAATTTTTAAGTTAAATTGTCAATGACCGTCCATTTAATAATCAGAATTTAATATTTAATATACCTATCGATGTCTGATCAAATTGATTTTTCCCATGGACGTACTACCATGCGAGCCCTATAAGATGAATGGTTCAAATTAGTACGATAAATGCAGGGTGAGACTTACAATAACAACGGCAGTTTAATATGATAAATGCATGGTGAAGCCTGGGAGAGAAGTCCCTATAGTGAGGTGTGAGGGGCTTACTATAGGGTTATAGTGGGTCCATCTAGCCCTCCATCTTGATGATGAACACTTGAATTTTAATTCAAACAAATGAATAAGTCGGACCATTAGGAGTTCGAATTAAATTCGAGCCGTCGTTGCCAAGATGGACGGTCAGATGGGACTCACTACAACGATCAGTGGCGGAGCCAGGATTGAGAATCTGGGGGGGCCGAGTTCAAGGGCGGCTCTAGGATTTTCATCTAGCGCTGACAAAAATGCACAACGTATTTATGATGAAAGCTGTATGCAAAGAAGTCGTCTAATTCTCTTCAATTTTTTAGTGTTTTCACATTAAACATAATGTCAGACAACTATTATCCTTATGTTTATTATATATAGACTTTCATAAGTGGGCCATGCTTGTTTTGTTTTGTTAGGGCTATAACAATTTGGTTCAAATTTTGTTGGAAACATTTATTTCAATTTCAAACGAGTAACCATGCGCCGAAAATAGCAAAAAAATTTTAATTTATATCTAAATTTTAATTTTTTTTCGGTGCATTTTTTTAACTGCGGGGGGCAAAGGCCCACCCCAGCCCTAGGCTGGCTCCGCCCCTGACAACGATGTAGTGAATTACCTCACTACTCACTACAGATCCCCCGCTTCCGGTGAAGCCCACAATAACAGCGGCGAAAACTCATGGTTTCCACTTATGGTCGATCCAATAACTGCAGATTTGCATTCTTGTGTTGAAGAGGTAGCTTGTTGCATGGGCGAATCATATATAAACTATCTCGTTAATTAAATTTCGCAGAGTACCAAACGGGAAAACACAAAAAATGGAAATGGTGTGACACAAGAGAAGCACGTGCCGGGAATGAGAAGCAACCCATTTTGTTGGATTTTTGTTGCACCCAACCCACCAGCTTACCCTTTCCACTTTTATTAAGGACCCACTCACCTTTTGGAAAAATCTTATCTAGGTTAGGTTGAAATCTTCACCTAAAAAAAAACGCCTTTTAGCTTCCAAGTATCTGCATACATACATGAAAAATATACAAGAACTAATATATAAACCGTGACTTTTGATGTACTAATTGTTAAAATAAATAAATAATTATAAAAGAGCTACTTGAAGTTCGTTATGTATAAGAGAGGTTCAAATCTTAGTCACTGTAACTGGTAATAATATGAACTGGAAATGTAAGAATAGTTAATTAGGAAAATGGAGAATGAAGTGATCTAGAAGGGTGAAGAAGATTAGAAGAGGGCAAGAGTGTATAGGAAGAGAGTAACATTGTGGAGAGCTTAGACTAATCCATGTGGATTGCCCAAAATTCCTAGAGAAAATATGTAGTCACTATTGGGAGAATGTTCTCCTGATTTTTGGCGGAGAACATTCTCCCAATTATGACTATTATATTTTCTCAAGAAATTCTGGGCTGTCCACGTGGATTAGCCTAAACTCCCCACTGCCTTAGTCTCTTCCCGTGAACTCTTGCCCTCTTCTCTACCCTTTTGGATCACTCTATTCTCCATTTTCCTGATTATCAAATATTCTTACCTCTTTAGCTCAGATTATTATTAGGAATATTGACTAAGATTTGAACCTCTCTTACAGTGTGTGTGTCCATTTAAAATATTGTATGTTAAGCAAAACAATGTTACTCCCTCTGTCCCATTATAAGTGCTTCCTATGAGGATTCTAACTTTTTAAAAAGTCAAAATTATTGCTTTGGATTTTCAAAAATTAACTTTTGCAATTGTAAAGTTAATTAAATGTATTTTAATTTGCTTATATTTTTCAATATGGATCTCCAAAAATATGTAATATGGATTTTATTTGATATAGCTCAATTAATTTTATTATACAAAATTTTTAAAATTATGAAAAACATTGTAAATTGAAAGATGTTAAATTTAAAAATGACACGAATATCTACAGTAGACAAACCAATTAGGATGAAAAAAGTATTTTTAAGAGTAAAACTGAAAGTTTGACATGTTTTGATAGTTTTTTTTTTAGAAATAAGACATTTACTTTGTGACATTCAAAAATAGAAAGAAACACACTTAAAATGGGATAGAGGGAGAAACTACGGGTGTGGAACGGGTTGGTTCTGAGTTTATATCTTGATGTCATGACTTTCTTTACAAATGTTGTGAATTTTCATGAGTTTTTATAGAGTATAATGTTGTGAATATTACCCCCTCTTTCCCTTTTTAAGTAATAATTCCTACATGCGATTTCAAACCCCTAAAAATCATATTTCTTTATATAATTTTAATTTTTTTTATACCAGATTAAAGTGCTCATTGAGTACTTTAATTTGGTGCCAAAAAATAAAAATAAAACACATTCTACGGAAGTCTTTTTTTTAACGTCCACAAAATACACTTTTTTCAAAAGTAACATTTCAAAATGGACGGAGAGACTAGGGAGTATGAATTTTCTATGCAAACTCTTATGAATTTAAGGCAATTCAATCACGCATTGCATACCATACCGTACACACCTAATAAGATACTGCTTCTCCCTTTTCAGAATCATGCTACATGTACAATTATTTCGGCTTCAACCATTTACAACCCTCTCACATACATGTGGGGTCCACACACAATTATGAGTATAGGCCCTACGTGTATGTGAGGGGGTTTAAATGATTGGAGCTGAAATTGTTGTACAAGTTGCATTTTTGTTTAATTAGTGGTGCATTTCATTTGGATTGTCTCTCTTGCTTGCTTTTGCTTAATAAGCCAAAAAACATTACTTGCTTTTTCGATGAAAATCTTCTCTCTTATTTTAGTACGTGCATGATAGAACATAAAATATGATATTTGCATAAACAACTAGATAAAAAGGGAATCTCCAATCTGTCACTTTAGCTTTGTTTAGAATGACCTACAATAACTGGACTTATTTTCGGTTGGGTTAAAAACTGGACATATATGGCTACTTGTTTTAAAATGATCGGAGATGAATAATATTAAGGGACTTGAAATGGGACCTCCGTTAGTGAATGGTGTGATTTGTCTACCAGGATAAGTCGATTTCTTTGGTTGGCGGCGGCGCATGACTTGGCAGCGCGTTGTGGTGTTGTGCCTTAGGGTTAATTTTTTCTATTTTGGCCTTTGTGACCCGGGTGTGGGCTTTGCCCAATAGGTGTGGGTTTTCTTAGATTGGTTTCTTGCCAATCGTTGTTTGAATCTCAGATTAGGCATTTTGTTGCTTTCTCTTTGTTCCTATTAGTAATTGTAACATTTCGATGATTAATGAAACTTTTTGCCGTGCAAAAAAAACATATATTTGAATGGATAAGGTTTTAATTAAAGACACGAACTAAGCACTGCATGTACAGGGTAAGGAATTAATTATAAAATTAAGTCTCCATTTTATTTTTATATACCTAGGATTCTAGGACATTCAATTATGCTTTTCATTCAGCTGGCTAGATTTAACATTGTCTAGTGGTACTCTCCTATGTGTCCACGTTGGAAAAATGACTTTTCTATGATGAATATGGATTGTGGTACTCTCCCATGTGTCCGCGTTGAAAAAATGACTTTCCAATGATGGATATGGATTCTCCAACCCCGGCCAAGGGGTCCCTGTAGTGCAGAAAATGCACTACACGGTGCAGTGCACATTATTCGGTCGTTCATTTTGATAATGGACGGCTCAGATTTAATCCAAACAATCGATGGTTAGATTCAATTCACTGCTCGGATTAAATCCGAGCCGTCCATTGTTGAAATGGACAGCCGGATAGCGCATTACCCGGTGCAGTGCACACTGCACCATCCCCGAGCCCTCCAACCCCTAGCCTCAAAGGAGTTGGACAATCTTGCATGGCCTATTTTTGGGCACATCTTCAATCCACTTCAATTATTGGGACTATCATTTTTAATTAGATTTTGTTGAGAACATCAATCACGCTAAAATTATGTTTACCAAATGTTGCCTTAATTATATGTTTTCAGAACACCTTTGTATTAAAAAAAAATATTGTAACACTGGATCAAAACTCATTTTTCTCAAGATAAATGCTTCCTGAAAACATATTAGATGTATGTCCGATCATTTTAACGTGGTTAATCTCAACAAATCTGAAAATAGAACCGTCTCGATAATCAAAGTGTTCCCAAAAAAGGTAAAAACGGGGAGACAGGATCGTCCAGCCCCTTCGAGCGAGGGATAGAGATTAGAGATGATCCATTTCCTCCTTGACACATGTATATTATCTTGTGACCGATCCACAGAAACACATGTAATGTATTTTAGTATTCATTCTTCTTTTGCAGACGTGGTAATTGGTAAGATAAACATTAATTCGGTCAATATGGAGTCAAATTAATGAAACTTTGGAGGAGTAATATTTACGGAAAACCATAGAATAAAAATGGTAGAAAACCCCAACCCAATTCGGATAACCATAGCGTAAAGTTTAGTTTTCAAAATGGACCAATATTTCAAGGTACTATGTTGGCGGAAGTAGGAACATCTCTATCTTTGTTTTTTTGGTTTTGATGAAAAGAAGGGTTTTGCTAACGTGTGTCCAATAAGCACACAAACAAACACACACTCCAATATACATTTTACATTTTTCAATACACTTTTACATATTTCTATACACTTTTCACATATTTCATTACACTTTTTCAACCTTAATGTGTGTCTATTGGGCATACGTTAGCATTTTCGTAAAAAAAGAATTGGAAGAAGCAAAGATGGAGCTGACACCTATACCTTTGACCAAACACAACCTAAATGCATCTCTAGTGCACTACCCAAAAAAAGTTTGTTAAAATGTACACCGAAGCATATATGGGGCCCTATTTTATGTGCTAAGTTAGCCACCTAATGAAGAATGCACTTTAGTAGGTTGCCTATATATATATATCATTAACTTTAAGTCTGTTTCTCTCTCTTCTCTCTCTCCTTAAATTCATTCTTTCTCCTCCTACCCTTCTCTCTCTCTCTCTCTCTCTCTCTCTCTCTCTTCTTTCCCTCTCCTTAAGTTTCTCCTCAAATTTAGGTAGTGGCTTGAGGCACTTTAGGGAGTGAGGGATGACACCTAGGATTTTAAGGAGTCAATTTTTGTGCATTAGAAAACATTTTTGAGTTTTTCTTTAGGTAACTAGTTAGAGCACTTTAGGATACTCTTTTAGGTAGTGTACTAGAAATGCCCTTAGACTTTGTTTGGAAAATGGGAAAGGAAGGAAAATGGTGAGAAAGTTTAAAAATCTTCTCTTCCCTTGTTTGTTTGGAGAGAAAAGAGGAGAGAAAACTGACTAAATAGAGTTATAGGAATAGTAAATTTTCCCACTTATTTTCTCTCTTTTTTCTTTTTAAGTATTTTTCCTTCTATTCCCTCACTTTCTATAAGTTTCAAACAAAGCCTACTATATACTCCCTCTGTCCCATTTTAAATATTCCCTACGAATATCCGTGTCATTTTCAAACGTCTATATCTTTTTATTTGTAATGTTTTCAATGTCTTTTAAAAAATTGTCTAATAGAACTAATTGAGATCTATCAAATAAGATCCATATTGCATATAAAATATATTATAGAATGAAAACTACAGGAGTTTTAAAAAGGCACGCATAACCGTAGAGAGCAATTAAATTAGGACAGAGGGGGTAACTGATTGAGTAAACTACAAGCGAAAGATCCAAACAAAAAACAAAATAGATACTTCTTTACAAAAATATTTAAATTGATTAATCCGGCCGAAAGTGTTAAAAGTTGATTTTTTTTAATTAGATAAAATAATAATTCTTTATTTTTTCGATTCATCTCGTTGAGAAAAACTAATAATTCAAAAAAAAAATTGACGCAAAATTAACAAACGCGAGAACAAATTGAATAAATATAAAACTTTAAAAGGTGAATGGTACAATAAACACCTCCTATTTGGGTGTGTATGATATACACTCCTGTAAAAGTCACGAATCAATTACTTCATATTAATAAAAGTTACAAAATGCACCAAAATGTTACGAATCATATTGCTGAAAAGTAACGAAACACTAAAAAATAATACGATTGCAATGAGGTGGCACAATATGAACCGCACAATAGCTGCATATGGTACACAACTCTTATGAGTGCGTATTGTAGCCATTCATATTTTAAAAACACTTTTAGGCTGAGTTTTCTAATTAATTTTAGGAGATAAAATGTAGTTTTGATAAAATCTAGGATCCTCCAATAATTTTAGCAAAACTAATTTTTTATCAAAATTAGATTTTACTCTCATAAAATTATTTGAAAAACACCCTTATCAAAATTAGATTTTATCATTTGAAAAAAAAATATTATAATACTTTCAAATAAAATTAAATTTTAACTCATAAAATCAATTGAAAAACTCAGTCCAGTCAAAAAGGAGTATTTGCTTTGAAAAAATTTAGAAATTCAGGGTTGTTCATTGTTGTCTTGTCTCACCCCTTACGTAATTCGACGAAACCTGGTCCCACATGTGTAGTACAAATCGATCAAGTAGTACAAAAGGACCATATCGTAATTTCGATGATCCTCTCTCTCCTCTTCTTCTCTCTCTACCTGCTCCCCACCTTCCTCCTCCCCCCTGCTTGAAATTGGGGGTCTTGGTCTTCACCTCCTCCCTTGGAAGAAAATTCTCTCCCTCTCCCTCTCCCTCTAGATTCTCTCTTGTATAATCCAATCCAATCCAATCCGTTTCTTTCTCTCTCTCAATCTATATTCAATCTGTATGCAATGGCGCCGAGTTTGAGGGACTTACAGCTAACATCGGTGGCCGGAGGCGGCCGGAAAAATCAGGGCGACGAGGAATCCGGCGACCTGGAGGACGTGCGGCTGCTCGACTCGTATGATGTACGTAATTCAGAAGAAGAAGAACGGTTGAGGAGAATTCAAGTGCGAGTGGTGGGGATGACGTGTGCGGCTTGTTCGAATTCCGTCGAGGGAGCTCTCAGAGGTGTCGATGGGGTTTTTACAGCTTCGGTGGCTCTGCTTCAGAACAGGGCCGACGTCGTTTTCGATCCCAATTTGGTAAAGGTATGTGTTTATTCTGTTTTTTTCTAGGTCTTGTTATGTTCCTTTGGGCGAGTGTTGATTGCTATAAGCAACATGGTGTGTTGCTGTGCTGGGTGAACTTTTTGGTGTTTTTGAATCACCTGTGGCGTGTTTGCTTTGGAGCCAACATTGATTCCAAGCTGTTAGAGCATCTCCAGCGCTTGCTCAAATTTGAGTTATAATTTCATTTGATGTTAAGCACTTTTATGGACAAACCCGAATCTAATGATTAAAAGCTTCATTAATTGTAAAAAAAAGTAGCCTAGTTTCTCATCAAGGAAAAAACTATATAAAAAAAGTAGCCTACTAGAAATTTGAGTTTCCCTTAATTTGAGTAAAAGTCTAACGAAAACTCAATTTGGAATATTTTATGTCAAGGGGTGGGGTGGATTTTAGGTGGTTTTCACTGAATTTTGAGTTTTGAGGAAAAAAGGGAAGGTAAGGCTTGACATGCTCTTTCACATGGTGTCTTTTTAGTCTTTGGCATCCATCTGTGGGGTGTTTGTTGTGGCAGTTAGGGGTCTCGAAAGTTGTGTCAAATCTTTTTCTCACAGCTTGTCCAGCTCCTCTTTGGGCTGACCCGCCTCAAGGAAAATCAACACCTTTTTATTATAGTTTCGGTACCGAAACCTCATCCTATTGATTTGAAATCTTTGAGATTCAACTTTGTTTTAATGCTGAGTTTTTCTTGGGTTTGCTTTGTTGAACTTGTTATATATGTGGTGAGTTGAGTCTTGGGTTAGTCTTCTCGATCAGCTGATATTTACTTATTCTTTTTATTTTCTCCTTTCTTTTTGGGTGGCTTGATATTCTTTTCATGTCTTCCCGTTTCTTTTTGTGTAATTTTTGCAGGTCAAGTGATGCTGGCTGTGTTTGGCTTGTAGTTTAGTTTAGTTTTGATGATGTAAGCAGGTGTAATGAGTGGAGAGAGATAGAGAGAGAAATGAGGGAAATGATGATGTCAACAAAACTAAAACAAAACTAAAACAAAACTAAACCCCCTAACCGAACAAGGCCACTGTTTTTTGTTTATCTTGTAATTTGTGGCCTAAAACAACTTAGCTGATTTTTCATAAGTTCTATTTTGATCTTTTTGGCTTCTCTATTTGGATAATCAGTTTTTTTTGGAGTTCAGCTGCAACAAACAGCCACTCTATGCTTTTCTCTTTTCCTTGGTGGAAGTGGATTATGGAGTTTGCTGGTTTGTTTGTTGTGGTAATCTTGCACCATAGCATATTAAATGTGGTCAACGATCTGGTTTGGAAATCATTTTTTCGTCGAAGGGAAAAACATCTTAAATGAAAGGCCATTATATGATTCTAACTGCATACTGTGTTACACGGTCTTGGGCAGAACTCAACTCCAAAAGCTAGCTCATGAAGTGAGGGTGCCCTCACGCTTATATACTTCATATTACTTTGGTACCCAGGCAATGTGGGACTTCGCTTCACCAAGTGGCTGTTAAGCTCAAGCCCAGTAATTAATCTGGCTTGTAGTCTAATAACTGAACTAGTTGTGGTTAATATCTCGATAGAAACCAAACCCAAATGATATGAACTCAATAGGTCAGTCGACATGATGTCAATTCAATGCATTATAAATTTAGCTTTTGGAAAAGAAGTTATTTTCTCTGATCAAGTTTCAGACATCTTCAACCTTCAGTTCAGAACTTTCTCAGAGACTCATCTGGCCCTAAAATGAACATTATGGGCATGCTTTTGGAAGGGAAAACCCAATGCAGATACAAAATTGCTTAACCGACTCAAATGAATAAGGGTGCTGTAATTACTTGGCTCAATTTGAATAAATAGTTCTAGAATTGTTGGGTTACTTGGGGTGAAAGTTGACTTAGCTGTGGTTGCCAGTGTCTTCCATCTTGTGTTTAATTTCTGGTCAAGTTCTTAACAATACGAGTTGTTTTCTTTTGCACTGTGTTAGATTGATGCGGTTTAGGGATTAAAATTGACCTTCTTGTTGGTAAAGACATGCTTCTAGTGCTTGAAATTTGTTTCTAGAATGTGGACATGGGATTTTATTCTAGAGGGCACTTTGTTTCAGGAAGAAGACATCAAGAATGCAATAGAAGATGCAGGATTTGAGGCAGAAGTTCTACATGAAGCCAGTACTACTCGAACAAATCCAAAGGGAACCCTGGTGGGGCAGTTCACTATAGGAGGAATGACATGTGCAGCTTGCGTAAATTCTGTTGAAGGCATCTTAAGAGATCTCCCAGGAGTGAAAACAGCAGTAGTTGCTTTGGCGACGTCAATGGGGGAAGTTGAGTATGATCCCACAGTAATAAGTAAGGATGACATAGTCATTGCAATTGAAGATGCTGGTTTTGAAGGTTCACTTGTTCAAAGCAGCGGGCAAGATAAAATCATACTAGGGGTCACTGGAATAGCCAACGAGTTACATGCGCATCTTTTGGAAGGTATAGTCGGCAACATGAAAGGAGTGCGGCAGTTTTGTTTCAGCAGGGCATCAAGAGAACTAGAAGTTCTCTTTGATCCTGAAGTAATTAGTTCTAGAGCCTTAGTGGATGCAATTGAGGGTGGAAGCATTGGACAGTTCAAGCTACATGTGAAGAACCCTTATACAAGAATGACTACGAAAGATATAGAGGAATCCTCAAAAATGTTTCGGCTTTTCACTGCCAGTCTTTTTCTCAGCGTGAGTAATTTTCTTGTGCCTGCACACTTTTGTTATGTTGTCCATCGTTTTCTCAGTTTCTGGTAAACAATGTCTTTTAACTCCTAATCTCTTCATATCCTTTATCAGGTAGGTTCTCTTTAGATGGCTCACTGTTGTGAATTACAAATAGGTCCCAACAAATGCTGTTTTGCATCTTGCTCTTATTTATGGCTGTATATTCAGAACTAGTGAGCAAGGACCTCTTCCACTAATTTAAAAGTGGAGTTACACCTAGAATTCTTGGATCTTTCCTTCTTATTCTGTATAAACCTTAGAGTGGTTCCAACTTATAATGACAAAAGCCCTTCAATAAATTTTGAGAAGTTCTTGTAATTTTTAACATGCTTTTGTGAATCTCTCTTGAAATCATGCTTATTCTAAGAGCAGGCCCATGAGACATGGACACAGTCGACTAGGGTCCCCATTTTTTTAATAACGCAGGTGTCCATGCCAGCTTACTCACACATTGACTAATCATGGAGACCAATCCTACTATCCACTAGCTGGGGCCCATTTAAATGCAGGGCAAAGCCCTGTATGGAGTGGCCTCATGGCAACTGATAGCACCTTGGAGGTTTCAAACTTGGGACATAGGAGGGAGCAAGCCCCTAAGTACCAAGCATTGACCACAAGGCCAACCCTTTGGGGTTCTAGGGTCCCCGGTTTGGGCCCAAAAATAGGGCCTTTGTTGGGCTGGTCATGCTTTATAATTATATTAAATTTCACATTTTTCACAACTTGCCAATGATATATTAGCGGGAAGTGGAAGAGGGTGTTATAATGGGGGTCTCAAGTTTGAGACTCTTGTCTCTGCTCTTTTTTGGGTACCATGGTCAAATAGTTTTCCCTTTGAAGGTTTCTAAGCAATATAGGTTTTCAAACCCAAAACAAATGAACGAAATGCATTAACCCCCTCCAAATTACCACTGGACCAATTAACCGTATTTTTTTATTAATAACAGTACACATGCTTATAGACAAGACTCTGGTTAGATTTATTAAGAAAATATCTTTGCTGCTTT
Source organism: Vaccinium darrowii (assembly GCA_020921065.1). Taxonomy (NCBI): domain Eukaryota; kingdom Viridiplantae; phylum Streptophyta; class Magnoliopsida; order Ericales; family Ericaceae; genus Vaccinium; species Vaccinium darrowii. The sequence goes on from CM037160.1 coordinate 28,055,599, forward strand.
TATTTAGTTTTTTTCCTACTCTTTTTGCTTTACTGTTCTTTTCAAACTAGTTTAAAATAGCCAATTTAGCTAAAATATAAAGCAAGAAAAATGTTATTTATAAATATTTTATTGATAGTTCTTTCTAATTTGACTAATGTTAAAGCATCCAACTCAAAACCAATTGGCAATGAGTGGAGAGGCCGCCTAGGCTCATATACTAGACTCGGAGGTTATAATTAACCAATGTGGGACAAACTCTAACACTCCCCCGCACGTGCGACCCCTGACCCGCACGTGGAGAGTTAAATAACAGATCCACAACATTGGGATCACAACGAAACAAGGTGCACTTATGGCACAAACAACAGGGCAATAACCAAGAGAGTCTTGTCCAAAATCCTCCGAAGGCCTTGCTCTGATACCATGTTAAAGCATCCAAACTCAAAACCAATTGGCAATGAGTGGAGAGGCCGCCTAGGCTCATATACTAGACTCGGAGGTTATAATTAACCAATGTGGGACAAACTCTAACAACTAAAAATAGTTAGGGCCCCATGTTCAGGGTGAGACCTATGTAGTAGCATTTCTTGAGAACCCTACATAAGCTCATTAAAGGCTCCTTTGGAATACCAGTTAGTTCCCAATACTTCTCATCCTTACTTTTTAGTTGTTCTTGACTCCTTTAACTTGGCACCAGGTTCCTATCTTTCTCATGGGAGTAGTCTGTCCACGCATCCCTTTGTTGTATGCTTTATTGCTCCGGCAATGTGGCCCATTCCAAATGGGTGATTGGTTGAAGTGGGGGTTGGTTACTGTTGTTCAATTTGGTGTTGGGAAGCGTTTCTATGTTGCTGCTGGCAGAGCTCTTCGAAATCGTTCAACGAACATGGATGTCTTGGTTGCTCTGGGTACCTCGGCCTCTTACTTCTACTCTGTTTGTGCTCTTTTGTACGGTGCAGTCACTGGGTTTTGGTCTCCTACTTACTTTGAAACAAGTGCAATGCTAATAACATTTGTTCTAATGGGAAAATACTTGGAATCGCTTGCCAAAGGGAAGACATCAGATGCTATAAAAAAACTAGTGGAGCTGGCCCCTGCAACTGCTTTATTACTTATCAAAGACAAGGGTATGCTTTGCCTCAGTTTACTTTGGGTGGTTGCGTTTTATTTATTTTTTTAATTTTTTTTTTTTTTTTTTTTTGGGGGGTGGGGGGGATGTGTTTCTTTGACACTCCCGCCCCTACCCCTACGAAGGGGGTTATGTATTTACCATTTGAAGTTTTGCTTAATTTTTGTATTACGTTTATTAGAAATAGACACCAAAAGAAGAAAGGAAATCTGATGATATTTTTGGTTCATCAGTTCTCGAAATTTATGTTCAAATTATCTTTGTATCCCCTTTTAATGGAAAATCTCTGAAATCTTGAATTTTGATAGGCTTGATTTAATTGGTTTATAGGTGGTAAAAGTGTTGGAGAAAGGGAGATAGATGCGCTATTGATCCAACCCGGTGACATTTTAAAAGTTATTCCTGGTTCAAAGGTTCCAGTAGATGGTGTGGTTGTGTGGGGTTCAAGTTATGTTAGCGAGAGTATGGTTACTGGTGAATCCATACCTGTTTTGAAGGAGGTTAATTCATCAGTTATTGGTGGTACTATGAATTTGCATGGTTCCCTTCATGTAAAAGCAACTAAAGTTGGTTCTGATACAGTTTTGAGCCAGATAATTTGCCTGGTGGAAACAGCGCAGATGTCCAAAGCCCCCATTCAGAAGTTTGCTGATTTCGTAAGTATTGGTGCTTCAATTGATAATTATGTTGTACTTCATAGCATATATGAATAGGAGACTAAAGAAGAGTTATTAATTGGACATGTTCAATGATATTGCAGAAAACCTAAAAGATAAGCAATTGAATAATTTTCTTGTTGCAATAAGATTTGTGGAACAATGGAGGATTGCCTCCTATTGGACTCAACTTAGGAAATAGGTGCTATTCGCAGTGCTTGTGAGATAAATTATAAATGATGGACTAATAAGACTGCATATAAGTGTTTCTTCTGGAATCCTGCTGAATCCATTTGCAAATGCTATTGGTGTTCATTTTCATTCAGTCCCAGCAGGGCTGACAAATCAAGTACTCATTAGCTCATCAAGGAGATAAATTATAAATGATGGACTAATAAGACTGCATATAAGCGTTTCTTCTGGAATCCTGCTGAATCCATTTGCAAATGCTATTGGTGTTAATTTTCATTCAGTCTCAGCAGGGCTGACAAATCAAGTACTCATTAGCTCATCAAGCCTAGGTTAATTAATGAGTTTCAATATATATATATATATATATATATATATATGAATTTGCCTTCCACTAGCTTATCTTGAGTGAGCCTCCGGTTAAGCTGGCTGCGAGTTGAGCTTCAGTCGCTTGGTTCACGTCCTTAGTATCTGATTGGTTGGATGTTTCCAACTTCATTTTCGCTATCCTCATGTGGTTCCTAATCCTTGCGCTATTTGTGTTTGATACTTACAGGTTGCTAGCATTTTTGTCCCTACAGTTGTTGCTTTCTCACTGGTGACATTATTGGGGTGGTAAGTCGTCACTTTAACAACTTAGCATGGTCATTTTGCTTGTAAATATCATCATCATATCACGGTAACTGTAGTCCCAGTTCTTTAAATTTGGTGGTAAATTATTTGTAGGTATTTGGGTGGAGTTATGGGAGCTTATCCAGAAGAATGGCTACCCAAGAATGGAAATTATTTTGTTTTCGCTCTCATGTTTTCGATATCAGTTGTGGTGATCGCATGCCCATGCGCACTTGGCTTGGCTACCCCAACTGCTATCATGGTTGCAACAGGAGTTGGAGCTAATAATGGTGTGCTAATTAAGGGGGGTGATGCTTTAGAGAGGGCCCAGATGGTTAACTATGTGGTATTTGATAAAACAGGCACCCTAACCCAGGGAAAAGCCTCAGTTACTACTGCAAGAGTTTTCACAGGAATGGAACGTGGAGAATTCCTGACATTGGTAGCTTCAGCGGAGGTAACTCCAATTTCTGTTTGATGCTCTCCTTCCTCCTTTGTATTTGCAAGTTTGCATTTCTTTCAGAAGCTATTTATGCCATTCTTTCTTCCCTGACCTCCTCACAGTGGCGGTTGACCCCAGATTTGCAATTTGCGCTATGAGTTCTAATTTATCCCCTCTAAATTGGTAGATTAAGGATCGCCCCCTAGCAATCATTCCTTGTCCTTAAAATAGTTATTAGGATTTTAAGGTCTTATAAGTTGACCAGTTGATTGATTATCTTATTTAGAGGCCCTTCAAATAGTGCTTATCAACAACAGTCCAAGCACAAAAGAAACAATACCATAATCATATAATGCAAGACTTCCAAGACAGGAAAATACTTTCCGGGGACATTGTGAATTACACCTTCAGAAAATTTATTGATAGGTAATGTTAATGTTGTTCTAGTTTTCAGTACAAATTTTTTTTTTTGTCTGATCGTTATTTATGATGGGTAAAATATTATCTGTTGATGTATTATTTAATAGTTGCCTTCACTAAAAAATCTCTCTCTCTCTCTCTCTCTCTCTCTCTCTCTCGGGTGGGGGAGGGGGGATGAAGCATCGGATTTGAAGAAAGTAAACATCTGAAAAAATGAACTCACTTGGAGCGACCAATGATTTTGGTTCCTTTTGTGGCTCAGGCTAGCAGTGAACACCCATTGGCAAAAGCAATAGTTGAATATGCTCGCCACTTCCATTTCTTTGACAAGCCTTCCTCTACCAAGGATACTCGGAACCATGACAAAGAGTCTGAATTCTCTGCATGGCTTCTTGATGTCTCGGATTTCTCTGCCCTTCCCGGAAGGGGTGTCCAGTGCTTTATTGATGGAAAGCAGATGTTGGTGAGTTTTTTTTCCTTCCTTCTTCCCTTTGAAGCAAAGGAGTTGAGCTTTGGGATTTTAATAGTTGCAATTTTTGCATTCTAAACAGGTTGGTAACCGAAAGCTACTGACTGAAAATGGGATCAGCATTCCAACATTTGCAGAGGATTTTGTCGTAGAATTGGAAGAAAGTGCAAAGACGGGTATACTTGTTGCATATGATAGTGCCCTAATTGGTGTTCTGGGGGTAGCAGATCCATTAAAGAGAGAAGCTGCTGTTGTTGTGGAAGGCCTTGTGAAAATGGGTGTGAAACCTGTCATGGTTACGGGGGATAACTGGAGAACAGCCCAAGCTGTTGCCAGGGAGGTCAGTTTTCACTGTAGTCCTTTAATTTGCAAATTTTAGCCTGCTTTGTCTTTCTTTAATCCTATCTGATTACAAATTGAAAAGCTCACACTACCTGCCGTTGTGTTACTGATAAAAGAAACTAACAATACCAGTGTTTGATAGTTCTTGGATCTATTTAAACATAGATTGGATCTGACTTTTGCAAACTACTGAGAAATGTTGTTCTCAGTGTTTTCTATAGACAGTTTTTGGAATTTCTGGTCATCTATGTAATAAAAATGGTCTCTTGGTGTCCTTGGAAACAGTGAACCTCGCTAAAGAGGATGTTGCTTTAAAAAATAGTGTCCCTTCAGGTTTTGGGATCTTGTGAGACATGTTATAAATTCTACATGAGGTCAAAAAGTTTTTGAATATAATGACTTGTGATCACTCGTGGAATATTAAATTTTGTTTGTCATTGGCTCATCGCTCTTGTGCAGTTTATTTGGAACTCTTGACTGATTTAGGTCTCCATGTAGGTCCTAATATTAGTTCAATTCAACTTGTAAAAAACGGTGGACTGCATAGAAGTTGTGTCAACTGGAAAGTAGTTCCTGACGTTACTTTGGTCTTGGTAGCTGTAGGGTGTGACATTTCTAATTTCATTTGAACTTGCGGTATACTTGTCACCTTTACAAATCTAATTTCTTTCTATTCAAATTTTTATGTTTCTTTCCCTTCTACAAAGCATACAACAATTCTTGGATTGTGACTCGACATGAAAGTGATTCATTTGATTACGAATTGTTGATCATAGAGATTTGGGTACTCAAAAGTTAAGACAAATGCTGCTTTTCAGGTTGGCATTCAAGATGTAAGGGCGGAGGTGATGCCAGCTGGAAAAGCTGATGCTATCCGTTCGTTTCAGAAAGACGGAAGCATAGTGGCGATGGTGGGGGACGGTATCAACGACTCCCCTGCCCTAGCTGCTGCAGACATCGGTATGGCAATTGGGGCAGGAACAGACATAGCGATTGAGGCAGCCGACTATGTGCTCATGAAAAATAACTTGGAGGATGTAATCACAGCCATTGATCTCTCAAGAAAGACCTTCTCTCGTATCCGATTGAATTACGTGTTTGCCATGGCTTACAATGTGATTGCAATCCCCGTTGCTGCCGGAGTTTTGTTTCCTTGGCTGAAGATCAAGTTGCCCCCATGGGCCGCTGGTGCTTGCATGGCTCTATCATCTGTAAGTGTTGTGTGCTCTTCTCTGCTTCTTAGGAGATATAGAAAACCCAGACTTACCACTATTCTAGAAATAACTGTAGAGTAGATACGTGGGGAAGAAAAATGTGAGTATCCCATTGTTGATTTTTCCAGAATTCAAGTACGCGGGGTTGTTCTTCTACCAACCCCCTTTCAATGTAAATGCCAATTGTTTTATCATTTCCTTCGCGGTGTCTTTTTCTCCTCTCTTATTTTTGGTTTCTTTTTTGAGTGTATAAAGGAAATCATTTGCTTGTACTACCAAATCTCACTATGCTCTGGATACTGTAATTACGGGTTTTTTTTGTTTCTTTATTGGGCTCCATTTAGTGAGCATATTTAACAACCATATAAGAGCATCACCAATGGCTTGCCTTTTTCACTTGCCAAACCCATCTTTTCTTTCATTTTTGTTTTCTTCTTTGAGTGTACAAGGGAATCATGTGCTTGTATGACCAAATCTCACACCGTTTTTACATTAATTATGTTTTTCCCGGTTTCTATTTAGCTAGCATTATTAAATTGTTCATGTAAGAGTGCCAACCCCATATTTTACCAAGAGGTCTAAGAAATGCATGCCAATGGCTTGCCGAAATTTCTTTCCATCATTTACTACATGAAATTTGGCTGAAATTAACAAGGCAAAGCTATTTCTTGCCACATCAGCTACGTGTGGCTATAATTTGTTTTGCACATTCTTGATTAAGGAGAAAGGAGAAAAGTCCAAAATGCGTGTTCAATCATGCACTAGGGCATTGAAAAATTCTTGGGGTAGAAAGGCTTCAAAGTGATTTGGTTTTTTACCAATTTTCTGACCAAAATGAGAAGACCACCACATTGGAAAGGAGAAAAACTTGGGTACCAGTTGGGTATCACGTGGACTTAGCACGTTTCTCAATCATGCAAAAGTGTTTTGGACAGTTCGGATTTGAGAGAGAGAGAGAGAGGAATTTGGACCGTCCAAAATAATTTTGGATGGCCGAGGATGGCGCTCGGGCACCACGTGTGTCCTACTCTATTTGCACCCAAATTTTTCCCTATTGGAAGGTGTACCAAAATAACTTCAAAATGTAAAGGTGATGTAATAATGCATTTGGTTGAAATAAGCATCTTAGACTTGTACACCAGTTTCCTAGAAGCATCACTTCATTTGGCTTTCAAGCATCTCTTGATGATGATGGTTGCTCAAAGTCTAACATGTCTTAATTTGGGGAAAATTTCATAAAATCCCCCAAACTTTGACCCAAATATAAAAAATACTCCCAAATTTTCAAAATTTTCAATCGTACTCCCAAACTTCACTTCCGTTATCAAATATACTCCCATCGTCTGGATCTGTTACCTCACTAACAGGAAATGCTGAGATGGAACTTAACAGACCAAAAAAATTGTTAAGTGGCCCAAAACGACGTCGTTTTGGGCCTTCTTTGCAACAAAAAAAAAATGCTCTCTTCTTCCCCGAAAAAATCTCTCTCTCTCTCTCTCTCTTACCCTCTCTTCCTCTTCTCTACCGACTGGAACCCATCCCCTCTTTCTCACTCTCTCTCTATCTCTCTCTCTCTCTCTAATCCGTCACGACTTAGGGTTTTAAAATTGAGAATTTTCGCTACACTTCCTGGTAGTGACTAGCGCGGTGGTCAATGACGGTGGTGATGGCTGTTTATATAAGTGGTGATGGTGGATTTGCAAGCCAAGGTAAGGGTTTCTTGTTCCACTAGCTTTGAAGTCGAGTTTGAGGGTTTTCAAATTCTAGGATTTTGTGGGTTGCAAAATTGGAACTTTTGATTGTGGTTTGGGACTAGGGTTTATCTTGGTGGTGGTGATCTCGGCAGTGGAGGTGGCAGTTGGGGGGTGGTTGGCAGTGCTGATTGGGTGGTTTGTGGTGGTGATTGGCAGTGGTGGTGACGGTTGATCGGTGGTTTTTCCTAGGGAAGAAGAGAAATTTTTGTTTAAAAAAAGAGAGAAAGAAACAGGCCCAAAACGACGTCGTTTGGGCCACTTAACGGTTTTTAGGTTCCGTTAAGTTCCAACTCAGCATTTCCCATTAATGAGGTAATAGATCGACGGTGGGAGTCTATTTGATAACGGAAGTGAAGTTTGGGAGTACGATTGAAAAATTTGAAAGTTTGGGAGTATTTTTTATATTTGGGTCAAAGTTTGGGGGGTTTATGAAATTTTCCCCTTAATTTGACTACGATAGCATAAGCAATCAAAATTATTTCAAAATGTAAAGCTTGCTTCTTCTTTTTTTCCTTTTTTAACACCATGTGTTACAAACACAATATTAAAATTAAAACACAATTCTGCATCCGAAACTTTTCAATACACATAAGCCTAATTGTATACATTTTTAGTTCTTAAAACAAGATATCAAGGCGGGGAAAAGATAATTTTAGCATCCAAAAAAAATTAAGCCAAAGTATGAGCGACAATACGAGAGATGATTCAACTAAATGACTACAAGATTATCAAGAAACCACCACACCACCGCCAGATATGACTGTCGAGTGTCGATATGACCGACGGCAATGTCCGACAGGATGTTACACGATATCGCCGTAATCACAACTGCCTCCACCAGTGACACTTTGAGGAGGTGCTTATCCAAACCAATCCAAAGGCAGTCTAATGTGAATCCAAAAGAACATACTCCCATCTTACCCTCGTCGATGGAAACACCACCGATATTTTGGCTGCAGCAGTGCCAATACCTTGTCATTTGGGGTCAAAGAGGCCATACATTATCCACCAAACGCCTCCAAATTCAATTTTACGAGCACCATTATGGGCCCACAATAATCATCAGAACCATTCATCCCATAATCTTACTTCTTGTTGAGAATAATATATGTGTAAAAATTAGCTTAATAGATCATCAATAAATGCACAACAAATTCTAGAATGGACATTTTACATCATTTTAAACTTGAACTGCACACTTTATACAATTTGTTTATGCATCAATCAATGACTGGTCGAGCTAATTTATTTTACAAAAGTTGTAATTGGTATTTAACAAATGTTGTTATTGGTAGAAGTCCAGGATGAACGGTTTGGATCACCGTTGTGGGTAAGGCAGCAAAAAAAAAAATCCGGTGAACCTGAAACCAGACCGGACCAAACTGTACGTTTTGGTCCCAATCGTGGAATGAGATATGGTTCGGTCCGCAAATTTTTATTTTGGAACTCTGAATTAACCGAGCCGGACTGTGAGATATTTATATTTATATTTATATATACAGTATATGTATGTAAGATTTAGTAAATAATTTTACCTATACTTATGAATTATTAAGTTATAATTTATAACAATATAACTTATTAGTTTTGTATAAATTAAAAATCTAAGGGTTTGTAGTGTAGTTCTACTCTTTGGTTGATGTTGGAATCTGGAATTACGATTTTGGTTGTTGCATTATGCAAGAATTTAGTCGTTGCTGTTCTTTTTTTCTTTTTTTTTTTTTGGTTTCTATTTGTTGCATTTTTAAGAATGAGAAATTAGTTCACTGCTAGGAATGAGTTTACTGCAATTTTTTTTTTTTTTTACACGGAAATAAGAAAATTATATTAATGAAAGTCCAACAGCACTTACAAAACGGAATTCATTGCAAAGATCTTGGACAAAACCAAACTAATCATCTAAAAAGAGAACAAGAAATGCACAAGGCAATCGATGTGTTTCACCCCAACCCAGACATGGCCTAACGAAAACAACGGCACTTACTAGATTCATACCTGGAATCAGCATCTCTGAAGAGACTTAATGCTAGTTGAAGATAAAAGATAGCGAATACCCAAGACGATCAGATGGACTCCAACCAAGTATGCTCGCACCAATGAACTCCCAAAACAATAAATTTTCAAAGCCACCCTGAGTTGCCCTGCCAGCGATATCCATTAGGGTAAGAACTCTGTTGGCATAGATATCATTGTAAAGCAACTACACCTGAAAGTACCCAATCTGTAGATGAAAATTCATCCGAAGACGAAACTAACAACTCTCACAAAGCGAGAGACATAACCCTCTCAGATCAAATGACAAGTCGTTGATCTGGAGAGACAAAAGAAAAAAAAGAAAGAGCGAACGAAGAAAAGAAATAGTATCATGGCCCTCCTCTCCCACCACCATGCGAGGGTATTGAAACCCTAGGGGGGAGGGGAAAGAGGAAGAGTAATATTTGCGATGACTAGGGTTTTTGGAGAGGGAGAGAGAGAGAGAGAGGCAGTTTCTCGATCTTAATTCTCGTCGAGTTTGCTGCACTATTAAAAATGTAGAATTCATATGTATTCCGTGAACAAAAATCAGAACCAATCTGCGACTCACGAATTGGTTTGGAACCACACTGAAGGACTCTTGATTCGGACACGAATTGCATTTTCTTAGAAGCATGATCTACAAATTCCTAATAATCTGAACCGATTCGAACGGAAGCTGGGTGTGCTGTGAGGCAGTTACAGGGCCCACCGGAGGTCACGTTTGATTGAAACTGTTTATTTTGTTCATTTCGTCTAGTATGTAGTCCGCATAAAAATTTAGGTTGATTAGACCTCGGTAAATATGTTCCCAGACTGCATATTTCATGGAAAATAAACAGTTAAAGAACCTGTTGTAGGTGATTTTTTTCACAAAATTGTAAGTTAAATGGTCGCCGATTAAATCGTTATCCGTGTCCGATCAACTTGAATTTTTACGTGGACTATGTATTCAACAAGACGAACAAAATGAATGATTCGGATCAAACAACGGGATCTCGAGTTGGCCCCGTAACCTCCGCACAACAGGCGTGCCGTGCCACCCCGCACCCGATTTGGACCGTTTGCACTTCGAAGCGCTAGTTGTGAGCACTTTTTTAGACAAATATTGCTACCTTTAGCAACATTTTGGTTTGGGAGAACTTTTCATGTACCAGACCTCGATTTGGGAAAGTTTAGGCCATCGCGGATGGGCCAAAAAAATTGGGGTTTGGGGGATAAGGAGGGTTTGGAAGGGTTCTGATCTATTTTAAGTTTCAAGTGGATAACTGGATATAGCGAAACTCAGGTTTTTCTCCTCTGATTTACCCGAAAGGGTAAGAAGATCAATCAAGATTTTCGACAGTTATTCATCCGGAGGGAGGAGGGAGCCATTTGCCGTTCAAAAAAATTGGCAGTTATCGCTCGCCCTTCTTTGATTCCATCTCTGCGGCCAGGACTCAGTTGCACGAACCATAAGCAAATGAACACTACAGACGTTTGGTTTGGTTGCTCTTTAACTCCCCAGCCCTTATTTGGAAAATTCATACAAAATCGCAGCGAACCCAAATCTCTCAAGCTCCATGCCTCTCCCGTCGATTTCCCTCTCGCCAGCAAGATCATAGTTCGAAGTAAGTCTTCCCTCAATTGTAAGTATCCGTCTTGTGAGTTTCATTGATTGGCTTGATTGTAAATTTGAATGAAAGAAAATAGCCTCGTAGTGTTTTGAGTCTCCCTGGAAATTGGAGTAAAACTCAATTTGGTACAAGTTTCGTGTAAGTTTTGAGGAGCGTAGCGGGTTTTAGGGGGGTTTTACTCTAATTTTGAGTTTGAGTAAAAAAGAGGGCAAGGGCCGGAGATGCTCTTTACGACATATAGTTTCCCCATGCATTTGTTGATTTTTGAGGTGGGAGGATTTAGAAGGAACTTTGTTAGCACCAGTTTCTAGTTTGATGTGAAAGAAATAAGGAAAAGAACCGTACTGGGAAACAAAACGCATGTTTTCAACCCACATTCTCAGGGTTTAGTTCGTCCGTCTATATAAATAAAAGTTACTAAATTTAGAATCAATAGTTAAAATTCTTGTCAGTTTCTTACACCCAGTGGACTGAATATTCTAGTATTGGGAATTTAATTTCTCCAAGTTGTGGAGAAAAGATTATCCACGAGGAAAATGCACACATTGTGATTACACTCGAATTTATTATCCTGGGACAGTTAGGACTTGGAAATGCAGGTTCCGTGTTGTTTTGAATGTACTTTCATTGCTTTAGTCTTGATGGAACTACAGTTGTCATAGGCGCAAAGCTGGAATGGGGGGCCCTGTAGTGAGCAGTGAGCCGAACTCGCTACAGGGTGTAGTGAGCTCAGCTCGGCTGTCCGATCGGCGATCGAGGGTCCGGATAAATGGGGCTTAAATTATATTTAAAATGTTTATTTAAAGTGTAAGATGATTTGGACCGTCGAGCCGAGCACACTACACCCTGTTATGAGCTCCTCACTACGGGGGCCCCGCTCCCCGCAAAGCTTGGCTCAAACCACGTATCGAGTAAAAATCTGAAGTGGTCTTTTCCAAATTGAGAATCGAAACAAATCGTTTTGATTTTGTTACGATTTCTAGTAGTATATTGAATGAGAGAGATGTTTTGCAAAAGTGATTATTTAAGGCCTAAAGTAATAAGAAGCTTGTCTAATACTCATATGTGATGAATTAAGGATCAATTTGTCTCCTAAGGAAGCCCTTGCACATGTTGCAAGAGATGTAGTTTCCATTTTAAAATAATCCTTTAAGATTTTTATAATTGTTATATGTCATCTTTCTCGATGTCTCCCTCTAATGCATTATTAATTTATTATGCCCTGCTCTATGTTACATGGGTCATTGATTTTGGGCGCAGTACCCATGTCTTTGTTGAATGTGATTCAGATTGAATTAGGAAGTCTTGTTTTCAAGGGGAGTCAAGTCCTTATCAGGTTATTTACCTCTAGCCTATATATATGCATGCACGTGTCCCTGCTGTAGCCTACATATATGCCTGTACATCTCGCGAGTTATTTACGCTTTTTCAATTGCTTAATATATCAGATATTAAGAGTGATTTGAGAGAGTCGAAGATCATACTTTAGAGTCCACCCTCTGTTCGTGATCAGGTGTGCGCGGTAATATAGGATATGATCGTTAGGTGCAATCAAGTTCGATATGTTCATGTTGTTTGTGAGTATTTGTGGTGGTTTGTGTTTGATCGGTTGGACGTTCTCTTTGGAGTACTCATGCTCCATCAACTCTAGTTTCCTGCGTTTTGAGCAAAATCCAATCAAGATGTCTGAGGTAAAACCCTAGTTTCCCCAATGTAGGATTATTACAACATGAGGATTTTGATGTCTAGTCTATACGTATTAGCACTCAGTGGTGGATTCGGTTTATAATACAAGAAATGAGATATGATGCACGAGAAACGACCCAGAAGGAAAATTGGGAAAAGGGAAAGAAAGGATCCTAGGTTTGGCTGATACCATGTACGGAATATTTGCCTTGTATTCTTCTCTCTATTGGAGGAAATGTATAGATGTACGAAAGAGGTATTTAGAGCCTAAATACAAGCCTACAGTAATGCAATAGAGATGCACAGTAAAGTCTAGGTCAAGATGGTTCAACACAAAGTAATCATCTTCATTCCCACAATTGTGACTAGGTACTTTTTTTCCTTTATTTAAGAAAACAGTTGGGGTAGCTATTTATATTTAAACAGAGAGACCATAAAGTACTACTCTTTGTTGGTTTTTTACTTTATTCTTTGGTCAACAACTTAACGTTCATGTGGTTAGATTAATTTCTTAGCGCGGAATATGCCTAGGTTTTACCGGGACAATATTGCTCTGCTGTTGTAATTTAGTGATTAGGGCATCTTCAGGCAGAATTATGTGGTGCCATCAGCTTATCTATTGTGTTTCATGCTAACAAGGGGCAGGGCTCCAATTTGACACGGTCTTTTCCTTGACTTTGTTGATAAATATGAAATCAACTTGTTACGATCTCGTTCTTCCATTGGTTAGTGTTTCAAAGATTGATATATGTTTTATTAGGTTTCTGTTGTTAATAGGTGGTTTTATTTGTTCCATTTTTGCAAGGCACGGCTTCAACTCTTTTAGGAAATTAGTGCATGTGAATGTGATTCCAGTATACAGGAGATTTTATAATATCAGTTAGATGGAAATATTTTGAGTCTTAACAGTAATATCAGTTATATTTTATAATATCAGTTAGATGGAACTATTTTGATTCCAGTATACAGGAGATAATTCTCCCAGTTTCTTTTACAAAATTTATTTTTCTACAGCTTTGTATGCTTTATTTAATTAATTGCTTATTTTATTCGACTTTAAAAGAGAAACTGTGGATACGCCTCTTGATAATGTAATCCCCAGATAAGCACTCAGGAATGGTTCATTCTTATTATAGATATATGTAAATGACGTATACAAACATAAAAGAATAACATTAAAGGTTCGTAATCTTTATTTATTGTTATGAGTATTAATTTTGTTATGGACTCCCTGCCACTGTTACTCAATATCTGCATCCCTTTCAGAATATCTCATTTTAGGAAACGGGAAGTATTTTCGACAATTACCAGTGAAAAAGTATGCATGTCATCATGTTTTTTCCATTTTAGCTGAGCTTGAGAGTTTGAAAAGATATTTGTGTGGTTCTGCGTACCCCTCTCAAAAGAAGCAATCATTCTTCTTCTTACTACTTTTGGCTGTTCTGTTAGTCTAACACCAATTACTATCAAGAGACTTCAAGAAATTACTTTGCAGAAATCCAGCTACTACTCACTTCTGAAGCCTGAAGGAGTGAATTGCAACCATTTCCAATCGTGAAAACGTGCAGCTGTAGTCCGATCACTTCGACACCTTGAATGTAAGCTTTTTATTACCAATACTACCAAACCAGTTCAAGTCCTCATTGCCCTGAGTTTCCTGGAAATTCCCTCTAGCATTGTACATCGACATTCTTGTAAGTAACACTTCAAGTTATTTGGCAACGCTTGAGTCATGTGAAAGATAGAATACGGGTAGAAACATCCCACCATGGCTTTGCTAGTTTCTATATGATTGTGTTTTGGGTGATCATTGGTGCCTGGAAAGAGGATAGAGAACTACAATGGAAACTTTCTTTCAGATGGTATAGAAGAGGAATCCAATTAGAGGTTTTTTCAGTGTTCAGTAATGATAGGGAAGAGTTTTGCTTTGTAAACTTTCTCTTTGATCAAGCTTTGATGGGAAATGATTGGATAGACTTTTAGCTGAGCAAGATAGGTTTTGAGAAATTATAGTGGACACGAAGTATGATAGGTGTGAAATGTGATCACTTATTACTGAGGTATTAGTTGTTGCTTTGGGTTCAATGTGTCAAACAATTTGAAGTAAGTAGACCAATTTGAATTATTTAGCAACTTTGGTTTAAAAGATCGAGTAAAAAAGATCCAACATCATCTGCATTTCCCGGGAGCATCCAACACCAACCCAAACCTTGTCATTGCTACATAATCAGCTAAGTTGCTCCTCTTTAGCCACCCTAAATAATCCAGGAAAAGGTCCATTCCCGTAAGCGCGGGCATGCCACATCGCCATCTATTTCCACATCAAAAATAGAGGCTATTTACTTCAAAATAATCCTTATTTCTTATTTGAATAAAGAGTAGAACACATAAGCAAAGGCTATTGAAATAAGCAATATAGATAATCTGTGTCTGTGTACTTGGGTTGTTCCCGCAACATGTACTGTACTGTATATTGGACTTTGGAGGACCTGAAAGATATGGACTACTCAAAAGATACCGTCTATTTTGCTCTGTCCATGTAGCATGAACAGTGTTGGTCTCTCATCGTAAGAATTAGGCTAAATTACAAGGACCCCCCATCATCTGTCACTTTGTATCACTAACACAGTAACACCGCTCAAATTCAAAAGTCAACAAACTATCCCCCTAATCTACATTTAATTTGTAAAAGTTCAACTCTTTAATGGAATGGGTAATTGACCAAAGTAGCCTTAAATTTGTGTGGGACAATGAGTGGGGTCATCCATGTCCCCACCCAGAAACCACTTTCAATTATTCTTCATCTCTTCCTATCTCTCTCTCTCTCTCTCCATACATGTATATGTATGGGGCCGGTTCTAGAGACACAAATTTTGACAGAAAATGTGCACCACTTTGTATGGTATCCATTTTGGAGTAACACGCAAATGATTGGAGTCATTCAATTTGTTTAAAACATGTTTTTAAGAGTTCCCTTAAAAGATCAACTCATTCGGATATCGGTAAGGGCTTGATCGATATTTGTCTGACAAGATAAAAACTGAATGAATCGATCAAGCCCTTACCAATATCTGAATGATTTGATTTTTTTACAAGAATTCTTAAAAACATGTTTTAAACAAATTGAACGACTCTAATTATTAGCGTGGGGCTCCGATTATATTTGTGTCAAAAATTGTGTCCCCGGAACCGGCTCCAAAATGAGTCCCACACATGATGGTGTACATTTTGTGTCAAAAACTGTGTCCCAGAACCAGCCCCTATATACATATGCTTTTTTCTCTGCACCTCCATCTTCCATCTCCCATGGAATGGGGTAATCCTCTCATATAATCTTCTTTAAGAATTCGTAACCCTCCTGTACTGAACATTTTAAGGAAGAAGTAAGAACCCTAAACAGATGACACGCTCTGCGACTACCAAGATTAAAGTTAATCTAGATTATGGAAAGACATCAAAGAAGAAACAAAATCCAAATTACGTTGAAGGTTATGCATCCGAGGAATCTCTTCTGGGGTCCCCATCTGTGGTTAAAGCTCTCAAAGGAGCTCTGCCTCCGTAATGACACAGGACATGAACCCAGTTATAGGTTTGGTTGATGTTGTGGCTGGCAGAGCATCTGTTAGTGGCCTCCATAGCTGGGAGGGGGAATGATAAGGCGGGAGAAGGGGAGACAAAGAGAGGAAATGTTATGTGTCGTTGATGGCCTCATGTAAAGATGTTCAAGGGTATTTTGTTATGGAAAATGTCCAAACCCTAGCTTTTGCCCAAAAACAAGGACACATTTCTAGCAACCAGATAACAGTAGGGGTACAATCAGTTAAGGTTTATGGGGATTAGGGGGTCAATTTGTTCACTTTAGATATGCATAGATGTTATGTTTTAAGTTCACTACTTGCTCAGTTTGTCATGCAACTGCAAGTCTGCAACTTTGTTGCTAGAAGAACTTCTTCAAATGTAATTTTTCAACCAAGCTAATTGTTTTGAATTTTGATTGATGGGAGTCTTCAGGAATGACTGATTTTATTTTCAATTTACTTTTTGTTTATTGGTTAAATGTGCTATCAACTGCTGGTTTCCCTAGTTATTAATGTTAAAGCTGATGTGAATCATTAACTATAAGATAGTATCTTTAATTATTGTATTTTGCCGGTGGTATAGTATACTTTTCCTGATTTGGAAATGACTATGAAATTGGACTATCTTTGTCATGTATGATGTAAAGCATAAATTTAATACAATGTCGGGTTTTATTTGTGGTTGGCATCAATTACTTCTGTCTGATGACATGAAACTGAAGGTTGGTAGTGTACGGGGAATAAATCCATGTATGGTGCTTCCTTCTTCTTGAAGAGATCAATCACGTGCTTCCTTGACGGAACCCTAATGCTGCAAAATCAACAACTGGTTAGAGCACCTTTGCCTCTCGTCTGCAAAAGCCCTCCGATGCTTAAGTTAGTAATGTGTTACTAAATAGGCCAAAAGACACAATGCATATAACAATTACAGCGTACCTTCCTCTGTGAGTCTGATGCTATATTTATAGGTAAAGGTTTACTTGTTAGTCAAAGATTCTCGTTGCCCTAGTTTCCTATTAGCATTAGGAAAGCTTTCCTAATGGAATTCGTTCCATTAGGTGTAGCAATGTTGTGTATATGAGATCTCTTCCATAGATAGGATTCCTTTCCATGTAGGTCTTATTCCTATATTGCAGTGTAATTAGATCTTTACTAGAATTCCACCTCTGAACTGCGTTCCTTATTGGATATGGAATGTTAATGTCAATCCCTTAAATCACGGGATTCACCTGTTATCACGAAGGAGGCTACTCTAGATCCTTCTAGAACGGTCCACCGCCTTATTCTCTTAAGGTGGTTTTGCCGAGATGCCATGTTATTCGGCAGAGCCCTTATAAGACCCTCCATGCAAGTGCCAAGCTATACCAAGCTCGGTATGTGATCCTACATACCCTTTCTTGGTACTGTAACTATCCCATAGTATGATCCTGGCCATATTCATGGTCAACCTAACTTGGTTGCTACCTAAGGCACTTCACGTAATTCCCCCGAGCTGATCCACCCTTACGTGGTGTTATTATTATTACTTTGGCCTTATACATGGCCTATCTTGTTTGGTTAAGACTTAGGGCAACCTTACGTGGTCCCACCGAACTAGTTCACCCTCACGTGGTGTTTACGCCGAACACGTGATATGCTCGTGCTTGTGTATTTTCCTATACAATTGGATTTTACCCTCTCCAAGTAGTGTCAATTTTGAAACAACATCAAGTCATTGAAATTCCTAACCTTCCTTCGATCTTTTATAAGTGTACAGAAAAGTTACAATTCAAATGTGGGAATTAATTATTAAGTTACCTTTTATCCAAATACGTTCCCTTCTTGTCCTTTTTTTCCCAATTTACACAATTAGCCTTTCAGTTGTCAAAAAAGTGTATATGGAGGCAATCAATGAAGCAATTAGGAAAAAAAAACGGAGGGTGTTTTTCCTTTTTAGTGTGAAATGGGACTATGAAAATCATTTTCTTTTAAATATTTACTCCCCACCCCCCAAAAAAAAAAAAATTCATATACTTGATTTGAATTCTTAAAATAGATATGGTGGACTCAAGGCAAATGCCAAGTGAAATAACATACTAGGACATTTCTGATATTTGTTGAAAGCCTAAATCAGCCATCTCTTGAAATGATGCATGGTTCTTTCCATCGACATTAATGTTTGGTGTACCTTGTCAACTCCAGATCTGTCGCACTCCACCACTCAGAGTAGTTTGAGGAATGAATTTTCAACTTATGGCCAGGTGGCAGAAGGTACATGTCATAACTTCTCTCTTAGTCCATCAAAAAAGTGTTTTATGTTAACCCGTGTTCAATTACATCCTGATTGTTTTTTTTTTTTTTGATCTGCATCCTGATTGTTAAAGACACTGCTAATTCTGCGTCATTAACTGGTAGTTAAGCTTTTTATTGATGAAGCCACAAAGAGGTCGAAAGGATATGCCTCGGTTCAGTACACTTGTCAAGACAATGCCATTCTAGCTCTGGAAAGCATGGATCACAAGGTTTACATGCACGTTTATCGTGCTCTTATATTCTGCTCCATATTCTGTTTCGTTTCTGTTTGAGAATCAGTTTTCCATGGCACTTTTGAGAAAACTAATTCGATTGACGGTTTTCAAAGCTTGTTTTCAAGGATTTTCTTTGAGGCAAGAACCAATTTTTAGGAAACATTAAATATGATGTTTACAACTAATGAATACCATTCCACTAAATAGTAACTATATGAATTGAAAGCAATGTGGTCTTGACGTCTTGTATTTTCCAAAAAAAAATTGTCTGGTAGTGTTATGAAAAAACTGATTCTAAAATCGATCGAGGTGGTTCAACACATTCATATCTCATTTCCTGTACCAGTATGTAGACGGCAGGTTGGTCTTTGTGGAACTTGCGAAGCCAAGGCCAGGACACAATGCATTTCACGGATACCCTAAAACTTGTGGACCACCACCTCAAGAGAAGGTCTCTGTGCTGAGCAAAAAAAAGAAGAAAAAGATCTCTGTAGCGAACCAAGATGAGGCAAGCGGGTAAGTAGGGCCATGGCAGGGTGTGTCAACAGATTTTGGCTTAGCCTGGTCCTTTGGCAGCGGTAGCTTGTTTTGTGCCTACTCTTCAAAAAGCTAGTTAACTAGGGTAGAATAGATTGAAGCTTGCCAAAATATTGAACTCTTGGACATAGCAATACTTGCACCTGTAATGGACCGTTGTCCTTATTAAGTGATGAATCAGTTGCTAGTCCATGTTGTATAGACTGCTGCAAATGCCTTCTGGCATAGAACTTGATCCATCCCTAAGGAAAATGAATTGAATTCTTCTTGGGCTCTTTTTGGATCTACGTGTTTAGCTTATGTATGTCTGCGAAAGTACATGTACATGTAATCTTCGGATCAGAAATTAAAATATTTTCTTGCATAATCCTTTCAAATTCTTTGCACCAAATTAAAAATCTCAATTAAAAAATTGCACGTCTCTTCGCTTGGGACACTTAAAAAAGGACAGAGGAGTATATGTCACACAGCATGCACAGTGGATAACAATTTCTTCTCTCTTTTGTTTTTTAGGGATTTGGGAAAAACTAATCTCTTTTTTCATGGCTTGACATTTGCAATGACTAAGATTTTTCATTTAATAGAATTTCAAAATACATGTGTTTGGTTGGCCATTTTGAGAAGAAAATAAATAAATAAATATATATATATATATATATATATATATATATAGAGAGAGAGAGAGAGAGAGAGAGAGAGAGAGAGAGAGAGAGAGAGAGAGAGAGAGAAATGAGAGTAATAATTTGAGACATAGGTAATAAGTGAAAAGAGATAAAATGAGAAATGAGAGTAATGATTGGGTAGAGGAGTAATAAGTGGAGAGAGACATCAGTAATGATTGGAGAGAGACATCAGTAATGAGTGGAGAGAGAATAAAAGTAATACCAAAAAAAATGGAATTTTTTATCAAGAATGAAAACCAAACACTTTTGGGCCCTATTTTCATCAAAATACAATTCTCATCTAAGCCGCAATAATAACAGAAGTAAACGACGCGGCTCTACAACCTCGAAATAAGCTCTACAATAATTTCTCAAAAATGTCTCTTGACCAAATTATATTCGAAAGCTCTTGATCGGCCTCACTAATACGACTCCCCACTTGAAAAATAAAATCACCAGCAAGTGTATGATATAACAAGAATAACGATGCTCGCATTTAAGTGAAATCAATGAACAACGATTATCAAGTCAAATTAACAAATCACAAGGGATCTGATATCCGACTCTCCTTAGTACATGATGATCAGTGACCCCCTCACCCGCCTCACTAAACCTACCTGGCTCTTTCAAGGTATTGGCCAAGTTATCGGTGAGGTCACTCGACCAATGTACTAAACAATTCCATGTCACTTTAGCCAACAATATCATGATCAATAACAAATATTTCACTTTCAACAAAATTTCATAGGATTGATCTTCAAATGGAGTACGAAATGATAGAATTGAAATGATTTTGAAAATGGAAAGCAAATTGGATACTTCCCAGGTTACCACAAAAGTGATGTTTGAACCCTTGAATCTGATAATCCATCACCATAACCAGCGTGGTAATCTCTAACTCAAACCCATATGATACAATACCATTATATCTATCAAAACAGCCAAAAGAGCCAATGGCATGAAAACCAACTTTCGTCTCCATATTTGTTCCTTGAAGGACTCCCCACATCACCCTTTAACTCCATCCATCTATTTATAATTCCAATTCATACTTCTCTCTCTCTCTCCTTGCTAATTCATTACTCCTACACCTGCCTCACCTACATGCATGTGCAGTGAGGTATTGCCACACCCATCTAAAACTCATACCTAGCACACACAAACCTACTACTCACCCAATCTCATTCAGATCCATCTCTCTCGTTAATTTTCCATCTTCCAATGTCTGCCACACCCATACATCACAACAATTTCCCTTCCTCAATACACAAAAACTCTCATCGGATTTAATACCTAGGGAGCAACAAAACTTAAATCATGGAAGAGTTGCCTGGGGAAAATAATGACATGCATGCCAACAGTTTTAGTAATGTGTTATGGGTTATATTGTTATTTGTATAGTTATTTAAGGGTAGTTTGGTACATGTAACATTGTCCATATAAATGTAGTAGTGAAGAGTGAAGCCCCAACTCTTACACATTCTTTCACAATCTCTCTCTCTCTCTCTCTCTCTCTCTCTCTCTCTCTCTCTCATTCTACAATTTCACATGGTATCAGACCAAGACCCTTTCATTAATTGGAGAGGCTCACGTTTGTGCTTTCTAGAAAATCAATTATGTGAAGTCGATCGAGTAACAAGGTTTGCTTCATTTGGTAGATCGATTGGTATCCTTTTGTGATGATGATCTCCAGTGTCTCGCTATGCTTCTGCCCTAATCTCGACTGAGGATGCAAAGGCAATGAAGTTTGAATGGGGACTTGGCTCTACCCGCAAAACTGTTATAGGAATCGGACTATCCACTTATGCTGAAGTGGTGAATTGCGTGCTAAGGTTAGAGCTAGAGGAGTTGGACTTCCGTAGTAAGAAGCAAGGAAAAGGAAGCCGTGGACTCAATTTGGACCAACCAGAACAACAACACCAACAACAACCGAGAACCCTATCTTGTAAGAGCTAACCCCAACCAGCCCCACAGTTAGAATTGGAAGAGGAATGACTACTGACAAGGACAGTCCGGGATGGGACGTGACAGTCAACTAATGCAATGCTACAAGTGCTCTGGTTACGGACACATTAGTCGCAACTGCCCCCACCCTAGGAAGGACGAACAAATAAGCTATGGAAACCAGATGCCTTAATAGTACAAAAACTTTGGGAAACAGTCGATGCAACAGATTACTAGGCCAGTGCCTCTGAACTAGTGGAATAGGAAGCAACCAGATAAGCACAGCAAAATGCGGGAGGTCGCATCTTTGCACTGCAGGCCGAGGATCAGGAACAGGACCCATCTGTGATCCAAGGTACGCTGCTGTTATTCAGTACTTGCGTGCAAGCTTTATTTGACTCTGGAGCATCACATTCATTTATATCCTCGGCATGCATATCTGCCTTGGGACTAGAAACTAAACCTTTAAAGACTAGTATGACGGTAGCATCACCTCTAGGGGGTAAGATACCAGTTAACTTGGTCCATAGACGGTGTGAGATAAAAGTGACTAATATCTGACTGACCTACGACTTGCGCGTGATTGAAATGACTAACTTCGATGTGATCGTGGGAATAGACTGGTTATCAAGTCATCGAACAGTCATAGACTGTCATCAGAAGATAGTAATAACTTTCGACCCTAATGGAACTTGTTTCCAATTTAAGGGGGATAGACAGACTGTGAATTCTACGACTAGACACTCGAAATGGCAGAACCAACTGTACAGATGGCTAGCTAGTCTCAAGTTGGAAGAATCTGACCGAGAAGAGCTTGGATTGCCGCATATCGTCTACGAGTATGCTGACGTATTTCTGGAAGAACTTCCTGGTTTGCCGTCACATAGGGAGATAGATTTTACTATAGAGCTTCAGCCTGGAACCGCACTGACCTCAATAGTTCCGTATCACATGGCGCCTGCTGGAACTATGTCGTATGAGTCGCGGGGTGGACGGATCTTACAAACAAGCTGTTAAGTTCGGTGATGCAAGACGGCAAGGACCTCGAGCGGAAAGGTTGGTGTTGTCAGTTGAAAGGAGACGGAAACAGACCAATAACTTTCGAGTAATGAGAGACACTGACATGGTTGAAATTTGAAGAAGAATGCCAACATTGAAAAGATAATACGAGACATTGTTTTACTACGCATGTTATACTCTGATCCGCATTGACGCTGACATATTCGCACTCATGAGATACGTTGTTTTGATAAAATGCTTGCTTTACTTTACTTGTCATTATCATAGTGTTCTAAAATTGCTAGTCAAGGTTTGGGTAGAATTGTCTACTAGTCGTTGTCGCTCACGGTGTTGCACTTGTGTGACCTTGACATAATATCACGATGTTGCTTCGCGACTTCGACGTATTATGTCAGTTTACTGTGATGAACAGGAGGAGTTCTACGGGCAGGAGGCTTATGGAGTCGGAGGAGCTGCCGACTTGGGGAACGACCAAACGCAGGGATAGGAGGAGCCATAGATCCAACCCGGTTGTAATAAATATAGTTTATGAAGACAGACTTTATTGTATTAAGTTTTATATTATGTCTTTTCATTTTTTATTTGTAATATTATTAACGTGCCCAATTTTGGGGGCGTTACATGGGCTGTTACATTCAAAATCAGTTTTCATAAACAAAAAATACGAGGTGTTACAATCTATCCCCTTAAAAATGATTTTGTCCCCGAAATTCACTAATTTGAATGTAGAAAAAAAATTAATGTTTATAAAAATGTAGTCCAAATACATTACAGTTGCAAACTTCTTTTTTTTTTTTTAAAAAAATTTATTTAAAGAAAATATGGGATATTACAACATTGGTCTATGCCAATCTATTTGTACTATGTATTCGATTTCACAACACAGATCTTTTTATGTGTGTTCGTGCTTGGGTGGAGGAAGAGGAGATAAGAGTCTTGGGTGGGTAAACGCTAAGAGTTAATCAACGAGATGCACATGATAATTTTCCACCTGAATTGGACGTCTTAAAGATTAACTCTCTAGTTGAAACTTATGGAAAAAAGATGAAAGAGTAGAGAAAATTGATAAAAGAAAAAATGCGGGAACAATAAAAGGGAAAAAAGTTAATGTGCTCAGTATTCATTTTCTCTGTTTTTGTATCTCAAACTAAACAAGATAATGGAATATTTTCTAACTTTATCTCAGTATTTTCTTCTTTTCTCTTGTTTCCCGATGTTCCAAATAAAGCAAAATGTAAAGTTAAATGTGGAAGTGTTGCAATTGATATTACATGGACGAAATTGACACTCTGGTAAGACTAGAGGGACAATTACTACAATTTTACTCTCACTACTTTTTCTTGAATCTCGCGTGCAGTGCTCCCCAAGTCTGTTGGTTTAGGCGGGCTTTTCACCTTTTCGACGGGCGCGCAAATCACCCCCAAATAAATGCCATTATTTGGCCCTAATACATACCTTCTCCAATTCCTACATCTCTCTCTCTCTCGCCCTCTCTCTCTACAAGCTACGGTAAAAAGTGTCGGTTCCGGTAGAATGATGGGGGAAGAGGAGGAGCGCGTGCAGTCAGGTGTACCGCCGGACCACCTGCGTTGCGATAGGAGTTACTTTAAGGAACGGCGGTGCACCGGTTGGAAGATGAACGAAGAGAGTGTGTGCGAGAAGCATTACCTTCAAATGCGCAGTAAACATGATAAGAAGGAGAAGAGTAACTCTTCTTCATCTGCTATTTCTAGGGTTTTGGAGACAGTTTCCGACGTCGTGAAGAAGAGAAAGAGGAAACAGAAAGGAGGCGAGGACGGGGAGGAGAGAGATGACGAAGATGGTGCTGAGTTGACACAAGGAAGTAAAAAATCAGTTGGACGGAAGAAGAAGAAGGTTCAGATCCCCAGAGCCGTGACCGGAGTGAAAAATCCAGAGGATGGACCAAGTAATGGTGAGAGAGGTAGTAATCATTTAGAGATCAAAATCCGGGCTGGAAACGAAAATGAAACGAAAGAACGGATAAGAACTAGATAGATACCTTTGAATAGACAGTGAATTACTTTCTCACGTTTGCTGAAGGGAAGAAAATAGTAATATGCGATGCGAGTAGTAAGAGGAAGGAAAAGTGACGGAAATTGACTCTTCAAAAATTTTCTCTTGGATTTCTTTGCTTTTCGTTTTCGCCCAAGAACCAACCAAAGGAGAGGGGGAAAATAATCATTTTAGCCTTCCTTTCTCTTCTTTTGGTGAGAAATAGTGAGAAATGTACAAAAATGATATTTTTTTTATTGGTTCCTTGACGGAACTTCCTTCCCCTTTCTTGCCAAATGTAACATAAAATTTTGAGATTTAGAGTTTCTCTCTATGCGACAGTGTAGACTGTTTGGGTCAGTTATTAATAATGTTGTTTCTGTCTAAGAAGTAAAGTAATGGCTCGTCGCATCACGGGACCTTAGTAAGGATAGTTTCTCTCTCCGAAGTCGAGGAAAAGTAAGCGCTTTTGGTGCTTTTTCTTATTGTGAGTGCCATTTTCTGAATCAGGATTCAGGCCTCATGGTATTGACATCACTTATGCCATCGAAAGACGAAGTCCTTTTGGTTGGTTTGAGCAAAAGTTCAGTCCTAAAATTATTTAACATTCTACTGTACAGCTAGTTCTTTATGAATTTTGTCACATGAAAGCACTTTTTGTATCTGTAGTCAAGACTGCTATGGTATGCAGGTAAGAGGAAGGCTCACTTGAAGCAAGATATCTCGCGTGTCGATGCTAGAAGGAAGCATTTCAGTACAGATGTAAGCTTATTTGTATTCATTCTCTATCCCTCCGCAGGTGTTTTCCCTCTCAAACTATGCTTATATTGAAAACCTTTATCTAAATTTTCGAACAGGGGGGTGACGATGATTGCCAAATGTGCCATCAATGCCAGTATAGTAATAAGAGGGTGGTGCGATGTCGCCATACCTTTCTCTATCCCAAGAAATCGGATCCAAACAATGTTGAACGTTGTCATAGACGTTATTGTGGCCCTTGCATTCAGAGATGGTAACCCTTTCGAAATTTCTGTTGGCATTTAAGAAAAGTATCTAATAACTGTTTTCCTAAGAAGAAATCTATTGCTTTAATGCATCAAAATTTGGCTGGAATGATTTTTCATTGAAATAATTTTGATCTCCACTTTTTCACCAGCTTTTTGTGCATGTGTGCACATCTGTTTTTGCACTTTGGATATATGATGTGAAATTTTTGGATGACATGTTTTTAATTGAAGTGTTATCATGTATAATCGTCGAGAGCAGCGATTGAGATCATCAGGAAGAAGAGTGTGTGTGTGTGTGTTTAATTAATACGTAGAGTTTCCTAGTGGGAGTAATACTGCAATTTTTGGTATTGATACATTAACAGAAAGTTTTATCAGCGATTCAGCTGTAAATACAACTAATTTAAGGCTTTGTTTAGTTCATTTGCCCAGATTGCTGCAACAAATGTATTTTGATGTTTCTAGTATGAATTGTTGCTTATCTTCTCATATGGTATGCATTTTATCAAATGACTAAGTTTGTTTTCCGAAAGAGTACTTTGTATTAGAATTGTATAATACTTTGCTATCTGTGTTGTTGATTGTCCAATTTTTCCTTGGTAGAGTTATGCTGTAGGTCAGCTGGTCCTTGATCTTTTGAGTGCTGACATCCATATGTTGCTACTTAGTACTTACCGATGATAAAGACGTATCCTCTGACTATCCCTCATGAGTGTGTTCTTCACACTTTCTTTTAACTCTCATTTGCTTTATGTTGTCTAGGTACCCTCGCCTATCAGAGGAAGCAATAGCAGAGATATGCCCATATTGTCGGGGCAACTGCAATTGCAAAGCTTGTTTGCGTCGAACAGATCTACTCACGGTTGGTATTTTCAGTTCATGCCTTTGGTCTTCTTCAATTGTACTAACAGATTTGTCTTATTGTGAGTGACCTTTTGTGTCTTTCTTTGTCTTGCTGCAGAGTACTCAATATGCTGGAGTGCCCGACAGCAACGATGAAAGGATTCATCACGTGAAATATCTGGTACACCTACTCTATCCCTTCTTGAAACAATTTGATCATGAACAAGAACTGGAAAAGGATATGGAAGCTAAGATTCAAGGTATGACAGGCACATTAACCATCAATAATTCACCATTATGCATGTACTGCAATTAGTGAGTAAATATTACACTGCATTTCATAATTTTAGGTTTTCCGTGCTAGCAGTTATTGCTTGCATGTATATGCGTTTTACAATTAAAAGGACATTGGTATGGATTATTTAATTATGCATATAGACATAGAATAAAGCCCAGAAGTTGGACCAGAGCTTGGACAGTTAGCGTAGGCATATTGAATCTCTATTCTCATTATTATTTACTTTCAGGAAATCAGATAGGTAAGCTACTACCTATTAGGCTACGGCATTTAATTCTTGGCCATTGGGCACATTTGTGATGGTCACCCATACAAAAGTCTTTATTCAGTAATATTTTTGTCAACGTGATGGCCTTTTGTACAGGATTGTCGCCGTCAGATGTGGAGATACAGCAGGCTGTTTGTGATGTAGATGAACGTGTTTATTGGTATGATCCTTATCTTGAACAGTCCTATAAATTTGGAAACCTTATGTGTATTTAATGTGCTGATGTCACACTTTTTATTGCAGCAACAACTGCAGAACCTCTATAGCTGATTTTCATAGAAGCTGCCCAAATTGTTCATATGATCTCTGCTTGACTTGTTGTCGAGAAATTCGGGAGGGTTGCCTCCAAAGAGATGGCAAGTGGAAGGCAACAGAAACTGGTTATATACCTTGCCCACCAGAGGAAATGGGTGGCTGTGGCCGTGACCACTTGGTCTTGAAGACTCTTTTTCCAAAAAATTGGGTTTTGGAATTAAGAAAGTCAGCTGATAAATTAGTCGGAACTGACAGATTTGACGAAGTGCCTGGAATTTCTAAAGAGTACTGCTCTTGTTTGAAATTCGAAGGTGAGGTAGATGTTTGTAATGGAAAACTTCGTAAAGCTGCTTCTAGAAAAGATGCCAATGACAACTATTTGTTCTGCCCGTCCAAGAGTGATATTCAACAAGGGGATGTAGAGCACTTCCATAGACATTGGGTCATGGGAGAGCCAGTTATTGTTAGGAACGTCCATGATTTTACAAATGGATTGAGCTGGGAGCCGATGGTAATGTGGCGTGCATTCCGTGAATTAACACGTACCAAAGGTTCCTCAGATTTGATTGTGACAGCAGTTGATTGTCTTGATTGGTGTGAGGTAAGCCCTTTAAAGATACTACTTTTGTGGAATTCCTTATGATGGTGTATTGCTGTCATTATGTCAAAGCACTGCGCTGTCCATTTATTATTTCGTAAATGTAGCAGAAATTGGACAAATGGGCATATCTTTCAGTCTTTTTTATGGTGCGAAACTGTCAATGTCACTGTAGTTTAGTTCCGTAAAAGAACTCTCTTTTTTCTGCCTCTTGTTGCTTCTTTTAGCCATGGTCATTAGATACAATTGTACATGAGTGTGCAAGAAAATATTTGAAAACCTTAATTTGTGCATGTCATGCTACACGTGTCGCTCGTTGCTGTGGAATATCTGTTTTTTGGGTCAAGTTTGTCTAATAAAGGTGTTGCTTACTTCAAATTAACAAAACTTAGTTGTTTTCTTTTTTATTCTTTTAAACTTGCGGAAGTAGCAGGATTCTTTACGTTTCATTTTGATGGCTCAATGAGGATGTCTCTGTCACAAGAAGTGGATGATGGCATATTGAATATATATGTGTAAATGGTATTTTGTCTACTGACACTTGGATGCACACTGTTATATAAATTTGGACTGTACTTACCAAGTGGTTAAATATCTCTCTAATTGAACTTGTTGGCAAGAAATTTGCATTGAAAAGTGAAGTAAGCAACACCTTTGGCTGATCTAATATGTGATACATATGGTAGAACTAAGCTCCACGCAAATGTAAGCAACTTTTCTCTCGCTCTCTCTCTCTCTCTCTCTCTCTCTCCATTGCGAGTAACAGGACCTCATATATGGTTGTCTTAGCAGTTCAATTGGGTAAAGGTGGATTAACTCTTGTATAAATCTATGTTAGGTCCTTGCTTTAACTTACCTTTGGCTGATCTGGTCTCATTCTTTTAAGAAAAAATTTGTTCGGCTTAATTCTTGAGAGGTTAAAAATAAGGTTAGTTGACAGGAGGCAAGGGAGGGGAAGCTTATAGAAACCCCTCAGAAGTGCCCAGAGATTAGTTATAAATTTATTTTAAAGTATAAACTAATTTATTTATTTTTACGATGGCCCAAGCTCGAAACATCCCACCCAATAAAGCAATTACAAATCACAGAAGTTCCTCATTTAGGCGATCCCCGCACCTACGAATTGGAATCAATTGCAAATGCTTGTTATCCCCAATATAAGTGATTCTAATGTTTATGCAAAGTACTTGAGTAAATTTGAGTAATTGTTTTCCTAGTATCTTATTATTACTTCATATTTTCTCTTGCTTGGCTGCTATTTTCTTGTTTCTTTTGAATTTCATGTGCTTGAGAGGTTCTATCCTAGTTGGGAATATGCTCCTTTGTCAATGGGTGCTAGGTTCCTAGGAGGTTTTGACTTGGGGATTACAGTTGTAGGGTGGATCCATCTGCTCGACCAAAGGATCCTGTAACTAAGATTGGGAACAGAATAATGGATTTCGGTTTGTTTGAGATTTAGTTTTGCTTCCAATCTTTTACTCCCTTAGCCCAAACAAGATGTAAAGCATTATGGTTTTGCGAAAAAAGAGGAATTATGGTAGGTTGAGGTTTGTAGCTCTCTCTCTCCCTCTCTCTCTCTCTCTTCCTTCTATAGAATGATACCATGTATCATTGTGTTCGTTTTCGTTTCTATTTATCAACTGGTTCTTATATGTGGATAGCGGGAATGGACTTTTTAATGGAAATTGTTTTATAAATATGCAGGTTGACATAAATATTCACCAATTCTTTCAAGGGTATTCAGAAGGTCGATCATACAAAAACTTTTGGCCTGAGATGCTTAAACTGAAAGATTGGCCCCCATCTAACATGCTGGAGGAACGGTTACCTCGCCATGCTGCAGAGTTCATCCTTGCCTTGCCATATTTAGAGTACACACATCCCCGTTCCGGTATTCTTAATGTGGCTGCAAACTTGCCTAATGATGTAATAAAGCCAGATCTAGGTCCAAAAACCTATATAGCGTATGGATTCCCTGAAGAGCTTGGATGTGGAGATTCTGTGACCAAGCTTCATTGCGACATGTCAGACGCGGTATGCATTGTTGAGTTTACTTTTGATAGGCTACTCAGTTTGTTTTTTGTTTTTTGATGAGTGCTAGCTTAATACTTAGTCTTGGAAAATGATTCCCCAATTTTTTGTCCACAATTCATTTTGACTGCTGCCTTTCTTTATGATTGTGAATCTATCATTAGCTTCTAGGGAAAGATTCCTGAGGTAACTGTTGCATTTTCAACCTAATGGTCAGATATCCTTGGTTAGTTCTATTCTTCTTGGAACAGTAGATTCACTCTAGCTGTCCATGATGCAGTTATCATACTTGCTGTACGTCAGTGCCCTTAAGACAAAATAGTCCTGGGTAGTCCGCACATTTATTTGGCGATCTCGATTTCAATGTTTAGTGTGTATTTTTCTCCAATAAATTGTCTTTATTATGAAATGTTTACACTATGTTAGGTGAATGTGCTGACACATACATCAGAAGTGAAGCCTACTTCTTATCGGCTTTCTAAGATAAAAGGGCTCAGAATGGAGTATGCTTCCAAAGACCAAAAAGAAATCATGGGTACTGGCCATGCAGATAATGAAGTTGCTGAGAACCATTTGCCGAAACCCAATGGCAAGTCCAGGTCAGAGCCAGCCAATAGTAAGTCGAGTGATGAAGATCATGTTGTGGTTGTTAAAGCTGAACAAGAGAGAAGAAAGGGGAGACAGGTGACAGGAGGTGGTTGTGGGAAAAAGAGGGAGGGGAAGAAATTGCAAAATGGACTTGGTATTAGGTCAGAAAACTTTCCAAATGAGGATGCTGATGCTGCGAATTCTCCGGAAGGGGGAGCAAGAAATAGAACAGAGGAATGGAGTCCAGGGAAGAATAATACTGTTCAATCTAGTATGCATTCTACAAGAATTGATGGGAATTTGCAAATTGATTCTGTTTCTGAGAAGAATTGGAATGAATTGGAGACAGCAGAAGGAGGTGCTGTTTGGGATATTTTCCGGAGACAAGATGTTCCTAAGCTGCAGGAATATCTTAGAAAGCACCATAAGGAGTTCAGGCATATCCATGGCAAGCCAGTTGAGCAGGTAATGAAAATTCTTCCTTGAAGAGTGTGATAACTTACTCTTGCATTATAATCAAATATACTTTTGGGTAAGTGCACTGCAAACAAGTAGTTGACAATTTAAGGCTTTGTTTGGAACTTGAGAAGGGAAAGAAAAAGGGAAAGAAAATAATAAGAAGGAAAATTAGAGGGAAAATTAGGAAGAAATTGGAGGGAAAATTGTACTTTGTTTTCTAAACTTTCCCTTCTATTTCTTTAGGAACCAAACAAGGGAAAGAAAATTTTTTAAATTTTCCATTCTCTTTCCTTTCCATCCTTAAGTTCCAAACAGAGCCTAAGTTTATTTGTTCCGTAATTCTCCATGTGGAGGAATGATTATTCCATCTATTAGTCCATAGTTCAGCATATCCATTACTTTTGTTTTCTTTAGTTGTCTTAGTATTTGTCTGATGCATGAGGACAGACATGAGGACTCCACATTTTAGATCCCATGTTTTGGTCCCTCAATATGGCCATCAACATGCCCGTAAAATAACCTCAAATAGAACCCTTTTAGGTGAGAAAACTAAAGCTTCATATCTGTGGTAGTCTTTGTTAGATTGCTTAGGCTGAGTTTCCGAATGGATTTTATCTAGATTTTATCAAGATTTGATAAAATTAAGCCTTGATTTTATCCATTCGGAAACTGAGTTGATAAAATCTTAGATTTTTGCATTCAAAAATCTAAGATTTTATCAACTCAGTTTCCGAATGGATAAAATCAAAGGCTTGATTTTATCAGATTTTGATAAAATCCATTCGGAAACTCACCCTAATGGGTTAATAATCTACTTGCCCCTTAAAACTATTCAAATTTTAGTTAATTCCCCCTCCAACCATGAATTGAATTTACTTCCCCCTCTAACTACTCAAAAGTTAGCCATCTCATCCAATCCCTCCCTTTCCATCCAATTCATGGATGGAAAACTTAACAAAACCCCCAACTAATGCTTTTGAAGGGCATTTACGTCTCACCAAACAATATATGTGTATATGTATGTAGTCCCATATGTATGTAGTCCCATCTTCTTTCCCAAAAATTAGTCCCCATTCTCCCACTCTTCTCTCCCTCTCTCTCTCTCTCTCTCTCTCGCACGCGTGCGCGCCAATTTCCTCTGCTTTTTCCTCTGTTTCTTCACACTCCGGCCTACCACTTTCCCAATACACAGTAGCAGCAAAGCAGGAAAAGAACGCAACATCAGCAATACCGACAACATAACTATCAAAAGAAACTAATAACCTACTGAAACAAATTAGAATTGGGTTTGCAATCCTATTCTAAAAAAAAAATCATAGCTTGAAATTCAAAATGTGAAAGTGAAGCAGAAAATTTCATTAATGCTAAGAGAGGGTTTAAGTTTTGGACATCAATTCCCAAAATTTCTTAATCGTAATAAAAATTATATAAGGTGTGCCCCTACATATATTATCCTAACGTCTAATGACTGCCAATCAAAGAAAAAATTGTTAAGCTTTAAGAAAAACTTCCAACACAAAGTTCCCACAACCACCCATTGCTAGGTGTCCAATTTAAGCACCCCATCTCTGACATATTAGCAACTTTTTTGTTTGGAGCCAAGCCTACTCCGATCTTGATTTGCAAAGCCTACTACTTTTCAAGTTATTCAGCACACTGGTTTCTTTTGCCACGAGTCATGAGTGACTCCAGTGTTTATACATTAAAAGGTCCTTGGCTCCCAGTTAACATTATGACAAACCAGCAAACGTTTCGAAGATGCTTTCTAGATGTTCTTGAAATAGCCATAGGGTTAATTCAATGACATGTGCCTTTAGGCCAAAAGGCTTGTAAGGATAGCCAGAAAAAATGCCCCTTCAAACATGCTACAAAGACCAAGCAACCTGGAATGTAGAGCAAATTTGGTAGACTGTTAACCAAATGACCTTCGGTTTCTAGACATTCCTTCAGACAAGCTGTCTAGGTGAGCAATAGACTTGATTGGAAAATTATGTTAATGCCCCTTGAAGTTTCATAAAATTGTGGAGACAAGTTCAAGTTTCTGGAATGACACTGTGTGACAGGCATTAATCGAACACGTGCTTTTACTTTTTTCCCTCGTATTTGGATATAAGTATTTTGGCTGAATACTGAATTGTGCATAAGGGAATTCCAAAATTGACCTTGTGCATAGTTGTCAAATTCTGACTCAGAATGGTAAAAAAAGTTCTCTCTTAATCTCGATGTGCAAAGATTCGGCAAGATATATTATACATGCGGAAAATTGTAAGTTATTATAAAGAGGGAGAAGTTTAATATGTAGGCTGACCAGCAAAATGTTTGTATGGCAAGAGATGTGGGTCCAATGCTTTGTGACCTGCTTTAATATATAATCATAGATAGATTATGGTTAAGCTCTAATATATGGCAAATTGGCTTTGCTGCAAATTGGGAATCATAGGAAACGGGGACTAAAAAGTTAAATTGAAAAATATCAATTGATTATTAGGCTCAACAAGATTCTCACAACTTCTTTTATATTAATTGCTCACTTAGGATATCATGCTATAGCGTGGTAGAACATGATTTGACTAATCTCATCTCACCTGACCCGCTTTCATAGATGACCATATTATAGGTCACTGGTTAAGCTTTAATATATGGCATATTGGCTTTGCCATAAATTGGGAATCATAGGAAACAAGGATTAGAAAGTTAAATTGAGGAATATGCAATGATTATTAGGCTCAACAAGATTCTCACTACATCTTGGATAGTAATTGCTCACTTGGGATATAACGCTATTATGTGGTAGGAGATGATTTGATGAATCTTATCTCACATGGCGTTCATTAACCAAAATGGCAATAAAAATTCATCGGTGTTAGTATTGTAGGCCTAAATATCTTCAGAAGGTCTGAGGTTTTTGAAAAACTTACATTACTAAAGGATCAAGAACCAGTAGTAATGCTATTAAATACTCCAATTTCCGAGTCATCAACAAATAAGGTACGTGTGGGATTTATTCATACTTAAGACCCTATGAAGTAGTGTTCTTGTTTTTTCTTCAAAAGAAGGGGGTAAAAAGCCTTTTGAGTTTGTTGGATATAACAGTTTCTGGAATTGCTTGAATCATAACCTGCTTGGTCAATTGTAATTTCGTTTTCTGCCGTCAGAACCTCCAGCTGAAACCTGCATGGTCATGGCTATTGAGGATGCCTTTTGCCCTGCCCTTGTTCTTCAGCAAAGTGATTTTTACTCTGATATTGCACACACTTGGTTTCATCTATATTTTGTCATCTATGTTATTCAAGCTGGGTAACTTTAAAGTACGAGCTTCCCTTTATGTGCATGAGAGTGTCAAGAAGTAACCACTATGGGATTTATTTTGAGCGGTACTCTGAAACATTACTTTGGGTTGACCTTGAAGTTACAAAGAAGGTTGTTACAAGTATATTTTGTTTATTGTGATCAAAATAGAATCATTTGCAGGTTATTCACCCTATTCACGATCAGACATTCTACTTGACTTCTCATCACAAAAGGAAGCTCAAAGAGGAGTTCGGTTAGTTAGATATTTATTGATTTTTATAGACTTATTTTCTTTTTATATATTTCTTACTTTTGCCTAGTAACATATTTTGGTGCTTAATTAAGGAGTTGAAGCATGGACATTTGTGCAAGAACTTGGAGAAGCGGTCTTTGTACCTGCTGGATGTCCCCATCAAGTCAGAAACTTTAAGGTATGCAGGCGCTCACAAATGGTGCTTCAGAAACAAGAATAGTTTCTTTTTGAAGCAGAAATTTTAGTTTTATACGCTGGCAATACTAACTCATGCATGTGTTGTTATCTCACTAGCATTTGTTATTGGGCATCCATTGTTCCTCACAAGCATTAATTGTTGTTACCTCACAAGCATGTGTTGTTACCTCTCAAGTTTTAGTTTTATATGCTGGCAATAAACATTGTTCCTCTTGACGGTTCACTAAAAAGTTGATTAAGAACCTCCCATTCCTATTACTCCACCCATCTGCCATTATTGGGCATCCATATATTCATCCAATTATCTCTGTGATCCTTCATCAAATCTTTAGTATGAATCCTTGCCATGTTCAAATAGGTGACGCTTGTCTCATGATAACTTGGAGGTTTCATGCCCGGACCACATTGCCCAATACGTTCAACTGCGGGCCCAAAGATTGTATATGTCACCGCATTGAAAGCAATGTCGTACTCACACATGCCCCTTCTGAATCTCATAACTGCACGATCTCTTAGTTCATTTTTGTTGGGTTCGTTACCGATTTTGCACCGCAACATTAGGGATTGAAAGTTCGTTTTTGTTGGGTTTGTTACTGATTTTGCACCACAACATTAGGATTGAGTGCGTAGAATACATCCGTAGGCCTTTTAGTCTTCGACTTTTGTGGCTTAGGTTGAGAAATGGGGCTTTGATTGCTCTCAACAGATTTAGCTTCGCTTCAATCTCGACAACATCATCTTCCAAATGAAAGTCATCAATACCCGGTGACATTTGCATTTGCTCTTTCTTTTTTTGCCATAAACTCTTGAATCCCTTGTATTATTTCTGGAGGACATCTTGGACAAGGTTTTGCAGCCCTATAAGCTCCCGCAAGGTGATGCTTTATGCAATAAACTCTGGCATTCGTTATCTTGCCACAAAAAAGCACTCGTACAGATTAGTATTTTCCGGAATTACCCAAATGTGCATACTTCTTTGCAGGATCTGTTTTGTTACTTTTGCTTTGACATCTAATTAAGATATTCACAAGTACTCATTATTCATCAAGCAAAAAGTTTAAAAATAAGAAATTATGGACAAGTTATAAAACAAGTAAAAACTGTTTCCGAAAAGCAAATTGTTTCCCCAAAAAATGTGACAGTTTTATTCAGAAAAACATGACTATTTCCAAGAGACATGAGGGATCCATAAAGAAATTGAAACAATTCAAGGAAGAAAAGAAAAAGAACGAAATCGAAGAACTGGTTAAACTGGGAAAATTGTGAGGCAAAAAATCAAAAGAAATCATTGTGTGAAGGAGGAGAGGAAGAAAATATGAAGAAATAGATTTTCCTTGGAAGTTCAAAGAGATTGAGTTGCTAGTTGAAAGAGATCATCTGGTTCAAGTTCCTCTGTGGCTGTGAGGGATCACCATTCAAACAAAGAGACAGAGAGATTGTCTGGTTCCAGTCATCTGATTGAGAGACGAGAGACTGACTTGTACTTGTGTGTGATGATGTTAACCTTTAGGTAGGACCTCAGTTACAAATTTTCTCTTCACACTTAAATTTGGTGCGAATTGAAAGATGGTCACCAAGTGCACGCTTTATGCCTATTTTAAAGTCCCGCACATTGGTTGCCTAGGCCTCGCCTGGACCCAATCCAGGTGCCATGAGTGAGACTTGATGCTGCCTAGGCGCACCTTTTGCACAGAATGTCATAATCCAGGTTTGTCATATATAAATTGAAATCTGACATTGTGCAGAAAATGATCCATCTCATCTTGTGAACACCATTTTACTGTCCAAATAAACATGTTAGATCGATAGATATTTACTCTTCTGCAGTGTGCTATTACATTGGACGTGAGATTTGGATGAATGAAACAAGAAATGTATGTCCTCATCTGGCACAGTCCTGTGTCCATGTAAGATAGCCTTTACGCTTATGCGATTTGAAGTAAGAGACACCTATATAGATGCTAACAAAGCTGGTCTAACCAGTCTTTTCAGGATGCAATATGTGCAATTTAAGGCCATTGTTTGCAGATTGATTGTTTTAGTTTAAGATATCAAGCATGGTGCTCAAATTTGTCAGTATGGCTTTATTTAAGTTCTGGCTTTCATCATTTCATGACCCTCTGTATATTCTTTATTTTTTGGGTGCTTATCTCATTTGCAGTCATGCATAAAAGTTGCTCTTGACTTCGTATCACCTGAAAACATCCAAGAGTGCATCCGTTTGACTAATGAATTTCGTGTTCTTCCCGAAAACCATAGGGCTAAAGAAGACAAACTGGAGGTATGATTCTAATTTCCTGCATTGTATTGCAGGATTATGCTGCTTTTTAGTTTTATTCTTCTCTTCATTGTTTATCAATTGTTTTTTTGCTTTCTTCGGTTGCTGGTAGGGGGTAGATAAATATAGATTTTGAACAGGAAGGTATGCACACTCAGATGTATTTTTTCTAGAAAATTTCTTAGATTCAATGCAAGTCCCCAAAGCCATGAAACTATAAGGTTGGAGAAAAGAAACAGCGATTTGAAACTTATTACTGACAGGTGTTCCACAAGTAATGGCTTTCTCCGTCCTTCAATTCATCAAGAGTTGTAGTCGCACTTTGGGATTGAATTTGAGTACCGTCTCCTCACTGAGTCCCATCTGCGCTGTTCTAAGATTTCTGCCTTTGGCTTTCTTTTATTCCGGATACATGCTTTCCCTAAAGATGCTATCTTTCGAGGGGTAATAGAAAGGACAATATGGCCAAAAGGGGGATTGTATAGTCGAGTGTCGCTCTCTAAGTTCCCAAGCTAAGACGAAGTAAGATAAAGTAGCTTTCTAGATGATTTGTTGAGAGTAAATGAACCATCAAAACGTACAAGAAGTCTGGTAGGTCTTGCATGTCACTATCCTCCTTTGCGTTCGACTTCTAGATGTCTTCTGTTTTGCTTTTCAAGTCCTCTTAGCTGTACGGTGGTAATTTTTGTGCCTATTTCACTCTGGATGAAGCAGGTAAAGAAGATGTCTCTTCATGCTTTGAGCAAAGCCGTGGAAACTCTGGTGCAGCTCAAACGGTCTGTATAATGTACATGACTTATCATTACTTTTTCCATGTTTGTTGCATGCTCCTATTTGCTTGTTTTTGATGCTGCAAGATTCTTTGTTGAATCCCTTTATCGTTCTTGCTTCTGTATGTATGTGTTGGAGTTCGATTTGTTGGGCTTGTTGTGGGCCCATTTGCCCGGGATTGGATGCTCTCAATGTACTTGTTTGTGTAGAAGATAAATATGAGGACAATGTTCTTTTAATGAAAAAATAATCGTTCCAACTTATTTAAATTGCATAGTACTGTTAAAACTTGTCTCATATTGGTTACTTACAACCTCCAAAACTAGTATATGAGCTTGGGTGGCCTTTCCACTCATTGCCAATTGGTATTGAGTTCGATGCTTGAACTTGGTATCAGAGCTAGGCGTTCGAAGGCTTTTGGACAAGAATTTGTTAATTGGTTGCCCCGTTGTTGTGCCTTAAGCGCACCTTGTTTCGTTATTCATTGTGATCCCTATGTTACGGATCCGTTGTTTATCTCTCCGCGTGCGGCGAGTGATAGAGCTTTTCCCACATTGGTTAATTACGACCTCCAAAAGTAGTATATGAGTTTGGGCGGCCTCTCCTTCATTGCCAATTAGTTTTGAGTTGGATGCTTTACTATTGCCCTCTTTCAATTCCCTTTCTGGCTTATTACAAGTGGTTCTCTGGATTTTCCTGAGACCTTTGTTTGACATAAAAAATCTGCTACCATTGGAACTTGACAATATCTGATGTGGCAAGTGTGCTTTAGCTTCCTATGAAGTTTTCTGAGGAAAAAGAAACAAAAATGAAAGAAGGATCTTCATAAGTAGGCCTTCCTTACTTGGTTGTACGGGCTATGAATGTATGGTGCAAACAGTAATAGAGCTTCATATCTTCAGCCTTACACCTATCAACATGTTGCAACGGATTTCATGAATGGCTTGAAGGAAAGCTTACCTGTGTCCCTGGGTATCTAATTTCTTTTGTTAATCTTTTATGTTTTTGCATCGAGAAGATAACAAGGGGATTTGACCCCCATTGAGAGATTAATGGGGTACAGGCCTTAAAGGCTGGTGGTACCTAGTAATTTACATCTTTAGCTGTTGATTTTCTGCCATCTTCAAGGTTTGAGATAACAAAAGTTCAGGCATCATTACTGGTAGCTGCAGCGTCACTCCTGGAC
The DNA here is from genome assembly GCA_020921065.1 of Vaccinium darrowii. Taxonomy (NCBI): domain Eukaryota; kingdom Viridiplantae; phylum Streptophyta; class Magnoliopsida; order Ericales; family Ericaceae; genus Vaccinium; species Vaccinium darrowii. The sequence goes on from CM037160.1 coordinate 28,094,708, forward strand.
TCATCCAACTGTCACCCTTTTCCCCCACATCAACTCCATGTTCCACCTGATTGACTGGCATTCATTGACAGTCCTAAGTCAGTTGCATGGTTAGGATCCAGGAACAGTCAAAAGTCTTTTCTGATTAAACTGAGAATTGTTTGTTGTTACTTGTTAATGCTTGAGTCTTTTGGTTCAGTATGCCCTGATTTTGTAATTCTGTTGAGGAAGATCCTCACATGAGTTGCACTGGGAAAAAGGGATAGAAGGTTAGAAATTACAAGTGTCGATGAATTTTGCCAAACTTCTTCTTTGGTAAGCTATATTCTCTCTCTGTCCCTCTACTTTTGTCCCCTCCTGAACCTCTTGTAGGCTATTTCCTGCTTGAATCACCTAACTCAAGAGACTATGGCCGTCAAAATACTTGGCTTGTGCCAGATAGTGGACTGTTTTGTGGTCCATCTTGGATTGAACTGGATTGGATAATGTAAACTGTTTTGGGGGTCTAAATGGTATGTAATGGGGCTTTTCTTCTGCACTGTTTTGGATTGAAATTTGGAGCCAGTTGTACGCTTCTTTTTTTTTACTGCAAAAGTGCAAATGGGCCCGGGTGTGGGACTGTTTAGGGTCCTGTGATGGCATATCTTGGGGCTGGTTAGAGCATCTACATTTGGGATGTTAAGGGCCGTAAGATGCTACGTACTTAACAAGTGTGGCATCCACTTTTGATCTTTTGTATGCTTCCATCCTGTCATTCTTATCCATATATTTCTTTGCATTTTGGGATTTTGATCTAGTAAGTGCAATGTTCAACTGTAGCCCTTGGCATATTAGAGCATTGGGAAAGCAAAAACCGGTGGTTACAAAGGAAAGTGATCGGTCGTAAATGAAAGTAGGATGGGATTGTATCCAGTGGCAGAGCAAGGATTTCTATTTGGAAGACGTCGTACTTGTGGCGCTGGAAATGAGGAACATAGTAATGGACTATATATGCCTTGTCAAAATAGTAATGAACATAGCAAGTCCATAAGCATCATGGCACGACAAACATCTATTACCACTAAACAAGATTCATATCTCCAAGTCCAAATAGAAATCCTTGGTGTATTGTGCAATGAAAACTGACTATTTTTATATTATGAAAGCCACATGACATGTGTCACTTATTGAATGTTGGTTCATTGGATTGCATGGGGTTTATGACTTGTGCGCTTCAGCTCATGCATTACATACTTTGCAGGGGTGCGAAGAAGCAAGACATCTACCGCTAGTGTTCTTGGATGCAGTGACTGCCACTCTGGGGCCATGGTCAGGGCTGGTATCTTTTTGCTACGAGTTGCTCTTTTTGTGAGACTTGATCTCCTGTGTATATCTCTGGGGAGGATTGCCAAGAACTTTGGCTAGTAGGACTGCTTGTTTGCTTTGTGTTTTTCAAGGAACTATTTACTTTATGTTTATTGGAGGATTTTACTTTATGTTTATGGGAGGTTGGTTGTTTAGTTTGACGTGTGATTTATAGTAAATTATTGAACAGTGGTGTCGACTGGAGATAATCACCTGGTCCAACATTTCAAAATACCCAATTCTTGGTATGAACAAAAATAATACCCAAGACATGGTAACCATGCATGAATCTGAAAATTTTACAGTTTTACGCTTGAACAGCCAAAAACACAAATCACGATCAGAAAATCTGGCGTCAAAATCCTCTTCAATTGTTTGTTTGTGCTCTTTGTTGCTCCATCTAGGGGCTTCTATTCTATCGTTACTCATGAATAATCTTGCCTGTTGCCCTCAATCATAAGTCTTCCCTGCGGCCTCCGTACTCTTCTCTTTACTGACTACTCTAGGTAAAATTTGTTAAATTGTTTATATTCTCTGATATGCTGGTTGGAGATGTATGTAGGTTATCCTTTACTGTAAATTCCCCTCTAATTATGCTTCTCTTTAATGGGTATGAACTATGAAGTTGGTAAGTTGGAAGTGTGGAAGAAAAGTAGAATATTATTACGTAGAGAGATTGGAGACTTTTTACATAATTTATAAACGCAAAAGACTTGTCTATTTATAGACAAGTTAGTCATAAAAGTCTAAACCTAACTTTACAGATGTTTCAAACATAAGAGGGGGGGCTAGCTTTTCTCTTTACAAATGTATAAAGTTAGAAAGAGGTACTATTTGAAGAAAACATTTAAATGGAAGCCTTGGACAAAAAATAAAAAAAATTTTAAAAAGAAAAAGTATGTTCATAAAAAGAAAAATACTAAGGCAACTATTTAAAAAAAGAAGACTTGTCACCTGAATGTCCCAACAAGGGAAAAAGTGCAAACAAAATGGTCAAGATTCTTGAAGAACAAGAGCTTGAAGTCTTATTTGGTGAAGAGTTTAGTGATATAGAAGAAATTTTATATGAGATGGTGAATATGAAAGTTCATCTAATGATGAAGAGTTAGTCTTTATGCTTACTACTAAGTCAAGTCAAACAGACAGAGACTCATCTTCTTATATTAACCCTAGTCCTGTAGAAGAATTAGGAACATTAAGGTTAGGAGATGTGATAGGTGAAGAAACACTCTTTACTGAACAGGACAGAGAGAATTTTGAAAGCCATGAAGAAGTAAAAAAAAGATGAAATTTATAAAATTTCAAGATTTAATATGTTCTCGGCCTGAATTTTTGAGAAATATAGTGGAAACACCACTTCTCAGTTATCTAGTGATGGACATGTAGGCATTGCTCTTTTTGACAAACAAAAAGTAGCAAGATGGAAAAAGAGATATCCAGAAGTCCGCTATATATATTGGATTAATCCAAGTTAGGATTAATGCTTTATTTAGATAAGGGATAGGTAGTCCTATTTTTTCTGTTCTTTTTGATAAAAGATTTAGTGACCCCCATGAAGGCAGTTATTGGAGGAATTCAATCCAATTAAGTAAATGGAGTTATTTGGTTTAACATAAAACTAAATTTCTTTATCTCTATTAATGACCCGATTTAGAAGATGCTGTTCGAATGAGAATTAAGACCAGAGGAATTGATATGAAATCAAATTCCATCGACCTGGCAATTTAATGGAGAACAATCCATGAATTAACAAAATTTCCAGAGACCTCTATGAAACCCATAGATAAACATATGGTCAAACTTTTTGAGCCACGACCATTTGATTTTGTTATTCAACCTAGGTTAATGAATTGGACAGATCTAGAAATCTCTAGGAACTGGTAACTCACCGATTTGGTAGAACCTAGAACACAATCTTCTGCTAGTAACAATGTTGAATTACAAGTTTCAGGAAAAAAAAAATTGTATTTTCATAATAAATCAATACTTGGTAATGTTTGGCAAAAAAATTTTCCTAGTCCATCAAAAGGAGCTATTGCTACAAAAACTGTGCAAGTTCCTATTATGCTTGGTACGTCTCATAGGAATTAGTAGAAGGAAGAAATTCAAATGCACAAATTTATCATTTTCAAACAAAAAATGATGAAATTATTTGTACCTGTAAGTGGAACGCAATTCGAAAAGAAAAATGGGTATTAATGAAACACCCAATTTTAGTTACAGGAATTGGAGGTAATACTGAAATACAATTTAAGACAAAAAACATATCTATTTGGATGGGAGACACTAAATTTGTCATTCCAAAAATTATATGTTTTCCTTATACGCATAGTGATATTTTATTGGGCAATAATTTTATTTATCAATACTTGCCTATGCATATCTATGAAAGAGAAATAGCATCAACTGTAAAGAATGCATTAGTGCGTATTCCTTAGCTAGAACAACATAGTATGTTTGTGACAAAGATTTGCATCTGTTCCTAGAGGAGAAATGACTCCTATCATCAAAGCTATTGATGAAACACATCGGATATATAAAGTTTTAGAAGAAAACTTTAGTGAAGATCCTTTGAAGTTATGGTTACGAAGCTTCATTACTGTAGTTTAAAACTAAGAAACCCTAACGTAATAGTTAGAGTAAAACCTATGATCTATACCAGACAGGATATAGGTAAGTTTGACATACAAATAAAAGAACTTTTAGATAAGAAGTTAATTGAGGAGACTACTAGTCCACACTCCAGTCTAGCCTTTATAGTAAGAAATCATGCTGATTAGTAGATGAAAAGTTCGAATGGTGGTTAACTGTAAAAAACTAAATGAGCAATTAGTCTTCGATGGTTATTTTATACCTCGTAAAGATATTTTGATTTCCTTAACTAAAGGATCAAAAGTTTTTAGTAAATTCGATTGTAAAAGTGGTTTTTGGCAAATTCAACTTATTGAAGATTCAAAACCATTAACAACTTTTAGTACACCTAGAGGACATTATCATTAGAATGTAATGCCTTTTGGATTAAATATAGCACCACAAGTTTATCAAAGATGGATGGATAGTATTTTCAAAGATCTTAACGATTTTTTGTGGTCTATATTGATGATATATTGATTTTTTCCAAAATCCGGGAGGATCGTAAAAAGCATTTAGAAATGGAAAAATTAGTGAAAAATACAACAATTTTTTTTTCCCGTTTTTAAGCCAAGGACACGCACTATTTGCAACTGATTATAAGGACAGGGTCAACATTTAATGAAAACGAAGACCGCGATCGAAGCTTTACCCGCTTGCGAACGAAGAAGACGTTGAAGCAGAGTGAGTTCTGGTCTCTTTTCCGACGAAAACGAAGAGGGCGATTTGAGCCTCACCTACTACGAACGAAGACGATGACTGACTGACCCTATCTAAATGAAGAAGATGAACAGGAAGACTCCTCTTACCAACGAAAAAGTTTTTCCTGCACTGAGAAAAGTTTTTACTTTACCAACAAAAAGTTTTTACTTTATGACCCTAAAGTTTTTTTGGGAAGGAGCCTAGGGTGAAAACTGGGAAGTCATTGTATCTACTTTTTCAAGGAGTAGATAGTGTACAACGCGCTACACATATTTTAATTCTATATTCAATTTTACACACACACACATACATATATAAGTAGTACCACTAAATCTAGAACGCTATTCGGTACAACACGCACCACACATATTTTAATATTAGTGAAGTTTCACTTTTTTTTTTTTGAATTTTTATGTTCAAAATTTGAATTTTTAAAAATTAGTGACATTTCACTATTTTTTTTGGTCGCCGGAAGTAGTCGGCCAAAGGTGGGGTGGTGGTCGGTCGGATGTGGGGTGGTATTTTTTTGAATTTTTATGTTCGAAATTTGAATTTCTAAAAATTAGTGACATTTCACTAATTTTTTTGGTCGCGGGAAGTGGTTGGCCAGAGGTGGGGTGGTGATTTTGCCGGAAGTGGTCGTTGAAGGTGGGGTGGTGGTCGGCCGAGAGAGGAGTTGATTTTTTTGAATTTTCTACACGAAATTAGAACTTTTAAAAATTAGTGACAATGTCACTAATTCTTTGGGTTGCCGGAGGTGGGGTGGTGGTCGCTCGGAGGAAGGAGTTGATTTTTTTGAATTTTCTTTACAAAATTAGAACTTTTAAAAATTAGTGAAATGTCACTAATTTTTTGGGTCGCCGGAGGGGCGTGGTGGTCGGCCGGAGGAAGGAGTTGATTTTTTTGAATTTTCTTTATGAAATTAGAACTTTTAAAAATTAGTGAAATGCCGTTAATTTTTTTTGGATCACCAGAAGTGGTCGGTCGGAGATGGGATGGTGATTGGCCGGGGATGGGGTGGTGGTCGGCCGGGAGGCAGGAGCCAATTTTTTTGAATTTTCTCAACGAAATTAGAATTTTAAAAAATTAGTGAGATGTCACTAATTTTTTGGGTCGCCGGAAGTAGTTGGCCGGAGTTGGGTGGTGGTCGGCCAAGAGATTTTTTTGAATTTTCTGTATGAAATTAGAATTTTAAAAAATTAGTGAGATGCCACTAATTTTTTGGGTCACCGGAAGTGGCCGAGCGAGAGGCAGGAGTTGATTTTTTTGAATTTTCTCTAAGAAATTAGAACTTTTAAAAATTAGTGAGATGTCACTAATTTTTTGGGTCGCCGGAACTGGCCACCGGAGATGGGGTGGTGGTCGGCTGAGAGGCAGGAGTTGATTTTTTTTTGAATTTTCTATACGAAATTATAACTTTTAAAAATTAGTCAAATGTCACTAATTTTTTGGGTCGCCGGAAGTGGTTGCCGGAGATGGAGTGGTGGTCGGTTGGGAGGCAAGAGTTGATTTTTTTGAATTTTCTGTGCGAAATTAGAACTTCAAAAAATTAGTGAGATGTCACTAATTTTTTGGGTCACCGGAAGTGGCCGAGCGAGAGGCAGGAGTTGATTTTTTTGAACTTCTTGTACGGAATTAGTACTTTTAAAAATTAGTGAGATGTCACTAATTTTTTGGGTCGCCGGAAGTGACGCCGGAGATGGGGTGGTAGTCGGACGGGAGGCACGAGTTAATTTTTTTGAATTTTCTTTATGAAATTAGAACTTTTAAAAATTAGTGAGATGTCACTAATTTTTTGGGTCGCCAGAAGTGGCCACAGGAGATGGGGTGAAGGTCGGCCAGGAGGCAGGAGTTGATTTTTTGGAATTTTCTATAGGAAATTATAACTTTTAAAAATTAGTAAAATGTCACTAACTTTTGGGTCGCCGGAGATGGAGTGGTGGTCGGCCGAGAGGTAAGAGTTGATTTTTTTTGAATTTTCTCTACGAAATTAGAACTTTTAAAAATTAGTGAAATGTCAATAATTTTTTGGGGCGGCAGAAGTGGTCTCCGGAGATGGGGTGGTTGTCGGCTAGAAGGTTGGAATTGATGTTTTTGAATTTTCTTTTCAAAATTAAAATTTTGAAAAATTAGTGATGTTTCACTAATTTTTTTGTCTTTATGTTCAATTGTAAAAGTTCTTGTCCTTCCCTTTAAAAATGTCAAATTTTTTTTGTCTTTATGTTCTATTGCAAAAGTACCTTGTCCTTCCCTTTAAATATGTCAAATGTTTTGGATTTTTGGCTAAGTGGCCCTATAAAATACTTTGTGAAAAATTCTAAAAACATGGAATTATTTTATCTCCAAAAAGATTGAGCTTGAAAAAGAATCAATTGAATTTTTGAGAATAATTTTAGACCAACAAGGTTTAAAATTATAGAAGCATATTCTTTCAGAAGTTAGAGTTTCCCAGATATATTAGAAAATAAGACTCAATTACAAAGTCTTTTGGGAATTCTAAATTATGGAAGAAATTTTATTGAAAATCTTTCAAAAATCGAAACTCCTTTATTAGTCAAATTAAGGAAAAACGTCGATTTTACTTGGGAAAAAGAAGACATTGTCTTGATTAAACAACTCGAGGAAAGCCTTACTAAATTGCCTAATGTTTATTTACCTAAACAAGGTAATAAACTTATTTTGGAAACAAATGCTTCTGATACATGTTGGGGTTGTGTATTAAAAACAATACCAGTTATTTTTTGGAAGGAAGAAACACTTCCACTAAGTGAAAATAAGATAAGAGCTAGAAAAGTTCCTATCTTAAAAACCCTTCAAAAAGAAGAATTGATTTGTGGCTATAATTCTGGTACTTTTATGCCCAACCAGGAAAAATATGTTATTTTTGAAAAATAATTATTAGCTATAAAATTATTATTAGAAAGGTTCAAAATTTATCTTACACCAGAAGACTTTACTGTTGGAATAGACAATAAAGCTGTATGAGATTTTTTGTTTAATAAAAAATCTATTGATCAATGCTGACGTTTAAGTTGGTACAATAAAATTGCAGAATATATTTTTGAGGTAGAACACCTCAAGGGAGTCAATAATTTTATCGCAGATTTTTTAAGTAGACCTTTTTATACTTGCAGAGAAACATAGCTTAAACAACTATGGGAGATAGAGGCAAACAACTAGTACAAGGAGATTGGGTAACAGTTGCCAGAAAGGCACAACCCAGAGAAGAAAAACTTATGTAGTCTTTTCTGGATTCCAACCAGGGATCTACAAAACTTGGGAAGAATGTCATTTGCAAGTGAATAATTTCCCTGGAGCTTGCTATCGCAGTTATGATAGCATGACAAAAGCTACAAGAGCTTGGTACAGTAGACCACCAATGACCTCTGCACCACAAATGGACTTTACGCCACCTATGGCGATCCCTCTGTTAGACCAATTGGAGTTCCCATGAATATTATGTCAGATCCAGAAATAAAAGATTTCTATAACCCAAGGATTCCAAGCCTTGTATATGATCATTTGAATGCAGTATGGAAAGGCCATATTTCTAGAGTCAAGGCAAATGTCCGCCAAAGCATGGCAGAATTGGCTGATGACTTAGCCAAGCAAGCAGACAAGCTAGCCCTGCAAGCTGCTGAAATATCTAGTATAAAAAGAAAACAAAATGTTATAGAAAACCTTTATTTCCAAATCATTAAACAAATGGATTGGACAAAAGATTTTAATTTCGAGAAAATAAATAATTTTCTTCAATTATCGAACCTCATAGCCATTGAGTTTATGGATCCTATTTTTGAAAAAATCAAAAGGATTTGTATTTATGAAAAATCAAGCTCAATTTTGCCTCGTGAGATTTTCATAACAATTCATTCGATGGTAGATGTAATGACCCCCCCTAGCTGACCTGTTAACTTTTAGTCTAACCACGTGGCTCAAAAGGTTAACCTCAAGCTATACAGTATCTGGTCGGATTCTCTTATATACTAAACTCCTTTTACTATCTGGGCGATGTGGGACAAACCTATTGAATGGGTTGTCACAGTAGAAGACCACCAAAGGAGAAAGGCAGGGTTAATTTTAGGGAAGGAAGAAATCCCTAAAACCATTATTTGTTTGAATCATGATGATTGGACAGATGATGAAATAAATTGGGGAGTAACAAATCAGATTGTTTTTCAAATTCTAGATCCAGTATTCTGGACGTCCTTCCCAATGATGATGGACAATGCTCTCATGTGTGGCAAGCAACTACACATGAAATAAATATTTTACATTATGAATTTCAAGTTCAGTTAGATGGAGAGAACGTGAATGCTTCTACTAGCCATATCAGATTCAACAATGCTACGGGTACACCAAACTTGCACCCCACATGCACACCAAGGTGATGTGGCAGATGAGGAGGAGCCCATCATTTCAGGTGGGCCACACATTGGGCTTCTCCTCATCTGCCACATCACCTTGGTGTGCATGTGGGGTGCAAGTTTGGTGTACCCATATCATTTTCCTATCAGATTTGGTACTTTAAGCCTACTGAAGATTGGGAGTTTGAGTAGGAAACAAATCCACTACACTCCAAATTTGTACTTCCTAATCTAGATTTAGTAGAATATTGGATAGAAAGTCTGTTGAAGCCAAGCCATCATGCAACACATATTCAAGGGACAGTTCCAGCTCCCTTCATGGTAACTGATGGAAGAAGGATATTTGTTACAAATTTTCCTATATCCTATGAGAGAAGTGATGAGCAGATACAAGAAGTAGAAGCTCTTTTGAACAATATCAAGAAAAGAGAAAATCTTGATCTGCCAATAGAATTAACTATACAAGTTGATTCCATAGAAGAAGACAGGAATATGCAATCCAGTCAAGACCCAGATTCTCCTTTGTCATCCGAACACTATGAGGGTGTCAAGTATCAAAATCTCATCAATCAGATGGAAGGTTAGAAAAGCCGTATTATTGAAACCTACACAAGCAATGACGTCAGGAAAAGAGGAGTCCAGAACTCGTACGGAAGATTCTCTACGTTGGCAGGTTTTTGAAGACGGGAGAATAGGACCTCTTTTTACCTTTGTACATTTGTAAAAAGAAAAGCTAGGCCCCCCTCTTATGTTTGAAACATCTGTAAAGTTAGGTTTAGACTTTTATGACTAATGCATTTGTAAATTATGTAAAAAGTCTTCAATCTCTCTACGTAATAATATTCTACTTTTCTTCCTCACTTGCCATCTTTCCACACTTCCTTTTTTTCTTTGTTTTGTTATTGATGTTTTTTCTTTCTATCTAGTCAAATATTGCTCATTCATGAGTGATGATCAAAACATGACATAAGGTAGGTTTAAGAAAGCAAAAGACATGGAATATACTTTGACAAGCTGTTTGCCACTTGTCCCTAAAATACTATCCAATCCTCAAAGTTAGTGTATGTATCATTATTCAATATAGAATTTGTTGCAAAATAGTAGGCAGGGAAGGTCCCGTGCATTTATATCATATTACAATCGATTTCTCAACTACCGTTGATCTTTTTTACACTTGGACCCGTTGGATTTAGACTTTCTATTGACCACCATTGTAGATCCAGGAATGACATGGATTTCGGCACAAATGCCATAAAGTGGCATAAAAAACAATATATCCACTATTTATTTTCATAAATGTACAATATCAACTGTAACAAAAAAGGAACACATTTGGACGGATCTGGGGTCCTTGTAGTGCCCAAAAGCACTACAAGTACCCCGGTCCTTCACTTTTTGTGCATGTCGTCATTTGGTAAGAAAAAAAGTGGAAGTGTAGTAACAAAGAAAAAAAAAAAAAAGGAGCCAGAAGAGGCCAATAAAGTCTCTCATGTAAGTTGGAATAGTTTGTTGAGGGCAGTGCTTCTGGAAAAATAACCCCCAAGGGAATTGCTTTTCCTAGATGGTTCAATATTGACCAGCTCCTTTTGGCTTTCCAGTGGACGAGGAGGAATCACTTGATCAGACGGTGTAATTGCCTCATTCCCCAAAATAACCCCTTGTTTCTTAATGTATTCCCATTTGTCTTGGAAAAGGTAGAAAAATACCATGAAAAAGATCTGTGCTGTGAAAAGGATGGTCCAAAGCCTTGTGTTTCTTGATGTTCTTTTGTGGTAGGCTTCCAATCCTGTGTAGATGTTGAAAATACCAACTAGGGAAATTGTTGTTCCAAGTACCCAATGCACAAAGTACCATAAACTTCTACCTTTACTTTCCCTGCAAAATTTTATAATGTAGGGTAAAATATGTAAAACTCAATCTAACAAATGTAATCATATTTAAATTAGCACGCACAACTAATGATAAATATGATAACACGATAAATGGGACACTTGGTGATTTGAGAAAATGAGGAGTATTTGACTAAAAGTTTGAATGATGTTACTAGGGCCACCATTCGGTGCGTCTCTAAGAAAGGGTTACGAGGCCCGTGAATCTTGGCAGGGGTTACGAGGCTCAAAAATCTCGGCAGGAGAATACGGGTCCTAAAATTCCCGGATATAGAATTGTTGAAAATGATGAACTTGAAACAAAAGAACAAAGGAAGATGAGATGTTTTTGAATGACTCTAGGACTTGATGGAAATGGATTTTTAAGACACGATACACCTTTGTCCTAAACTTGATCGTATATCTTTGTTTCTCTTTCGTTGTTTGCCCGTGTACTACTTTATACTCTTCGTGCTCATATCATCTCATGTGCGTTTAGCGATTATAGAACATTTTCCTACCGGGTTAGTGTAGCTCAACCCTTCATTTTCAAATACAAATCACGGAGCATGATTGGAGTGCATGGAATGCGTGACATCTTTTAAAAGTATACAAAGGAAGAGTTATTTATTCATCTCATGAAACTTTATTTTTGGTGGATGAAAATGTAACTCCATTTATTCTTCCTTCTTTTGACTCGGATGATTGTAACAACTTAATGGAGTACTATTATTCATATTATTCATGGGACACAGGTACATGACTATCGAACTTATTTGTGCAAGGACATCGTGGTGAGAACTTTGAAATTCAATGTATGGATTTATTGTACTTCTTATTTGGTAAATGTTTATTTATTATTCTTCAAAATCTAGGGCGTGACATTACTATTCCTACTTTGTCCCTTAAAACGTTAGATTTTCACAGTTGGGCCCTTACACAATTAGAATGTTGTCCATATTCTCTTCGTTATAGCAACCCCATCAAGTTCTATGCCACAAAAGGCCAAGTGACACTAAACCAAAGGGCCGAAGAGAAAATTAATAGTTACTAAAACTCTAAAAGGCCAAAGTGAAAAAGGTCCAATAATTAATGAACAAAGTGAAAAGGTGTGAATTAAGAAGCCAAAGGGAGATAAATTCAGTGTCACCGCATTTTTTCATTAGAAAATTGGAGATCAGTTTACTATGTGGGATCAAGTTGACACATAAGTTATTGAAGAACGAAATTTAGAAATTTAAATTTTTGATTGGCGAAAGTGAGAAATGTGAAATAATTTAATGGTGCAAAGTGTAACTTTACCCCAAAACAATAACAAAACAAAAACGTTTCATTCATCATTCCACTTATTTGCAACATCATGTTTTGACTATTAGAAAATGGATCGCAAATAATTTTCACTCTCTTATTTGACAAAGAAGCACAAGCCCGCGCGTACCATACTTTGGAATGAAGAAAATATGCACGGAGACATAAAGATTGGAGTGTACATAGATATAAAATTTACAAAACATAAACACCCACATACATGGTAAAAACTAAACCAAATCTGTTTACCATTATGTCTACGATGCAATTATGCAAAACAAAAAGAAAGTCAATTTTTTTGGGAAAAAATTTATGGAAAGTGATTACTTATCCTGTAAACCCAAAGAAGGAATGCAATTGAGTGAGTATAATGGCCTAATAAAGATAGATTAAATTTAGCAACAATTTAATATTTCATCAGTATGTAGATCGCGCGGTTCACGGGTTTAAAAAATATTCAAAAGTTATGTTTGAAGATATGGAATGACTTGCCTATGAGGCCGGCGAAATCCAATGAAGGCTTGCAACCACATGCCAGCGTAAAGAGCTAAGCCTATTCTTTGGTGGTGGTTGTTGAATGAATTCTCGAAACTTTTTAATGATAGGATTGCTCCAGCAGTGGCAAGAAGCACGGAAACTGTCTGTTCCAATAAGAAAAAAAAAAGAAGCAAAAATGAAAAATGGACTATAAACCAATTTTTATTTTTATTTTTATAAAGCACAAACATCTTCATGTTGTTACTGATATTGCACCATAATTGTGCTTAAAGTTCTTTTTCCTTAGCAAAAAATTACATGCTGAATGAAAGAAAGAAAGAGGAGAATTTAGTAATTTAAATTTTGAACATCTTTTATAATGTCAATAGGAACCGTCATCTGCAAGAATGAATTCGATAGCCATGATGTTTTTCTTAAGGGACTGTTTGGATGATCATTGATCTATGCATGTGGATGATGTTTTGGGAAGCAAATAAAAGAGAGATGGAAAAAAAGAAGAAGAAGAAGAAGTGAAACAACTGAATATCTCATTGATTTACTTAGTTTTTTGTGTACATCATTCCTCTAACTATATCCAAACATGGCCTAAATGTTGCATAGTCCCTGCCTTTTCCTGCCTCCAAATTAATCGTCATAAACATGATTAATTACAACGGTTTCACCAAACTACCATAAAACTGCATAAGTACATTAATAGACCATAAAGTTTTCACTATAATTCTTCCAACCATCATCAAAGTAAAAGCTAAAGCTTGCCTAACAAAGATCAAATTTTTAATGATGGCATATTGTGACTCTAAAAAGGAGCATTATTTGGTCCCGCGTGGACCCTTGAAAACACCTTCTGAACACATTGGACGGTTCGGATATTGTCAAAAAAATATCGGGAAGGTGGAGTCCCGGATCTGGGATTCCCGGACTAGATAACTCCTCTCTCTCTCTCTCTCTCTCTCTCTCTCTCTCTCTCTCTATATATATATATATATATATATATATATATATATATATATATATATATATATATATATATATATATATATATATGTCCAACCACATTAAACTTTTCTTTTCTTTTTTTTTTTTTTTTGGGTGCATTTTTTGTTGAGGGAATTCACGTAACTCAGCAGAAGAAGGGGCAAACCTGCAAAATGGCATGAAAATAGAATAGTAATTTGAACCATCTCTTGCATTTCTCCCTGTTGGACATTCTAATGGTGAGTATCCCAAGGGGCATTAAGAAACCCATTGAAGCCCATAAGAGAAGCCCATGAACTGTCATCTCAGGTGTCATCTCATGCCTCATCTGTAAAAGTAACTGAAAACAAGTTCACTCTACCACTTCAAACAATAGCCAAAACATAACATAGCCCTTAATCTTAGCTAAAATTACGATGTATGTTTTGTTTTCATGTTATCAGAGTCATATTATTATGTCTATGATAATCAAATATAATTCTGTAGCTGAAAATGCACCGAAAGAGGGTACAACTGAATTTTAATGCGTAGGACCTTGGCCCTTCACTATATCTAACCTTCAAAACACAGCCAATGAAGTGCAAAATTGGCAAAAAGAAAGAAAAGAAGAAGTCTATCTCATGGTATGCTAGACATTAATAGGTTGTTAGATGCCTAGAAAGAGCATTTCGCATTGGACTTGCTCTAAACTGCTTTTATATTCATGGGTTTTTTTTTAAATGAAAAAATGAGTAAATGGCACACCTTGTGATTGTTTTGCTTGATGCTTTGGTTGTTGCTGGCTTGATGTGGTGAGCAACTTACTAATGGCAGAGTAAGAAAGATAAAATTTGCAGCAGTGATGGAATAAGCCAGCTTCTTGATGATCATTTTTGCTCTCTCCCTCTCTTTGTGTGTGTGTGTTTTCAGCATGTCATCTTTCCATCTCAAGATCAAAATAGAGAGGGTTTTGGGGCTGATTTTAAAGGAGTCCCACTCCCTGTATTATTCTTTTTGTTTAATTTAATCAATGGATTGATAAGGTGCTACATATATAATTGTACTTTAAGTGAAATTACTATTATTAATTTAGAAAAGGGAAGTGGAGGGTAGTGGTTTCATTACTGTGGGGCCTAAAGTGTCAAGCCTTTTTAGTTAATTTCATGGAGGAGGAGAAAAATATGGGATAACTGTCGCAGGAAAGTCAGAGAACTAATTTATGAATAGGTACAAAAGAGGGACATAGAGGAGGCATATGTGTAGTGGGAATAAAAAGGGAAGTCTTTTATAGTTTGCTCCCTAAGATTTTTATTCTACATGTAAAAGTATCTCCAACATTGGGTTATGTAGAAATATATTGTCAATATTTGTGAGACCTAAGACAAAAATGATTTGCCTGTGTGTCAAGTTATGACAAATAACTGTCTCCATTATTCTAATTCATTAGATACGGGATGTGATATGGTTTCAAAGAATAAAATAAATGTATGGCAGAAAGATATAGTTATTATTATACATATTACCTTTTTAACACAGTCCTTAATTGTGATTCAGCCAACGATTTGAAATTTTCTTAGAGCCTTGTGCGAGAAAATACCGGGAAAGAATAACATTTTTGGTATTGTTGCATAGGAGAATATGATATTATACCATAATAAGTGGGCAATAAGTAGAATCGGAGATGCTACTGGTACAAAATAACCCACATAATTTTGAGGTAGAAACCACATCCAAAATGTCGTGATAAACTTAAATTAAATAGGAGTTGGAATGGAAAGATTTTTTCTTCAAAACAAGTGGACTGCAAAAAACAATTTGCACAAGAAATTTGTGCAAAAGTTTATGGATTTTTTATCCTACTAAAATAATACAATAGTGGCATGTATTTTTTTATGTAACGAGGAATTTTTTTTACTAAAATAGTGATATATATTTGTTAATTAACAAATTTCTGGGAACTAATTCGTCCTGTTTTAACAAATTTCAGCATTATTGCTTAAAGTTTCTGGGTTTCCTCTAGCTGACGAGCAATGACACAAGTTTCATAATCTTTAGCCTTTATTTTTGTCGCATGAAATTGTCAAACCTCAGGAGAAACATCATGATGCTCCACTTAGACCAAGGCACTCAAAAAGGAACTGCTAAATTAAAAATGGAGGGTGGGTGCCTGACCCACAAGGAGATACAGTTATACAAAAGTATACACACCTGCCCACTTTTTTTTCTTGGGTAATATTTCATAAAAAAACTAGTCATAATAGGTTACGTGGTATTTAACCAGTACAACATCACCCCGAAGTTGGTCCAACATAAAAGAGGGAGGTTCTGATAAAACATTTCAACAACTAGAGTTTAGATGATAGTAATTAAATGCATCGTTTGGTAAGATCTCGGCGCTTCTATTTGCTTCCTTGGGCACATGGTATATCTCCGACACACTGCATTGGATCCTGAGTCTTGCAATGCAGTGTGTCAGAGAGGACCTCCGTTCACACTTAGACTAAGGCACTTCTGCAGTGGACCTTGTTAGTCTGTTCCAAGCGAGTTTTGTCCAGTGGCGGAGCTAGGAATCGAAATTGGAGGGGCCCAATTAGGAAAAAAATCTTGGTTCCGTAGTTTTTTTCAAGACTAAATCCAGTCATTCGAGTTTTATTGGCTAGTTTTGGTAAATTAAAAAATTAATTTTGACTATTGTTTTTATTATATCATTCGACAGCCACAATATTATTATCGCACGGTATCTTTCACTATAATTTAGTTTTTTTGAAATGAAAATTGTTTTTACTTGTTAATTATTTTTTAAATTTTATAATTTAAAAAAAAATATCTATTAAAAATGTTCTCTGAAATAGGAAAATGGGGGTTGGCGGCCGGGGCCACCCTGGCCCCTACATAGATCCGCCCCTGGTTTTGTCCTTGGACGGAGAGGCACGGACCATGACATCATAGTTCAAGACACTGTCCATAGCTTTAGGTTTAAAACGGGTCTTGTGGGCAGTATGATCATTAAACTTGACCATGAGAAAGCATATGATTGTCTTGAGCAGTTGAGTGGGGTTTTATTCGCCAAATTCTTAGTTGTTTCAACTTTCCTAAGTTATTCATTGATCTTATTGTTTTGTCTATCTTCCGCCACACTGTGTGTAACGCTCCATATAAATCATTGCCCTAATACCTTAATTTGATCTAGAAGCAACACCAGATGTCTCAAAATGCTTAAGCTCAAGGTACTAGTAGTTTCTTACACGGTTTGTTATTTCTTCAAGATCACCCATGTGGACTTCCAATGTGGGACTAAACAATCTCTATCCCCAAATTTGGGGTATTACAATCTCCCCTCTTTTATGGCCTCGCACCCTTGCAAGGGGTTAAGCACTAGAATCACCACACTTCGGATCTATTCCCTAATGACCAGAGTCACCGCGGCCTTTCCCGGGTTTGTTTTCTGGTGCCATAACTCACATGGTCGTGTACACAGGTCGCTCTGATTGTAACGCCTTATGTAAACCATTAGCCCAGTACCTTGATTTCATCCATAAGCCGCACTGTATGACCCAAAATACTTAAGGTCAAGGCACTAGTAGTTTCTTACATAGTTTGTTATATACCCAAGATCACCCATTTAGATTTCCTATGTGAGACTAAACACTCTCTACCCCAAGATCACCCATTTAGATTTCCTATGTGAGATTAAACACTCTCTACCCCAAATATGGGGTATTACACTGGGAGTTTTGATGGATCTTGGTTGTTTTTATCAAACATAGTTTTCAAAACCATAGAAAACATTATAAATTAAAAAATATAGTAAATAATTTAAAAAACGACTTGAATATCCAAAAATGAACAAGAAATTGGGATGGAGGAAGTATTGAATAAGAACCGTTTTGCCAGTAGCATAATAATGAAATCTGTAATTAGCTCCATTGGATTTTTATCAGCAGTTGGATAACCAATGGTTAATTTCATGGGTTTCTTACGACCCCAAGTCGAAAAATTCCTTTGGCAAAATAGAAGATTATGGTTTTTTGGTTTTTCTGTTTCGTCTTTATTCAATTTTTTTTGCATTTGTTAGTTTCACGTCAAGATTTTGTGGTTTCTGAATTCCTCTCGGCGAAATGGATCTAACAAGTATAAAATTATGGTCAAAACTCAATTTTTTTTGCACGAAAAAACGAAAAAACCATAATCTGCTTTTTGGCCAAAGGAGTTCAGAGACTCATTCTTCTAACCTAATCTAGTGAATAGTTGACTCCTAGGTGATCTAAACGTAATTTTGGGGGCCTGCTTTCTAGAAATGTTTTAGAGCCCATCTTCTATTGATCCCGGATCTCTAGCCCTCAGATCCGAGTTTGATCCCGGATCTCTGGTCCTTAGATCCGAGTTTGGAAGCCGAATTTTCGGGTTCTCCAGCAGCAGTGGCGGTGGCGCCTGGCAGCTGTGTCTGCAGTGGGATGAAGAGATGTGGAGCTCTGGATGCTGATATTCTTCCGTCTTCTTCCTCCAGCCCATCCGAGTGGATTGGTGGTTCCCAACGTCGGTGTTGTACAATTTTACGGCATTTGTATTTTTCTTTGTTTTTCTTTATTTTCTTGTAATTTTGGACCGGTAGTGTCCTTTTTAGTATGATAATATAAGTTTTTTGGTTTAAAAAGAAAGTTTTAGAGCCCAAAGCGATCACCGCGTTGCTCGCCTTTACTCAGGACCGGTCCAAAAACATGTCTAACCAGAAGACATTTGGACCGTTTCAAACAGTAGTGTGCAACTTGGTGTGTATGTGTGGTTTTTTTTTTAATAGAAATCAAATCATAGATTTTTGAAACAAATCTGCCTAACTGGGTCACCAACTCACCATACTGAAGGTTTCTCTTCATTCATCATTTTTTTTTTTTTTGAAGAGAGGAAATGGATCATATAATTGCCACAAGTATCCTCTCTCTCTCATTTTTCGTTTTTCTTTTTTGGAAAGTTCAGTGGCTTAGCCACAAAAATTGAATAATTGTACATAATTATAAGTCTGTTCCCGCAGTTTACATCGACAAGTAAAAATCCTTTGAGTACGCACACCTGCGTACGTCAAATGCACGGACGGTACATCTTAATCGTCTAAAAGTATTTTCAACGGGCCGGATGTTAATAATTCTTTGACCGGTAAGAGTTAGTCCGGCCATGGGTACACACACTCGCGTACGCCACACGCACAATCGCATCGTAACCTTTTATTTCAACAAATCGACGGTTTGGATTTTAAACACTCTTTGACCGGTAAGACGATTTGTTGAAATGAGCAGTTAAGATGTGTTTGTGCAGGTGGCGTACGTGAGTGTACGTACCCATAGCTGGACTGCACCGACAAGTGAAAAGAAAAAAAAAATCAAAAGAGTAGTACATATCAATGTTTTACATTGATTTGTTTTCTGTTTTTTGTTTTTGTTTTGGGTAGGCAATTCACCTTTGGTTTGTCGTGTACGTGATCATGGCTATTTGTTTTCTTTTTGTCATAATTGAGGGACGTGGGATGTCTCCATGAAGAATCAAATCACAAGATAAAAAATTGGTTACAGCTATAAAGTATGAACCCTTCGTATATCTTAAACAATTCACAAAGAGAACCAAATTGATCAGTGCAAAGTTATAGCAATTATTACCATCCAACAATTTTCAAATTTCAATATATAAAAGAGGGACAAGAGGTTAGGATAAGATTTTGCACTAAACAAGGTTTGGTGAGTAGTCATATTCATAGCTTTATTTGCTTTGGATATAGTAAATGTGTGTTTGTGTGTTCACCAATATGCACAATTCAATTTGCAACCCC
Organism: Vaccinium darrowii; assembly: GCA_020921065.1. NCBI lineage: Eukaryota > Viridiplantae > Streptophyta > Magnoliopsida > Ericales > Ericaceae > Vaccinium > Vaccinium darrowii. The sequence goes on from CM037160.1 coordinate 28,114,177, forward strand.
TTATTTACTCTATGTAATCCACTAAAATCTTCACACAAAACCCTCAAATTAAACTATTAGATAAAGACGAAAATGACCCTAAATAAAATCAACACATCCCAACACCCGCTCTTCTTACTCGTTTCCCTCTTCGAAACTTTGTTTTTGAATTAAACGTTGAAAAACACACCGAACCAGACGCCACCCCCACCTCCTTTAACCTACCAACGCCACCCCTTTCCACCTTTTTCCACCTCTAAATTCCTTGTTCATCTCACTCTCAAAGGAGAACGAAGGAACACACATCCAATCAATGGAGGATTTCTCTTTCCATTGAAGATAATGACCCATTTTCTAGGTTTACTTTCAATTCAAGAAGAAACAATAGAAATGGAATCCAACTTCAATCTCTGTGATGGACATTGTATCTTTCGTGGAGCCGAAATCTCATAAAGAGGTAAGGAATCCATTTGAATAATAAAAACTCGACTAGGAAAAATTGCCCAAAATTTCAACATTTACACCCTAAAAAATGGCTCTATTTTCGACATTGACACACCAAAATATGTTCACACATTCGACTTTTGGATACCGAAGTAGGTACTTCGAAAATTTCATATTTGGACAATATAAGAGAGGTTCTTGGTAAACTCAATATTCAAAGGAGAATATGTGAGCTGGAGAGATAAGAATAGTTAACAGTAAGAAATCAAGGGAGGAATGAAGTGATGTAGAAGAAGTGTGAAGAAAAGAGCAAGTGTTTACAGAAAAAAACTAAGGCAGAAGATTGCTCTCAAACTAATCCATGATGTACCCAAGTGACCTAGAGAATGGGATGACCTCACTTAGAAGAATGTTTTCCTTCCAAATCAATGATTACCCACTTTCTCTCTCTAGGATGACACACTGTGTCAAGAATCACCTCCGAGAATTGTGAAGGGAATGTCTCATATTTATAGGCACATTGGACCAATGATAAGATGCTAGGCTGTCATCCTATAATATGAGGACCGTGTTCTTTATGTACAATCTAACAACGCAGGTGATGTCACCTACAGTGTGGCTGACCCGCACGGCTTTACTCGAGCGCGCTACTCCACCTCTGCGCGGAGATCCTCTTATTCTTTTACAGCCACCAAACCACTGGATTTCCCTTCTTTCCTATTCGGGCAAGATCATTACCTGTTTGATTGTGCCTGGTATAGCAGCCAAGCCTCAAGGAGCCCCTCGGGTCCTGCCTTCAGACCCGAGCAAGTATAATTACCTGGGCTAACATAGAGTAGCTTTCTTGCGTTCTCGCCCATTTATATGGGTCGCACTAGTCACAATGCCCGTGGCTAGGTAAGCGTTCCTTCCATTGGGCCTTGGCGGCATGTGAATAGAGATACCCAAGGAGGGTAATGCCGTGCCAAAGGACCCTGTGCGGTGAGCACTGTGCGACCTAACCACGTGTCGTGCAGCCATGCGTGCCACATCTGTGACACCTGTCATCATCTCATTGGAGGGTCAACCTTGACTTTAGTCAGCATAGGTCAAAATGCTGACCTTTCCTACAGACAACATACATTTCGACAAGCTAATGTCAAAATTCATCATAATTTTCAATAAACTAATGTCCAAATTCATACATTATTTCGACGTTTGGATACCGAAGTAGATACTTGAAAAATTTCTTAATTTGACAACATACGTTTCAACAAGCTAATGTCGAAATGCATCATATTTTTGCAAGTTTAGCTTGTCACAAAAATATGATGTATTTTGACATTTGCATACCGAAATAGATATAGAGAGCAGAAATCCATTGTTCACAGTTTGCTACTTGCAAGGCCTCACAAACAAAGAGACGATGGTGGTGATCGTCGATCGGTGGGAGAGAGGAAGGAGAGAGGTGGTGCTCGACCGATGGAAAGGAGGAGGGAGGTGGCAGTTGACGGGTTGGAGGAGGGATAGAGGTGGTGGTTGACTGGTGGGATGGAGGGAGAGAGATTTCAATTTTTTTTAGGGGGAGAGAAGAGGAAGACGATGGGGAAGGGGAGATGGGAGGAAGTATAATTTTTAGGTTTTTGAGAGAGGGGTATTGTGGGAAGTTTAGAGGTATTTAGTGGGTTGTATGTAGTAAATTTGTTTGGAAAATTTTAGTTGTGGATTGTATGGAGAAATTAGATTGTATGGAGTAAATACTAGGTTGCAAATATAATTGCCCTATGTGAATAACAGGGAAATACTACATGTGGGTTATATGGAGAAATTAGGTTGTACGGAATAAATACTAGGTTGCAAATAGAATTGCCCGATGTGAATAATAGGGAAAGATAACAGTACTACGTACCATATGCAATATTGTAATTTATCATAATAAATGTAATATTCATAAGGATTGCGGAAAAAAAAAAAGTACACTAGAGTTCAGGAGTTAAAGTGGTAGTCACTTGATAACAAGGTGCCTCTTTGGTCTCGAGTTCGACTCCGTACCAGTATGCTATCAATTCCCATCTTTGATCAATTCATAGGGACTTTACATAAGCTTTAATTAGATCCAAGCTAGAACTAGGTCACCCAGGTTAATTGGTTGATTGGGAAGATACCGCGTTATCAAAAAAAGTTAAACACCCATGCGAGCTACTCAATTTACAGCTTGACTAGAATGATAATCAAGTAAAACATGATCACAATTTTTTGTCGCACACTATATTTTCAAGTCAAGGCTCGGATAATTTGAGATGGCTCAAATCGATTTAGCTCGTTTACAGCCTTAACTCACACCAAGCCTCAAAGTTTTACTAAGGTAAATACACACGCACCATATCCCTTTTCTATACTGTAAAATTTACAGCTTCAAGCACGGGATAACCATAAGTGCCACTAAGAGCACTGTAAGGGTTAAGGTATGAATACTTCGCAGTATGATGATTTTTTCCATTGATTTCAAATATTATATCTATGATACAGTTAACTTGATTTCCTTTCCCATCATATAATTTGAAATTAATAAAATATATATGCGCGTGTGTGTGTACACACACACATGATGCGATTAACTAGATTTTTTTTTTCCCTTCAGCCATGGCCATTCCTGCTTTTAGACGATCACAAGTCAAGTTTGATCTCCAAAATCAAAACGTCATACAATAGATGCAAGGCTAGCTAGTTCTAAGTGGTGATTATGAATTTGGAACCACGGTTCACTTAAATCTTAATATCAACTTCATAAATTATTTATAATACTTAAAATTACGAATATAATTGCAACCAAAAACTTGTGTTAAAATCAATAAAGAATTAGTCTAAACTCATATATACTTGACCAAGGCCGATTCCACTACTCATTTAAGAAAGGTAAGGGATCCACTACTCATATTTTCAAAGGTTTGAGGTCCATCTTCTCTTTTTAATCAAGACAACAATACCCTCACACTAAATTTCAATTATTTATCCTCTCCCACCACATCATCACGGAAAAAGTTGTCATTGCCGGAAAAGTGATTGTCGCCGGAAAGCTCACTGCAAAATTGACCAGCGCTGCAACGTTTGTCGAAAAAATCACTGGTGCCAATGCCGAAGTTGGTTGCCAACACCGGACATGGTAATTGGAGATGGGGAAGAAGATGTTGACCGACAAAAATGTTTACTATGTAATAATAAATAAATAAATAAAGGTGAACATATAAGTTCATCTATTTAAATTTAATACTAATTTACGGGTAAATTTGATACTAATTTACGGGTAAGAATAGATAAGTTCATCTGTTGTATTAATAAGAAGAGATAAGTTCATCTATTACAAATTTACAATATAAATAAGAACAGATAAATTCATCTATTTATAAATAAGACTGATTTAGAATATAAAATGACATATAAGTTCATTTGTTGAAATTTACAAATATTTTCATAGCATAAATGTGAACAAATAAAATCATCTGTTGTGGAAATTCAAGACTAATTCCGAGTATTAATAAGAATAGATAAGTTCATAAGTTCAAATATGAACATAAAATTTCATCGTTTGAATTTACTATTAATTCAGATAAAGTCATTATAAGAACATATAAGTTTATTTGTTGTAAATATCTGACTACCATCATTTATTTATTTTATCACATAGTCAACAAATTTATCGGTCAACACCTTCTTCCCCATTTTCAGGTCACCATGTCCAGCGCCGGTCGCTGACAACTGTTCTTGTAACGCCCCCAAAATTTAGGCACGTTAATTATTATTACAAACCATGAATAAGTTTAATCCTTAAACTTTAATACAAATGATAATGTCCTCAATCACTATATAAATAATAACTGGGGTGGTTCTAGGTCTTCGTCTATCCCTGCGTCGGGTCATTCCCCATTCCGGCAGCACTGCCTGCTCCATAGGACTGGTCTCCACGGTATTGGTCCTGTCCATCTAGATAATCTGACATAATACATCCGAGTCGCACAGGCAACATCATGGTATTATGCCAGGGTTACACGAGTGCAACACCGTGAGCAAAGCCCAGTAGTTCACTATGCTAAACTTCTAAGTATCAATTCTAGAACAATAAGTTCATAAACAGAATATGACACTTATGAACAGTAAATCATGCAATGCATCATGCGTGTCAATGCGGATCAGAGTAAACATGCGCAGTTAATCATATCTCATTTCAGTGTCTCAATTTAGTGTCTCATGTCATTTGCTCAAACAGTCTCTTAATCAGTTCTCAAAACACATCTCATTTATCATTAGTTTTTCCCAAAAATCGGTTTCTCGTATCAGTGCCTTTTTCAGCATTCTTCTTCAAATTCACTCTAAAGTTATTGGTTCGTTTATGCCTCCTTTCAGCTGACGGTACCAACCTTTCCGCTCGAGGTCCCGACCGTCGTGCATCACCGAACTTAACAGCCTGTTTGCACGGTCCGTCCACCCCGCGACTCACACGACACAATCCCGGCCGCCTTGCATCACCGAACTTAACAGCCTGTTTGCAAGGTCCGTTCATCTTGTGTTGTGCACGCTTAGCCCAAACATCCAAGTTCTCTCCGCGAACTGGAAGTGGCGCTCTCACTGCACCACCGCATTCTAACCATTCCTCCAAGTTCTCTCCGCAAACTTGAGGTGGTAGCAAATTCATCTCATTTCATTTCATTTCATTCCATTTCTCTTTTTCCAAAAACTCATTTTCATTCTCATCTCTATTTTCTCATCAACAGCTATTCAATTTTTCCAGGTTCGGTGTCGTAACGTACCGTGTACGTGCTCAGTGTCACATGCTCAAAATCATGCCCATGCAATATTCCATAAATTTCCTTTCTAGAATTTATTTTTTTCAAATAAATATTTCCCACATAAAATCATACATTTCAATGCACTAACTTTCTACAAAAATAATTTATTTCCTCCAAAACTTTCTCCCATAAAATCATGCACTTTAATACACCAACCTTCTCCAATAATATATCCAATTTCTCTCAAATTTTATTTCTCATCAAAAATCCTATTTCTCTCTTTTTCTTTTCAAGCTATTTTAGTCCTTCTAAAATAAATCAACTTGCTCTCTCTAAAATAATTTAAACACACTTCTTTTCTAGAAATTTTCTTGCCAAAAATTCAACTCAACTAGTTATGAACTTTCTAAAAATATATTTTGTCTCCCAAAAATACACTCTTTATATTTCTAGAAAACTTCTTCTTTAATAAAACATCTTTTCCATAATTAATAAAATCACAACTTTCTTTCTAGAAAAATTCACTCAACTCTAGAAATCCTTTTCTCTCCACCATAACCATATAATATACCCTCTCTAATTTAGTTAGCAGAAAAATTCTAGAAGAAAATTTACTCATTCATTTTTATTTGGTAAAATCTCCATATTTTTACATAAAATAATTTCATATAACAATAACTATTTCTTCTAGTAAGAAACAAATCCTTCACTAAATAAAGTTGGTCTACTTAATAAGGAAAAATTATCTTAAACAACAACCAATGACTTAATCAACCAAGATTAGCTAGTTCTTCCAAGAAATATCAACAAAATAACGCTAGAACCTTGTCTAGTGAAATACACATTTTCTAATCTTTTCTAATCAACTTCTAATCACTAAATCTTTGCTAGACACACTTCTAATTTCATGAAGAACTATTCTAATTAGAGTTTAATTAACAACCTTGTTGATCTTTCAACATGAAATCCTCTTTCCTAAACACTAAGTAACATGCTTAGTAGCTTAATACATGCATAAATTAATCCAATCAAGCTTCAAAACCATGCTTAGAAACTAATTAGAACATTATAATGAAACTAGAAATAGCTAAATAGAAGATTAGTTTAGTAAACTACCTTGATTTCCGGGTGTAAACCGGAAGCCGATAAGCTATCCTTTGGTGTAGAGGGTCCTTAATCTTCCTAATTTTCTTACTAATTAACTTAGTAATAAGTTAATTAGTGCCTAAATAAGTTGACTAAGTGGTGGTGGAAGTTGGTAGTTTGTTGGGAACAATAGGGACATACAAATGAAGAATGGGTAAAGTGGTCCCAAGGAACAAAAAGGGTTCCCTTTCATAGCAAAATGAGACCTCCTCTCTCCCTCTTGGAAATTTTCGGTACACACCCCTTGTGTTGGCCGAACCTCACTCATGTGGGGTGAGTAAATTGTGCACTAAATGTGCACATGGGCAAGAACACATGTAGTTACACCTCCCACTCTAGGTCTAGGCTAGATTCTAGGTATATTCTTGCAACAAAAATGATAGGTACACACCCTCTCAACCACTCTCCACCACACCCTCTCTCACATGTGTGGTGGGGCTCACCCGGTGGGTCTCAGTGGGCCCCACCACACATGTGAGAGAGGGTGTGGTGGGGAGTGGTTGAGAGGGTGTGTACCTATCATTGTTCTTCTTGCAAGTAAAGGAAGAATCTTGGAAACAATTGGGAACCAACGTGGGAAGTAATAGTGGGGGAAAAATATGCCTCTTGTTGTGTAGGTTTTTGCATGGTCACCTTTGTTATGGGGTGTTTTTAGGAGCTAATATACACAATATGCATGTGCATGGGAGTTATGGCTATGGGGTAGCCTTAGTGGGCTAATAGTAGGGGGAATATTCCTCCCTAACACATGGAACCATGTTTCATGGAAGCTTGGGGTCCAAGGTCTAGTGTAGATAGGCCTAGGTTGTGTAGAATGTGCTCTTATACGTGTATTGTGTGGGTATGCATATGTTACTCCTAAAATAGCAAGGCTTATTCTAACTAGTTTTGGGTACAAAACCTTAGCTTAGGAAGCTTCCCTCAAACATCCATCTTGCTTGCTCAAGTGTACAAGCATTTACTCTTGCATGTGCAAGAGTACTTGCTCACATGCATGCACACACACGCACACACTCTCTCTCTCTACCGCTCTCTCTCTCTCTCTTTCTCTCTCTCTCTCTCTCTCTCTAACTTGGTCAAATACCAAGTTCCAAGGTATAAGATGGTGGGTACTTGTCAAGTACCGAAATAGTTGAGATACATAAAGGTGGCGGTTGGGGTGGTTCCGAGTATTAAACACGGCCTCCAGGTGCTACGGTAGTGTAACGAGTGTGTTACTCGGTCTCGTACGCTCACATACATGGCTAGAATTTTAGTTATTCAAATTAAAAGGATTAATTAATAATTAAATCGAAAAATATATTAATTAATAGAAAATAAAAATAAATTATTGAATTATTAAACGAAATTTTTATTTACGAAAATTTGGGTCGTTACAGTTCTGGTGAACATTCCGGCGTCAACCAATTTTCTTGCAAGTTCACCAATCAATTTTCCGGCAGGTTTTCCGGCGTCGGGACTTTCCTGACCAATAGTTTTGGATGAAGGGTGTTGATTAGAGGAAGGGTATTTGTGTCAAAGTAGACTACAAGTATTTAAAAATAGAGGTAATTAAATATCCATCTGCTTTTTGGGTACCACTTAGATTTTCATTACTCATTCTTTATGGAATTATGTTTTCATCCTCTTGTAATGTGATTTACCATTATTACCCTTCCTTAATACATATATATTAGAGGATGAAAATATATAAAACGAAAGTAATTTTTGAATTCAAAGTTAGTTACCTTTGATTGATCCGCACCCCCTAAAATTAAGATATTTTTTGAATCCGTGAATTATTCTCCTTCCTAAAATCAAGGAATTCGAAATGGTGGAAATTCAAAAGCGGGATGATATCTTATCATAATTGTTGTTGGAATCACCTTTAACCATATTACTGGCTCATTATCTCAATCATTTTAATTTTTACTATGATTACTCGATTTTACCATATTTTATGTTTTGTATTTGATTTTTACCATGATTATTTGAATCATGGTAAAACATATCAATGACATAATCGACATTTCATGGTCAAAATAAAAAAAAAGGGATAAAAAATCATGGTAAAAATATCAAAACAATCGATGCGCGGGCCTAAGATAAGGAGTATGTACACTCTCCTTGTACCTGTAAACATGGTAATAATTATTGAATTAACATCTTAAATCATTGTAAAAAAAAATGTCGAAAACCGTTGACATGATTGCTATTTTGATTTTAACCATGATCGCTTCCCTTTATGAATTTGGCCCGTGCATGTGGCACCCTAAAATTTTTAACCATAATTACCGGATCAAGGATTTTTGGATGAAAATATAAAGAACAACGGCAAAAATAATTTATATTTTCATCCCAAAAATCTTTACCCTATTGGTCAAGAATTTTTGGATGGAAACATAATTAATTTTGGATGAAAACATTCATTTTAGTCCTTAATCTCCTAGAATATATATTTATATAAATAATCAAGGGCAAAAGTGGGTTTATTTGAATCTCGGGATGGAAACATAACTCCTAAAAAGGCTCAGAATGATTTTCTCATTTCAAGTGAGTAAAAGGATGATTATTTAAGTGTCCCTTAAAAATAATTTGGTGGACTTTATGTGTTTCAAAATAGGCATAGTGGACCAGAGGTTAAATCTCCCTAAAATCAATTCTATTAAAATCAGCAAAACTCCATAACATCAACCACAAGAGTAGGCCAGTTATCCCCCCAAATCTCACAATAGTAAAATGAAGTACTCCTTCTGTCCCATTTTAAATGCCCACCTTTCTATTTTGGGATGTCCCAGAATAAGTGTTCACTTTATAAATAACCATCAAAACATACCAAACTTTCAATTTTACCCCCAAAAAGTACTCTTTCATTCCTAATTGATTGGACAGTTTTTTTTTTATAATAATATCATTCTTAAATTGACAAAATCTTTCAACATATAATATTTTTCATGATTTTGGAAAGTTTGTAAAATAGAATTAATTGAAACCTATCAAATAAGATATATATTATATATTTTTTGATATCCATATTGAAAGATATAAGCAATTTAAATACATCTAATTAACTTCACAGGTTTTAAGGTTACTTTTGAATATTTAGAGCACAAATTTTAACTTCTTAAAAAACTCGGTTTCCCGTAGAGGACACTTAAATTGGGATTGGGACGGAGGGAGTACCTTTAAGTCATTAAAATGAAGGAATTGGGTCAGGAAATTAAAATTGAGCTAAGAAATTAGGAAACTAATTGATTAGGCCCCCACTACACTTTTGTTTTCTAATTTTTTTTAATTTTGGTAGTTTTAGTTTTACCTGAACGAAACAATTACTCCCTCTGTTCCTTTTTAAGTGCGTAGCTTCGTAATTCCAACTTATTAAGAAAGTATCATCATTACACATTGCACATCAACTTTTACATTCACTTTCTACTATTGCCCTTGATGGAGACATCATCATTAAATTTTACCCACTAACTTTTCCAAAAGGAATGTACTTTTAAGGGCAAAATAGGAAATGTACCAACTTTTACCCACTGACTTTTGAACATCACACTTATTTAGGAACAATACAAAATGGAATACACTACTCTTTTTAAGGAACGGAGGGAGTATTGTTTTTTATATAGTTGAGTCAACTAGCTCACACAATGCTTTATATCAAGGATATTTTGTTCAATAGCTGAAAGTAGGGTGAACATTATTCACCTTATTTAGGATCCATACTAGGCCCCACTGCAAACTAGGTCCACTTCAATAGTCAAAGCCATTTTTTTTTTAGTGTCTTAACCTTTTAATCGTTTCTGTAAAAATATATCTCAATTGGAGAGGTAAGTTTTTAATCAATTTATCTAATTTTTTGTTGAAGAGCATGTTATTCGATCAAATACTTATCAAATGAGAATGGTTTGCTTGAATTGTTACAAAAATAAGCCCCACAAAATTAATATTCCTCATCATTGAAGTAAAAATCCGGCATGAACTTTACAAAAAGTGAGTAATTTTCACCCCGTATGGATAATGAGTAATGTTCACCCATTATTTTGGACGGATGAACAAAATATTACTCCTAAACTTGAGAACTCTTCTTCATTTCTCATGATGTAACAACGAACACCACTATCGCATCACCAACAAACATCAAGTCGTGGGTCAATGAGATGTTGTCAGAGGTTAGCTGTCACTAAATTTTTTTGTTCTTATAGTGCTCCCAATGATGCATATTCCTAGCTACACCACAGAATACATGAACTCGTGACACCCATTGCCGCGTGTCCATATCTCGGAAGCTCTCGTTGTTGCCCACTTAATCGTTCAGAGAAGCCACTTGATTTTAGGAACCAAGAAACCAGACATAGATTCTATTTTTGGGAGCCAATAGTACAATGAGGGAAAGTGTTAGACACCCCTCTCCGTCCAACCGAATGGTTGGCCTTCAGTTGTTTGACATGAAGCTTTTCAATTGTTTAGTTTGATTTCACTTTTAATCTGGTTATTAGCCATTAAACAGTTAATATGGTGATCTGGACAGCAAAGAAACACGAGGGAAAAGAAGCAAGGGCATGCAGTAAATACCCGATACAACAGTAAAATTTACCGTCATAATCAGTCTGTCGCCTGAAGAACTGGCCTATCGGCCACTAGAAAGTAACGGGGTAAAATTAATCCACTTGTTGACACTACAAAGTGAGAACCAGTGTTCCTCCTTACACCAGGAGCCGAAAACAAATATTCAGAACAAGGTTTACGAAACTTTTATCGATTAAAAGCACCTACACCCAAATTGATTTTTGAAGTAACCGATTGTAGCCTCTTTAATCTAAACCCTAAGGCTCCTATTTATATAGTTGGAAAAGATAATTTACACGAATTAATTAATTCTTAAAAATTAGAGTTTAATGGACCAAAAACTCTCCTCCAAGAGTCCCAATTGCGCACATCAAGTTGGATGACCAGAATCAAAGAGTTTGGAACGAAATGAAACACCTACAGAACCTTTAGGTTTCATATGGCAACGAGTATTGCTTCAAAATCCTAAGTAGGATTTGTCCAGCGAAGGAATAGATCTCACTGAGAGGTTTTGACTAGAACCATTTCACGGATCAAAGATCGATCTGGTGGCCGCAACTTTTAACTTGGGCCAAACCCTAATTTGACATTTTATAGGCTTCGTAACAAACTCCTACGAGATATTACAAACCTTCAAGATCTCATAGAGTTCAATGGGCGTACATCTATTTGATGAGAGCATAAGAAAATTTATTTCTCAGGCTTTGCCCAAGGCGGGTCTTAAATGTTCACGGAGCCAAATTTGTGTGTTGTTTTAGTTCTTTTTACTTCTTTGCAATGGAAATAATTGTGTGCAAGCGTGCCAGAGAGAGTTTCAATCTCCTCCCTCAGATTAACTTTGGAAAAACCAAATCTAATCAGGCGATTGTGTTTTATTGGTTCAATTACCTCAATTAAGAGGATTTTTTCAACAAGTGAAGAAATGTAAACCAACAAACTTAGGAAATCGAAGAACGAAAAGAAACAAGATACTTCGATTAATAAATCAAAGGTAAACTTACTTCGAAATTGTCTCCAACTTCAGATACAAGAACTTTGAACGGGTGATTGTTACAAGAACAACCGAGATTAATCCTAACTACTTCCTAAACTACTTCGAATTGAGTTCGAGATCCTAAACTACTTCGAACTGAGTTCGAAATCCTAAACTACTTTGCCAATGAACAAACCAAGCATCAGTTTTTTGATAGCTGTTTGTTGAAGATTTGTCCGGGGGTTTTTCACTCTTCAATTTCTTCTATTTATAGACGCTGCTTGCCATTTGAACTTCCCGCTCAATGAATTTGAACATTGGCTTGCTTCGAACTCTAACTTCCATTCTTCGAGTTGGCAGTTGTTTCCTCCTCCACGTCTGAATTTGAATCCTTCTAATTCTTCCTCCAGAAGCTTTGATTTTGAATCTGTGCAGTTGTTTAAACAAACTCAAATGATTAAACATTAAGGTGAATAACTGCCTTTTGATAAGTATTCCACGTGTTATAACTGTCAATTTGCCTTGTTTCCCAAGTTCACACGTGGAGTTTATATGTTTAACAGTTAATATCAGGGCTTCGAAACCACCCTTTACGTCAGCAATGGCTTGTAACTGCCAATAACTGCTTTTCATCTTTGAACACAATACGACATCGTATTTAATCATTTATATTCCTTTAATCCAGTGTATCTTTATCAACAGGTAATTGCCAACGTTTGGCATTTTCAATTACGTGTCAATTAACTATTGGATTTGTTAATTTTATATGTAAACAGGTGTATACGATCACTTTGAGTGCTTTCTATTTGAACCCACAACACTTCTCTCTAGCCCCATTTTTCTTTTACACCCATTTTAGACATCGAGTCTAATCCAAAATTGCCCTTAACTTCAATATGCTCTAAAACTGTTTCTTCTACGCGAACCCATGCCAAAAACCACCACACTGTCAACGTTTGTTGTTGTCTGATTTTGTCATCGTCGATTGTGTCGCAACTTGGAACGTAGAACAACCATTTCACCCTCGAAGTATTTCCTATATCTATCGATCAAATCCCCAGGTTAAAACATTAAACAACACAAAACGAGTCAAGCTGTAAGATGACGGTATTTTAGGATTAACACAAATCTTCAGAAGAGTGTTCAGAGAACTTGGGCTAGAGAGAATTTTTGTGGGTTAAAATAGAGTCACTTATCACTTTAAGCACTTTTGTCTAGACTCTAAACAAAGTTTTATCCATCGCTTAACAGAGTAGTACGAGGGTGTGGGTGCCTAAAATCGCAGTTGCTGGACTGTTGGTGTTATCAGTGATGCTAGCTCAAAGTACACGTGATCCACCCAACAGATTATACTAAATTTTTACTTCATTTTCCCTTTTTTATTTTTTTATTTTTTATATTTCCTTTCATTTTTTTTTATTTTTTTTGCAAATTAAGGTCGCAAGCATATTGCCTTGCTCAGGCAGCATGCTAGTGCAATGCAATGAACGCGCAATGGCCTTTAATGGGCAAGCCGCAAATGGCACGCGGGCTCGCAGAGGACTACATCGTGGTCGCGCAAGTGACCCTCAATGTTAAGCAAGGCATTCACAGCCATAGGGGATGTGCATAATGGTCAGATAGCAGTCGGAAACTTGTTGGCTAAGTCAGGCGACTTTGTTATGCACAAGTTGTGTGGCTTGGAAGTCTTGATGACACAGGACTTCAGTTGAGTAGTGCCTTGCTCCCATGTAAGCTTGGTGCAAGGACGCTACTGTTGCTGTACATGGAGAGACCTGGGAGGTATCAAGTCATCGGTTGGCATCTGTGATGCGGGACTTCCTTAACGATAACAAAGCGTTGGGTCCTGAAATGTAAGACAGCAGAACGATTAACACTCGGACGGTCGAATCAGGCGGATTTGGACTTGGTGGGTCACAAGCACCTCATGGGAAAACCTTCCGCTGCAACAAAAAGAGTCACTCCGTGACACTATGGTACGTTCCGTATGAGTAGTCAACATTCTATCAGTGGATCGTGTTGAAGAGGTTCTCGACACGCAGCATGAAAGAGTAACAATAGTAAGAAACGAGGTCCAGGAATGAAAAACGGGAAGAACTACTGAATCAATACAAGTTGTGAAACAAAAGTCAGATGTATAATCAAAATGTTGGGGTGGACTTGGCTGTTCATGAAAGAAAAGAAACCAAAAGTTGGGTTGGAACTAAGATGATTCTACATGGATTGGAATCTCAGTTTCACAACACATAAATACAGCAGCCCGGTATAATACCAATCTCATAAGTTTCCACCCTATTTCCAACAGTAATGAGATTCGGGGAATCTTAAAATTGTAACTAGGCTCAGAAAGGAAAAACCTACGGGTACAGAAACTTAGGGCTAGAAAATTTACCGATCTCCTTGGGGGACCCACACGAGGAATCTGAACCGTTCATTATTCTTAAAACATTTTTCAGAGGGGCCCTACAAAATTTCAGCTCAATCGGACGGTTAGAAGTGCTTAAACCAAAGCCTCACCGTTTCAATCATTTTTGGTTTGATTGAAACGGTGAGCCTTTAGTTTAAGCACTTCTAACCGTCCAATTGAGCTGAAATTTTGTGGGGCTCCTCGGAAAAATATTTTAAGAATAATGAACGGTTCGGATCGCTCGTGTGAGACCCAAAAGTGGGTCCCCCAAGCAGATCAGTACATTTTCTGACCCTAAGTTTCTGTACCCCAAGTTGGGTCCGCTCTGAAATCCATTTTGGTAGAAATAATGAAATATTAGTCCAACGAAGGACTATGTTTAGCTGAAAACTAGTACTAACTCGCAGCTGTCAAAAAATAAACCTGCCATAATATGCTTAGGAAACGCCGAATGGTCATCACAAGCTCCAAATCATAGAGAGCCAAAACCAATTGCGACATTCAGGGAAGACCCTCATGGATCTGCCGCACTGAGAAAACGGGAATTGGAATCAACAAAGACAATACCTAGGGAAAATTTCTGTTCCAGCATGTGGGTTTTCCGTTCACAATATAAACGGAAGTCAACAGAGGGTTGATACTGAAACAAATTCCAAAATGCAAGGTTAAGATTGTCCAAGTTGAAACTAGGAGGGCCAAAGTGAATTTTTAGGTAAAATTGAAGGGATATAACAGAAATTTTTCCCAATATCTAATCATTTGAAAAGGTGCATATGTAGTTCTGTATTTGTTATATTTGCATTTATGAAAGAAATGATACATCTTGCAAAAATACATGACAGTGACGAATATACATGAACACCCCTTAGCTTCAAGATTGCATTTACAAGCCAAAAAAGAAACATCCCCAAAGAAAAATTAAGTCAAATAAAATGAAATTTCTGGGATACTTTGATGAGTAATATACTAATATACAACTGGTGGCAATCAGCATCCACCTTACCAGGAATGAGTTGCCTTTGTCACACCAAAGCTTACAGCAATCAGAGCAAGAATAGCCTGCATGCATTCGATCACAAATTGCAATGAGAGCATTGAAATGGAATTCTTTGCAAGAGAGAAAACTGAACAACTTAAATTATTATTAGTTCAATGAATAGAAAAATAAAAAATTACATCCTTGTTCACTCCATCATCATTTTCTAACCCATCAAATGAAGGAAAAAGTCGACTTCTTTCACTTCAATTTGTGTACGTGTTTTCTTCCTTGAATTACCATTTCACTCCAAAATTCAAGATTCAAATACTACACAAGTCCTCCACTTATCCACAATGAAAGTGAGCAATTAAAATTATTTTAAACGTGAAAGGAAGAGGCAAAAGTTGAAGATGCCAATTAGTGACAATGGAGAAAAACAGAACCTACTAATTTACTATTTACAGAGAAGCACATACATAACAACAGCCTCACGTATCCATATCTGACATAGGTTGGTCTGGACACGTGTCCGATTCCCTTCAATACGTGTATCGTTTTTATTGTACATTCCTAGTCAGACATGTTGAGGACCGATGGGACCATTGGAAAGCTTTAGGAATACATAAAGACGCCAAAATGCAATTTGAAAAGTTCGGTAAAAGTGAAAATTGTCATGGACGCTTACTTCATGAATACGTAGTGGCCGCTGATTTCTATCTAAATTTGGTAGAAAAATTAATGTTTCTATAATACTTTTTGACATAAAAATAATCTTTTTATGATTGCATTATACATAAAAGATACCACTATCGATAATATACATACACACGTACAGATAATCCAAATGCATTCCGAACGTGTTCATGTACTAAATTTTTTTACAAAAAATGTGCCTTTTTCATATCGTGTCCATGTCTGTACCCTTATCTAGGGGTCAGCACGAGTTGAATTTGAAATAGATTGGCCAACAGAACCAAACCTATCGCGTGAAAGTTTTGGAAAACCGATTGCACAAGATTGTATCTCTGAAACTAACTGTATCACTTCATGAATTAACAGTCAAGTTCGGTCAGGTGGGATTTTTTTGTTGACTCTGAGGCTAGATACACCAAGCAATGCGAAAAGGAGAGGCCCAAATCATCGCTGAACCTTTGAGATCTGCTGCTGGTGGACTTCTGAGTTATTTGCGTGGTTTGCGCCCTTGTGGAGTGGAGAGAGAGAGAGAGAGAGAGAGAGAGAGAGAGAGAGAGAGAGAGAGAGAGAGAGAAAGATATTGGGGGTTTTGATTTCATGATTGTAACGATAGAATATGAGCTGGCTTGTAGCGATCTCGTCGTATCTTCTATTTTAGGCATAGAGTCGTTTCTCATAACCCTATCTCCATGTAATCTTCTATTTAAGGCATAGATTAGGGGTAATCTCTCTGTAATCTTCTATTTTAGGCATAGGTTTTCTTTATTTAAGCTTGAGTATTGCAATCCTTCTTATTAATTCAGAAATACATATCAGTTCTCTCCCATATGTTTTGTCACACAAGCATAGGAGGAAGAATTAAACTGAAGAGTAAAGGAGTGCTGAAACAGTTCCAAGATCCTATCTTGAATATCCTTGAGCGAATTTTTTGGCCCTTTGAAGAAGCCATCCAACTGATGTATGCCTTCCTAAGTATGTAGGCCACACACACATATAGATAATGTGATAATGGAAATCTTGTGCATCTCTAAATTGCAAAACCTATGGTGTATCACGCCTGCCTCAAACATACATGAGTTTGCTTTTGAAAGAAAATCATGACCAAGGGAGCTATAAAAGCGCAAAATTGTTGCTGGAACTGACTCAAACAATTTACCGCACACCAGAACTAGAAGTATGATTGGAGCACAAAATAAGCAAACAAAATGATATAAATCATGATTGTGGATTATGAACACTTACAGCTATCATGCATGCGACAAGTCCTGGTTTTTCTCGATAATCGACCCGGGCAAACAGTAAAATAAGAGCTCCAATGTACCAGGGAATGGCACCCAAAAAGAAACCAGTCAAAAACCTAGCAACCAAAGTCAAACAACGACAATGAATCAACCATAAAACAAACTCATCCAATGACACATGTTTGATCAATCATTCAAGCATGGAACAGAAAAAATAAATTTCATTACTTCAAAATTTTTCTCCTTGAAATAGCATATGATTCATGTTTAAATTTTAACTGGATTACCTAATCTTCCTTTTCCCCTTCAAATTTTCTTCCACCAATACATAATTTATAATATCATACCATAAAATGGCTTGTTTAGTTATTTTGTTTCCCATGCTACGCAAAGTCAGAAGCTTTCATCCTAGGAGCAAGTCTACCCATGAGTCTACACCATGTGTCAAATCCCATGCCGAAGCCAAAATTTGGCATCAAGGATGGCAAAATTCTTTCCACCCTTGTGCCAAACTCAGTGCCAAATTCGGACAATATCATTCTTGGTGCAAAATTTGGCATCAACTTTGGCAAACGCCAAACTTGCAACACTTTCCAAACCATTTAACTTGCATCAAAAAATTAGATGGGTATAATTCAATGGTCTGGATTTTAGATATTCAGAAAATGACACTAAACCGGTGCAGTGACATTGCTATTTTTTGGCCTTTTGACATTGTAACAAGCCAAGAAAAGGACTTTGGCAATGCCATTTTGGCATCAAAGGGTGGAATTGCTCTAAGATGCGTTGATGCAGGATAACCAATAAAGAACAACAATAAAAGATAAACCTTAGGAATCCATGCCTAAGGAACCCTAAAAATCCACAACTAGGGGACGTAATGGCATCCTCACCAAAACTCAAAAGAAACTCATTCCATCATAAAACTGTTTCAAACAATAACCATAGAGTTCCTTAGGGCTTGTTTGATAACTCCATTCAGCACTTAAAACTGAATAGGTTAAGTGAAAACAAAATAAGTTGGTTTGATAAGCAAAATAAGGTCTACTGAATCTTTTAAGAGATGGGCAAAGGTAAGGAACAAAAAAATAAGTAGCCTCCCCCCTACTTATTGCTGAACACGCTCAGCCCAATATATTTTTCTCCCTTTTTCTTACCTTTTCCTTGCCCTCTCCTCTTCTTTTGCCCTACCTCCTATTTCATTCCCACCATTGTGAAACCTTTTCCCAACTGCGATACATCTCCAGTTTGTCCTTTAGCAATTTCAAAGCCATCTGTACCAGAGGCAATAAAGTCCCTCAATCCCACCAAGCAACCATCAGTAATGGATTCCGTCAACCTTCTCCGAGAACTTCCACCAAGCCCCAACTGCCATGATTCGTATCAAATTATACACCAGTGGTTGGATTTAGGATTAATGGTATTGTAATGCTCTGTAATAGTGAATGAGATTTGACTTAATTCTTCAATTTTTAGGTAATTGAATTTCGGTTCATCCATTACTGTCAGAATATTAATTTTTAGAGAGATTGAGAACGGGGTTTTATTTATTTTTTTAGGACTTTTCAGTGTAGACAAATGAATCAGTGGAGATAGATGAAAACTCCATCTAGTGATTGCTTGCATAATGCACAATTAGTTCGAAGAACTTGCATTTCAGATACTCCCTCTATCCCAATTTCACGGTCTCTCGTTCTATTCTAAGGCCTCGTTTGATTCGCGGACTAAAATAGGTGGGATTGGTAGTCCTGGGATTAATAGTCCGGGATTATTTGTCCTGGGACTAATTTAGTACTGAATCTCACTCAATCCTTTGTTTGATTCGTGTAGGATTAACATCGGGATATCCCGTGTTTCAGTCAATCCCATGTTTGATTTCCCAAACTAAATTTTGGGATTAATTTTAGGACTCTCTCTCAATCTCTCAAAAAAATATATTTCTTTGAACAAACCGATCGAGTACACCCATGTATACCCAGAAATCATGTATACCCATGTTGACTCTCTCTCATGTATACCCAGAAATCAATCTCAGTGAAGTCAATCTCTAAAAATATATATATATATATATCTTTGAACAAACCGATCGAGTATACCCATGTATACCCAGAAATCAATCTCTCGGTGAAGTCAATCTCTCAAAAAAATAAAAAAAATTTCAACAAACTGATCGAGTATACCCATGTATACCCAGAAATCATGTATACCCATGTTGACCCAGAAATCAATCTCTCAGTGAACAAACCGATCGACAATCAGAAAATCATTATACCCAGAAAATCGAAAATCGAAATCATGTATACCCAGAAATCGAGAATCATGTATACCCAGACGAGTCTGTGACGGCGGTAGGAGGTGTTGGTTGTTGAGGGGGTGATGAAGCGTCGTTGCTGGTAGGAGGATCTGAGGGCGGCTGCTGAAGAGAGGGAGAGAGAGAGAGAGAGAGAGAGAGAGAGAGAGAGAGAGGAGGCGGCTGAATGAGAAAAGGAAGAAGACAATGGCAACTTTGTAAATTTCAGCCGACAAAGTAGCGAGAATTTTAGTCCGGCCTTATTTAGTCCCACACCCCCCCCCCCCCCCCCCCCCAGGTATTGTATAATCCCATACGTATTGGACAAAATTTGTCCTGGGATTGTTAATCCCATGTGATTTTTCATGAACCAAACAAGGGATTATGTGGGATTGGATACAAATAGTCCAATCCCAGGTACTTAATACCCGAATCAAACGAGGCCTAAACGGATAAAAAAATGCCTATATTTTTAAAATTTTAAATTATATATAATATGGATCTAGTTAGATGGATCTCAATTAGTTGTATTAAACAATTTTTTTATATTCACATAAAACATTATAAATTACGAGATATAAGCAAAGTGAGAAAATTAGTGAATTTAAGACTTCAGCTCTTTGCACATATCAAACAGCTTATCTAATTCAGTTCTTAAAATTCAGTATATATCAAATAGCTTATCTGCTCAAGAAATTAAGCATTCAGTTTTCAGTACTTAATTTTCAATTTTCAGCTTTATCAAACATAGCCTTAAATAGACTCTTCTAAAAGATAACAATAAAGATAAATATAAGAATAAGGATAAGATAAGAGATAAACTAACCTAATTATAACACTTCCTAATGGATAAATCCTAAAATACCAACCAATTTGATAATAACTAAAGAGATAGACATCCTCCAGGATCAAATACGCATACCCCTTCTTGTTCCTTATCATGTGTAGAAGTAACCACTAAAATTGTTGCCTTAGAGTTGAACCTCGGTACTTGCGGTCAGCAGCTTGGGGGTTTTTACACTAAACACCATATGATAGCTCATAGCTCCAAGAACGCATTTTAGTTGAGGCATAAATGGCAACCTGATTGACCATCATAATCCAAACCTATAAAGGGACTATACCAATAATAGTGGTTGAATATCCCCAGACCTCTAAGAGTTGAAGGATAGGTTCATGACTTGCCATTTTTTGTGCGAACCTACGAAAAATCCCCATTTTTCTCATTCTAATCTGCTTTATTGGTAAGGGTTATTTTAAACTCTTTACATTCATTTTACTTTGTTTTCTTCATGGAATGGGGGTGGGTGAGGGCTTTACACTTTCGTGTGGCTCCAAGCTGATGTGACACAGGGCAAAGTTGGTGAACAACTCAGTTGCATAATGTCTCTCTCCCGCTCTCCTTCCACAACTTGTCTCTGGCGAAACAGTCGTCAAACATACTACGTAACTTAAGTCACGATTCTCGCCAAGAATCATATGGACCAATTGATTGCTATTAAAGCAATTATCATGTATGACGCAACTCCAGATAAATACGGTCTTCGCGTTTCTTGCATATGAGTCTTCTCTTCTTGTTTTAGGTGTCAGATTCATTCAGTTCTTTCTCTCTCTAAACTAGTTACTTCACCAAACAGGACTTTGATCTCTCTTCAATTCGAACTCCAGATCTCTCCATTTCTCTCTTTCCATCCAAACTGTTGTTGTCGCTGGCCCGGAAGAAGCAAAATTGACTTCCTATGATGTTCTTACTTCGATTATATTTCTCACTCTTTGGTGATAACTTTCCTAGTGGTTTCTTGTAGTCTTTAGACTTTCCCCTGGCCAACAATAACAGCCCTCCTTCTCAACTTGGATGTTACTGTTTAACTTTGGATGTTGCTCTGTAACTTGGACTCTGTTTTTCGTTCTGTGCCTGATTAGTGATTTCTATATATGAGAATCATGCTTTTCATAGTTGTATTCGTAATTTTATGTCTTTAGCTTATATGTACCTCAGTTTTGGGTTAATTGGGTTGCGATTATGATCCTTTTATATTTCCTTCTTCCGATATACAACTCATGTTATCCAGCTTTTAATTGGTGATGGCTTCTTTGGTCTGCAATATTTCCATTTCGTTAAGTTTTGGATCTCTCTTTTACGATTTGCATAGTTATGCAGCATTCTTCTGAGTACTTGTACTTTTTAATGATATGGTCTAACTTCTTCCAAGATTAATATGCTTTTAAATACAATTGGGTTACCCTTCTTAAAGGATTTCCTCTTCACTTGTCAGTACATTGGGCTGTTGTCAGTGTATTGGGTTGGTTAATATCGGTGCATTGATCTTTTAAGGAATTCATCCTTTCACTGTCCGTATAGTTTTCTAAAATGACCTTGTAGCTATGTCCTCTATGTAGCCTCAAAAAAACTTAAATGTGTTTTTCCCACTTGAAAGGGGTTATAGGAGTTGAATTCATTTCAAGTGTAGGGACACTGTCGGCTAAAAAAGGACTTACAACACTTCATAAACACAAAATAGGTGCGCATTAGAATAGGTACACTTGAGCAAGTGTAAGGTATCGATAGGTGGTAGAGGGTGTCAAAACTTAGATTGGGCAGAGGGTCCATAATCCTTCTATTGAGTATGGCCTTAACCTAAAACTTTAACTGATTAGAAGTACAAGTATATTAGTATATCTCATGTAATTTATTCTGTTCTCCCTTTTCCGATTTGAGAAATGGTAGCTGAAATAATCAAATAATATTGAAAAAAGTGTCAAGATTGCAACTATGTGGTTACAGATGGGTCTGCATAATTAAACTATTATGGGTAGATTGTCTGGCTGTCCTTTTTAATTGTGCGCTGACTTGGTGTGGTTCTTTGTTTGAATTTTGTAAAAATAATTAGCATTTTGATAAGACCAATATAGCTGATAATTACATGCCTATCAAGGCAATCAATTTTCTAAATCTTCTGGTGCTAATACACGCCTATCAAGGTAATCAATTTCCCCGAATCTCAATATCAGAGTAAAGCTTTACTAAACAAAACTTGTGGAGAGAGTTCAAATCCTTGACAAATAAAATTTTCCCGGGTCACGTGCTACAAAGAAACTAGAAACTGAAGTATGCTCCAGTTCTTGTTTTTGTTTTTTTATAGCACAGGGGAGGAGAGGGGTTAGAGGAAAATAGAGAGAAGAACCAGAACTTCTCATGGCCTTGGGCTGTTTATATACTTAGATAAAGATATCCTAATGAAACCAAGACGCATTCCATAAGTGCCAAAAAAAAAAAAATTCAAATCATGCAGAATCCCCATTAAGACAAAGAACCTCTTCCACGGATATGAGATTAACGTTAAATCTGACACTTGACAAGCCGCACCCTACATGAGTCCATGTAGTAGTCTTGTAAGATTCACATCTGTCCGGATAATCATAGTTGTAAATATATATGTCTTTGTTTAAAGGGAAGTGCTGGGCTAAAGGAAATCCTATGAACTTACAAGCACCAGCCAATCCCAATCCCACAACAAGGCAGGCGGTGCTCTATCATAGGTCTCCCTTCAGCGACGGCATAACCTACAGCAAAAACAAAACAGAATAAATAATGAAGTGGATGGGGGAACAATAGAGAACAATATATCATTAAAAATAGAAGACATAACTATTGTAATCCATGTACATCCTCAAAAGTTTTGGTCTGTGCAGAGAAATAGTGACCCTGGACGTTTGTAGATCATCATGTTGGTTACTCCCATCTTAATCATATCCTAAGAAGCAAATATCCTGATACAGGACAGGCACATGTACACGACACAACAAGGACACATGGACATATCATCTCTTAAAGAATTTGGACACGCAGACACGTCATTTCTTCAAAAAGTAGGACATGGACCCAATGTTGACACGTCTAATACAAAATGCATTTTTGTACTATAGATGTATGTTGCGTATTCATATATAAACAATATAAAAATATAATATCAAATTATAAGAAAAACCAAATGGTATTGACGTCATCATATAAATCAACAGTCATTATATAAATATTCATGAACTAAATATCCATGGAAATTAACTTCGGGAAAAGTTTAAAATTTGCATTCTAACCTTCTAATGTTTCCTCAACATGTACCAAAAGTGTCCCCAAAGTGTCCTAGAGTGTCCACAATGTGTCCTGGTAAAAGATTATACTAAACAATTGTGCACACATTTAGGCGTTTCCAGAAAGTGTCTTGCTGTGTCCGCCACGTGTCAGACACGGATACGTGAGGTCAGTAGATGTGACCGATCTTCCTAGTGTGCAGCAGAAGCCATCACTAAAAGCTTGACCTGTGATTGTATGGCAAATTCTTTTGTCCTAAACCTAAAAAGAGCAAAGCAACCTATTCAAAGGCTCTTGGCATAAATAGGACAATCAGAATAAATCTAATGCCCAAAGAGAAGATGTTCGAAACCACAGTTATTAAGTGTGACTGCAGCCTCTGTCACAATGTATAGGCAGAACTCCTTTTCCCCTAACTTGATGTACCCTTTGTCAATTTTTCCTTGTTAAATTTTTTGCTGATAAAGAAAAAAACAATAGCAACAAGAACATACTTCTCCATCCTAATCGATTGTTAACATGGGATGATAAATTGTGAGCCTTTCAATCATAACAGGTTATATTCACCCAAAAAAAAAAAAAATATTAGGCAAAAAGCTTCTGACGGAATTCAAGTAAGCCACTAAACGTACTTTCAGCTAGGTGGGTCGTCCCTTCACTCTTTTATCTTGGTCAAAATAAATAAATAAAAACTAAATATTCTTTCTAGGCTATGACCAATGTATCCAAGTACCTACAAGCTATCAGATTTTGAGGTAAACAACAATTCTTGGCATTTCGAAATGGACAAATCAGCCATTACGCATCAATAAATTTTTTAAATACTACAATCTGCCGATATATGCCAATTGGCAAACCTTGCAAATAAATGCAGACAATTAAACTTATGTTTTATGAAGCCAAAATCCAGCCCGTTGATTTAAAACTTGTAGTAAGCCAGTTCGCAAGGGAATCCACTGCCAAGTTACATGGTAAACAATATGTGGTAACACATTATAATCATCCGGGTATTATTGTTCGTCTGCAAAGCAAAAATATTTGCAGTCTTCCTAATGCAGTCTCAATAAAATCGACCTTTGACTAGTACTATCCCAAAATCAAGTGACAGAATTTTCACATGCTTTTCAGATCAAACGAGTTCCAAACTTCTAATCTATCAAGCAGGGGTACTTCTAGAAAGCATTCATATCCGTATCCTATTCTATCTGTAAGGAATTCCACTACTCCTCCGATACTTCCTAAGTTTCTATACATATTTCAGATATAGACATATAGTCCCTAGCTTCTCTAATTGACTGGTAATTCTGAGATACTCGAAGTCACGTTTCCAAACTACTATGGCATTGAGAATTTGACATCTCTTGCTTAGTATTAGAGAACATTTAATAAGGCATATACCAAAATAGTTTTCCACTGCTCAATTTACTAGTTGGGTATCAATATTCAATAATAGTGAGTTTAAAGTGGTATCCTACTTCTCAGGTTTTATCAGTCTTCGAACCCTTAACATATCATAAAGTATCCGCAAAACTGCACTAGAAGCAATATTCCCACGAAAAAAATTCCACCTAATCCACTACTCAATTTTCTACCCTCAAAACAAAACACAACAAATTCCTATATGTATCCCCACATTTATCCTTTCTATTTCCCAGTTATTTATGTCTAGTATCTAGTTGAATTTTTTTCATAACATAAAACTACTGATGCATTTTATGACATTTAAATATGATTTAAAACAAAAGACTAGGTTTCTACTGCCAACATATCATTCTCGTGCAAGTGTCCTAAGAGTGCGTCACCAAACATGTGTCCATGTTTCCTATATGCTGAATACGCAGCCGGTATGTTGAATAGGCGGATTAAAAATGATAGTGGATTGCAAATCCCCTAAAACTTTTGAATTAACAATTCGGGGAAAAAATACTAGTCATCCAATAACAAATCCCACAAAACATGAGAAATACAGGCGGCGCTGTTCGTTTCTCAGTTTAGTTTAGTTTTAGTTTTAGTTTTTGATGACATCATCATTTTCCTCATTTCTAAATCTATCTCTCTCCACTCATTAGACATCATCAAAACTAAACTAAAATATCTAACCAAACACAGCCACAATAATTTGGAATGGAACATTCACACTTCCCAACAATTGGTCAGGTAGGATTACTCATCCTATATGATTCTTCATATAAGTAGACATATTCATCCGTATGGACGTACGAATGTGAATGGCTTTACATATGACAAAGATGAGGAGTACCTGGAACAGTTTGGTATCCGAGAGAATAATAGGGCTGATTCACGGAAGCGCCGGCAGGGGGGGCTGGCTGAGGGAAACCGACCACCGGGTGAGGCGGCGGAGGATTATAGTTCGCAACGCCTTGAAACGTGCCGTAATAACACGGCGGCGGAGGGGCTTGCGGCTGTTCGCCACCTCTGCTCTTCCCGCTTTCTTCGCTCATCTCTTTTTCTCCGTCTTTCGCTTCGATCGAGGTTTTCAAAGGCTGACCATATCCGATCCGGGACCTTCCTAACAACCAACCTGATTTGATGGTGGGAAAGCGTTCAGGTTGACGTGTCGGGCGGATTTCAGGTTCTAAAAAATGATTGAGACCGTTAATTAATAATACTAATAAAATAAATGAAATTTTAATTAGGGATTATTGTGAATATTACCATGCGATCCTATGCGTTTTGAATGTTTCTAGTTTCATCCAGTAAATGGATTTTCGGACCATGTTGCCTTTATTAATTATTTTAGGAGTATATATTCTATTCCAATAATAACTTGTAGTAGTAACTAATACACCAAAAAAATCCGGCCAAGGTCATCCTGTTTTCCATTATACTATTCACAACAGTTATAGGAGGAGTATATATTCTATTCTAATAATAACGCGTAGTAGTAACTAATACGCCAAAAAATCGGGCCAGGATCATCCTGTTTGCCATTCTACTATTCACGTCAGTTATAGGATGAATCACTTCAAGTCTTTATTTCCATTCTCGTTTGATTTTTGAATTCTAGCTGTTTCATTTCCTCATCCTAAAGGTGATTTTGAATTTCAAACTCTATAGTCCTAAACAAACCAATAAGCCACGCCCATTTTAATTCATCAACTTGAATCAATCAATTATTCAGCCAATTCACGGGTAACAAAAAGTTGGATTCAATCAATTCATCAAACAATTTCACTCGTAGTATCGAAAAAGTATTCTACGTCACCATTTTTTAAGTTCTTTTGTGTGCAGCAATTATAGTTCCTTTTTTTCTTAATTCATTCAATCCCATGTCATGTTTATTTTTTTCGACCTTACTTGTAGTAAGTTTGTAAGTTTTCTGCCAATAAAATATGAAAATTTGTTCAACATCAAATCAATTTCGATGGATGTTTTCATGGCAGTGGACTAGTTTGAATGAATAAATCAATACACCATGTTTTCCGTTTAAATCACAAGGGTAATTTTCACACAGCAAAAAATGATAACCCGATTCATCATGTTTGTCTAATAACCCATAAAATTTAATTGCTTATATGGTTATTGCAGTTTTTGCTTTTACAATGGAGGATGGTTTGATTCTTGTTTGCAAATATGGTGACAAGATTTGTCTCGTACTGATTAAAAGTGGTATACATTTCGGAGGGTTATGGAGAAGATATGTAAGAGGTGGACTAATTTGGATCCCGACACACTCATTATGACTTACTCACTTATCAACAACGAGAACGATGTCGATTTGGCAAAATTGTTCGAGCTTGCATAGGCTGGGGCAATGAATGATATTGAAGTCGTTGTTAAAGATGGGTCTCTCGAATTTAGTATGGCTGATCCAAATTCCAATTCGAGTCAGTCAAGCGGTCAGATGTCACAAACTAAGAAAATGACTATGACTTCAAACATGGATGACGGTGATACGGTAACCCCATCATTTGTAACTCACAAAAAAAGGGTTTTGAAGTCAGCTGAATGGGAATTTGGGATTAGAAGTGTTAGGCAGAGGTTTGTAGGCGGGGTGGTAGAATTTCGGGATGCTTTGCACAAATATTGCATCGAACGGAGAATTGAATATGTGTCCTCGTAAAGAATGATAAGGAGCGCATGACGGCGCATTGCAAACATAGGAATGGGAGAAGAAATGCATGTCGGAAGTTCATGGCTGGGTTTTCCAAGCTAATGGTTTTTTCTTTATCCGAAGATTCGTGAACGAGCACAAATGTGGTGCTATATTAAGGACAACTAAGAATCCAAAGGCCATGTCCGAGTTAATAGGTAGTTTGATCGTAGAGGATGTCTGGGCCAAATCCAAGAAGTCACCTTCAGACATAATTACTGAAGTAAAGAGGGAGTACGGGCTTGATGTTTCATACAACCAAGCTTAGTGGGCAGTGGAACGGGGTGATGTTTTCGGGGATTTTGAGATTCATTTTCTAGCTTGAAGTGCATTGTCCGAGCAACCCGGGACACAAATCCCGGTAGTCACATTTTGTTGGAGGTTGATGAGGAATCAAAACGGTTCAAAAGGCAATTCATTGCTTTCCGTGGATGCATCAATGGGTTTAGACACTATCGGCCCATCTTTTTTCTTGATGATACATTTTTAAAAGGGAGGCAGAAAGGTCAATTGTTTGGCGCAACCGGAAAAACCGGTAACGAAGGTATTATTGCTCAGTTTGTACTTTTCTGTGTTATATGTTCTAATAAATGGTTTGATAATCATACATGTTGAATAATGGTAATGTCATGTTGTAAACATGGATTGATACTATCAAGCTTTATAACCCAATACAAAAAATTCGTCCTTTTTTTAGTGAAAAACAAATATACCATGTTGTTTGATTGACTCGTATAACGGACTAGGTTGATTGTACCCCAATTGTCGTTATTGTCATGTTTTTTTTTTTTTTTTGTTATGGTAGTCTTTTTTTTTTTTTTTTAAGACGTGTTATAGTAGTTGAAGAGATCAACACTTGCACACGATGGACATGGTAAATTTTTACACCATCTGTACATGGTAAATTGATTCACCATTTAACATGGTAAACCAGCGTACCATGTTCCCTGTACCAACAAATGATCCCATGCACGAAAATCTTCCACTCATACAAACTGATAATTAACCTGATATAATCACTAACACTCATTAATTAACACGTCCAAACATAATCAGATCCCGTTAACACAATTCATCCAAAACACAATACCCAATTAAACATTTTTGTCACTTGATAAAAAATTTTATGAAACTATCCGAGTAGTCAACTATGGTCTAAGTTTTGATGACCCACAAACACTCATTTCTTCTAACGAGTGCGTGATGGTTTTCTGTATTCTTCAACACCTCCAATTGCTTGTTTTGTATTTGGCTCCTTATTTCCGGCATCATCCATATGCTAAGAAGAGGTCCACAAGAGCAACTCATCATTCAAAAATGTGTGAATAATTTTAGCACGCATTGCACGACAATCATCCTTTAGAAACTTAGGCCCAACTTTTTCCGTTCGGAAGTGTTGACGGATAATATGGCAAACTATTATCCCACAATCTAGGCTGTAAAAATTCCACAAAAATCAATTATTAGAAATTCCAACTTCCATCCTCATTATCCAACATAAGTAATGTCCAATAGAAATTATGGTGGATGGGAATAACAAATACCAATACATACTTGTTTTTGGCAACATGTGCCCAAGTATAAGACGACGCTCGCCATTTGTCGTTCCCGCCATTAATTTTTGCATCCAACAATAGTATGACCAATTAATTATTAGTTATTAAGCTCTATCACTCTTTTCTACTAAGATGGAAAGTTGCTTGTTTAAATAACGGTCGCAATATGTGTAAACTCACCAAGAAGCTGCTCATGAATACATATGATGACAAAGTAGCACCCCCTTGTATGGACCCACCATCGTCTTTTTGTTTCGTAAGAACTACAACTCTTCTTTCCTGTTCCATTAGTAGAAACTCCGAGTATGCATCAATAACCTATAGAGTTTCAAAATTATTGAGCAGCCATCATAATATTGGAAAAAACCATCCACCATCCATTGGCATGTGATGAAAATTTACTTTCTTTGTATCTAATGACAATTTTTCAGCAATACAAAGCAGTAATACAAATAAGTTACTGTTAAGTTGTGGGTGTTATGTGTATTTAGTGTATTCTTAATCCTCTTATGTAAATAGATTAGGAGATAAGGGATCTTAGCGTATTTATTTCTTTACTCTTTTGTGTAAATATAACCTAATGTGAATGAAACAATATCTTTTTACGACTGAATAGAATTGTCTCAGCTTTCATGGTATCAGAGCTTTCGATCTAATCGCTACTCTCTCATGTGTGAGTTGAGTGAGTATTCTCCTCAGCAACGACAAAACCCATCAGTCATCACTATCACCATCAACGCTATCCAGAACCCATATCGCACTACTATTCATCGCGATTACTATTCACCAATTACTATTCATCGCGCTACTGTTCATTGTGATTACTGTTCACCAGCTACCGTTCATTGCAACTACTATTCATCAATCATTGTTCATCTCAAGTTGGTGTCTCTAGAATCTGTTTGGGCCGAAATCAACTGGGTTTCCGCTAGCAGATCTCGCAGACCACTTTTGCAGCCACTTTAGCCATTGTTCACGTTTAAAACTTCTAGGACTTCACTGACGACCATTGTACGGTATTCGATAGGCTTCAACGAACATTGCCGACCATCGTACGGCCTCGACAGTGACTGGTTAGTCTTGATTTGGACCCTACAACACCCAACGCTAACTAGGTTATCCCAGTTTGCTTCTTGAGTACTCGAAGTTGATTGGTTTGACCTCAACAGTGTTTGAAAACTTCCTGAGTATTCTCGGTTTGTCTTCAAACTACTGGGTATTCTCAGTTTGAGTTTGGATCTCACTAGGTCATCATCGTTTTCACTATACAATTGCCGACGAGCACTGTAGACCTCTGGCGACCCTCAATCAGCATTGTACGACCTTTTGTAAGCCTGTTCCGACTTGCGTTAGTCTCCGGTTGTCTTTAAAATCAACTAGGTTGTCTCGGTTAGGCGTCTAAAGCACTCGGGGTTGGTTTCTCCTGTGCTCGATAGCCACTGGGTTAACTATACCAGGGCTTATTCTTGATGGACAGCCCTTTATAATTGTTTTTTGTTCTTCGGCGCTATTGGGTCTGTTAGGAACCATTTGGGGACTGTTTAATACTGTTTGGACAATATTGAGTACTATTCCACACTTTTGGAGTGTTATCTCGTTATTATCTTGAGGTTTTTAGCAGTTTGTTACCGTTTTTCCATATTAATATGATGGAGGCTTTCAAAACTGCCCAAGTTGATGTTTTTTCTCAGGGGGAGTTACAAACTCTCAAGCGCCGTCTGGCGAAACTTGATATTCCATCTATCAACGCTTCTGCTTCCACTGCCACTGATTTCTTTGCTCGTAAAGGTATCCATGCTAATGTTTTTACTGTCTCTAGCTCTTCTCCCTGGATAATAGATACTGGTGCAACCTATCATATGACAGATTGCTCATCGCTCTTTGACTCTTATTCTACATGTTCTGGTAAGGATAAGGTCAGAATTGTTGATAGTTCTCTATCGGCTATTTTCGGGAAAGGTTCTATTCGTTGTTCTCCAACCCTTTCCCTTTCTTCAATTCTTCATGTTCCCAATTTTTCTACTAACCTTCTATCTGTTAGTAGTCTTACCCAATCTTTAAATTGCTCCGTAACATTTTTTCCTACCCATTTTGTTTTTCAGGAACTGAATACAGGGAAGGTGATTGGCAGTGGTAGAGCACATGGTGACCTCTATTTTTTGGAATCTGCACCTCATTCATCTCATTCACCTCGATCATATGGTCTAGCTCTGCAAGCAGATACTGGTTTCGCTCTCTCTATGTTATGTCAATGGCACAGTCGATTAGGTCATCATTCTTTTGGAATTTTGGAGAAACTTTTTCCTAATTTAATTAAACATTTTTCTCGAAGTCAATTTTTTTGTGAAGCCTGTGAGCTTGGTAAACATAAACGTTCCTTTTATGCTTCTATTAATAGAAGGAATGACTCTCCGTTTATGGTTATCCATTCTGATTTGTGGGGTCCTTCACCTGTTACTTCTTTAAAAGGTCATCGGTGGTTTGTCACTTTTATTGACCGTTATTCTCGTGTCATTTGGGGTGTATTTACTTAAATCAAAAAATGAAGTTTTTTCTTGTTTTAAATCTTTTCATGCGATGATACGCACTCAGTTTGATATGCATATCAAAATTCTTCGTAGTGACAATGGTACCGAGTATATAGATAAAGAGTTTTCAGGCTTTTTTGGATGAAAATGGTATTCTTTTTCAGACGACTTGTGTTGACACTCCACAACAAAATGGAGTTGCTGAACACAAAAATCGTCATGTAGCTCGCTCTCTTTTGTTCACCATGAATGTTCCTAAATATTTGTGGGGAGAATCAATTTTGACTGCAACTTATCTTATTAACCGCATACCATCCAGTGTTCTTAACTTCAAAACTCTCCTTGAGTGTCTTCCAACAGTTTTCGTGTCACAACTCTTCCCCCTCGTGTTTTTGGTTGTGTGTTTTGTTCACGCTCCTCATTCCTATGGTGGCAAGTTAGGTCCCAAAGCCCATAAGTGTGTTTTTATTGGGTACTCTCCTACCCAGAAGGGCTATAAATGTTATGATCCTCATTCTAGGACATTTTTTCTCTATGGATGTCTTTTTTGGGAAACAGTCTTTTTTCTCTCCCTCTACTCCATCTCTTCAGGGGGAGCATAGGCAGGAGGAAGAGATGTTTTATGGTGAGGGGGAGACACTGCTTTATAATAATCATGGTAAGGGAGAGAAGGAAAAGTTTGGAGAGGAACCGATATCTGTCGAACGAGCTACACATGACATTGGTGGTGATGAGGGCGAAGGTATACAACGACTGCAAGGGTCTAACTTAAATACCAACACTAGCAGAAAAAAAGGAAAGTCCTCTTGTGTAATACCACCTTGTCAATCACAATCGCTTGCTCCAGTTCCGGACTCCTCAGCTGACTTTTCTCCCATTGAACCTTTTATTCTTAATTCTGATGAACCTCCTATTGTTAATTTTGATGATCTTCCTATTGCTCTTCGGAAAGGTGTTAGATCATGTACTCAGCATCCCATCTCCCAGTTTGTCTCTTATGATCGTTTATCTCCTTCATACTATGCTTTTGTTTCATGTCTTTCTTCTATATTTATTCCACAGAATTGGCAGAATGCACTCATAATACCTAAGTGGAAAGAAGTTATGGTAGAGGAGATGACAACTTTGAAAAAGAATGGGACTTGGGAGTTAGTATCACTTCCAAAAGGGAAGAAATCAGTGGGATGCAAATGGGTTTTCACTATTAAGCAGAATGTTGATGGTACAGTTGAGAGATACAAGGCAAGGCTTGTTGCCAAGGGTTTCACTCAAACCTATGGTATTGACTACGAGGAGACGTTTGCCTCAGTAGCGAAGATGAACTCTGTGCTGGCTCTACTCTCTTGTGCTACCAATTTGAATTGGCCTCTTCACCAGTTTGACGTGAAGAATGCATTCCTCCATGGTGAGTTAGAAGAGGAGGTGTATATGGCTATCCCACCAGGTTTTTCTTCATATCAGATTGAGGGAAAGGTGTGTAGATTGAAAAAGGCTCTTTATGGGTTGAAACAGTCACCTAGAGCGTAGTTTGGAAGATTTTCAGAGGCTATGTCGCGGTTTGGTTATCGACAAAGCCATGCCGATCATACTATGTTCATCAAGGGAAGTATTGGTAAGATTGCTATTCTTATTGTTTATGTTTATGATATAATAATGATAGGCAATGATGTGGAAGAGATTCTTAATCTTAAATCTAGCCTGGCTCAAGAATTCGAGATTAAGGATTTAGGTTCACTAAGGCCCTGTTCAATTGTCAAGAAAGAATGGGAAATGATGGGAAAGGTAGTTTTCTCACATGTTTTGGAGTGTTCAGTTACCAGGAAAATGATAGGATCCTGGAAAATGATTTTCCTACCAGGATTCACTTTCCTGTAAAACAGGTCTTGCAAAATATATGAAATTTAGCGTCGCGGAAAAGTTCTATCCTCTCTCCATTCTCAAGTTTTTTTCGCCAATGTTCTCCCTCACTCCTTTATTTCCCTATTTCGTATAATTCTCCATTTTTTCTTTGTTTTCTTTTATAAATGTTGGCAACACAGTCAATATGTTGGTTTTACAAATGTGTGTTTTTAATATTGTTATTAGTCTATTGTTTTGTTTGTACCAACCAATTAATCACTATTGGTTAACATTGGTTTATTTTATCTTATCTATTTATCTTTTAAGCATCCAAATAAGCCAGCTATTTGGCTTATTTTTTATTGCATTTGTTAGTTTGCGCCAATTTTTATCGATTATTTGTTCGTCTAAACGAGAAAAATCGAAAAAGTAAAATTTTGTCTCTATTAAAAAAATTGAGTTTCGATCATTATTTTTTATTTTTTGATTATTCTCGTCGAGACGAACTAATATTCCACAAAAATTTGACATGAAATATATTGATATGAAAAAATTGAATAGCGACATGCAAAAAAGTCAACTAGCTTATTAAGCCAAACCAAACTAATTTTTGTTTTGTTTTCTTTTCTTATGACTGATTTTAGAGTTAACTGATGATTCAAAGGTAACAATTCGTATGTATTAATTTTCTACCTGGATGAATAGCTCCTAAAATTAATTTTATTCTAAATAACTATTGAATAATGATAAAATAAGTTTTCTATAAATTTCTTTTTCTTGGCAAATAAACAACTAAATTTTAGTTTTCTTACATAACTCCTTTGTAAACTGAACACTCACAGGAAAATAGATTTTCTTTTCCCTTACTTCACTTCAATTCACTTTTCCTGGGACTTACTTTCATACATAACATTCCTGTCAACTGAACGGAGCCTAAGATACTTCCTTGGTATGGAAGTGGCAAGGTCTGATAGAGGTATTTTTATCTCCCAAAGGAAGTATATTCTTGGTCTCTTGGAAGAGACAGGCATGTTGGGTTGTAAACCTACAAATTCTCCTATTGAGGTGAATCATCACCTTAGTGAGAATATGGGAGAGCGCACTGACAAGGAGGTATATCAGCGACTTGTGGGTAGACTGATATACTTAGCTCACACTTGACCGGATGTTAGTTATGCAGTGGGCGTTGTTAGTTAGTTTATGCATGATCCTCGCACTTCACATCTGGATGCAGTGTATCGTATCTTGAGGTATCTCAAATAAGCTCTAGGGAAAGGAATATTGTTCTCTAATCATGGTCATCTGCGGTTGGAGGCATTTACTGATGCTGACTGGGCTGGTTCTGTGGATGATAGGCGTTCTACTTCTGGCTATTGTACTCTTATTGGGGGAAATTTAGTTACTTGGCGAAATAAGAAGCAATCAGTGGTTGCTAGGTCTAGCGTAGAAGCTAAGTATAGAGTTATGGCTCATGGTGTTTGTGAGCTTTCGTGGCTCTAAACCTTATTGAATGATCTGGGAATTTCTAATAGTGGTCCTATGAAACTCTACTGTGACAATAAAGCTGCTATAAACATCGCTCATAATCCTGTATAACATAACAGAACGAAGCATATAGAGATTGACAGACACTTCATCAACAAAAAGTTGAGCGAGGGTTCGATATGTATGCCTTTTGTGAGATCTGAAGACCAATTAGCTGATATATTCACAAAAGGGCTTGGAAGCAAGAGTTTCCTCCCCATTGTGTTCAAGTTGGGCTTGATAGATATCTTCGCACCAACTTGATGGGGAGTGTTAAGTTGTGGGTGTTATGTGTATTTAGTGTTTTCTTAATCCTCTCATGTAAATAGATTAGGAGATAAGGGATCTTAGCGTATTTATTTCTTTACTCTTTTGTATAAATATAACCTAATGAAAATGAAACAATATCTTTTTACGACTGAATAGAATTGTCTCAGCTTTCAGTTACTTACATTCCCGGTTATTGCAGTGTCCATGATGAGGGATCGCAAATCTTTAGCATACACATTGCACCCAGAAATTGTTCCGCACCACATACTTGTGCTTCAAAAAATTAAGGGCACAATCACATTAGAATGCGTTAGGCTCAAGTACGTACGCTAGTGTTCAACGAATAAAAGCAGGATTAATACCTATTAGTAGCTTCATTCCAAAACTGGGCTATCTTGGTTTGGTGCGATGCTCCTTGTTTGTTTTTCGGCGTAGACATAATCCTCATTTTCTGTTCCTTTTCTCCACTTTGCTTTGATATTTCTTACCAAGGTACGCTGCAGGTCCTCCACTGAAAGTGGTCTCACCGATTGCGTGATCTTGTGTACTTCTTGCTCCGCCACTTGGAAGAAAAACCGATCGTTCTCAGCTAAAAGTTTTAGGATTGTTTTGTTCATGTTTGCGATCATCTCATCTTTCTTTTTCATTTCCATCGCATGCATTTCATCCCTTACTTTCGCATCTTTCTCCATAGTTGATATGTGTTCTTGGAGCTCCTGAATTATCCTTGCATTATCAAATATTGATGGGCTATCATCATTTTTAAGAAAACTCCCATATTTATCATGCAATTTTATACCGGAGAGTTCGCATTCTTGGGGGATTTTAAACTCTTGTTTAGGTGAAACACGATGGCCTCCATCAATGTTTTGACCTTGTTGTTAGGATGTCATGGCTTCATCGCCCCGACGTACATCATTTGAGCACGCATAATCCAGATGGGCAGGTAGTTGCACATTGGATTCATCAAGTTGCATAGCATCCTGCATATTGTCTTTTCCTTCAGGTACCTCACCGTCATCCGTCCCGGGTACATTTTCTAGCATTGAGACCACCTGTAGTTTTTGGAGTTGAATTTTAATGTCATAACAACTGTTAATCTAAAATCTAAGCAACGAATAGGGATGGCCATCTCGGCCGACCTGTGTAAGGACCCGTGTCTTTATATCTTTTTCCGAAAATAATGTTGGGATAATGTGAGAAAATGTGATATATGCATAAGTGATGAGGTGAAGTGTAATATAAGTGGAATGGGGTTAAATTGGTTTACACAAGCCACTTTGGGGCTTGGGGTGTAATTGTCCCTATGTATTTATATGTGTGTGTATAGAGAGGGATATATCATCTTCCTCCTCTACCAAAAATCAGCCCTTCTCCTCCTCTCCTCCATTTTTGCTCCTTTGAGCTCAAATTACTCCCTCATCATCAAACTTCTTCACAAATTGACCAAAGATTCATCATCTACGCGTGTTTGGGAGCTCGGAGTACCATCTTTTCGCACCGGGAGGGCCAAAAACGGGATTGCTCAAATTGGGGATCTAGAAATTCATTTTTGGGTTGAGCTAGAGCAAGTCTTCACTTGAGGTAGGGAAATATCCAACTATTTTAAGTGCAAATGTTGTGTGTGTGTGTATATAGACTCTTGATTGATCCATGAACTTGTGTCTTGTGTATTTCATGGAGAAATTCTTGTTTCTTTCCCTAATGGAGCTATTATGTGCTATCCCTTGGTTCATACATGATTCCTTACTCAATTTGATTGTTACTTGGTCCTAATCTTGCACCAATTCCATCTATTGGCTTGAAAATTGAAAGAACCCACTTGGAACTCCATTTTTCATCAAAGTCTTTGAGTAAATGCTTGATTTTTTGTTGATTGATGTTTCCTTGATCAAATTGAGTGTTAAATTGTCATTCTCCATCCAATTCCATTGATTTTTGGCTTTGGAATCATCCAATTTGGAGTTGTGTAGCAAAATCCCCAAAAATCTCATTTTTTGCACTTTTTCGGCATGCTCTCTGGAAAACCCGCCCGGGCGGGATTTTTGGCCGCCTGGGCGGTTTTGACAGCTTCATGGGCGGTTTTGTTTAAGTTGTTTTGGCCCACCCCCAAGCACTTGTTTGGTCCTTAAACATGTTTTTCACTTATATTTGGACTTTTTCTACTTTAGCAACACTTGGGTACTCATTGATATTGAGGGATGAATGATGACACTTGTTTTGCGTAAAGATGAGTTTCGTGGAGACACGGTTCACACATTGGTGTTTTGCACGCACTAGGGATGAGTAGAGAGTCCGGGACACATGGAAAAAGGTTGAGTGATGTGTGAGTCACATGGGATATCAAGTTGGAATTATGTATTGATAAGCGACAATGTGAACTTGAAATGATTGGCACGGGGCCCGAAAAGGGGTATGCCCGGAGTGGCACGGGGCCCGAAAGGGTATGCCCGGAATGGCACGGGGCCCGAAAAGGGTATGCCCGGAATGGCACGGGGCCTATATGGCATGCCCGGAACATAATGAAATGATTAAGAGGAATGAGATACATATGGTAAACGTATAGGACACTTGTGGTGTATCGGGTACGAGTCGGGCATGAGTTAAGCACAAGAGACGATAGTAGATGAAATCCAATAGCCTTGTGTTGTTTTCAAGTCCTTAAACCTTAAAACACTTGCTCAATTCTTGTTTCATGATTCATGTTTCCTTGTTTATTGCTCATGTACATTTCATTTCACTTAAAGTTTTTAGATATTTCTCTACTGGGCTAGTGTAGCTCAACCTATAATATTTTCAGGTACCCATCAAGGACCATGATCATGGAGTGCTTGGAGTGCTTGCATGCATTATTTTGAAAGGCTTATGGAAGAGTTATATCATCATCTTAGAAATAGTGTTTTGTCAAGATGATTTTGTAACTTATTTATGTTTTCTCTTTTGACAATGGGTTGTAAACTCACTTAAAACTTATGTATGTGCATATTTGGGGCTTGGGTGCCCGTAGACTTTAATGTATTATGTTGTTGACTTGACTTTTCTATTTGGACTTTAATGTGGCCGTGGACGTGTTGACTGTCCACGTGGATTTTATTAATGGATATTCTTTATAATTTGGAGGGCGTGACAACCTGCCCCGATCCAACCTGTCCCCTCCCTGAATGGGTAGGAGATTCGAGGTTTTTTTCGGGGATCGGGTAAGGTGTGAAGATTATTTTTAAAAAAACGTTGGAGATCGGGTAAGGGATGGTATTGTCAGTCCCCTCCCCGATCCCCACCCGCTCCCCTCTCCCCCCTGACGCTCCCCGCATCCCCATTTCACACATATATATATGTATAGGTATAATATATATTTATATTATAAGTTTATAATTTTTTTCCCAGATGATAAGTTTATTACTTAAGTTACAACTTGCAAAAACTAAAAGGTTGGGGTTACTACTCTTCCACACTTCACAGCCATGGAATTAGAATAATTATTGTTGAGTAGAAGACTAATAGCCATGGAATTATATTTGTAATCTTGCATCCTGATTATATGCATATGATGGCAACAACCAACAGGATCACTTGCTTGTCTTCTATTTCGGTGAAAGAAAAAATGTATCTCTTTCATACATATGACAAGTGCATGGATTTTTGGATCCCCGATTCTTCGTAGGGATCGATGTTCCCTGCATTGGGACGGGGATGGAGGTTAAAATAAAATTTCCGGTGGAGATTGGGGAAGCGATGGGGATTGATGTAGGTTTGGGAATCGGGGATGGAAGTAGTGGTATCCACCCCCTACCCTCCCCATGCCCATCCCTAGCAACGAATGGCTATATAGCATATTAATGCCCCATATGGACAGTGTAAATCAATAAACCACACTATAATGCCAATCATATATAATTGGAAAAAATGATGTGTATCTCAAACAGTTTACCTTATATATTTGTTTACCCCTTTATCTCTTTTATTTTTCACTTTCAACATATTAAACAAATTGACATATCTCATTGGTATTTTCAAAACCATGAACATGGTAAATCTAGAAACCATAATGTTGCAATGACCAATATGGCTTAGCAGGTCTTCTAGAATCCAGACCAATATGTTATTTGGTTAACCAATACGCTTTCCAGGTTTAGTAAGGTAACATATTTTTTTCAACCTTTCTTCCAAGCAAAACTAACAGCACTGGCGAATATATCATGTTCCATATAGTCCGATAAATCAGTACATCATGTTATTAGATATTCATTAGATCAAAACATCATATATCCACATAATGAAAAAATAGAAATATATCATTCTATTCTAGTTATTCAACAGGGGTACCATTTGTTCAAGTAATCAGAAACGGTCCACCAATACTTCAAGGTTAATTTCACATTTAATACTCATCAATAACCGGTACTTCAATACTACATGGATACTTAGTGCATGTAAATAAATTAATCATGATGGACCCTCAAATAGTACGTGACAAATATACAGGACTAATTTGTAGTAAATTTTCAAGCCATGTACACATCACCGAATACTTGCCTACTTTCATCTTAGATCCTTCAAACATTTTCTTTTAAACTTGGCTACCAAATCTGGAAGGCTCCACTTAACGATCCCCATAGGGTGCTCCGGATGAAGAGCCTTCGCCAATGTCGTGTGCTCACACAGCCAATACTACATCATTCAAATAAAA
The DNA here is from genome assembly GCA_020921065.1 of Vaccinium darrowii. NCBI lineage: Eukaryota > Viridiplantae > Streptophyta > Magnoliopsida > Ericales > Ericaceae > Vaccinium > Vaccinium darrowii. The sequence goes on from CM037160.1 coordinate 28,154,251, forward strand.
AAAATTCAGAAGTTAATAAAGATTGTATTAACATGTCAAATTCAAAGTCAAACTTAACAAATTGAACGAACCAGTAGAGCCATAACACATCCTGTGACTTTCTGTGGTTCGCTGTGATTTTTACTTACAGATGTCATTAGCTCCTTGATTATAGCTCTGGTCCAATCATATTCACCAATCTTGTCCAAATTCTCAACACATGCTAGATGTACCCATTTGACAGTAGTTCTAGTTGGGAGGAAAAAGTGTGGCACGGAAACAAGCAGAGCAATCTCGCGACATCTTGTACGTAGTCATGCTCATCTCTCTTCACATAATCATTCAGAAGTTGCTTCATGGACTTTGTTGACCACCTTGTTCGTTCGATTCCCTTCTCCCAACAAACTTGATAGATTCTTTGCAACCAGATCGGAGGATCACAAATTTGTCCCCACATTTTATGCCGAATACCCTAACCATGTCTTCCCTTGTTACCTCCATATAGGTATTCCCAAGTCAAAATTTGTCCTTCGTAATATCATAAGATTCAATTATTTCAATGATCAACTTATCACTTTTTCGGCACTGGGCAGTGGTCAACTTGTTCTCCATAATTGCCTCAAAGATCCCCCAAAATGGAGTTCTTTCTAAAACCTCCTTGTGACAATTTCTCAGCTTCAAATTCTTAACAAGTGTGATTAATCCTCCAAGGCTGGATTTGAATGGTGTCTCATTGGTTGGTTCACTCTTACGAGGCTTCTTAATGGAGTTGCCAGCTTTCCGTTGTTCTGAATTCGAATGTTTCTTTGTGGACGGCTGTCTCTTCACTTTCTTTAAATCAACATGGGTGGTTTATAAGTTGATGGGTTGGATTGGGTTCATGGGTTGGGTTGTCAATTTCCGCCTCTAATTCTATCACAAAGACTGGGTCCTTGTGATGTGATTGGAATTGTTGACTTTTTTTTTCACCTCGTCGAGTTTACTGGATTAATCATTTATTTATTTATTTTTTTTTTGTGAAAGAGAGAAAATTCCATCACTAATAGCAATAGTCTACCGTGTACAAGAAAACTAAAAAGGACATAAAACACACAATAAAGATAGATAATCAACCGAAACATACGGCCTGCGAGAAAAACAATAAAAGCGTTTAATCCACTTCTTTAAACAACATATACCAAACTCATCTTTAATCCACTTCTGATTATACCAAAGTCTTCTTTAATCCACTCATAAAAGTAAAAATTTATGATAAAAGTGTTAATTCTTTTTTTTCTTAAAGGCAACTGGTAGTTGTAGTTAGCATTACTAGTGAGTCTTCTTTACGAAGAGATACTAATAAGGAAAAACATCATCAAACACTCTCACCCCAAATTCATCTACAGACTGATGAACTGGTTAGTTGTAGTTACCATTACTAGTGAGTCTTCCTTGCAAAGAGATACTAATAAGGAAAAACATCATCAGACACTCTCACCCCAAATTCATCTATAGTGGTCCGAACCCACTCATGATCAAAGCCGTCCAGAGCTAGAGGGATATTGAACAGTTGTGCATTCCTTCTAATTACAGCAATAGCAGGTCCTGCCGTGCGGCCCACACGGTACCAACAATCACCCTGGCCACAAAGACGAATGACGCGGTCCATGCACCTCACATCGAAGGCAGATAATATCACTGCCCTTCTTTGGTCGTGGAAAGGTATTGGTTCTTGCCGGTTTTGGAATAGGACATTCAGCTCATCGTACACCATCAAATTGTTTATGAAATCCTCCATTGCTTGCTGGGGAGGGGGAAGAACTTGATTCATCGCAACAACCATAAGAGCTCCACTGTGGAAGACCAACTGGTAGTTGTAGTTAGCATTACTAATGAGTCTTTCTTACAGAGAGATACTAAAAAGGAAAAACATCATCAGACACTCTCACCCAAGATTCATCTATGGTGGTCCGAACACACTCATGATCAAAGCCATCCGGAGCCAGAGGGATATTGAATAGTTGCACATTCCTTCTAATTGCAGCAATAACAGGTCCTACCGTGCGGGTCATAGTTCTCACGTTGCTACATGTACAAAATTTACCACATTTTGTGTATTTGGTTACAGATTTTACCATGATCATTGAAATTTGCTGTGAACAATTTTTTTACCATGAATCCATGTAACAAGTCGTTTCGAGTTAACCATGTTACTGATATGAAAACACATTTTACCATATTTTCTGTGACATTGGCTAATATTTTTTCCATAATCATTGAAACATGTTTTGAACAAGTTTTTTTTACCATAATTCAAAGTAATAAGTCGTCCAAAATAATCTTGTTACTGATCTGGGAAAGCAATATTACTATATCTTTTGTGTTATTGGCTCATATTTTTACGATAATCATTGAAACATGCTGTGAAAAAGTTTTTACCATGATTTAATGTATCAAGTCGTCTAAAATAACCATGTTACTCTCCATGGAAAACAATTTTATGATATTTTTTGTGTTTAGTTAAAGATTTTACCGTAATTATTGAAATACGTTATGAACAAATTTTTTACCATCATTCAATGTAAAAAGTTTATTTTTTTGTTCATGAATTACCGGAGATGGAACATAGCACTTCATATTGGGTAAAAGTCATTCCCAGCACTTTGCATTTCCCCATTTTTAAAAAATGCCCAAAATTTTGTGTCTTCTTACAGGACTATATTTGGGAATGATGTCATCCTACTCATTTTGTTCACCCACCATTTAAAAAATTCCTTGATTTTAAGCAATACAATCATGCAAATATTCTAGACAATCCCTAGAAATAAGTAACTAATCAGTCCCACATTTTTTGGTTATTATAAAGGGTAATAGTGGTAAATTATATATAATGAGGATGAAAACATAATTCCATAAAGTGGATGGGATGAAAATTTATGTCATATCCAAAAAAAGAATGATTATTTAATTACATCTAAAATGAATTTGTAAGTAATTGACTCAAACCGATAAATATTGATACTTGATCCAATTTTTTTTATTTTTTATTCAGATTTAAAATATTAAATTAAATTGTAAATGAGTTCTAAATGAAAAATTGAAAGATTCGATCAAACATTTATTCAATTGAACTGTTTTTTTTTGCAATCTTGCATGAAAAAATATTTTACAATGCGTCAAAGAAAACTATAGGAGTAAGAAGTTTAATATAATGTTCAAAAGTTAAAAAAAAAAAAGGTGACCTAAAGATGAAACAAAATTTAAAATGTACTTTTAATGAATTTATTTTATATGAAAAAACATATTAATTTCAATAATCTTTTTCCAATTATCTCATTGAGATAATCAAATAAATGATCAATCTAAAAAATTTAACTAAAAACTAAAACAAAAAATATGAAATATTCATAATACCCATTAAAGAGAAATTTTTTTGTGTGTCATTAGGGTAGTCACGCAAACGTGATGCCCATGGCCGATCACAAGCTGCCAACTAATTTAAGTGTGGGCCCATTCTCCACTCAACACATTTCTGTTAAGTAGCTGACTCCGTTAACGATGTTTCTCTCTCTTCTGCATATTTTAGAATATTCTTCTCTTGCTTATTTTACTCTCTCCACGTTTCCCACCAAAACCATGTAGTGAGTAAAATTTCCCCCCAAAACCGCAAAATCTAATCCCATCCCATCCCTTTTCCCAATATTTTTTTGTACTTTGAACTCTCTCCCTTCTCTAAACTCTCCCACCAAAAATCCACAAATCTGAAAGCCTTTTTCTTCAAAAATCTTGTTTTCACCGTTGAATCATCCTCATCGAATCACCTCTTCAAGATGTCTTCACCATTTTGATTATTGAGGAAATCTATGTCCATTCCTGGTAAGCTTATTCATACCAGTTGCCGATTGAAAAAAAAAAAATTATTCACCGCAGTTTGATTTTTGAGGATCTCTCTCACTTTTTGCTTGTTCTTGACCACGATAAGTTTTACCAAGACGAGTCTTTCTACTGCAGAATCCGAAATTGCTCAATCGAAACAAGGTTCAAAACTTGCCATGGATGCAAATCAAGAAGATGAAATCAAAGGAAGGGGTACATTTATTCAACTTTCTATATACAGATATCTTATTTTTCTCCAACTCTTTAATGTTTGGCACTATTATTCGTGTCCTAATATGTTTGATTCTATGTTTTATTTTCCACTTTGTGTAGATAAAAGTCACACCGATGACTTGTTGGTGATTTTCAAAATAATAAATAATTTTTGGTTTGGGGGTTTTATGAAAAGATGTTGAGAGGTTTCTGTGAAAGCTAGTTACAATACCTTTTCACATAAATGGTGACTTCATTGAAATGATTTAAACACTCTTTAGATTGGAATGGGATTATTTGGAAGGGATGCAATTGTTAAGAAGGGGTGTGTAACATGAGGTGCCCCCAAAGGCGTGAGCCTTCCTAATTAAATTAATGTCTACAAGAGACATGACTTTTAATGAAATGGTGCCTAGTAAGAGACATGACTTTTAACTTGTGTCTTTAGAAAAGACATGATCATTCTAATATGTGTCTACTAAAGACATGGTCTTTCACACAAGAGTGCCTATAAGTCTATAAATAGGTCCTGTGTAAAGTCATTCTTTAGACCAATAATTCCATAGCGAATTGCTCTCTCTACACACTCTATTTCTAGAATTTTAGGCATACTGATATTCAGTTGTTCTCGAGAAATTGAATATCAGTTATTGGTTCTCTTATTCTCATTTAGTGGATATTCTTTTTGTCATCGTTTGTGCAAAATGCAGTAAGAAAGAATCTCGAGTTTGGTTTCGTTGTATCTTGAAGGCGGATCTATTGTTAACCCAGTGCACACCTTATGGTGGGGGCGAATTCTGTCTTTAGGAAAGTGTTGTTACAACAATTTGATTTATTGTTTCAGATTTTTCTATGGAGACGACGCCATCAACACATTTTGAAGACCGGATTTCCAAATGACAAACCTTACCATAGAAGTAGAATGCAATTCTCGTGGCTGATTTGTACAAGAATTGTTAAAACTCGATTGAACTCCTAAATTTTGCTTCCGTTAATCAAAACTGCTCCTACCGTCTCAATCTATCAAATTGGGCGTTAGACTCTATTAAAGTCCGTTAAATATGCCTATGTGGCATCCAAATCCATTTTAAATGTGACACATGTACCTCAACACTCTCTTTCTCTCTCCCCCAAAAAAATGCCCAAAAAAATTATTTTCAAACTTTATTTCCAAAAAAAATTAAAATTTTTAAATGTTGTCTTTTCAAAAATATTTCATAAATGTTTTTTAACAATCTTTTTCAAACATTGTTTCATACAAATGGTTTCTAAATGCTGTTTTCTGAAAAAAGTTTACAAATATTTTTTAATAATTTTTTTCAAACTTTGTTTCAAACAAATGGTTTTCCAAAAAATATATTTTTCCAAATGTTTTTCGAAAAAATATATTTTGGATTTTTTCACTAACATTTTTCACCCTATATTATTTCAAAATGATTATTTCCAAAACTTTAATTTTTAAAAAACACTAATTTTTTAGAAATATTTTTCATGAAAAATTTTTTTTATTCAAAAATTTATTTTTGGAACTATCTTTTTTATAAAAACACTTTTTCTCCTAAAACCTGAACATTTTTTCTTTCAAAAACAGATTTGGAAGAAAATTGAACAATTTTTTTTTCAAAAATAGTTTTTTGGGAAAAATAGAGTTATCACAATAGTTTGGGAATAAAAATACTTCTTTTTGAATTGTTTTTTGAAAAATTAAAGTTTTAAAAATATTTAAAAAAAAACAATTCCAAATATTTTTTTTTGAAAAATTGTTGAAAACTAAATTTGGAACCAGTTTTTTAAAGAATGAAATTTCTTTTGAAAAAACATTGAATTTTTAATTTCTTTTGATGAAAATTTGAGGTTTTTTAAAATAAAAATTTGGAAATAGAGTTTGAATTCGAAATTCTTTTTTGGCATTTCTTAGAGAGAGAGAGAGAGAGAGAGAGTTGAGGTACATGTGTCACATTTTAAGTGGAATTGGATGCCAAATAGAATATTTAATGGACTTTATTACTTTATTGGAGCCTAACTTCCAATTTGACAAATTGATACGGTAGGAGTAGTTTTGATTGATGGAAGCAAAGTTTAGGGGTGCAATTGTGTCACCCCTCACTTTAAGACAAAATTTAAATAAAAATCTTTTTCGATAGGATAATCCAATAATTTCATACATGTCCATTCAAAGGTCTCACCACAACATGCCAAATACCTAACATCGATAATATTCAGATTCGGTACCCGTGTCCCTAGAGAAACAAAAGTACAAATGTAAATGTATTCCATTATTCCAAGTTGTCAAAAGAGATGAATGAATAAGGTTACATGTTCATCTTTCACGAGCAGTTCATGGGATGATCAAGTAACCCCTCAATGTATGCCTTTCATCCAAAATGCATGCACTCCAAGCACTTCATGTCATGCTCCATGAGTTGTACCTGAAAAATGAAGAGTTGAGCTACAATAGCTCAATAGAAAAGTCTTCTATAAATTCTAAATGCATATAAGGTGATGTATGCATGAAGGAGTGCAAGAACATGCAACAAACGGGACTTCAACGTTATATGAGAATAACTTGAAATTAAGAACCACAAATTATCACTCTCATCAAGTTCTTTTCGTTAATAAAATCTCTTTTCATCAAGTTTGTCATGTCCACAAAACATGTCCCATTTTTCCTTTGTGTCAATGTCATTTTCCACATGTCCCAAATTTATTTCCATCACAACATTCTTGGAGAAATTCCTAACATCTCACCAAAGGTGGACCTAGTAACGATCCAGGCTTTTGGGACCCCGTGATCCCCTCCGCATATTGGGTAAACTCAAACCAGTCATTTATTTCATCAAAATGTATTCCATGTCATTACAAACTTATCCAGTATCAACGTATGCGTTTAAAATGTATCCAACAAGCGTTCTTACCCATCGTGTCTGATACTAATTCAAAACAATTTCTCCATTCGTCCCAATTTAAATGTCACCTACGGGAGACCAAGCTACTTTGACTTTAAAAAATAAAATACTTTTGAAATTACTTTTTAATTTTTTTTGGCACCGTTCAAAAGATCTCAACGAGTACTTTTGAATGGTGTAAAAAATTTTGAAAAAATGTATTTAGAAATACATTTTCTTTTAAAGTCAAAATGACACGACTTTACGTAGGGAACATTTAAAATGGGATGAAGGGAGTAATAAGGTGAGCTTACGAAACCACAATTGGGTTTTGATTAATTTAGACAAGTTTTCCAAAGTGAAACACTCATTTTACGAGAGAACGACGCAATCAGGTAATAACGGAGGACCAAACAAGTATCACGATTGAAGAACAAAACAACGGAGTAATCTAGAAAAACCATTCGAAGGGTCATGACCCCCATTCAGACTGGAAAGACAGGAACGACAGACAACAATAGCAGCCAACTAGGGTCAAACAGCTCTCAAGCAAACTCAACAAATTTTAGGTTCCAACCCCAAAATCTAAGGTGCAAACAACTAGAATACATCTAAGGGAGAGAAAGGGTTAGTTTCACTGACCTTGCCTGAGGTTTGGGTTAATTTCACTGACCACCCTTCCGCTTTCAGATATTCCACTGCCCTCTCTTACTTTACAAACTATTTGGCAGATACCTCCCTTGCCATTAAAAAAGGCTTAACGGTTTTAACCTTGACAGTTAATTGACGCAAATACCCTTAAATTCGAACTTTACCTTATTTTCTTTCTTGTTTGAGTTTGTATTACATAAAAGTTTTGAAAGGAGTGAAAAAATAACTTAATTATTTACTTTTTCTTGGAACTTTCTTTCTTTTTTTACTCAAAAATTTTTTTTTAAAAAAATTTTTAGTTCCCAAAAGATATATTTTAACATTTTGATAATAAAAATAAGAGTATTAATAATCACCTAAGTCCACTGCTTGCATGGTTGTTTTTTGTTTTTGTTTTTTTTGTTTTTATACTTTTTTTAGGTTTCTTTTTCTTTTTCTAGATCTAAAGTTCTAACTAGACTCCTTTTTCTTCTCTTCTTTTTACATAATTTACCTAACCAATTCTTCTCTTCTTTTTAACATAATTGTCCCCAAAAAAATTATTACCATGAAAGTTTGTAGATAATTTTTTTACACCAATTCAAGGATCCCATTGAGAAAAATAATAGTCTAATTCTATACCAAAAAAAAAAAAGACTCATAAATACATTATTTTTTGGGACGATTATCCATTATTTGTGAGAACCTTGCATTTGCATTATGCACTCAAACAATAATGTATTAATGACTTTTTTTTTTGGTAAAAAAATTAGATACTTTTCTCTCAATGGGATCTTTAAATTGGTGTAAAAAAATTATCCGAAAAAATTTCATTCTAATTGTTTTTTTAAAGTGGGATCCTTAAAGTGGTTAAGGGGTTGCTAACATTGTTTATTTCAATGTGAGCACTTTTTTGAACAAACATTGCTAACTTTAGCAACCTTTTGATTTTGGTTAGGCCCAATGTGGATGCTCTTAGAGCTTTAGATCTAGAAAAAGAAAAAGAAACCTAAAGAAAAAAACCACCAATGGAAGTAGTGGACTTAGGTGATTATTGATACTGTTATTTTTATTATCAAAATGTTAAAATATATCTTATGGGAACTAAAAAATTAAAAAATATAAATAATTTTGAGTCCAAGAAAAGAAAGTTCCAAGAAAAAGTAAATAATTAAGTTATTTTTTCACTCCTTTCAAAATTTTTATGTAATATAACCTCAAACAAGAAAGAGAATAAAGTAAAATTTGAATTTAAGGGCATTAACGTCAATTCACCGTCAAAGTTAACCCCGTTAGACCTTTTTTAACGGCAAGGGGGGTATCTGCCAAATAATTTTTAAAGTAAGGGAGGGCATTGGAATATCAGAAACCAGAGGGAAGACCAATGGAATTAACCCAAACTTCAGGGGAGGTCAGTGGAATTGACCGGGAGAGAAATTATCAAAGGGTTATCAATGATTTCATGGAAACAATGATCAAGCTAGCTCGGAAATTTAGCCAACAACCCCTAGAAACTCAATCAAGTTCAACAATATAGGATCGAATTAAAAGCATATGCTACACACACATAAACACCCAGAAAATGGAGAAGAAATCCCTACTTTGGGTTTTGAGCAAAACCCTCAAATCCAAACAAACCCTAGCTTTAGATCTCGAAATTGAATCGGCTACGAGCTTCACTGAGCTTGAATACAAAATTAGATCTCTCGATAACTCTATTAGATAGATTAGGTTAATATATCCTATAGTTGATAAGTGATTTTTTTATTATTTTTCTGTTTGGTGATTTATATCTATTTTCTTTCCTAATTCTTTCTTTGTTTTCGTGAATCCAAATATTTATTTGGTGGTTTATTTGATTCATTTATACATGGTTCTCTATGATAGTTTTGATATATTTTTAGAACTAAAAGTTCACTTATTATAAGCTTACAATTTTTTGGTAAATCTAATTAGTTAACTGGATATTATCCTTCTATGTAAGGGTTCACAGCGAATAACATATTTTAATTATTAAATAGACTTTATTTCCTTGTAAAGTTGTATCTTTTAATTCTTTATATTGGTCTGGTATAATATTATACCACTTTTTCCTTGGCTTTTCTATGTTGAATCGTTGCAGGGCTTTGATACCATAATTTGAGAGGTGAAATTTATTTCAATTGGTGTCTTGATGCAAAATTTCAGTAAATGCCTTGTATTAAATTGTATTAGCTGTTTTGGGCCTCTTTTTGTATTATTTAGATTCTTGAAGTCTCTCTCGCAAACTGTAATTTGATGTTCCTACCACACTAGATTCCTACAAAATTGCCCTCCACCATGCCGTGCAATTGTTGCGCTGCAGCCTGCAGGCTTCCTAGTTTTTCGTTTTTGAATCTCATGTATATCCTCTTTTTTCAAACTAAATAAAAAAAACAATAATCAAAGACAACATAAAAGACTATCCACCGCCATCCCCCGTATCAAGATGACGAGCTGGATCTCTTTCTAGGAAGCCTTGGAGATTAACCAAAAAGTCTAATTTTGAAATCTCCTCCTTGATATTGTGCAGCAAAAATACGTCATTGTAATCACACTCAATCCTCCCTCCAATCAGCATAATGCCGTTAAAGCAGATTATTCTACTACAAAATCAATCCTATACATGTCATAAAATCACTTTTGTAATGACTCTGATTATAATAAACAATTAATATTACGCAATCAACAATAGCAAATTAAGAAATAAATCGCTCTCAAATACCCTCTCTTCCAAACAACCAATCTCTCTCTCCCTCTAAGCAAGCCTCCAAGCAAGTCGTTGCTTGCAATTCCCTCCAGGAGACTGTTTGTTTGTCATTTCGACCACACTCCTCACTCCATTGCCTCTCTCTCTCTCTCTCTCCTTTTTCTTCTTCAAATTTGTCATACCCCCAACAAATTGGAAAAACCAGAGAGAATTTGACATGGGTTTTATCAGTAGTAACAATTTATGCCGATCACTGGCTTCTTTGGTGGTATCGATATTGGTATTGACGAGGTGTGTTGATGGTCGATTCGTGGTGGAGAAGAACGCTATAAGAGTCATACACCCTCCGAGCATGAGCTTCGAACAACACGACGGGGCAATAGCGAATTTCGGAGTGCCCAATTATGGAGGATCCATGGTTGGCTCTATTGTTTACCCTGATGCGGGCGCGCTTGGTTGCTCTGCCTTTGATGGTGATCAACCCTTCAAGTCCAAAGATCATCTTCCCACTATTCTTCTCCTCGCTCGTGGAGGTAATATTAATTAATGGTAGCAAATCTCCATATCAATTTAAATGGGGCCAGTAAAAAGTCTAAAACATTTGACATTTTAAAAAAGAAGAACAATGAACTTTTGCAATCAAATATAAAAACATAAAAACATATGTCATTTTAAAAAGGAAGGACAAAGAACATTTGCAATTGAACATAAAGAAAAAAAAATAGTGAAATGTTATTAATTTTTAGAAGTTTTAATTTCGTATATAAAATTAAAAAAAAAATCATCACCCAACCTCGGGTCGATCACCACCCTCTGGCCGACCACTTCCGGCAACCAAGAAAATTAGTGAAATGTCACTGATTTTTGAAAATTCTAATTCCGAACATAAAATTCAAAAAAACCACCACCCCACCTCTGGTCTTCCACTTCTAGCGACCACTTCCGGCAACTAAAAATTCTAATTTTGAACATAAAATTCAAAAAAATCACCATCCCAACCCAGCCACCCCACCTCTAGTCGACCACTTCCGGCGACTAAAAAAATTAGTGAAATGCCACTAATTTTTAAAAATTCTAATTTCGAATATAAAATTAAAAAAAATCACCACCCCAACCCAACCCAACCCGACCACCACCTCACCTCTGGCTGACCACTTCCGGCGACCAAAAAAATTAGTGAAATGTCACTAATTTTTAAAAATTCTAATTTCGAACATAAAATTCAAAAAAATCGCCACCCCACCTCCGGCCGACCACAACCCTACCTCTGGCCGACCATTTCCGGCAACAAAAAAAATTAGTGAAATGTCACTAGTTTTTAAAAATTCTAATTTGGAAAATAAAATTCAAAAAAATCACCACCCCACCTCCGGCCGACCACCACCCCACCTCTAGCCGACCACTTCCGGCGACCAAAAAAATTAGTGAAATGTCACTAATTTTTAAAAATTTTAATTTTGAACATAAAACTCAAAAAATCACCACCCCACCTCTGGCCGACCATCGTCTCACCTCCTGAAACTAGTGACATTTCACTAATTTTTAAAAGTTTGAATTTTGTAAAGAAAATTAAAAAAATCACTAACTAGTCAAAAAATCACTAACTAGTCAGCTCCTGAAACTATTGACAACTTACAAAACTTCGTAAAAGCTAGAGGTGGCAAATGGGCGGATTTGGGTGGGTTTGGGTGTGTCGAAATGGGTCGTGGGTTAAATACGAGCGCACTGTTTATGGGTCAATATTAGATGGGTTGAAATTGGGTGAGTTGAATACGAGTCAAGTCATACCCAAACCCGACCCGTTTAAAAAACATACAGATACATGCTCATGTACACACAAACTAATTCCCCATGGAATGTTTCACTACAGGTCTCTCTCTCTCTCTCTCTCTCTCTCTCTTCCTTGTGATGGTGATCACGGAGGTCAATCGTGACAGCATTTTCACAAGGTTGGCTAGGAATTGATTTTGCATGAGAGAGAGAGAGAGAGAGAGAGAGAGCTGAGAGATCAATGTAGTGTGTTTTATCTTCTTGCTAATTAATTATAAATTAATATTTATAACAATGTATTTATGTTTGATTGTAAAAGTTCCTTGTCCTTCCTCTCAAAAAGGCAAAATATAATGTATTTATGACTAATTTTTCCCATTTATTTATTTAAAATTGGACGGAATTTAGAATTTTTATGTCAATAGCTTCTTTGCTGTCGTTTAATAATTTAGTTACTAGTATTTGATGGGTTGAAGTAAGATGGATGGTCCTTGAATTTGTTGGTGGTTGTTTGTTCATTTCAATATCTATGGTAAATTTTTATTCTAGTGCTATTTGCTTAAGAATCTTTTGGATTTGTCTTTATTTACTATTTTTTGCGTTGTTAGTTTTGCATCAAGTTTTTGGTAATTATAGATTCATTTCGAAGTGAGGATGAAAAATAATGAATTATGAGAATTATCCAAATATTTTGGAAAATATCCAAGAAAAGACAGATACTTTTTTTGGATATCTCCTAAAGTATTTGGGTAAAAGTCATAATTTTACCCAATTTTGATTCCTCTAGTTGAGGCGAATTTAATCAAAAAAATCTAACATAAAACTAACGAACGAATTTTTTTTTTGAATAAAAACAAAAACCAAAAAAATCCTCTAAGGCCATCCCAAAATATATGTCGGGTTTGTAAAACGAGGATTAAGTTTTTCTGAGAAAAATTCAAATTTTTTTCTTAAATTAAAAGAACTCGTTGATAGATAGTAAATTGTTGAAAAAGTTTATGATTTTTTCTTGAATTTTTTGTTAGGTTCTCATTTTGCAGACTGGGTAAATATGTTGTGGTGAATGGAGTATTAAGTTAACCACAAGGGGTTGGGAAAGTGGTCTTGCATTGGGACTTAGGGGTTTTGTCCCACGTAACGTCTCATGTTCGATTTCTCTTACCAGAACTCTTGGGGTCATTGGGAGTTATGTTCGGTTTTTATGTCCCGGAATTAGTCAAGATACGCGTAACTTGATCGGGACATCCGGTTATCAAAAAAATTAATTAAAAATAAAAATGGAGTATTACGTTTTAAAAAATGTTTTTTAATCTATTGATATGTTATGGGTACTGAAAAAAATATTCGCAAGAGAAGAATTTGGGTACGGGGAGGGTACCACGTGGTACCCTCTCGGTGCATCTGGACCGTCTAACATTGCAACCGATGATCCAAATTAAAAGTATCGTCTGGATTAAAAAAAAAAGGGTTCTGATTTTGGGGCTCCCTTTTTTTATGTAGGCACTCCAATAATTAATGAAGTTACAAATCTACACTTTTTAAGATATATAAAAATTACTGGAGGCACTCCACCTCCAAATTATCTCCAAATTTACTAAGGCACTCCAAACAGAGAAATGAACCAAAACCAAACCTAAACATTAGGTTCTAAACATTAACAATTAATATTACGTTCCAAACATTAAACATCCACAACATAAATATTAGGTTCCGAATATTAAACATGCATCTATATAAGATTGCTTCACGCCACTATGCGGAAAAAAAAAATCCATAAACATTGCTAGAATTTTCCAAAATAAACAGCACACAATTGAAAATGTTGATGCTACAAAATCTTCATAACGGCTGGGACACAAGATCTTTATATTTTTGTACTCATTATCTACCATTTTTCCCTCAAAATTTTCATAATTGCCTTCAAATCTATATTTTAAAACTCATAGTGAGAAAAACAAGACACATCACCAAATTTAAAGAACTCTTGAGAGGAAAAGTAACAGAACTATCAAGAGACTTTGAATGGACAAAAGGATGGTTCTATAATCATAGGCCGAATACCACTTGTCCAGGTTGTCTTGGTGCAGAAAATGGAGACAATAACATAAAGACTACTAAGGAAACATTACATATGGAAATAGGCAATTTAGTGTCGTGCACTAAAAGGAGTGGAGCAACTATATGCTTTTTTCTGATAAAAAAAATTATTTACTTTTTTTGAGTGCCTGAAGCAAGGAGAAGAGTAAAGGTTTTTTGGAGTGCCTGAAGTAAATCATGGAACTTGCTAAAGGGTAATTTTGGAAAACTACTGTAACTTTGAGCCCCTGTATCAAAATTGGGAGTGCGAATATCAAGTTCCAAAAAAAAAAAAAAAAAAAAATTATTTCAATCCGGACCGTCGGATGCATTTTTGGACGGTTCCGCACGGGTACCACATCACCCAAACCCTATTTGCACCCAAGTTTTCCTTTTTTGGTGATAAGTAGCATTGGTCTATCAATTTTTCTTGATTTACGCTCCTGTTCTTGGTGCCTTGATGAGCTCCCCTGTTCTTTACTCTGGTTTAGCCTTTTCAACTCGGACTCGGTTCCTGTTCAGGGTGTTAATATCCAGTACCCCTCCACTTTTCAAATTTTTTTATATAACTGGTTGAAAATAATATCCACCCAAAAGATCATTTTGATCGAATTTCGGTTTTTTTGGTTCAAATGAATGGAGTTCGAGCAACAAAAAAAAAAGGGACTCAGTCCTTTTTAAAATCCGATAATTTTTAAGTCCCGGACGATTTAGAAAAAAAAAAAAAAAAAAACTCAAAACTGGAGGGCACTGGACGTTAGCCTCACTGAACAAGAACTCCGTCCTTTGAACTCTTCCCCGCGAACTTTACTTTCAATTGAGGTAGATCGATATTCATATGTACCAAATCAAGTTTTTTAAGGCCAAGTTTGGCCTAATTTAGTTCATTTGGCGTGTTTGTGTTTTTGTTTTCTCTGAAATTATTTTCATTTATTTGTCTCTAAAAACTAAAATGCCTGAAACAAAAGCTTAAAAAGTTTTAACAGGGAAAAAATAGTTCTTTTTTTTTTCCCCCCGGAAAGATAAAAGATTTTTATTACGAAAGAGAGTGGTCCAAAGACTGAACATCAGCATGGGCGAGACTAACGAGATATTGAGGGACAGGAGCCCCCAACACTCCAATCTAGCACCTAATAGAGTTTTCTTAGCCAAAGAATGAGAAACTCTATTACAAGAACGCTTAACATGAATAAAAGAGCAAGATGAAAATAAGAGTACAAGTACCAAGCAATCAACAAGAATAGCACGGCAATCCGAGAAGGATTTTCCATCTTGAGTTAATGCTTGAACCACTTGTAGCGAGTCACCTTCGACAATGATGTTCGAGAATCCATGACTGGCTGCAATGACAAGAGCTTCGGGGAAGGCTAAAGCTTCAATGGAACGAGGAGACATAAGCCCGATAAATGTAATAGAGGCAGGCCCCAAGACATCACCAAGAGAATTTCTAGCAACGATCCCCACACCAGAGCACCCATCCGTTTTGTTAACAGCACCATCAACATTCAACTTAATAACATCGGGTGGAGGAGGAAGCCAAGAAGACGGATGAGGAGTACCAGAAATCATCTTTGAATTATTTTAAAGTTTCATTCGTCTTTTATTAATTTTCTAATTAAAGTCGGTGTGACGATAAACAATTCAAAGGAAAATGACATAAATGTAACAAAATTTAACGAAAGATTAAACAATCGTACATACCCTCTGGCTTCTTCCATGTTGAAAATGACTATACAACGCCCTGTATAGTCCCCACTCAATGGGGTACATACAAATCAAACCGTAGGCATTATGTGCACAAAGTAACTATAAACTCGGAAGCGGGGATGGTGCTATGTGGCCTATACAGCACTATGTTGTGTACATTCGGGTCATTCGCTGCTCAGATGGAAAGTCCAGATTTCATCTCGGCTCCTTTGTATCCGAACCGTTCATTATCGGGCGATGTGAGATGAAATCTGGGCCGTCCATCCGGACAACGGACCCTAGATGTGCATAGCATAGCAAGGGCCCCCCCTTCCCCACAAACTCACAACCGCAAATGGGCTGAGTTAACCAACGAATCACTGCTGGCATAAGTTTGACGTGATCCTGGTTGAACATATTTTTTGCTTAATACCGACAATTGTTTAACCTGCCTAGGTTTCTGACAAGTAATTTTTGTGCACCATGAGGTACGGCTTAAAATCAAGTTGATAACTAGCACCCCCCAAAATCAATGAATTGGCTAGAAAACACGAGTTTTGAGTCAGGACTGACTTCCTTTTCTTTTTTCCTCTTGCATTTCTAGAGTGCTACTTTGCTTTAAAGGCCTGGAACGCTCAACAGGCTGGTGCTGCAGCAGTTTTGGTAGTTGACAGCGTAGACGAGCCTCTGATAACTATGGATGCTCCAGAGGAAACTTCTGACGCAGGAGATTACGTAGAAAAGATTACGATTCCATCGGCTTTAATAGAGCGGTCCTTCGGTGAGTCCTTGAGGGCTGTGTTGAAGAAAGGTGACGATGTTGTGCTAAAATTAGACTGGTCAGAATCAATGCCCCACCCGGATGCAAGGGTTGAGTATGAGCTGTGGATTAATAGCAACGACGAGTGTGGTCCCCGTTGTGATGAGCAGATGGATTTCGTTAAAAATTTCAAAGGACATGCTCAGATTCTTGAAAAAGGTGGCTACACCCAGTTCACACCGCATTATATAACTTGGCCTTGTCCTAAGCCTTTTATCAAAAGCAGTCAGTGCTTATCACAATGTATAAACAACGGGAGATACTGCGCGCCGGATCCAGAGCAGGAGTTTGGAGTGGGGTATGATGGGAAGGATGTGGTGTTTGAGAACTTGAGACATATTTGTGTGCATAGGGTTGCCAATGAGAGCAACCGGTCATGGGTTTGGTGGGATTACGTGACGGATTTCCATGTCCGGTGTTCTATGAAGGCAAAGAACTATCATAAAGCATGCGCTGAAGATGTCATGAAATCTCTCGGTACGTGGCTAAGTTCTCTCTCTTGGTATCATTTTTTTTCCGGGTGTGTCTACGTGTGTGTGAAATCTCCCTGTGAAGAACTTATTAGCAATAAAAACTAAATAGGAAGAGTAGATAATGTTTGATATGTCTAGATTACTACTACTATCAGAGGGAGGGCCGCGCCATAAGGACAGCAAAAGAACCCTAGTGGATTCATATTGTAGATAATGTCTGGCAGGGTTTTAAACCGCGGTATCGGAAAGCGTAATGGTATGGCTGATACGGCCATATGCTCGTCGATATATCAGCTGCGTGGTCTGAAACCCCATTATGTAACGACCAATACGATACATAACGGCTTTTATTTAAAACACCAGTATGGTATTTGTCCCATAAGTAGGTCTTAATATCCATCTTGGTCCACCAGATTTGCCGATGGATAAGATAAAGAAATGCATGGGCGATCCAGAAGCTGATGTAGAAAATGAAGTCCTAAAAATGGAGCAAGATTCCCAGGTTCGTACTTTTCACTACATGCATATCGATCTCTATACTAAGGTAACCATATAAGTTTTATGATCGTAAAATTCTTTCAATAATAATTTTGTACTTGTCATTGTGCTTATTTAGGTCTTGGGCTGAGCGAAATAGATTAGATTAGATTATGTCAAAATTGCTGCACTAGATGAACTTACTGCTCGTGTTCTGATTTCTGAAATCTAGGTTGGCCGAGGAACTCGTGGTTACGTTACCATCTTGCCAACGTTGGTTGTAAATAACGTTCAATACCGAGGTTTGTTACATAAGACAGTGGTGGTCTATCAGGGAATAACATTGTTTGAGCAATAGCTCCAATAACTAAGATGTTTTTTGGTGTGAGATGTCAAAGTTTACATCCTCCTAAAGTATCTGTTCTACTTTTTCTTGAAGGAAAATTGGAGAGGACTGCTGTGCTGAAGGCTCTTTGTGCTGGATTTAAGGAAACCACCGAGCCTCGGCTTTGTTTGACTGCAGGTTTGTTATCATTACATTCTTTTCTAATCTAAATTGTAATTGACTAGTGGACGAATGATGAGTTTTTGAATCCTGAGTATTGCTGAACTCAAAGACCACGACTTTGCATATGTTTTACGGTAACTCTGTTGCATATAAAGCCATGCATTATATATTGTTGGTATTCTAGATCTTGTCATTGTAACTTCTTCCTTACTCAGTAAGATAATGGAATGTAGTAGTGTGATGCGTGGATGTAGGAATTTGTGCCGAACCATGTAAATCTGGGTGTCGTGCTTTCATTGTTCATTTGCACGATTCTGCTATTGTGCGTTTGTTTTGTTTCCAACATGAAATTAGTGAAATGCAAGAGTACCAATTTTTATAGCCTATTGTGATATATTTACAGATCTTGAGACCAATGAGTGCCTCGAGAGGAATGGTGGCTGTTGGATGGACCCAATAAGTGACGTAAGTGCTTGCCAGGTATACCGAGCAAATGAAAGCCTCTTTATTAATATGCAGTTTGACATGGATCACAGATTGGCTTATAAAAGAATGGAGAGTTCAAGAAAATAGATCTATTTTACTTACACCAGGATCCTTTTCTTTTGGCACAGGACACGTTTAGGGGAAGAGTTTGTGAATGTCCTTCGGTGAATGGTGTCCAATATAACGGAGATGGTTATACGTGGTGTGAAGGTATGTATTCTCCCGATTCTCCTTAAAGCAACAAAGGTTTCATGTATGGCGTACTAATAATGTTGTATTTCTTTGCTATTTGAACTGGTGTCTTCCCAAATAACTTGAACAACCTTTTCTGAAATCGAGATATGGAACTGGTGCGTGTACATAGAGAAACATTTGTTTGGCCGGATCTAGATAAGGTGTATGCTGCACCTTTATTATCCTACAGCCGAAAAACGAAACAATTCTTTGTTACTATTACAACCAATCTTAGGATTATAATCAATCATGCAGCTTAAAACGTCCAGTGTCGACCATGTAGACATGTTGTACTTGTCTATTAATGTAGTACATGTCCAGTGTCGATCAATGTAGTATGCGTAAAGGTTTATCGAATCTATTAATGTACTTTAGTTCCAATACATCACGACAACAGAGAGGTGTGGATTTAGAGATTGAAAATTACTTGAATAACCCCATAACTTAAGCTAATGAGTCATGTACTGTAGTGAATGTGAAAGTGAAACGTACCCATGACTGTAATTTAGTTTTTTTAAAAGTTTGGGATGTGACATTTTCCTGAAATTCAGCAAAGTGAGTGAGCAAGAATGTATAGCTTCATGCCATTAACCATCTTTCCAGAGTGGTCATTTTCTTGACTGCATTGATTATTTTTCATCAATGAAATTACAATTGGTATTGCTCTTGCCAGGATATAAATTCCATTTTTCTATGTTTCTGAAGTTCATATATTTAAAGCTCGTATTATGAACTGCAATGCCTATGACTAGCTATTCATTTTTTTCCTTAATTCACAGCCGTGGGACCTGGAAGGTGTATGATAAATAACGGAGGTTGCTGGTCAGAAACTAGAGATGGACAAAAATTCTCGGCTTGCTCAGTTTCGTAGTGTTTCCCTTCACTTCAGACTTTGCAGATGCTTTTTGTTGCTTCGGTTTTATTTATAACTCAAAGACCTCTGCCTATGACCATTATTTTTTCTTCTGGGTACTTCCCATCTTGCTAAAATACCTTTACACAACAGGAGTTTGACCCAAGCGGCTGTCGCTGTCCACGTGGTTTCCACGGTGATGGTCAGACATGTGAAGGTGAGTTTATTTACAAAGTTCTAGACGCTGCGAATTTTCAAGTCCAAAAAGCATAATATTTTTGCATTCTAAATGTACACCAGATATTGACGAATGCAAGGAAAAGCAAGTCTGTCAGTGTAATGGCTGCACCTGTAAGAATAAATGGGGTGGATATGACTGCAAGTGTGGTGGGAACAAGCTGTATATGATGGAACATGATACATGCATCGGTATGTTAGCATATTGCATTGTACTTGCCAGAAATTTTACTGGACTCAAACACCACGACTTTGCATACGTTTTACGGTAACTCTGTTGCATATATAAAGCCATCTTTATATATAAGCCATCTTTATATATAAGCCAGTAAAATAGTTTGTTAAATCTAAGTTAATGCATTAGTAATTGTACAATAGAAGTTAGAATTTTGGAATTTCTTAATTATGTTAGAACTTGCTAAGCATGATTACATTTCGTGTTACTTTATCGCATGCATCAATTGTTGTGTTCTCAGCCTGTGTATTTGTGTTACGATTATGAAATGTTGAAATTATGAAATTTGTGTTACGATTATACACGTTAGTTCGGACATAGGTTCATGGGATGGTTTTCGAGGTATCACATAGACATTATTAAGTAATGGAAAAATCATAAAATATAATTGAGGTTATGTTAAGCCGGTAGAGGTTTGGTGTGTGTGACAAGGTACAGGTTTGGTGTGTGGGGGACGATAAAGGACCCCGGATACAGTATTTGCGGAACGGTAAAGGGCCTCAAATACGGTACAGTATCCAGTGTGTGGAGGACGGTAAAGGACTCCAGGTACAGTGTCCAGGAAAGGGTAAAGGGTCTCGGATACGGTACAGTACCTAGTATGTGTGTGGGACGGTAGGACTCCAGGTATAGTATTTGGGGAACGATAAAGGGCCACGAATTTGGTATAGTACCCAGCGTGAGTGTGTTTAGTATTGGAAAAATGTGTCAGTCATTATGGGAGGAAAGAATATTGGGAAGAAGATCTAAGAATATCACGTCGGTTAAAGGCTAGTAAAAGGAATGAATGACATGTTACCATTAAGAACTTTTATGTGTTATAAACTATTAAATTGCTAGTTGTAAAATAAGGAATTAGTAGGGTTGGGATTATCGATTGAGTATTGACTCATGGTGCTACGGCTCACCATCTCCAGTTACCGAGGAAGATGGACAACAGTAGTACCCTCCATTAGAGGAACACTTTCAGCACAAGAACAATCCGATTCACGGCAAAGAGTTTGTTGAGCCATGGGTATCTTACTAGTAGAAGCTTTGTTACATTTTAAGTACTATTATTTGAATTCCAAGAAGTGTAATCACATTTGGTGAAACACTAGTTATTTTGAATTAATGTAAGACTTCCGTTGTTGACTTTGTTGTCTCTTTTTTTAATAAATTCGTTTTAAGATTGTATATTAGTTTGGAAAAGAATTTATTAACGTCTCAGAAAATCGAGGCGTTGCAATTTTACCATATTTTATGTTTTGTATTTGATTTTTACCATGATTATTTGAATCATGGTAAAACTTTTTAACCACATTTTCGACATTTCGTGGTAAAAATAAAAAACGATAAAAAAATCATGGTAAAAAGATCAAAACAGCCGCTACGCGGGCCTGTATAGATAAGGAGTATGTACGCTCTCTTTGTACCTGTAAACATGGTAATAATTATTGAATTAACATCTTGAATCATGGTAAAAAATGTCAAAAACCATTGACATGATTGCTAGTTTGATTTTAACCATGATCGCTTCCCTTTATGAATTTGGCCTGTGCATGTGGCACTCTAAAATTTTTTGACCATGATTACTGGATCAAGGATTTTTAGATGAAAATATAAAGAACAACAGGAAAAATAATTATGTTTTCATTCCAAAAATCTTAGCCCTATAGACAGAAATTTTTGATGGAAACATAATTAATTTTGGATGAATTTGATCCAAAATTATTTACGTTTTCATCCAAAAATCTTTACCCTATAGGCCAAGAGCTTTTGGATGGAAATATAATAATTTTGGATGAAAACATTCGTTTTAGTCCTTAATCTCCTAGTATATATATTTATATATATAATCAAGGGTAAAAGAGGGTTTATTTGAATCTCGGAATGAAAACATAACTCCTAAAAAAAATAGGTACCCCTTTCTTTTTCTTATTTTTTAAGTTAGTGTCAAAATTGTCGAATTAATCCTTGCGTCAAAGAAAAATATAGGAGTAAGAAGTTTAATATTATGTTCAAAAGTTAAAAAAAAAAATGTCCACTAAAGATGAAAAAAATTTAAAATATACTTTGAGTGAATATTTTATATGAAAGAACATATGAATTTCGATAATTTTTTTCCGATCCTCTCATTGAGATAATCAAATAAATGATCAATCTAAAAAATTTAACTAAAAACTAAAACAAAAAAATATGAAATATTCATAATACCCATTAAAGAGAAGATTTTGCGTGCCAGTAGAGTATCAGCCTGTCACGTAGATGTGGTGCCCATGGCCAACCACAAGCTGCCAGCTAATTCAAGTGTGGGCCCATTCTCCACTCAACACATTTTTGTTAAGTACCTCACTCCGTTAACAATGTTTCTCACTCTTCTGCATATTTTAGAATATTCTTCTCTTGCTTATTTAACTCTCTCCCCGCTTCCCACCAAAAGCATGTATCGAGTAAAATTTTCCCCCAAAACCGCAAAAATCTAATGCATTCGCATCCCTTATTTCCCAATATATTTTTGCTCTTTGAACTCTTTCTCTTCTCTAAACTCTCCCACCCAAAAATCCACAAATCTTGTTTTCACCGTTGAATCACCTCTTTAAGATGTCTTAACCATTTTGATTATTGAGGAAATCCTGGTAAGTTTATTCATACCATTTGCTAATAAAAAAAAAAATTATTCACAACAGTTCGATTTTTGAGGATCTCTCTCGCTTTTTCTTGTTCTTGACCAAGAATCTGAAATTACTCAATCGAAACAAGGTTCAAAACTTGCCATGGATGCAAATCAAGAAGAAGAAATCAAAGTAAGGAGTACATGTATTCGTGTTTGACACTATCATACAGATATCTTATTTTTCTCCAACTCTTTAATGTATTACACTATTACTCTTGTCCTAATATGTTTGATTGTATGTTTTATATTGCACTTTGTGTCGATAAAAGTTATACCGATGACTTGTTAGAGATTTTTAAAATAATAAATGATTTTTGGTTTTGGGGTTTTAGGAAATGATGTTGAGATATGTAAAAGCTAGTTACAACAACTTTTCACATAAATGGTGACTTTATTGAAATGATTCAAACACCCATTAGATTGGAATGGGATTATTTTGGAAAGGATGCAATTGTTAAGAAGGGATGTGTAACATGGGGTGCCTCCAAGAGGCGTGATTAAGTTTATGTCTACTAGAGACATGACTTTTAATGAAATGATGCCTACATTTCCTAATTAATTGTTTTTAAAAAACATGACTCTTCCTAATTTGTGTCTTTTGAAAAGACTCGATCATTCGTTAAATATGTGTCTACTAAAGACATGATCTTTCACACAAGGGCATCTATAAGTCTATAAATAGGACCTGTGCAAAGTCATTCGTTAGACCAATAATTCCATAGCAAATCGCTCTCTCTCTCTCTCTCTCTCTCTCTCTCTCTCTACACACTCTATTCATAGAATTTTAGGCATATTGATATTCAGTTATTCTCAAGAAATTGAATATCAGTTATTGGTTCTCTTATTCTCATTTAACAGATATTTTGTCCATCTTCGTTTGTACCAACGCAATCAGAAAGAACCTTGAGTTCGGATTTATTGTATCTTGAAGGCAGATTTGCTGTTAACCCGGTGCACACCTTATGCTGGGGCAAATACCGTCTTTACGAAAGCGTTGTTACAACGTGCCTCGAATGTGATTTATTGTTTCAGATTTTTCTATGGAGATGACGCCATCAACACATTTTGAAGACCGGATTTCCAACAATCTAAAGACAATACTTAGAAATGGTGTTTTCTCAACAAAAAAAAATGACACAGGATCTTTTGAAACTAAAATTATATGGTTCAAAAGAAGTAACTTCAGGTGAGGGAAGACGAATAGGTTGGATTAAAGAATCCCAAAGAAAAGGGATATGAGTCAAATTACGGTTATGTGGTTTTAGTAAGTTGCCTTTGTCATTTTATTTAGGATAAAGATAAGGGTACAGAACAGATTGTACCAAAAATGTACAGAGAAGGTTGAATTTCAAGAAGAACTTGAAGAACTCATCGTTTTTGTTCTTGAAAAACTAGTTTACTACAAAGGTGGTGAGGAAGGTTTTTGGTGTGAGATTTCCAAATGAGGTAAGTTCTATTTAAAGGCAACACAATGAAGCTCTCCCCTCTCCAACACCCCCCCCCCCCCCCCCCCCCCCCCCCCCATATAGTCCAAAAATCTTTTTCAAATAGTGTTTTGTACCCTTTTAAGGCTAAATGATAGGATAGGATTTGCTTCCACTAGGATAAAGCTTGTGGCCCAAGTATGGGTCTTGTAGATACGTAGGAAAAGACGTAATATGTCTACGTTCGTTAGGTTGGGGCGTAAATGGTTAGTTTTGGGTACTAGTTATACACACAAAACTAGCCACGGGGTGTTATATATGTACATCTATACATATATAGCTATCTACTTTATAGAAAAAGCAATCCTAGTAATTATAGCTTTATAAGGCTAGCAAAAATAGGATATAAAGTGTCCCTCCATTAATTGGGAGATAAATTCCCCTTTGTTGGGACAAAAAAAAATGCTCCGTAAGGTTGGTTTTGTGTGCAAAAAATACAAACTATTGTACCACGAAAAATAATTAAAAAATTATTATTTTTAAGAAAATAAACAACTATGTTAGGAAATTCCTAGATAGCCTTAGGAGAATACAAAAATATAACGCTTAGGAATTTAGAAGAAAAACTGTGCCGAAATGCGCGAGAACGTGCGTTTGGATACACGCCCGTAAAATTATATGGCGAGGGAAGCAATTTCTCTTCCCTTTCCTCCCCCAAACCGACCCCTCTCTCATCCTCTCATAATTTCACTAAAATCCAAATTAGCATGTAGAAAAAGTAAAGTCAAAATTGGAAGAAAAGTCAAAATTGGGCGCATGCTTAATTAGGTTTTTCCAAAAATAGAAATAGTTCTAATTTTAGGTAATAAATGAGGTGGTGCTAGCCATAAGAGGACAAAATAAGAGTTGGGGGATTTGTAGGGCTTTCCAGGCCCGAATCAGTGTAGTACCCAGTATGCACGCGTTGATTTATGTCGCGAAAAATTAATAAAATGAAATAAAAGAATTTTTATTTAAATTATTTAAACTAATAAAATAATTTATTAAAATTTAAGGACGAAAATTAATTACTCGAAATAAATAAATCAAAAATTTTTATTTACAAAATTTTGGGTTATTACAATAATGATATCAATTGAAATAGTATCTGGCTCTACAAAAAAAAAAATGGAACATGATAACTATATGTCAGTTAAACACAAGAAATAACAATATCTCAGCAGAAAAAAGAAAGAAGCGAAACTAGGGTATTTAAGCTTATCATATTTTTTTACATGGTAAAATTAATGAACGGCTCAGACATTTTAGCCATTATCAAGCAAGTAATACAGTTAACCTTTTTTACAAAATAAAACCTGCATTAAATCTACATAATATTTCAATTACACACACAAATTTCTTAATTAGAAATTTATAGCGGTAAATTCGAAACGGTACCCGGTATCTCACCGATAACGGTACATACCATACCAGTAGAGAACGAGATAACAATATCTCAGCTTAAACATTCTCTCTACCTACAAAACATAGTAATAGATAATAATATCTTAACTTAGATAGCCTCTACATATTCAAGAATAAATCAAGAGATAATGCTATTTCAACTGAAATAGTATCTAGTTCTACAAAAACCAAAGAACGATCTTACGATATCTTAGTTAAAAATAAAGAAAGAGATAATGATATCTCAGTTAAAAAAATAATGAGATAATGACATTTCAATTTAAACATTCTCTGTTTGCAAAACAAAGCAAGAGATAATAATATCTCAGCTTAGACAGTCTATATATTCAAAAATAAATCAAGAGATAATGGTATCTCATTGAAATAATATCTGGTTCCACAAAAACAAAGAACGAGATAATGAAGAACGAGATAATGATATCTCACCGAAATAATATCTGGTTCCACAAAAACAAAGAATGAGATAATGATATCTCAGTAAAAAAAAAAAAAGAACAAGATATCGTAAGAGATAATAATATCTTAGGCTAAAATGAACGGTGGAGACATTTTAGTCATTATTAAGCAAGTAATATAGTTAACCTTTTTAACAAAATAAAATCTACATTAAATCATTGCAAGCTGATTTTGGAACTCCCTTTTTTTATGCAGGCACTCCAAAATTTAATGAAGTTACAAAACTACCCTTTTCAAAATATAAAAATTACTGAGGCACTCCACCCCAAAATTTACTGAGGCACTCCTCACAAAAAATGAACCAAAAACTCTCTCCGTTAACTGCAAACTTCAAACAACATCTAAGGATCAATAAATTACAAAACAACCATGAAAAGCTCCAGTCATCTACTGGATTCTTGAGCACCATCTATTTCATCTCAGATTTTTCATGTGAACATCCTAAAAAATTTCAACCAGCAGTAGATTAAGAACGTCCATATTCCAGCCTCATTAGGAACAACTCATGCAAAGGTTTAAATACCAGCTTCAAACAAAATAACTAATGATCCAAACTAATAATTTTTCATATTCCAGATTCACGCTACTTTGTACCCAAAAAAAAAAATTAAAAATAAACATTGCTAGAATTCTCCAAAATAAACAGCGCACGAGGGAAAATATTGATGTTGCAAAATCTTCATAACGGTTGCGACACAAGATCTTCACTCTCATACAAAGATGACCTTCAAAAATCAATGAAAAGTACAAATGAGCGAGCAAAAAAGAGATGATATGTAAAGTAATGGGTTGGTTTTATGCAAAGCAACAAAAAGATGATTTGTAAAGCACAAATACAAATGGGTCGGTTATATGTAAAGAAACCCAATTCATCGACACGAAAGAGATGATTTTCATGCCACATGTAAAGGAAATCACACATTGTAAGGAATGCATAGTCACACCTCATACAACAAAGAGATTTAAAATCTATAACCTGACGCAAGCGAAATGTAATGGAAAGGCGACGATGGGGAGCAGCTATCGGCGGCGAAAGGTAATGGAAAGCGTCGTTTGACGGCTAGGGTTTGGGTAGGCATCCATTTTTTCTTCTTCCGTTAACGAAGAAGGCAGAGGAGAAGAGTAAAAAAAATTTGGAGTGCCTGCAGTAAAATCTGAAACTTGCAAAAGGGTGGTTTTGGAGAACGACTATAACTTGGAGTGCCTACATCAATTTTTGGAGCGCGATTATCAATTCCCTAAATCATTTCATATCACTAATGATAAAAATTACTCCTATTATTATTTATGTAGTATTTTCTTTTAATTGCAATACATGAAACTCCATCTACTGCCAACAGTTACCCGTACAATTGAAAAGCTATCATTACATGTTACCTACCCCACAATTAATTGGCACATCCCACTGCCCACCCTGCCCCAAAGCATGTGAGAATCCAGCTTTTGCCTTTAGGAACTTGTTCTCTCTCTGTGTTATAATATTTGTATAAGTTGATTCATCTCCTTCAAAAGTGGACAAAGAACGGAGAAGGGAAGTACTCCCAGACACATTCGTTGATCCAACTTCATGCCAGAGGCAAAAGCTTATCCAACATCGATTCTCTCTTGCCTATCCCTCATTTTTCTCTGCTTACTTGCTCAAGCACTTTCAGAAATCACTGCCGCTTCTCGCCGGAGGCCATCTGTAACGACCCGAATTTTTCATAAATAAAAATTTCGTTAATAATTTGATAATTAATTTTATTTTCCTATTAATTGAAATATTTTCTATTAAAATTATTATTTAATCCTTTTAATTCGAATAACTAGAATTCTAGACATGCATGCGAGCGTGCAAGACCGAGTAACACACCCATTACACTACCGTAGCACCCGGAGACCGTTTTTAATACTCGAAACCACCCCAACCACCGCCATTATACTATTCAACTACATCGGTACGCCTTGGTTCTCTCCCCACTACACTTTGGAACTTGGTCCATTGACCAAGTTAGAGAGAGAGAGATAGAGAGAGAGAGATCGGTAGAGAGAGAGAGAGTGTGTGATGTGTGTGCATGTGATGTGTACTCTTGCACATGCAAGAGCTAATGCAAGTTCACTTGTGCAAGTAAGTGATGCTTGAGGGAAGTTTCCTAAGCTAAGGTTTTGTACCCAAAACTAGTTAGAACAAGCCTTGCTATTTTAGGAGTAACCTATACATACCCACACAATACATGTATTAGAGTACAAACTACACGACCTAGATGCTTGTGACCTTGGATTGTATCGTAGATGGTGTCGCCCCAAGCATAAGGCTAGGTCGGCGGTAGCATAATAACCGGTAAGACCAGGTCGAATCCACAGGGACCGAATGCACCCGGCGTGAGAGTTGTCTTGCAAGTAAAGGTGTAGCCTTGAAGCGGCAAACTTGTTTTGTGATTTTATTGGTGGAATTCTCTCGACTTCGAGAGCGACTCGGAAGATTAAAAACGACAAATTAAACTAAGGCAAAGTCTAGGGGATTTTAACAACCATAACTTAGGCTAATTCGTTCCTCTCTTGTTGAGATTAGGATTCTTGTAACCATTTGGCAAACATCTAGGTTGACATCGCTCCAAGCATCACACGTGATAAGGATAATCAACCCTTAACTACGAGAGATCAAAAAGATTAACAAACCTAGACTTTGGTACATAAAATTGATCCTAACTCTTTGAACTAGAAATGGTGTTCGATAAAGTTTAGGGTTCTTGAGCCAATTAGACAAACTTTTAGATTGACATCGTCCAAAGCGCCACCCGTACCTCTGTGAATTAACCATTGGCCACGAGAGATCAATGAGATTAACAAACCCAAATTTTGATACATAAAGATGAACCCGTGACTTTATTAAACAAGAAGTGTTTGCAATTTAGCGAGAAGAACGAATTAAATCTAAGTCATGGAGTGCTAATCACCCCATGACCGAGCCTACTTAAACTACTCACCCATTACACTAGTTAACAAGTCTAGAATGTAGAAGAAAACTAAAAACATGCTTAATAAACTTAATAATCAATTTTTTATGGTTAATCCTAGGTTTGCCTACCACATTAACTCTTGAGAAAATCACAAACAATAATTACTAACTTGAGTTTAAGAAGGAAATGACTAGAAAAGAGAGAATACAATTTAACCGATAAAAACGTAAACAAACTTGATTTATGTAGAGATCCAATGAGTAACTACAACATTAAATAACAAGAAATTAAAGGAAAATGAAG
Source organism: Vaccinium darrowii (assembly GCA_020921065.1). Classification (NCBI taxonomy): domain Eukaryota; kingdom Viridiplantae; phylum Streptophyta; class Magnoliopsida; order Ericales; family Ericaceae; genus Vaccinium; species Vaccinium darrowii. The sequence continues at coordinate 28,183,638 of CM037160.1, forward strand.
ACTTACTTGATTAATCTAGAGAGATAAAGCTTAACAAGCTATGGAGTTTTTACTAGAAAACTAACTAAGGAGGGAGAGAAAGAAGTAGGGAGAGAGGAGGGTATTTATACTAAAAGCCCTTTACATTGGCTAATTATCCCAAAAACATACTATAAGTGGAAAGTTTTCATAAATGGAAGATATTAAAGCAACCAAAAATCTGTCAAAAATCGCCAAGAATGAGTCTGGATCGATCCAAACTTGAGGTGGATCGATCCAGAAGTGTCTGTTGAGCTTTTGGGATGAGGTGGATCGATCCATTTTCAAGAGTGGATCGATCCAGATTGGTTTGTCTAGACAGATTCTTGACCCGACTTCACGGGCATGCCCCGGCTTCGTCCGAACTCGGAATGAGGCGATTCTTGAACCGTTGAAAAGCTCTATGAGTCTACTTTCTAACATAATTAACCTCATATTCATAGCCTTTTTTATCTTGAAAGTAATGAGCCTTTTTCTATTAGTTGGTCATATTTTCTCGAGGCTCATAACGCCAAATTTCTTGTTCTTTTGTTCCGGGCCTTCCTTGAACCTTCCAAAGCTTCTTGAATTGACTTCTAAGTTTCGGCAATTGTCCTCCATGGCATTGTGGGACCTTGGGTACTTCCGGATACAACCGGGGATTATTTGGAGCTTTGGACACACCTTTTAGCTCCGATTTTCTGAAACTCATCAAAAACACAACTCGCGCAAAATCAATCGTATAAAGGCACAAAATGCACGTGTGTGTGATCACAACGAGCGAGATAAGCCCAGATATATACAACGTTTGGGGCTTATCACTAGACCTACTTAGGCTAGACCTTGGCCCCCAAGTCGCCATGAAACATAGTTCCATGTTTTAAGGGAGAATATTCTCCCTATACTTAGCCCACTAAGGCTACCCGGTAGCTACATCTTCCATGCACATGCATATTGTGTGTATGAGCTCTTAAAAACACCCCATAACAAAGGTGACCATGCAAAAACCTACACAACAAGAGGCATATTTTTCCCCCACCATCATTTCCCACGTTGGTTCCCAATTGCTTATATTCCTTAATTTGCAAGTGTAGAACAACCTAGAACCTAACCTAAACCTAGAGTGCAAGTTGAACCTACTTGTGTACTTGCCCATGTGCTATTCAAGCACAACATTTACTCCCCGCGCCCCCCCCCCCCCCCCCCCCCCCCCCCACACACACACACACACACGAGTAGTTCGGCCATATAGAGAGAGAGAGAGGCCAAAAGTTTTAGAGGGGAGAGAGGGAGCTCTCTTTTGCTATAAATAGACCACCCTTTTATTCTTTGGACCACTTTACACCTTCCATATATGTATGTCTCCCTTATTCCCAACAAACCAACCACTTTAACCACCACAAAGTCAACCTATTTAGCCCCTAATTAACTTCTTACTAAGTTAATTAGTGCGAAAGTTAGGGAGATTAAGGAGCCTCCACACCAAAGGATAGCTAATCGGCTTCCAGTTTACACCCGAAAATCAAGGTAGTTTACTAAACTAACCTTCTAATTAGTTATTTTTAGTTTCATTATGATGTTCTAATTAAATTTCTACGCATAGTTTTGAAGCTTGATTGGGTTAATTTATGCATGTATTAAGTTACTAAGCATATTACTTAGTGTTTAAGTAAGAGGATTTCATGTTGAAAGATTAACAAGAGTGTTAATTAGGTTCTAATTAGAATAGTTCTTCATAAAATTAGAAGCGGGATTAGTGAGATTAAAGTGAGTAGAAGTTGATTAGAAGGGATTAGAAGATTTGTATTTTTCTAGGCAAGGTTCTAGCATTATTATGCTAATATTTCTTGGAAGAACTAGTTAATCTTAGTTGATTAAATCATTGGTTGTTGATTAAGAATTTTTTTCCTAAATGAGTAGATTAACTTTAGTTAGTGAGGGACTTGTTTCTCACTAGAAAGAAATATCTATTGTTTTATGAAATTTTTTTGTAAAGAAATAAGAAGTTTTCACTAAAAAAATATGAGGGAGAGTTTTAATAAATGTTTTCTAGAAGTGTTTTTACTAATTAAATTAGGAAGCATATTTTATGGTTATGATGAAAAAAAGAGGAATAACTAGAGTTGGTAAAATTTTTCTAGAAAGAAACTTTTAATTTTACTAGATATAGAAAAGATGTTTTATTTAAGTTTATTAGAAAGAAAGTTTTCTAGAAATATAAAGAGTATATTTTTGGGAAAGGTTAAATACATTTTTTTTTTCTAGAAAGTTCATAACTAGATGGGTTAAATTTTTTTTGGTAAGAAAGTTCTAGAAAAGAAGTTTATGTTTAAATATTTTTAGAGAGAGCAAGCTGACAAATTTTATTTCTTTTAGAAGAAATAAAATAGTTTTGAAAAAGAGAACAAGGAAGAAATTGGATTTTTAATGAGAAATAAAATTTAGAGAGAAATTGGAAAATGTTATTTTGGGGAAAGTTGGTTCATAAAAGTGTATGATTTTATGTGAGAAAGCTTTTAGAGGAAATATTATTTTTGGAGAAAGTTGGTGCATTAAAATGGGTGATTTTTTTTTTTTTTTTGTGGGAAATGCTTATTGGAAAAAAAAAATTTAGGAAGAAAATTTATGGAGTATTGCATGGGCATGATTTTGAGCATGTGGCATTGAGCACGTCCACAATACGTTACGACACCGGACTGAAAAATTTAAATAGCTGTTGATGAGAAAATAGAGATGAGAATGAAAATGAGTTTTTGGAAAAGAAATGAAATTTTCGGGAAATGAAATGAAATGAGATGAATTTGATGCCACCTCAAGTTCGCGGAGAGAACTTGGAGGAATGGTTTTGATGCGGTAGTGCAGTGAGAGAGCCACTTCCAGTTCGCGGAGAGAACTTGGATGTTTGGGCTATGCGTGCACAACACACGGTGAACAGACCTCGCAAACTGGCTGTTAAGTTCGATGATGCAAGGTGGCCGGGACTGTGTCGTGTGAGTTGCGGGGCGAACGGACCGTGCAAATAGGCTGTTAAGTTCGGTGATGCACGACGGCCGAGGCCTCGAGCGGAGAGGTTGGTACCATCAGCTGAAAGGAGTTATGTTTTGAGAACTGATTAAGAAACTATTTTGAGGAAATGACACGTGGCATTGTTTTAAGATACTGAAAGGGAAATACTATTTTTTGCGCATGTTTACTCTGATCCGCATAGACACGCATGATGCATTGCATGGTTTACTGTTCACAAGTATCATATACTATTTATGAGACTATTGTTCTAGAATTGCTACTTAGAAGTTTAGCATAGTGAACTACTGGGCTTTGCTCATGGTGTTACACTTGTGTAACCCTGGCATAATACCACGATGTTGCCTGCGCGACTCTGACATATTATGTCAGATTATCTAGATGGATAGGACTGATACTGTGGAAACCAGTCCTATGGAGCAGGCAGTGTTGCCGGAGTGGGGAATGACCCACTGCAGGGATAGACAAAGAGTTAGAACCACCCCGGCTGTTATTTATATAGTAATTGGAGATGTTATTATTTGTATTAAAGTTTAAGATTAAACTTTATTATGATTTGTAATAATAATTAACGTGCCCAAATTTTGGGGGCGTTACAGCTTGGTATCAGAGCCTTAGGTTCAACCCCCGGCCTTTGGTAAATGGGTAGACACTAGGCTAGTAATAAAAGACAAGAGAAAACAAGAAGATAGAACCCAATAAGATTATCTTCCATAGTATTATGTTGGGCACTGATTAGATGTTTGTTTTGTAGATGGCCCCATTGAGCCCCGAGTTACTAGTAGAGATTAGAGAGTTCAAGAGGAGGTTTAGCATGTCACTAGCAGACCTTGATCCGGACTTTGACTATGTGACCTACTATCCGCTTATGACAGCCTATCTCCGTGAACATGGCACATTTTCGCCCACTACCCTTAGTGACTCAGAAGAAAGTGACCTGGAGGAATCGAAAGATGAGGGAGGGTATATATCTCACCCGGAGTTTGAGGATGATGAGAGTGATGAGGATGAAGAGGACCTTTATGAGGAGGAAGATGGACCCCCACCAGGCTTTGACTTTAATGATTGGCAGGCTCACTATGAGGCCATAGAAATGGAGGCTGCCCTGGAAGGAAACCAAGTACCCCAGGAATCCGAACCTGAGGGTGAAGTGGAAGATCCCATACCCTACCCATTGGGAATTGTGTTACCACATTTCGCCTCTTGGCATAGCCACATGACTAGTCTTCAGCCTGGCACATACTGCTACATTGAGGTTTTCCCGATTTACCCCTGCTCGCTGAAACCACAGACCCAACAGTACTTTATGGGTCCAGTCCGCATTGTTCAGCCATGTGTGAACCACCACTATACTCTGGACGTACCACAGGGCTATGCTAATGTCTACTCCAACAAAGTGCTGTTTACCCGAGTGTTCCGTACCCGACCTGCTGATGAACACCGTATCATCTCCAACTTCTTGGATTTCGGAGATTTAGAGACCTACACTAAAGTGTGTGGGCGCTCGTTTTTCACGCTGACGAAATAGTCAACGGAGTTTTTTTTTTTTGGTTGTGTTTGCGAAAAAGGGCGATCCGGGAAAAAGGAAAAATTTAGAGTCGCCACACGGGGTTTAATTATTGAAGAATGTTAGGTACCCGAGAAACCGTTTAGAAAAATAATGACTCTCATGCCGCTTGAAAAAGGGTGTGATCTGTGAAAAATTAGAGATTTGGGTTCGGGAGCCAGGTTACCCGCGGGGAAGGTTTTGTTCGAAAAATGTACCCCGCGTGACCGGAACTTTCCGGCCTTTACTAAACAATTGTGGGATTATTCTTTTAAAAGATTTTATGGAAAAAACTTTGTTTCACACAAACAATATATCAGATAACATGCTTAAAAGAAATAAATGACGATAACAAATCAAACAATACGTAATCAAGTATATAATCGCAAGGAAACTGACTAAGAGGGGACATGAGTGCAAAAAATATGACCCCACTGGTTTTTATTAAAAAAAAAAGAAACAGAGCATCGGGTTTTAGAAAACAGAGCACCGAAAATGTTTTTCCAACGACGCCGTACGGCATATTAAATCACACCGCGCGGTGTATATAGAGTACCGTACGGTACCCTTGCACGCTGTAAATTCAAAGAAAATTTCATTTTGTCTGGTTGAAACCGACCTCTGTTTTTATGCAAAAACCATGTTATTTATTGATGAAAACAAGTTTGGAAAATGATTTTGTTGAGTGAATGTACCTCATCTTAGGGACGGCATCTCACGACAATAGATGATGTCACGCGAAACTCACCCGAGAGGTTTAAATTTTTGTTGAAATATCTCCAATTAGACTCGAGGAAGAGCTACAGAGCTCTACTCGAGCGTGGTGGAGACTCCCCTCAGAAGGTTACTACGATTTTGAACACGAATGTTGTACCTGGGATTTGCTCAGTTATGATCACAATATTCGAATAGAATCGGTTTTGAGGCTTGGGATGATGGTTGTGAGGTTATGTGATTAGAGTTTGAGAATGGTTTTTGACAGCGTAACAAGGGACGAGAGGTTTTTTACTTTCTGAGAGTAGTTTTTATGAGAATTTGTGAATCCGTCCGTCGGCCTTCCATTTCACGTCTTATATAGATGAAATTTTTGAACGATTTCATCATTTGGACGATTCCCGTACGCCAGTAAATGGCATGATTTGCGAATATCATCATTGTTCTGAGCTGCTGGAGGAACCCGGGAATCCTGTTGATGGGACAAGAAACACCACACGGCATCAATGTTGTGTCGTATGGTGCACAAAGCAACACTGCACGGTTCAAATGGAATTTTAAGTCGTACGGTTCAGGGTTTTGGGCCGCACGGTTCAGGTGGTTTGGGGTTTTTTTGGTTTGTTTGACCCATCCGACTCGAGTAACCTGTTCCAAGGTACATTTCGCGCATTCTACTCATCATCGGGGATGCACAAGTTTATCAAAAATTGGGGTGTCTACAGTTGCCCCTCTTCGACACGGCTTGGTCACCATCATGTTGGTGCAAGTCGTGCTTGAAGATTCGGACATCCCAATTTGAACAACTGCGCGGAAAACAATCAAGAAAAACAGTAAATTTGGTCGAGCTCAGAGCTTCCTACGTGCCTCCTTTGAGAGGATCAGACCAATCGTAGTTCGTTGGGGCCGTCATGAAAAAGTTGGCGCCTCATTTTTCAACGAGGGAAAAACGAATAATGTTTTAAAAAAAGGAAGAAATATCTCGGAGGCCCTGAAAGCCGTAAAATATTTTGGGAGGCTCTGGAAGCCGTGAAAAATAATTTGGGAGGCTCTGGAAGTCGTGAAAAACGATTTGGGAGGCTCTGGAAGCCGTGAAAAATGATTTGGGAGGCTCTGGAAGCCATGAAAATATGGACTTAGAAGATTTTGAAAATAATTGCCGTAGAGGACTTGAAAATTTTGTGAATAACAAATGTCGTGGAGGACTTGGAAAATTTTTGAAAACAAATGAATTGCCGTAGAGGACTTGAAAATTTGTTTGATACTCATCTGAAAATACGATTCTTGGTAGGTTTCGCGAAAACACCAGGAAACGAGGGGTGGAAAGTGTAATTTTTGGTAGTTGCAGAAAGGAAGCCGTACGGCATAAGAATGTATACCGCACGGTGCACACTGGCACGCTGCACGGTGTAAGTGGAATTTTTGCCGAGAACGGTTCGAAACCGCCAAAACCTTCCATCTTTCACGTATTTCGTTTAAAACATTTTGATCAGTTACTCTGAGTAACAAAACCGAGTTCTTCCCACTAGAAATCTTCTTCTTATTCCCCCAATTTCAGATCTAAATCCTTGTGAGCTCTAAAGCCATGGCTCATTCCGGCAATGTTAAGAGTGAATCCTCGTCTTCCGGTGGTGAACAGTCGTCGCCAGCTCATAGAGGAGAAGACCCAACACCTCAATCGGCTGTGGGTGATGTCGGCGATGTTTCTTCAGCCCCAATTGGCCCAGCGGAATCAAGCTATAGCGGTAGTGAGCACCGCACGGTGCAAGCCGAAGGGGTTAGACCCCGTACGGCGATTGTTAGTGGTGCAATTCCATCTGTAGCGGCTTCTGGAGGTGGTTCGAGCGACGAGGTCCACATGGGTGAGGCCTCTGGTTCGGCTGGTGGTGATGCAAGCATCGTGGTCGGTGAGTTGTTGACAAGTGATACTCCGGCAAGTGGAGTTGGTGGCAATCGGCCTATAGGAGGTGACAGTACTGTCATGTAGAGCGGCTCCGTGCCCATGGAGGTTGACGTGCCAGGCACAGGTGCCCAAGTTTCCGAGGTAGAGATGGATATCGGGGGCGTGCATGTCTTGGTTGAGCAGAGATCTGTTGGGGAGGGTGTTGACGCTGGTTCTCAGGAGAGCTTGGTACCTTGTGACCTCTTGAGTGCTTCCTTGGTTACTCAGGTGCCCATCGGAGGAGAGCAGGCTTCTGTAGTTATCATCCCAGTGGTCAGGAGGGACTTGGGTAAAGAAAAGGTTATAGTGGAGGAGGCTCGAGATTCGAGCAGTGGGGGTGAGGAGATGGAGGCTGGGGCTTTAGACCCACCAGTTGTTCCTACTGCTGTTGGTTCTTCCAGGTCTCCGGGTTATACCATGGCTGATACACTGGAGGGGGTGAGAGACAAGGACCTAGCGCGGATCCTTCAGGAGGATCCAACTTTTGCTGAAGCTCTAGCTGAGGAAGGAGTGCCTGAGCACATTCAGGACATGTTCCTTGAGGAGAGATAGAGAGAGGCTGAGGCTGAGGCTGCAGGAGACGGTGTTTTCTTGTCTCTGGTGGCAGAGGTGGAGAGACCTCAGAGGGTGAGGCCCCTGTTCGACCCTGAGACTTATGTGCCACAGGTGCACTTCTTTATACCGCTGGGGTCTGACGTGTATTCGCCGATACACTTGTTCTATGATGAGACGACTTTGTTGAGGGATCCAGAGACCCACGTCTCGGCGCGTCCACTGGCATGTACTTCGATTGATGCATTCAACTGTTGTATTTGTCTTGAATTCCTGTGTTTGCATGCTTTCCATTGCTGTTGTTTTTTAAAAAAAAAACTTGTACTTGCTTTCTGAAATAGAGAAACACCTCTTTGTCTGTATATGGAGGCTCGTCAGACTCCTTGGAGTGCTTCAGGAGCTTGCCCAGGGCAGTGAGGGAGGTGATTGAGGGCACAGGCTTCATGGATTTTATTCGGCTTCTGGTGCCGACGCGGGCGGACCGCAGGTTGCTGAAGGCTTTGATCGAGCATTGTTGGGACACCACCAACACTTTTCACTTGAGGTTTACTGAGATGACCGTGAGGCCATTGGCTTCTCGACAATTATAGGTCTGAGAGTAGGCGGCGAGCCAGTTCTGTTCGACTCGGGGCTATATAGAGACAGTGTGGCTGTGAGGCACTTTCTGGGGAGAGAGATAGTGATGGAGAGCCTATGGTGAGATGCGACCACTTGCCAGCCTTGTGGGACCACGAGCCAGAGTCACCGATAGAGGTAGCTCAAATGGCTAGAGCTTACCTGCTATACTTGTTTGGAGTGTCCCTGTTTCCGAACAGGTAGAGTGAGGTTCACCTGGGTTGGCTTCCAGCATTGGCGGACTTGAGTAGAGTGGCGAGCTTGGACTTCGGAGGTGCGGCTCTTTGTACCCTTTACTGTTTCTTGGGTGCCGTCAGTCACAGAGTTGGGACGAGCCTTGGCGGCTTCTGGAGGGTGCTTGAGGTAAAACTTTGCATGTTTTCTTCTTGCTTTCCAGTTTATGAGATATTGCCATGTAGATTACAGCTTGTTGATGATACCCTTTAACCATGCAGGTGTGGGCTTATGAGGTGCTGGGGGTGTATCCGCCGACAAATAGCCATTAAAATGAGGAGGTGATCCCCAGAGCAGCAAAGTGGGATCGAGAGCACTGAGGCGGCAGTGTACATGCAGGGAGAGTGAACGACTTCCGTCGTTTCCTGGACCAAACTAATGGTAATACGGTATGTTGTTGCTTTCAAATCTTTGAGCTTTCTGTTTTTGCTTTCCATTTTTCCTGAAGAAATTGGATTTCCTTGTAGGTGAGGTGGCATGCTTGGGATGTGGTGACAGACCAGTACTTGGAGAGGAGCAAAGAGTTGACACGGGGACGGATTCTGCTGGAGTCTCCGTATGGTTGGCAGTGGTACTTGGGAGCGAGGGTGCCTCGTCAGTCCCTCAGGTTGGCGCACTTCAGGATACCGGGGCGTATACCCCCTGGTGTACAGTGGACTGACAAGTACACATGGGCAGAGATAGAGACATACACCGTGCTGGACACTGTGCTTCCTTTCAGCAGCTCTCCAGACTACGAGAGCTTTCTGGTCGGCCATCTGGCTAGCTTTTTAGATATGGAGACCCGTATAGCAGCCCTGGAGACAGCTTCGCCGGTGCTGAGGAGAGAGATAGAGGTGCAGACACCTGGAGGGATGATGGGGGTGTTGGAGGTTCCTTGTGTTGCACCACCGCTTGATCTTACCTCTGTTCACGTAACCTGTAATAGAAAGAAAACACGTTTGCAGTTTATGTTTTCTTGAACATTATTGATAATACCTGTGCAATGCTTTCGTCGTTTTGCAGATCCCTGCCAGCTGGGCATCAGAGTCTTATCAGCTGAACTTGGACTTGGAAGTTTTAGTGCGCCGGTTGATGATAGGTGACGTTCCAGAGGTGCGTCTCCGAGCTGAGCTGGGAGTGATCTTTAGAGAGGGCGGTCCTGACAGAGGTGGACCAATTCGTGGCGGGGGTCCCCGAGGTGCTGGAGGCGGAGCTCGCGGTGGTGGCAGTGCCGAGAGAGGCAGAGGTACTGACCGAGGCAGAGGCGCTGACAGAGGTGGTGGTGCCAGAGGCCAAGGCGCTGATAGAGGTGGTGTAGCCGGAGCTGGGGGTGCCCTGGGGGCTGAGAGAGGTGGTGTAGCCGGAGCTGGTGGAGCAGGGGTTGGCAGGGCTGCCAAAGGTGCTAGCAGACCTAGCAAGGGAGGAGGGCGTAGAGCTGGTCGTAGCCTTTCTCCTGGCAGAGGGAGCTCTCAAGTGATCTTCATGCCTTGTAATTTGAACTATGTGTTTTCAGACCTGTATATTGATGAAATTTCTTTGCTTTGTGCAGAGTATGTCACCACCTCCGAGGACTGAGCGCAGGAGGCCGTTGATGAAGCAAGCTGGTGGTGGTTCCACGACTCCTCCTTCCGATAGAGTACTTCGAGGTCGTCGGCCTTCTGTTGATAGGCCGGGAGGGAGTGCACCAGGGAGTTCGGCTCCACCGTCACGTTGGTCTCTCAGGGAGACAGAGAGTAGTGAGGAGGATTACACAGGTCCTGCTGAGTCTGAGGAGTTTAGGCCTCAAGTGCAGAAGAAGCCTCGTGCTTAAGTGTCTGCTTTTTGATTTGGGCTCTTGTTTGCCTGTTCTTTTCTTTCTTTTTCCATGGATACGGCCTGCGTGCCGTAGTAGTAGTTTTGATGATGTCGGGCCCGTTTTGCCCCTGGATGGATGTACATTTTAGTTATGACATGGATATTCTTTTGGTTTTCATAAAACTCGCATTTTCATTATGTAGAATGACTTACATTAACGAAGACTTGAATCTTAAAAAAAACAAACCTAGCACTGAGAATGCATGACACGAGACACTGTGGGGGAAATGAAATGTATATGAGTTTGAAATAGAAAAAGACATGAAACTGGACACTTTTGGCCTCTTGTGGGAAGAACCGGAAGAATATGATGAGAGAGAGGAGTTTTGAGTGAAAACGCCCCGTAGCTAGACATCTTGACTTGATTGATCCAACAAATCCCGAGTGTGTGCCACAATGCTTGTTTGAAGTGAATATCTCGAGAAGCTTGTGAAAAAGTTGTAAAATTTCACCCGAAGCTCTGTATCTGGGTTTTTCGGCGTATCCGTCCATTGAAACATCCTCGTAAATGTGGGACAACCCTTCTAATAAGCCTTTGACACTCATTTTGAGTTGCATGTACAAGAGAAATGGCCAAAAGAAGCTCGGAATGGGTCCCGGAAGGCCAAAGTTGGAATTTTGGCCGAAAAACAGCCAAGTACGCCGTACGGTGTAGAATATGGTATTGCACGGTGCCACTATGGTGCCGTACGGCACCGGCATTTGATTCCCCACTTCTGACGCTGTTTTCTGCAATTCTGTTCTCTGATTCTGGCCTCCCAACGCATGTTTGCACGCTCCTTGAAATGCCGAACCTATCTTGGGAAAGTTTGTAAAACCTTCACCCTATCCTCACGTTCTTCAATGCGGTATGCTTCCCGAGGCGTGCGTCTTCCGAGATTTTGGAACTTTTCGTCCTTGAATTACTTATAAATAGCGTGGCTTCCATGGCACATTCATTCTAAAAATCATATCCTCCTTCTCTTTTCCACATCCTTCAAATGGCTGTAAGTATCTCAGCTTAGGTTCGTTCCTGGCTGGATGAGCTTGACGGCCTTGGTTGGCTGAACTTCCGTGATCATAGGTTGGCATCTATGCGTTGCATTCAGGATGTAACTATACGTCCTGAGTTGCTCCATGCTGCTGTCCGTTTCTGGGATCTGGAAGTGCATGCGTTTCGCTTTGGTCTTCAAGAACTGTGTCCCACAGTGGAGGAGTTCCATGCGTACCTTGGAGGTTTTGATTTGGAGACTCCCGTCATTCCTCTTCAGGGAGTGAATTATGATGATATGCTATGCCCAAAGCTGGGCTTGAGTAAAAATGCGGCAAGGTCCATGATCCAGGGAGGTGTGCTCAACATTCCGCGATTAATCAGCCAATTTCGACCTGAAGGTTTTGCATTGTGCCTCATCATTCTTGCAGCGTTCCTGTTTGTTCGTTAAGATAATCAGGCAAGTGCGACACTGGTTGGAATGGCTAAGCAGATTGAGGAGCGTAAAGATGTAGCTCCAATGGTTCTGGCTGAAACTTTGATGGGTTTGGATGGGGTCCATGCTGGGCGGACCAATGTTTTCGAAGGCAGTGCTTTGCTCCTACATGTAGGTTTCTCACTCAGCTCTCCTTTTTCTGGTAGATCTCTCATTCTCTTTTTACCTTAACGCTCGGGTTTAGGCTTTCTAGAGCTCCTTACTTGTTTTCTCTCTCATGCAGATTTGGCTTTGTGATAAGGCTGCTCTTCTGGAGGCAGTGCCGCGAAACAGGATCCATGAGACACAAGGCTTTGTTCAGAGGGAGTACCAGGAGTTTCACAGGAGTGTTTCTGGTTGGGTTCAGGTGCTTTCCCAGTTAAAAGAGGACACAATTTCTTGGTGCTTGAACTGGATGGATCGTCCGACCATGACGGTGAGCAACATGGGACGTCACAGGATTGTTCTGGCGGGTCTGACTTGCTGGACCTTTTGCATTCCTTACCGCATTCTCCGTCAGCTTGGTGTTGGCCACAAAATACCACTTGTGCATCCTGAAGATTTCGTCATGCCAAATTTCAACCATGCAACTATCCAGGCTTATCAGCGTACTTGGAGGGAGCGCGTGACTGTTCCTAGAGATCAGAATCCCAGCGTTGTGCTTTCAGGGCGTTACAAGAGATGGTTGGTACAAGAAATTGAAGCAAGAGAAAATAGGAATCAAAATTGACGTCTGCTTTAGTCTTAATGTACTCGAAATAAATTGTTGACCCATGACATGCTTCATGTGGGCCGATGTTTTGCTTTTGTTATGTGAAAGAATCATGCTCAGCCATGTATCTGAAGAAATCAATTTGAATAAAAGTGAATTGTGAAAGTTTTCCGCTTTGATTTTATGGTTGATCATGATTGTAAGCGCAAGTGACGGCTCTAGATCAGCTCAAAGGATGTTACAAAATATTGCGACCGGTCCCCGAAGTGAGGATGCCTACGCATCCTTAAGAAGGAATCAGGTCATAACGTAGTTCGTGCATATAATTTTGGTTAGGGTTCACTCGAGTATTTTCACTCTCCTTTTGTGCTTTAATTTTTGCCTAGAACCGCCCCTTCGGGTTTTCGGTCTAGCGAGCTCTTTCGATTGTTTTGTCTTGAATTTTGCCTAAGCCGCCCGATGTGGGTTTCTGGCTTAGCAGACTTGCTCTAATTTTTGCCTGGCACTGCCCGCCCTTGCGGTTTTCAGTCTAGCGAGCTTCTCTCAGGGGTAGTATCGCTTGAGCTGATCCATGTTGACCAATGTAGAGAATTCGTTGCCGTCGAGATCGATGAGCTGAGTTGCATCTTCAGACAAGATTTTCTTGATGATGTATGGCCCAGCCCACTTTGGCCAAAATTTCCCGCGTGGATTGAAAACTGGAGCCCGGATCTCCTTTAGAACCATATCTTCTTCTTGCAGATTCCTGGACTTGACTTTCTTGTTAAAAGCGCGCGCGATTCGGCGTTGATACCCTTGAACATGATACAAGGCGTTGAGCCTTCTCTCGTTGAACGGCATGAGTTCTTCGAATCTCGCGCTCTGCCATTAAGCTTCCTTGATGTCAGCTTCTATCATGACCCTCAGTGACGGTACCTCAAGTTCGATAGGGAGAACGACTTCCATACCGTAAACCAAAGAATAGGGTGTTGCCCCTGTTGGAGTATGGATGGATGTCCGGTACCCCCAAAGTGCAAACGGTAGCTGTTCATGCTAGTTTCTTGTAGACTGAGTGGTTCTTTCCAGTATCGACTTGATGGTCTTGTTGGCAGCTTCTACAGCTCCCCATTGGTTTGTGGTCGGTAGACTGTTGACTTGTGGACCTGGATCCCAAAATCTTCGAGAACTTCTGCGGCTCTTTCTTTGAAGTGAACACCATTATCGGACACGAATGCGTGAGGTACGCCATACCGGTAAATGATGTTTTGCTTGATGAAATGAGCGACCTGAACTGCTGTGAGAGTAGTGTAGGAGGCGGCTTCAACCCACTTGGTGAAGTAATCGATAGCAACCAGGATGAACTTGTTTCCATTTGAAGCAGCCGGGGTGATTTTGCCGATGACATCAATACCCCAGGTGGAGAAAGGCCAGGGTGAAGTCATAGAATGTAGCTCTGACGGTGGTATGTGCATGAGATTGGCATGAATTTGACATTTGTGACACCGTCTCGCATACTCAATGCACTCAGTTTCCATGGTAGACCAGTAATACCCTTGTCGCAAGATCTTCTTGGCGAGCATCGTACTGTTCATGTGAGGGCCACAGACTCCGTTGTGTACTTCTATGATTCTGGTTGCTTCTTCGTCGTTCACGCATAACTTGTGCATTCCGCAGTGGGATCTCTGGTACAGCCTGCCCCCGTAGATAATGTAGTGAGAAGCTAGTTTCCGGAGAGCGATCTGGTCTTTCTTGTCAGTTCCAGTCGGGTGTTCGCCTTTCTCAATAAAGTTCCAGATGTCGTAGTACCAAGGAAGACCATCGTTAGGCTCATCAATGGTCATGACATATTCATAAACGGGCTTGTCCCTCTGTTCAATCATAATTGGTCGAAGCTTGACTCCGTTAGGTATCTCCACCATTGAAGCCAATATTGCCAAGGCATCTGCAAACCGGTTGTTTAATCTGGGCACATGAGTGGAAGTGACAACCTGGAATCGATGGATCAAATCGTCAAGGTCTTTATGGTAAGGCTTCAACTTGTCTTCCTTGACCTTCCAGTCGCCATTTGCTTGTGAAACCACCAAGTTGGAATCTCCGAGGGTGGCTTCCATCCCAACGATACATGCTTCGTATTCGGACTGATTGTTGGTGACTTCAAAGTTTATTTTGAAAGCAAGAGGGATGTGTGACCCTTCTGGTGAGATAAGCAAGACTCCAATCCCAAATCCTTTCTGGTTAGCAGCTCCGTCAAAATAAAGCAACCATACATCATTGGTCGTGGTCATGACACTTTCATCGGGGAATTCGAACCCCGCATCTTCTGGACCTTCTACCGGATGGTCGGCCAGATATTCAGCGACAGCCCTTCCTTTAATAGACTTCCGAGTTACGTATTTGATGTCGAATTTAGCCAACAGAAGCAACCAACGTGCTAGCTTACCCGTGAGTGCCAGTTTCTCAAACAGGTACTTGAGAGGGTCCATCCGAGAGATCAGCCTTACTGAGTAGGCTAACATGTAGTGTCTCAACTTTTTGGAAGCCCATATCAAAGCTCAGCACACCTTCTTCAGGGAGGTGTACCGTTCCTCGCATCCTGCCATCTTCTTGCTAATAGTAGATTGCTTTTTCACTCCCACCTTCGCCTTCTTGCGTGAGCATACATCCCATTGCTGATGGGGTAACAGATAAATACATGATGAGGGGTTTCCCAGGTATTGGTGGTGCTAGTACCGGAGGATTCTGAAGATAATTCTTGATGGCTTCAAAAGCTTTCTGGGATCTGTCGTCCCATTTGAACGGCACACCCTTCTTGAGTAATCGAAACATCGGCTCGCAAGTTGAGGTTAACTTGGCGATGAATCTGCTGATAAATTGAATTCTCCCGAGAAAGCTTCGTACTTCCTTTTCCATTCGGGGTGGCTCCATTTCGAGAATAGCCTTGATCTTGGAAGGATCTATCTCGATTCTTCGTGTAGTGATCATGAATCCCAACATCTTTCCAGCTGTGACACCAAACGCACATTTCTCAGGATTGAGACGCAACTGGTACTCGCGAATTCTCTTGAAGAATTTTCTGAGGGCGGGTAAATGTCCTTCCCTTTCCTTGGCTTTGACAATCATGTCATCCACGTAAACTTTGACTTCTTTGTGGATCATGTCATGTAGTAACGTCGTGGTTGCCCTCTGATAGGTTGACCCAGCATTTTTCAGTCCAAAGGGCATGACCCTGTAACAATAAGTGCCCCACTCTGTGGTGAAAGTAGTTTTCTCGCAGTCTTCAGGAGCCATGAGAATCTGGTTGTATCCTGAAAAACCATCCATGAAGGAGAGAAGCGCATGCCCGGCAGTATTGTCCACAAGTACATCTATGTGTGGCAATGGGAAGTCATCTTTAGGGCTGGCCTTGTTCAGATCTCTGAAGTCTATGCAGACTCGAATCTTTCTGTTTTTCTTAGGGACAGGCATGATGTTTGCAACCCACTGAGGGTATTCCGTCACCATCAGGAACCCAGCGTCTATCTGTCTCTGGATTTCCTTCTTGATTTCCAACACCGAGTCAGGCCTCATCTTTCTCAACTTCTGCTTGACGGGCTTTGCATCCGGATAAAGCGGGATTCGATGCTCCACAATCTGAGGGTCAATGCTAGGCATATCTGCGTGTGACCATGCAAAAACATCCTCGAATTCTTTCAGGAGATCCGAGTGGGCTTTGAACTCTTCTGGAGATAGTCCGGAACCAATTTGAACCATGCGTGGATTGCTTTCATTTTTCAAATTTATAGAAATAATTTCTTCTTTTATAGGTTGAGCATGCCTTTCGTCTTCCCTTCTGATTAGAGATCGAAGTTCTTCTGGAATTTTTTTCTCGAATTCAATCTCTTCATCGTCGGGGTCAACACAATTTATTTCGGATACATCAAGATAAGCAAAGTCTACTTCATTGATAACAAATGCGAGGGCCCCAGGGGCGTGATACATGAAGGTGGACTGGAATTCAAAAGAAAAGTGATGACGTGAGGGAATGACAGATACATGTTTGGGGTCATACTCAGACTCAGTGCTATCTGACTCAAATTCAGTGCTAATGTAAGTGATCCTAGGTACAAAAGTGCAATTTTTGTAAATTCGATTGGCATCCACAATGAGTGTAGTAACATCTCCAAGTGCATTCTGGCTCAGCATCATCAACTCTACCTCCTCGGCAAGCTCCAAATCAGGCTTCAAATCAAACAGCATCGCAGCGGGCTTGCCCTCCTCTTCTACACCTATCAGGCTCTCTTCCCCAAATAGCAATTGGAGATTCCTTGAGTCAAGAGTTTTGATCCAGTCAACTTGGAGTGCCTTAACCAGCTCTTCTCTCTTGTCGGCTTCATCGTCACTGTCCCAAGTATCATTTGCAAAGATTTCAAAGCCTGACAGCTTGGTTTTTGTTTCCATGTCCCAGAATGGTTCCGGTTCCCCTTGATAGATGGCTTCTGGAGCCTTCACAAACTGAATAGGCTTCTTCTTGGCACCGGCTTGCACCTTCTTTCCTTCTCTTGGTTTGCCGTCAGCTGACTCATAACCGAGACCAAAGCGGTGATTATTTGTTAAAAATCTGGGGAATTTAGCCACCCCCTGATTGTTCAGTCCTAACCCCAAGCCAGGTAGGTATTCCATTTTCCTCATCATTTCCAAGGCAGTTGAGCTGACTGAGAAGTCCTCATCCATTTTAATAGTAAGGACTGACCCTGAAGTGTCAAAAGAGAAACCACCAAGAGTGACATCTTCTTCTCCATGAGTGATTTCGAGTAAAGGTGCATTGTCGGGGACATGAGGACGGATCCCGGAATCTCCATGAATGGTTAGAGTTCCTGAAGCCAGACCGAGTTGGACTTTCTGGTGTAGAGAAGAGGGGACTGCCATGATATCTGATCGATGGAGCCAAGGTCTACCCAGCAGCAGGTTAAAAGATGACGAAATGTCGAGCACATGGAACTCGATATCTGTTCGGAAGTCTTCAATCACCACTTCCATCTGGATTATCCCAACTACGTCTTTGCGCGTGTTGTCATTTGCGCGCACTCCGAGATTAGAAGGCTGGAAGTCTTTGTTCTTGAAACCCAAGCAGTAGGCTGTCCGTAGAGGACATACATTCAAGGCGGATCAGTTGTCAAGCAGAACGACTAGGACCTGTTTTCCCATGCATTTGAGAGTGATGTGCAAAGGTTTGTTGTGACCAGCTCCCTCTAGGGGTAAATCCTTTTCAGTAAAGACAACAACGTGCTTCGCACGGGCTGGAGTGAGTAGTGCCACCATGGTTTCCGGGGGAGTATCAGGTGGTACTTCCATGTTGGACAGGGTCTTGATCAGCTTTTGACGATGTTCCCGGGAGGAAGAGAGTAAACCCCAAATTGAGACTGATGCCGGAGTTCTTTCAAGCTGTTTTTGAACCAAGTCTTCAGCTGTTGCTCGGTTCCTTTGAGGTGGTAGAGTAGTGACTTCTGGCTCAATTGGAGATGAATTTTCCTGAACGGGATCGTCCCAGATAAATTCTTCTGCCTGAGTTTGGTGTGAGATGTTCCTTTGAAGGTTGGTCGGCTGGTAGATTCAGCCGCTTCTCGTCACCCGATTGACTGTGTCTTCCCAGAGTTCTTGGTTTTCACCCCAGAAATCTTCAAATCCTTCACTGACTTTGCGCTTGCCAGCTTTGATAGCTTCCCTCTTCTGTCTTTCATGTTGATCTTCTGACCACAAGTCTATCAAACTGCCTGGAATTTCCTGGCTGCTGATATCAACTGCTTCCAATCTCGTCTTTAGATTTGCTATCTCTGAATCTTGCCAAAAGGATTGGTCTAGCATGGATTTATTGACTGTCCACACTTCGTCACTGCCAACTCGAATGTCGATAACTTCATCTTCGTTCCATGTGGTTGCCTGGGGATCTGTGACTAGAACCGATATGTTGGGAGTGTGTGGGAATGGCGCAGACGGCCGCGGGAGAGATTCTCCGATAATGTATGCCTGGGGGAACCAATCATGATCACTGAAGATCGTTTCAATGGCTTGCCTACTTCCTTCTTCGGAAAGTTGAGGCAGTGAATAACTCTCTGAAGAATTGTGCTGAAATAAAGCTGGGAGTGAAACTACGTCCAAAGGGTTAGCACATATTGTCGTCTCTTCAATTTGGCTGATACTGATACCTTCTGGTATGCAAGCAACCGGCTTGTCATGAAATTCGGGGACGATGCACTGGCTCGGGTCCCAAGAGATTAGCAAAGAACTGAACAATGCTTGTTGGGAATCTTCCCACTCCTGATTGTTCATGGCCCATTCTTCTTCTTCAATGAGGTGACTCCATTTGAGTTTGGGCTTTTGTTCAAAAGCTCCAATGGCATAGATCTCCGGGTCTTCTGATGCAAAAGGTTTAGGTTCAGAGACTGGCACGATGTACAGGTTTGGATTGAACAGGGTAGGGCTTTGGCCTTTTGAAGTGGAGTTGGAGGATATTTGGTTGATCTGGATGTTTTGCTTGTGGTTAGGCAAGGGATTGGAAATAGTATTGGGTTTTTGTTTGGGAATGGGGATGGTTCCATTATCAACCAAGTCTTGGACTATGTGTTTAAGACGGATACAATTGTTGGTATGATGGTCGGGCATTTGGTGGTAGGCACAGTAGACATTTGGGTTGTGATTTGCAGGAAGCTCTTTTGGCTGATCAAGAGGCTTGATGGCATTTTTCTCAAGGAGCTTTTTGTAGACAACGATAAGAGGGAAAAGGAATTGGTAAAAGCCTCTTCTCGGCTGGGAGGTGTTTTGGATAGGTTGTGACTGGGTGGCTATCTGGTTAACTGGTTCAGTTTTGACTGGCTTGGGATTGGAGGAACTGGATAGAGGCGGACTGTAGGTGTTTGGTCCGAAAAGGGTATTGCTGTTACCGGAGTAGACTCGCTTAGGCCGAGAAACAGATTCTCCCTTGTCGAATATGCCAGTGCGGATCGCGTCTTCAACTACAAGGCCAGCTTCATAAAAGGTTTTGAAGTCGGCGGAGGTTTGAAAAACCACCAGGTGTTTAGCAAAGTCTGGTACCAAATTCCGAGTGATAATCGTCATCTGTTCTTTCTCCGAGGGCCTGTCCGTCATCTGTGAGGCCTTTTCTCTCCAGCGTTTGACAAAGTCGGCGAAAGATTCGTTCTTTCCCATTTTTGTAGATTCTAGTTCGCGAATGGTCATTTCTAGCTAGATGTTGTAGTTGTACTGAGCTACAAAGGCTGCCCCAATGTCTTTCCAGGTCTTCTTCTTTGAATTGTCTAAGTTTAGAAACCAGCGGAGTGCAGATCCTGTCAGGGTTTGCTGGAACATCTGCGCCATGGCGTTCTTCTCCACATCATACATGGATAAGGTTCCCACATACGTTTGCAAGTGTGCCTTCGAGTCACTACTTCCATCAAACTTGTCCCAGTCAATTGGCTTGAATTTGTCAGGTAGCTTGGCGTCAGGGAACAGGCATAGTTTCTCCATGTCAATGGCTATAGCAGCGATCTTTTCTTGCTTCTGAACCGATTCCTCAAGTTTGGCCACCTTGGCCATCATGGCATCCATTTCTGGGTGGTTATTTGGTGATTCCCCAGAAGGTAGTTGAGAAGTGATGTCCTGAATTAAGACCATCATCTGGGCCATTTGCTTGCTGTTGGCGGCTCGTTGATCTTCCAAAGCTTCTTTGAGAATCTAAACCTCGGTCTTCTCTATTTGCTCTGTGTTCTTGGTCATGACTAGAAGGCTAGCTGACTGTTCCACTCTTGACTTAGTCTGAATTAATCGCTGTTGGGGAGTTCGAGCCCAACCAGGTGCAGGAGTGTTCTTGTTTTTGCCAATGGTTATGTACTGATGGTATGAACAAAATAAATTATGCGGTGCATGCAACCTATTTACATGAATGATGTGTTATGCATGATGCAAGATTGTCTCAATTTTCTTTGGTTTTGCCGAATACAACGGCCGGACTGAGGTTGCCTACGTATCCCCGTGGAGAGGAATCAGGCCGTAACGTAGTTCGGGACTGCAAATTGGCTCCCAAGTTTTTTGATAAAAAAGATGTCTTTTTTCATTGATCTCCCAAGCAGGGAGTGATACAAAAGGAGTTCCGACAGGCGGAAAACAGACTCGATAAGCAAAGTACAGGTCATTATAGACTCGGTAAATAACCTGTACAGAAAACAACGACAGACTCGATAAGCAAACTGCGACAGACGGGATAAACAAATGGACAACTGTTGCTGACTTTATTCCAAAAGAGCCCTCAACGGCTTGATTAGATCTGGTTATGGCGCGTGCTTCAGCTTGCTCACGTTGTGACTTCACGGGATGAGACGAGTTAGGGTGACCGGGGTAGATGGCGAACTGGCTTCACCGAGCTTCTGCTTTCCCTTGCGGGCTCTGGCTTCCTCTTCTTCCTGTTTCTTGAGCTGGCGGGGGGATATATCCCCATTGTCAAGCAGGTAGTCCTCGTAGCAGCCGTCACAGTCACATTCATCCCAATATTTGTGACCAGTGAGGGGGTCAACGAAGTAGTATACCGGATTACCGCATTCATCAAAATACTTGATTGGTGGCATGGGACAGAAGTCTTCATCATTTTCTTCATACATGACAGTGATCTTGTCTGGGAGCACATTCAGGCTGCTGTCTGGCATGACATGGAACTTCCAGCCTGGATGGCTTTCAGTGCTGTCCCACTGATTGGGTTTGGTGACTTGGTCAACCCACTTGTAGAGCTTTTCACCTCCGGGGGTCTTTTCCTCAGGCTTAGGGGACTCGTCTTCTTCAATGATCTAGACAGGAGCGTTGTAGTGAGTGGAGAAGGTAGACTTGAGTCTCTTGTTGCTCAGTTGATCAGCCATTGTTCTGACAGGAAGAGTACTGGTTTTATTTGTAGAAAAGTGGAGCCTACTTGCAATGGGATTTTTTTTTCCAGCCTAACCAGAGATTATCGGGACAATCCTTAAGGTGAGTGAAGTGAAACCTAGGATCAATCTAACTTGTGTATGCATGCAAAATGACAGCAGTATATACAAGAGCGGTAGACAGGTAGCATGGCATGTGTGAAAAAGTGATAAACAGGCAGCATGCTGACAAGGTATAGAAAAATAGTAAACACGTAGCAGGATATATCACAAAATCCTACCCTGTGGGTTCCTGTCTTAGGTTGGAAAGTTCTAAGATTATCTATATGCAAAGGCCGGTTTTGGTTTGAGGGGGTTCCCCAGACTAGAGCCAATATTTGCCTCCCCTGAGCCAAGAATACTGACGTGGCAAGGGTAGTAATGGCAGGCTGACTCATCATCGTCCAAGGTTGCCGAGAATCCTAGGATGTCCTAACACCAGCAAGCCGGGTAGGGTAACCAAGATGCAGCGGCGAGGCTAGTAACCATGCACGTGTAATGCACAAGTTTAACAATAAAATCTTTTCAAAAATCCCACAAATATTTTTCAAGTTTGGCTCGCTTTTTAAATTAATCAAGACCTTGAAATTTTACTCATGCAAACAACCCGGAAAGCTCTAGTCCAGATCGATCGGGCTTACGCCCTAACATCAATCCTTTCTAGTACAGCGTGAAGCACGTACTTGGTGTCAAGCTTTCAAAGGGTCGTTTTACAAGTGTAAAATGTCAAAATATAGATTAATTTAAAAAATATCAATCCCCAGCAGAGTCGCCAATTTGTGGGCCCTCGTTTTTCGCGCGGACGAAATAGTCCACGGAGTTTTTTTTTGTTGTTGTGTTTGCGAAAAAGGGCGATCCGGGAAAAAGGAAAAATTTAGAGTCGCCACCCGGGGTTTAATTCTTGAAGAATGTTAGGTACCCGAGAAACCGTTTAGAAAAATAATGACTCTCATGCCGCTTGAAAAAGGGTGTGACCTGTGAAAAATTAGAGATTTGGGTTCGGGAGCCAGGTTACCCGCGGGGAAGATTTTGTTCGAAAAATGCACCCCGCGTGCCTGGAACTTTCCGGTCTTTACTAAACAATTGTGGGATTATTCTTTGAAAAGATTTTATGGAAAAAACTTTATTTCACACAAACAATATATCAGATAACATGCTTAAAAGAAATAAATGACGATAACAAATCAAACAATACGTAATCAAGTATATAAACGCAAGGAAACTGACCAAGAGGGGACATGAGTGCAAAAAATATGAAGTAACAGGGGGGTCATCCGTAATTTGACCCCACTGGTTTTTATAAAAAAAAAAGAAACAGAGCATCGGGTTTTAGAAAACAGAGCATCGAAAATGTTTTTCCAACGATGCCGTACGGCATATTAAATCACACCGCGCGGTGTATGTAGAGTACCGTACCTTGCACATTGTAAATTCAAAGAAAATTTCATTTTGTCTTGTTGAACCGACCTCTGTTTTTATGCAAAAACCATGTTATTTATTGATGAAAACAAGTTTGGAAAATGATTTTGTTGAGTGAATGTACCTCATCTTAGGGACGACATCTCGCGACAATAGACAATGTCACTCGAAACTCACCCGGGAGGTTTAAATTTTTGTTGAAATATCTCCAATTAGACTCGAGGAAGAGCTACAGAGCTCTCCTCGAGCTCGGTGGAGACTCCCCTCAGAAGGTTACTACGATTTTGAACACGAATGTTGTACCTGGGATTTGCTCGGTTATGATCACAATATTCGAATAGATCGGTTTTGAGGCTTGGGATGATGGTTGTGAGGTTATGTGATCTGAGTATGAGAATGGTTTTTGACAGCGTAACAAGGGACGAGAGGTTTTTTGCTTTCTGAGAGTAATTTTTCTGAGAATTTGTGAATCCGTCCGTCGGACAGCCTGCCATTTCACGTCTTACATAGACGAAATTTTTGAACGATTTCATCATTTGGACGTTTCCCATACGCCAGTAAATGGCATGATTTGCGAATATCATCATTGTTCTGAGCTGCTGGAGGAACCTGGGAATCCTGTTGATAGGACAAGAAACACCGCACGGCATCAATGTTGTGCCGTACGGTGCACAAAGCAACACCGCACGGTTCAAATGGAATTTTAAGCCGTACGGTTCAGGGTTTTGGGCCGTACGGTTCAGGTGGTTTGGGGTTTTTTTGGTTTGTTTGACCCATCCGACTCGAGTAACCTGTTCCAAGGTACATTTCGCGCATTCTACTCATCATCGGGGATGCACAAGTTTATCAAAAATTGGGGTGTCTACAAAGTGCCTGTGCACAAAGAACCCTATCTTGACCCAACGGGACGTCATTCCCAGGACCCGAGGTTGAGGATCACATGGAGGTGTTTTGGACTGACAGAAGTGACGGTGGAGAAGGAGAGCACCATGCGGACCCATTACCCGGGGATGTTTTTGTAGACAAGTGTGACCTGATGGAGACTTTAGCTAGGACCTAACAGTAGTTAGGCTAACTATTTGCTATCTATGTATTTGGACTATGCTAATTTGTAGTTGTACTATTTCGAACCTATGTTGTAGTGGTTGTAAGGGTTGATCTTAGACCCCATTTTGTAGCAAGTCAACAGACTTGACGGATTGTAATAATAAGTAGCATTTCCCAGTTCTGGTATTCGCAGTTTTTAGCAATGTACTTAGAATTTCTGTTAATCTGTCTATGTCTACATGCATTAAGTCTAATGTATAACTCCTATCTTGTAGGTTATGGCTTTTTTTACCCTGCCTGGAGAGGAGTATACCGCCAGCTTGTCCTGTACCCAGCTTATGACTTTGCTAGACAGTGCACCAGTGGACCCTACGTCGTCCCAGTACCATCCTTTCACAGTGCCAGCTACACCACCAGTGATGATGTACCAGCCCAGACTTGTCTATGACCAGGACTTAAGATGCAACCTGTATGAGATTCCTGTGATGGAGCAGCTACCGCCTCTACCTACACCGGTAGACCCGACATACCAGTTCGACCTAGCTATGGTAGACTTAGCACCATTCAATGCTGAGCCGTACTGTTTCGAGATTCCAGTGTTAGAGCCACTAGTGGAAGAGCCCCAACTTACCCCAGACCAAGTCTTCGAGTAAATCCTGCAGCGCCACGAGATTGAGTTGACCATGGCCGAGCGAGCTCATGGAGAGGCTCTCAAGGCTCATTTCCATATTCGGTAGACAGCCTTAGCCAGCATAATATAAGCTGACATTATCACATTATAGTAGGACTAGTATTATGATGTAACCCGTTATAATAGGTGTAGTACTCGGCTGATGTACGTTTTGACCACTATACTGGCATCATGTCACAGATATTATATTGTATGCATGACTAGAATATTTATGAAATATCGAATTTCAGTTTTCAAATAATCAAATCTTTTGCTCATTAGACTTATTCCCCAAACGAATTCTAGCACTTAGATGGCAAACACGCGGAATGGACGTAGAAACGGAGACGATTCTTCTAACGGAACCAACGGAGTTGATGTTGCACAACTGATGCAAGCATTTATTGCCACACTCAACGCCAATAGACCCCCACCCATTGCCAATACTAACCACCCACCTGCTCCTATGAACTGCATGCAAGCCATAAATGAGTTCTGTAAGCGTCGATCCCCTGCTTTTCACAGAGAGCCTGACCCGATTGTAGCGGAAGTTTGGCTCAAGAGCATCAAGGTTATTCCGAGTACCTTGGGAATTGAGGACGATGGACATTGTGTAGCACTTGCAGCTTATCAGCTACAAGGAGATGCTAGGCACTGGTGGGAGTTGATTGAGAGTACCCACAATGTCAATACTATGACATTGGCAGAGTTTGAGAATCTATTTCTCGATAAGTATTTTCCTACTCCGTTTAGACAGGCCAAGGTTCTGAAATTCCAGGAGTTACGCCAAGGTTCTACGACTGTGTCTCAGTACGCAGCAAAGTTCGAGGAGTTGTCCTGGTATGCTCCTGCTTTAATTCCCACTGAGGAAGCAAAGGCAAGGAAGTTTGAATGGGGACTTGGCTCTACCCACAGAACTGTTGTGGAACTCCGACTTTCCACTTATGCAGAAGTGGTGACTTGTGCGATGAGATAAGAGCGAGAGGAACAAAACTTCCGTAGTAAGAGGCCAGTAGGAGGAAGTGGAGGACTGATTCGGGCCAATTAGAACCATAGTGCCAATAACAACCGTGGACCCTACCCAGCTAGATCTAACCCTAACCATTCCCACAGCCAAAACTGGAGAAGGAGCGACAACCGACAAGGACCGTCAAGTATGGGACGTGAGAGTCAGTTAGTGTGCTGTTACAATTGCTCCAGTTACGGACATATCAGCCGCAACTGCCCACACCCTAGGAAGGACGGACAAATGAGCTTTGGAAACCAGCAGCCACAGCAGTATCAGAACTTCAAAAAACAGCCCATGCAGTAGATAGCAAGGCCAGCACCTCTGAATCAATGGAATGGAAAGCAGCCTGACAAGGCACAACCAAGTGCGGGAGGTCGCATTTTTGCCCTACAAGCTGAGGATCAGGAACAGGACCCGACTGCGATCCAAGGTACGCTATTGCTATTTAGTACTTGCATACAAGCTTTGTTTGACTCTGGAGCATCGCATTCGTTTATCTCTTCGGTGTGTGTATCTACGCTGGAACTAGAGACTGAACCCCTAAGAACCGGAATGATGATAGCATGACCACTAGGGGATAAGATACCAGTCAAACTCGTCTATAAAGAGTGCGAAATAGAAGTCGCTAATGTCCGACTGACCTGTGATTTGCGTGTGATTGAGATGAATGATTTTGACGTGATATTGGGTATGGATCGGTTATCTAGGCATCGAGCGGTCATAGATTATCGTCAGAAATTAGTAACGCCTTTTACCCCTGAGGGAACTCGTTTCCGATTTAAGGGGGATAGACAGACTGTGAATTCTATAACTAGATGCTCGAAAGGGTAGAACCAACTGTGCAGATGGCTTGCTAGTCTCCAGTTGGAAGAATCTAACCAAGAGAGGCCTAGACTGCCACATATTGTCTATGAGTATGCAGACGTGTTTCCGGAAGAACTTCCTGGATTACCACCTAGGAGAGAGAGACTTCACCATTGAGTTGCAACCCGAGACTGCACCAATCTCGATAGCCCCATACCGTATGGCGCCGACTGAGCTGAAGGAGTTGAAGATTCAGCTACAAGAATTGTTGGATAAAGGATTTATTCTACCTAGTACTTCGCCGTGGGGAGCGCCGACATTATTTGTGAAGAAGAAAGAAGGAACTCTTCGTCTATGCATTGATTATAGGCAGTTGAACCAGGCCATGATTAAAAACTGTTATCCATTGCCTAGAATCGATAACCTGTTTGATCAGTTAAGAGGAGCAACTTGTTTCTCGAAAATTGATCTGAGATCAGGATATCATCAGTTAAGAATTAGAGACGAGGACATTCCTAAGACTACTTTCAGAACCAGATACGGGCACTACGAGTATGTAGTAATGCCATTTGGTCTGACAAATGCCCCAGTCGTATTCATGTGTCTCGTGAACAAGATATTCCAACCCTATCTAGATAGATTTGTGGTAGTGTTCATTGATGACATACTGATATATTCAGCTAGTAGAGAAGAGCATGAAGGCCATCTCTGCATAGCATTACAAGTGCTTAGAGACAACCAGCTCTACGCCAAGGCCAACAAGTGCGACTTTTGGCTAGAAATAGTTAAGTTCTTAGGACACGTGGTGTCTAAGGAAGGAATAGCGGTGGATAATAGCAAAGTAGAGGCTATGTTGAGTTGGAAGCGACCAACCTTGGTATTTGATATCCGTAGTTTTTTGAGATTGGCGGGATATTATCGGAGGTTTATACCAGATTTCTCTATCCTCGCCAGGCCAATGACCCAATTGACACAAAAGGGTATCAAGTTTGAATGGTCTGATAAGTGTGAAAAAGCATTCAAGAGTTGAAGAAGAGGTTGACCAGTGCACCAATCTTGATTATTCCCGAGAGAGATATTGGTTATTAGGTGTACTGCGATGCTTCTAAGGAAGGATTGGGTTGTGTTTTGATGCAAAACGGGAATGTTGTAGCGTATGGATCAAGACAGTTGAGACCGCATGAGAGAAACTACCCTACCCATGACTTGGAAGTAGCAGCTGTAGTCTTTTTGCTCTTAAATCATGGAGATATTATCTATACAGTGAGCAGTTTGAGGTGTTCACAGATCACAAAAGCCTCAAATATCTGTTCACTCAGAAGGAGTTGAACATGAGACAGAGAAGATGGATGGAATATCTAGATGACTACAAATTCACCCTGTCATATCACCCGGGCAAGGCGAATGTTGTCGCTGACTCACTGAGTCGGAAGGATAGGGCACACAAAGCCAAGGTAGTTATGAAGGAATGGGAGATGGTAGACACGCTCAATGAGTTTAACCTTAAACCCTCGTCGGAAAAAGAAAAAGCGCGTCTGTGTGCTTTGACTGCAGAACCAGCCTTACACCAAGAAATCCTCCTAGCCCAGACATTCGAGCAAGATTGTGAGTTTATCCGATCTCAGCTCCGAATGGGGAAGGAATTGACGGAATGGACGATACACGCTGCAGATAACAGCTTGAGATTTCGAGGATCGATATACGTGCCCAATATCGGTACACTCCGAGAAGCGGTACTTCGAGAATTTCACCACTCGAATTTCGATGTTCATCCAGGTAGCACTACGATGTATCATGATTTACAGAGAACTTACTGGTGGGAAGGAATGAGGAAAAACGTGGCTAGATTTGTGTCGACCTGTCTTGTTTGCCAACAAGTTAAAGCCAAACACCAGAAGCCTGGAGGAGATTTGCAACCGTTACCGATTCCTAAATGGAAATGGGAACACATCTCGATGGATTTTGTGACAGGATTGCCCAAATCCCTGAAGTCAAACACAGCTGTGTGGGTGATTGTGGATCGACTCACCAAATCAGCTCATTTTCTCCCAGTAAAGATGACCGAGAGCATGGAGGCGTTGGGAACGCTTTATATCCAAGAGATAGTACAACTTCATGGTGTGCCTGTGTCCATTGTATCTGATCGAGACCCCAGATTTGTCTCTCAATTTTGGAGCGGACTACAAAGAGCACTAGGAACAAACCTGTGGCTCAGTACTGCTTTTCACCCACAAACAGATGGACAAACGGAAAGGACAATTCAGATCTTAGAGGATATGTTAAGAGCTTGTGCTTTAGATTTTCGGGAAATTGGGAGCAACACCTGCCGTTGGTAGAGTTTGCTTAACAACAGTTATCAGGTTAGCATCGAGATGGCACCGTATGAAGTGTTGTATGATCGCCCTTGTAGATCACCTGTTTGTTGGACTGACGTTGGAGAATCGGGATTATTGGGACCCGAGATGGTTAGAGAGACGACCGAGAAGGTCAAAACCATCCGACAGAGGCTACTCACTGCCCAAAGTCGCTAGAAAAGTTACGCTGATCGAAGGAATCGACCGTTGTCATTTTCAGAAGGAGATCACGTTTTTCTTAAGATTCGACCCCGAAGAGGAGTGATCAGATTCAAGAAAAAGGGTAAGCTTTCGCTATGGTACATAAGACCCTTCCAGATTTTGGAACGAGTCGGGGAAGTGGCTTATAGATTAGCTTTACCATCGCAACTTGATCGAGTACACAATGTATTTCATGTCTCGATGCTACGGAAATACTTAGCACTGCCTACGCACGTGCTCAATTGGAAAGATCTCAGCATCAATGAAGATGCAACTTTTGAGGAAGAACCAGTGGAGTTACAAGACGTGATGGAGAAGCGCATCCGTAATAAGACGATTCGTCTGGTGCGAGTCTTATGGAAGCACCGAGGAACGGAAGAAACTATGTGGGAAAGAGAAGAGGCTATGAAAATTAACAACCCACATTTGTTTCCTCCTATGGTGTGATCGAATTTCGAGGACGAAATTTGTTGAGCGGGATAGGTTGTAACGACCCAAATTTTTCATAAATAAAAATTTCGTTAATAATTTGATAATTAATTATATTTTCCTATTAATTGGAACATTTTCTATTAAATTATTATTTAATCCTTTTAATTCGAATAACTAGAATTCTAGACATGCATGCGAGCATGCGAGATCGAGTAACACACCCCCGTTACACTACCGTAGCACCCGGAGACCATTTTTAATACTCGAAACCACCCCAACCACCGCCATTATACCATTCAACTACATCGGTACGCCTTGGTTCCCTCCCCACTACACTTTGGAACTTGGTCCTTTGACCAAGTTATAGAGAGAGAGAGAGAGAGAGAGAGAGTGATGTGTGTGCATGAGATGTGTACTCTTGCACATGCAAGAGTCAATTGTGCAAGAGTCAATGCAAGTTCACTTGTGCGAGTAAGTGATGCTTGAGGGAAGTTTCCTAAGCTAAGGTTTTGTACCCAAAACTAGTTAGAACAAGCCTTGCTATTTTAGGAGTAACCTATACATACCCACACAATACATGTATTAGAGCACAAACTACACAACCTAGACCTACTTAGGCTAGACCTTGGCCCCCAAGTCTCCATGAAACACGGTTCCATGTTTTAAGGGAGAATATTCTCCCTATACTTAGCCCACTAAGGCTACCCGGTAGCTACATCTTCCATGCACATGCATATTGTGTGTATAAGCTCCTAAAAACACCTCATAACAAAGGTGACCATGCAAAAACCTACACAACAAGAGGCATATTTTTCCCCCACCATCATTTCCCACGTTGGTTCCCAATTGCTTCCCCATATTCCTTAACTTGCAAGTGTAGAACAACCTAGAACCTAGCCTAAACCTAGAGTGCAAGTTGAACCTACTTGTGTACTTGCCCATGTGCTATTCAAGCACAACATTTCCGCCCCCCCCCCCCCCCCCCCCAGACACACACACACACACACACACACATGAGTAGTTCGGCCATATAGAGAGCGGCAGAGGCCAAAAGTTTTAGAGTGGAGAGAGGGAGCTCTCTTTTGCTATAAATAGGCCACCTTTTTATTCTTTGGACCACTTTACACCTTCCATATATGTATGTCTCCTTTATTCCCAACAATGAAAATTTTTAAGAAAAATTTTCCTAAATAAGTAAATTAACTTTAGTTTTAGTTAGTGAGGGACTTGTTTCTTACTAGAAAGAAATATCTATTGTTTTATGAAATTTTTTTGTAAAGAAATAAGAAGTTTTTACTAAATAAATATGAGGGAGAGTTTTAATAAATGTTTTCTAGAAGTATTTTTACTAATTATTAGTGAGCATATTTTATGGTTATGATGAAAAGAAGAGGAATAACTAGAGTTGGTAAAATTTTTCTAGAAAGAAACTTGTAATTTTACTAGATATAGAAAAGATGTTTTATTTAAGTTTATTAGAAAGAAAGTTTTCTAGAAATATAAAGAGTATATTTTTGGGAAAGGTTAAATACTTTTTTTTTTTCCAAAAAGTTCATAACAAGATGAGTTAAATTTTTTTGGCAAGAAAGTTCTAGAAAAGAAGTTTATGTTTAAATATTTTTAGAGAGAGCAAGTTGACAAATTTTATTTCTTTTAGAAGAAATTAAATAGTTTTGAAAAAGAGAACAAGGAAGAAATTGAATTTTTGATGAGAAATAAAATTTAGAGAGATTGAAAAATGTTATTTTGGGGAAAGTTGGTGCATAAAAGTGTATGATTTTATGTGAGAAAGTTTCTAGAGGAAATATTATTTTTGGAGAAAGTTGGTGCATTAAAATGGGTGATTTTTTTTTTTTTTTGGTGGGAAAAGCTTATTGGAAAAAAAAAATTTAGAAAGAAAATTTATGGAGTATTGCATGGGCATGATTTTGAGCATGTGGCATTGAGCACGTCCACAATACGTTACGACACCGGACTGAAAAATTTGAATAGCTGTTGATGAGAAAATAGAGATGAGAATGAAAATGAGTTTTTGAAAAGAAATGAAATTTTTGGGAAATGAAATGAGATGAATTTGTTGCCACCTCAAGTTCGCGGAGAGAACTTGGAGGAATGGTTTTGATGCGGTAGTGTTGCGAGAGCGACACTTCCAGTTCGCGGAGAGAACTTAGATGTTTGGGCTAAGCATGCACAACACACGGTGAACGGACCTTGCAAACAGGCTGTTAAGTTCGGTGATGCACGACGGCCGGGGCCTCGAGCGGAAAGGTTGGTATCGTCAGCTGAAAGGAGGCGTAAATGGACCAATAACTTTCGAGTGATGGGAGATAAATGAAATTTGAAGTAGAATACTGAAAGAGGCACTATACGAGAAAACCGATTTTTGGGAAAAACTGATGATAAATGAGTTATGTTTTGAGAACTGATTAAGAAACTGTTTTGAGGAAATGACACGTGGCATTGTTTTAAGATACTGAAAGGGAAATGCTGTTTTCTACGCATGTTTACTCTAATCCGCATAGACACGCATGAGCAACTCGTCGACTGCCACGCCACCATTGAAGGGCTGACATTGCCGCCTACCTAGTTCCTCCTAATCGAGGGTGACAGCAGTGTCGCTCCTGCCCAGAGGGGGAGAGAGAGACACACAAGCATACAGAGTGAGCGGGGAAATAGAAATCTGGGAACACCCAAGGCAATTTTGTCTAAATTAAGGACCTTTGCTTTGACGACTTCTAAATTCATGGACTCTAGGCCTTATTAATACTTAACCTAGACTAAACGGGCTAATACTTCCCAAATTTGGACTCTACACCAATTTTCCATAAAAATAAATGGGTTTTGTTTTGGGAACTTAAAATATTCCTATTCAAGTTTTTTTTATTTGTTGAGAGGAAGGACTTTTGGTTTACTATACTAAAGTTGTGTCTATTAGTTTTTATAGTAATTAGACGTGGGTGCTGGTTAAAACCAATGGGTGTGCCATTTGAATAACGAGTCATGCCTAAATTCCTTAATGGAATTGTTCCGGAAAAGCACCGAATAGGTGCCTTTGTTCAATTCTATTTGAATGCACCGAAAAGGTGCCTTGATTAAATCTAAAGGTGCCGTATGAAATGGTCGGCAGCAACCGAATGATTGCCTTGGTTACTAGCAGGTGCCTTTCAAGGTCTATAAATAGGCCTGAGAACAAAGCATTTGGGGTTCGTATTATTTTTCACAATAAAATTATATCCTCCCCATTTGTGCATTTTACGAGCATTTTTATCTAATCAACTTGAGTGGCTTGTGTTATTCATCAATATGCCTTTGAAAATTCCTTTGAGTATTATCCTACGTACTGTTCCTTTCTTACCACTGTTAGACATAGTGATGGGAGGTTCTTCATCACCATTGAGTATTGACGGCTATTTATAGTTTGAAGAATGGAATAAAGTCTTTGCCAGACGTGGACTACTGGATGTAAGTCAACAGGTTTATATTGACATCTCTTCTGATGAAAAAGACCAAATTGTGGAAGGAGAACCGAATGGAAATGTCGCGGTTAATTTGGTTGTGGCTGATTTGGATGAAGAGTCCTATGAAAGAGAATGGTTTTCGTGGGTCGATGGAGTATGCTTTGAGTCTATTGCATCAAATGTGAACCTTTGAAACGGCAAGGAAGAAGCATAATGATGTCCCTATGCGCAAGGGGCCAATTATAAGGCGCACAGCTCCTAAGAGTGTGCCTTGTCCCACTGCACTTAAGAAGATCAAGTTTAAAACAAATTAGGATTGTAAGGACCTTTATTTTTATGCATTACTCCAGAAATAATATTGAAAAATGTGAGGAAATGAAAATAGAGTAAAGTGGGGTTGATGTGGAGTTAGTATATGCACTTGCGTGTCTTTATAATGCATTAGAAACACAAGGAGTGTGAGTGCAATTAGTGGGGTGTATATATTTAATGTAGGGATGATTTTTGGTTCAAAACACAACTCCTCTCTCTCTCAAAAAAATAGCCGACCCTTTTTCTCTTGTCCCTCTTCAAACTTTTCTTCATCTTCTCCACAAAATTCACCCTCCACACTCAAGTACTTCAACATCCAACCAAAGATTCATCTTCTACGCGTGATTTGGAGTCTGGGTCTCTGTGGTTTCGCTTGGAGCTAGCATTTTCGGTTTGAGAGCTTCAAGAGCAAGGGTTTTCCATTTCTACCCATTTCAACTTCAATCTTTGAGGTAGGGAACAAATTTCTACTCCCTCTAGTTGTATTTTGTTGATTAGTTACACATACTCTTGCATTGTTCACCAATTTCTAGTAAAACTTGTTTCCACCATTAAAATGGGTTTTATTCAAGTTTGATCCTTGATCTATGTTTGAGCTTGTTGAATCACTCAATTGTTTGTTAATTTAGTCACCATCCATGTTTATTTTTTGCTTAGAACCTCAGGTTTAGCTCAAACCATCATATTTGCACTTGGGTTGAAATTCCACACCTTAGGGGTGAAAATTTGCAGACTTTGAAATGTCCAAAATCTGCCCTGAACCGCCTGGGCGGGATCTGCGGCCGACCGGGCGGAAAATCCAGCAAGCAGATTTTGTTACGGTTTTGTTCCAGTTCGTTCCTTGATGCCCATTTGGCCCCCCGATCGGTCATATCTTCTCATAATCAACTTTTGGCATCATGATAACCCTCAAATTCACTTTGAAACCTTTAAACCAAGATTTTGACACGTGATTTTATTGAACACTTAGTTATACGTATCGGACATGCACCATTTTGAGTCGGTTGACACTTTTGGCCAAAATTGTGGCGTTTTGAACGAAATATGATACATGGATATGTTTTGGTAAATTATATGCTTTGAATGGATGAAAATGGTTTTATGAAAGGGTGCATGGAGCACACGAAATTCGGCAGGGGTGCACGGAGCTCACAAAATCCGGCAGGAGTGAAGGGAGCCCACGAAACCTTGCAGAGGGATTAATTCCCTACTAAAAACAAATGAATATTTTATGAAATGTTGGAAATGAAGTGTCGGATAATTGGAAACGCTTTTGGACACACAACACGATTTGGTAACGGTTAATAGAAAAATAGACGCTTAAGTGATTTTGGACATATTGGGATACTTTTGGACACTTGGGTACTTGGTCAGGACCGGCCCTGAGGTGAAGCCGGAGGTGCGACGGCTTTAAGCCCATAATTTCAGCAAAAATATGGGGGCCCATTCTCAATAAAATTTGTTTCTCTAATATATATAAATTATTACTTATAAAACACAAACAGAAAGGTAGGCACAGCGGTTTGTGCACTTCCACATTATCTTTGGCGTCCAGGTTTCAATCCCTGCTGGCTGCTTTTGCTAGGTAATTTTTTGTTTTTTCTGTTTTCTACCTCCTATAACTCTTTTTTTAATAAACAACCTCCTATAACTCTTGCGCCAATAATATTAGTATAAATTGATAAAAGCTTTTTTAGTAGGAGATAGATGTTTCCCAAGTCCAATGTTCAAATATTTTGCACACCATATTTGATAAGTTTTTTTAATATTTTGTTTTATTTATTTCAATTTTCTGTTTAACTTTTACTATCAAATTCACAAATAAATCACTTTTCACAATGACCAATGAACTAAAATAGTTTGATTTGAATCAACGAACTTCAATAGAAAATGCTTAAAACTAATAGCGGTGAGCGGTACTTTGAAAAAAAAAATGAACTCGATAAATGGTACTTCGAAAAAAATTATGGTATAAAAAATTTAAAAGTTTATGTTCGTTACGTTATCAAGCTAAAATACCATGTTTAATCTTTTTACATTTTATTTGCCACTTATATTGATTTTTTTCTTGATAAAAAACCAAGGGCCTTATCTTTTAAATTCGCTTTAAGCCTCCCAAATATCAGGGCCGGCCCTGTACTTGGTGGTCACTTAAAACTTGTTTTAACTTCCTATGTCATACATTGCTCATTGCACTCTAGTCATTTCATTTTGCGGTGTACTTATCATCTTTATACACCGACCGTTAGTAGAAAGGTTTCCTACTGGGCTAGTGAGCTCACCCTATCATTTTCAGGTACTCGACAAGGACCATGAGTTGGGTGCTTGAAATGTGGATGCATGCCATGAAGATTATATGATCATGAAGTTTTTTCTCATCTTTATACTTAGTATTTTTGGAAGATGATTATGTAACTTTAAATTTCTTCAATCTTTTGACAATATTAGAAATATGTAATAACTTTAAATTATTTTGATACTTAACTACTTGGGTATGGGTACCCTTCGGTGAGAGACACTTGGAACTTGTATTTGGAAGTTA
Source organism: Vaccinium darrowii (assembly GCA_020921065.1). Taxonomy (NCBI): domain Eukaryota; kingdom Viridiplantae; phylum Streptophyta; class Magnoliopsida; order Ericales; family Ericaceae; genus Vaccinium; species Vaccinium darrowii. The sequence goes on from CM037160.1 coordinate 28,219,400, forward strand.
TAAATTTGACTTTGACTTTTCAATGGAGATATGCATGACTTTGATTTATCCTACGTGGATTATACTTTGTATTTTGGTTATTAAAAATGAGGGTGTGACGAGGATGTTCAAGTGTATTATAGTCATATGTTTTGTGTATCCACATATATTATTATATTTTTTTATTATTTTAGAAGTCTGTGATGACTACTCTTATACTTATTGAAAAGAATGTTAAGTTTATATGATTTTCTAGGAATGACATTTTGTACTTGTATGCATTCTACGTTATTCGAATAATTTATGATGCACTTTTCTTAAATTTGTTGCCTTCTGAATATGAGTGTAGCTTTGGTATTAATGGCATGATCCATATTTTGTATTGTTGTTTTTATATGGAAGAATATTTATCGCTCATTGAGATGAAAGGTTTGACATTTGTTTGATTTCCCATGCCATTGGCCATAGGCAAATAGTTATTGGAACGGATGCCATGGGAATTATTGTGAAGTCATTTTCGGGATTATGCAATATTTGTATGCATGTTGGCTGGCTTTTACATATGACATGGAGTTTTGAAAAGGTAGTCTCCTTGCTTTTCAAACAAAACCTCACGTTGGTTTAGTTGATAATTTTTTTTGCTTTTATGAACACTGAGTTATACATATGGAGGTTAGGATTTAACCAATGGGTGTAAAGTAAAAAGTGTGGCACTTGGATATAAACTAAATGGTGTAACCATTGGAGGCTAAACGGAGTAGAGTGGAGTTTGAAATAAAATGACAAGTCGTTGATAATTCCAAGAAATAAATGGAACGTAGTTTCATTGGAGGAAATGTAATTAGCTTAAACTCTTTTTGTATAAGTTCTCCTAGGCTTAATTGGAGAGTTTACAAATGAGTAGAATGGTAAGTTTCTATTGTTTTGAATACTTAGTTGTCTTAGACAACTGTGTCCCACAAGTTTAGTTCTAAATCAACTATTTAGAGGAATTTATTGATATGCTTGTAATGGGCCTTAGTCAAATGGATACAAAGACACCTGATAATTTAAGCATGAAAATCATTGTAAAGAGTAAGTCAACTCTGTGTGGGGTTTTTCTCTCTTGAATTAAAGTGATGATGTTTTAATAAGATGGGGTGACATGATATTTCATCATAGATATTTCTCAAGAAATCGCTTATAAGAGAGTGTTAGTATTTATGATTGTGATGTTAGTCCGGACATGACAATCACATCATGAACTATGTTGATATACTGCAATGGAAATATTGATTACTCAAGTAGTAATTTCTTGCAAGGATATAATGTGGAAAACATTGAATAGGGATGTGACTAAGCCCATCAAATTTGAACACTTCTGGTGAAAACTCGACTCAACCGGTTGATGCTCTCAATCTCTTGAGTTCAATGAGAAACTACACCATGTGTCGTGATTGCAAGCACTTTAAAAGTTATTTTATACATCTGAAGGTAAAGTGCTTGGTACCTGTAATGTAAAAACAAAGGAAGGTGAGCTGATTAGCTCTTAATAGATTTTTAGTGCTTTTGTTACAGGGCACTGGAAAGAATCTACCTATGTGAGTGTGGAGGTGGTGCCGCTTCCTATAGGTCATGGGGGCTAGACCTTAAAGCACTCATGAAATCAAGATACTGACTCACGGCTAGTACACAGATCACCCGATTGGAATATCTGCGATATTTTTTTAGGATTATGTGTAAAACATGTCTAGTTAGTCACTAGAGGACAACTAGTTAAAAGATATGTCTACTATGCTACCCTGACTAGTTTTGATGTGTTTCACTAAGTGAGTGGTTGAAGTCGTAAGATACTATTCATGTATGCATAAGCCTTGTAAAGAGAATCAAGAATGCTTCTTCCTTATTTCAAAAATGGTGGTTGTTAGCTCAAATATTTTCTGAGAAATACATTACTGATTTTGATGATAACAAACATATTTAGTTAAAAGTGAAATATAATTAAAATCGGATATTCGTTACACATTTGAATAGTTGCATATTTTATAGGATTTGGTTGAGATACACAAAGAGAGATTCTGCACCAAATCATTCTCTGCAATAGTCAAGGTTTTAATTGAAAAGAAAAAGATTAAGGACAAATCTTTTTCTTATTTTTTTGGAAAGCAAAGATCATGGAAATTCAAAGATTATGGAAATTATGGACCAACTCCTATTTTGGAAAGCATTTCTATCAATTGGCAAGAAAGCACAAGGAAGTCGGCACATTGGAATATTATTCAACGGCTAGTGGAACATTTCTATTAATTGGAAGGTTATCTTGTCCAATGGCTAGTGGAGCATCAATGTCCATTGCAACGTCCACATGCATGTAGAATGATATAAAAAGGCAAAGGAAAGAATAAAGGAAGATATGGACAAAGAACTCCCAGGGAAAACTATACGTGTGCCATCTTGATCGATTAGACTTGAATTTTTCATCTTGAATATCATTCACCAGTTTGAGTGTAATTATTGAATCATATTGTAAAAGGGATTGTACACCCTTATTCATATTTGTGGGAGATTTTCTTTTGTGAGTAATTTTTGTGTGAGAAAAAATTACTTGGGTAGGTGTGAACCGGAGTCAAAACTAGTTGGGGTAAGTGTGACTAGAACCGGAGTCAAAACTAGTTGGAGCGATTGGGAACATTGCTCGTTGTAACGGTTTCTCTAGCACCCGCGAAGCTAGAAAGTGTTACTATTGGAGATAGTGCAGCAAATCCCAAGTTGGACACTTGGAGAGTGGACTAGGTCGTGAAGTTGTGGACCGAACCATGATAAATATTTGTGTTTGATTTCTCTCTCCCCATTACTCTTTATTTTCTGTCATATATTATTGCATGTGGACTTGAATTTATTTTATTTATTTAATTCCGCATTATTTTTTGAGAAACTCAATTCACCTCCCCCCCTCTTGGGTTGCTACCTGGGCCAACAATTGGTATCAGAGCTACTGCTCTTGTATTTTTTTTTGACTTAATCGTCTTAGGGTAACATCTATGGCAACCCATTTTGGCATTTTCCTTCCTGAAGGTCAATCGACCAGTAGTCCTCCTTTGTTTAGTGGGTCTAACTATAATTATTGGAAGGCTAGAATGCGCATTTATATTCAAGCATCAGATTACGAGTTATGGAAAATTATTGTCAATGGGCGGCACTGCCCTACCAAAACTGTGAACGAAGTAGTAGCTCCTAAGAATGAAAATGAATGGGATGAGAATGATGTGAAAGGTATTCAATTGAATGCCAAGGCTATGAATCTCTTATATTGTGCACTTGACCCCGGTGAATTTAATCAGATCTCTGCATGTGAATCTGCTAAAGAAATTTGGGATAAGCTAGAAGTCACACATGAGGTCACTAGTTAGGTTAAGGCCATCTGTAGTGGTGGAGTTAAAAATTTGTTGTTATATGACACAAAAGTGTAAAAAGTAGGTCCCATTTATGTGTTGTTATGACAAAACATGTTGTTAAGTTAAAAGGTGTTGTAGTGGTGGTGTTAAAATGAATTCAAGTGTGATGTGGGTGCCGCTTGGTACAATAACATGTCAACCAAATGGGTGAAAACAATGATCTGGTGCGTGTACTTGCCATTACTCCCCATCACGTGGTTGAGTCAGATTCAGCAACCTCCGGAAACTTTTCCCCGTGGGCCCCGCTTGGGCCCACTTGACTCTAGCTACTGCTGGACTGGCAGTAGACCTATGATATAACTTTTTTTAACGCCTAACACAAGTTAACTACACCACTATATACCGAAAACAAAATATTTTGATGCTAACTGTTAGTTTCTTACACTAATATGCCATTTAACTCTACCACTAGAGATGGCCTAAGGAGTCTAAGATCAATATGCTTGTTCATAAATATGAATTGTTTAAAATGTTGCTTGATGAATCAATTTCAAGCATGTTTACGCGCTTTACGGATATTATTAATGGCTTGAAATCTCTTGGAAAATCTTATTCTAATGTTGAACTTGTGAGAAAGATTCTCAGGTCACTACCAAAGCAATGGGAGGCAAAAGTGACGGCAATTATTGAGGCCAAACAAGATCTCACAAATTACAGCTTGGATGAACTTGGAGGGTGATGGAAGCCGCAAGAAAAAGGACCTTGCTCTAAAAATTTCCACTTCAAGCTCATCAAGTGAAAGTGGACATGACTCTGAATCAAGCAGCGACGAAGAGCTCGCTAGAAAGTTCAAAAAGTTTGTGAAAAGAAAAATGATAAGGGCAAAAAACACTTTCAAAAATGATGGTTTTAAAGGAGAAAATAATAAGAAAAGTGATTTCATATGGTATGAGTGCAAGAAGCTAGGCCATTTAAAATCACAGTGTCCTAAAATAAAGAAGTCAATGAAAAAGGCAAAAAGAAGAGCAATGCTTGCAGCATGGGGAGAAGATGTGAGTAGTTTCGAAGAAGATATTGAGCAAGAAGTTGCTAGCCTATATGCCTGATGGCACATGATGACGAGGTAAAATCTATTGATTCTGATGAGCAATTTGATTATCATGAACTGTTAGATGCATATGAAGAATTACATTCCGAGTTTAAAAAAATTGAGTTCCAAAATTAGTTCTTTCAAAAAGACTAATTCTTTGCTCCTTGCTCAAAATGATTTTTTTAAAAATGAAAATGATGTCTTAAAATAGAAAATTGAACAAGTTTCTTCTCAAAAAAAAATTGCAAATGATTCGATACTTGAAAACGATTTGAAACTTGAAAATGATGTTTTAAAAAAAGAGGTTGAAGATTTGAAAACATCTCTTTCTAAGTTTGTTCAAGGAAGAGATAATTTGGATATGCTTATTGGAAAACAAAGATGTGTTTTTGACAAAGCGGGTATTGGTTTTAATCCTGGCAAAAAGCAAAAGTTTTACCAAAATTTGTTTGTGAAATCAAGTTCTTCTAGTCATCCTCACACTACTTGCAATTATTGTGGCACGAAAGGTCATTTATCATATTCTTGTCCTATTCGTAGAAATGGCTATGTTGGAACTAAAAAAATGTGGATTCATAAGTATCTTGTTACTAACCCTCACGGACCCATACAAATGTGGGTACCAAAGAACTACATATGATTTATTTTTGTAGATGTGGAGATATAATTTCTCAACAACGAGAAAGGTAACTTTTTGCAATGGAGTAAGCTCAACATATTGGTAGCTAGACTTGGCTCAAATTCGTGTGGTATGATTAGAATTATTTGCCCAAAGGTTCTGATATATTCAAAAGGGGTTAATATAGATGAATTCTCAGCAGTTCATTTATTCTTATAACTATGAAAAGTTTTTTAACTTGCTAAAGTTTTTATTAACTAACAAAGTGCTCAAAGCTTTTGTGATATATCTTTTCTAAGTTATTGTTTCCATATGGATAAATGCTTCCAGTAAACTTGACATTGTTATTGTTCCATGACTCTATTGAAGTATTGGTATTATGCCCATTTGTCTAACGAGCTTTTTGAGTGAAAGAAATTTACAAATTCTTTGTGAAGCTTGAAGTTTAGTACAACGAAGACAGCTTAAAAGATGTGGAATTGGCATGTCTGCCTTATCGGGTAGAATCTGTAACGCAATCCCAACATGCAAAGTTGAAAAGGAGTTTGTGGAATTTACCCAAAAAAAAAAAGGAGTTTGTGGAGTATCATGATCAAATCGGCCCCTACTTTTTGTTCATGACAAAGGGGGAAAGATATTGTGAAAGCTAGAGGGGTAGAAAAATCTCAAGTGAAGGATGCATCAATTAAGGGGGAGTATCTTATTTCTTTTGTTTTAATTATATTTCTAAATTTTATTTGAATAAAATCATTAATGGTTTGTCATCATCAAAAAGGGGGAGATTGTTAGCCCAAATATTTTCTGAGAAATACATTATTGATTTTCATGATAACAAACATATTTAGTTAAAAGTGAAATATAATTAAAATCGGATATTCGTTACACATTTGAATAGTTCTACCCCAAATCATTATCTCCAATAGTCAAGATTTTAATTGAAAAGAAAAAGATTAAAGACAAATCTTTTTCTTATTTTTTTGGAAAGCAAAGATCATGGAAATTCAAAGATTATGGAAATTATGGACCAACTCGTATTTTGGAAAGCGTTTCTATCAACTAGCAAGAAAGCACAAGGAAGTCGGCACATTGGAAAATTATTCAACGGCTAATGGAACATTTCTATTAATTGGAAGGTTATCTTGTCGAGGCTAATGGAGCAAGCAAAGGAATGGTTGGTAATGGTTTAATTTTGGTTCAAATTCATTTCCAAAATTGAGACATGCATCAATGTCCATTGCAACGTCCACATGCATGTAGAATGATATAAAAAGGCAAAGGAAAGAATAAAGGAAGACATGGACAAAGAACTCCCAGGTAAAACTATACGTGTGCCATCTTGATCGATTTGACTTGAATTTTTCATCTTGAATATCATTCACCAGTTTGAGTGTAATAATTGAATCATACTGTAAAAGGGATTGTGCACCCTTATTCATATTTGTGGGAGATTTTCTTTTGTGAGTAATTTTTGTGTGAGAAAAAATTACTCGGGTAGGTGTGACTAGCACCGGAGTCAAAACTAGTTGGAGCGATTGGGGACATTGCTCGTTGTAACGGTTTCCCTAGCACCCGCGAAGCTAGAAAGTGTTACTGTTGGAGATAGTGCAACAAATCCCGAGTTGGACACTTGGGGAGTGGACTAGACCGTGAAGTTGCGGACCGAACCACGATAAATATTTGTGTTTGATTTCTCTCTCCCCTTTACTCTTTATTTTCTGTCATATATTATTGCATGCGGACTTGAATCAATTTAATTTTATTTATTTATTTAATTCCGCATTATTTTTTGAGAAACCCAATTCACCTCCCCCCCCCCCCCCCCCCCCCCCCCCGGGTTGCTACCTGGGACAACAATTGGTATCAGAGCTTTGGCTCTAGTATTTTTTTTACTTAATCGTCTTGGGGTTGCTACCTAGGCCAACAGTGGGGAATTGTTGCAGATTTTCAAAATAACAAATGATTTTTGGGTTGGGGGTTTTATGAAAAGATGTTGAGAGAGGTTTATGTAAAAGCTAGTTACAACACCTTTTCACATAAATGGTGACATTCAACTAAATGATTTAAACACCTATTAGATTGAGATGAGATTATTTGGAAGGGATGCAATTGTTAATAAGAGGTGTTGTTACATCCTAGTTTATTTTTATCTTTATTTATTTATTTTTTAATAATGTTGCTATTTAAAATTGGAAATTGTGGTCGGGTTCTATTTAATTATTTTTGCGGGTATTATTGGCATTGTCATAGTTTAGAGGGTATAAGCCTAATTATAGTAGATAACATTTATTAGGTGATTTTTATTGTAGATGTGTATTTTACTTTTAATACTCTAATTAATTAGTTACCTATTTTCTATTTAGAATACGTGACCTATTATTAGGGTTAGAGGAGAACGTGGGTTAGTATATATATAAATATATATCAGACTTAGGTTATTATTTGAGGGAACCTTGAGATAGTGAGAGCCGCAGCCTCGTGATCCTTCAAGGTGGTTTTTTAGCTCTGATTCTCAATCAATTTGTTGAATAGGTAAGTATTTTTTTCTTCTCTCTCCATTAGTTCGGTCATGGGGTTTGATAGGGAGAGGCAGTTATTGGGTTGCACATTTCTTTTGTTCTATTTTGTGGTATTTAATTTTGCTGGGAGAAATCGGTTGTCGTGGTGCGGGGGGTGGTGCAGAAAGAGAGAAATGGTGGAGGTTATGCGTGGCAATGGCGGTGGAGTTGTGTGCCACGTTTGTGCCAATTAACGACAGTGCTTGTCTGGCTTTGAATGTAATGAGGCTTTGGTACCATTTATTTATTCTTAAATTGAGGTTTCCCTTAGAATATTGGAAGTTTTTGGAATATAATGATTGTGATAGAGATCCCAGTTGGTGTTCCATAAGGGGTAACAAGTGGCCTTAAGTCATGTGGTGCTTTGATAAGTGGACGGTGAAATCAGATTGTGTATGTTAGGAATTGGAAATATTAGATTTAAGGTTAATTTGGGTTACTTGTGGCATGAAGTCTACACGTATTGATGGGTAGTAATTGCATTAGGCTAGATTTTGGGTTTAGTATCATATAGCTTTTTGAATTATAAAGTTTATGTTCGAATTAGTTAGTCATTCAATTTGTTTTATTTTACATACAGGTTAGTCTCTTTTTGGCGTGTCCGAGTTGCGTTATTTCGGACTCAGGTGAGTGGTTAAACATGTTACGTATTTTCGAACTCAACGTGACCCTTGAATTATTCTTTTGGAAAAATTATCATTTGGTTATTGAAAATGTGAATTGTTATATTGGATCTTTTAATTGGCATGCGATTAAAAAATATTCTTTTGGTGAGAACTTGGTGGATATTGATGGGAACATTTATTATTGGAAGTCCAGGGAAATGAATCCTCTGTGTGCGGGTGACTCTGGCCATTAGGGAAGAGACCGTGTCCTGGCCGGTGACCCTAATGCTCAACGGCTGATTTTCGCCGGATCGTTCTTAGAGAAAAGTTCCACGGGCTGCCTACTCGTGGTGACTCTAAGATTCGATATTGGTTCCAATTTCTGAGATGTTTGTTCACTGGCACTTGGTACTATTTGGTATTGGTTGTGTTTCCCAATTGTTGATGAATATCATATTGTGATCACCAAAAGACTTGTTATTAGTAAAAAATGATTTATTGATATAATTTACTGATTTGTTGTACACCTCGCACGCCAAATTATATTTACATGATAAAATATTTTATCCCTTCTTTAGAACTTTATTTATTATACATGATTTGCCATTCACTGAGCTTGACGGATTTATTCCAACACCATTTTCAGGAAAATCGGGTCAATAGGTGAGGACTCTGGCGGCATCTTGGGGAATTCTTTGTGTCGACCTCCATAGGATATCGCATCCTAGTTTTAGTATTTTATTTACTCGCTTCCGCTTTTTGTTAAACCTTTTTGATAAATTGCTTTTTTGTTATCATTGGTGGAAAATTTTATTGTTGGGTTCATGGGACGGTTGCTCACCATGCTGATGTTGAGACAAATTTGGTTTTGATTTTGCTATTCAATAAAGAATGGTTATTTAGTTTTTATGGTTTATTTTATTTTTAGGCTTTGTGTTCCATGGGTTTGCCCTGTGGCACACGGCCCTGTGGCACACGGCCGGTCATTTCCCATTTTGGGGTGTGACAGGTCCAAGAGGCATGACCCTTCCTAATTAAATTAATGTCTACTAGAGACATGACTTTTAATGAAATGGTGCCTAGTAAGAGGCGTGACTTTTCCTAATTAATTGTTTTAAAAAAACATGACTTCCTAATTTGTGTTTTTTGAAAAGACACGATCATTCAAATATGTGTCTACCAAAGACATCGCCGTGTTTGGTTGAGATTTTTGAGAAGAATATTTTGAGAAATATTTTTGAGATAGTGTTTGGATGAGTTTTTGGAAAAAGTAATAATTAGAGAGAGGTGTAATAATTGGAGAGAGATAGAGAGAGAAATGAGAATAATGATTGGAGAGGAGGTATGAGTAGAAAGAGAAATGTGATTAATGATTGGAGAGATGTCAAATGGGGAAAGAATCTTTTTGGAATTTTTTTTGGAAATGTGAAGTGAACAAAGTGATCTTTCACACAAGGGTGCCTATAAGTCTATAAATAGGCGCTGTGTAAAGTCAATAATTCCATAGCGAATTGTTCTCTCTCTACACACTCTATTCCTAGAATTTTAGGCATATTTACTAATATTCAGTCATTCTCGAGAAATTGAATATTAGTTAGGGAATTGATAATCGCGCTCCAAAAATTGATGCAAGCACTCCAAGCTATAGTTGTTTTCCAAAACCACCCTTTTGCAAGTTCCAATTTTACTTCAGGCGCTCCAAATTTTTTTTACTCTTCTCCTCTGCCTTCTCCGTTAACGGAAGAAGAAAAAATGGATGGCCACCCAAACCCTAGCAGTCAAACGCCGATTTTCGTTACCTTTCGTCGCCGGTAGCTGCTCCCCATTGTCGCCTTTTGCTTGCATCAGGTTATAGATTTTAGATCTCTTTGTTGCATGAGGTGTGACTATATATGCATTGCTTACAATCTTTGATTTCCTTTACATGTGGCATGAAAATCATCTTTTTTGTGTCGATGAATTGGGTTACTTTACATATAACCCACCCATTTGTACTTGTGCTTTATAAATCATCTCTTTGTTGCTTTACATAAAACCAACCGATTTCTTTACATATCATCTCTTTTTGGCTTTCTCATTTGCACTTTTCATTGATTTTTGAAGGTCGTCTTTGTATGAAAGTATGAAGATCTTGTGTCGCAATTGTTATGAAGATTTTGCAGTATCAATATTTTCCCTTGTGTGCTGTTTATTTTGGAGAATTCTAGCAATCTTTAGTTTTTTTTTTTTTTTGGTGCAAAGTGGCGTGAAGCTGGAATATGGAGAATTATTGTTTGGATCATTAGCTATTTTGTTTGAAGCTCGTATTTAAACCTTTGCATGAGTTGTCCTTGATGAGGCTAGAATATGGAGGTTCCTACTATGCTATTTGTTGAAATTTTTCAGGATGCTCACGTGGAAAATCTGAGATGGAATAGATGGTGCTCAAGAGTCTAGTAGATGACTGGAGCTTTTCATGTCTGTTTTGTATATAATTTGTTGATCCTTAGATGTTGTTTGAAGTTTGCAGTTAACGGAGAGAGGTTTTGGTTCATTTTTCCATTAGGAGTGCCTCGGTAAATTTTGGGGTGGAATGCCTCCTGCAATTTTTATATTTTGAAAAGGGTAGTTTTTTAACTTCATTAAATTTTGGAGTGCCTACATAAAAAAAGGGAGCCCCAAAATCAGCTTCCTATTAGTTATTGGTTCTCTTATTCTCATTTAGCGGATATTCTATCTATCTTCGTTTGCGCAAACGTAGTCAGAAAGAACCTCGAGTATGGTTTTGTTGTTTCTTGAAGGCAGATTTGTTGTTAACTTGTTGCACACTTTATGTTGGGGGCAAATACTGTCTTTAGGAAAGCGTTTTTACAACTTGTCTCGAATGTGATTTATTGTTTTAGATTTTTCTATGGAGACGGCACCATCAACACATTTTGAAGACCGGATTTCCAAACGACAAACCTCACCATAGAAGTAGAATGCAATTCCCGTGGCTGATTTGTACAGGAATTGTTAAAAGAATCCAGGTAAAATTTTAAAATACCATCCAAATTTTGACCTCAATATCAAATATATTCCTAAACTTTTAAAAAACTCAATTCAACTCCTAAGTTTTGCTTCCGTTAATCAAAACTACCCGTCACAATCTATCAAATTCGGCATTAGATTCTGTTAAAGTCCGTTAAATTAATCTGCATATGTGGCATCCAAATCCACTTTAAATATGACACATGTACCTCAACATTCTCTCTCTCCCTCAAAAAAATGCCCAAAAAATTAGTTTTCTAACTTTATTTCCAAAAAAATTAGTTTTCTAACAATTTTTTTTTTCAAACATTGTTTCATACAAATGGTTTTCACATGTTGTTTTCTGAAAAAAGTTTACAAATGTTTTTTTAATAATGTTTTTCAAACTTTGTTTGAAACAAATGGTTTTCCAAAAAATATATTTTTCCAAATGTTTTTGTAAAGAAATATATTTTCATTTTTTATACAAACAGTTTTCACCCTATATTATTTCAAAATAATTATTTCCAAAACTTTAATTTTTCAAAAACACTGTTTTTTAGAAATATTTTTCACAAAAAGTTATTTTTTGAACTCTCTTTTTTATAAATACATTTTTCCCTAAAAACCTAAACATTTTTTTCTTTCAAAAACAGATTTGGAAGAAAATTGAACCAAATTTTTTTAAAAAAATAGTTTTTTTGGTAGAATAGAGTTATCACAATAGTTTTTGGAATAAAAATACTTCTTTTAGAATTTTTTTTTTGTTTTTGCAAAATTAAAGATTTAAAATAGTTTTTAAAAAAAAAGAATTCCAAAATATTTTTTTTTTCAAAAATTGTTGAAAATTAATTTGGAACCAGTTTTTTAAAGAATTAAATTTCTTTTGAAAAGACATTGAATTTTTTATTTCTTTGGACAAAAAAATTTGAGGTTTTTTTAATAAGAATTTGGAAATAGAGCTTGAAATTGAAATTCTTTTTTGGCATTTCTTTGAGAGAGAGAGAGAGAGAGAGAGAGAGAGAGAGTAATTGAGGTACATGTGTCACATTTTAAGTGAAATTGGATGCCAATAGCATATTTAATAGAACTTTATTGGAGCCTAACGTCCAATTTGACAAATTGATATGGTAGGAGTAGTTTTGATTGACGGAAGCAAATTTTAGGGGTGCAATTGTGTCACCCCTCAATTTAAGACAAAATTTATATAAATCTTTTTCGATAGGATAATCCAATAATTTCATACATGTCCATTCAAAAGTCTCACCACAACATGCCAAATACCTAACAACGATAATATCAAGATTCGGTATCCGTATCCCAAGAGAAAACAAAAGTACAAATGTTAATGTATTACATTATTCCAAATTGTCAAAAGAGATGAATCAATAAGGTTACATGTTTACCTTTCACGAGCAGTTCATGCATGAGATGATCAAGTAACCCCTCAATGTATGCCTTTCATCCAAAATGCATGCACTTCAAGCACTTCATGTCATGCTCCATGAGTTGAACCTGAAAAATGAAGGATTAAGCTACACTTAGCCTAGTAAAAAAGTCTTCTATAATTTCTAAATGCATATAAGGTGATGTACGCATGAAGGAGTGCAAGAACATGCAACAACGGCACTCAACCGTTATATGCGAATAACTTGAAATTAAGAACCGCGGTATTATCATTCTCATCAAGTTCTTTTCGTTAATAAAATCTCTCTTCATCAAGTTCGTTTTGTCCACGAAACATATCCCATTTTTCCTTTGTATCTACGTTATTTTCCACATGTCCCAAATTTATTTCCATCACAACATTCTTTGTATCTACATCATTTTCCACGTCCCAAATGTATTTCGATCACAACATTCTTGGTGAAATTCTTAGCATCTCACCAAAGGTGGACCTATTAACATTCCGGGCTTTTGGGACCCCGTGATCCCCTCCCCATATTGGGTAAACTCAAACCAGCCATGCATGTATTTCATCAAAATGTATTCCATGTCATTACAAGCTTATCCAGCATCAATGTATGTGTTCAAAACGTATCCAACAAGCATTCTTACACATTGTGTCCGATACTCATTCGATACAATTAACAAGGCGAGCTTATGAAACCACAACAGGGTTTTGATTAATTTAGACAAGTTTTCTCCAAAGTGAAACACTCATTTTACGAGAGAACGATGCAATTGGGTACTAACGGAGGACCAAAGAAATATCACGATCGAAGAACAAAACAACGAAGTAATCTGGACAAACCATCTGAAGGGTCGTGACCCCCATCCAGACAGGAAAGACAGGAACAACAGAAAACAGCAACAACAACCAACTGGGGTCAGACAGCTCTCAACCAAACTTAACAAATTTTAGGTTTGAGCCAAAAAATATGAGGGACAAACAACTAGAGTACATCTAATGAAGAGAAATTAACAATGGGTTTTCAATGATTTCATGGAAACAATGATCAAGCTCAGAAATTTAGCTAACAACCCCTAGGAAACTTAATCAAGTTCAACAATATAGGATAGAATTAAAAGCATATGCTACACACGCACATAAACACCCAGAAAATGGAGAGGAAATCCCTACTTTAGGTTTTGAGTAAAACCCTCAAATCCAAACAAACCCTAGCTTTAGATCTTGAAATTGAATCGGCTACAAGCTTCACCGAGCTTGAATACAAAATTAGATATTTGGATAACTCTATTAGATTGATTAGATTAATTTATCGAATAATTGATACATGATTTTTTTATTATTTTTATGTGTGGTGATTTATATCCTTCTAAGAATTTATATCTATATTCTTTCCTAATTCTTTCTTTGTTTTCTTGAATCCAAAGATTTGTTTGGTGGTTTATTTGATTCATCTATACATGGTTCTCTATGATAGTTATGATATATTTGATTCATCTATAATTGGTGTCTTGATGCAAAATTTAAATAAATACCTGGTATTAAATTGTATGTTTTGGCCCTTTTGGGGCTGTTTTTGTAATATATAGAGTCTTGAAGTCTTTCTTGCAAACTGGTAATTTGATGTTCGTACCACACTAGATTCCTACAAAATTGGCCTGCACCATGCCGTGCAATTGTTGCCCTGCAGGCTCCCTAGCTAGTTTCTCGTTTTTGAATCTCATGTATATCCTCCTCTTTTTTTTTTTTAATGAATTGAGAGAATATCATTAAACCATCAGAATTGCAACTGCAAACATCACAAACTAAATATTAAAAAAAAAAATAGTCAAAGACAACATAAAAGACTCTATCCACGGCCATCCCCGTATCCGGATGATGCGCTGGATGTTTGAATCTCTTTTTGGGAAGCCTTAGAGATTCAACAAAAAATCTAACTTCGAAATCTCCTCCTTAATATTATGTAGCAAAAACGCGTCATTGTAATCACACTCAATCCTCCCTCCAATCTCCATAATGGCGTTAAAGCAATTAGAAAATATATATGTATACAACATCTCACGTATATCCTTGTAATCTTGTTCGGTTAGTATAATACTTTCCATTTTTGAATAGTTAAGGTGGCACTGTCTGGGTCTTCCCTCCAGTCTTCACCCGCCTCTGGTGTGTCTCTTTCAGAAAGTTGCACCGCAAGAAGTATCCGGTAAATCCAGGGGGATCAACCCTGGTACAGACCGTGTACCGATCGGCGTTGGGGACTCCCTTGCGGGTCCTACCCAGTCGATCCGATCCATTCATTCATCCCAAAAATATTTGTAGGGGTCCATGTAAAAATCAACTCAATCGGACGTTTTTAAGTGCTCAATCCAAAATCACTCCATTTCGTTAGAAATTTTTTGAACAAAATGGGGTGATTTTAGATCAAGCACCTAGAAACGTCCGATTGAGTTTATTTAAGCGTACACTCCTCAGAATTTTATTTTGGGATGAATGAACGGTTCAGATCAACCGTGTGAGACCCAGAAGGTGGTCGCGATGCCGGTAGGTACACCATCGGTGCACCCCATCTGTGTATATAGAACGGTATGGAAGGAAGGAAGTTTCATTCCCAGGTCGTTCCGCTGACTCATTCCCACCACGCGAACCTCCCGTTTCTTTTACGCCACAACATCAACATCTATCATCATCATCAACGAGAAATGTACAACTCAAGAGAAGACTTCAAGGGAGAGATAACCAACGCACTCTCTCTCTCTCTCTAGGCTGATTAACCACCTCATTTATATATATATATATATATATGAGGAACTCTCTAGTCCGGGACTAGAGAGTTCGGAACTCATAGTTCCGGATCAAATTTTCACGATCCGAACCGTCCAATGTGTTCAAAAGGTGTTTTCCAAGGACCCACGCGGGAAATCTTCAAAAAAAAATACCGGGAAGGGCTTGATCCACGCAATTTTGTAAATATGCAGTTTTTGCGAAAAACTGCGTGGATCAAGCCCTTCCCAGTATTTTTTTTTGAAGATTTCCCGCGTGGGCCTTGGAAAACACCTTTTGAACACATTGGACGGCTCGGATCGTCAAAAAAATATCGGGAAGGGCTTCAAAACGCTTCAATCCGGGATTTCCGGGATCCTTGACAGGATCCTCCCCGTATATATATATATATATATATATATATATATATATATATATATATATATATATATATATATATTATTATATATTATTATTTTTTTTTTTTTGAATAGGAAAATTATTTGGGCACTTTATTTTTTGATAATAATATTTTAAATGTGTTTTTTAATTCGCATAGCAACTTTTTCGGGTCCGTTTTGATGATCAGGACCGTTAATAATGTAGATATCGAACAGCTTGGTTTGGTTTGGGTTTTGAGGAAGATTTTTGAGAGAGTAATGAGTAGAGAGAGATAGAAAGAAAATTTTATTGGGGGTCGTGTAGGGTGGGTCTTGAGACCCAAACCGAACAAGGTGGACGAGAACATTAAACATGCCAAAATTCATGTTAATTGGATATCGTTTAATGTGTTCGTAAAACACATTTGTTTCCTGGGAAATGGGTTTAGAAAATATTAAAACACTGTATAAAAATTTGGAGTGTAATTAACGAAAAATTGACTGTCAACTTTCTTACCCTTTTGAAGGGGCTGGTTGGAGTGTGATTATGATATCTTATGTAATGGCGGACGCAGGATTACAATTTTCACCTAATATGCGGGACCACTCTTCAATAATTTTACCAAAAAATTAAAAATATACTAAAAATATGAAGAAAATTGGAGAGAGTGCAGAGGCCAAACACCCCCTAACACTCCCTTGTCCGCCCCTGATCTTATGGGACAAAATTATTCTACTACAAAATCAATCCTGTACATGTCATAAAATCACTTTTATAATGAGTCTGATTATAATAAATAATTATACAATTAATAGTATTACGCAAACAACAATAGAAAATTATAAATCGCTCTCAAATACCCTCTCTTCCAAACAACCAATCTCTCTCTCCCTCTAAGCAAGTCGTTGCTTGCAATTCCCTCCAGGAGACTGTTTGTTTGTCATTTCGACCACATTCGTCACTCCATTGCTCTTCTCTCTCTCTCCCTACTCTCTCTCTTCTTTTTTTCTTCTTCAAATTTGTCATACCCCCAACAAATTGGAAAAACCAGAGAGAATTTGACATGGGTTTTATCAGTAGAAAGAATTTATGCCGATCACTGGCTTCTTTGGTGGTATCGATATTGGTATTGACGAGCTCTGTCGATAGTCGGTTCGTGGTGGAGAAGAACAGTATAAGAGTCATACACCCTCCGAGCATGAGCTCCGAACAACACGACGGGTCAATAGCAAATTTCGGAGTGCCCAATTATGGAGGATCCATGGTTGGCTCTGTTGTTTACCCTGATGCGGGCGCGCTTGGTTGCTCCGCCTTTGATGGTGGTGATCAGCGCTTCAAGTCCAAAGATCATCTTCCCGCTATTCTTCTCCTCGATCGTGGAGGTAATATTAATTAATAGTAGCAAATATTAGAATTTTTATGTCAATAGCTTCTTTGCTGTCGTTTCAGAATTTAGTACTATTTGATGGGTTGAAGTAAGACGGATGGTCCTTGAATTGAACAATTTTTGGGTACCGAATGGGTACCACGTGGCTATGCCGAGCACAATCTCGGCTGTCCAAAAGTGTTTTGGACGGCTGAGATTGATTCCCTCTCTCTCCTCTCACCCAACGACTCTCTCTCCTCTTTTTTTCTCTCCTCTTCCAGACTGTTAGATCGCGTTTTGGACGACTGAGATTGCCGAGCGGGTACCACGTGGGCAATACCCACTGTTGTTTAAGAATTTCGAATTTTTATGTCATTAGCTTCTTTGCAGTCGTTTAAGAATTTAGTACTAGGATTTGATGGGTTGAAGTAAGATGGATGGTCCTTGAATTTGTTGGTGGTTGTTTGTCTGTTTCACTATCTATGGTAAATTTTTATTCTAGTGCTATTAGCTTAAGAATTTTTTTGGATTTGTCTTTATTCATCTTCTTTTTTTTTTTTCGTTTGTTAGTTTTGCGTGAAATTTTTTATAATTATAGATTCATTTTGAAGTGAGGATGAAAAATAAAGAATTATGAGAATTATCCAAATATTTTGGAAAATATCCTAGAAAGGAAAGATACTTTCTATTGGATATCCCCCAAAGTATTTGGGTAAAAGTCATAATTTTACCCAATTTCGATTTCTCTAGTCAAGACAAATTTTAATCACAGAAAATTTAACATAAAACATCCTTAAGTCCGTCCTAAAATATATGTTGGGTCTGTAAAACAACGATTAAGTTTTTATGAGAAAAATTCAATTCTTTTCATAAATTAAAAGAACTCGTTGATAGATAGTAAATTGTTGAAAAAGTTTATGAATTTTTCTTGAATTTTTTTTTTTTTTAGGTTCTCGTTTTGCAGATAGGGTAAATATGTTGTGATGAATGGAGTATTAAGTTAACCACAAGGGGTTGGGAAAGTGGTATCGCATTGGGACTTGGGGGTTTTGTTCCACGTATGGTCTCACGTTTGATTTCCCTTGCCAAAACTCTTGGGGCCACTGGAAGTTATGCCCGGTTGTTATGTTCCGGAATTAGGGCTATTAAAAAAAACCAGTGAACTGTGACTCCGGTCCGGACCGAACCGATCCGCACGTTTTAGATTTTAACCGCAGATCAATGGTCCGGACACAGATTCAAAAAATAAAAAACCGTAACTCACGGTCCGAACACGGATTTTGATTTTGAAACCGCGGATAAAATAATTTTACCACTTTTATAAATATTGTCAATTTGATATTTTGATATGAAGGGTTATACAATTATCTCCAATACTGAATTCAGTAGTTTTTTATTTTATTTTATTGGACTTTGATGTACTACCGAAATATTTGTATTCTACTATATAACTGAACTAAACTGTCTTTCTTTGTGAACTGGATGATGAATTGTCTTTGATGCCCACTATATTACTATTGAAGTGTTTGTTTCAATGTTGAGTTTGAGTTTTTGAAGAAGTTGATGATTTTCTTTTAGAATTGGTTGAAAATCCGTGGACAAATCCGGAACCGATCCGTGACTTGCGGATCGGATTAGAACCGAACCGTGAGACTTTTGGATTGGACACAAATTTTATTTTCAAAAAACCGTGGCTCAGGGATTAGGATTGACTTCATGCCAATCCGGACCGTGAGCACCCCTACCCGGAATTAGTCAAGATGCTCACAACTTGTCGGGACATCCGGTTATCAAAAAAATTAATTAAAAATAAAAATAAAAAATGGTGTATTAAGTTTAAAAAAAAGTTTTTTAATCTACTGATAATTGATATGTTATCGGTACTGAAAATAATATTCGCAAAAGTTTACTTTTGTACTTGTGGGTCTCATATCAATTACAACTTCACGTATGTTCTGGAGATGGATTAGATTTTGGTCGGGACATCCGGTTACACTTCTCTCTCGTAATTGAACTTGAAACTCATCCTGCTTGGTTTAAAATTTCACACAACAGAATATTTGATAAATTTTGAAATCAGTTTTTAAAAAAAAAAATTGGGAGTAGATGACTGGAGCTTTTCATGGCTGTTTTGTATATAATTTGTTGATCCTTAGATGTTGTGTCACGCCCCAAATTGGGAAACGTGACCGGCCGTGAACCAAGAGATAATTCTTGGAACACGAAGCCTAAACAAAAATAAAAATAATAATAATAATTTTTCACAACCCAAATTAATTGAACTAAAATCTGAATTATATAATTCAAAATGTGAACCAAGCCAACATTTTTTTTTAGCAAACTGGGTACAAACATCCCAAATATTCCAACTTTAAATTTATTAATAAAAGCTAAATAAATAAAAGCGCGGAAGCTGTTAACATAACTAAAAGAAATAAAAATGCAAATGTCCTAGAGGTCCAAATGGTGGGTCCCGACACTGTCTCAGAGTCCACTATGATGCTCCAAGAATCAACTTGAAAAGAATGTGGAATAAATCCGTCAGCTCACAGCTCAGTGAATAGTTAAGCATGCTATGGTTAAGAGCACAATGTGGCATACATATAAAAGACGATAGCGAGAGCTCCAAAGAAATGGTTTCAAATAATAAGGTCGCTGGCTCAACAAGTAGTATCAAGGAGGAGAATTTCTGATTAACGATAATAGGAACAATAATTGATTCACAAAAACAAATATGCCTTTATACCAGTCAGTCTGTCCGGGAATATCAAAACGACGAACAACAACAAATAGGGAGTCTTAACCAAATTACTTGGGAACCATAATAACAATAATAACCATTGCCAAAGGCCAAATATTTTCTCAAGGCTTAGCCTGTTGGATCCAACACCGTACTCAAAGTCACCTCAGGATGGCGCCTGAGTTTTTTCCCTAAGTCGATCCGGAATAGGGTCACAGGGTATTTCACAAGTCTTTTCCCTATCCATTGAACACTAGAGTCACAGGGTATTTCACAAGTCTTTTCTCTAGTGGCCAAGTCACCGCAGGATGGCGCCTGGGTCTTTTCCTTGGACTTTCACAAATATAATATATGGTCTCAATCACATAAGAACAACGGTAAACGGAAGTGACCAGCAGAGCTATTACATGTGCCGTTGCAGAATCTCAATAATATAACAAATTCAATGATTAGACAGTAAGCGAAATAAGAGCAATCAATCAATCGGAAATATAACCAATAAACCTTGTATGCCAAAGGGTACGTCAATCGTCAAACAAGTTGAGTTCAACGAGCAAGATTAATATTCATAGAATCAGAACAAAATAAAGGATTGTCAAAAATTGATAGGCTCAAGAGGATTCCAAAAGAAGGGATCACATGCTTAACCACTCACCTGGAACCAAAGTAATGCAATCTGATGCAAACTCCGATAACACCCACTAGTCTGAATCAAGAAGAAAATATACAAAAAATAAAATAAAATGATTAAGTGATAACTCTTGAATTACAGACTATGTACTACTACAATTACTATATCAAATATGACATATATAGTACTACTTATAACTCTACCCACCACTAAAATCCTAGCAACTACAAAGCCTAGCACCTAGGTACATCTCACAATCCACTTAGTATATTCATATACCTACACAAGGACACAACACACATGCACCAGATTCCCATTAAATTAGTAATATATTAATTCACACATATTAACTCATGCAAATCTCGATTAAAAAACGTCAACCACTAAGGGCACCCATAGACCCCTGTAGGAAATAAACGAGTTTTAAATTATAGCATCGAGGAACAAGAATTGATTACCAGTCGAAGTCAAAACTCGGCCGACCTTTAACACCTTGGCTGTCTTCTTCCCCTCTCGGCTCTCTCTCTCTCTTGGTTGCAGTACACACACTCTCTCTCTCTCTCTCTCTCTCTCTCTCTGTGGTTAAAGTTAAAAGAACCCTAACTCTAATTAGGGACTCTCTAATTAAACACTATTCTTACTAATCGGCCCGTTGTGAAATTTAATAAATTAGCCCGTTCCATATTAAAACTAATCGGCCCAATAGGTACAGCATATTCCCACATGAACATCTACACATTCCAAATAGCTAAACATTATATGGATAAAAATAAAAAAGTAAGTTATTCCAATTTAGAAAAATTTCCAAAATAAATGTAGTATACAATTAATAATATTTTTTTTTCATCTAAGAGAAGTTTTAGAACATAAAATTGAAGAGTATATTATCTGTATCAGAAATATTATATATATATTTTTTAACAGAAAAAGTCGAGATGTCACATGTTGTTTGAAGTTTGCAGTTAACGGAGAGAGGTTTTGGTTCATTTTTCCATTAGGAGTGCCTCAGTAAATTTTGGGGCGGAATGCCTCCAGTAATTTTTATATTTTGAAAAGGGTAGTTTCGTAACTTCATTAAATTTTGGAGTGCCTGCATAAAAAAAGGGAGCCCCAAAATCAGCTTCCTATTAGTTATTGGTTCTCTTATTCTCATTTAGCCGATATTCTGTCTGTCTTCGTTTGTGCAAACGTAGTCAGAAAGAACCTCGAGTATGGTTTTGTTGTTTCTTGAAGGCAGATTTGCTGTTAACCTGTTGCACACTTTTATGGTGGGGGCGAATACTGTCTTTAGGAAAACGTTGTTACAACTTGCCTCGAATGTGATTTATTGTTTCAGATTTTTCTATGGAGACGACACCATCAACAAATTTTGAAGATCGGATTTCCAAATGACAAACCTCACCATAGAAGTAGAATGCAATTCCCGTGGCTGATTTGTACAGGAATTGTTAAAAGAATCCAGGTAAAATTTTAAAATACCACCCTAATTTTGACCTCAATATCAAATATATTCCTAAACTTTTAAAAAACTCAATTCAACTCCTAAGTTTTGCTTCCGTTAATCAAAACTACTCCTACCATCACAATCTATCAAATTCGACATTAGATTCTGTTAAAGTCCATTAAATTAATATGTGCATGTGGCATCCAAATCCACTTTAAATGTGACACATGTACCTCAACACTATCTTTCTCTCTCCCTCAATAAAATGCCCAAAAAGTTTGTTTTCTAACTTCATTACCAAAAAAAATTAAATTTTTAAAATATTTTTAAAAAGTTTATAAACGTTTTCTAACAATTTTTTTTCAAACATTGTTTCATACAAATGGTTTTTAAATGTTGTTTTCTGAAAAAAGTTTACAAATGTTGTAATTTTTTTCAAACTTTGTTTGAAACAAATGGTTTTCCAAAAAATATATTTTTCCAAATGTTTTTGGAAAGAAACATATTTTCATTTTTTATACAAACAGTTTTCACCCTATATTATTTCAAAATAATTATTTCCAAAACTTTAATTTTTCAAAAACACTGTTTTTTAGAAATATTTTTCACAAAAAATTATTTTTTGAACTCTTTTTTATAAAAACATTTTTCCCTAAAAACCTGAACATTTTTTTCTTTCAAAAACATATTTGGAAGAAAATTGAACCAAATTTTTTTTCAAAAATAGTTTTTTTGAAAAAATAGAGTTATCACAATAGTTTTTGGAATAAAAATACTTCTTTTGGAATTTCTTTTTTTTTTTTGTTAAATTAAAGTTTTAAAAATATTTTTTTAAAAAAAAGAATTCCAAAATATTTTTTTTTTCAAAAATTGTTGAAAATTAATTTGGAACCAGTTTTTTAAAGAATTAAATTTCTTTTGAAAAGACATTGAATTTTTTTTATTTCTTTGGAGAAAAAAATTTGAGGTTTCTTTTTTTTAATAAGAATTTGGAAACAGAACTTGAAATCGAAATTCTTTTTTGGCATTTCTTTGAGAGAGGGAAAGAGGGAGAGAGAGAGAGAGAGAGTAATTGAGGTACATGTGTCGCATTTTAAATGGAATTGGATGCCAAATAGCATATTTAACAGAACTTTATTGGAGCCTAACGTCCAATTTGACAAATTGATATGGTAGGAGTACTTTTGATTGACGGAAGCAAAATTTAGGGGTGCAATTGTGTCACCCCTCAATTTAAGACAAAATTTATATAAATTTTTTTCGATAGGATAATCCAATAATTTCATACATGTCCATTCAAAAGTCTCAGCACAACATGCCAAATAACTAACAACGATAATATCAAGATTCGGTATCCATATCCCAAGAGAAAACAAAAGTACAAATGTTAATGTATTACATTATTCCAAATTGTCAAAAGAGATGAATCAATAATGTTACATGTTCACCTTTCACGAGCAGTTCATGCATGAGATGATCAAGTAACCCCTCAATGTATGCCTTTCATCCAAAATGCATACACTTCAAGCACTTCATGTCATGCTCCATGAGTTGAACCTGAAAAATGAAGGATTAAGCTACACTTAGCCTAGTAAAAAAGTCTTCTATAATTTCTAAATGCATATAAGGTGATGTACGCATGAAGGAGTGCAAGAACATGCAACAAACGGCACTTCAACTGTTATATGCAAATAACTTGAAATTAAGAACCACGATATTATCATTCTCATCAAGCTCTTTTAGTTAATAAAATCTCTCTTCATCAAGTTCGTTGTGTCCACGAAACATATCCCATTTTTCCTTTGTATCTACGTTATTTTTCACATGTCCCAAATTTATTTCGATCACAACATTGTTTGTATCTACGTCATTTTCCACATGTCCCAAATTTATTTCGATCACAACATTCTTGGAGGAATTCCTAGCATCTCACCAAAGGTGGACCTATTAACATTCCGGGCTTTTGGAACCCCGTGATCCCCTCCGCATATTGGGTAAACTCAAACCAGCCATTTATTTCATCAAAATGTATTCCATGTCATTACAAGCTTATCCAGCATCAATGTATGTGTTCAAAACGTATCCAACAAGCATTCTTACCCATCGTGTCCGATACTTATTCGATACAATTAACAAGGAGAGCTTATGAAACCACAACAGGGTTTTGATTAATTTAGACAAGTTTTCTCCAAAGTGAAACACTCATTTTACGAGAGAACGATGCAATCGAGTACTAACAGAGGACCAAAGAAGTATCACGATTGAAGAACAAAACAACGAAGTAATCTGGACAAACCATCTGAAGGGTCGTGACCCCCATCCAGACAGGAAAGACAGGAACAACAGACAACAGCAACAACAGCCAACTGGGTCTCTCAACTAAACTTAACAAGTTTTAGGTACCAGCCCAAAAATACGAGGTACAAACAACTAGAGTACATCTAATGAAGAGAAATTAACAACTGGTTTTCAATGATTTCATGGAAACAATGATCAAGCTCAGAAATTTAGCTAACAACCCCTAGAAAACTCAATCAAGTTCAACAATATAGGATAGAATTAAAAGCATATGCTACACACGCACATAAACACCCAGAAAATGGAGAGGAAATCCCTACTTTAGGTTTTGAGCAAACCCCTCAAATCCAAACAAACCCTAGCTTTAGAACTTGAAATTGAATCGGCTACAAGCTTGACCGAGCTTGAATTCAAAATTAGATATTTGGATAACTCTGTTAGATTGATTAGATTAATTTATCGAATAATTGATACATGATTTTTTTATTATTTTTATGTGTGGTGATTTATATCCTTCTAAGAATTTATCTATATTCTTTCCTAATTCTTTATTTGTTTTCGTGAATCCAAAGATTTGTTTGGTGGTTTATTTGATTCATCTATACATGGTTCTCTATGATAGTTATGATATATTTTTAGAATTAAAGTTGGCTTAAGCTGTCAATTTTCTGGTAAATCTAATTGGTTAACTAGATATTATCTTTCTATGTAAGGGTTCACAGTGAATAACATATTTTAATATTATTAAATAGACTTTATTTCCTTGTAAAATTGTATCTTTTAATTCTTTACATTGGTCCGGTATAAGATTATACCAGTTTTTCCTTGGCTTTCCTCTGTTGAATTAATCATTGCAAGGCTTTGATACCATAAATTGAGAGGCGAAATTTATTTCAATTGGTGTCTTGATGCAAAATTTAAGTAAATACCTCGTATTTTGTATGTTTAGGGGCTGTTTTTGTAATATATATATAGAGTCTTGAAGTCTTTCTCGCAAACTGGTAATTTGATGTTCCTACCACACTAGATTCCTACAAAATTGGCCTGCACCATGCCGTGCAATTGTTGCCCTGCAGGCTCCGTAGCCAGTTTCTCGTTTTTTAATCTCATGTACATCCTCCTTTTTTTTTTTTAAAGGAATAGAGAGAATTGCATTATACCATAAGAGTTTGCAACTGCAAACATCACAAACTAAATATTAAAAAAATAAAAAATAGTCAAAGACAACATAAAAGACTCTATCCACTGCCATCCCCGTATCCGGATGATGCACTGGATGTTTGGATCTCTTTCCGGGAAGCTTTAGAGATTCAACAAAAAGTCTAACTTCGAAATCTCCTCCTTAATATTGTGTAGCAAAAAAGCGTCATTGTAATCATACTCAATCCTCCCTCCAATCTCCATAATGGCGTTAAAGCAATCAGAAAATATATATGTATACAACATCTCACGTATATCCTTGTAATCTTGTTCGGTTAGTATAATACTCCATTTTTGTGTGCTTTTAAAAACAAATGGACCTACAGAATTGTGGTTAAGCTTAGAAAATTATGTTGAAAAATCTAAAGCCGAAAAAAATCACACTTCCAATTTTTGAATAGTTAAGGTGGCACTGTCTGGGTCTTCCCTCCAGTCTTCGCCCGCCTCTGGTGTCTCTTTAAGAAAGTTGCACCACAAGAAGTATCCGGTAAATCCAGGGGTATCGACCCCTGGTACAGACCATGTACCGACCGGCGTTGGGGACCCCCTGTGGGTCCTGCACAGTCGATCTGATCCATTCATTCATCCCAAAAAAATTTATAGGGATCCTTGTAAAAATCAACTCAATCGGATGTTCTTAAGTGCTCGATCCAAAATCACTCCATTTCGTTAGAAATTTTTTGAACAAAATGGGGTGATTTTAGATCAAGCACCTAGAAATGTCCGATTGAGTTTATTTAAGCGTACACTCCTCGGAATTTTATTTTGGGATGAATGAACGGTTCAGATCAACTGTGTGAGACCCAGAAGGTGGTCGCGATGCCGGTAGGTACACCATCGGTGCACCCCATCTGTGTATATAGAACGGTATGGAAGGAAGGAAGTTTCATTCCCAGGTCGTTCCGCTGACTCATTCCCACCACGCGAACCTCCCGTTTCTTTTACGCCACAACATCAACATCTATCATCATCATCAACGAGAAATGTACAATACTTGGAATAAAATGTACAAGTCAAGAGAAGACTTCAAGGGAGAGATAACCAATGCACTCTCTCTCTCTCTCTAGGCTGATTAACCACCTCATTTTTTTATATATATATATTTTGAATAGGAAAATTATTTGGGCACTTTATTTTTTGATAATCATATTTTAAATGTGTTTTTTAATTCGCATAGCAACTTTTTCGGGTCCGTTTTGATGATCAGGACCGTTAATAATGTAGATATCGAACGGCTTGGTTTGGTTTGGGTTTTTAGGAAGATTTTTTAGGGTAATGAGTAGAGAGAGATAGAAAGAAAATTTTATTGGGGGTCGTGCCGGGTGGGTCTTAAGACCCAAACCGAACAAGGTGGACGAGAACATTAAACATGCCAAAATTCATGTTAATCGGATATCGTTTAATGTGTTCTTGAAACACATTTGTTTTCTAGAAAATGGGTTTAGAAAATATTAAAACACTGTATAAAAATTTGGAGTGTAATTAACGAAAAATTGACTGTCAAATTTCTTACCCTTTTGAAGGGGCTGGTTGGAGTGTGTACTAATACTTGGTGTGTCATAAAATCACTTTTATAATGAATAATTGTATAATTATAGAAAATTATAAATCGCTCTCAAATACCCTCTCTTCCAAACAACCAATCTCTCTCCCCCTCTAAGCAAGTCGTTGCTTGCAATTCCCTCCAGGAGACTGTTTGTTTGTCATTTCGACCACACTCGTCACTCCATTGCTCTTCTCTCTCTCTCTCTCTCTCTCTCTCTTCAAATTTGTCATACACCCAACAAATTGGAAAGAAAAAAAACAGAGAGAATTTGACATGGGTTTTATCAGTAGAAATAATTTATGCCGATCAATGGCTTCTTTGGTGGTATCGATATTGGTATTGACGAGCTCTGTCGATGGTCGGTTCGTGGTGGAGAAGAACGGTATAAGAGTCATACACCCTCCGAGCATGTGCTCCGAACAACACGACGGGTCAATAGCAAATTTCGGAGTGCCCAATTATGGAGGATCCATGGTTGGCTCTGTTGTTTACCCTGATGCGGGCGCGCTTGGTTGCTCCGCCTTTGATGGTGGTGATCAGCGCTTCAAGTCCAAAGATCATCTTCCCGCTATTCTTCTCCTCGATCGTGGAGGTAATATTAATTAATAGTAGCAAATATTAGAATTTTTATGTCAATAGCTTCTTTGCTGTCGTTTCAGAATTTAGTACTATTTGATGGGTTGAAATAAGATGGATGGTCCTTGAATTGAATAAATTTCTGGGTATGAAATGGGTACCGAGATTGATTCTTTCTCTCTCCTCTCACCCAACGACTCTCTCTCCTCTTTTTTTCTCTCCTCTTCCAGACCGTTAGATTGCGTTTTGGACGACTGAGATTGCCGAGCGGGTACCGTGTGGGCAACACCCACTGTCGTTTAGAATTTCGAATTTTTATGTAAATAGCTTCTTTGCTGTCGTTTAAGAATTTAGTACTAGGATTTGATGGGTTGAAGTAAGATGGATGGTCCTTTAATTTGTTGGTGGTTGTTTGTCTGTTTCACTATCTATGGTAAATTTTTATTCTAGTGCTATTAGCTTAAGAATTTTTTTGGATTTGTCTTTATTCATCTTTTTTTTTTTTTTTTCGTTTGTTAGTTTTGTGTCAAATTTTTTTGTAATTATAGATTCATTTCGAAGTGAGGATGAAAAATAAAGAATTATGAGAATTATCCAAATATTTTGGAAAATATCCAAGAAAAGAAAGATACTTTCTATTGCATATCCCCCAAAGTATTTGGGTAAAAGTCATAATTTTACCAAATTTCGATTTCTCTAGTCGAGACGAATTTTAATCACAAAAAAATTATCATAAAACCAAAAAAATCCTTATGTCCATCCTAAAATATATGCTGGGTCTGTAAAACGAGGATTAAGTTTTTATGAGAAAAATTCAATTTTTTTTCATAAATTAAAATAACTCGTTGATAGATAGTAAAATGTTGAAAAAGTTTATGAATTTTTCTTGAATATTTTTTTTAAGGTTCCCGTTTTGCAGACCGGGTAAATATGTTGTGATGAATAGAGTATTAAGTTAACCACAAGGGGTTGGGAAAGTGATCTTGCCTTGGGACTTGGGGGTTTTGTCCCACGTAAGGTATCATGTTCGATTTCCCTTGCCAGAACTCTTGGGGCCACTGGAAGTTATGCCCGGTTGTTATGCCTCGAATTAGGGCTGTTAAAAAAAAAAGTGAACTGTGAATCTGGTCCGGACACAAAAACCGATCCACACGTTTTGGATTTTAACCGCGGATTAATGGTTCGGACATAGATTCAAAAAATAAAAAATCATGACTCGCGGTCCGGACACAGATTTTGATTTTGAAAACATAGATTAACCGATCTGGACCTTGAGATTTTTATTATGTATAATTTTTTTTTAAAATAATATATAGGTATAGCTAAATAATTTTACCACTTTTATAAATATTGTCAATTTGATATTTTGATATGAAGGGTTATACAGTTATCTCCAATACTGAATTCAATAGTTTTTTATTTTATTTTATTGGACTTTGGTGTGCTACTAAAATATTTGTATTCTTTGTGAACTAGATGATGAACTGTTTTTGATGTCCACTATATTACTACTGAAGTGCTTGTTTCAATGTTGAGATTGGATTTTCTAAGAAGTTGATGATTTTCTTTTAGAATTAGTTGAAAATCCGTGGACAAATCTGGAACCGATCCGTAACTCGTGGATAGGATTAGAACCGAACCGTAAGACTTTTGGATCCGACATAGATTTTATTTTCAAAAAACCGTGGCTCGCGGATTAGGATTGGATTCATGCCATTCCGGACCGTGAGCACCCCTACCTGGAATTAGTCGAGATGCTCACAACTTGGTCGGGACATCCGGTTATCATAAAAAATAATTAAAAATAAAAATAAAAATGGTGTATTAAGTTTTAAATTTTTTTTTTTAATCTACTGATATGTTATCGGTGCTGAAAATAATATTCGCAAAAGTCTACTTTTGTACTTGTGGGTCTCATATCAATCACAACTTCACGTATGTTCTGGAGATGGATTAGATTTTGGTCGGGACATCCGGTTACACTTCTCTCTCGTAATTGAACTTGAAACTTATCCTACTTGGTTTAAAATTGCACACAACAGAATATTTGATAAATTTTGAAATCAATTTTAAAAAAAAAAATTTGGTTACAAAATTAATTTTCCTTGTTAAAATTTGGTTACAAGAATTCAACTGAACGGTGCAGATACAAATTCGGTGGCGTGGATTTAACTCTAAATGGATCTGATCCACATGTTATTGTGTTTGGAATAGAATAGGTAGCATTGGTCTATCAATTTTTCTTGATTTACACCCCTGTTCTTGGTGCCTTGATGAGCTCCCCTGTTCTTTACTCTGGTTTAGCCTTTTCAACTCGGACTCAGTTTCTGTTCAGGGTGTTAATATCCAGTCCCCTTCCACTTTTCAATTTTTTTTATATAACTGGTTGAAAATAATATCCACCCAAAAAATCATTTTGATCGGATTTATTATTTATTTTTTTTTTGGTAGATCGATATATGTACCAAATCAAGTTTTTTAAGGCCAAGTACGGCCTAATTTAGTTCATTTTGCGTGTTTGTGTTTTTTGTTTTCTCTGAAATTATTTTCAAATAATTTGTTTGTCTCTAAAAGCTAAATTGCCTGAAACAAAAGCTTAAAAAGTTTTAACAGGGCAAAAATAGTTCAAAAAATATGATTCAAGAAAGAAATCATCTTTGAATTATTTTAAAGTTTCATTCGTTTTTTCTTAATTTTCTAATTAAAGTCTGTGTGACGATAAACAATTCAAAGGAAAATGACATAAATGTTACAAAATTTAACGAAAGATTAAACAATCCTACACTCTCTGGCTTCTTCCATGTTGAAAAGGACTATACAACGCCCTGTATAGTCCCCTCTCAATGGGGTACATACAAATCAAACCGTAGGCATTATGTGCAGAAAGTAACTATAAACTCGGAAGCGGGGATGGTGCTATGTGGCCTATACAGCACCATGTTGTGCACATCCGGGTCGTCCGCTGCTCGGATGGATAGTTAAGATTTCATCTCGGCTCCTTTGTATCCGAACCGTTCATTATCGTGCGATGTGAGATGAAATTTGGGCCGTCCATCCGGACAACGGACCCTAGATGTGCATAGCAAGGACCCCCCCTTCCCCACAAACTCACAACCGCAAATGGGCTGAGTTAACCAACAAATCACTGCTAGCATAAGTTTGACGTGATCCTGGTTGAACATATTTTTTGCTTAATACCGACAATTGTTTAACCTGCCAAGTAATTTTTGTGCACCATGAGGTACGGCTTAAAATCATGTTGATAACTAGCACCCCCCCAAAAAAAAAGGTTGCGCAATGAATTGGCTAGAAAACACGAGTTTTGAGTCAGGACTGACTTCCTTTTCTTTTTTCCTCTTGCATTTCTAGAGTGCTACTTTGCTTTAAAGGCCTGGAACGCTCAACAGGCTGGTGCTGCAGCAGTTTTGGTAGTTGACAGCGTAGACGAGCCTCTGATAACTATGGATGCTCCAGAGGAAACTTCTGCCGCCGCAGGTGATTTCGTAGAAAAGATTGAGATTCCATCGGTTTTTATACAGCGGTCCTTTGGTGAGTCCTTGAAAGCTGCATTGAAGACAGGAGATGTTGTGCTAAAATTAGACTGGTCAGAATCAATGCCCCACCCGGATGCAAGGGTTGAGTATGAGCTGTGGACTAATAGCAACGACGAGTGTGGTCCCCGTTGTGATGAGCAGATGGATTTCGTTAAAAATTTCAAAGGACATGCTCAGATTCTTGAAAAGGGAGGTTACACCCAGTTCACACCGCATTATATAACTTGGTATTGTCCTAAGCCTTTCATCTTAAGCAGTCAGTGCTTATCACAATGTATAAACCACGGGAGATACTGCGCGCCGGATCCAGAGCAGGATTTTGGAGTGGGGTTTGATGGGAAGGATGTGGTGTTTGAGAACTTGAGACAGATTTGTGTGCATAGGGTTGCCAATGAGAGCAACCGGTCATGGGTTTGGTGGGATTACGTGACGGATTTCCATATCCGGTGTTCTATGAAGGCAAAGAACTATAGTAAAACATGCGCTGAAGATGTCATGAAATCTCTCGGTAAGTGGCTAAGTTCTATCTCATGGTATCATTTTTTTTCCTGGGTGTGTGTACGTGTGTGTGAAATCTCCCTGTGAAGAACTTATTAGCAATAAAAACTTCATAGGAAGAGTAGGTAATGTTTGATATTTCCAGAATACTACTACTATCAAAGGGAGGGCCATAAGGACAACAAAAGAACCCTAGTGGATTCATATTCTAGATAATGTCTGCCAGGGAATCGGGAAGCGTAATGGTATCGCCGATACGGCCATATGTCTATTGATATATCGGCTGTATGGTTTGAAATCCCGTTATGTAACGGCTGATACGATACATAACGGCTTTTATTTAAAACACCGGTATGGTGTATTTGTCCCATAAGTAGGTCTTAATATCCATCTTGGTCCACCAGATCTGCCGATGGAGAAGATAAACAAATGCATGGGCGATCCAGAAGCTGATGTAGAAAATGAAGTCCTAAAAATGGAGCAAGATTCCCAGGTTTCGTACTTTCACTACATGCGTATCTTTGTACTATGGCAACCATATAAGTTTTACGATCGTAAAATTCTTTCAATAATAATTTTGTACTTGTCATTGTGCTTATTTAGGTCTTGGGCTGAGCGAATTAGATTAGATTATGAAAATTGCTGCACTAGATGAACTTACTGCTCATGTTCTGATTTCTGAAATCTAGGTTGGCCGAGGAACTCGTGGTGACGTTACCATCTTGCCAACGTTGGTTGTAAATAACGTTCAATACCGAGGTTTGTTAGATGAGACGGTGGTGGTGTATTAGGGAATAACATTATTTGAGCAATAGCTCCAATAACTAAAAAGTTTTTTGGTGTGAGATGTCAAAGTTTACAGCCTCCTAAAGTATCTGTTCTACCTTGTCTTGAAGGAAAATTGGAGAGGACTGCTGTGCTGAAGGCTCTTTGTGCTGGATTTAAGGAAACCACCGAGCCTCAACTTTGTTTGACCACAGGTTTGCTATCATTACATTCTTTTCTAATTTGAACTGTAATTGACTAGTAAACGAATGATGAGTTTTTGAATCCTGACTATTGATGAACTCAAAGACCACAACTTTGCATACGTTTTACGGTAACTCTGTTGCATATAAAGCCATGCATTATACTATATTTTTGGTATTCTAGATCTTGTCATTGTAACTTTTTTCTTACTTAGTAAGATAATGGAATCTAGTAGTGTGATGCATGGATGTAGGAATTTGTGCCGAACCATGTAAATCTGGGTGTCGTGCTTTCGTTGTGCATTTGCGTGATTCTTTGTCGTGCTATATATTGTGCATGTGTTTGTTTTGTTTTCAAATTAGTGAAATACAAGAGTACCAATTTTTATAGCCTATTGTGATATATTTACAGATCTTGAGACCAATGAGTGCCTCGAGAGGAATGGTGGCTGTTGGATGGACTCAATAAATAATATAAGTGCTTGCCAGGTATACCGAGAAAATGAAAGCCTCTTAATTAATACGCAGTTTGACATGGATCACAGATTGGCTTTTAAAAGAATTACTTACACCAAGATCCTGCTGCTTTTTTTTTTTTTTTTTTGGCACAGGACACATTTAGGGGAAGAGTTTGTGAATGTCCTTCAGTGAATGGTGTCCAATATAACGGAGATGGTTATACGAGGTGTGACGGTATGTATTCTCCTGATTCCCCTTAAAACAACAAAGCTTTCATGTATGGCGTACTAATAACGTCGTATTTCTTTTCTATTTGAACTGGTGTCTTCCCAAATAACTTGAACAACCTTTTCTGAAATCGAGATATGGAACTGGTGCACGTATATAGAGAAACATTTGTATGGCCGGATCTAGATAAGGTGTATGCCGCAACTTTATTATCCTACAGCCAAAAAATGAAACAATTCTTTGTTACTGTTACAACCAATCTTAGCATTATATAATCAATCATGCAGCTAAACACGTCCAGTGTCGACCAATGTAGTACTTGTCTATTGATGTAGTACATGTCCAGTGTCGACCAATGTAGTACGCGTAAACGTTAATCAAATCTATTAATGTACTTCAGTTCAAATACATCATGACAACGGAGAGGTGTGGGTTTAGAGATTGAAAATTATTTGAATAACCACATAATAGAAGCTAATGAGTCATGTACTTTAGTTTAGTGAATGTGAAACGTACCCATGACTGTAATTTAGTTTTATGAAAGTATGAGATGTGACATTTTCCTGAAATTCAGCAAAGCGAGCGAGCAAGAATATACAACTTCACGCCATTAACCATCTTTCCAGAGTGGTCATTTTCTTGACTGCGTTGAATGTTTTTCATCAATGAAATTACAATTGGTATTGCTTTTACCAGTATACAAATTCCATTTTTATATGTTTCTGAAGTTCATATATTTAAAGCTTGTATCATGAAACTGCAATGCCCATGGCTGGCTACTCATTTTTTTTCCATAATTCACAGCCGTGGGACCTGCAAGGTGTACGATAAACAACGGAGGTTGCTGGTCAGATACTAGAGATGGACGAAAATTCTCAGCTTGCTCAGTTTCGTAGTGTTTCCCTTCACTTCAGACTTTGTAGATGTTTTTTGTTGCTTCGGTTTTATTTATACCTCAAAGACCTCTGCCTATAACTATTATTTTTTCTTCTGGGTACTTCCCATCTTGCTAAAATACCTTTACATAACAGGAGTTCTATCAAAGTGGCTGTCACTGTCCACCTGGTTTCTATGGTGATGGTCAGACATGCGAAGGTGAGTTTATTTGTACCTTTCATAAACTGATAACAACATCAGGTAATTCGCTATACAAAGTTCTAGACGCTGCGAATTTTCAAGTCCAAAAAGCATAATATTTTTGCATTCTAAATGTACACCAGATATTGACGAATGCAAGGAAAAGCAAGCATGTCAGTGTAATGGCTGCACCTGTAAGAATAAATGGGGTGGATATGACTGCAAGTGTAGTGGGAACAAGCTGTATATGATGGAACAAGATACATGCATCGGTATGTTAGCATATTGCATTGTACTTGCAGGAAATTTTAATGGAGTTTGTGATACATGCAAGGGACGTAATTTGTTGCATTGAACTTTGAGCTTTGTTTTAAGACTCACTATAGGGACATGGTATCACTGAAGAGATTATGCCAATGAACATTGAAGATGCTCATAGAGATTGCATCTGGATGATGATATTTTCTTTAACATGATATCAAATATTTCTCATGCTAAAATTATTAACTTCTTACTTCATCTAAGGGGAGAACAATATTTTGGTGCTTCTGTTTTTTTGCAAGCTACATACACATAAATTGATGTCAAAAGATCCCTTGACCGTTCTTCTGTTACATTTTAGTTAATTGATTAGGTGCGCCAATTTTTTGATACTTTCTTATACAATAACGGTATTTATTAAGATGCTATGATCCTTGTTCATCCGTTCACAGAAAGGAATGCATCGAAGTATGGATTGTTTGTTACCTTCTTGGTCCTAGGTATTGTTTCTGCTGCTGGTATTGCTGGTTATGTATTCTACAAATACAGGCTCAGGGTACGTCTAGTGAAGTTAACTAATCAACTCATCAATTTTGCTATGAATAACAAAGGAATTTAGCTAAAATCTTTCTTCTAATTTATAGTCGTACATGGACTCGGAGATTATGTCCATTATGTCACAGTACATGCCACTTGACGGCCAGCAGAATAATCAAGTTGTCCACCACGAAGCTGAGCCACTACGACAAGGTTCAGCCGTATAACGAAGGTACAGTTAAAATGCTCTCTTTGTTGAGCAACTGAAACTTCATTTAGCTTTTGCTGCTGCTTCTGTTTTTTATTTATGATTATCACATTCTTATATAAGGTTGATTTCCATAGAAACAGGTGCTCGAGCACTTACTGTTGAAGGAAAACCTTTCAGGAGAAGCGGGGATTTTGGCGTTGGTGAAGAAATTTCTGATTCATCTTAGAACTTTGGTGACGATGACATTGCGAAACATCCATCCATATACAGGATTAAGTTAGAACACTCTTTGTTTTTCTTCTGTTTGTTTTTTCTATTGTGTAAATAATATTAGAGAGACGTAAAAGAGCCTTACAAAGAAGAATGTGACAACTTATATGAAAATTGTCATCAGGGACAAATATGGAAAAGTGAAAGTCTACGTCTAATAAGAGAGGCTATAGTCCATGGGGGCAAGGTTTTTAGTTTGTCTTGTGCTAGCTGTATATGGTTTTTGAAAGTTCCTTTCAGTTAAATTCAGTTGTGCCAGGTTTTCTCTTCTCTAGAAAATGTGCAAGTATTGTGGAGATATTGAAAAAATTTCTTTCCATGTTTAGGTTCAAGTCTCCATAGCCACATAGTGGGACTGAACATATGCTTTCATGTCCATAGTGAGAGGGACTTTCGTATCAATCTTAACACAGATGTGGAGGGGTCATGTATGTAACGACCCTAGCTCTTCTTTTTTTAATAAAATAAATTCATTTATTATATCTTACAGTATAATAAGATCAAATTAGAACTAAGATTAATGAGCTTTGCTACAGTACACACCTCAACTTTTGGCATACATTGCGCAATTCGTATGGGCAGCCACAAAGTCTCATATAGGCCCACAAAATCTCATATTCAGTAAAGTAAAGGCTCATATAGTTAATCAAAAAAAAAATACCAAAACACCAAAACATAATAAAAAGGACCACAGTATCTCATATACATATGAGAATTTTTCGGAATAAAAAAATCAAAAATAAAGGTCACCGATTGGCCACCGGGCCCACTTGGCAATTTTATTATTTAAAAAAAAATGTGCAGAGAAAACTTCTTCTCCTTCGACGTTGTCTTCTTCCTCTCTGAATAAATCGAAAAAACCCTACTCCTCCATAGCCACTCTTCTCAACCTCTCAATCCCTTAGAACTCTATCTCCCACCTTCCAACCCACTCAAATCCGAGATCTACAAACCCTAATCCTTCACAAAATCCAATTTATAAACCTACAATCCCAATTTCGAACCGTAGATCAGAAAACCCAATTTCGGTTTCCTTTGTCCTCACAATCCTTCAACTCAGAGCTGGAACATAATGTCAGTGCTTCTGTTGGAATTGTGCCTTGAATTTCCTCTTTTGGAAATTTCCTATTATGTTTAGGATTTCCTATTGCGTTTAGGAAATCCTATTGCGTTTAGGATTTCTTATTGCGTTTAGGATTTCTTATTCTTATAAATAGGAGCCTTGTGGCTTCCTAGAGCTTTGGACTTCTTGAGTGAATCCCTTTGAGGGAGCCCCCATGGGGTTTCCCATAGTGTGTTAGGGTTTCTTGGTCGTTCCATTGATAGTCTTTAGTTCATGGGATTGGATATTAGGGTTTTGTGTGTCTCTTTTGTATTTTCGAGACTTTGTCCCTAGATATCTGTTGGGTGCTTCAACTGAGAGTTACGGGTATAACCGGCTCTTTGTAATCTCTCCCCGTTCATAGTGAATTCTCTCTTGCTCTTCGCCCGTGGACGTACCTCTAGAGCTTCGTGCTTGGGGGGGAACCACGTAAATCTTTGTGTCCTTGATTTTCGCTTGTTGGTTGTTTTCTCTAACTTCGTGGCTTGTCACAACAAACTGGTATCAGAGCTCCGGGTTCAATCCGAGGCTTTCGTTTTTCCGCTGCGTAGGTTGTGCGTTGGTGCGTCTTCATGGCGACTCATTTCGAAGTTGAGAAGTTTGGTGCAACAAGGAACTCACAAGGCTTTATTGGGGGAAGTTGAAGAAGCCTGCTGATATGCAGGATAGTTTGTTTGAGGATCTCTGTAAGAAGGTGATTTTGGGAGAATTTTGGATTTGAAGCAGCGCCTTTATGCGTTTCGTATGAAGGAGGTATGCCCATTAAAGACTATTTTGATGAGTTAAATCGGATTATATATTTTGTTTATGCTCCTTTTGGATACTGTTATGGAGGCTGCTATGTAGTGCTTCATGTTGGGTATCGCCGTGGAGATTTGGATCCGGTTCAACTATTTGGTGTATGCGGGTTTCGCATATTAGCTCCGTTGGGAGTTTGAGCAAGTCTTCTGTTGCATCGTAATGGATGCGTTGGGTGGTC
This sequence comes from Vaccinium darrowii, assembly GCA_020921065.1. Lineage (NCBI taxonomy): Eukaryota > Viridiplantae > Streptophyta > Magnoliopsida > Ericales > Ericaceae > Vaccinium > Vaccinium darrowii. Next base: position 28,257,107 of record CM037160.1, read on the forward strand.
GGTACCCGTTTGAAAACTGTTGCTTGTCTGGGTTATTAGCTCCGTTGGGAGTTTGAGCAAGTCTTCTATTGCATCGTAATGGATGCGTTGGGTGGACGGTACCCGTTTGAAGATGGTTGCTCGTTTGGGCCATTAACTCCGTGGTGGAGTTTAGTGTTTCGCTCCGGGTGGAGCTTGGGCGGATCTTCGTTTGCATCCTTGAGGGGTGTGTTGGGTGGTAGGTGCCTGTTTGAAGATGGAGGCTTGATTTGGAGGCATGTGCGGCTAGGTTTCCTGAGTCGCGTTTGCAAGGTCAAGCAGTCGTGCTTGAGCCTTGTTCGTTCTTGCCATTGGTGACACCCCGATAAGGGCTGCCCCGCGAGGGGTGTTTGGAGAAGAGTGGTGTTGCGAGAGGATTGCTCTATGGTGTTGAGTTCAATGGAATTCAAGTCAAGGTGGAGAATTGTTGGAATTGTGCCTTGAATTTCCTCTTTTGGAAATTCCCTATTATGTTTAGGATTTCCTATTGCGTTTAGGAAATCCTATTGTGTTTAGGATTCCTATTGCGTTTAGGATTTCTTATTGCGTTTAGGATTTCTTATTCTTATAAATAGGAGCCTTGTGGCTTCCTAGAGCTTTGGACTTCTTGAGTGAATCCCTTTGAGGGAGCCCCTGTGGGGTTTCCCGTAGTGTGTTAGGGTTTCTTGGTCGTTCCATTGATAGTCTTTAACTCTTGGGATTGGATATTAGGGTTTATTACTTGTCTCTTTCGTGTTCTTGAGACTTTGTCCCTAGATATCTGTTTGGTGCTTCAATTAGAGTTACGGGTTTAACCGGCTCTTTGTAATCTCTCCCCGTTCATAGTGAATTCTCTCTTGCTCTTTGCCCGTGGACGTACCTCTAGAGCTTCGTGCTTGGGGGGGAACCACGTAAATCTTGTGTCTCGTTTTCTTTGTTGATTTGTTATATTCTCATACTTCGAATTTTGTCACAACAGCTTCTTCAACGTTCAATTTCAGACTCCTAAACTCCAATTTCAAGATAATATCGAAGACCCTAACCAATAATCCCCCAAATTTGAAACCCTGAGTTGTACACCAAAAGTTCGGTTTTGACTTTCTCACTCTTGATTTCTCACATAAATTAGTCCAAAACCCTTTGGGTTACCTATTTCTGAGCAAGTTATAGAACTTCCTTGGATTTGTCTAAGACAAAGATCCACTCAGTCAACCTATTATATAGATTTTTTGTTTGTTTGAAAGTTTTTAATAAACTATTTGCCAAGTAGGTTATGGCTTGCAAGTGGGTTAGACTTATTTCATTATGTTACTAATTGTGTGATCTTTTTACAAGCTGGTTGCCATTTAGGTTATTGGATCAAATAAGCTGCAAATAATTGGAAATAGATTAGGGACATGTTTGTGACATGTTTATGCTAACTTATTTAATGAGCAACCTCATATTGTCTTTTTTTTTCATGTTATTCTATCATATTTGTGTCATGTTATGTGAACGACCATACTTTTTTTAGTGGGGTTTTTTGAATTTTTAGGTGTAAAAGGTTTATATGGAACGACAACAATTTTCTTCAACAATGAGATTTTTAGGATATAAGGATAATTGCAAGAATGTAAATGATTTGGGTATGAAAGCCATTGTCAGGCCGAAAGGGAACCCAGGGGGACTGTGTTCAGGAGCTGCACCTCGCAAACCAAGGCGATGTTCGCATTGCAAGTATAAAACACAGTGTAACTCTTTTTCGTTCGTTGTGTAAAGCTTTTTGGAAAAATTTAGTTTCAGCGAACTCTGTGTTTGCTTGTTATGTAGGTCAATTGGGCATATGAAGCGGACGTGCAAGAAATTACAATGTTGTGGTGTCAAAGATGAATGTACGAAGGAGGAGATCATGAATCAGAGCTAGATGAGGAGAAGTAGAGATGGTGGTAGTGGTACGGCCATAGTTTGTTAGTGTTAAGCTATGGATACTTCACCTAAGATAATGATATGCCAAATGTCAAATTTTTCATATGCATATGTTAGGATCATGCAAATAATGATCTCATAGTACTGCTTTATCATTTGGACATATTTCCTCTGTATAATATAGTGTGTCATTCATGGGTAGTAAAGTGAAACTCATGTTAAGAGAGATCTGCTCGAACCCTCAATCAAATGATGTTTGATTGCAATATCTTAGGTGAAGCATGTTCCATTTCTTGCAGTTGAGGACTATACATGCAGTTTATTTTAATACTATGCCGAAACACTGATTTTGTGCATATTTAATTTTCAGCATCAACTGCCCCCAATAGGCATATTCAGCATTCCAGAATTGTAGACGATGAAGATGATCAATTGGAGGAGGGAAGTCAAAATGAGGAGGAGGCGGAGATGGGAGATGAGGATTCTGATGATGATGATGCATTACCAAAGACATTATTGTGCACCATTATTGGCGGAGATGAGGAGTTTAATGGAACACAAAGACATTACCAACAGCCGAGCAGATTTTATCCTTTCCTTCGCACGGTATGGTTCAGGCTTTGGATTGTACAAGTAAACAGTATTGTGCACCATATCAACTTTTAAGCACAGCTAATGAGATTCATTGTCATTAAATGGTACGTAGATCTGCATAGGAAAACATTACGGACTCAATTTTAGGATATACTTTTCTTCAGCTTAAATTCATGTTTTCAACAAAATAATGCTGTCAAATATGAAACTATGAAAAAATTCCAACTAAAATAAGTGGTTGCTCACCTCTTTGCATGAAAGTAGTTTGCCTATATATCGATCAGGAAGGAACCACTTATCTGCAATGTTTTTAATTTCACCCTTGCACTGTTTTTCACTTGTACAAGCAAGCTGCTACCACTGTAAAAAACAATACCATTTTGTATGATGAATTGCTTAATTGAAACTCAAAAGAAATTCAACTTACATTCAGTACTTACTGCAACGTATGTTGGTAAGTACCAAGCTATGTGACACTGGTCCGGATGATCAACCCTGTGTTGATTTGTTAGTTGAACCACGACTATGTTAATAGTTTGGACAAGTATACCATACAATTACATTACATGCATTCAAGTTTTGGATCTAAATCTTTTCCATGATGTTGACATAATAATATAAATTAGCAATAAATTTGATATAGTAAACAACTTACTGTATCCTTAATCCATTCTTGTGGTTTCAAAGAGCAGATATCACCATGAATTGTATGCTTCGAGGGGTTGCCATGAAGATCGAAGTTGACGAGTATTTTTCTGTATGCAATGCGTAATAAGTCCAAAATTGAAGGTCAATTAATGGACTTAACACACAAAAACACCCAATTGATTCATCAACATTGAAACAAAATCAAACAAGCAGTTGATCGGGTTCTGATAAAGGTTGCTGTTCAACATACCGAATTTCTGTCGTTGTCTAGTACATATGTTAAGAAATCAACATCTAGTCAGACATTGGAAATGTAAAAATGATGTTGAAGCACATGAATTCTTTTGCAAACATTTAAGTCAAAGAAACAACAAATAACCTTAGTCCTACTATAAAACAAGTCATCCTTCACTCCGAAAACATGAACTCCTTGCTACAAGAATTTTTTTAGCAAACATGAAATCTAGCAATCCTAAATACTTGAGTGGGACTAACAAACTTAGCACTCATCGTCAAGTAGGTACATTGTAAATAGTTTGCCGGTTCTTTTCCTTTTCCCTTGCAACCGATTGCTATTGTTTCCATGCATTGGTGGTGGGACATATGGTGAACGCGGAAGGGGTCCTGGAATGCACTCTGTTGTACGTGTTGTTTGGCGAGGGTTGGCATTGATCCCTGTTTTTTAGTCGATCACAATGGGCCCTTCTTGGACCTTAGGTGTAGCCTCCTTAGCTTTCCTCCCCCGACGCTTGCGTCCATCAACTACTTCCTTTGGTGAAGCATGATTTTCTGTATTGATTGGTGAGTTTTCATGGTTAGATGGAATCCTCTTCACCCATTTTTGTTTTGGCAGGACACTTGTTGTCACATGCTTCCTAATTTCACTTCCTGTCTCACTTGATAGGGCCACAACATCAGGAAAAATTTCACATTTGGCATTTTGCCTTGTTTTCGGCATGGTGCATGCTCTTGGTGTTTGCATGTTTACTTCCACTTGTGTCCCCTTTGTTTTCAACTCTGTCATTGAGGGGTTACGAAAGTATGGCTACCATGTTGGGATACGTATGGCTGCAATTGCATCTGTTGAGGGTGTCAACATCCCGAACAACATGAACATAGTTTTGGGATACGTATGGCTGCAATGTTGCACACAGGAAGGAGCCCAACATATGCAACACAAATTTCCTTGAACTCCTAGAGTTACATCGTTGTACTCACCCAAAGACACACCTAAAGCCTTCAACGTTAGACCGCCTTTGTTCACTTTGAGGTCATCACACAACTTCTTGAACCCTTCATCAAAGAATCCTGTCAACATTATATCCAGGCCACACCCATGTATTCCAAGTAACCGCTGCACTTTTGTAACTGTGAGAACAAGTTCACCCCCGTGAACACGTAACAAACAACGCGATGGATCAAACTTCAACCTTCTCTGCGCCGAGGTTGTACACCTTGTCGCCAAGGGCTAAAGCAGACTGACTGGCATGTGAACAAAAGAAATGGTGAACTCATAAGCAATAATCCGAAGGTACATACTTGGAAATTAGAGACATGGAGCTGAAGTCTTACCTTCATGATCTGGGTGCAGAGGTTAGCGTAGTTATCTGCCGTGTTCTTCGGCATCGCCTGCATATCCCTCGGTAGAGCAAGGGCCTTAAGCAGGGTCATAGCCGTCTTCTGGTTCTCCCAGATGCAGGCGAGCTTTTTCACAAGCTCACCGCGTGAGGTCTGGATCGCCGGGACCCAAGGCTCATCCTTGTCGATTTCAAAGAGCTAGACCTCGGGAGTCGGGGGGGGGGGGGGGGGGGACCTGTTTGTCCTTTGAAGTGGTCTCCCTCGGAGGAACACTGGAAAGGGCGCTTTGAGGAAGAGGAGTTGGAAACATGAGGGCCTTCAGAGGGACCTCCTTGGCGACAGTAGTGGCCTCGGTGGTCCGAGGCTTCTTCTGGAGAGCCCCAGCCTCGACGGAGTGGCTGGTGATAGGCACGCGATATCGTAGATATAAGTGCCTAAATAGGGTAGTTTTAACACGTTGTAATCTAATTTATTCCCTATTTTTCACTTGATGTGTTGTTTTGGTATGTTTTGGTGTTTTTGTTAATTTTTAGAAAAATAAGGTTGTTTTAGCGCCAAGATTGGATTGCAGAGACTTGAAGACCGTGATAGCATGAGAGGCCGTAGAGACTAAGTGTCGGAGCTAATTTCTCGAGGAAAGCAATTTGGACCGTCGTGAGCGCTACAGGAGATTTGGTAGAGCGCTCAAGAGTGGCACAAGAGAGCAAAATAACTGAACAGAAGCTTGGGTAGCGCTACACCACTTTTGGTGTAGCGCTACCGCGGAGTTAAGGGTCAACGGTCAACTTCGCGGAGTCAAGGGTCAAACGGCTCTTAATGGGTTTTGTAGCGCTACACCAAAAGTGGTGTAGCGCTACCGCGGGCTTAACTTTGCTCTTAATGGGTTAGGTAGGGCTACACCACTTTTGGTGTAGCCCTACCGAGAGCTTATCTTGGCTTTGAAACGACGGCGTTTTGAGTCGTATGCGGGTCCAATTCCGATTTGTTTTAGGATTTTAATTGTAAATTAGTGGGGATTACTATAAATACCCCGTTATAACTCAAAATTAGGGATCGATTCATTCATAACTTAGGTTTTATTTTTCTTAACTTTGGCTGCTGTTTTCAGGATTATTTTTCAGATTCAAGTTTAATTCAAGTTCTTCAGGATTTCCAGTTTTGATTTCTTGTCCTTCGCATCCGTTCTCTCGCTGCAAATATTTGGTATCGTGTTTTATTTATTTCTTTCAATTGTTTGAAGCATGTTTAGATCTAGGGTTAATAGTATGGTTGCGTTTAATGGAATTATGAGCGAGTAATTTTATAGAGTGCGGCCGCGGGGCGAAGGCGCTCCATGGCTAGTTTGATTAATGTTCTACCTCGGGATCGAATTAATTCAATTTTTGGGCACTTTTGGAAGACGAAAACTCTTCTAACAAACAAAACCCAGGCATCGCTGGAATTCAAATGCGCACAGAATCTGGTGACAGGTGGTGCGCATTTGTTAGGGATCCTTTTTCTTACTCTAAAATCAATAAAATGAATAATTGTGGCCCGAGTAAACATTGGTTAGGCTGGTTGCGGATGCTGGGTTCCCACGGCTGTACTCTCCTTTTCAAATCCATATTTAGTTAAGTTAGTTGGGTAATTTAATTAGTCAATTAATCATTAAACAAGGGGTGGCTACCTAAGAGCCAAGATAAACTGTGAACCCGTCATCTTTGAGTCCTGCACACGTTCGTCCGTCTCTGTGGATTCGACTCCGGTACTTCCGGATATTATGCTACATCGGTCGAGAGTCCTACGCTTGGGACGCATCTTATTTTTAGTCACCTGGTCGGTCAAGCAGCTGGGCTGGCTAGGGGCCATCTTCTCAGCCTCCTTCCATTTCGCCCTCTTGGCCCTGTCCCTCCGTTGGGCCTCCTTTAACACCGAAGCTCCTGCCATTTTGGCCACGGATCTGCAACCCGCTATGAAAGATTGAGGGGGGCGGCGAGTAGTCCTGGGCAGGCGTTCGCAGCCCACGAGGTCTGCACGTTGGATGTCTGGGTTGAAGAGCAGCATGTGACGGGGACTCGTTCTCGGCACGGGATCCTTCTCACGCTCCAGGAAGCCCTTGTACGAGGGAATGTATCCGAGGATGCCGGGGGGCCGTGCGATATGGGATCCTGAAGATGCTGTCAATGACGTCGTCGTCGGGGTCCTTCGTAAGATGCTTTGTCACCTCACTGCACTCTGCAAGACTAAAGTAGCGTCAGTATTCGGCAAATGCAACAGTATGTACGTTAAAGAAAATATGCAAGTGTGTGCCCTCGAACTTATTAGGCCTCCCTCGGCGCCAAGGGATGGACCACATGGACTCGTCCCCTAGAGCTTTCTTGTAATTGCCCCGCACGATCACCAGCTCGCACACGTGCCTCTCCGAGTCCAAGAGATTCCCAATAAGGGGAGGGTACTCGGGTCGCCTTGTGAAGTAATACCTCCCGTAGATAGGGCTCCGCTGGACAACGTAGATGGCCATGAGGTCGCTGAGGCGGAAGGGTATGTTATGCTGTTCCGCCAGCCTCACCACCAAGTAGATAACTTGATAGACGTTGGTGGTAAGTTGGTGGGGAGCAAGCTAGTACATGTCTAGGAACTGCCCAAGGAGTCTGGGCACCGGGAACGTCAGTCCACCCTCGCAGATGGCCATCAGTGGCACAATGATTTGCCCCGCTCGATAGTGGATTCTGTTGTCGGTAGGCCGAGAGATGTTCTCATCCTCTGAGATGCTGTAGTCCCTTCGGAACAGGGCAAGCTTTTCGGCTATCCCGTTGAAGTAGTCCTTGACATACTTGCATGCGCTGTGCTTTGGATTCCGTATAGACTTCCTCGGCATCCGCGACCTTCACGGGCTCTTGTTCTTGCCCTTTGGTTCCTGCCACGGGCTCGGTAGTTCCTGCCTAGGTCTCGGTCGTGGGCTCTTCGTATTCCTCCTCGACCATGGGCTCCTCTCTTGAGCCCGAGCCCTTGGAGAGGAGCTCCAAGCCCTCGGCGTCCATTCTTTAGGCCAAGAGTGCGTCCACTTCAAGAACCTGGACGGGCTCAAGCTCCTTAAACCTAATCGTGGCCCTGCCAATCTCCATGACGTCTGAATCCGAGGACCACCCCTCAAATAGATTGGGGAGCTCGGACGGATAGACGGTAGAAGAAGATGTGCTGGGTTGTGGTTCTCGAGTCTCGGTGGGTATTCCAGTCTAGGTGGGTGGGCTGGGACTTGCCCCTGTCCAGAGGTGGAGGTCTCGGCACCGCTCTTGGAGCGTCTGGTTTCCTCCTCCATCTCCATCCAACGTTTGTGGGTGATGGCTCGGATCGGGGCTACTACTTCAGGTATCACCTTGAGGGGTGGGATGTTTAGCAGGGCCTGGCGCCTATAACCTCTACCGAGGCTTCTGATCTGCTCTCGGATGAGGACGTCTTCGATAAACTCTCTGTACTGGGTGTCGGTAAGAACGTCGTCGAGGGATGAGTCCGCAGAGTCTGAGCTCATCCAAATGAAGACCTGCAGTGCACGGGTGAAATAACCGTCAGCGATATGCATAGGTTTGATTTCAAGAAAATGCAAAGGGTCGAGCCTCGATCCCTGCCGAGCTCCCCACAAGGAGTCAACTACCCCGAGAGCTCAATTCGTCTACGAGCCCTCGGCTAACCTAAGGAGAAATACACTCTCGGGTCGACGATTTACTCTTGGCGGAAAGTGGTTCGCATGCTCACACTACAAGAAATTTTACCTTTAGCGGCATTTTTCAAATGCCAAAAAAATCACTAAAAATGCCAAAAAAGAGTATTACCGGCATTTGTTAAGTATTACCGGCATTTATTACAAATGCCGTCTACATAGGTGTCGGTAATGTCACAAATGCCGGGAAAAGTCTTCAAAAATGCCGGCAATACTTGACACTATTTGCGGCATTTGTGAAAATGCCGGGAATGCCTATTGTTTTTTTTAATAAACAAAATGCCACGTGGTGCTTGCGTGTCACCCATGTGGCAGCCACGTGTCACCCACGTGGTGCTTGTGTGTCGTCCGCGTGGCGCCCGCGTGTCTTGAAAATTTGGGGAGAAATACTTCCCCCAAGATTCAAACCTGTAACCTTTGCGGCCGCGCGCGCGTGTGTTTTCCAACTGAGCTAGCCCACATATTGTTCAAAAATGCACAATGAAAAATATATATACTATACGGTCGGATTCTTTTTAAAAAAATTAGACTTTTACCGGCATTTGTATAAAAATGCCGGTAATATTTTGGCGGGAAATTTGGCTTTTGCCGGCATTATTTTAAACAAATGCCGATAAAAGTTATTTTTTCCCGGCATTTATTATAATGCTGGGAATAAAAATGCCGAAAATGCCTATATTTGGCGTAGTGTCGTTAGGCACAAGGAAGAACACTTTGAGTGTTCTTGAAGCCCAGAATCCGGCGGCTGTGCTCCGCCGCACGAATTACTGGAAAACTCAAACTAAACAGTGTGCGAAAAGCGAAAAATACAAACACTGACAAAACCCCCCCAAAAATGTAGGAAAAATATGCAAAAACTTCACAAAATGTGGATAAACACAAGGAGAATGGAAATTCCTGAAGTTTCGGTGAAGATCTTCACTGGAAAACTGAGTTTTTGATAGGTTTTTGGTGAAACACGACGGTGGAGGGTGGCAGTGCAAAGCTCTGATGTAGGAGAGAGAGAAAGAGAGTAACGGTGACTTTCTATCCCTATCTCCTTGTATTTATAGGGGAGGAGGTCTATGGTTAGGCCCCTATTCAATAGGCTGGCACCGGCTCGGGAGGCGAAGAGTCACTCTCTCAGAGCGCGACACGGGTCCATCTCGTTCAAACCGTTTGGGCGCGAATCCAGACGACAGTGCACGGACCAATCACGCGGCGACACATGGCATGTGACATCACCACACGTTAGGATTCCTGAACCGATGTGTACGTAGGGTCACATCAGACGTCTTTTCACATCCATGTGCGATGTGACGTCCCGAGGGCAAGAACCCCCGAGCCCTCAGGTGACGGTGCCCTGATCACCTAAAACTCGGATGCCGACCCTGTCTCCCCGACCGATAAGTTCGGTTAAATCAACTCCCACTTTCATCTTCTCTCGGCAAGTAGAAGTTGATGGGGCTATTGTAGCGGCCGGGTCCAGAAGGGTCAGCAAAGGCCCCTCTCTGCATAATATAGAAGCAAAAGGGTCAGTACCTCAAAATCCACAAAACTGAATGCAGATCAACTCATCTCATCCTCTTCGAGCGTGTGGCGCTCTCGACCATCGGCGTGGATGTCCAGGTTTGGACGAATATAGATTTGTTTGAGATTCGCCAAGCCCGAATACGTTAGTGTTACGACATTCCCAGCTTGGCTCTCGGACAACTCTCGGGGGCTCAGGCGATCGGTGTGACGATCGCCTGGGAGGCCGGGGGCCTCGCGTGCCGGGTCGGTTGACGACGGTCACGTGAGCGCTCGGAGATACTTGGTTCAGCGATGGTGTGTCAGGCACGCCAGACATTTCATGATGAAGCATTAAATGCGGCAGTCACGTACTCTGCCACTGCCGCCTGCAGAGTCACGTGGGTGATGGGGAATGTCTCGAGATGAAGTGACCCCTCAGACCCACGTGCCATGACGTTAGCCGAAGCGCGGCGTCTACAACAGAGATGGAAGTCACATCAACTGTCATTTCGGGCAGAAATGGTAGGCGCGTGAGGGGAACCGAGTGCATGCAACGCACGCCCCCTTCTCCTATAAATACCTCACAAAAACTACCACTATGGGTATTCCTCTCTCCTCATTTACTACCCTCATAACTCCACTTCTCTCTCTAAGTTTTTGGCATATCTCTTCTCCTCCGGTGACTAACTTTACCATTTGAGTGTCTTTCCGGACCACCACCGTCCGGGTTTGGCACTAATGTGGTTGTCTACGTGTGCAGGTTACCCTCTACGACGGGCAGATAGGGTTCAGACGAGGTTCAGCCACCCCATCTCCACCTATTCCATATAACGAGGTTCAAAGAGCTGACTTCGGCGAGAAACACCGCCACAAGGTTTTTTGATGAAAGTTGCAGAGGGCATTGAGACATTCAAGAATTGTCCAAAATGATTGAGTTTTGACTAAGTTATTGTAATCCAAAGTTCTGTTTGGATATTCTCGGACAAGTCACTAACCCTCTGAAAATCTGAGTCGTTCTCCTAGTTTGAGTGGGTTTCAGGCTTAGACTTCTTCATCAAGTTGTAGAGCACTTCCAAGGAGTTTCGTTTAAGACACAAGAATTGCCCAAAATGGTTGAGGTTGCTTGAGGTATTGCAGTCCAAAGTTTCTTTTCAAAATTAAATCTTTCGCCGCTAATTGAAAACCACAGGACTTCACAACCGAGCTTTTCTTCCGGATCTAAGGGGATATTCCAAGACCCATGTAATCCTAAATATAAATATTAGTTAGGACTTGGAAGCTGCAACATTGGACTTGGCATCCGAATTGTTAGTTGTTTTGTATTTTAGACTTTGCATGGTTCAGATCTGGATAATTGATAAACCTCGTGGATGATACCCCACATATGGCGTCCGTAAACTAAAATGTTGTGGTCGCTACGTATAACCTTGCGCCTATAGACCTTATATCAATCGATTTTTAACCTATATTCATGTTTAAGTCATGTTTGGTTACTGTATGAACTAGCAAAAAACCTATACTATCACGGGCTGAGTTTAGTATACAGAGTCAAATGTTTGTACACATAATTCGAAAACCAATTCAAGTATAAAATTGGTTAAATTACCCGTGCTATGCATAGAAAGAAAATTATAATCAACTTAGATCTCTTAAGGTAGGCGCTTAATCCATGGCACATCCGAATTAACTTCAATATGTAGCACAACTCAATTCTTTCTAAATAGTTGCTCATGATCCTCTTCGTGTAGTGCAAAATCTACCGTCTACATACATCACATCACCGTCCCTATCACGCCCTCAATTTTGACACAAATAAAACATATCTATTCATAGACAAGTCAACCATTTCAAGTCAAAGTCCAAGATTTCTCACGAGTCAAAGTCATACAAATTCTAGAGTCGACTGGGTGCCCATGTCCCATATGATAAATGTACAAATTTATAGTTATTACAGATTTCCACTGAGTCAAGGAAAGAAGATTTTGATTACAAATCTAGTTAAAAGAAAATCATGATTTTACAAATAGTTTGAGTGCTCTTCATGCTATGCTTTACACAATGCCATGCATCATAGACTCTCCAACGCATGCTCCTTAGTTGTACTTGAAAACAGCTGGGATGAGCAGTCACTTCTCCCAGTAGAGGTTTCTTTAGAAAGTTTATAAATGTAGAACAAGAGACAATGAAAGTAATGAATAATCCTAACCCATGTCCTCAAATAACCTTAAGATGCAATGTCCTACTTTACTGATTAGCATAATAATACTTCACGCACTAAATATTTCTTTCCACACGACAATAACCTTGGGTTACCGACTCTTGTACATTCATCTCTCGGCATGATCCGTCACTACCTTACTACTCGATCATTCTCTACGTACTTCCTCGAAATACATTCAACTAAGTCCAACATCCCTCACACAAAACCATCATTAATATACCGTAAGGTTCACTTTAACCAAATAACTGTTTACTTCCTTTCTTTCCAATCATTCTGTTAATCACCATTTCATTATCGTTCATTTACTCAAACATAGCTAATTATCCTCTTTCAAGTTCATGATACATGTCCAAGCACCCCATAAGTACTCACACGTCATGCACATGTCTGTGTATTCCCCATTCATCCACGTGTCACACAATATTAAACTTGATTCTTCCCGGATCTCTCTAGTACCCACATGCCCAATAGATATTTCAAACAATGATCTATTATGTCCCTTAATTACCCACATACCCTACAGGTTCGCGATAAGTGTGTCCATATTCCGTAAGTGTCCACACAACATTTCATATTCACTTTGCTTCCTGTCTTGTGTTCTAGTGAAACCTTTCCTAGTGACGTACCGGTAAATGGCCCTAGCGATTTACCTCACCTCCACATCATCTAACTTTAGGCATAATTCAATTAACCAAGTGCCAATTCAAGTTATGTTTAGCCGTGTCATGGGTCCCATCGTGTCAAACTACCACCTGCCCACGAGTGTTGACAGAGTTTTATTTACTCTCTCATTTATACTTTCCAAGTCCAAATTGCATTTTCATTCAATCCATTTTCACGATTTCAACGTGTTTCATCAGACGTGTTTTTTTTACTCCCACACATACGTCATGTCTCTAATGTATTCTTATCATTTGTACCCCTCGTATGTCACACCCTTAATTATCTCAATAAACTTTCTCAAGGCACACAAGTGTCATCATTCATTTCAGCAAAGTTCGTTCACTTACTCACACAGTGTATTTACATGTGTCTTTGACGCATTCTCGTGATGAGTGTATCACACCACAAAATGAGAAGTGATCGGGCATGAACCACAAGGCTTCAACTTGTGAAACACGCAGCCTAAAATTAAATAAAGTCATCGGACATCAAATATCCATTTTTTTTTATGTTATCAAACCAAACCAAAGCCAGATAGGTCCCAAATCATAACCATCGGGGAACAACCGTCCCCATAAACCAAAATGATAAAATATATCACCAAAAGAAAAAGGAGTTTTGATTTATATAAAAAAGGTTTACAAACATGCGAAAGAGAATAAATAAAATCATAAAACTAGAATGCAACATCCTATGGAGGTCGACATAGTAACTTCCCAAGATGTCGGCAGAGTCCTCACCTATCAACTCGATTTTCCTGAAAATTGTGTTGGAATAAATTCGTCAGCTGACAAGCTCAGTGAATGAAAAAGCACGTATATTAAATAAGGTTCTAAAGCAGAAATTAAATTAAATTACCATATCATCATAATTTGGCACACACGATGTAAAATAAAACAAAAAATCTTAATGGTGATCACAAGATGATATCCAATAACAATGGGGAACCACAACCAAATAGTACCATGTCCAACAAATAATAATCTCAAGATTGGATCCAATATCGAACTTAGAGTCTCCAGGTGTTGGCAGCCCATGGTACTCTTCCCTAAGTCAATCTGGTGGAAAGATAGTCGTAGAGCAAAAGGGTCACCGGCCTAACCCGGGTCTCTTCCCTAATGGCCAGGGTCACCTATACAAAGGAATAATTTCCCTGGACTTTCAATAATAAAAGTTCCCAATAATATCCATAAAGTTCTCACCAAAGAGAAAACATTTTATCGCGTGCCAATTTAAAGAACCAAATATAAATAATTTGTTTTTTTCCAATTTACAATTCTAAATTTTTCAAAGAATAATTTAAGGGACACGGTGAAGTTTTGAAAGTAAGTAACGTGCTTAACCACTCACCTGGGTCCAAAAGTAACGCAACTCGAACATGCTAAGAAGAGACTAACTTGTATATAGAATAGAAATAAAACAAACGGCATGACTAGCTAATTCAAACATAAACTGTGCAAGGTAAAATGCTATATAATATTAAACCCAAAACCCAACCAATTGCCAATTAGAACTAACTATTAGTAACTAAAATATTTTCTACGTGCACACTGCCAAATCATGTATTATGATTCCAATTTCCAAGTCTCCGAAAACAATACAACCATGACTCCATTAAGAAACAAATGATGAACTTCACCACAGATTTCCGTAAGAGACAGGTATTGTATGTGTTCACTCGGTCCAGTAGCACACATGCACATATTCGATCTTAAATATACCCATTTAACTCTCTCTCTCTCTCTCCACAAACAAACTACCAGCATACCACCCAATACATGAAACCAAAACTAGTGTCGGTTACGATCCAAATATTTTACTTGGTATATATTTGTTGTAAAGAATTGTGATTACTATTTCATTGAAAGTATTCTGATTAAGTATTACTCCTCTACTCTTATAAATTACTATCATTGTTTAATACATCATGTTGTGATTATGCAATTATTATCTCTTGTTCACATTGTTGATTGAACTTCTATATTATCATAATAAATTGTATATGTTGGATTGATCTGTGTTGGAAAAGACTTAGGTCGCATGTGGTACTTGATTAGAAGATCACATAGACATGTTAGTTAATGGTAAAAAGAAAGGTTGTTGAAGGAAGTATTCGGTCGGTAAAGTACTCGGTGTGTGTTTGGGGGCTGATAAACTGTAAGAACCCTTGTTTTTCTATAATTTTATGGAAATAATGTTGGGGAAGTGCGAGGAATGTTTTAAAGTGTAATGTGGGTTCAATGTGAAGTTAGTATTGCATTTGGATTAGAAACACTAAGGGGTGAGTGTGTAATTAGGGAGCATGTATAGAGGGGTTAATATCAGATTTTTTTGAAACCACACACTCCTCTCTCTCTCTCTCTCTCTCTCTCTCTCTCTCTCTCTCAAAAATCGGTTGGCTCTCTCTCTTCCCTCTTCTCCTCTCAAAATCTCTCAACTATATCCACAAATTCACCTCCCACACTTCACCTCTTCAAGATTCAACCTCTTTTTCGTTATCTACGTGTGATTTGGAGTCCAGGTTTTCTTGGAATCACCTGGGAGGAGCTTATTTCGGTTGGGTTTGCAAGAACAACTTAGGGTTTTCATTCCTCACTGTATTGGAGCTAAACCATTGAGGAAGGGAACCTATCTCTACTTCCTCTAAGTGTATATGGTTTGAAATATTGCATTATGCTTGTCATTCCTCTTTGATTTCTTGCCAAGCTTTGACATTACCATGAGAGTTGATTTTGAACTTGGGTGAGTTTGATTTCCATACATTTGCTTGGTTGATCCTTGAGTTAGTGCTGATACATTCTCCTTTGATTGACTTGGATTGAAGCCCCCTTCATTTTGAAAAAGTTGTCAAAATTCTGCTCGTAAGCCAGTTGGATCGATCCACTTGTACAGTTGGATCGATCCACTTGTATAGTTGGATCGATCCAAAACCTTCTAATTTCATTTTAAGCCTTAGTGGATCGATCCAAAACCCTGATTCACTTTTAATCCATGATGGATCGATCCACCCTTAAAGTTGGATTGATCCAAATCAATCTGATCATTTCTTTAGCCAATTGGCACCCCCTAACTTCCCAAAACTTGTTTTCTTCAATTTTGGTAGCTTGTTCGTACTTGTACTTGGCATATCCATTCCCTACACCTCAAAACTTGTTGGAAAACTCATCTCTAGCCTATCGTCGTATGATTCATGACTCGTTTTGATTTCTCACGTACTTGGACATGTGTTAACTTAGTCACAATCGATATACAATAAGATTTTGAACGAAATAGATTATATGGATGTTTTGGACACATGAGGATTAAATGGACTTTTGAAAATGGTGATCACGAATACAAGGGCCACCATTCGGTGCGTCCCTGGCCATGGGTGCTCGGAGCCCATGAAATCCGGCAGGGGTGCACGGAGCCCACGAAATCCGGCATGGGGATGTATTCCCTATTAAAACAAGTGGTTATTTTTGTGAAGTGTTTCAAAATGAGATGTTTTATGAAGGATATGGTATTTTTGATGAAATCAAACACACAACACGATTTGTAACGGTTAAGAGGAAATCGATGGACACTTGGGTTATGTTCAAACATTTTTGGTATTTCCTTGGACACTTGGGTATCTTGTGGACACCTAACATTGAGTCGAGCAATCGTAACCTCTATTAGTCAATTCACCCATGTTTATTACATCTTCATGTGCATTTTTCATTCTCTATACCCTTAGCATTAGTAGAAAAGTTTCCTACTAGGCTAGTGAGCTCACCCTATCATTTTCAGGTACTTGGGAATGCACATAAATTGGATGCTTGGAGCTCATTTATACATGAAGTTATTTTACCCTCTCCATATTTAGTATATTTTTGGGAGATGATCATGTAACTTCTATTTCTTCAATCTTTTAACAAAATTTGATGTGTAATAACTTGAAAACCTTTGTTACTTATGTATTTGGGTATGGGTACCCTTTGGTGAGAGACACGTGGAACTTGACTTGGATATGTACTATTGGCTTGACTTTTCAAAGGCGATATGTATGACTTTTGACCAATTTCACGTGGATTATATTTGTATTTTGATTATTAAAATTGAGGGCGTGACATAAACGACTCCAGTGTTAGTTTGAACCCTAATGTATCACACAACATGGTTATCTATTTATCTACCAGGTGTCAATCGCTCATGGTATCTGTATACCTTGACATTTAACACTAGCTATTGAAGTTGGAGCATAAGGGCAAACTTAAGCCAAAGGCGAAACCCCCTGGGGACAAAGTTGTCAAACATTGAATTCCATAGTATTTGTTGCTCTGTTCTTTTTTAGAAATTTAATTTGAAGTTTTAATCTTGTTTAAAAATTTAATCTATTTTTTCAATCTGATATAATCAAACTAAATTTCCGCTATCTTTTAAGTAATTTGATTTTTAACTAATGAAGCCATTGTGGAAAAATATTTTAAATAATTCATCCGAAAATTGGGGCGTTGCAATATGGAGTAGATGAAAGAACGTTTCCTAACATTGATGCAATGGAAGAAGAAGATGCTAACATTATTAGAATGATTTAGTTTAAGTAATCACCTTTTTTTTTTTAATTTCTATACCTACTTTATTTTGGGTTATTGAACTTTGTTGCACGATTTTTATTTATAGTCTAAGAGTGTTTTAAAAGTTGGATCAATTAATTGACTATGTTGCTTCTTCTTTTTTTGAATTTTATTTACTTTTGAATTGTAATAATTTATTTATTTTTAAAATGTATTGTAACATATAAAAACTCCTAAAAATTTTGCCTCGCTTCATGAGAGATCAACTGCACCACGTGTTTTTTTGCTATGAAAACTTTGTTCTAGACTCTATATGTGTGGTTTGGAATTGAAACGATCTAATTCTATCAAGGAATTGGATTAAAAAGAAGGGTAAAAATCAGACCCCTCCATCTATCACCCATCCACACATACACCCCCTCATCTTTTTAAAACCCATCAACCACACCCCCTCATCTTTCAACCTATGTGAAATGTCAAACGGCATCTAAAAAGCATGTGTTGTGACCATAATACCCCTTCGTATATAAGGGGTGGGGAGTTAGGTTTTTCGGTATTGCAGCCCCACATTACGATCTAACTCTCTCTCTGCTCTCTTCTCTCTTCTCTTCCTATGATGAACACATGTAATCGAAAACCCTAACCTTATGATTGATCTCTCCTCTAAAAATTGGTCAAATTTGAAGGACGAAGTTGGATTCTCAGACGAAAAACTTCAAAACCCAGTTGCAGATTGATCTACACAAAATAGTTAGTACAATTCGCGAAATACGACCCCGATTTGAAGCAAAAACGATACGAAACAAACCCTAAAAAACCCTAGATCTGTATTTCATCAGTTAATGTGCTTCGTTTGTAAGGATTGAACGTGTTTTTAGGGGTTTTTTTTTGGTTACTTATGAAGAACCCTCCTTTTCAAGCAAATGGGTTTGCGAATCTGTGTGTGTGTGTGTGTGTGAATAGATGGTGGTCCCAACCTTACACACACACACACACAGAGATAGTGGTCCCCTAAATTATATTGATTACATTCGGTTGCTATGGATGTTGGTGCCTTGCGACTGTTAACCCTAAAAGTTGGTGGTCCCTTGGAATATTTTAACCCTAAAAGTTGTAATGCATTAATCCAAAATCTTATTTTAACCCTAAAAGTCCCTGGGCCCGCATGTGCTATTTCATATTAAATCTTGTCCCCCTCTCCCACTATGTTTCTGTTTATGTTTCAGTAGTGTATGATATTTTTGGAATTGTTTTGCAGTGTTGTGGATATGAGTAGCAATGTTGTTACTCTTTTGACTCATATAAGGGGTAGGTTAGTAGTGGAGGGACAAGAAGTGTCTTATGATGGTGGGCAAGTGGCCACATCTAGAGTGTTGGACATTGACAGATTTTCATTACTATGACCTACTTGAAGTATTGTCTGGGTTAGAATGTTCCAAGCAAAATAAACTATTTTACAAACTTCCAAAATACACTCCAACTAACCACATTGTGAGCGAGTTACAAAGTGAAACAAATATGAGGGAAATGTTTAACATGTATGGGGTTGGGGTTGAAATTAATGTGTATGTGGATGACCCTTTTGAATTTGAGGATGACATGGAGAGTGAGATAGAGGGAGGGGTAGACCAACAACATGAGGGGGAGGGAGGGGTAGACCAAGAAGATGAGGTGAAGTGACCCTATAACGCCCCATGTAGACCACTAGCCCAGTACCTTAATTTGATCCACAAGTCACACCACATGACCTAAAATGCTTAGGCTCAAGGTACTAGTAATCTCTTACATGGCTTGTTATATGCTCATGATCACTCATGTAAACAACCAATGTGGGATTAAACACCATCAAGCCCCAGACTTGGGGTATTACAATCTTCCCCCTTTTAGGGATGCAACGTCCTCGTTGCATAGTCCCAGCAACCTCCCTTGGTGTTTGTGGTGGCAGAGCGCATCCTACCCACCACTTGGACCAGGGAGGGGCTCTGATACCATTCACAATTGTCACACCCCAAAATGAGAAGTGACTGGCTGTGAACCACAAGGCTTCAACTTGTGAAACACGTAGCCTAAAATTAAATAAAGTTATCAGACATCAAATATCCTTTTTTTTTTTTTTTATGTTATCAAACCAAACCAAACCAAAGCCAGATAAGTCCCAAATCATAACCATGGGGGAACAACCGTCCCCATAAACCAAAATGATAAAATATATCACCAAAAGAAAAAGGAGTTTCAATTTATATAAAAAGGGTTTACCAACATGCGAAAGCGAATAAATAAAATTATAAAACTAGAATGCAACATCCAATGGAGTTCGACATAGTAACTTCCCAAGACGTCGCCAGAGTCCTCACCTATCGACTCGATTTTCCTGAAAATGGTGTTGGATAAATTCGTCAGCTGACAAACTCAATGAATGAAAAAGCACGTATATTAAATAAGGTTCTCAAGCAGCAATTAAATTAAATTACCGTATCATCATAATTTGGCACACATGATGTAAAATAAAACAATAGTATATCTTAATGGTGATCACAAGATGATATCCAATAACAATGGGGAACCACAACCAAATAGTACCACGGCCAACAAATAATAATCTCAAGATTGGATCCAATATCGAACTTAGAGTCACCAGGTATTGGTAGCCCTTGGTACTCTTCCCTAAGTCGATCCGGCGAAAAGACAGTCATTGAGCAAAAGGGTCACTGGCCTAACCCGGGTCTGTTCCCTAATGGCCAAGGTCACCTACATAAAAGAATAATTTCCCTGGACTTTCAATAACAAAAGTTCCCAATAATATCCATAAAGTTCTCATCAAAAAGAAAACATTTTATCGCGTGCCAATTTAAAGAACCAAATATCACAACCAAATAGTACCACGGCCAACAAATAATAATCTCAAGATTGGATCCAATATCGAACTTAGAGTCACCAGGTATTGGTAGCCCTTGGTACTCTTCCCTAAGTCGATCCGGCGAAAAGACAGTCATTGAGCAAAAGGGTCACTGGCCTAACCCGGGTCTGTTCCCTAATGGCCAGGGTCACCTACATAAAAGAATAATTTCCTTGGACTTTCAATAACAAAAGTTCCCAATAATATCCATAAAGTTCTCACCAAAAAGAAAACATTTTATCGCGTGCCAATTTAAAGAACCAAATATAAATAATTCGTTTTTTTTTTCAATTAACATTCTAAATTTTTCAAAGAATAATTTAAGGGACACGGTGAAGTTTTGAAAGTAAGTAACATGCTTAACCACTCACCTGGGTCCAAAAGTAACGCAACTCGAACATGCCAAAAAGAGACTAACCTGTATATAGAATAGAAATAAAACAAACGGCATGACTAGCTAATTCGAACATAAACTGTGCAAGCTAAAATGCTATAATCTATTAAACCCAAAACCCAGTCAATTGCCAATTAGAACTAACTATTAGTAACTAAAATATTTTCTACGTGCACACTGCCAAATCATGTATTATGATTCCAATTTCCAAGTCTCCCAAAACAGTATAGCCAAGCCTCCATGAAGAAACAAATGATGAACTTCACCACAGATTTCTGTAAGAGAAAGGTATTGTCTGTGTTCACTCGGTCCAATAGCACACATGCAAAGATTTGATCTTAAATATACCCACTCTCTCTCTCTCTCTCTCTCTCTCTCTCTCTCTCTCTCTCTCTCTCTCTCTCTATCTCTCTCTCTCTCGTGTCCAACCCAAAGATATGATTATTTTCTAGCGCCGTGGACCGAATGAAAAGAAATTGATGAAGAAAGTTATTACATCTGCGAATACCAAGAAGTTCGACTGCTGCTTGCTCTCTTAAACTGTTCTCCATCTATCTCCCTCTCTCAAACTATTATCCTCCTATTGCACAATAAAACCCTACTTATTGAACTTATACTTAACCCACTACCAATCCACGTTCCCCATATTATATTCGGACACATAATAATGCTCCCTAAATTACAGCTAACCGACTAATCAAATTAACGTGAATGACAAATATATATACTCCAATAGATATTTTGACTAATTAACCTAATTCTATAATATTTAGAAAAATGCTAACTTATAACACTAAAATTACGATAGCACCAATTGTACTTGTGATGTGCTCCAAAATAATTTAACTAAGGCCGACCATAAAATTTAAATTTCAATACGAAAATAATTATTAGGGAAAGAAAATGTAGGGCGTCACATCCTTCCCCCCATAAAATAATTTCGTCCTGGAAATTGCATACTAACCTCAAGCAAACAAATGTGGGTATATCTGTAGCATCTCCTCCTCACGCCACAAATAACTTTTTTGACTAGATATTAATTGCTTCCCAATCCTTCAACCAATCAAATCATTTGACCCTTTTCTACTCTCCCTTTGTATCTAGAATCCCAATAGGTTTTTCGTCATGTAGATTAAGTCATCATCAATATGAAATTACTGGTTATCAAAATCACATGGGACGAACCATACACATATTACATTTACAATTGTAGATACGTGGAAATCATCGTGAATTCTAGCTAAACTAGGCAGCCGTGCCAAATATGCCACTTTACCAATCTTAGCCAAAAACGTCAAACAACGTAATATAGAGGACTCAATTGCTTTTTCTTTTTGCCAAACTAAACACCCTTGCAAACCTCAAGAAATAGCATCTCTCCTATTTAAACTTCGATCTCAATCCTACAACTTTTCAGAAAGAAAAAAAAAAAAAACATCTCTTCTAATATGAGTGCACACCGATTTGCCGCATTACCCAAAACACACTCAGCTAAAACTATAGAAGTGAACCAACCAACCTGATCAATCAAATCAAGAATTAACCCGAATAAAATGAGGGCAACATAATAATCGCAAGTTTGCCAAAGTGTTTGAAGTATTCCAAAACCAATCCAATTTACTGTGGAAAAGCCTGTGCCAAAAAATTACCATATATACCACTTATTTTTGTGTTTTTAAACCAATAACTTTTGCTCTCTAAATAAGATTCATAAAAAAGAATAAATCTAAAGATTTTCTTTTCTTAGAATATATTACTTCCCACAATGTGATCCAGGATAAATACCAAAATTATTGCTTTTAATGGAGTTGGTTTGGGTGTCACATCCTTCTCCCTCCAAATGGTTCATCTTGGGAAGCCAAAAAAAAAAAACCTAGTTGAATTCATATGTATTTAAATCCTCTTTTACATCGAAAAACATAGAAACATTACAGTAATCCCTACAAAAGAATTTTTTTTTCGTCCCAAAATTGTAGAGTAGCTTGTAGTAAATAAATTGAGCAGTTAGGAAGAAACAAATACCTTCTGCTGCAAACTCTGCCAAATAAATTCTTGACTCTATTTTTTTTTTTTTTTTGGTAGTTAGTTGGAAAATCAAAGTATAAATCTCAAGCGTAAATTGTAAAATCATTTGAAAAAAATCTCCATACACACAAACAACTACAAAACACTCAAATTTGAGATCCTGAAAATCTATATGGTCACCATTGAATTTCAAACAAATAGGGTCTTTGTAAAATTGAATAACTCAATTGTCTATAAGCTCTAAAGTCCCTCGCTCTCACCATTCAATTATCATGTTGTGACCAAACTACCTCTCATACACTCCAAAAGTGCATCTAAATAAATATTGTATACGTATTTAGTTGCTACAAAGCACCAATGCAAAATGAGTCAGTATAGACCGATGGTATCACTCCTTTGATGTATACAAAATCCAAATATATCTTCCGAACTTATTGCTCATCCTTAAGCGAGTTAATCAATATTCAACATGCCACCACTTATGCCATAACCAATCATTTGATGTAGTTCAAATCTCAATGTTTCTAAGTGAACCAGTATAGTTATTTCAAGATCACCAAACAAGGACTGTCCAATTCCTACACCTAACTAGCAGTCTAAAAGAAATTTTAAACAAAACATACAACTAATCCCCTAACAATATATGCTTATCATTACCTAGGTTTAGAACAAGGCTCGTGGTCAACAATCCAAGTTACTACATGTACATATCCTGCTTATACTTCAATCCGTCTATGTTTTTCAAAAAACTATATACCATCCAAAGTAGTGTCTCTTCCCTCATCACACAATATTCAATTCTCTAAAGTAGCACGAGTTATCTTGAACTTAAAACCTTGACTAAAATATTTCCACCTTTTGGCGACTCGGATTCAATAGTACGCCCACAAAAATCTCACCTAGTATGCAAACTTTACAAAATAACTCATTGAAAACTTTAAGAAAAGGAACCAACAAAACTCAAACAAGATTCATAATCACAGAAGGGGTCTAAAATAAGTTTAGCCTGAAAGCAACCCAAGCTCTAATGATTAGACTACATGATGATTTATCATCATGAGCTAACTTATGAAAACCAAATCTCTACAGTTAAACTCCTTCCACTTTGAACCTATTGACATTTCTTTTAGCTCCAACAGTATAGTTACCCAATAAATCACGCCTTTTGATCCCTTCTTTTATCACGTACACATTCTTTATAACACAACATTGAAACAATTCGGGTGAACTCTTAAATCCACTACTCTCCAAACAAATAATTACTCCAAATTAGGACTTGATATACTGCAGAAGCCTCTCGAATCTAATTCTCTGACAGTGTCATACAAAAAGAGTAGTAAGGAACCAACGTTCTCTCAAATGCCTAAAGGACTCTAGGGACTCGAACCTCTGCTAAATGCATATGTTGATTTTTTTTTTAAAAGACAAAAATATTTTGTCGAAACCAAAGCCTTGACTATGAGGCCAGTGGAAGTGAGGGGGATCATACAAGTGGTGTGAATGATTCATCTGATGATGGCATGGATGATGAGGATGATGATGAACCTATAAATGATAAGGGAACAAATGGGCCTATAAATGATGAGGGAACAAGTGTGTTGATGATCGGAAGAGCCTATCTGACTCAGATAAGGATGGCAGAAATGATGAAAAATATGAAGAATTTGGAGAGCAGAGAGATATGAAGAACCCAAGGTTGGTATATGGGATGTTTTTCCCAAATGTGAGAAAGTTTATAGCCTTATTAATTATCTTTTGATTCTGAAATGTTAAAATGTTGAATTCTAAAAAGTTGGAATGTTGAATTCTTGAATTCTGGTTTTATGGAGTGTCATAGTAAGTGCAAATAGAACGATGAAATTCAAACATTACCATAGAAACACTTTACATAAGTAGCATTGAAATAGAGTGTCATTACATTCATAGCATTACATTGCATTTTCAAATTGAAGTAGGGCTAAACTATGACAGATATTTCATGTTCCTTGTGTTATGAACGTTTACAAAGTCCTTACCCAACCACACAACAATGAATACAACTAAAACCCAAAAAAACTTTTTCTGGTAGCCCAACACTTTAGCTTCAACTTCTTCGTATTTTTTTCTCAGCTTCTCGTTCTTTTTGGTTAGCGCTTCATTCTCTCTTTTCAGCACTTGATTTTCTTCTTGTAGTAATTTTTTCTCCACATCCCTTTCGGGATCAAGCCAAAGGAAGAACCCACATGCAGTGGGTTGCTATAGAGAGAGAGAGAGAGAGAAGGGGGGGGGGGGGGGGGGGAACGTGCATAACATTATAGGAAACCATGGAAGTTTTTAGGGTTTTGAAATTACAAAAATTATGCAGGAATTTACATATAGTTAATGCAACAAAAAAATATTCTTCCCCGATTTGGGTCTTGGTTTAAACTTTTAGGGGGGCTGGTACATCAAATCCACAAAAAGGGCTTTGATATCTAGTATTAGAGGAAGATGATGAGATTTGTGTTGGAGGATGGGGGAGTGAGAAATAGAATAGAAGAAGAGGATGTCTGGTGATGGAGGACAAAGGAGGGGAGAGAGATAGAGAGAGGGATGGGGAGAGGAGGGGAAGTAATGCAACTGATGGGAGGGAGAGGAGAGAGGAGGGATGTTTCGTTTTTCTTGGTGAGAGGAGATAGAGAGCCTTTTGTAAGGGGAGGAGTGAAGGAGGGAATGTATGGAGGGCAAAAGGGGGTCAAAATTTTAGGTTTGGATGAAAAATTACAAAATTTGTTAACAAATTGGACAGAGTAGTAACGGAAGGATGGTAAATGATACGGGTTGAAAGATGAGGGGGTGTGGTTGATGGGTTTTAAAGATAATGAGATTATGTGTGATTTTTACCAATAAAAAATAAAAATTACTAAAAAAAAAAGTAGTTCTATCAAAGAATCTTCTTTTGGGTAAATCTGTAGCATTAACTGTAAAACAAAGAGTATATTTGTGCGACCCGCCCTAAATTACTAATCGATCAGAACCGACCGAAAATCCAAGAGGGCTCAGCAGCTCCGGCAGCTAACAGAACAGGTACCCCTCTCTCTCTCTCTCTCGCTTTATTTCCTTACGCTGAAGCGGTGGTTTCCAAGGCTTTTGCACCGCCCACTCCTCTCCCCGTCACGTAAGCCGACCTGCCGCTTAATTTCATGTTCTAAAAACGCGCGCTCTCTCTCTCTCTCTCTGGACAGCTTATCTTTGAGGTGGTGGCTGCACTGTCTAGGAATCTCTTCATACTAAACGAACAAAGATGTGAGTTTATGCTCTCTTTTCTTATTCATTCATTCAATTGAACTTCTACTTCTTGAATATTTTCGAAGCTAATTTAGCTTACATGTTAATTTCGTTTCGTTTTTTTTTTCTTTCCCCTTCAAGGTCTCGAATATGTGTGAAGAATTTGCCGAAGAACGTTGCTGAGGATCGCCTCAGAAAATTCTTTTCTCAGAAAGGAGAAGTTACTGATGCCAAGCTCATGCGAACCCAGTACTTTATTAAACCCTTTAAAAAAGCTCCCTTTGGATAGATGTGGTTTTCTATAGAAGGTTTTGTTATTTGCTTATATGGGCTCTCAAGCTTAGCATTAGAATTAGGGCTGGTAAACAAACCACGCTACTTGAGTTTGAGCTCGTGTTAATCCGATAAAGGCTCGTTTCAGATTGGGTTTTAACATGAACAAACCAAGCTTGAACATTTTGTAAAGCTCATTAAGCTTTCAAACCGAGGTTGAATTGGCTCGTTCAGCTTAGGATGTACAAAAGACGAGATTGGCTCGTGTTCGGCTTGATTGAAGCTCGTTCGGGATCAGCTTGTCTCGTGAAGAAGCTTTTAGCTTGATCATATTGTGAAACTCGTTAAGTTTTCAAATCAAGCTCGAACAACTAACTGCTCAGCTTGTTTATCGCCTCTAATTAGAATAATTCATCTCCATTTCCTTGATGATAAAACTCTTAAATGTAATATCTAAGTACCTATGTAAGCCATCAAACCTAAATGGTTGCGTGAAATTGCTTCATTTGGTAACCACAGGTATTCAATGGAGCCTTATTGTCTATGTTTTATAAGGTGCATGTGTAGTTTATTGTAATGAAATAGCATAATGTTTTTTGTTTTTTTGCAGAGATGGCAAAAGCAGGCAGTTTGGCTTTGTTGGTTACCGGACCGAGCGAGAAGCTGAAGAAGCTGTTAAGTACTTCAACAATTCGTACCTGGATAGTTCTAGAGTTGTCTGTGAGGTCTGTGTACTTAAAATAGTTCTGATTGTTATGCAAAACCAGAAATTTCACTAGTCATAACAACTCAACTACTCCTCTTAACAACTTCAAAACGTAAGGAAAAAATAAAAGCAAAAAACTTGGGCTTGTTTGGTATCGTCTGTGTTTTTGTTTTTTGTTTTTCTGTTCTATGCCTCGCAAGTTCATTGACCAACCGTTTTTCACATATAGTTTCTGGAGGAAATTTTATGAAATAACTGTAATTCTCTAGTTGCACAAAAAGTGTTTTTTAAAGTACCGAGACCTACGCTCAAGAATTCGTATGATATGGAAACAATGGGTGCTTTGGTTAAAATATTTGTTAAAGTGTTATGCAAAAATGCGTCTCAAAAAGGTTCCCACATAGAGCTACTTAGTTGTACCTACCTTGTAGCTCGAATGTTTCTAGTATCCTGCAAAGGCACCATTAGGTTTAAGTCCCAGTTGTGATTCTGTGCTTATTTTTCTAAACTAAGTGGTACTTGTGAAACAAGGGATGAACATATACCGTCGCGAGGAATCCCCACAAGTATAACAATGTGTGCAAACCCAAACTTTATATTTTTGGTTCAAATTTTGAAGGGAATTAGTTTTCAGTGGAAACTAACTATTTTAACTACTAAATTATGACTCTGAATAAAATCCAACACTTATTAATTTACCAAAATACCCTTAACTGCACTGGACACTTATTTTTGGACCAAAAAGGCTTCTTCAAGATCGTGGGATCTATGACCTTCGTGTTAGGCTTCCAAACCCTATCATACTTGTTCAACCAATCAATGGATGCTCCATCACATAGAGAAGTTCTATGATGCATTTTACATTCAAGATGAATGCTTGAAAAGACATGGCAGGTTAACTCAGTGTTTTAAAAGAGGCGTGCCTAGGCGAGGCACACTTCTAGGGCTTCGGCACCCCGAGGCACGTGCCTCATGGATTTTTCACACATCTTTACTCAAAATTCCTCCTAGCCATTGATCCAAGGATAGAAACATGGCCCCATTCAGATTAAAACTGCTTGATCATTAGCCCTAGATGGCCAAAAACGAAATACAGCAGCACCAGCCGAAGTCTTGAAGCCATACAACAGCTCTGATCGACAAAGTCTCTGTTCCATTCCTTCTCAGATGTCTTCCATTTTATTCTTCTTCATTAGCTCTGTCTACTTTGATCGTTAGCAACTTAACCCTAGTCTCAGTTTTCTTCATCCGGGAGGTCTTTTTTTTTTTTTTTGTGTTATTTATAAACAAAATCCATCAAAAGAAACTCATTCTGAATAATTCCCAAAATAAATGCAAAATCAATTTTAACGTTTTATTCTGTCATGTGCTCTGAACAAGAAGAAGTATGTCTATGGCTGATCATGACATTTGGTCCTTGAAATATGTCAAAGCATGCATTTTTTTGTGGGTGCATCAGAAAGACTCAACATGTATTCGTTGTAATTGCTGTGGGGTATATGAAGAGTCAAATTTCGTGAAAAGTATTTGCCTATGTTGAAAGTTTTGCCTTAAAATTCTACTTATTTTAATAAATTGCGCCTCACTTTGATGAGGCGTGTGCCTTGCCTCGCGCCTAGGCTCCAGGGGACCATGGTACCTTGGTGCTCCTTGAGCCTTTTAAAACACTGGGTTAACTAACTGATGGAAGTTCTAATGGCTCAAGGAAAAGTAAATTTATGGAAGCGGCAATAGATGGAAATTCGTATGATCTCAAGAGGGGACCTAAAGATAGCACGGATAGTCAAACAATAAACGCAAGTAGAGTCTTATTTATGTTAGTATTGAAGAAGAATGTCCCTAGAAAATTCTAAGCATAGGGGTATTTTGGTAATATTAGCTCTATGTGCATGGGCCGTAGGGCTTGCCCATGGATTATTTTACAGGTCAAGTCATTTATTTGATAGTTTCCTTTTTAGTATTTTATAGGTTTAGGCAGAAAAGTTTTAGTATGATTTGTTTCTTTTTTGGTTTTGGAAGTCTTCTAGACTATATACAATGACGTAATGCCCTTAATTTGGTAGTGTTAAATATTATGAGAAATTTTAGAGCTTTTGAAACCTCTATGAATTGTGTGATGCAATCAAACCCTAGGTGTGATGCCTACACCCTCTACGAGTGATTCCTAGAGCTTTCTTCCTACTTTTTCCTGGGTTTGCTACATTAACATTTAACAGCCCTAGTTACTTTTCATGGGTACTGTTCACAGCCCTATTTTGGGTGTGTTTTTCCTATTTTGTTAAGCCCTAACCCTATTTCTTCCATTCAACACAAAAACCCTAAACCTCCCTCATTGTCCTACATCGCTAACATGTTGGTATAAAGTAGTAATGGTGATTTTAGCATGCAACACGAGAACTAATGCACCTCAATTGCTTGCTGCTTTTGTTTAATTTCTGAAAAAGGTCGTTGATGCCTATCCAGTTTGTCATTCCTTATAAAATAATGTGATCTTGAAGGATGAGAAGTAGCTAAATTTGTTCATAACTTTGAACATGGTTTTACTAAAGACCACTGTACTTGAGATGATGGGACCTAAAATATAGGGACTTATAATCCTGATTTTATCATCACCAGATTGCTCGTAAAGTTGGAGACCCAAATATTCCCCGTCCATGGAGTCGGTATTCCCAGCAGAAACAAGAGAACTTGAAGGAGGGAAAGAAAATTGGTTCCAAAAATGGAGGCCTTGCAAGTCCCATGGGAGGAAAAAACAGTAGTAAAAAAGGAAGGGGGGAGGATGACCCTCAGCTTCAGGAGTTCCTTCAGGTAATGCAGCCGCGGGTCAAGTCAAAATTGTGGGGTAATGATTCATTGACAACACAAATTCCTGAGCAAAAGAAAAAATCTGGCGACCAAAACAGTCAACTAGAAGGCAAAGATACAGTGGCTTCAGTTTTGTCTCAGCTAGATGAAAATGAGAAAAGTGAACCTGGTTCTTTACACAGTCAGGCAGCTGAAAAATCTAGTAGTTTGGCTTTTGATGAAGTTGCCTCAGATATGGATTACTTCAAAAGTAGAGTAAAGAAAGAGTGGTCAGATTCAGAAAATAGTGATGATGAGGATAACAGCGACAACAGTGGTGAGGAAAGCAATTTTCTGAAGATTCGCAGAGAGCGCCAGGACATTCAGAAAGTTGATCCCAAGGTTCAACGAAATGCTTTGGAAACAGAAGCTTCTGAAGAGGAGGTCGAAGAGGGATCTGCTGAAGACCCTGAGCATGAGGTGATTGATGCTAACAAGGATATTCTGGAGACTGGTCGTCTTTTTGTCCGTAACCTACCATATACGGCTACGTATGCTTCTGATTCTATGCTCCCCCTTTTTGTAGCGTATTATGTGAGGCTTGTATTTTTTGATTGGAAAACCATTTGATTTAAGGTGCTGGTACCAGTGCAAATTGTTATGTTAATTTCCAGCCTGTGGAAACTTTTAGGTTTTCAGACGTTTCTGATACTTAGACTTTTTGGATACAATTCAGTGAGGATGAGCTAGAGGAGCATTTTCGCCAACTCGGTAATGTTTCCCAGGTCCATCTTGTCATTGATAAAGATACAAAGCGGTCCAAAGGAATTGCTTATGTTGTTTACACCCTTCCAGAATGTGCAGCCAGGTATGTGTTTTTGAGCTTAAGGTTCAAGGTTTGTGCCTTGTAAATTCCTCCCACTTCAGAGCTAAAACAATGTCTTTGGGGCACATTATATGTAGCTGTCTTTCTTCTGAGTATCATACCTTATATTTGGAGCCTTGCACGATGTGGATTACGTACCTGTTTTTATTGATGAGGGTTGATACCGTATTTGACCTTTAATTATTGCCAAATTACTGGCATATCCATAATCAACAAACTAAATGATTGTTTATAACTAAAAAAATTATTGATGCTATCTGGATTTTGAATTAAGCAAGCAAGGTAATGAGCACAAAAAATGTGTCGGGTCCGTAAGCCTGCCCTCTCTTATGCCAACTTTCTGAGAGCAGCCACTCTGTGCATATATTGCCAAAGATTTGGTCTGTCTTCTCTCCCGCCCATACCCCCATCAATTGGGGATGTACTGTTATTGTTGTTTCATAACTTACAAAGGCTATGATGCAGTCCATGCATTTTTCACTGTTTTGGTTGTGTGTATCGATGGGTAGACTATGAGGTTCGTAAGTTGTTATCTACGTTCTTATTTCTTTCTTTTTATTTGGTCCTTGTAATATCTTGTACTAGCACTTCTGCGTCATGGTCATTTTCTGTCATGATAAGTCAACTGGTCAAGCTACAAGTATCAGGCAACACATATAAAAAAAAGGAACTTATAAGATAAATAATGAAAAAAAAGCTTTTGATTTTGAGTTGAATAGAATGTTAGGAAAGTACCCATGCTAGAATTACCGCCATTACCTTGCCACTCAATTCATAGTCATTTGTTACAAAAATTTATTGAGTCGCAGAATTTTTCTTGTTCTTTTGTGATGCACATCTTCAATTTCGTGTCCTTACCGAGGTATCATATGTACACTCACTGGGCTGTTGATCTTATTGAAGTTAAATCTTGTGTTGTTCTTCTACGTGCTATTATTAGTATCATCATCCTCATTATTGTGATCGTGTTGTTGTTGTTGTCGTCATCAGTGGAATTTTGCTGTTGTAACAGTTTAATATTATGGTTAATATTAATAAGATTCCTTAGTCTTCGGTATTTTGATCAGAGCACTAGAAGAAATGGACAATTCAATTTTCCAAGGCAGACTATTGCATATTATGCCGGCAAAGCAAAAGCATAGTCCTGAGAAACAAGAGTAAGTAACATTAAGTTGTTTAACCGTCTCTAGTGATTTTTAGTTTGCGAGGTTCATGGGTGTATAGTTGTTTTTCAATTAGTTCACTTCTCCATACTTCATAGGAGCAATGCTTTTGCCAATGAATCTTTGAAAACATTTAAGCAAAAGAGGGAGAAAGAGAAGAAGGCATTGGAAGCCAGTGGAAATACACAAGCGTGGAACAGTTTGTTCATGCGCCCGGATACGGTATGTCTCAAGCCAATTATTGAACTAGGTAGGTTAATGTCGTAAAAAATATTTGCTTCTCTTCAACTCCATGTTTGTTGCTTATTTCTGTTTTTGAATTCGAATTGTTAGTTCGTCACATGCATCCTTCCTATTTGTCCCTGAATACGTGTTCAATTTTTATATTATCTTTTTTGTAGTTGGACACTTTAGGACACATTACGGTAACATTACAAGGTTAACTGTAATTTTTAAAACATTGGGTGAGAGTCAAAATATAGATGGATGTTAAGATGAATGGTGTAATGACCTAAGATGAATGGTGTAATGACCTAAGATGAATGGTGTAATGACCTTAGATAAATGATTTATCGTCATGAAAATGTTGAAACTAATAAAGATTTTAATCTTAAGTTGATGGAAATAATGTATTTTAGGTATTTAGGTTCTATGATTAGCAAAGATGGGGAGATAGCAGATGATGTGACTCATAGAATCCAAGTGGGGTGGCTCAAGTGGAGAAGCGCTTTTGGTGTATTATGTGACAAGAGGATACCCACAAAATTGAAAGGGAAAATTCTATAGAACTGCCATAAGTCGAGCGATGCTTTACAGGACAGAGTGCTAACCTATCATGAAACAACAAGTGAGTAAGATGGATGTAGTTGAAATAAGAATGCTAAAATGGATGTGTGGTAAGACCAGTGTTCTAAAAGTCGGTCAAGTCGGCCAACTAGTCGGCTCCAAGTCGCTAGTCGGAGGTCCCCCGACTTGATCGAAATCCGACTAGTCAGGCAAAAATCGGCGATTAGTCTACCAAGTCGGCAATTAGTCGGCCAAAAGTCGCTAGTCGGCAGCCGATCGACCTGGGACCGACTAGCGTCTTTTAGAACCTTGGGTAAGACTAGAAGAGACAGGATTAGAAACCTTACTGTTTGTGAGATGGTAAGTGTGGCACCTGTAGAGGAGAAGTTGAGTGAAAATAGATTAATATTTGTACTGTAGGCCTATAGATGCAATAGTTAAGAAAGTTGATAGGATAGTCTTAGCCTCTTAGGTAGTAAAGCTACGGGGAGGGGTAGACCTAATTACATTGGATCCTGTAGTGACTAATGTGTAAAGATTCGATTCTACTAAATCTAAGTGAACAAGTAGCCCTTGACAGAGCTCAATGGGAAAAAAAGATCTATTTAGCCGTCCCCAATTGGTTGGGACATAAGGCTCAGTTTGGTTATATACATAATGTGTGTTTTTTTTTTTTTTTTGCTTTTATATAAATTCAGAAGGTCATCTTTTATCAAATATTGGTTAAATATAATGTGTCTCCGATCCTAATTTTTGAGGAAATGATGCGTCTATGAGTCTTTATATGGTGGGATAAAACCTACCTCTGCTGACATCATTACCCTCTAAAATTTGATTTGTTCTAAGTATCTGGAAACATCATTGTTTGACCTCAGAAGAATTTCAAAAGGGTTGACTATTATTTTTTTTTTTTTATCAGCCTAAGGTTGAGTAGTTGCAGAACACTATAAGATTTATTGCAAAAACCGTTAAGCATAATTATTTTCAACTTTTTAAAAACAAAATAGAAGTTTATTCCTGGGGTGATAGGTGATGGTTCCTTGTACGACCATGATTTCATGGTTCAATCCTGAACCGCATTAGAACATCGGGCAAACTTCATTTACACCCCCTGGGGTTTGGGCCATGTGCGGTTACACCCCATGTGGTTCAATTTGTTTCATCCACACCCCATGTGGTTTTTAAGAAGTTGCATTCGCACCCATTTCCGTCCATTTTAACTGAGGTATATTAAAATTTAATCTGATATATCAAAAATTTACTCCGAGCCATTCAAAATGTATTAATCAAAGGTTAGAGCATCTCTGAAAAAATTAGTGATCGGGTTCTTGTTAAAATGAATGGTAAATTTAAATTTTATAATTTACTTCAAAATAAATTCTATTCGACCATGAGTTTTCCATTTTCCGATTGACTTGAATTTTGGTAAGAATATCAAGCTCTGCAATATGTACGGCTCGGGTCTAATATTTTGTACATGGATGGATTGTTTACATTTAAGGGAGACGAAGAATCAAAGAAGATGGGGTTATACTGGACTTTTAGTCATTTCCGTTAACGGTGCAAGCATTATTTCCGTTAACATGGACGGAACTGGGTGCATGAGGAGGCAACAAATTGAACCCCCATGCGGCGCGCGGGGGGGGGGTAACCGCACATGGCCCACACCATAATAAGTGAAGTTTGCCCTACATCTTTCCTACGGAGAAAATAACTCCCTACTTGGACAGGAGCCAGCACGGTGGCTGGGGCCTGGGCACGTAATTGAAGAGCGCAAGGCTGAGAGTGCCTGTAGCAGCAATATGTATTTTGTGTGCAAAAACGCATTTATCAAGGGAAGAGTTTCCTATGAAGATGTATTGTATGCTGGAAACTTGAAAAAATTTATGAGGCAGTGTCGATCCCTAATTTTTTTTTTTGTTTACAGACGTAGAATTATATATACCTAAACATGGCATTCTGGAATATGTTTGAGTGTATTTTTTGATGTCGATTGGAGTCTCTTTATTCAATTTTTCGTCCTCAGTTATGTAGATTTCTGTAACTTGATGGATGGAGTCATTAATGAACCAATTTACAAGTTGAAGGAATTATGGTCCTTGTCATGTTGATTGTTTCATTATGTATATAAAGGATGTCTTTTAGGGTTGTGTAATACCCTAAGAAACCACGTATCCGACCCGGTAAAGTATCCAATGGCTGCTAGTTCTTGACTGCTGGATGTGTTCCCTCCATCATGCATCAGGAACTATCTCCATAAGCCCATCTTCAGACCCATTTTCAGTTTACCAATGATCCATATCCTTGCAACTCGAAGCCTTAGTGACTCGATTTGTTGCCATTTTCGCACACGGCGTCAACATAAAACACCCAACCCAACTTCAACCATAATATCACGACAACGCAAATTCGATCGAACCAACAGTTTCGACCCTTCTGCGAATTTTGATTCTGACCCAGCACCAATGGTTGCTTTTGACTGATCTAATTCGCCAGCTTCGACCCGTTCAGTTTGTCAGATCTAACTTTTCTTGATTAGCCACCATAGAATGATTTGTTTATATTTCTCTTGGCTTGTTTTGTACATCTATGTCTTACCAGTTCAAAATAGTTGGTCACTTGGGCGTCTTCAATGGATACCTCGCGTAGCCAAAAAAAGGCAACCAAGTTAAAGATGTCCGTGGTTTTTCGAGTTTCGTTAGTTGCCTCATTGAATACCTTTAATAATTGGAAATTGAAAGGGGAGTAGGTAAACGTGTTGGAGAAAGGAATAAGGGTCACGACAAATATCCTTTTAGTATCCTTTTGTGCACCCTTTGACGGAATTTACCGTGTTACAATTTTGGTTTGGATATTACATTATCTGAATACCACGTTTTGGGTAGCATGTGATGTGTCACCACAATTGGTAGAATATGCCACATTTGTCATGTAGTGGAGCACATTCTACTAATGCAATGGTGACCCTTCACATGGTACTCAAAATTTGGTACTTAGACGTGTTCACCATACCATTGCCCTTCTTTTCCTTGATATGATGGGCAATTCTTATTATT
Source organism: Vaccinium darrowii (assembly GCA_020921065.1). NCBI lineage: Eukaryota > Viridiplantae > Streptophyta > Magnoliopsida > Ericales > Ericaceae > Vaccinium > Vaccinium darrowii. The sequence continues at coordinate 28,292,654 of CM037160.1, forward strand.
GTTTGTCTTACTCTGCATAATTGTTTCTGTGCGTTCACTTTATGCCTTGCTCTGAATTTTTTGTTCTTATCTCCAGTTTTTCTTTGTTTATAAATAGGTTGTTGAAAACATCGCTAGGGAATTTGGAATCAGTAAAAGTGATGTACTTGACCGAGAAGCTGATGATCTTCCTGTTCGTATTGCTCTGGGAGAAACTAAAGTAATTGCAGAGACCAAAAAGGCTCTTGCAAATGCAGGAGTTAATGTAGCCTCGTTAGAAGAATTTGCTATTGGGAAATCTGACGGTATGAAGAGAAGCAACCATGTTATACTAGTGAAGAACTTGCCTTATGGTTCTTCTGAGGATGAACTGGATAAGATGTTTCGAAAATTTGGGAGTTTGGACAAAATTATTCTCCCTCCAACAAGAACACTGGCTCTGGTATGCATCTTGCCTGTTGTCATGTATTTGTTTTTCAACTGTTCTAGGTTGCCAGGTTCATATGCAACACTTAGGGGGTGTTCCACTAACTTGGTTTTTTTGGATGTTTTAGTTTTGTAAAAAAACTAACTTGTTCCACTAACTAGTTTTTTGGTTTTCTGGTTTTTAGTTTTGCAAAAAAACTAACATGTTCCACTAACTTGTTCCGTTAAACTAGTTTTTTGTATGTTTAGTTTTGCAAAAAAAACTAACTTGTTCCACTAACTAGATTTTTTTGGCTTTTTTGGTTTTCAGTTTTGCAAAAAAACTAAGTGATTTTTTGTTAGTGGAATAAGATACTTTTTGAGTTTAAACAAAACTCTTTTTTTTTTTAGCGGAACGGGGCCTCAGTTGGTCAATTATCTTGTTTTCTTAGTCCATTAGTATTTTCATTGAATTTCTAGCCTCTACAGCTTCTCTTGGAATCTTGTTCTATTATCCAAATTCAATCTTCATACATTCTGGTCCCTTTTGGCGTATCTTATTCCTTGCAGCATGGTATCACTGGTGGGAATATTTTTTCTTTTTGGTTTAATTACAAGTAGTTGGTGGTCTCTGAAGTTTAGTCTTATCATCTGGAAAGTGCATGACTGCAATGTAAGTTAGATGTTAGTTTTGATGCTTACTAGGTAACAATGAAACAAAAAGTGGAATACATTGTCAACAACAGAGGTAGTAGGATATGGGAACTGAAGGTTTGTGTGGTTGAAACGACATTGTTATAAACAAGGTAGTTGAGATTTTAAAGATAGTTACATAGAAGTATCACTAGCTTACAGATTTATGTCGACATAATAGATTGTACGTCCTGAATTTTTGTTTGTGAAATTTGGTTAACCCATCGGAGCGAAGTGCTTCTCTTCATCCTTTCCTTTTTCAACTCCTCCATAAAAAATAAATTTCTTCCTTTCTCTTCTCAGTTGGTAGAGTTTCTGTAGCGAGGCCATGGTTGAAAGTGATGCTGAGAGTGGGAGTAACATCGGGAGTGCAATAGTTTAGGTGCAGTTTCTGAATGCCAGTCTTGCAGAAACTGAGGACTAATGATGGCTGGCAGGTGATACCTGGATAGTGGTTTATTCAGAATGTGTAGCTTTGGGTTTGCCAAGCTATGCGTAGTTTTAGATCATCAGGGTGTTCTCCGGAATGGCCCATGCTTGGGTTATGTAAGTTGCATGATAGCCCTGTAGAATTTGAAAGCTTTGTTCTTTTCGTTCTTTTGTTTAGTTTATCAAGTTTTTGTGATTTATGTCCTGAAAGCAGTTGTTTCTTAGAGATGAGTCTTCGTGTTAGAAATAACGTAAAGTATGAATAATGGCTGTACCGACTAGCACACATTGAAATTTGGTTATTAAAATTTATACTTGCATTCTCTTGTAACATTTTTTATGATATTCAGGTTGTTTTCCTTGAACCAGCTGAGGCACGGGCAGCTTTCAGAGCTTTAGCATACAAGCGTTTCAAGTAAGTTTGTCTTTGTTTCTATTCTGGTGATTGACATTGATTTCAGGTAACAAATTTGAATTAGTATGCTATACCTTGCATATGAGGGGCATTTCTAGAAAGTTTCCCTTGCTGTCTACTAGATTGTATGTGTGTGGCTTTCTGTCGATAAAAATACATACATTACTATGTATGCATATGTTGTGTATGCATATGTTGTCTATGTATGCATATGTATGCTATGGTCTTGTTGTCTATGTGCATGCATATGTTGTGTGACGCCACTTGCACATTCCTTCGAACAAAGGTCATAGAAACATTTGTGTGTGTGTGAGAGAGAGAGAGAGAGAGAGAGAGGGAATTAACCCTAACACAAACCACTCTTATTTATATTACCATTCGACTTGTTACTAGACATAATAAACCAATGTGGGACTAACACTATTCTAACACTCCCCTTCAAGCTGGAGAATAAATATCACAAAATCCCAGCTTGTTACATAAAAACTCTAAATGTGGTTTAAACAATGGTTTGGTGAAGATATCAATCAACTGAGCTCCTGTGGACACGAAGGGAGTAGATAATATATCACCATTATATTTTCACGAACAATGTGACAATCTACTTCAATATTTTTCGTCCTTACGTGAAATACTGGATTTGAAGCAATATGTATTGCTGCCTGATTGTCAAATTACATAGGAATGGGTAACTACACTCCATAACCTAACTCCTCAAGTAAAGCTCGCAACCACAGACTCACATGTTGTGTGAGCCACGGCTTGATACTTTGCTTTTGCACTGGACCTTGCATCAACTGTTAATTTCTTGCTCTTCCATGTAACTAGATTGCCACCAATAAAAGTACAGTAACTAGTTGTCGACCGTCTATTAGATGGTTATCCTGCCCAATCAGCATCAGTAAAGGCCTCAACACGCAAATGACCATTAGATTTGTAAAACATACCAGGTCCAAAATGAGCCTTAAAGTTCTTTACGATACAAAGACAAGCTTCCCAATGTGATAGGCGAGGAGCTGACATAAACTGACTCACCATGCTAATAACAAATGAGATATTAGGACATGTTGGTAAGATAAATCAACTTCCCAACCAAGCGGCGATACCGGTCCGGATGGGGAAATATCTCGCTCTGATCAATCCAAAATTCGACATTAGGATCCATTGGAGTCTCCACACTCCACAGGTTTTGCTCCCAGTAAACCCGTCTCCTCTAGATTATCCAATGCATATTTCCTTTGGGACAAACTAATCCCATCCTTGTATCTCGCTTCCTCAATACCCAAGAAATATCGTAGCTTACCCAAGTCTTTAGTGTGAAACTGGTTGTGCAAGAACTACTCATCAATTCCTTTCTAATTATCCCTAGTAATAATGATTTCATCTGCATTCACAATCAACACTATCTTCCCTTGCTCTGACTGTCTAAAGAAGATAGAGTGATCCGAATGAGATCAACACATACCAAATTGTAGCACAGCCTCACTGAACTGACCAAACCAAGCTCGAGGTGATTGTTTTAGGCCATATAGAGCTTTACAAAGACGGAATACCTGAGAACGCTTTCCCTAAGCAATAAACCCAGGAGGTTACTCCATGTAGACCTCCTCGAGCAGATCACCATGTAAGATAAGAACCAGACAAAGTTGATTTTGGCAACGGGAAAAAGTCTTTGCATAATCAACGCCATATGTCTTTGTATAGCCTTTAACCACAGGTCGGGCCTTGTACCTCTCGACAGTGCCATCCGGATTATACTTGACGGTAAATACCTATCGATATCCAACAGTAGATTTCCCTGGCGGAAGTGAAACCAACTCCTAAGTGCCATTCAAACATTTCGACCTCCATTGCTACCTCCATTGCTGTCTGCCACTCATACAGAGAAATAGTCTCCTGTACAGTTTTAGGGACATAGAGAGAAGAAATTGACGAAGTGGAAGCACGCAGAGAAGGAGACAAGTGATTAGAAGAAACATAGTTAGCAATGGGTGAAGAGTACATGTACGAGTACCTTTACTGTGAGCAATAGGAAGATCAAGAGTAGACAAAGAAGGGGAAGTTACCGGATCTTGGGACGGAGGAGAAGTTGGTGCAGGCACTAATGGAGCTAGCTGTGCTTTGGACTGACGAACATACACCTGCAAGGGTTTTACAGTGGGGATAGAAGGAACAACCATAGGGAAAACCAATGCATCCTCAACGGGAGGTGGTGTGCCGTAATGAAATGGCAAGGACTCATTATACGTGACATCAACACAAACAAAATGATGGCAAAGAGAGGGTGAGTAACATTTATACCCCTTCTGAGTGCGTGAGTAACCTAGAAAGATACATCGAATGGACCGGCAATCAAGTTTGCTCTAATCAGGTCAAGAGCATGAACGTAATACATGCACCCGATTACCTGAGGTGGTAATGGGTGGATAGGCTGACAAAAAAGTAGGACTTGATGAGGTATCTGACCTCTAAGAACACGAGAAGGCATACGATTTATTAACAAGATGTAAGAACAGCATAACTCCTATAAGACTTAGGAACCTGCATTTGAAATAACATGGCACGCATAACCTTAGATAAATGCCGAATCTTGCGTTCAATAACTCCATTTTGTTGTGGAGTTGGAGCGCAAGAAGACTGATGAATAATACCGTGATTGTCAAAGAAACAAGAAAGAGTATTATGAAAATATTCACTTGCATATCAGACTGAAATAAACTAACACATGTATTAAATTGAGTTTTTATTTCCATATAAAAAGATTTGAAAGCATATGGAAACTCTAATCGTTCTTTCATAAGATAAAGATATATAACACGAGAGAAATCATCAACAAAAATAACATAATTCTGAAAATCAAAAACATTGGGAACACGCATGGGACCCAAATATCTGAATGTACTAACTGAAACGGACGAGACACATGACACTCAACCCTAGGATAAAATTACACTCAACGATGTTTATTGAACTCACAAACTTCACATGGTAAAACATCAACCCGATGACACGAGGGCACTAGCTGTTTTAGAGTTTGAGGAGATGGATGTCCAAGGTGACAATGATGTTGATATGGTGAGTCTGATGATGTAAGGGCAATAGACTATTGGTGCATATCATCGGCAACACGGCCACCAATCTTCCTGCTTCTCTTGAGATACTGAAAGACACTACCATGAGGAGAAAATGTGATTGAGCAATCTAAAGATTTTGTAAGTTTACTAACAGACATAAGATTGAATAAAAACGAGGAATATGTAAGACAGAATACGAAGTAAGAGGATCAGAACCCAAACTAGTAATGTCAATTGAACCATCGGCTATGGTAAAATGAGTTGCTTTTCTAAGAGATTGACAACAAGAAAAGGAATTGGAAGTACCAGCCATATGATTGATTAGTAGCACCAGAATCAATAACCCAAGGCATAGGAGTAAAAGAAGGGGCAACACAAGCAACTGAGGGACCTGTCTCAGGTTATTTACTGGTGAACTACCTAGGAATAAAAAACTATGAAATGACAAAACCCGAAACAAGGCGGCAAGCTGCTTGCGAGCAGGTTAAAGCCCACATCTCCAAAGGATGTTACCTTTACAACTACGAAAGCTAATATTAGGATTGATAGTTTCTGTATCTTGGGAATTGAATGCTTTCCACTCTTCCGGTTCCAATTTTAGGTACATGGTTATTTCTTATGCAATTTGTCGTGATCATTCTGTTACCAACTATTGCTTCTTGGGAAATGCTGGATTGAGTTAAATAGGATTTATAGTTATATATTGTTTCGTAATTTTCGGAATAGGGATGCTCCACTGTATTTGGAATGGGCACCTGGCAATATTCTTAGTCAGAACTCCACAATTCTTGATGATACAAACAATGCTGTCAGTGTTGGTGAGCATCAAGCCAAGAGGGCATTATTAGAGCAACACGTGGAAGGAATAGTTGATGCAGATGTTGATCCTGATAGAATCGAGGTTTTGACTATTCCCGTTCTTTTTAATTGTGAAGTTACAAAAAAAATTAAGTTTTTAGTTTCCATTGTCTCGACTTTCTATTTTGGTTGGATTTTGTTAACGAGTTTTATGACTCTGTACAAAAAGGGAAGCCATTACTTGTTTATAGTTTCCTGTATTTGCTAGAATTCGAGTCTTACATGCTTCCCGTTTTGACATTGAATGTAACATTTTCTAGTCGGAGTTTCTACAGTCCTGATCAGTGTCGCATGGACTTTAACTTTCCCGGCCTTTTATGGAAGTTGTATATATTTATTTGACCCTATTCCTGTTAGTATCTTCTGATATGTCACCAATATTAACTTTGCTGAACTTGTGTATCCCCTATTAAGATGAAAGCAACATACGCCTTTTCCTTGTTTTTTTTTTCCCCCTTTGGTAAGTATGAGATCTCAGGTACTGCATGAAATGTGGGTTTCTTTCCTGAATTTTCACCCTGAGTTGTTTGCAGTTCCTTCATTTGTGGTGGTGTGTTGCTTCATACCCGTAAATCACCCTGTTTTAATGTCGTTTTTGAACATTGAAAATTGCATTCATCAATTCCATACGGCACTACAAAGAGGTTTCATTGCAAAAGATTTGTAAGAGCCACAACCACCTATACCTCGATGGGAGCTTCATCTGAACTAACATTTACTGCAAAACAGATCAAAATATAAATTATGGATACTGCAAGTCTAGGACGAGGTGGTAGAGATCTCAACAAAATGGTTGCGTAAAGCAATGGGAATAAGCATTGATGGAATTCATGAATCCTCTAGAACATGCACCAGACAATAAACTGAAACAAAGAAAAGATAAAACCACTACTACTGCACTACCCACCGATCCGCCACCATTGCTACAATATCTGTCTTCCTCTCCGGAGGGGGTGCCTATTAAGGGTCCTAAAGCTTCACAAACCAAGGAAAACATATGCCTCCAAGGGGAGGAGGACAGGAAGAAAACTATCTTCCCATCTCGCCAATTATTAGCCGCTCTGCCTACCCAGTAAGCTGGATCTACGCCTCCGGATATGGGGTTGAAGGGATGGAGGTAGAGGAAGGGCGTATATTGGAGAAGAAGGGCAAAGGTTAAGGGGAAGAAGATGAAAGAGGAGGGGGGAGGTGGAGGTGGCAACCGCCACCCACCCAACAAAAGTCCTAAATGCGAACTTTTAGAGAGAAGCTGCAGAAAATTTACAGAGATGTGTTGATGTCGAAACCACAATTTTATGTTGACTTCTGATGGGGGACTCCTAGTTGCTGAGATGGTGACATGGTGAGGAGAGGAGAAAAGAGAGTAGTTTGTTCTTTTGGATATCAGTTGAACTAATGGTTACAAAATCTAGTTACTGGACAAGTTTCGGACACAACCACACCACCTTCTTTTAAATATCCAAGCAAAAACTCTGGAATGTGCATTTGTAGGAAACATGAAGGTTTTTTCATATCCAGTTTGTCGAAGAACACGTGAATTAGAAATCTAACACTTGGATTCAAACCTACGACGATACTCGTCCCCGAATCGTTGTAACATAGATGATATGATATATTGTACAATCATGTGATCTTGATATGGGGTTAAGAATGCTTTGTTCTTGATGTTCACCTTGACGACCCTGGATTAGGTTGTTTGAACTCTGTGATTTTCTTAAACTGCTGATGGGTTTAGTTTCCAACTGATCTGAGGCAATATTACTTTGGCAATCTGGAAATAGCTGTTGCGTAAATAATCATTAACAGTAAAGGAAACAAAGGCTTTTGGAAAATTCATGGCAGTCTGTCAGACCTGCAGTTGGTATTTATGTCAAAGAAGGCTATTACTTAAGTTGTTCTTGCCTCTTTCACCTGTGTGCTTTGAAGTACCTGTGACTGTTCTTTCGAGTTCGGAGCACACAATCATCCTGATATCCGCTCTCTTTTGTGCTGCAGTCACGTTCGCTATATGTGAAGAACTTGAACTTCAAAACATCTGATGCATCTCTTGGAAAGCATTTTAGTGAACTAATGAAAGAGGGGAAAGTCCTCAGTGCCAGGGTAATTCGTTTGGACCCTACTTCTGGTCACCTTTCTCGACATCGTATTCAACTTCATTCCTTGTTATTTTCCATGTACAGGTGAAGAAGCACTTAAAAAATGGAAAGAATGTCTCCATGGGTTTTGGTTTCCTAGAATTTGATTCTGTTGAGACTGCAGTAACCGTGTGCAAGGATTTACAGGTAATATTTCTAGTTTTTTTAATTGAATATTGTTAAAATGAGATTCAACTCACACCGTCTCTTCCAGGGAACTGTTTTGGATGGACATGCTCTTAGCTTGCAACTTTGTCATGCTAAGAACAATGGGAAAGTATTGAAAAATGTTGACAAGTCTCTGAGTTCAACAAAACTAATTGTGAGAAATGTAGCTTTTGAGGCTACAGAGAAAGATCTCAAGCAGCTCTTTAGTCCATTTGGCGAGGTAATTTTTTACTTTTGCATTTTCATGTAAAACTGACTTGAAGTATTAATGAGTCCTCTTTCGGTCCACCCTTAGTTGGGAAGGCTCTATCAGTTAAGTAACCAACTTGGCAAGAATTAAAATGAATGTGCAAGTACTAGTAAATACATGAACGAGGCACAAGTAGTTCTCTTAGGCTCCATTCGCTTGTCAAGAGAAGAACAGCTTTGAAATGAGTCGATAATTCTTCAACTTGTGTTACAGTGCAACATCAATACCCTAGTTGTTTATATTGTGAGATGCACACACTGAAACAAGGTACCCTTTCGTTACAAAAAGTGCAATTTTATCAACAATCCTATATGAGCCGAAGGTTTCATGTCTATTTCCTTGAATTTTTCTTTCAGAGAGAACAATGAAATGTGGTGAACTAAAATTTAGAGAGAATAGAGTTCAACTCTTGCAATATTTTTGTTAAGATGGATTACAAAAGATGAAGTCTATTGGGGGCTGAGGTTATGGGATTTGTTTAGAATACTGGGAAGTGGGAATGTAAAACAGAGGAAAATGAGAGTAAGATGGGAGTGGTGACTATGAAACTTGTTGTGTATTTCCTTATGCCTCAATTTTAAGATCTTAATAGCAATCATTATGGATGCTTAGAATCCCTTGTTCTTATGCGGCCCCGAATACTTGATTGTGGTGGTTATAGTAATAGTGATTTTAACTTCCTTTGGCTGATTGGCTGTGAAATTGTCATTGGTATCATACAGATAAAGAGTATAAGGTTGCCAAAGAGGATTGGACACCATAGCGGCTTTGCTTTTGTAGAGTTTGGTACAAAGCAAGAGGCAAATAATGCCGTACAAGCTCTTTCAAGCACCCATCTGTATGGTCGGCATCTGGTACGTAGTATTTTACCAGCTCCTTATGTATGTTCGTCTTCCCACACATAGACCATAGAAATAAAGCTATAACAGCCAAAAAATCTTACATTCAGGTTCTGGAAAGAGCAAAAGAAAGGGAGAGCTTAGAAGATTTACGGGCTAGAACTGCTGCTCAATTCAGTGATGGCCAAGATGGGATAAGTTCAACCAAAATATCCAAGAAAAGGAAACACATGGCTGTCTTGGACGAAGCAAATGTTAAATTTGGAAGAATTGCAGATTAGATTATTCAGATTTTACATGCGCTGCATGTGCTTTTTTCCTTAAGTTTTCTTGTAATTTGTCTTTTTTTCTGACCAAATTTTTTTTGTTTGGCCCAGTTTTCCATGTTGGGTGCTTGTAGTTCTTTTCACGGTTGTAGTCCTTTCTCAGAAGTAGCTCTGCAAAATGCAAGTGGATAATTTTATGAGCCACATACTATTTCTCGTTGAGAAGTTCAATTCTGCTGTTTCTTAACATCAAATGCAGGCATGAATTGTTGGGGATGATATGATGGGGGCTTAAACGATTCGATTCCAATGTTCTTTCTAGCATGTTATGGAGGTCAAATGACATTCAACTGCAGAAAGGTTGTCAGACACTACAGTCAGGATTGGTTTCATCTCCTAAAATAAAAAAAGGATTGGTTAACATTGTTTCCAAGTATCCAAGTTTCCAGGCCCTGGCGTGGTTTCTCCTTCATGTGGGTCAACTTGAATGCTATTAAAATCCAGTTCAGAATTCAGATGCTTACATGGCACATCCTTTGTCACTTCCGCAGCTTCATCTAATTTTCCATTTCCCTCCAAGTTTGAAGCTTTTTTTTTTTTTGGCTCGGCATAAGTTTGAAGGTTTGCGGTTGCATAGTCACTAGGATATGGAAATATTCGATTTCATTAGGAATCTTTTTAGTCCTGGCTCTGCCATTTTTCATGCGGCAAACCACAATAAAATTATGGTCGAGTTTTCTCTCTTTGGCTGAAGAGAGAAGGATACAATGCCCGCAAAAGTAAAAAAATATTCAATCTCAGTTGAAGTGTGTGCACGAGATTCAAAAGAGGGAACTGTTGAAACTATATGATTATTTATGTTGCAGATAAATAATTATATAGTTTCAGCAGTTCCCTCTTTTCTCAATTTAGAGAGAGATTCTGAAAGAAGTTAATAGGAAATTCATTGCCCTTATCTAAGGGTGCAAGTTTGGCATGGCCCGGCCATAAATCATCAGGCACGCGCTAGCCCGGTCCAAGCCCAATAGGCTCTTGCCAAAATTAGGGCTTGGGCCTAGCCCGCTCGTGTAAAAAATCTAGGCCTAGGTCCAATCCACGAAGCTAACATATTAGGGTTCAGGCTTGGCGTTGGGGTTGGATGTAAGCTACATAGGCCTTTTTTAGAACTGTCTTCTTGTAGGAGCAAAAACTATAGTTTTTATAGAAAAAACTGCCGGTTCCCATTTTTGGCACCGTACCCATCCCAACCTTGAAATACTTTTCCAAAGCTAAATACAAAGCTAGATAGGCGCACAAAAAATTAATTTTGGAGTGTTGTGGGTCTATGAGAATTGTCTGTCGGGCTATGAGAATTGTACATGAGAACTGTCTATGAAAACTATGAGATGGGCTATGTGAACTATCTACGTGAACTGCATAACCCTATGTGAACTTTGTATGATAAGCATGTGTGAACTCTATATTTTAGATGTTTGTGGGTCTATGTGAATTGTGTGGTTGGGCTATGTGCATTGTCTATGTGAACTGCATAACCCGATGTGAACTATACATGAGGCTATGAGAATTATCTATTACTATAACAAAAATACCCTCTATGAGAACTGTGAAATGAGACTATGAGAACTGTCTATTGGGTTATGAGAACTGTGTATAAGAACTATTTACTGGGCCATGAGAATTGTCTATTGCAAACAATTCTCATAGGCTATAATCGACAGTTCATACTATGAGAATTGTCTTGCTATGAGAACTGTGAGATGGGGCTATTTTTTTTTTTTACCTTCACATAATTTCCTATTAAATATAGATATTATTTTGTAGATCTCATCAAGTAATTTCCAAATATGTAATTTTTAAAAAAAAATTGGATATCAACAAAAAAAAAATTACTTACTATTTTAAAATTTAAAATAAAAAGAGGAGAGAGAGAGAGAGAGAGAGAGCAAGAGTGAGAATGCGGAGGGAGAAAAGGGGACGCTCGCATATGAATAAAAATGGACTGAGATAAAGAAGGAATCTATTTTGTCAAAGTTCGGATGAGTACAGAGCTAAAAAAGGGGGCCGTACTCTAAAAGCCCCTTTAATCTTTGGATGAAATAATAACTTTAATTGCTTAAAAAATGAAGAGACTACACGGTTTTCTTTACTATACTTCCTCCGTCCCATTTTAAGTGATTTCTATCGGAGTACAAGTAATTTTAAACCCCTAAAAATATATTTTTCTCATTAAATCACCACCAGAAACCAACGTAGGACACTACTAGAGCAAGAGCAAAAGGCAAATTAAGGTAATAGACTAGACGCAGACAAAGTATTGAGAGGCTTTGTTTCAAGCTTCCAACAAGCTCAGGTGTGTCTACGGTTTAATACCTCCCTCCCACAACTTATATATATCTCCTCAAAACTGCCGGGATTTTACTGATCGGTAGCGAATATAACTCGTTATGCCCGTCCCTTCCTCCATCCGAACACGCCTCAGACTGAACCTATCTCCATTCCAATCCCACTCTCACACCAACTTCTCACTTCTCACCGTTTCCTCCTTCAAAACTTCTCCTAACCAAACCAATACCGAACAAGAAGACCCAATCGAAGAACCCCCATTTCCCGACCACCTGTTCAAGTCTCCACCCAAACTGGGTTCTTACAAACTGGGCGACTCCACTTTCTACTCCCTCATCGAAAACTACGCCAACTCACGTGACTTCCGGTCCTTGCACGAGGTCTTCAATCGCATGAAGCGCGAAAGAAGAGTGTTTACAGAGAAGAGCTTTATTCTGGTGTTCAAAGCCTATGGAAAAGCGCATTTGCCAGAAAAGGCTGTGGACTTGTTTAGTAGAATGGTGGAAGAGTTCCAATGCACACCAACTGTTCGATCATTTAACTGCGTGCTGAATGTAGTTATACAAGAGGGTATGTATTCTTTCGCGTTGGAGTTTTATAACGATGTTCTTAGTGGAAAGAGTTTTTCGCCGAATGTGCTGAGTTTTAATTTAGTGATTAAAGCAATGTGTAAGTTAGGACTAATTGACGGAGCTATTCAGTTGTTTAGAGAAATGCCGCTAAGAAAATGTGTGCCGGATGGGTTTACTTACTGCACTTTGATGGATGGGTTGTGCAAGGAGGATAGGATTGACGAGGCGGTGCTGCTGCTGGATGAGATGCAAATAGAGGGGTGTTTCCCTAGTTCCGTCACGTTTAATGTGTTGATTAATGGGCTTTGCAAGAAAGGGAAGTTGGGTCGGGCAGGCAAGCTTGTGGAAAACATGTTGCTTAAAGGTTGTGTTCCTAATGAAGTGACTTATAACACACTTATACATGGTCTGTGTCTGAAAGGTAAATTGGACGAGGCGATTAGTCTTTTGGATAGGATGGTATTGAATAAATGTGTTCCTAATGATGTTACTTATGGAACAATCATCAATGGTCTTGTTAAGCAAGGGAGAGCTGTTGATGGTGTCGGAGTGATGGTTTCTATGGAGGAAAGAGGGCGTCATGCAAATGAGTTTGTCTACTCGACACTTATTAGTGGGCTATTCAAGGAGGGAAAATCCGAAGAGGCAATGAAACTTTGGAAAGAAATGTCGCAGACGGGATGCAAACCTAATACTGTTGTCTTTAGCGCACTTATAGATGGTTTTTGTCGAGAAGGAAAACCGGATGAAGCTAGGGATATCCTGTCTGAGATGGTTAAAAATGGTTGCATGCCGAATGCTTTTACCTACAGTTCCTTGATGAGGGGCTACTTCAAAACGGGCAATAGCCACAAAGCAATCCTTGTGTGGAAAGAGATGGCAGATAACAATTATATGCATAATGAGGTTTGTTACAGCGTTATTATTAGTGGCCTTTGCGAGGTTGGGAAGCTTAAAGATGCTATGATGGTGTGGCAGCAAATGTTGGGCAGAGGATGCAAACCCGATGTTGTGACTTATAGTTCAATGATCCATGGCCTCTGTAATGCTGGGTCTGTGAAGCAGGGATTAAAACTCTTCAATGAGATGTTATGCCAGGAATCTGCTGCTATTCCAGATGTAATCACTTATAACATACTTTTCCATGCTCTGTGCAAGCAAAGTAACATTTCCCATGCGATTGATCTTCTAAATAATATGTTGGAACAAGGCTGTGATCCTGACTTGGTAACATGCAACATATTCTTACAAGCTTTGAGAGAGAAGCTGAACCCTCCACAAGATGGGAGCCAATTTCTTGATGAACTTGTCATCCGGTTACACAAGCGACAGAGAACTGATGCAATTTCCAAGATCGTAGAACTAATGCTTCAAAAGTTTCTTCCTCTAAAGGCCTCCACTTGGGAAAAGGTTGTTCAAGCACTTTGCAAACCAAGGAAGGTTCGAGCAGCCATTGATAACTGTTGGACTGACCTGTTCTCCTGATGTCTTAGGTGAGGCCGCCTTCATTGACATACTTTGGTACACATTATTGATTCTATTAAACAAGCATGGAAGTACTGACCTGTTCGCAAATGGAAAATTGTACCGTCTGTGAATGGTAGAGTGATTGTGGCTATACCAGCTTTTGCGCTTTTAAACTCACTATTGGGGACGCATTCTGGAAAGTTATCAAACTTCCTTGTCTTGCATATTTTTCTCTTCAATTTCTCAATACAAACCTAGTGGTGGCCTCAAATCACCTCTCTCTTCTTTCCTATTTATTCATATTATCCTCTTTGGGTCCTTTATCTCTTTTATTTTCTAAGACGCTAAAATCAAGGAATTAGAACAGAAGGATGTAAATCTCTTGGGTCCTTTATCTCTTTTGTGGGTCACAAATTCTTTTAGTCGGATTTTGTCCATCCTGGAGTTCCTTCTTTTTCTTGACTGGTTCTGTTGCATAGCTACGCTATGAGGGACCATCTTCAAAGACCGAGACTGATTTCTGATGATGCATTTACCGATTATATTTTTTGCTCTCGTGAGTTGCTATGTGCTGATCATCTTTGTTTGAACTGCCTTCATGCTTGGAATGTTTGGCATTCAATTTTGGGGTGGTGACGATGGAGCTTTGAGGATCATTTGAGAAGCTGTATTTTCCAACAGCCACATGATGGTAATTAAGGTATAGAAGTCTAAAGAAGATTATTTGGGAAACCGTATTTTTCACTATGTCATGGCCAATTTGATAGTTATAAATTTTGTTATATTTGAGGGTGATTGAACTTCTAAACAGTAGAGTAGCTTTTTGGGTTAAGGCTAAGCTCTAGCTGCAAAAAATGCAGCTTATCTATGGAAAATTGAGTCAATTAGTGAAATCTTTCAGCTAAAAAATACTTGGCTTTATTAGGCCACCCTACTAGCTTTCAAATGGCTGGCTTGACATTTGTGCTTAATTTCTTTTGTAACACAATATTTTAGCAATGACCATTAAAACCCATGCAATAACCACGAAGCAAAAGATTTTCAGAATCTTTTGTTAATTGTTTTGCTCTTATCTATGCGGAATTGAGAACAAATGATACCCGATTGATATTCCAACGAGAAACGAAACCCAGATCGCTAACTGTACACACTTCCGGTGATCCCGAGCCAAAAAAAATATTCTACGATTGAGATGATTTTGGCGCTGCTGCTAGCAGTTTCGTCAGATTCCCCTTAGTCTTGAAAACCCTAATGTTGATAATTAGGGAAAATGATGAAATTGGGCTTAGAAGAAGGAAATATGAAACACCTTAAAATAGTTGATGCTTTTGAAACTGCAGGAAATGAACTTTTGAGGAGAGTATGGGAGGCCTTATTGTAGTGTTACTCTAGAGGGAAAGTGAACACCTTGAGCCTGGGCAAGTTGGTGTTGGTTGTTTCAACTTCCAAATTTTACTTCCAGGGAAGTGCCCAATGAGGTATACAAGAGCTTGGACGCAGTTGGGGAGGATGAAAACTGGTGGGAGGTATTACTAGCACTGCTTTGTTTTGTTTCTTTTTAACCTGCTTAATGCATTTATGTTATTAGCTAAAGCTGATTGTGCATATGAAGATGCCGTTCTGAATTATGAACAATGCAGATTAAAGTGTTTATTGCATGTGTACAGGCAGTGGAGCTACTGACTAATTTTGGCCCATAATAACATTGAAACACTAAGGGAAGACCACAGAAATTTGCCTTTACTGTCTGTACTCAATGTTAGCCACAACAGGCTTTCCCACCTTCCAGCTGCTGTAGGAGAGTACGTTATCCGAATATTGTTGAGCATTTTTGTATTTGAAATGATATCATTCATGCTTTTGTGATCTCTCTCTCTCTCTCTCTCTCTCTCTCTCTCTCGCTTGTAACATTCTGATGCCAACTTTTTGTTCATTTTTCAGGCTTCACATGCTAAAATCATTAGATGTGTCCTTTAACCTGATGGCCAGTATACCTGAAGAAGTTGGATCAGCAACTTCTCTGGTCAAGTAGGCTTTCTTTTTGTTCTTTGATTCCATATGCCTAGATAGGAATTATACATGGGTAACTTTAGTAACAATGGTTTACTACTGAACATATGGGGAAAATTATTGGGGAAGAAAAAAGAACACAAGGGTCACATTCAGTATTGAGCAGCTCCATTTCATGTGGTTATATAGGCTTTGATTGTTCAAACAACCAATTAAAGGATCTGCCTGGCTCCCTTGGAAGATGTCTAGATTTATCAGACCTCAAGCTAAGGCAAAATTCTGATCCGATATTTGTATTTCCAATTTTAAGTTACAGTCTCTCTCCGCAATAATTGATTTAGTCAGGGAACCTTTGTTGAGTAGCAGTACATTTAACCTTGTTAGTGCTCAGTCCAACAATTTACTTTTCCTATACGCATACCTCGTAGATTTGTCTCTGTTTTTCTCCCCTGATAGGTTGGTTGAACTTGTTGAAATAGGAGATTAGGAACCAGCTTGCCTTACGCCATGATGGTCTGTCCGTCCTTTGTTTAATTGAGCTAGAAAATTAGTTATGAGGTCATATACTTTTCCATAAAAAGAGGTTTAGCCACTGTTACATTTTTTGGATGGATCCGAGAAGGAAACTTAAAATGACTGTTAAAGTATCTACCATGTCTGCAAATAAAACCAAATGGACAAATTCTGTGCTTTAGTGATTTTATATTGCATCTGTTTGTTGAATGTTGGTGTACTTTAAGATCCATTAAGAGGTAGTTGAAAGCCCAAAGCCTTTGCAACTGTGCTACTATATATATTTACATCACGAGATAGTTGCGACTTTCAGTTGTGTAGCCTCCACTAAGCTTATTTCAGGTGCTGAGTTTGAAGGTTACACGAGAGAATAGTAATTTAATCAGTAAAATTTTTGTTGAGGTCCGTTAGAATTGAAGTGATTCAAGTGCAAAGGAGAGAGGAGCATCGCCTTTGTGCTTCAATGCCTCGACTCAGATAGTTGCTAATTCCCTGTCTCGTATCAGATTTCTTGCCTTTTTTCATCACAATGTGCCAAAGAAATGTCCAAAGACAACTCATCGAAGGTATCACTACGTATATGCATTTGTGTTTTGCCATTTGAGATTGTATCTACGCTTGTACCTGAGTTTTGAAGCAAATTTGATATGACGACTGAATTTGGTTTAGATGTTAACACACAGAGTGGGACTGCAACAAATGAACTACAACTCTTCTTTATTGACTTTTTTCTTTACATTTAGTGTTGAAGTTCTGTCTTTTTTCTTACCTTTTTAAGCTTGATTGTTTGTTTGGACAAAACACATCACAAACACACCTTCGACACACACTAGTGCAACTCAAGAGCCTTTTTAAGTTGAGTGAAATCAGGCCTAAGCACAAGTAAATTCGCACACACAAACACACATGCATCTGATGAGTGAGTTGGAAATTTCCATGTGGCAACATATAGAAAGCAATGCTTCTGCATCCAAATTTGTTTGAATATTAGAAGAAAAATCAATACTCCCTTCGTCCCAGTTTGTTGTGCCTGTTTTTTTTGGGAACTTCTCAAAAAATTTCTCTCTTTCATAATCTATAATGTTTTTTTTATGATTTCGAAATCTTTGTTTAATAAAATTAATTGAGATCTATCAAACAAGATCCATATTGAATATACAAAATATTATAAATTAATAGATATAGACAATGGTTTGAGACGTCCAACAAAGAAAGCAGACACAACAAATTGGGACAGAGAAAGTAAGAATTTAAGTTTCTCGATCAAACAAATGTTAAGTTCTGAGAGCTTATGTTTCCATGAAGTGGAAGCTTTAAATCTGCTCCTCTCATCACCATTGACAGAGGCAATTCAAACCATTCTTAGATACCAAAAAGGCAAAAATAAGGACACATGCATGCATTCACGTAAAGGACTAACAGTGCACATCATTTGCTATACATGTGTACAATTTTTGGCATAACTGGAGAATACTTGGAAGACAACACATAAGAAATGACCAAAAAATATCTGCGCTTACAACTTATTTTCATTCTTCCTTGGAAAAAATCACAACACCAAATATTTGTAACATACTAACATTGACCACATTTGAAATACAGGGCAGGTTGTCAAACAATGCTGCGACAATACTGGGAACAACAATGGAGTTTAACATCATCGCGGTTAAGGATCTGTCTATAATTGTAGAAGTTCAACTAGAAATCCCTCTCGCTGTAGTTGCTGCAATTCCTGCCACAGCAGATCATACTAAACAAGCAGAAGCTGAATCTTCATCACACCAAAAGGTGACTCCACAACAGACATGGAACAAGATGAAATTGACGGTTTAAAGATGAAAGACCATCCCCGTCCACCAACTGTTGACAAAACACAAAAGAAGAAGAAAGAATGAATCGACGACGATTGTGGCTTGGTGGCAAAAGAATATTTTGTTAGTATCTAAAAAGAGTGATGAACATTAGTCAAATAAAATAGTTGGCACTTTGTCGCCACCAATGAGATTGACAGTGACGAAACGCCACTTGCTACAGGTGGGTGAGAATTCAATAAGTCTTACCAATGTCATTTTACCATTCCAATTTGATATGTTATTCATAGCATTGTTGTTGTACATTCATATTGGATTTGCCCAAAGACTGACAATTTGAAGCATGGCTGTGGCTGTTCGGGGTCTTAAAAAACTCATCAGCAGGAGGAAAATGCAGTGCACTTAAACTTAAGGTTTATTTCAATTTGGGAGCTAAAAAAAAAAAGTCTTCTTTCCACAAAAGGATAGAATGCTCATACACATAGGCTATTATAGTAAAAATCGAACAACATCTTTCATCACTGAACATTGTTTCACCACTGAGCACACGGTGACGTGCGAAGAACGTCGGCTACGACTAGTATAAACTAAAAGTGCAAACTCTAGGATATTGTAAAAATTGGGGTAGAAGCATTCATAATAGAATATGCTTAGAATGGGTACAGTCATTAGAAGAGAGAAGAATAATATCTAACATAAATAGCCATGAGCGGGAATAGAAGTGTACTAGGATTAGGTTTGGAACATGTTTAGCTACAAAATATGTTGTGTTAGGACTTAGGAGGAGAATGATAATTGTAAAGAAGAATCTAGAAAGGGCTAAAGTTTGTGAATTAGTGTTATGAACTGCGAGTTGGTGGCATAAGAAAGGGAATTATGAAAAGTTCCAGAAGGTTCTACGGCAATCTTGAAGAGTCCATGACGGTGGAGAAGATTGTAGCATGTCTTGGAAGGTTCTACGACAATCTAGTATGTACGGGTATGGCCCCGGCTATGGACTACATACTGGGTACTCCGAAAACGAACCGGGTACCTCGGTACGGGCATTGCTACGTTACACGAATGGTACTCTATTCAGTACGTTTGTTTTTTGAGAGAGAGAGAGAGAGAGAGAGGCCTAAGCCTAGAAAACAAGAGGAGAGTCATAGAGCGAGCAGAGAGCCAAATCTGCGTTGCAGGAGGGAGATCAGTTGGCATTTTCAATTGCAGGAGGAGAGGCTGGTTTCAGTGGCTTGTTTCGTTGTCTGGTTAGGTAGAGATACATGAAGGCAGAGAACAATCCATGAGAGTGAGACCTTGATCTGCTGCTGAGTTATTTTGTTTCTGTAAGAAGCCAAATTACAATTTAAGACCCCATCTTTTTATTTCTTACTCCAGAGCGCCCCTTATCTTGCTTCTATTGGTAAAATATGTTGTACTTGTTATATCAAATGAAACATGCTAAACAATTGGCTGTACCCTCGCCTTTCGTGTACCCATACTTTTTTTTGGTTTTTGCCATATCTAGTACTTGCACCTGTACTTTACCCGCAGTCCATACCTGTGACTGTGCTTCATTGGTTCATGCATATTTTCTAGTATATCCATGGCAACCATGGGGACACCTATTAGAATGATGGCACATGCATATTTTTTCGTCGAGAGAAAAAGTTTTCCCCTTCGTGCTCATATGGTAAACCCCTCAAATGGATGGAGGATATGAATCCTCTTATTTTCTTTATTTTCAGAAATTCTGTTCAACTTTGGAGAACCTTTTAACAATAACATCTAATGTCAGGATATTTTACAAAATGGATTACATTCAAATATTCTGGGCATTTCGTATATATGCTTCTTAGCTGGCCAATGCTTTCAGTAACCTATAGTGCAAGTCAAATTTAATTTGATGGCAGAAATCATAGCCAAAATTACCTTGCCATAATTTGGAATTAGCTTTGCTTTTTGAGCCACTGTTTGGTATGTACTTTTGCTGATCTTATTCTCTAACTTAGTTGCTCTTGTTCTAATTGAAGGCAGGGTAAGTTAATTCATCACATTATCAGATTCTTTTTGTTACTTCCTCTTTAGGTGAAAGGAATTACATGTCACTGGCCTTATTTATTTATTTATTTTTCTCTCTTAGGCCTGCGTACTTATCTGCTGCATATATTTTGATTTGTTTGTGGTTTCAGATCCCGTGGAAATATAATGGACAAACGCACTTCTGTAAAATACAGAGACAGAGGAGAGAGGTAGGTCCTCTTCCATTTATTTCTGCAATGAACAAAATATGTTCTTTCCTTTACATTGAGACTAAATATATGCCTTCAGATTGAAATTTTAGAATCTTGTAAGATCCTATTATTCCAGAACTGCTAAGTGGCACTAATCAAGAAGAATCCTTGCCAACAGGTGTGAGATTTCTAAATTTCAAGGCCCTGGACTTCCAATGCTGTCTGCTTCAGTAATCTTCATGGATTCTGGCTTCTTTGGCTCATGTGCCATATCGTAAGTCGCATGGAGCCCAAAAAAGAAATAGTAGACCAGCATTACAATGGTGCATACCCCGAACCGTATAAAAGCATCAGCTCCCAAAGATCCCATGAGAAACAAATTTGTCGCTATGGACAACGACGGAAGCCAGGGGACAAGTGGAACACCCCAAACTTTGGGCGTCATCTGCTGCGGCAAAAACACCGAAATCCCCAGGGTCCCCAAGAACCAAAGAGGTACTGTGGCTGCATATCCGATCCAACCATTTGGGTTCAATCCCCAGTAAGCTGAAGTCGCCATTGACGAAACGATGATGAGAAGCAACAATACAACTAACTTCAACAAGGTCACACGAGGCGTGATCCCTCTTACGTAATATCTCCTCACCAGAAGTGCAACCGCCATCATCATGAAGATGAACAACGTGCTAACAGATAACAAACTTGCCAAAACATCCAAGCTTGAGAAGAAAGCAATGCAAGCACTGCAAATGGTAATTAACAGTGTAGCATTGATAGGGGTTCCTGTCTTCGGGTGGACCAGAGCAAACCACGGTGGGATTATGTGGGCTCGCGCTATATGTGTAGTGTATCGTGCCTGCCCAAGTGCCCCTACCAGAAGAACGGTGGTCATCCCCTTCAGAGCTCCGAGTGCCACCAAGTACTTTGCCCATTTCATCCCTACACTCTGAAATGCAACAGAGTAGGCTGCATCACGGTCTATGTCCGTGTACTTTTGCATCATACTCAATGAAAGTGCCATCAAGCAGTAAATGACGGTGATGATCGACATGGACCCAAGTAATCCTAGTGGTATATCTCTCGATGGGTTTTTTGTTTCCTCCGCCATTGTTGCAATGTTGTCAAATCCTCCATACGCGAAGTACACGATCGCTGCCGCTTGGAATACCCCTTTCACGCCGAAAGGCAAAAAAGGAGTCAAATTCGAGGTTTTGGCATGAGCAAAGCCTGCAATTATAACAAACAAGATCACAACACTGTTAACTGCAGATGCAATCCAATTGAGAACTGAGGTTTTCCTTGTGCTAGCCATGGCAAGAGATGATGCGATTGCTAGGACTACAACGGCAATCGGGTCCAAGAGGTTGTAGCCTTCTTTAAGATTTGTATGGACACGGAGCGAGTTGGACTGGCGGTTGAGAAGACTTGTGAAGTAAGAACTCCAAGCTCTTGCTACTGCTGCACTCCCAATTATGCTTTCAAGAAGTAAGTTTCCAGCTGTTATATATGCTGCAAAGTCTCCCAGTTCAACCCTCAGATAAGCAAACGATCCACCGGCTACTGGAATTTCGATTGCGAATTCCGTGTAGCAGAAGACAGAAAGCATCGCGGAAAAACCTGAAGCAGCGTAGGACAGGACGATAGCAGGTCCGGCGTGCATATTGGCTTCTTGGCCTGTGAGCACAAAGATGCCTGCGCCAATGACGGAGCCGAATCCAAACCAAGTGAGGTCCCACCAATTCAGACACCGTTTCATCTCGTTTTCGCTTCGCTTCCTGAGCTCACCAACCTCATTGGCATCATCCGATCGGCTTAAAAGACGGTCCTTGAAACGGAAACAAGTTTGTGATAACGCATGCCGGTATGTTCCCCAGTTCTGGAATGATTCTTCTGGGAAGAAATCTTGTTTGCTCCACCTCCAGTAAGGTTTTACTCGAACCTCATCAGTCAGTTCATTCACTGAACCCATATCCCTTTTTTCTTTTTGTTCCTTGACTCTCTTACTTTTGATTGGTAATTCCAGTTGTATAAGTAATGGATCTGAAGTGAATGCAATCAATGCTTTCGTTTACAATTGTCGTTTTGAGGCTCTACGTACTTGGTATAAAAGAATGCTATCTTTGAAAGAGATGTAAGAGATGTTTTTTTTTTTGCGCTCAATAATTGGTTAGCGAGTTGTAGGTTTGAAATTCGTTCAGTATAATTGAGACTCCTTGACTTGTTTAAAGTGAGTAGGACAAAACATGATGCTTAGGTATGGGTTTGGTGGGCGCATACTCCAGTTATTGTTAAGTTCAATTTTATGAATTCATTGTCAAATTCATGAACGTTCATTTTCTTGGGAAAAAATAGAAAATATCCGACTTTTCTGTTTGATGAGGTAGCTTCTTTTTTTTTTGGACATGTTTATTTATTTATTATTATTTTTTTCATTCGTTAATTATAATCTACTCTATCCTAGGGGAATTGGGGAGGGAGATGAGTGTTTACGGGAATTGAACTCTGCCTATGTGCATGAGAGTATATATAAGGGAGGCATCAACTACAATTCACTCCATTTGCTTTTTGGTCATGGTTTGATGAGGTCGTTTGAGTTGTTGCTTATGAAGAATGGGTTACAGAAACGATACAATATAGGAGTAAATACGGCAAAGGTTACCGGCCTTGGAGCATTCCGCATTTGAGGGTTTTAGGCCCACTTTTGGGTCAACTTTTATCCTGTGTCATGTAACTATATTTTCCTTCATTTTTGCACTCCATTTGAGTGCTTTGGGAGTGAGCTACATAAAACACATTCTCTCAATTTTAGAGCCCTCTCCACATGCCGATCCCCGTTTAGGGTGTGTTAGAGAGAGAGAGAGAGAAGAGAAGAGAGCGGAAATGGGATGGCAGAAGTTGTCTGGAGGAAAGAGAAAGGAGAGAGATATGAGGGATGGTACGATACCCAATAAATCACTACAGAAAACATGTCTTTGGACGAGAGAAAATATGCATTAGTATATATTTTTCCTCACAAAAGTTAAAAAAAAAAAAAAATCCTACTTTTGTCCTTTTTGTAGGAGTAGCTTTAGGATTTTCATCTAAGCACTGACAAAAAAAAAAAAAAAAAACTCAGACAAGACAAAAGAGATGTGCACATCTAATGTTTTTTTGTGAGAGATTACCTTCTGATTTAACAAAAGCAGAAGATCTCCAATTATACCAATTAAGTCCAATTTTATTTGGCAGCAACCTTTTTCAAGATGGTCATTTAATATTTTAACTAAATATTCTTCATATGCTATCCTTTCATTGGCGATGCCAGACTGTCCATTTGACCTCTATCACTTAAATTTGGACCTCTACAATACGACAATGCAAATGTTTTAGAAAACATTATTTATCGCTGTTTTATACTGGAAATGATTCATTTAAAAATCACGTTTTTTTGCATGCTGTAGAAGGCAATTGATCAAATGTGCATAGCACGGGTTCATTGCAAGGTTGAGTATTCTTTGTTACATGCTGAGAACATTCAATTCTATCAACTGATAAATGAAAATAAAAGAAGTTGCAACTAGGAAATATGATAAATGAGTGCCTCCTTGAATGTCGACACAAGATCTTATTCTTGAAGCAGCCCATACATATGTTGTACTATAAAAGTAAGAGTTCCTCCTTTCAAAAATGTTTCGAACAAAACAATAATTCATTGGAGGAGTTTGTTCAGCCTATTCTCAAACTTTGTTTTCCTTCCTAAGTTAGCGAAAAATAAATATCATATATCACATCTTTTTCCTATGCTTTGATATGAGAGGGTGACAAACCATTGTACTTTTATATGTTCCAAAAAAGAAAGAAAAAAGAAAAAAAAACATTGTACATCAATGAATGTATTAATATTGCTCGGTCAAATAATAGGCCGTGTGCTACACAAGTAAACATATAACTAGTCGTAACTCACAATAACCCACACTAACTAACCCCAAGAGATTGGCAAAGTGGGATTTAGGAGTTAGCTTTCACCTAAGGTCTCAGGTTCGAATTCCCTTATTAGTAAACTCTTGTGGCCACGGGGGTTATACTTGGTCGTTAGCTCTAGGGCCCTGGAATTAGTCGAGATGCACGAAAACTAGCCCAGACATCCAATTATCAAAAAAAAAATAATAAATAACAAATTAACCCATGCTACCCATAGGATTAAGATGTAGACAAATGGGGTTAACGGGCACACTTGATCCCGTGCATAACACGCGTTACAAGCTAGTATACATTACATCATTTGACAAAAAGAGACTCCAACATATAATTGGCAAGTTAATTGATACAGTGATACTATTAGGGTATTATTGTTATGATCCACTGATTCTTGATTTAACTTCTTCTTTTGAGTTGCTTTATTTTTTTTGGCCGAGAAAAGAAGCCGTCTAATTCCCTTCAATTTTTTAGTGTCTTCGTATTGAATCAAATGCCAAGCAAGCACTATCCTCAAATGTTTACTATATATTGGGCTCTTATAATTGGGCTAGGCTAGTCATCCAACACGCTGACCTTTCCTACATATGCCCCTCGCGCGAGCGTGATTCTGCGACGCTTGTTGATTAACGCACCATTCCGCGACGCTTGTTGATTAACGTGAGTCCGTCGTTTTAGCATTTCCCTCCAAAAGGTGGCTATTCCCAATTTCGAAGTTGCAGGCCGATTGGACTCCTGACACTGTTTCAACCACTCGTTCTTGTGATGACGGTGAGGCTATGCCTATAAGTACCATTTGAGGGAGAGGATAAACTTGTTATTCTCCCGAAAACCTCTTCGTGCTTATCTCAGAAATTTTCAAATCTCTCGTCCCATCTTTCTTCTTCCATCACTTAAGTTTTCTTCCAAACCCTAGTTCTTTCTTAGAATTCGTTATGCCCAGAATAAGGAAATCAGAACCTGATACTGAGGCTCTCTTAGCGAAAACCTCTTTACCTCTTGCTAGTGAGTGGAGGAGGGCTCCATTCTTTAGGCCCAAGAATGAGGTTTTCTGGGCCAACGTTCAGATCTATGTTCCCATTCGCGGTGATCCCAAGACGCAGTACATCCTTTTTTCCGACGAGTCAAGTTCTTCAGAAGCAGACATGATTGATCCTTCCGCATTGGTACGGGTTAGGATAGAAAGGGGCGGTTTCCCCTTTTCTTAGGTCCAGTACAAGACTAACGTCCAACCCCCAAAGGGCTAGGGTGATTTGGGTATCCACCGTGCTCGATAACAAAGAACACAAAAGAACCCTTGATAAAGTGGGCATGTTAAAAGCTGTTCGCCGTTCGCGAGATCTTTCCACGAGTCGTCCCCAACGCGATCTGGATTTTGCGGTCTCTCGCTGGAGCACCACCAGTCACACCTTCATCTTCCCCTTTGGGGAAGCAGGGCCTAGTCAGTTGGATACAGAGATTCACTGGGTCTCCCCACTCGCGGCAAGTATCACTTCAACCCCAACAATCTATCTTCTGGTGTCAAGACAGTAACTGAGTATGTGGAGAAGGAGTTTTAAGTTCGCTAGCGAGTTTGGATCTCGCTATGACAATCAAGGAAAGCTCCACGATCCCCCAAAAGCCAACAAGACTACTTAGGGATCTTGGCAGCGGTTCTGGTTTCGTGACATTGCCCTTGTTGTAGTAGATGGGGCCTTCACGGTGACGATGAGCCCCCACTATGAAGGTCTGCTATATCTAACGGCCTTCTTAGTTCAGTTCCTATCCCTCTTCCTCTTCCCTGACCTTCCGCACGAGGGACCATGCCGTGAAATGATCCTTCTCGCGGCCACTATCGCTGTCAAGATGAAGCTTCCTCTGGTTCCCATGTTTTTGGGTCATATCTACAATCAGATGGACGGCACTGCCGAAGATTTCGAGCGGTCCATGGGGAGATATGAGATCACTTGTATGATCCATGTCCCCTTTCTACTGGGCTTCTTTTATGAGTATTTCCCTAGTGTCGCGCCCTCCCCAATGGAGCTTGCCTCTCTAAAAACTGTCGAGGAGAGGAATGCTGCAGGCGAGATCATCCATGATGGCAAGGGCAAGCCAGTCCTTAGAATTGTCAGTGACATGCTGCTCAAGATCATGAGGTGGAGCAACACTGGGCCTAACCAACTTTTTGAAGACTGGTGCGACGAGGTGACCTCCTTCAACCCACGCCCCTCTCACAAGAATGTCAATGGTGCCATAAGCCCCTTGGTCTTTGTGCAGGACGTCGTCGAAGATTTTCAAAACAAGAACATCCTAGCTCACAAGCTGGACTTCCTTACGTGGGTTACCCCTAGCCATCTTCCAACTCCATCTTCTGAGGGCCCTACCCTAGTGCTGTACTAGACGGATAAACTCCAACTTCCCTTTGGGTACGACCAGGGCACCCCCAGTAGTCCTCCTTCCCCTCCCAAAGATTTCTTCACCGGCATCCGTAGATTTTTTAAAATGTTCAACCATGAACTCACTGCTAGCTATGGTGGGGAGAGAACTATTCCTGGGGATGCGTGCAAGGCAACCTTTACCCCAGAGAATAGGGTGTACTCGGTAAGGAACCTTCAGTCTTTTTCAGACTTTGTTCAAACCCCCGCGATAATTCCTCCCGCGGATCCCATCTCGAAGAAGGACCTGACCTTGCGGACTTTTAAACCAGGGAAGAACCCTAACTGGCGTGGACCCCAATCGTGTTCGGTTAAGGGGACCATGGCTCCCTTGGATGTGATCAACGTCATTCCCCTTCATCAGATTCGTCCTGCAGACCAGATGATTATCCCTACACCTCGCCATTTTACTGTTCGCGAGAAAAGGTAGACCAAGGATCTCTCTCCCCCTCAAATAGAGCAGGCCCTAGGAGGGCAAGGGTGACTTCTTTTCTTACTTTTTTTTTTGTCTCATTCCTTATCACCCTATTTATTATTATTATTATTATTATTATTATTATTATTTTTTATTTTTTTTTTTTAATTTTTTTTTTCTTTTACTGACTTCTTGTTGTTACTGACCTTTAGGTCCTTCGCGGAGCGGTTGCGCCATGACGCAAACTACGTTCCTGTTCGCGGAGCCCCAAGCCCTAGCAAGGTCACTAGTCCAAGAGTTGGACCAAGGCGAGTGTTTTCATTTAATATTTTGCAGCTTCACTTCTATTCCTTGTATCAAATCCTTACAACTTTGTTTGTTGTTTCAATACAGGCGAGGGAGCTCGAACGACCATGACGGATGATGAGAGTGTTCCCCTCGCAGCCAAGGATGCCAGTGGCT
Organism: Vaccinium darrowii; assembly: GCA_020921065.1. NCBI lineage: Eukaryota > Viridiplantae > Streptophyta > Magnoliopsida > Ericales > Ericaceae > Vaccinium > Vaccinium darrowii. Next base: position 28,320,339 of record CM037160.1, read on the forward strand.
CTAACACCTCTACTATTCCTTATTCAACTCAAGCTATTCTTCCTCCTTTAACTGCCATTCCTTCATAAGGTACTTCAACTGCTATTCCTTCAGAAGTTCCCCCTCCAGAGGGAGCTTCTAAGGCTGTTACGAGCTCTGGAAATGAAAGAGCAGTTCCCAGCCCTGCTAAGGAACAACAACATAAAGCTCCAGATTCAGGTGCTGAGGCGGATAAAGTCACGAGCTCTAATGTCGCACAGATTGATCACTTCAATGCTTTGAATATTGCGAGTGACATCACGAAGGAGGCTGTCGAGCAGATAGCTGGTGGGGGAGAAACTTTGGACGCGCCAGAGGGCTTAGGGGCTTTTGGGGATATTGGTGGTGGTGGAGGTGATAAACTCGAGGAGATGCAGGAAGTGGAAGAGGCTGAAGGCTCAGAGAGAGAAATAGAAACAATGAATGCAGAGCCCGTGGAGGAGATTGAATCTCCAGCAAGGTCTCTTGGGGTAGAGCCTCCCCCATTCACCATAAGTCCCGTTGAGGGTGGCTTTGCATCGAGGAAGAAGAAGAAACATCAAGCTGCTACCACTTCTTCATCCCCTCCGCGAGACAAAACGCCATCTCCCCGCCGCGAGGCTTCAGTCATAGATTTACCTTCTTCGGGACCACTGCATACTTATGCATCCAAGACCTTCCTAGGATTATATATGATAATTAGTCTAACCATCTATAACGTAGAACTTTGTTGGCGCATGAATGAGCCCAATCGTAAGGTCCAACACTATGTACCCCAAAGAGGGCTTATTCTCCCCTCCGAAACCAACTATCCCCACCAATGACTTGATGATTTGCGGCTCTGGGATTCCTAACTTCTTTAGCGTCTCGAAGGGCATGACGTTTATTGATGTCCCTCCATCCAGAAAAGCCCGTTTAAACTCCATGCCATTGATGTGGGAAGTGATGAACAAAGGTCTGTTGTGGGGAAATGACACCCTCCTGTATTTATTCGAAAATGAGATGGTGTTAGAGTCTTCGCGTATTGTCCTCGAGACAGACCCCCTTTCTGCCACACATGTTTTCTGGCCCTCGTTAGCTATTTTCAGTATTGCCTTTGTCATTTTGAGCCTGATGGTGGGGGTAAACCCAAATCCATCAAAGAAAGTCCTAAATTTATGGCTCTTAGACAAAATCATTGTGTCCTTCATCCATGCTCACCTCCACAGTAGGGGGATTGTAGCTCGCGATCTCCTCTATGTGGCCATAGAAAGAAGTCAAGTAGGCTTCCTCAACTTCTTCTTCCATTTTGTACATAAAGTCATAGTATCCGCCTTCATAGCACTCTGCCATCGCAACCCCTCCTTCATGCTGAGGATAAGGTCTCTCGTGCACATCTCTGTTTACTCTAACCCTTAACTCATTGTTATCTTGTTTCTTCTTGAAGATTTCCTTGAGAGTCCAACAATCGCTGGTGGGATGTTGTACTTTTCTATGGAAAACACAGTATTTGGGGTTGGAGCGATCCTATTGAGTGGGCTGGACTTCCAGCTCTGGGAGTTTCAAACATCCATCCGCGACCCAAGCGTTAACAAGTTATTTGACCTCTTCAATACTGCAGGGGTATGGAGGAGCATCTCTTGCTCGCTCCTTGTAATCTTTGAAAGGCTTACTTCTCTTCTTGGGGTTGCCATCACCCCCCTACGGCTTACGCGAGGCTTGCGCGAAGGCCGCAGAACCCCACTCCGTAAACACTTGGGAAGAAATGGTGAATCTGTTTTACACCAAATTCTTCCAAGTGATAGAGAAGATAACCTCTTTGAACCTAATGAACGAAAAACAGAAGCTAACAGAGGATATTGTTGATTTCATCAAACGATTCCAAGACAAAGCAGTCCAATGTCACGAACCAGTACCTGAGAAATGATTAGTAGAAATTTGCTTGCTCGGGCTTATCAAGGAGTATAGAAAGCATCTCATTAATGGCAAGTATCAAATATTCTCTTCTTTAATGGAAGCCGCCTTCAATCTTCGCGGAACAGTTGACATTGTCCTACCAAAACCCACTTGGAAGCCTAAGAGTGGAGGGATCACTTCTCCAAGTTTACACACCATGTGTATGCTCTAGAAGTCAGATATTTAGAAAATTCTCTTAATCATAGATGAACATCCTGAGAATATACGCCCAACGTCTCGATGAAGGGATGGACATGCTCTTGAGCACTGCCCTCTTTGCCATCAAACTTAATAAATTTTGGTGGGATATACCCTTTTGAATATGGCATGGCCATTATCAAAGCGAGGTATAGTGGTTGGATTTTAGGACTCGGCGGTGCTGGTAGTGTAGCCTTAGCTTTTTCCTGTTGTAACAGAGCTTGCACGTTTGCAAAGGTAGGAAACCCCTGTGGCTGAGGTCCAAGGACGACACAACTAGCAGCTGGTGTACCTGGCGCTGGAACTGGTTGTACCGCAAGAGGTGGGTTGTTGGCATTCTGTAATGGGGCTCGTGGTTCAGCAGGAGCAGCACCCCCAGGTAGATTTGCTACTTGTGGGGCTTGGTCTCTCAGGTTTCCATCCACCACATTGGTGGGGGCACTGGAGAAGCTACTGGAGCTAGGTTAGCCACCACAGCTTGGGTCAATTGTGCTACAGCCAAGAGCAGCTGTGTTTGGTTCTGTTGCATCTGTTGTTGTCCGTCACAAATAGCTTGTAGAGCTTCCGTGTTGGCAGCAAGGAGTTGTACAGTATCCACCTCATGAACTTCCTCCATTAGTGGTGGGTTATTTTCCATTTCTCTTCAACGAAGAGTATCAATTGCACTTAATAGATTTCGGGAAGAAGAACTTTGTATTCGACTTCTTGTCACAACCATTAGCTATTCAAGCCTCCCCAGCGGAGTCGCCAAATGTAGGATAGGTTCTCGGTTCTGTCTAATAAACTTAATTTGGAGAGGCAAACAATAGCTAATAACTGAGCAAGAATAAGAGAGTGTGTAAAGGGGTGAAGAAGTAGGCCAAATACACAGAGAGAGAAGGCAGCAGTACTCAGTTCGCTTCCCTTAGACAATCATCATCCTTAAGTCACAATTCTAGGGAAAGGATGAGTTCGCAAGCACAAGCAAGAACAATGTCCTTAATTCCAGGGCTCGGAATCACTTTCTCTCTCTAGAATATTCGTGCCTTGGGGATGAATCAATCTATCTGAGAATTGGTGAAGGAGTGTCCTATATTTATAGGGATCTGCGCCCAATCATTGGGTTGCAAACATTTGCCTAATAATATGATGACACGTGCTCTCTCCGTATACCTAGGCAACATGGGTGACGTCACTAGCCATTAGGAAGATTCCTCTGGCTTAGCCAGTGCACACCATTCCCTTGCGACGAACCCTAATCCCTTAAGCCACCAAGCCACCTTGTATCTCCCCTATTCCCATGATACTAGGGATGGTTGCGAGCCATTTAGCTCTCACCAATTCCCTCCTCGAGCCTCGCCATGACTTCCCTGCCCCTGCCTTATGGCCAGGTGCAGTCGCGAGCTCAATGTATATGTACATGTAAGTATATTCTTCTTCCCATCGCGTCACTTCCCTTTACTAAGGGTGTCACGACAACTGAATTCCCACCAAATGGAGTTCCCTTGCTCAAGGTATCCCTTACTTAGGGTACTTATGGTTCTGCTGTGTTCCTCCGCTAGGATATCCCCTTCGCGGTGGGGCTTCACCCTAGACATTGACTTTAGCCAATGTCTAATGTGTCCGTTGTGGGTCTGTTCTCCCGTGGCAAGTTATTATAGGTTGGTCAACCGTCCAGTCATCCAACGCGCTGACCTTTCCTACATTGCGTATATTTCTACTTCCAATTTTTTGTTTACCGGTTTATGCCTGTAATGGGTTGTATACAACCACTGTGTCTTATTTAGTAAATTTCCTTTTTTCTTTTTTGACAAAATAAATTAAAACTCAAAGCCGCTAAAATCAGTTCCTGTTCAATACCCACTATGCCATTACACAGCGACAGTGGCAGACTCAGGAATCCAACCCAATGGGGGCACCTTATTAATTATAATCGTGCAATTTTTTTTTAGTCAACGATCTTGCTAAATTAAGACATTTGTATATGGATTATAAGGTTTTTAATGCATACTTTTTTATAAAAAAAAGAACAAAAAATGAGCACAGAATTAATTCTACATTTTTATTTTTGAGATATATGTAAGTGTGTATGCTAAATATAGCATTATATTACATAATTGTGCTAAATATATAAATTTTTTTTTGAGCGGGGGTCAGTGGGGGCACGTGTCCCCGCGTGACCCCCCCTGGTCCGCCCCTGCACAACGACTAGCTACCTCTACCTATACATGTTCTGATACAGTAATTTAAAACACTTAGTAGGCATCCATCCTGCCCCCCTACATATTTCTGGCTAACAAGGAGCGAACAACAAAATGCACCACCAAGGGAAAGTCTGTTAACACAACAATATACACCGCATGCTTATGTAGCACTAATTCATTGGGTAATGTAAAATGACATCTCATCTATTGCCCGATGATACAGTGTCACGTCCTAACCACGATGTGGATATTGTTGTGTAAAATGGTATGCTAGTAGCACCTATCCACAACGAATTATTCTTGTACTGAATACCACAATCGAAGAATTTCACCACGTTGTAAAGTCAATTTTATTTTGCCAGGAGATAGAGATTGACAGAGACGGAGAGATGCTAAATATTTCTCAGACTAGTATTATGTCCAGTATTTTTTGGGTTCAATTCGGTCTAGTTTTGAGCCCATACAATGGTTGGAATTTTTCATTTTGCAGTTTGTCGAGTATGTTGTTCACATAAAAAACTATCTTGATTGAACATCGAGAGATACATTTATAAACAAAACAAATTTGTACAAGGAAAATGGGATGCTAAAATATATTACGATTAAAACTAAAATTGTGTATTTTTTCTTTGTACAAGCTGTTTTGTTCATGTACTAACCTATCGGTGATCGATAAATATAATTTTTTACATGGACGACATAGTTGACGAGCTCTACAAAAGGAATGCTTTCAATCATTGTTTTTTTGCTAATCTAGTTTGAAATAGAAAAAAAAGTTACCAGAATATACAGTCTAAAAGGGGCATATCCCAGGAGGAAAAATAAGTAAAAAGAAAGAAATGATAAAAACTAAAACCTAACCGCAGCATGACATATATCCAATAAAGCTCAAAGCAGACTTCAAAGAAGTAACACAAAAAAACAACATAACAAAAGGTCATGCGAGCCTGAAGAATTAAACTCTTGAAGCCTTTAACATCTTTATTTTCTCCTAAAACTTCTTTCTATTTTCAACTCAAGCGGGTGAAGAAGGGGAATCACTCACCAACTGATTCAAATTATGTCAAGGTCCAATGAAATCACCATCCAAAGGAATTCTTGGAGTCTCTCAAAAACGTGTAGACCGACGGAGAGCCATGGGGGGAGGCTCTTGTTGATTACTACCCTGACCATGGAGAATCGAGGTAACATCACAAGATACAGCCCTCGTATTATCTTTCTTTGACACCTTCACAGTGGCGGAGGCGCCCAAATCCTCACATCTCTCTAGAACGCCAAATGCGTTAGTTGTAGAAGAAACACGACTAGAAGAGGAGAAGGCCAAAGGCATGCCCAGAGTTCTTTGGGTTTTCTTCTTACCACCTCTACCCAATCATCTTTACCTTCGCTAACTACTCTTTCTTTTGCAGTTCGCTAATGAGCACCCGGGACATCTTGTCCTAATCTCTTGTTGGGATTCCACTATGTGGGCCGGATGGGCTTAGGCCCGGAGATAGTGGTTTAGGGTTTTGTTATGTAACTCTATAAATACACGATGTGCCTAATTTATTTTGTGTGACAAAAGTGAGACAGGCAAAGAGTGTGAGAGAGAGATACACGAGAGAACTGTGAGGATTTTATTATTATGAGATTGAGAGTGAGTGTGTAACACAAGAACTTGGATTTTTTCCGGATTACAGTGAAAACCCCTTCCCCGTGAAAGTAGGTCAGATTTGGCCGAACCACATAAATTGGTGTGTCTCGTTTCTTGCTTGATTTACTGTTGTGTGTGTTTGTCACAGCAAATTGGTATTAGAGCTTTGGCTGAAGCACCGAATAGCGCAAAGCAGTTGGATAATCACTCGGAGGCCATTGGAGCACCATTCAGAGTTTTGGTCGGACAAAACTACTGACGAAACTTGTTTTTAAGCAGTGGGTAAGGTGCAACTCTCAGAGATGATCACTACTGTGCGTGGGTGGTCGGTTTTTGTCACTGGATACTCTGTTTCACGAACCGGATTGAAAACTGACGAAAAAAAATGTGTCAGAATTCAAATGTGTGACCATATTTGGATAGAGCTCAGCGAGACGATCGGTTTGATATATAATTCGTGAAATCGGAGTTGAAACGAGATCGTGAGGGTCGGTCAAAGTGTGGTCAAGATCTAGGATTTTACGCGCTGGGCTGGTGGAGAAGACGTTGACATCAGCAAGGTCAAAGAGTCAGTCAATAGTTAGAAGGGCTCAAAAGGTTCAAAGAAGGTCCAAAGAGGTCAGAAAGGTAAGAATTCGGGTCAAAGAGGTCAAAAGAGTTACATTCTAAGTCAAAAGGTTCAGAGATCAGGTCAAAAGTGTTAAGGGTCGGGTCAGAAGGTTCAACCGGTTCAAGTTTTAGTTTTTTCCGAAAGAAACCCGGCAATTTGATTTGATTCGGCGGGCTCAGACCGGTTTTTGACTGGCCAATAGTCTGGTTTGACCAAAAGAGTGTTTTTTGGCCGATTCAGGAGGTTTTTGGCCGGTTCTTGACCAGTTAGGACCGGTTTCGGACTCGGTTTGACGTCCCGGATCCGATTCCTGGGTTGGTTTGCAGATATTTATTACAGATTTTGACGGTACATTTTATTTTGCGGCTTTAAAACGTTCCATGGTGTTTTAAATCAAGTGTGGGAGTTTCTAGGGGTTTGTTTTTTAGACTATCTTGTTTGCGGAGATGGTGGAGATTAATATGAATTCTATGATCCAATTAACGGTGACCAATTATGCGATTTGGAAGCCTCAGATGGAGGACATGCTTATTTTTAAAGATTTATATGATTCCTTGGAAAACATAGGAGTCAAACCGACAGAGGTGAAAACAGAAGATTGGAAGAGGAGTAATAGGAGGTTATTCATCATGCAGCTGAGGAAATAGACGCTTACGCTCTGTGGACGAAATTGGAGGGGATGTATCAGTCGAAAACCTCCCAAAATAAGGCGCTACTGATGAGGAGGCTTGTGAATTTGAAGCTCCGGGTTGGGGATTCTGTTGCTCTACATTCCAGTGAGTTTCAGAGTTTGGTTAATCAGCTGCCCAATGTTGGGATAAAGTTCGATGATGAGTAGCAGGCTTTGTTGTTGCTCAATTCTTTACCGGATAATTGGGAGACACTAGTGGTTTCCCTAAGTAACTCAACGCCGGAAGGGAAGTTGACTATGGTTATGGTTAAGGATGCTATTTTCAACGAAGAGGCGAAGACGAAAGAGATGGGGACTGAACAGGCTAACGAGCCATGGGCACTAATTTCAGACGGTAACAGGGGCAGGAACCAAGGAAAGAGAAACGGAAGGAAGGGAGGCGGCAATCGTTCCAAGTCGAAGGGGCATACTTTCACTTGTTATCATTGCCAGGAAGAGGGGCATATTAAACGAAATTGTCCAATGTTTAAGGCGGGGAAAGAGAGAATCCCACCAAATGAGGCAGTAGTGGCTTTTGGGGAATCCGATGATGATTGTATGTTGGCTGTATAGACGCTATGGATGCAGGAAAATCAGATTAGGTACTGGATTCTGGGTGCTCATATCTTGTATGCAGGGATAGGTCACAGTTTTGGGAGTATGAGGCATAGATGGAGGTCTTGTCCAGATGGCTAATGGTTCAGTGAATCGGGTTGTTGGCAAGGGGACAGTGAAATTTCGGGTGCCTAGTGAAAAAATTGTGAACGGGAGTAAGACACGTGCCAGGAGTGAAGAAAAACTTGATAGCTCTCGAGATGCTTGATGCGAGAGGAAGTAGTTTTTCTGCACAATCTGGGGTACTTCGGGTTTTTGTTGGAGAGCGGGATGTACTGCTGGGGAAGAAATTTGGTTGGCTATACAGGCTTGCGGGATCTGTCGTGACAGGAGGGGCTGATGTTAGACATGGAGCAAGCGGTATAGGGAGTTTAGTTGGTGTGGACGGTCGACCCTCCACGCCGGTTTGGTTGATGATTGATTTGAAAATAGAGTCGCCACCCGGGTTTTTGGAAAATGGTTTAGGACCCGAGAAACCAATTTGAAGGATGATTGAGAAAATGACTTTAGAAAACAATTTGAAAACCAGAGAGTCGTTTTGGATTCGGGAGCCAGGTTACGAACGGGGAAGGGTTTTAAGGCACCCCGTTTGCCCGATTTAAAATCGGTCTTTACTAAACATTTGTGGGATTTTTTAGAAAAATGTTTTAAAGCTGAACTTCAACAGATAAACATTTGAATTATGCAAAGCAGACGATAATAATGAAAAGCAAGCAACTAGTATGTAAATAACAGTAAATATACAAAAATTTGGAGTTTAAACTATTCATGCAGGATACTGATCAAAATTCTGATTTTTGCCAGAAAAGTGTGCCGTGCGGCACACTACGAGTACCGTGCGGTACAGAAAATGTGCCGTGCGGCACTGTTCATCAACCCAATGATCAAATTTTCAAAAGAGTACTGTACAGCATTCCAAGTGTGCCGTGCGGCACAGAAGGAGTGCCGTGCGGCACTGTTCATCGCACAAACAGTTCAAACTTTAGTTTCTAGACATGATTGATCAAAGGCACATACAAGGCATGGAATAAGATTAAAAGTGAACTACTTTGAAGAAGAAAACAGTATGCTTAAATGAGGGATGTTCCTCCTCGCTAAACTACCCCGTACAAGGCGATGTTTTCACCGTACGACGCAATCGGGAGATTCGGGATTGAACTGGAATTTGCTATAACATGGGTATACCAAGTGTGGGGATGATATAGAAGATCATCCCACACTTGGCACCCCTCCCCTCAGGGTACCAAAGTTGTGGATTTTGGCGACACGGGATCGTACCTCGGTTTGCAACTCTCGGATTAAACTTCTTTTGAAACCTTCTGAACTTGATTTGGACTTCCTTTGGCTTCTAACTCCTCCTTGGTGCAGCAACAAGGGTGATGGTTTGATAAGAGGAAGTGAATTTGGTGAATTGGGCTCACAGGTTGAAACCGAAAAATAGGGGATTGGGTTTTTCGGGTTTTTGGATTGAGTTTAGAACATGACTATGGGTTTAGGATTGTTTTCTGGAAATGGAGAAGGGTAGTAGGAATGGATGAGTTATGAAATGGTAGAAATTTGCAGAGGTTGAGGAGAGGATTTTTCAGGGATTTTTGGGATGGGTTTTTCTTTGATTTTTCTCCTCTCCTTCAACTCCAATCTGATCAGCATATATATAGAGGAGGATTTAAGCTTGGCCATCAAGTTTACTTGGTGTGCACCCCAAATTGGTAGGCTACACAAAATCATGATGAAGGGTGAGAGCAGAGGTCAACAATTTGAGCTGCTGGGAATGCTGCAGAAAGTCGGTTTACGCATGACAGTGCCGTACGGCACAGTACGGCACACAAACTGTACCGTACGGTACACCAACTGTGCCGTACGGCACACTTCCACCGCCAATATCCAAAAAGCATGCCGTGCGTGATTGTTGAAGCTTCGTGCGTGAGAGATGAGTGCCGTGCAGGCACTATTGACTTTGTTGACTTGAAGAATTTCAATCCGAGAGGCTTTCCGGGTATTTCCTTTCATCATCGGGGATAAAAATGTACACAAACGTCTCATTTTGGGGTGTCTACAGTTGGGCAGGTGTAGACACCCCACCTTGGTTGTCCATAACCCTTAGGCCCTTTGGTTGTGTTGTTGCCCGATGATGAACATGTTGGTACAATTTTATTCGCTTCGAGAAGATGGACTTGACGCAAATATCTCTTACAGTAGCTTATCGTCGTTTCCTCGCGCTTGGATTTTGAAGAATGTTTGAAAAACCTTTCGTTGAAGTTCCCAAAAATATTTTTGTTGAGTTCTAGACTGAGTGTTCTTTAAAATATTGAGTGGTTTTATTCCCCAAAAGCATTTTATTTTTAATCCACAAAAAACCTTGATTTTAGCCCAATCTATCGCTAGTTTTGGCCCAAAAATCAGCTCGAAACGCGTCAAAACGGACCAGAACACACCCGAACCCGAGTTGAACCAGCCCAGCTCATACCAGGACCAGAGCCGGTCCGGCTCTAGCCCAGGGCCAGTCCGGCCCTGCTAAAAAAGTTCCTTTTTCGGTTGGAACATTCTAGATTTGCGTGTCATTGCCTCTGAGCACGGAAAAATCATATTTTTGGTCGTCCCATATCGCCTAACAAATCCTTTTTTCACCTATAATGAGCCTATATATACCCCCCTTCACCTAAAGTTTCAGACACAAGAGAGACACACAAAAAAGACTCCAAAAATTCCGAAAACACTTGTAAAACCTCTTAGCAGGTATAGTGTAAACTCCTCTCTGGACTGAGATCAAATCTTGGTCCAACCTTGGAGTAGTTTGGTTAGTTCTTTTTCTCTTTGATGCCGAAAGGCTGCCGGAGAGTGGTTGAGCATCAAGGTTGTCTTAGCGGAGAGAGGTCGAGTATCAAGGGTGTTTTAGCGGACACGGTCTAGTTCAGTTCGATTGTTTCCTGAGGGCGACTGGCTCAGTCAAGGTATGTTCCCCTTTTTTATTTTCTTTATTATATAGTTAGTTTAGTTTAATTCGTTTAGTTTAATTAATTTTGCTTTCAAGTTGATTAGTTTTATTTAGTTTAGTTTAATTAATTAGTCTAATTAGTTTAGATTAATTAATTTATTTTGTTTATTTTGTTTTAGTCTAGTTTTGTTTATGAAAGCATGTTAGGATTTATTTATGCTTAGTTCATGCATAATTTAGTGATTTTCAATCAAGTTAAACATCCATATATTCTTAGCATGAGAAATTGCTGTTTTGCCCCTGCATGATTAAAGTAGTTTAATTATTGTTCTTCATGCATACACCTGCACGTAATTAATATGCACGCATGATTTAATTGCTAGCACAATTGTTATTCTGTCCGAGTGGAACCCCGCACATAACATATACAGTTGTTATGTTGCCGGTTCGGATACTCGAAAAGTTCGTATCTTAAGTAGTTACCCTGTCTGCATGCATCCTTACGCTTCTGCCCATGTCGTTATGCTATCCGCATTACTACATGAATATTGTCAGTTTACAGACGTTATGCTGCCGTTTGTCCCCACCCTGTCAAATTACCGCTTTACCCCCTACATCTGCATATTGCATGATCAATTAGTTGTCACGCCCTTATGTTCTTTCCATAAGTGGCAGCATACATATAGTTTTCCTATTTAGAAAGTGTCCATTTTAGGAAAGTTGCCTAATTTGATCATGTTTCCTGTTTCAAGTCCATGTTTTGTTCATGCATGCATGTGTAATGTTCATTTAATCATGTTTAGCTTATTATTTGGTATTGCATGAGCCCTGTTTCTGTTCAAGGCCATATCATGTTCACATTAGGATAGAACCCCTAGAAGTAGGTGAACAATCTGGCATTCGCAACGGCGGATTAATCTTTTGTTTTGCATGTGTTAGTTTTATGCGAGGAACCGAGGGTAATTGCTTATCATCGCTTATGGATGTAAGATGATAATAAGCTATTTAGCCTTGGGTCCCCGTTCATAGGATGTTTGATTTTGTTTCTTGTGTGCTGCATCTAACGGAGGTAGTTTTCAAATGGCTGTTTTTCCCTTTTGCAAAAAGACAATTTTCTTTTGAAAATGCTTTACTAAAACCCACCTATCCGTTTGCTTGAGTCTCATGCATTTAGAGTAGTAACAAATCGAACCAATGGTGATGAGTAGAGGCCAATCATTTTATTGGGCGAAGTGGGTGCCTAACAATTTCCCCACTCGGTACCTTAGCCCCTGGACCCGTCTGTGGTGACAAGGATCGAGCCTATCCATATATAGAGTCATTCAAGGTTCTTGGACCTATAACCAAGTGGCGACTCTGGTCTTCGCTGAGTATTCGTAACCCGAATATTCGGTACTGCATATGGTCATAAGTCCAGCATAGAGATAGAGTATCGACGCTGCATCGAGTGCATTTCCGGCAACGGAAGCCAGCTCGGTTCGACCTCCCGACAACAGGAGTGAAGGCGAGGCGGGGGGGCGCTCACAGCAGGAGATGCGTTGCACACACGTACACGGAGAGAGCATGTTTGCTCAGGAGTTGTGCGAGATTCAGGCCTAAAGGAGGGGAAACAATGGGTGCAGGTTATCCACGGGAAAGCCCAGAGGAAAGAGATGAAGATTTTGGGAGCTCCGACGATGCCAAAAGGAGTTTCTTTCGCTCTTGATGTGCTTGATGGCAGTGATCTCTCTGAAGTTGTTGACACGGGAGGGGACACACTATCACCAAAGTCGCCAAGCCAATGAGTCTCGGCCGCACCCCGGTGGGGGGGTGCGGGCACCCCAGTTGAGAGGGTGCGGGCGCTCTGGTTGGGGAGCGCGGACGCCTCAGGTTTGAGGTGTGCGAGTGGAGGCATTCCAGTTGAGGGGGTGCGGTACTCGAATTTTCTGATTGGCTGTGGATTCTGGTTTTGGAAGGATACACTCTTTCGGATTTTTGTACTCTGTTTAGTGGTGCATGGATGCTCGACCGATTAGTGACACAGGTGCTTGCTAGAGGTAGCTGATTGGAGGTGCCAACATGGTGACACAGGTGCTTGCTAGAGGTAGCTGATTGGAGGTGCCAACATGGGGGTGTTGCAGTCAACTTTGCCCACTCGGTGTGGAGGAGGTGATTTGTTGGGATTCCACCCCGTGTGGGCCGGATGGGCTTTGGCCCAGATGGAGTGGTTTAGGGTTTTGTTATGTAACTCTATAAATAGACGATGTGCCTAGTTTTTTTTGTGTGACAAAAGTGAGAGAGGCAAAGAGTGTGAGAGAGAGATCTGTGAGGCTTTTATTATTGTAAGATTGAGAGTGAGTGTGTAACACAAGAACTCGGATTTTCTCTGGATTATAGTGAAAACCCCCTCCCCGTGGAAGTAGGTTCGATTTGGCCGAATCACGTAAATTGGTATGTCTCGCTTCTTGCTTGATTTATTGTTTTTCGTGCGCGAGCTGTGTGTTTGTCACAACATCTCTCCTTTGAAGTTTTCTCTTGAACAATTAGGACATCTTATCCTACTCTCACCTTGGCTTTTCACACTGGAGGAGGTGAAGCTTTGGGCTTAATTGTGCAAGTGTTAGTAGTATGGTCAAAGATCTTGCAAATGTTGTAGGATTGAGGCTTCCAAGGAACCACTACTCTGATTTAGTATGGCTCACCGTCACCGGGTGATGTACAGTATGTGTTGAAACGGACGCCGCGCAGGAGGGCCACCAAAGCCCCCAACTGAACCGGATTGGACCAAAGAAAAACTGCAGACTGGTCCATATTTGTGTTGGGTAAGAGACAAAAGCAGAAGATGGGTTGGCTTGGGATTTGGAATGGCTGTTAGAAATTGAAGGGTCGTTGCTGTTTTGCCGGGCAATAAAAATATAAATGGGGGATCGCTATCATTCTGCTACAGCCTACGAAACACTGGTGGGACTGGGATTTCCTTTATTTGCTAGCCACATGCACTCCAAAATCGTACTAGTAGTACGCTAGTTCACGAAAGCAATCGATCGCCAGCCCCATGCATTATTTGTTTTAGGCATTTAGCTGAGTTTGGCATTGTGCACAACTTCCACGTTCAACCAACTCTTATCATCAATAATGCTAGGGACATACCACTCCATCGCACCACTAGTCATACTTGCCTACGTGAATTGGTAATGGGAGGACAAGTATTTTGAAACTACTTTGCAACCACTAATCATGCCGTACCACGCAGGCTAGTGTGGCTGGTAGTGTGGTGGAGTGATATTTCTCTAGCATTATTGTACTATCATATGCTCCCTCCGTTCCAAAATAAGTGTCCTGCGCGCAAACCTATGCCTTAAAAAAGATGCATTTTTTCGTAAAAAGAATCAATTTTTTTTTTCTCACAAATCAATAGATATCAATGTATTTTTTTAGGTTGTGAAAAACATTTAAACTATTTAACAAAAAAAAAAAGAGTAAATCACCTAGACACCCCCTATACTAGAGCTCTTTTACCCAGACACCCCCTGAACTAAATTAACCTACGATGACACCCCCTCAACTATTTAACTTTATCCCCGACACCCCTTCTGTTAGGGATCTGTCCACTTCTGTTAGTTTTTTTGACAAAATACTTATTTTTCTTCCAAAGTTGCCCTCACCCTATATGTTTCTTCCAAAGTTGCCCTCTCCTCCAACCAACGAGAACACCTGAGCACTAGGATTGCTCGATGGTGTTCCCACAGAAGCCGCCAGAGCTTCCCGCCCCTTTTCCGCCATCGCTGGGCCTTTGCCGCCCCTTTCCACCGCCGTGTGAACCACCCCATCACCATCCACAACTTCCCCCTTTGTCATCAGACTTTCACCACCCCCTTTCGTTGTAGTTTAAGCATCACTGTCACCATCGTCGTCACCCACGGCTTCCACAGTCATCATCTGGACCTCGTCGTCCTTTTCTGACGCCGATCGGCCATTGCCGATTTGAGCGTGCTGCTCCTCCGCCTTGTACCGCCGTCCTTTGCCTTTGTAGAGGCCGTTTTTGGCTCGGTTTGGCCGGAATCGGCCATGGATCGAAGTTATATATATATATATATATATATATATATATATATATATATATATATATATATATATATATATATATATATATAGGTGTAGAAAGCAAAACAATTTTATGCAAAATTGATAAATGATTTTACTCCAATTTACAAAATAAAATGTTTTACTCCAATTCATGGGTATATACGTGTAGAGAGAGAAGGGAGATTGATGAAGTACTGAAGAGTATTCGAAGTGTAGGAGGGAATTGATATAAGGGGGCATAAATGTCTTTCTATAGTCCTTTTTAACGGAGTTAGGACAGACACCCCCTTTTTGATAATACAGGGGGTGTTGTCGTAGGTTAATTTAGTTTAGGGGGTGTCTGGGTAAAAGGGCTCTAGTATAGGGGGTGTCTAGGTGATTTACTCAAAAAAAAATGCATCTTTTTAAAAAGACTTAATTTTGCATGCGGGACACTTATTTTGGAATAGAAGGAGTATCTATGTAACTATACCTATGCAGAGCCGACCTAAGTTAAATTCGAGTTGTAGACATTTTTGAATTTTAAGGGATTCTCCTATTCTGGTTTCCCTTTTAACAGTCTAAGAAAAAGGATTCCATTTTTAATTTTTCGGTTTAGGCTCTAGGCATGTAAATGGCTGTAGTTCATGAATCTGCTTACAGGGCAGCGAGCACAAGGGGATATACAACTGAAATGGGTGGTCAGAACACATATAGAAAGGGGTGTTGGAGTGAGGAAGAAAACAGGTTGCTCAGAAAATATGTGGAAGAGTACGGACAAAGAAACTGGAAGCATATCCCAACCAAATCAGGTCATTAAGCATAACCTTTTTTCTTCTTTTTTCTGGTCTTGTTGGGTGTAATTTTTTTTTTCTTTGTTGTTCCCTTTCCTCAAGTTAGAACTCGGTTTCGGCCTTCGGGTCTGATTTTGTTGAGAATGCAGGACTGAATCGTTCTCAGAAGAGCTGTAGATTAAGATGGTTGAACTATCTTCGTCCAGACATCAAGCGTGGTGACTTTGGTGAGGATGAGGATGATCTCATCATCCGACTACACAGGCTCTTAGGCAACAGGCAAGTTGAATCTTCTTCTTCTTCTTCTTCTTCTTAATGTACGTAAATGGTCGTCCTAGCCCTGCCTACCCCCAGGCTCTTCCAAGAAGGAAAAGATAAAGCACGGAAAGTATCAAACTTTGGTGTAAACACACAACTTATGTTCAAGATTCATACAGGGAAATGCCGAAAGTGTTCAGACCAAAATTGAAATTTTACACGGAACAAAACTTCAGTTTGTCGAAGGAACCGGTAGCAGAGCTAGGAATTAACATTTGTGGGGCACATTGAACACATTTTAACGAAAAAAGAAGAAGAAGTTCGTAATAAACAATGTAAAAATAATAAAAGAATGTGTTTTTAAAAATAATTTAAAAAGATAATATACTTACCAAGTATGTTAGTAATTATCAAAACAAATCAACCTCTTGAATTGTCTAAGCGGATAAGTATAAGAGCAATTAAATCTAAAATTTCAACATTAGCAATCTTAATCCAGTTAGAAAGATATTTTTTTCCTTAAAAGTTTTATTGCTAAACCTCCACATTTGTATTACATTGTGGGTTCTACTGAATATAGATCAGACAAAGTGTAAGGTGCTTTTTGATAAAGTTGAAAACTGAAAATTAAGTATTGAATGCTGAATTTGTTAGGCTAATAAGTTGTTTGATATGCACTGAATTTTACACACTGAGAAATAAGCTGTTTGATTTGTAAAAGAAGCTAAATTATTAAATTCACTAATTTTTCTACTTTGCCTCTTATACATCTATACTGGAATAGAAAAATCAAATCAATAAATGAAAAAACTTATAGTTATCCAAATAAAAAATACACACAATATTGACAAGATAGCCTAAGGGTGGAGTTGTTATTAATGGTCAACATATATTTGCAATGATGGTGATCATGGTGGCTTGAGGATGGAGTGGTGGTTGGTGGGGAGCTGGTGGCGGTGGAATACTGTATCCACTAGTATGAAGAACTCTCCATGAGAAAGGAGAGCATGAAGTAGCTCATTTAGTGAGCACGGGCCGCGAAAGCGTGCAAGGGACAGATACGAGAGATCTAGTTGAGCAAGAGGGCACCAAACCGCACGAGAAGCTGCAGTGAAAGTCCTAAGCCAGATTGTTGCCTCGCCTTCAGCAAAGTGAGTGTAGAAGGAGAAACCCCCGAGCAAGTTAAACCAAATTATTCACGAAGGGTGATTATGTGGTGGTGTTCTTATGAAGGGAAAGGTTTCCAGTGGGAACCTACAAAAACCTGTAGCCCAGGAAGTATGGTCCATACAAGGTGTTGAAGAAGAAGATTGGTGACAATGCTTATGTGATTGACCTTCCTGAGTCTGTGACGATTTCCAAGGTTTTCAATGTCATTGATCTGTTTGAGTATCACAATAAGGAGCCGCTTTATCCAAACTTGAACTTGTGGTTGAGTTCTTTCTAAGAAGCGGAGACTGATGTAGAACATATTGCTCCCCAATTCTTTCCAAGACCGGTCAAAGCCATGGAGGCCCAGGCGGCTTTTAATTGAAAATTGCCCAAATTGGTGGTCTGAAGCGAAATTGCATTGCAGACAAGATTCACCACCTTAAGTTCGTGACTGATGGTGAATTTCGGCCTAATTCCTTCGTTTAGGCCCTCGATTGGAAGTTTTTGTCAGTTTAAGAAAGACCTTAAACATTAATATCTCATAGCGTATTTCCCCGTTTAAATTGTTTTTTGCGGGGAAAGTCTTCTTTTTCTGTCTAGTTTCCCCAAATTCTAGGATTTTCTATATTTTTGCATTATTATTAGGGTTTCTCTTTAAGTGGGCATGTAATCTCTATTCTGCAGTAGCTTTTGTTCAATAAAAAACTGAGTCTCTCTCTCTTTTTCTTGTGGACTCAAGAACTCTCGTGGATTTGAGAACCTATCTTGTTTCGATTGGTATGCTAACTAGACTTTCGTGAATTCCACTGCGTCAATTTGTGAATGTAATGCGTAGTTTTGACCGTAATGCCTTCACCTATTGTTAATTAAAATATGCACGTATACGAAATTTTCTTCGTTGAACTTGGAATCAATATTATTCGAAATACTTACAATATGCACTTATTTTCAAGTTATGTAATTTGTAATTTATTACTATGTACAAGTACATAAATATGCAACCTTCTTCATGTAAATACCAAATGTATATAACAATGTAATAAGTAGATATCTACCTATATATCCGATGGTGTGGGAGCTTTGGACTTTGGTGCTTTCTTGGATTGGGTTGAACGGGCCATCTCAAGGAATATCATAGAGCTCTTAATCGTGTGGAGAGGTGCTTGTAAGTTCCCGATTTGTGATTAGCTAAATTCCGTGACGTTTCCATGTAATTGAGATCCTTTGTTGATGCTAGTTACTTGATTGAGTGGTGAGAAGTCAAAGACAACAATCAGTGCCTCATTTTATGCTAGCAATAAGTGCCTAAAGTCATTAGATTGAAGATTTTTAAAGCCCATGAAATCTGGATTCAGCAAGGTAAATTAGGTCTCTCGAGCGACTTGGAGGGACCACTTGAGCGAGCCATGCTAGGGTAGAAAATCTATTTAAGCGTACGTTTCATTCTATTCAGTAGCTTATGCAGCCACAATGTGTTTGAGCGTCAGAAAAGTTCAAGAGAGCAAGAAAAACGCTTGTGGGTTGATTCCTTGAGACATTCAATGAGTTTCTAGCATCTCTATGCTCGCATAATCTCTTTCAAGGTGTATTGTTTATCTTCTACACCTTTTGGAGTTCTTTGAAGGAGTTCAAAGACGATTGGAGGATGATCTACAGGAGGAGTCCTACGTAGATCAAAGATTCGAGGAGTCGAGTCTGAGGAGCATCTATTACAGCGGTTCATGAGGAGTCAGCAAGAAGTTCTTAGCCAATATTGAAGGAGTTCATAGCATGGTTGTAAGAAACTTTGTTTCCGCGTTTTGCATATAGTGCTCTCATTCCTCCCGCAGTTTTTTTTCCTCGCCTGGGGGTTTTTCCACGTATATCTGTGTGTTATGCTTGCTGTTTTATTATTGCGTTTATTATCTTGCATAATCACATAGATTAGGGTTTAATTATATTAATCAGTTTAATTAATTTATTCACCGTAATTGTAAATCAAAAGGCGATCCGATTTTGGTTTTCCAGTGCTAGAGTGGGAATAGAAGGAAACATGTTTGGACCATGACCCCTCTTTGTTTTACGTGAATGATATGGCGTGAGGGGAACTTGAGATGTTTTGAAAGAGTAGCTAATCCTTTATTTAGGATTAAAAGTTTTGTGATTAGTAGTGTTACCCAAAAGGCAACCTGGGGGGGGGGGGGGGGGGGGGGGGTGAATGGAGTAGCTATCTCTTTAGCTAGTTTCTTCCTTGCTCCCATCTTTTCTTGAAGACCGTCTATTTTTCTGACCATTCTTGGTCTTGAGAAACTTTTTGAAGTTCTTAGTGATGAGAGCCATATCTCCATCTTCACTTTCATTGCTTGAATCGTCATTGCTCTTTGATTTGCTCGTTGTTCCTTTTAGAGCAATGTCTTTTCTTTTCTTGTTATCCTCCTCATTCATATTGCGATGCATTTCCTCCGTCATGAGGGATCCCATAAGCATATCCATTGTGTAAGTTGAGAAGTCCTTTGACTGGAGAATGATTGAAGTTGTAGTATCCCATTTCGTTGGCATAGATCTAAGAATCTTCCTTGTCATCTCAGATTCAGTATAAGACTTACCAAGAGATTTCAAACCATTAGTAATATTGGTAAATCTAGCAAACATTTGAGATATAGATTCATTCGGTTGCATTTTAAAAAGCTCATAGCTATGAACAAGAATATCTATTTTGGACAGCTTAACTTGATTATTCCCTTCGTAGGCTATTTCTAATTTATCCCAAATTTCTTTAGCCGTTTCACAAGCAGATATTCTATTATACTCATCAGTACTTAGTGCACAATAAAGAAGGTTAATAGCTCTAGCATTCTTTTCCACTCATCTTCTGACTTAGGGACAATAAGATCTCTGGACTTCTTAGTCAGGATAGTAGGACCTTTGGTAATAATTTTTCACAAGTCGTAATCGGTAGATGTGACAAAAATTCTCATTCTATTTTTCCAATAACTATAATTTGTTCCAGTGAACAAAGGAGGTCTATGTGATGATTGTCCCTCTAAGCTAGATACACTGCTAACGGTTGCTATGGATCATTCTTAGACTGTTAAGTCACAAAATAATTAGAGTTGAGGCGCTGATACCAATTGTTACCCAAAAGGCAACCAAGAGGGGGGGTGAATAGGGTTGCTAACAATCACTACGCCAAAAATGACAAAAAACGGCATTAGAAACTTGCCGGTAATAGCCCAAAACCCGCCGGAAATACTATTACCGGCGGTAAAAAGCCGAAATCCCACCCGCCGTCGGGAAAAGATAAACGGCGGTATAAAACTGCTGGTAAAACAAAACGGCAGTAGTTTCCCGCCGGAAATACTACCGCCGGAAATAAACAGTATTCTCGTTAAAATGAATTTACTGCCAGAAAATGATGACATTAACGGCATTAGTATACTGCCGGTAATGGCGGCATCAATGGCATGAGTATACTGCCGGTAATAGCATCAACAATAGAAATTTAATACCTGTAGTGGCATGGAATTAATACCGGTAATGTTTCTGTCAATTGTATGAATTTTTTACCGAAAATTACAACCTCTGCAGCGGCATTAAAATCTATTTAATGTGATATTGATATATAACAAGCCCTATATATCCTACAAAATACTTATATAGCTTCAAGCCATCAAATACAAAGTCGATCTAAACCATTCCAAAATGGACGTACATATATATTTAAGCACTACCCAAATGAGACATGACATTGGTTAATTAGCCTCTCAAAAACGGATACCGTATCACATCAAAGTTCAAACATCCACAATTATAGTTAAAATTGTCAAAACAAACTCGATCAGCAAATTAACTCAAAACGGTGAAGCTCCAACATTTTCCATGTAGCTCACGAACGACGAAAGTCGGCAAAACATATATACAAGTCCGACCCCCTTGTCAATCGCCAATAACTCCCAAAATAATGAT
The DNA here is from genome assembly GCA_020921065.1 of Vaccinium darrowii. NCBI lineage: Eukaryota > Viridiplantae > Streptophyta > Magnoliopsida > Ericales > Ericaceae > Vaccinium > Vaccinium darrowii. Next base: position 28,341,308 of record CM037160.1, read on the forward strand.
CTCGAATGTGAACCTCCAACATCTTCCATATATGCAGTCCAACTATATCTCCTCATCAAGCTGCAGATGCAACAAACGCAAGGAAAAATGTACGAAGTGAGGAACGTGCACAATCTCAATGGTATATTCTTCAACATTGTTTCCCGCAACACAAAAAAAAAAATTACAAATGATATATGAATATTTTGTTATCTATGACAAAAATGGGATGCAGTTCAAATGTGGCATGTCATGGCAAAAACTAGGAGAACACAGCAAGGGCAGAATGATCACAAGGCCTACCATGCCAAGAACTATAAAAAATAACTAACTGTTAAAGTGGATTCCAACAGATTTTTGACGAATAAATCACAGAAAGAGCAAAAAGATCACGAGGCCTACCGAGTACTACTCACTTCAACACAAGACAAGGCCATCTTGCCATGTCTTATGGATGCAAAATCCTTAATTTGCTTTTTCCCATAATAATCTACCACATGACCCACCCCTAAGTGATCTCACAAGGTAAAAAGAGCAATATTGCAGAAACACATTGGAGCCAATCACAAACTATCAACAACTAATTAACTGAAGTGATGCCAAAAAGTAAAACACAGTCGTTAACAGACTGTGTTTCGTATGCAGTAAACAATGGCAGGTCCAGGAATTTGACTTTAGGGGAGCATTTACTAATGATGGCCTCACAAATATTTCTATAAAATCAAGCACCATGATTTTCTAGAAACCAAAGCCCTATCTAGTTATATTAGAATCAAAAGCCAAACAAAGTTGAATTATATTCTGCTTACTGAACAAATCCAAAGCTCTAACTATCAAAGAAACCAAAATTGTGGCTTATAATCAATAGATTCATACACAAATTGAGCAATCAAAAGCCTAATGGCAGATTAAACATTAAGAGAGAACTTCAGGTTTATAGGTGAGCTAGTTTGGTAAGTTCCAAGCACTAGGGCGCACCAGTGTGGATTCTTAAGGGGGTAAATGAATAACAAGATAAATTTGCAGGGATCCCATAGAAGTTATAGAACTTCATTAGATCAGCTTCTGGAAGCGAACGCATGCAAAATGTTAAGTCAAACAAGACCATTTCTACTACCATGAAAATGAGAGAGAGAGAGAGAGAGAGAGAGAGAACATCCACAGATGCAAAAGTGAACCCAATTGTGTCCACTATACATAATATGCCTTGAGCAAGTCATATGAGGTGCATTACAAAATAAATTAGTTCAAGCTTCACACCAGATTACCCAAATCTAGAATTTGTGGTAGCAAGCAAAAACCAAAGGATTTGGCTGAGACACAATCATGTGTTTATCAAACTACTAGAAGGTGAATATAAGAAATAACCAGTCGTTATTACCCAAAAACATCAGACCCTGAGCTACCTGAGCTCCTGAATCACCATGGCATATCCTCATAACTAGCAGCCTCAAAACACATTGAAAAAACCAACAAGAATGTGCAAAGAATTATTTTGTTTAAATTTATATTCAAAATGAACAAGTTTAAAGTTTCAAGCAATTAATCACTTGAGAACCCAACTTCAAAGCCTAAAACATAAGTTTATCACCCAACCATACAAAGATTTCATCCCTTAAAAAGGATTCCAAAACAAATATTACCAACAACAGAATTGACAAAATAAATGTTTTACTTCATTTTCTTGAAAACCCAAATCATAAATTCCTATGAAAGCAGACCATGACACAACAGATTCCACTTATCAAACAGTTATTAGGCACAAAACATGAAACCAAAGTAGATCAGGGTTTAATATGAACGTTCTCTCACCTCATTATCGGTCCAATTGCTGAAGAATCCAAACCTGTCGTCGCCATTTTGTTGTTGAGGACCGCTGGGATCAGGAACATGTTTCACATTGCATGGTTGTTGCGAACCATTCTGGTATAAAACAAAAAGAATACATTCCATTTCACTCTTTCGTAAAAAGATGTAAAACAAAATATGATAAAAGCTGGACACACCTGTTTGTTGCGTGAAGACTCTATTGGTGAATCCTTTTCTGGAGATGGAGGCAATGGGTATCCAATATCTTTTGCATGAGCCTCGAGCCTAGCACACTTACGCTCTAGGCGAGAAAACCTGTGTGTGTGTGTGTGTGTGTGCCGGTTTATGCTTTCCGAAAACCGCCAAATATAGGACTAAAGATGGCAAGCTCGTGAATACCGCCGGTTTATGGTAACTATTTCCGGTAGGATTATTAATGCTGGTAAAAAAAATGCTTTTAACGGTAGTTTCTGGAACACCGATAATAGCAATATTTGGCGTAGTGTTAGGATCATATGATGCAAGAGCAGTAGCAAGCATGTTTTCAAACTCTAAGGAAGAAAAAGGTTGAAATCCACTACACACTTCATTAGTTCAACTCAATGCATTGCCCTAAAATTAAGCAAGCGACATAAATAAAATGGTAATACAGAAAGTTAAATAAACCAAAGTCAATACAATTCAGTGATGCAAGAATAGGGAGATGCAGAATCCTAGCTAAATTATACACAATTAATCTTCCCGGATTGTTGGCCTAGATAAATGCATTTCAGAAAAATGGTGTTTGCTCTGTTATTACTTAGCAACCGAATCTATACTATGATATGATAAGGATGTATAAGTCACTGGATTGTTGGCGAAGATAAATGCATTTAAAAAAAATGGTGTTTGCTCTGTTATTACTTAGCAACCGAATCTGATAAGAATGTACCGGTCACTTGGCGGCACTACCTCTTTTTGTAAGAAAATCAAAAAAGAAAAAAAAATTATGGTTGTGAAAGTTAATCACAACCTCTCCATTTCTCTTATCTCATTTCTCATTTCGTTTTCTTGCTCCACTATTTCCTAGTCACTCATTTATAAATCAAAAAAATTAAACAAGCAATATTAAAAAAAGGACTCCATAAAGTTACATAGATTAAATGATACGTTAATAAAGATTGATGACCTCAACAAATGGGCAATGCTCTAGATCATCAATCAGTATTTTTAATTAGAGAGGTCAACTCAAAAAGTAATATTATAAACACCCCACCTCATACTTAATTAGGCCCATAACTACCAGTACTACAAAAACCCACGACAAATGAAGCACAAAGAAAAAGAAAGAACCTTGCGGCTACAGCAATCTGTCATTGTTCTATTCAAACCCTCTAGCTCATTTGAAAATCCTTAATAGATCTTAGATTTAACACCACATAAACATGCATGAACCTAAAGCCACACACACGCAGAGAGAGAGAGAGAGAGAGAGAGAGAACAGTATTTGAGGGTTTTCACACAAAATCAGGTTTTGAGTAAAGGGGTAAAGGATGATATGGTCTAACAAACGATTTAGGGGCATTTGACTGAATACTCTCTCTCTATTACTCTGGTAACATGTTCTGCACTAGTACACATTCCAATTTCACACAATCTTGCTTAACAGTTGACACAATTTCATGTTAAATAAACAAAAAAAGAAGAAGAAGAGTGGTCCTTCCCACAAGGATCCATCATTGTGAAGATTTACATATGAATAAGAATAAGATACCCCTTTTAGAGCCAGAAGCTTCAACATCGATATACCCAAGTCCTGATCCCACATTCGAACATACCTTCAGTGTCGACGAGTACGACATCGATATGATTCGTGTCTCTGGATGGTCTCTCACTCTCTCCCTCTCTTCCACCGCTTGGATCGATCTGGTCTCCCTCTCTCTTTCCACGCTGATGGTCTCTCTCTCTCCTTCTTCCACCGCCTGGTGGTCTCCCTCTCTCTCTTTCCACGCTAGCTAGTAAACTAAAACTAAAATACAGTAGTGGGCTTTGTAAAATAAAAATCAAAAAGGAAAAAAGAGAAGGGAAAAAGAGCTTAACGACACCGTTTGGTTGGTGGGATAAAAAGTTTGAAGCGGGGGCGCCCTTTTTTCTTACCGCGTTGGAAGCCCGCGAAAATATTTGGACTAAAAACGGCAGTAACTTAAATCCTGCCGTTTTGGCGGGATTATTTCCGGCAGTAATGTAACTCCTGCCGTTTTTGTGAAATTATTTCCGGCAGGTAAATTAATGCCGGTTATAGTAACTTTTTACGGCAGGAATTCTAATGCCGGTAATAATACTGCCGGGAAAAGCAACATTTGGCGTAGTGAATAACGCCCAAATAAAAAATTACTAGGCAAAGCAAATAAATAAATAATTTACACAACCAAAATATAAAGGAGTTAAGGGAGAGAGAGATCACACAGAGATATATAGTGGTTCGGTCTCAGCTTTGTCCACTGCTCAGCCTAGTCCACTAGCCTAAGGAGTCGCAGTTTTACTAATCCAACAACCAGCTTCTAGTGCCGATTAAACCTTACAACCGCAACGCTAACTTTCCCGAGGAGTTAGCCGAACCGCTAGAGTTTATCTCCCAAACTCTAAAATTAATCACAGAACAAAACCCAGTTCTGTAGTAGCGCACTGAGAATTTTTCTGACTCTCAATACAACACTGACAAGAAATTGTATTGTGGAAAAATAAATCTCTCTCAAAGAGTAAATATACAAATTTGCTCTCAAAGGCTCTCAAAAGATATATGTGAAAATTAAGTGCTCTGGTGTATTGCTCTGAAAATGATATTGCTCTGGAGTAGCTTGGTAGTCCTCTTCATCTACAGAGGTTCTTCTTTTATAGCTTGAAATTATTAGAACGTTGAAACATTTCCGTTGAGGGAAAATCATCTATAGCAGTCAGTTTGATATCCATATCTGAACGTTGGGCTGCATATCTTCTGCAAACTGATTTCCAACGTTCTTGAGCAATAAATGTAAAGCTCCATAGTCAAGAATGGAAGAAAGAGCTATATACCTGCCGACCAAAACCTTAATTGATCTAGAATGAGACAACTGATATGGACTAAAATAATGGTAAGTTGCTATTGGATTTTTCAATAAAGTTTTGGCCTAATATAAATATTAAAAAATGACATTTCATGAGCTAGTAGAGGTTTGAAGAAGAAGCTGGTGGAAATTTTAAAAAGGACCCACATGGTCTTGAGGTGCCAGGAGATATATATAAAAATAACTTGTAGGCATTCCTCCAAAGTCAATAATAGAAGAAAACGTTCAGCTGAGAAGATTTAATGTGCCATTTTCTATAAGGATAGAAAATAATCTAGTGTGGTTGAAACATAGGTCGTTGGACCAAAGGCACTTACTAGATTTTTCTTCAAGGGCCACGTTTTAAAAAAAAATGTAGTAGAACACTAGGGAATTCTGTCTAGTAAGCATACATCGGAGAGAAATGAAACTTTTTAGAAACTCAATTTTCTTGGAGCTAATCATTTAACATTGTTTTAGGAAATCAATTTTGTCATAAAATATAATCAAAATCAATTATTTCTAACATGTAGCTTGTGTAGTTGAGACAAGGGGAATGTCCCTTTAGTCACCACATGATACCTCTATGCCAATGATGCCACATGCTATATGTATGTGTGCGTTGGTGACAACAGAGAGTGGCAACACTACAAGAAAATTGACCTATTGTGACATTAATTCGTTCCTCGAAATGATACGCGTGACAGTGGGGGCTGGCCTCGGAGTGGCATCTAGCTTGTGCCTCTCGAGCTATGACCGCTAGCGTGTCATTTTGAAGGGAATCCATGATTTAAAACTAAGGTAAATTTCACTTACCTCCCTTTAGGATTCTAACAAATACAGAAACCTCCCCTGAAGTTTCTAAAATTACATTAACCTCCCTTACTTTACAAAATATTGTCTAGATTTCCCCATTCCATGAACTAAATGCTAACGCCATTAAATTTTGGTACTAAGTGACTCAAATGCCCTTTTTCTATTTTAGAATTAATATATTGTTATACTTGTATCATGTACTCCATAATTTGTTGATATTTAATTTATTTTTCCCATTAGATCTTAAATATTGACAGTAAATTAGATAATTAATGAATAATTTGTTATACATTTCTTCAAGGTGAATTTTGCCAATTAAATAGGAGGCACGTGCAGATTTCTAATCCACCATATCAAAAAATGTAAATATTAATCGTAGTTCTTTTAATGTTTTAAAAAATAAGATGTAGTAATTGCCCAAATTTAATGAAATATATTTGCTTAATTTGATTTTAACATTAAAGATTCCAATTAGAAGAAAAACTAGTATTTAAGAGTATTCAATTAGTTAATTAGTTATTTTTAACAAATTTCAAATTAGTTAATTGGTTTAATTAATGTTCAAGGGTGTTTCGGTTATTTAGAAGCAATATATAACAGTGTTAGTATTTAGTTAACGAAATGGGGAATCTTGACAATATTTTGTAAAGTAAGGGAGGTCAGTGTAATTTTAAAAACCTCAAGGGAGATTTCTGCATTTGTCAGAAACTTTAGGGGAGTTCGGTGAAATTTACCCTTAGGCTGTGTTTGGACGTCAGTAATTTCAAGGGGGAATGGGAATATGATTCCTTCTACCCATGATTCTAACGTTTGGACAGGAATCACATTCCAAGACTGAGTGAGAATTTGATCCCTCCCTTACCATATGGGAATGTCAGATTCCTGGCTCATTCATTAAGAAAAGGAAATGTTGACTTTAATAAATTTCCAAAATAATTGATTCCCGTGTAAGATTACTGAATTATTCCAAACACCGAAATGTCATTCCTCCAGATATTTAATTCCTAGGAATTTGATTCCCAGTAATAATATTCCTATCCCTACCAAGAAAATTCCAGGTCAAATTCCTATTCCTACTCAAGATTCCAGTCATCCAAACACAGCCTCAAAGCTATGTCGTTCACGAGGATCCTACTACAGACTACCTACGACTCCACTTTGCCGTTTTTGGGTTGCTTCAATATAGAAGTAAGTGTGCACATTGATCGGATTCCTATAGATCCAAACCTAATCTGCAAGTCACGGTCATTTTAAAAGATAATACATATTCAATCTAAAAGTCTTACTGAAGCACAATCCCATAATACAAAAAGGAATAAAATAGAGTTTTGAGTTCAAACTTCAAACCACAGCTCCTCAATTACAATACGACAACACCCAAAGCACAAAACAGAGTGCAAGAGCAAACAAGAGACAGATCAAAGAAAAAATTGCCGATCAAAAAAAAAATTGAAGACAAATTTAAAGTTTCCAACAGAAAAGTCCTATAAGCTTCAAAGTTCAAACCTAACTCAAACTCACACATTTAAAACTGAACCCTATATCATATTACATAAAGGAAATCTTGAGAAAAGAAACCTATTTCAATATTGTTTAGTTCTATCATTTTCTTGTTATCATATGTAGTTGATTTTGGTACATGATTTATTCAAACTGTTTTGGGTGTTTTTTAGCTGATGAAGTGACTTGTAGCTCTTAAGGACTCGGAAGAACTAGTACTCCAAAACTACAGGTTCGTATGTGTTTTTCAGTTTTTCTTTCTATTTTTTTATTTGTTGTCGTTCCCTTATGTTCACAATTGTTATCAAGTCCATATATGAATAGTTTCTAAAAACATTGAGGTGGATCTGTTAGAGCTTACATTAGCAAGTTTAGCATCTCTTTTGGCAAAAATGCTAATTCTGATATCATTGTTTCAGAAGGATGCCTAGTGGAGAAAAAAGATGACTCGGGACACCACTCACCCAATTGTCTCCTATTGATCTCAACAAAGAACTACTCATCGTCGCTGAAGATAACCCCAATTTCCAAGCAACAACCGGAGAGGCATACTGTTTCTTTTTGGGATTCACTTGTATTAGTTTTTTCAGACTTGTTGATTTTTTTTATCGGCTTGGACTAAATATGAGTGTGGTTGCATGTGAGCATGAATTTAAATTGTAAACGCGTGAATTGTTACTTTTATTCAATGGAAGACCAATTTTGCAAGTATCTCATGTAAATTTATTTATTTATTTATTTATTTGGATAATACGACTCAATTGCTTCAGGACTAGATTTTTTTTTTTTTTGAGCGAAATTTTACCTTTTGCGACGGGAATATCCCGTAGCTGATGAGATTTGATTTTTATGCATCCTTTTTGCATCGGTAAACAACCCGTTGCAAATGCTTCTTTCTCCCGTCGCGAATACAATGTGATCATTTGCGACGGGTAAATCCTGTTGCAAAAAGCTTTTGCCACCCCCCCTTCTGCCACGGCCCCATTCCCGTCGCGACCCCATCGCAAAAGGCTTTTAGCGACGGGAAAACACTATTTGCAACTGTTTTCCCCCGTCTCAAAAGGTATTTTTTCTTGTAGTGCCAACTCAAGCTTGTGCAGGGTCTGACCTCAATAGTTGGAAGTCTTTTTTTTTTTATTACTCACAGAGACCCTTAAAAACACGTTTTAAATACATTGACTGGTTCGGATCATAAAAATTTAATCAAGAAAGGTGGGTGTGAATTGTAACGACCCGAATTTTCGCTAAATAAAAATTTCGTTTATAAAATTGATTTTTCATATTTTCTCTAATAAATTTCTTAAAATTATTTTGGAAAATACTATTTTGGGCCAATAATTATTTTCTTTGTGCTAGAATATATGTGTGTATAATTAGCACCTAAAACCCTCTTAGTAGGTTTCCTTTGCCTCCAAGTATCTGGGGTGCATGTTCTTATTATTTATGAGTAAGTTTCCTAGCATATTCTCCATTAATAACATATACCTAGCCTAAGGACTTTATTCCTCATAGATTAGTACTTGGCATGTGCCAATTAAGGCACAATTTACGTGCACATGGAGAGAGAGAGAGAGAGAGAGGACGGTAGAGAGAGAGAGTAGGGGCAGCCATATAGAGAGGGGAAGGGTACCCAATTTTGCTCTAGATTTGCCCAAGAATCTTTCCTTAAAAGCCTAGTTTGACATGCACATGCATTGTACATGAATGTGAGCACATGCTACCAAGCCTTGGCCACCAAGTCCCCCAAAACATGCTTCCATGTTTTAAGGAAGAATATTCTTCCTACTAAGCCTATGAAAGCCTATCCCTAGCTACAACTTGTTAGCACATGCACCATTTTTGTGTATAAGTCTCCAAAAACACCCCATATCAAAGGTGACCATGCAAAAACCTACACAACATGAGGCATATTTTTTTCCCCACTACTACCTCCCACGTTGGTTTCCCATTATGCTTCCCAAATTTCCTTTGTGTGCAAGTAAACTAGCCTAGAACCTAACCTAAGAACCTAGGGGTGCCACTTGTGTACTTCCCATGTGCAAGTTAATGCACCAATTACTTCCTCCACATGAAAGCATCGACCAAGGAGTGTGTGTGTGTGCCGAAAATTTTAGGAGGGGGAGAGAGGACTCCCAAGTTGCTATAAATAGCCACCTTTTGTATTCTTTGGGACCACTTTACACCTACTATATTTGTTGTCTCTCTATTTCCCAACAAACCAATCACTTCTACCACCTTTTAGCCAACTTATTAGGATACTAATTAGCTACTTACTAAGTTAATTAGTAAGTAAGCTAGGTAGATTAAAGAAGCCTCCACACCAAGGATTGCTTTTCGGCTTCCGGTTAACACCCGGAAATTGAGGTAGTTTACTAATCCACCTATCTAATTAGTTATTTCTAGTTCAATTAGTTAATTCTAATTAATTTTCTATGTTGGGATTTGAAGCATGTTAAGGTTAATTTATGCATGTTTTATGGTACTAAGCATGTTACTTAGTTTTTAAGAAAGTTTAAAAGAGAGGATTTCATGTTGAAAAGAAATTAGAGGTTCGAATTAATTTCCAATTAGAATGTTTTCTTCATGAAATTAGAAGTTAGTTTACTGAGATTAAGATGATTAGAAGTTGATTAGAAGTAATTAGAAGATGGATTTTTACACAAGTCTCTAGGAAATTACTAATTATTTATTTTTCTTGGAAGAATTAGTTAATGAAAGTTGATTAAATTTTTGATTCACTAATTAGATGATTCTTCTTAAAATTAGTGATTTGAGTATGCTTAGAAAGGAGCTTATTTTATTTAATAAAGTTTACATTGAGTTCATTAGTTTTGTTGTTAGAAAAATTAGAAGTTTTGATTAATAAATATGTAGTGAAAGAATTAGTAGTTATTCTTCTAGACAATTTTCTACTAAGTAATTAGTAGCTTTATTTTTATAAATATGTTGCTGTGATGAGAAAGAAATTTTAAGAGTTGCTTAAAAATTGTTGCTATAAATGAAAAGAAAGATTTTCTCAAAGTCTCTTGGAAAAAGAAAGTTTCTAGAAAATTAGAAAGTATCTTTTTAGGGAAATTAGATTTTCTAAAAAGAAGATTTTTATTACATGTTCAAATTTATTTTTGGTGAGAAATTTTTATGGCAAAAGTGTTTAAATCTTTTGGGCATGAAATTTCTAGAAAAAGCATTTTTGAAGAAATTGCTAGAAAAAGAAGTTTACTAATTTTATTTCTTTTAGAGAAGAAATAAGTGGAGTTTTAAAAGAAAAATGAAGAAATTGGATTTTTGTTAGAAAATAAAATTTATGAAGAAATTTTATTTATTGAGAAAGGTGATGCATTAAAGTGCATGATTTTATGGGAAAATGTTCATTGGGAAATATAAATATTTTTAGAAAAAAAGTTTATGGAATATTGCATGGGCATTATTTTTGAGCATATGGAATTGAGCACGTTCACGATACGGTACGACACGAATCATGAGAAAGCTTGAATAGCTATTGATGAGAAAATAGAGATGAGAATGAAAATGTGTTTTTATGGGAAATATGTTAATGAACTGATTTGAAAACAGTAATGCAGTCTTAACGCCGCCCGTCATGAGAGTGTGCGCCATGTTGAGGTTGGGGTTAAGTAATACGGTAGTGCAGCGAGGCACCGCCCCATTTTTGTGGAGTGAACTTGGTGGTAAGGGCTAAGCGTGCGCAACACATAGTGAACGGACCCTGCAACGTACTGTGGGGATCAATAGGACCAGGTAGCCGGGACTATGTCGTGTGAGTCGCGAGGCGGATGGACCGTGCAAAGAGACTGGTTAGGTTCAGTGATGCACGACACCGGGGCTTCGAGCGGAAAGGTTGGTACTGCCAGCTGAAAGGAGGCGTAAGCGGACCAATAACTTTCAGAGTGGTGTGAGATATTGACATGGTTGAAATTTGAAGAAGAATGCTGAAAGAGGCACTATACCAAGAAAATGATTTGAGACATGTGATAAGTTATTCAAATGAGAACGCATTTTTTTAGAAACTGACACGTGGCACTATTTTGTGATACTGAAAATGAGATACTGTTTTATGCGCATGTTTACTCTGATCCGTATGGACACGCATAGTGCATTTCATGGTTTTCCGTTAATAAGTCTGCATTATTGTTTTCGAGCTTATTGTTCTAGAATTGCTAGTCAGAGATTGGGTAGTGTAGTCTACTGGGCGTTATCGCTCACGGTGTTGCACTTGTGTAACCCTGGCATAATACCACGATGTTGCTCTGCGACTCTGACGTATTATGCCAGACTATAGAGATGAACACGAGAAGTACTATGGCTTGAAGGCCTACGGAGCAGAGCAGGATTCCGTCGGAATGGTCGATCGTGCGATGGAATAGAGAAACCTAGTCAACCCTGTAGAGAATGATTGTATTTGACAGGAAGTTTTATGTAATTTCTTTTGGGTTACTGTTGTAAAACCCTATTTATTATTTATGTATTCATTATTAACAAACCCAAATTTTGGGGGCGTTACAACTTGGTATCAGAGCCCCGGGTTGAAACACTCGACCTTGGGTAATTGGGTAGCCTACACGGGGACATAAGAGTAGAGTTCCTTAATTAAGTTTATAGACCTGACAGTAGGTTTAGTTCTTTGCCCTAGTGATATCTATAGACTATATAACTTGTAGACGGACCCCGAATCAACAACCATGTTAGAAGAGATCTGCCTGATTAAGTGGATGTACCAGAATGCCTTAGCTAAAATTTGGGCTTGACTCTAGCTACCCGATTCCGCCTTATAGCCTATGCCCAGTTTTATGGAGAGTTCCCCTCGGAGTACTACTTGGGTGAAATTGATGATAAGACAGAACCAGAGGAACTCGGGAGTGGTGATGATGATGAGTATCTGTATTTGAGGAGGAGAAAGATCCGGAAAGAGATAAGTCTGAGGTTGATTGTGGTGAGATATTTTGAGGTAAGTGTAGTCGCTAGGAAGTTGATGGATGGATGGTCATAGGCACAGTTGTAACAATAAGATAGTCCTAGGTATCGTGTTGTACTTGACTGTTGTAATCGCCTATATACATAGTTACTATTTTGATAAGTTTTGTGTTGATAACTATAGATATATCCAATAGTTTTACAAAACCCTAGACTAAGCCCCCAACAAATTCAAATTCGTAGATGGTGACCACTTGTAATGGACATGGTAACAACGACTGCAATGATGGACCGTCTAACGGAGCTGCCGGGACTAACGCTGTTAACGGAGCGATGGATATCGCACAGTTGATGCAGGCTTTCATAGCTACACTTAATGCTAACAGACCCCCACCCGCTACGCATGCTCCTGGACCAATGACCCGGTCACAGGCAAGGAATGAATTCTGCAAGCGACGACCCCCGACTTTCCATGGTGAACATGAACCGACTGTAGCCGAAGCCTGGCTTAAGAATATTAAGGTGATTCTTAGCACCTTAGGAATCGAGCAGGATGAACACTGTGTAGCGCTTGCTGCTTACCAGCTGCAAGGAGAAGCTCGTTATTGGTGGGAACTGATAGAGACTACGCACAATGTCACCACCATGACATTTGTGGAGTTTGAGAATCTGTTCCTAGATAAGTACTTTCCTGCTCCGATTAAGCAAGCTAAGATTATGGAATTCCAGAATCTGCGGCAAGGCTCTATGACTGTAACCCAGTATGCTACTAAGTTTGAGGAGCTGTCTCGCTATGCCTCCGCCCTGATTCCAACAGAAGATGCGAAGGCTCGGAAGTTTGAGTGGGGACTGAGCTCGAACCGTAAGACTGTTGTGGGACTTGGACTTGCCACCTATGCAGAAGTGGTGAACTGTGCGCTGAGGCCAGAAAGAGAAGAATTGGATTTTCAAGCTAGGAAACAAAGAGGAGGAGCTGGAGGACCAATTAGGAAGAACCAAACCAACACCCCCAATAGCAACCCTCGACCACATCCAGTGCAAACAAACCAACCATAGCCGGACATCCAACCTTGGAGGGGGAGTGACGTTGGACAAGGATCAGCACCAGGCTCGGGACGCGACTATGCAAGGGCACGATGCTACAACTGCAATGGTTATGGACACATTAGTCGATCCTGCCCGCATCGATGGAATGAAGGAATAAAAGGATTTTGGAACCAGCTGTCCCAACAAAACCAAAATGCGGGGAAGCAGCCAATGCAGCAAAATGCTAAGCCGACTCAGCCAAGCAACTGGAATGGAAGACAGCCGGATAGGGCATAGCAAAATGCTAGAAGACGTATTTTTGCACTGCAAGCTGAGGAGCAATTCGGAGCTGGAGGAGCTACCGAAATGGAAGAATGACCAGACCGAAGGCTAAAGAAAAGCCGTAGATCTATCCTATTAGAATAAATGTATTTTGGAGGATATTGAAGTTCATAAGAATTCAGACATATGGATTGTATTAAGATTTGAAGTGTTACACTACTGCTAATCAAGCCTTATTAATTCTGGTGTTATGCCCTCGTTTGTGTTTGCTGCCTGTGCAACCTTTAAGGACTAACATGACAAAACCAATTTTCCTTAGGAAATAAAATACCCATCAGCCTAACTTATCAAAGATGCGAGATAGGAGATGACTAATTTCGACATGATCGGAAGGAATGGACTGCTTACGATTATAGATTGTCACTGGAAGATCATGACAGCTTTCGCTCCTGATGTAACCTATCTCCAATTTAAGGGGGATAGACAGGAAGAGAACGGCGGAGCCAACTTTATAGATCGCTAGCAAGCCTCAAGTTGGGAGAATCTGACCAAGAGGAGCAAGCTGAACACCTGAGAATCGTGTTAAAGAACAACCCACTCTATGCTAAGGCAAGCAAATGCAAGTTTCGGCTAGCAATGGTTAAAGTTCTTAGGGCACGTGGTGTAAGGGGAGACGGACCAGCGTGCCGATACTAACAAGGAGTAGGCTAAGAGGTCTATTGCAAGGATTCTGTAGTAGTACTAGGCCGCGTTTGGAATACTTCACACACGATCTGAAACCAGAAATAGTAGTATTCGCTCTCGAGTGTGGTGTTATAATAAGGCGAGCAATTCGAGATTTTCACTAACCACAAAAGTCTCAAGTACTTATTCACTCAGAAGGAGTTGAATATGAGACAGAGAAGTGGTTGAAGTACCTCGGAGACTACAAGTCTACCCTGTCATACCACACCGACAAAGCGTAATGTCATAGCCGATGCTCTAAGTTAGAAGGATATAGCATAGAAGGCTAGAGTGGCTATGAAGGAATGGGAGTGACTTGCGAGTTCGATCTACGACCCTCGATCGATGGAGGATAAGCGCGATTTTATGCTCTAGTTGTGGGATCATCACTTCAAGAGTATACAGACTCAACTTGGAGATGGGAGCATGACTCGATGGATTTTGTGATGGAGCTGTCGAGGTCAGCAAGTCAAGCACAGTTGATAGAGTGATAACAATGTGGACGCACCTCCGGAGGGATTCCTCGAAATCGATTCGGAGTCGCCACCTGGGTTTTAGCGGATTGTCCCCGAGGAACCGAACTCGATTGACTCGTGCCTCATTCAATGGATAAGGATTACTGGCCCGTCATCACCATACTATCTTAGGTTCGGGAGCTCAGTTACGAGAGGGGAAGGGTTTTACGGCATCCCCCTCGCTCGGTTCGAAGACCGGTCTCTACTTGACTTTTGTGGGATCTTGGAAAATGTTTATAATTCAACTTTGAGCAAGTACGGGGAATGGGAATGGGAGCCACGTAATGACAATAATAAACAAAATGATGGATTACGGTGTATGCATGTGCTTCGTGAATCTACATGGATGATGAGGATATGCAAGCATGAACAAGCAAGGAAATCAAATAGCAAGGGGGAATGTAAGGATACACAGAGTGATGACAGAATAATCAAAAACAACACCACAAGCCCACACAAAACTAAACCAATCTGATCCCTCTGTTAAAGGCTTGAGCGCTCAAATAGAGGGATTGAGCGCTCAACCTCTTCTCAGCTTAAACATGCTTATGATGCTTCTGATGATTCTGGTTTAAAGAAAACATGTTCTGATCCCCATTGTTTGTTCAAAACATCATTTAACTCACTGGACAGAATGACATAATCACATAACCATGGGTTTAAAACTAATTTATGGACCAAGATGAGGCAAACAGTATAGAAGGAATAAAGACTCTTTGTCTTGAAACTTTGCAGAACACTCAAAGTGTCAAGAACAAGCTGAAATGAGAGAAAGATTTGAATGGCCCATGAAGCAGTTTGAGCGTTCAAAGGGATGGATTGAGCGCTCAAGCCATCTTCTGGATTTGAATGTTTCTGCAACATACTGCCCTCATCTGGACCACAAACTAGTTCAACATAACATGTGATGATGCATAATGTACTGAAGCTTCGACAACTTGGATAAAATAAACTTGAGGTGTCCATGTGAGTAGAGAGTAAATGTAAGACTACCCATAAGCATGATTAGAATGAGAGAGAGAGAGAAAGAAAGAGAGGAGATCAGGTTGGCCTAGCCAAACATCACCAACACACACACTTTGAGATTAGGTTGGCTTAGCCAAACATCAACACACACACACTTCGAAATTAGGTTGGCTTAGCCAAACATCAACACACACACACATGCACACACACCCCACAAACTGTAAATAGAACGCAGAACTAAAAGGTAAACAAGATTCAACTTCAAATCTGAGCAAGGTTTGAGCGCTCATAGTATGACCTTGACCTCTCGAGCTCCATTCAAAGATTGTGATCTTCTGTGATTTCTGATCATTCATTGATGTTGATATGAACTTAAAACTTTCTGATCATGGTTGGAAGAGTGAGATAAACTGTTTTATTCATGAAATAAGATCATCAATGACTTGATGGAGATGAAAGATCACTTTTTATGGCTTTTGGGTTCATTGATCGATGATCAAAAACAAGATAAACCGATGTAAAGATTATTGAACCAACAAACTGCCATAAGCATGATATTATCAAGATAAAATATGATCAGAAGCCACAGAAACACAAACAGTGTTCAAAGGGTTTGAGCGCTCATAGTTCCAGGCTTGAGCGCTCAAGCTATTTGAAACTGGGATTTTCAAAGATCTTTTTCTTGCATATTTAGGACCTTGTGAGTCCATTAGAGGTATAGAGGACCTCCATGAACCCACTGGTCTCCCTCAGGAGTACCAAACCATTATTTTTACATGGGTTTCTACCTTTTGACTTTGATTTAAGCTTGGACTTGGAAGTTTGATGGATGATTGGATTGTAGCTACGTGCGTATGAGCAATGTGGGTTGTTTTGATCAGATTATGATGGGTGTGGAGTGGCTTGAGTTGATTTGGAGTAGATGATGGTATACTCTAGTGAGAGAGTTTGATGATCAAGGATGGGTTTGATGGATGAAGAAGATTGAAGTGGGAGTGATGGGTTGATGATTGCTGGAAATGTAGTGTTTAGAGAGAGTGAGAGATAGCTCAGAATATGTGAGTGTGTCTAACCTCTCTAAATGGAGTTGAGGGGTGTCTTTTATAGAGTGTAATGGGGGCAAAGTGCATTGGTTTGAAGTGGAGGGCCTAATGAAGTATTTTAGGCCAACCCTGGGGTCTATCAGTTGCATGCGAGCAACAGAAAAATGGCTGGGTGGCAGCCATTCGGTTAGAATCTCATCATTAGATGCTCTGCCATCGACAGACTGGACAGAGGTCTGGCTTATTTTGGTATTTTGAGGGGTATTTTGGTCATTTGAGGTGGTTTAGGTTATTTGGGGGTGGTTTGGAGTGGTTTGAGGTGGTTTAGGTTATTTGGGGGAAGTCCAAGCTCTTTTCTCAACCTTAAGGTGTTCACGGATGGTTTTCTCATCATCGGAGGTGCTTGGCAAGTATCTCGGGTCAAAATCGGATAATGAGTTTGATAATTAGAAAAGAAAAGACCAACACCAGGATAATTAGTTAGCTACAACTACCTCATCAATGCTTGACGAGTATCAATATTGTTTTGTTTTCATTACATAAACCGCCAAAGTTGAACAATACTAGCTCAGGGAGATGGGGAGGAAATTTCTTTACCCAAACTAGTTTAGGAACCACATGATTGCTCATGCACGCACGAGATCTTCAGCATGTTCACTGCAAATCAGATACGCTTAATTAGCACAACAATAGTGTAGCGAACATTTCCGTAAAGTATATGAATGCGGCAAATGCAATGTCTAATGCAGGCAATGCATATTTAAGGCCTCTCACATTTATGGCCTGCATGTTTCTTTAATTAAATTTGTACTACCTATGCGTGCTAAAATTCAGCATTTCCAAATTACAGAGAAATAGAAGAGAAAACAAGCAATGTGGCTGCTATTGAATGTCACATCATCCATTTATCTTTGACAGGGTTCCCCGAAGACCAAGCCAACCTTTTGCAGAATAGTCGTTAGTCATTATTCATTAACCATAAAAGCAAGCTTCCTATAAAATGATGCTATTAATACCTTAACTACCACAACTAACGACGAATCCCGTTTTTAGCATCAACCCCAACGGAGGAAATAACCATCCGATTCTCTTCAACTATATAAAATGATCAGAAAGAGGGAAAAAGAAAAAAAGAAGTGGCATTAATGGCTTCAGATGAGGTCCATGTAGAAGGATAACCTGGAAACCATGAAGCAGACCTGTTTTTTCCCTCTCCACTCTATGATGTTAACAGCCCATCCTATTTAAATGATGCCATGCAGTCAAATTTAGGGCCAAAATTACTATACCATTTAATATGTTCAGTAAAACTACACAAAATTCTGAATAACAAGAAAACTGCTGTTCACATCTGGACAGCTTCCTGAACCTGAAAACCAGATTCAATAGAAATAATCTCTGTGACTACCTTTAAGCCTCCCACATCTAAATACACACACAAACTAAGAAGTCAGGATACGACAGGATACAGAAATTCTCAAAAAATGGGGACACGAAAACAGCACGGGTCACAGGAAACGTAATCACATATATATCTTCCAATATGTTCCATTGATTGTCATTAATCAGAAAAAGTAAAACTAAAAAATAAATAACACTAATTTTACATATTAGGACTAAAGTTGAAGTGAACTTAAAGGTTGAAAATCTTATATATGTAGTTCTTACCTTCCAGGCTTCCATTTTTAATGGTTCAAGTCCTTGAAAATTTTTAATTCTAAGTTTATTGGTTAGAGAAAATATACAAATGTATATAGCCTTGCATTAATTTCAATTTTCAGCTATACCTATAATACAATTATATACCTTAAGAATTCATGATTATCATCCCACTTTAGGGCGCCATATGATACCTCTATGCCAATGATGCCATATGCTACATAGATATACGTGTGTGTGTGTGTTTGTGTATGTGTGCGCATGAGTATGTATTTATACTAATGCACCAGCTAGACGCGTTCGATTAGCTTCTAGTGCAAATAGAAGGCAAAAAAGCTTGCTAGCTTGCTATAGGCAAACTTAAATGATACACACCCTATATACAAAAACATGCAAAAAACAAAAAAAAAAAAACACATATGACCTACGTCGCCTTCATTACATCTTTACAATAATGGGAACCAATCAAAGCAAATAAATTTAGAGATTGAGACGACAAAAATAGCTCAAACAGCAATGTTTTAGATTTTCAAGAAACATATTGCCACCCAATCATGATTGCCGAAATACACAGGGATAATCCAACTAAAAAATAGGTTTACTTGTGATTGTGTCTAACGTAATTGGATGCCTAAGGGTCCAGTAGAACAACCCGTTTAATTTTTTAGATAACCTCATTACAATCCAGTCAAAAAATAAACTGAAAAAATCGAGCCACTGAGAGCGAGCAGGTTCACTGGTTCAACACCTCCAACACCACCACATGAACATAGCCGTGTCAGAAATCATAGCTATATAAGAAAGTAAAAACCACAAAGGTGTTTCTTCAAACCCCAAATAAATTGAATAAAGACGTAAGTGTAACCAAATAGATAGGAGGCAAACCAAGTATCATACCCATTTTTCTCAAACTTCTCCAGACATGCCAAAACATCATCGATTGGTGTGGCTTCAACCATGCAAGATGCATTGTGTATGACACCAATAACTCCTGTACAAGAACTGACGAGAGTTCGCCCAATACAATCCTACGTCACAAAGACAAATGAACATGAGAACGTAGCATGGTATGCAAAAACATTAACCAGGAGGCTGAGACAAAGGGAAGAAAACGCATTGTCGTAAATCAATTAGTACACATACCCACATGCATCACTATGCAATGGTACCAATTAGATGGAAAACCATCAAGGAATACAATAACAGAAGCCCAAAACTGAAAGCAGCATGGCCAATGTCAAAAACCGTAGGGTTTAGTGCCAATTAGGCTAACTGAATTCAAAATCAGTTACCTCGTGCTTCCGAAAACTAAATATTTGTTCAAAATTGATGAGAATACACAGATACATGCGCTCATGGGTCAGTGATACGAATATCTCCCACCAGGAATTTTTTGTGAAGCCGAATCCCTCATATCATAGGAAAGCAATTATGACCAGATTCACTACATTAATCCCTTTTTGTAAAGTGTAAACTATTCAAATCATCCGTGATGCCACCTCCAGTTTATAACTCTGGATGGACCCATAGCGCAATGCTATGAAGCACCGACACTTCTAGAGGTCGCCGTGTCCATGTATTGGACACGGGGACACGGCGACACGCGTGTCCCACGCGGGGACACGTATTGGACACGCCACGTGGCGTGTCCCTTAAATTAAATTATTTTTTTGGAGGGGGACACTCGGGGGACCCGGCATCGACACACGTGTTCCCCATATACACACTCTATCGTTGTGTATATGTATATATATGGATGTATGTACTGGCATATATATTTCCGTTGAGGGTGTATATCTTACATTATGTGTGTACGACTATATATACTAGTAATAACAATGTAGATATCTTACATATCAAAAGAAAAGTGTATATATCTATGTACATATATTGTATTGCATGCATATGTGATTTATTTATACATACAACAACAACACAACAATAACATAACCCATTTAGTCCCCAATAATTGGGGGTATGGGCGGGGGAAGGATAGGAGACAGACCTAACCTTTGGCAATAAATGCACAAAGTGGCTGCTCCCAGAATACCACTGAAACAGATGGATTGGAGACAGACCTAACCTTTGGCAATAAATGCACAAAGTGGCTGCTCACAAAATACCACTGAAACAGTGATCCCCCAACACCGTCGCGTTTGCTGCGGAATCATGCCCTCAAATCAAAGCCAAAAGGCATCAGAGAGGGCAGACCCAAGAATCATTTTGATTTATGTGCACATTACCATGCTTCTTTCATTCAGCATCCAGAGCATTGGCGTTGTTTTTGCCGTGTCCCCTGCCGTATCCTTGTCCATTTTTTAGAATTCATGTGTCCCGTGTCCGTATCCGTGTCAGTGTCTGGATCCGTGTCGGTGTCCATGCTACATAGGTGCAATGCTTCTTGTCCAATCACTCCCATTCTGTACTGGAAAAAGAAACATAGCTGGCAGTATAGCAATCAAGAACTACAAATTAACTAGATTCCATTCCGAAAAGACCACATCTGAAACAAGACAAATTCAACTAAGATCATACATTCTTATATATTAGAGACAAAGGAACCAGACAAAATCTTCCAACTCTACGAAGAAGAAGCCATAGTTATCATCAAAATCCCATCGCTTCTAAATTTACTACTACCGGAAAAACATTCCGGTAGACTAAACCGGTTGCCCACATTGAGTAGTCAACTTCAAATTTTATCATGCATGAGTCAACATGGCCTTGCACGCACGCGCGCGCGCGCACACACACACACACAGAGAGAGAGAGAGAGAGAGAGAGAGAGAGAGAGAGAGAGAGAGAGAGATACTCTTCCATTATCAATTCTCGCTTTTATCAACTGGCCAGCTGTCGTTGCATTGTTACACTCTTTGTTTTTGACCTCCTTATCATTTCCCATCACAATCTCAACATGACTAAGGAAGAGGAAGAGATTAGAAAAAAGAAGCAAGCAAATGGTGTAGCGATTAAAATCACATATCACTAAGCTTCTATGTTGGAAAATATGAAACATAAAACCAAGCCTGTGCAAGCACAATCACATCTAAACACCAGAAAAAAGTACAGAGATCAACACCCTCAATGATAATTGCATGCTATACACTCAGATTTACTTCCATTATGAGACTGTTTTCAATCACCATCTCAACATGACCGGGCAAGGAAAAATACAGATTAGTATCTCTTAAGTTGTATGCAAATGAAGATAAACCGAGCCCTCCCATTAACACAAAGGGTGGAATAGATAAAACAGAAAACCAACACCATGTGGACACAAGTCACACAACCACATGCACAGAGATCAACTACAATGATAATTGGACAATTCGATGATAGAAATATGTGATTTCACAATCTGCGTAGGCTGGCGCGCCCTGAATAGCGATTATGTCAACACATGAGGGACATGCCTAAAACATATAAACTCACATTTTTACACCATGCTGCCTAAGACAACATTACTAGCAAGTTGCAACACCATGCAGCCTAAGCAAACATAACTAGCAATTACTTCTAAGTTCTAAGTAAATAAAAGCAGATCTCAAGTTCATTAAATACACTTGCAGTACCTGAAAGACCTACATCATAAACAGATCCTGCACTATTCCAACTACTATACCGAGGTTCACAGCCTGCAGCCACCACGAACTCCCCTTCCTGCACCAACTCCAACTTTCCAAATGTTGCTGCGAGTAGTGGTTTCCGAGGGACAATCTTTATCAAAGCTATATTGAAACACAAATCATGATGCAACAAGACACCCTCATATGTCGCTTCACTTTGACTGTGCAAACCTTGACACCAATCTGCCAAAAAACGTATTAGAGGAAACTTAAAGTCTGCATCAAAACTTAAACAGAAAAAGGGAAAAAAAATGCAACAAATTCCCTTCACAAATAAACCACCGAATTTCAGTTTTCGTCCAAAATTCTTTGGACAAATGATCGCACATAGAAAATATGTCATTTCTATAAGACTTTATGGCAGGACTGCCATTCACGCACAAACATTTGGCAACTGAATGGATCCATACTGTCCAAAAGTTGGGGAACTTAACTAACTGCGATATCCATGAAGATGGAAGAAGATAAAGTAAATGTTAAATGACAGAAAACTTGGTTCTTGTTTAAGCCCACATTGAATTAAGACAACAGAAAGATAATGAAAAGAAGTGGCGACAACAAAACATAGGAGCGAAAGGGAAGCAACGAAGAAAGACCAAATGAGGTTATAGACGAGCAAAAGGGGGGATTGAAGCCATATCAAGTACCAACTGTTACTGAATAGTAACACAAATCGACGTCCTAACCTTCATATAAACACCTAAAACTCAAAAGAATCCTCAAATCAATCCAAATCGAATGTGAGTTACATGATAACATCTAAGGTCTCAATTTGCATTCTCAACAACTTTTGATATGTTTATTTATGAGACACAGTAATATTCCGATAAAAACTTGACCCCTATATATTAAAGCACTGTAACCTTTATCAACCAAAAACTGCAACTCTGGAATACTACAAAAGAACCCAACCACAATCGTTAGTTGATCGAGGAAAACATATTCCTCGTATTAGAATCCCAATGTGGCTGATAGAGGGAGGGTCCATCAACCAGGGTTACCTAAAATATTTGCTTTCCCCACCCTATATCAAGCACTTAAGTACAACCCAGAGGTGAAATAATCATACATGTCCCCCCAGCTATATCAAAGCTACTTGAGTACAACCAAGGAGAAATAATCAAACACAAGGTGTAGAGGCATGGTTTAAAATCGGACCTACATAAAGTATCAACCGTAATGTATCAGTTTCGGTGAGTGACTTACCATCACCCATATCTGAGTTAAAGAGTCTTAAGACATTCTTGACCTAAGATATAGTGACTTCTCGCTTAAAAATAGCATGACTTTGATTCTGTAGGATAGGTTCTTTGTTTAAGTCAAAATAAAATCAACTTGGAGAGGCAAACAATAACCAATGATCGAACAGGAATAAGAGAGTGTGTAAAGGGGTGAAGGATTAAGTGTGGACGGTGAAATCCACGCGGCTCGCTCTCGAAGTTCGGATGTGAAAACGAAAGAAAAATGTGAGTCGCCACCCGGGGTTTAAATTTAGAAAATGCTTGGTACCCGAGAAACCGTTTTAAGAATAATTGTTAACTCTCATGCCGTTTTGGAAAAGGGTTTGATCTGCGAAAAGATTTTTTTTGGATTCGGAAGCCAGATTACGCACGGGGAAGGTTTTATTTAAAAGCACCCCGCTCGCCCGAGAAATTCTCTGTCTCTACTAAATAATTTGTGGGATTTTTGCAGAAAACATTTTGTTAAGGAAACCATAAATAAATACATGAATTAAAATAATAAAACCATAACAGAAATAAAATTAAATAAAGAAAGAAAGAAAACAAAAGAGGATAAATTGCATTAGTCGGAAAATAGAGGTAATAAACTGTAATAAAGAAGAGATAGAGTTTCGAACAGACAGAAAAACAGAGGGGTAACAGAGGAAAACAGGGGAGAGTTTTTTGGTTTTTTACGGGAACCGTGCGGCTCCTAGGCAGGGACCGTGCGGCCTACGACACAAGCCGCGCGGCTTGCGTGCAACCCATTTTCAAAATTTTTTGTTTTGGGACCAGTGAACCCGAAATATGTTCAAAACCTGGTTTTCTTCTTCAAATCAACTCCAAATAAGTTGTTTTTGTTTGTGATCAAGTTTTTGAAGTGAAACTCATTTCCGATGGGGATCGTACCGTGTGTTTATTAAAAAAAACGCCCGGTACGGCTCCGAAAAGCCGGTTTTTGATGAAAACAATTCCTAGCTGGGATGATAAACGATTATTGGAATCGTTATCAACCTGGAAAGGCTTCTCAGAGTACTACGGTTAAGAACCGATTTTTGAAAATGAAATTGTACCTCCGGAGTTTGGACGGAAACTGGGATTCTAGATGTTACGGTAGACGAAACTTGAGACGAACGACCTTGGGATGGTTTGGGATGATACAGAAGTTTAGACTTAGGGGAATTGGAGGTGTAGAGGTTTCGGAAGCTCATTGGTGGTTCCGAATGAGAATTTTGCCGGAGAACCGAACGGAAATTCTCTCTGGAATAATTTTTGCTCTATTTTTCTTTCTCTCTCCCTCTGTGTGTCTCTGTGAGGAGGGAGCCTCCATTTATAACCGAAAATGAGAGAATAAAAATGATGATATTCGGCGATCGATCAATGATGATATTCCTTGTCAGAAATTCCAGAAGATAAGAAAACAAGCCGTGCGGCGCATAAAAAATATGTAAGCCGTGCGGCTTGAGGAAGGAACCGCGCGGCCTGCAAGGCTGAATTTCCAACTTTTCTGGACAAGTTCCAAGTCAGTTCGTTCGTCTTTTGGCATGTACGGGTATCCAAAATTGGGGTGTCTACAGTTGTCTCTCTTTGGCGAGACTTGGTCATCATTCTGAGATGCAAGTCACGTCAAAGATATAGACGTCCCAATTTTGAATGCCCAAGTGCGAAAAGAAGAAAATGATTCAAAAACATGGTCGAGCAAAGAGCTTCCTACGTACCCTGTTTGTAGGGATCAGACCGATCGTAGTTCGGGGCTAACAAATTTGAGAAATACCACGGAGGGATTTTTTGGAAAAACTTGAATTGCCTTTTGGAGGCATCAAATGATTTCTGAGTAATAAACAATGCCGTGATGGACTTTGGAAAAAGATTTTTTTTTTTTTTTTTTAGAATAGTACCTGGCGGATTTTAAAATGAAAATGATCAGATGATTTTTTAGAAAATCTGAACCGTGCCTGATGGACTTTTAAAATGATTTGAAAATGATTATTTTCAGAATAGTACCTGACGGATTTTAAAATGAAAATGATCAGATGATTTTTTAGAAAATCTGAACCGTGCCTGACGGACTTTTAAAATGTTTTTTAGAAAATCAATTGTGTGAATGCATAAATATATATTTTTAGAAAACTTTATGAATACCGTTTGAGGGTTTTTTAAACGCGGGAAATTTCAAAAAGCTTAGAATCTAAGGCATACTGGGCCACCTTTTGAAGGTATAACCGAACCTGGGGGGGGGGGGGGGGGGGGGAAGTGTGATTTTGGAATGAAACTGATGGAAAATGTAGACCGCACGATTGTCTAAGGAAGCCGCGCGGTGTATGGAGCAAGCCGTGCGGCTCCTGTATTTCCCGAAAATTGATTTTCCTTTCTGGTAACCGCCTTATATCTTGGTTATTACCCTCTTTTCTCGAAGTTTTAGTCCGTTAATCTCGTAGAGGGGCCGATCCGACCATTTCTTCACTCCTTCCACCGATTTTCTTCAGAAATCTTCAAAACCCAAAAATCAAAACTTCAGAGTTTTCGGCTATGGCGAGTCTGAGAGCTTCTTCTGGTGATCAAGGGGCTAATCCCAGCGAGCCGATCGTGAGATCTCTTCTTTCAAGCAACCATGCGACGGCGATGGAGGAGGAGCAAACGGCGGCGGGTTCAGCCGGGGATGGTTCGGTTTTGCTTGTTCCGAGCAGGGGTGTCTCAGCCACGGTCATTGATCAACGTGTAGTACCAATTGGTGGTGAGGAGACCTGTGCGGCTGATGGAATAGGAGACCGTGCGGCTGACGGTGAGCGTCATGCGGCCGGGGAGGAACACCGTGCGGCCGACGGTGGTGGTATTGGACCAGTGGGGGTATTTGGGGGCGATCCAAACCCGACCCATGAGGGTCCAGCAGTGGGTACTCCTTTGGAAGGCAGTGATAGCGCGACAGTTGACCGGGTGGAGTTGCATGGCTACATTGGTGGCGAACAGAGTCTTGTCGATGTCCGGGTAAGTACCACGATTACTCCTAGTGTTTTGGTACCCATGGGTTTAGATTTGAATGTTTCTATTTTTGAAATTGAGATGACTGTGGGTGGTGTGGACTGTCTAGTTGATCAGAGGGCTATTGGGGGCGTTGTAGTTGGTGAGGTGGAGGTCCCTCAGGAGGTTATGAGTGCAGTTTTGGGAGGGGATACACCCGTTGGCGGAGACTTGCCTCCGACTGGTGTTCCAGAGACTGTTGTTGAGTCCGGGGATGTAGAGATGGAGGATTTAGGTGCGACGGACGATAGCGGCAGTGAGGAGAGAGATGGTGATGTGTTGCAGAGAGAGAGTACCCTTACTGAGGAGGCACATGTTGAGAGAGTGGAGAGAGCAGGGACTGCGAGTGTAGAGACTGAGAGAGTACAGGCTGAGGGGACGGCCCCTGTTATACCTGTTACCCGTGTTTTCAGGAGCTTGACATGGGTACTTGGTACTGGTAGGGCTGTTGAGGAGAGTGCTGATACTGGGGGGCCTTCTGACCCAGTTTTGTTTCCTTCACGGGTTGGTTCTTCACGAGCTCCGGGAGCTACCTTAGGAGATACTTTGGAGGCGGCCACTGACGAGTCTGTAACTAGGAGTGTGCAGGACTTTCCTGAGCTGGAGAGTGTTTTGGTTGGTCAGACCCCACCGGCGATTGTCCAAGACGCCGAGAGAGAGGAGAGACAAGCAGAGGAGGCGGTCCACGTGTCCATTGTTGAGGAGGTCCGACGGGCTTTGAGGGACAGGCCACTTTTTACCCCTGAGACTTACGTGTTTCGGCTTCACTTCATCATACCACTGGGGTGTGAGACTTACGAGCCGCAGTTACCTTTTTACCCTGAGGATCAGGTTCTTTTGGATCCAGCGACACATATGTCGAACAGGACTTTGGTATGTGTTCTGAACTTGAATTTGAACTTGCTCTCTGTTTATTGCAATTCCTGTTTGCTTGTACTGATTGAGTGAGTTTGTGCTTGAAACAGGTGAACAGGGGACTGTTCGCGTACGGTGGTTCTTCAGATTGCTTGGAGCAGTACGGCATCTTGCCTGAGAGAGTGAGGTGGTTCGTGGACGCCTCAGGTTTTACTCCGTTTATCCGGACTTTGATGGAAACTTGGGGGAACAGACAGCTGGTGAGAGCTCTGGTGGAGCATTGGTGGGACGCCACCAACAGCTTTCACTTCAGGTTCGGTGAGATGACGATCACTCCACTGGACTTTGCAGCGACTACAAGTTTGAAAGTTGGAGGAGATCTGATCCCTTTTGACTCGGGTTTGTACTTGGACAGAGCAGCGATTCGGCACTACTTGGGGAGAGAGATGGGGGACGAGCCAATGGTGAGATGCGTCTACTTGCCAGTCCTTTGGGACCATGTGCCTGAGACTGATCTGGAGGCACGTCAGATGGCCAGAGCCTACTTGTTGTATATGTTCGGACAGTCTTTGTTTCCGAACCGTCGGCACGCAGTTCACTTAGGTTGGTTGCCTGCTTTAGGAGAGCTGGAGACGGCTGGGCGGTTTGACTGGGGTGGCTCTGCCTTGTGCTCACTTTACTGTTTCCTGGGTTCAGTAGTTCGTGGTGCGGCGAACACCATCGCTGGTTACTGGAGGATCCTGGAGGTGAAGCATCGCATATCCTTGCTTTATACATTTTGCAATGTATTTGGTTGTTTCTACTTCTTTTACTGATGAGTTTCTTTGAAAATGCAGATATGGGCTTACGAGGTGTTTGGAGTACCGGGCCCGGAGAATTCTTACCACGATGATCGAGTGCTCCCGCGCGCGATGAGGGGGGGGGGGGGAAAAGCATCCCTGGGAAAGCAAGCAGAGAACAGGGATTTGAGATTCTGTCGCCTCTTCTTTGACCGGTCTATGGGTGAGACGGTATGACATCACAAACTTTCTGAGACTTTATTTCAAACTTTTCTGTTGGTTTTCCAAGAATAACCCAAAGTTGCTTGCAGGTGCACTGGGATGTGTGGGACAGGCTGGATCGTCCTTACTTGGCCAGGAGCCGGACAGTGACACGGGGGCGTATACTGCTGGAGTCCCCCTTCGGTTGGCAGTGGTATTTGGGAGACAAAGTGGTACGTCAGTCCTGGGGGTTGGGCCACTTTAGAGTACCTACTTCACTTCCGCCGCGTGTTTTGCGTGCGCACGAGTATACCCTGGCTGAGATAGAGACGTTCACTGTGCTGGACACGTCCTGGACTTTTTACCCTTCCGTGGCTTATGACCACTACGTGACGACCACACTTGCCCATGACTTGCGCATGGAGGCTCGGTTGGCTGGGCCTGCTCCAGTGGCGGATGCGGCTTTACCTGTGGCGAGGAGAGAGATAGAGGTGATGACGGCTGGCGGGGTTATGGGGGTGATAGACGTTCCCTGGGTGACTGATCCGGTGGTGTTGACAGCGAGAGAGGTAACCTGAAATGACAAAAATAGCAATAGTCAGTCTTTCATTTCAAATTTGAATTTCTTGCTCCGTTACCTGCTAATGCTTTTTGTTTCTTTTTTGCAGTTTCCTGTTGAGTGGGTCACGTCCCAGGTTAAGCTGGTACGTGACTTAGAGGCCTTGGTTCGTCGCCTTATGATAGGCAATATACCAGAGGTGCGACCTAGAGCAGAGCCCGGCATTGTGCCACAGGCTGGTGATGACGACGGTGGTGATGGCAGTGATGACGGAGCTGGTGGTGGACGCAGAGGTGGCAGTCCCCGTAGAGGTGGGCGTGGCTCAGGAGGGAGAGTGAGAGGTGAGCGTAGAGGTGGTGGTGCTGGAGCTGGTAGTCGTGGGGCCAGTGGTAGTCGTGGCGCCAGTGGTGGGTCTGGGAGTCGCCGTAGGCCGCAACGTGACCGTTCTGTAGGCAGTGAGATAGACCAGTCTGGGCGTCGCCAGAGGCCGAGGCGGGGTAGTTCAGCTGGCGGGGAGGCAGACCAGGTATGTGTGGACGCTCGGTTTTCGCGCGGGCGAAAATAGATATCCACGGAGTTTTGGTTATGAAAAAGGGCGATCCGGGAAATGAAGAAAAATTTAGAGTCGCCACCCGGGGTTTAATTCTTGGAGAATGTTGGGTACCCGAGAAACCGTTTAGAAAATATTGACTCTTGTGCCGCTAAAAAAGGTTTGATCTGCGAAAAATAGAGATTTGGGTTCGGGAGCCAGGTTACCCGCGGGGAAGGTTTTGTTCGAAAAATGCACCCCGCGTGCCCGAAATTTTCCGGTCTTTACTAAACATTTGTGGGATTATTCTTTGAAGGATTTCATTGAAAACTTATTTCATACAAGCAATATTTCAAATAATAACGTACTTGTCATAAACGAAATAACAATAACAGTCTAAATAACATGCAACCATATAGACAGATGTGAGAAAATTAATTCGGGGGAGACTAAATATAAAACAGAAAATGGAGGGGATTTGCTGTAATAAAGGCCTACTGATTTTCGACCAGAAAAGAAAAGAAAAACAGAGCATCATGAACAAAGAAACAGAGTACTCGCCAGCTATACCGTACGGTACCACAACGAGGGCCGCGCGGTGTAATCAAGGTGTCGTGCGGTGTTCGCGCGAACCATATTTTTTATAAAAAAAAAAAAAGTTTTCTTCTTTTGTTTTGTTGAAACCAGTACCTCTTCTTTGTTATGAAAAGGGTTGTTTATTGATAAAAGCAGATAAAGAAAATGGTTTTGATGGGAGAATGTACCTTATTTTAGAGATGGCTTCCTGCGATAATGAATGATATCGCACGAAACTTACCCAAAAGGTTCAAAAATTACTGAACTATCCCTGTTCGAACTCAAGGAATAGCTATGGAGCTATCCTCGAGCCCAACAGGACTCCCCTCAGAAGATTACGACGGTTTTAAAATATGGATGTCTTGTACCTTGAAGAGAATCGAACGAACAAGGGAATGATTTGCGGCCTTCGGGCTGGTGGAATTGGATTCCCTGAGGAATTCTTATGGATTGGGAAAAAATGATAACAGGGTTGGGGAGTTTGGATTTCTTTCTCACAACTTTCCTTTTCTCTCTGTTTTTTTTTCTTGGTTCTTCTTCAACCTTTAAACCGACGGGTTGCCTCTCTCCCAAACTGACGGGCGACGACGATATTTATAGGCGAACGGTGGGTGAGGCTTGCACGCAAACGACTCCCATCATTACCGAATATCATCATTCCGTCGAATATCATCATCGCTCTGAGCTGCTGGGAAAACCCGGGAATCCCGTTGATGGGACACAGTGTCGTACGGTATCAAGGATATGCCGCACGGTGTACAAAGTAACACCGCACGGTGCAAAAGGTTTTTTAAGCCG
Source organism: Vaccinium darrowii (assembly GCA_020921065.1). Lineage (NCBI taxonomy): Eukaryota > Viridiplantae > Streptophyta > Magnoliopsida > Ericales > Ericaceae > Vaccinium > Vaccinium darrowii. The sequence continues at coordinate 28,371,778 of CM037160.1, forward strand.
TACGGTTCAGGAGTTTAGGCCGTACAGTTCAGGTGGTTCTGGGGTTTTGGTTCATCCGATTCATGTAACCGTTCCAAGGAACATTTTGCGCTTTCTTCTCATCATCGGGGATGCACATTTTTATCAAAATTGGGGTGTCTACAGTTGCCCCTCTTCGACACGGCTTGGTCACCATCGTGTTGGTGCAAGTCGTGCTAGAAGATTCGGACATCCCAATTTAAACAATCGTGCGGAAAACAGGCAAAAAGAAATAAATTTGGTCGAGCTCAGAGCTTCCTACGTACCTCATTTGTGAGGATTAGACCGATCGTAGTTTGTTGGGGCTGTCATGAAAAAGTTGGCACCTCATTTTTCAACGAGGGAAAAATGAATGACGTTTGCAAGAAAACAATTTGGAGGTTTTTGAAACCGTTAAAAATATTTCGGAGGCTCTGAAGGCCGTAAGAATCTTGATCAATTGCCGTTGAGGACTTCAAAAGGTTTTGTGAAAATAAATTGCCTTTGGAGGACTTAAATGATTTTTGTGAAATAAATTGCCTTTGGAGGACTTAAATGAATTGCCTTTGGAGGACTTAAATGATTTTGTGAAATAAATTGCCTTTGGAGGACTTAAATGAATTTTGTGAAATAAATTGCCTTTGGAGGACTTCAAAGATATTTGTTAAAACGATTGCCTTTGAGGACTTCCATGATATTTGTAAAAACAATTGCCTTTGAGGGCTTAAATGATATTGTGAAAAACAATCGCCTTTGAGGACTTAAATGATTTGTGAGAATATGAATTTGCCGTAGAGGGAAGTGGACCTTCTTTGAAAGTGCTTTGAACAATCTGGGGGGGGGGGGGGGGGGGGGGTGAGTGCAATTTTTGAAGAAACTGAAAAGATACGCCGCACGGTATGGATATGTGTACCACACGGTGCACACCGGCAAGCCGCGCGGTGTAAGTGGAATTTTTGCCGAGACTGGTTCGAAACCACCAATACTCTCCGTCTTTTGCGTATTGTGTTAAAAAAAAAATACCCTCTATTGTCCGAAATCCTCTTTCTTCCTCTTGAAATTTCCGACTGAAAAAGGAATCTATATCCATGGCGAGTTCGAGTGATAGTGAGGGCCGATCGTCGCTGCCCGGTGCCGGACCATCGTCGGTTCAAAGAGAAGAGAGTGTGGCAACTCAATTGATCGTGGGTGACCCATCTCTGACTGAGATCGGTGCAACTATGGTGGGTTTCAGTGGTACCGAGCACCGCACGGTGCCGATTGGGGGAGAACCACCCCGTATGGCTGCGGCTGAGTCTTGTACGGTGGAGTCTAGGCTCCAAACGGCTGGGCAGAGTGACGAGGGGCCATCCACGGCGTTACCTAGCGGCGGGATGGTGGCGGCAACAATGGATGATCCAATCCATGGCGGCTCCGTTGCAGTGGCAGTAGACAGTGTTCTGGTGAGTGGTATTGGTGATGATCAGTCTCAAGGAGGTGATAATGTTGCCATGCAGGGTAGCGAGAGTGACTCTGGACCTATGGAGGTCGACGTGCCGGACACGGGTGCACATATTTTGGAGGTGGAGATGGATATTGGCGGTGTACACGTTTTAGTTGAGCAGAGACCCGTCGGGGAGGGTGCTGTCACTGGTTCTCAGGAGAGCTTGGTGCCCAGTGACCTTTTGAGTGCTTCTTTGGTTACAGAGGTACCCGTTGGAGGAGAGGATGCGTCAGTTGTTGTCCCCGTGATCAGGAGGGACTTGGGGAAGGAGAAGGTTGCAGTGGAGGAGGCTCGAGACTCGAGCAGTGGAGGTGAGGATATGGAGGTTGGGGCTTCGGACCCAGTAGTTGTTCCTGCTGTAGTTGGTTCTTCCCGGACTCCAGGTTATACTACAGCTGACACGCTGGAGGGAGTGAGAGATGAGGACTTGGCACGGACCCTTCAGGAGGATCCGACTTTTGCTGAGGTTCTAGCTGGGGAGAGAGTGCCTGAGCACGTTCAGGACATGTTCTTTGAGGAAAGACAAAGAGAGGCTGAGGCTGAGGCTGCAGGAAAGGGTGCCCTTTTGTCTTTAGTGGCTGAGGTGGAGAGGGTTCAGAGGGTGAGACCTCCATTTGACCCTGAGACTTATGTGCCACGGGTGCACTTCTTTATACCGATGGGGTGTGATGTATACTCGCCGATGCACCTATTCTATGGTGAGACGACCTTGCTGAGGGACCTGGAGACCCATATTTCTGCTCGTCCACTGGTACGTACTTCAACTGTTGCTTTTCGTTGTTGTCTTGAATTCTTGTATATGCATGTTTTCCATTGCCATTGCCCGAAAAACCTGTATTTGTTTACTGAAATAGAGAAACACCTCCTTGTCGGTATATGGAGGTTCGTCCGACTCTTTGGAGCGTTTTCAGAGCTTGCCAGGGGCAGTGAGAGAGGCTATCGAGCACACGGGCTTCATGGATTTTATTCGACTTCTGGTGCCGACGTGGGCGGACCGCAGGTTGCTGAGAGCTCTGATTGAGCGTTGGTGGGACACCACCAACACTTTTCACTTGAGGTTTGCTGAGATGATTGTGACGCCATTGGACTTTTCGGCGATCACAGGCTTGAGAGTGGGCGGCGATCCAGTCCCGTTCGACTCGGGGCTATACAGAGACAGTGCAGCTGTGAGGCACTTCTTGGGGAGAGAGATAGGTGATGGAGAGTCTATGGTGAGGTGCGACCACTTGCCAGCCTTGTGGGACCATGAGCCAGAGTCATCGACAGAGGTGGCTCAGATGGTTAGAGCTTACTTGTTGTACTTGTTTGGTGTGTCCCTGTTTCCGAACAGGCGGAGTGAGGTTCACCTTGGTTGGCTTCCAGCGTTGGCAGACTTGGGTAGAGTGGCGAGCTCTTTGTACCCTCTACTGTTTCTTGGGTGCTGCTAGCCGCGGGGTTGGGATGAGCCTTGGGGGCTTCTGGAGAGTGCTTGAGGTAAAAACTTTATATGCTTTGCTTATTGCTTTCAATTTCCTGAGATTTTGCCATTTAGATTGCAGCTTGCTGATAACCCTTTTAACCATGCAGGTGTGGGCGTATGAGGTGTTGGGGATGTACCCTCCGGCGAACAGTCATGAAAATGAGGGGGTGATTCCCCGAGCAGCGAAGTGGGATCGAGAGCACCGAGGCGGCAATGTACATGCAGGGAGACTGAACGACTTTCGCCTTTTCTTGGACCAGACTGACGGTAGCACGGTAAGATCCTGAATCTTGTGTTGCTTTTGAGCTTGAGCTTCATGTCCTGTTTTCAGCTTTTCTGAAGGAATTGAGTTTTGCTTGCAGGTGAGGTGGCATGTATGGGATGCGGTGACTGACCAGTACTTGGAGAGGAGCAGAGAGCTGACACGGGGGCGGATCTTGCTGGAGTCCCCGTACGGTTGGCAGTGGTACTTGGGAGAGAGGGTGCCTCGTCAGTCCCTCAGGTTGGCGCACTTCAGGATACCGGGGCGTATACCCCCTAGCGTACAGCGGACTGACGAGTACACACGGGCAGAGATAGAGAGATACACCGTGTTGGATACCGTGCTTCCCTTCAGTAGTTCTCCAGACTACGAGAGCTTCCTGGTTGGCCACTTGGCCAGTTTCTTGGATATGGAGACCCATGTAGCAGCTACAGAGACAGCTTTACCAGTACTGAGGAGAGAGATAGAGGTACAGATGCCTGGAGGGATGATGGGAGTGTTGGAGGTCCCTCGTGTTGCACCCCCGCTTGACCTTGCTTCTGTTCAGGTAACCTGTAAAAGAAAGAAAAACATGCTTGCAGTTTATGTTTTCTTGTGCATTATTGATGATACCTGTAAAATTATTTTGCAGATTCCTGCCAGCTGGGCGTCAGAGTCTTATCAGCTGAACTTGGACTTGGAGGCTTTAGTGCGCCGTCTGATGATAGGTGACGTTCCAGAGGTGCGTCCCCGAGCTGAGCCGGGAGTGGTCTTCAGAGAGAGTGGTCCTGGCAGGGGTGGACCAGGCCGTGGTGGCGGAGCTCGGGGAGTTGGAGGCAGAGCTCGCGGTAGAGGTGCCGACAGGGGCAGAGGCGCTGAGAGGGGTGGTGGCGCCAGAGGTGGAGGTGCCCGGGGAGCTGAGAGAGGCGGTGCTGCTGGAGCAGGTAGTGCAGGCGCAGGCAGAGCTGCGAGAGGTGCTAGTAGAGGAGCTGGTGGGCCCAGCAGGGGAGGAGGACGTAGAACAGGTCGTAGTCCTTCTCCTGGCAGAAGTAGTTCTCGGGTATGCTTTGCGCCTTGAACTTTGTGCTTTCAGATTTTGCATATGATCCTTGTATACTGATGAAATCCCTTTTTCTTGTGCAGAGTATGTCTCCACCTCCGAGGGTTGAGCGCAGGAGGCCGTTGATGAAGCAAGCTGGTGGTGGTCCCACGACTCCTCCTTCCGATAGAGTACTTCGAGGGCGTCAGTCTTTCGTTGACAGACCGGGAGGGAGTGCACCAGGGAGTTCGGCTCCACCGTCACGGTGGTCTTTCAGGGAGGCGGATAGTAGTGAGGAGGAGGATGTGAGTCCTTCTGAGTCTGAGACGCTTGTGCCTCGATCACGGAAGAGGCCCCGTGCTTGAGTAGGTAGGACAGTCCTGCGTGTCTGCTTTTTGATTTGGGCGCCTGTTTGCCCATTCTTTTCCTTTCATAGATATGGTCTGCGTGCCGTGGTAGTAGTTTTGATGATTGTTGGGCTTGTCTTGCCCCTGGATAGACGTACATTCTACTTATGACATGGATATCGTTTTGGTTTTTATAAAATTTGCATTTTCATTATGTAAAATGACTTACATTAACAAAGATTTGAATCTTTAAAAACCAAGCTTAGCACTGAGAATGCATGACACGAGACACTGTGGGGAAATGAAATGTACATGAGTCCGAATTTTGAAATGACATAAATTGGACACTTTCGGCTTTTTTTGGGAAGAAACGGAAGAAAATGATGGGAAAAGAGGAGTTTATAGTGAGAACGCCCCGCAGCTAGACATATCGACTTGATCGGTCGACTAATCCCGAAGGCATGTAATGAATGCTTTCTTTGAATACCCCGAGAAAGTTGCGAGATTTTATCTGAAATTCTTGTATCCGGGGTTTTTCGGCATATCCGTCCTTCTGAGATATCTCGAGGATGAGGAATGATTCTTCCATTAAGCCCTTGACGCTCCTTTTTGGGCTGTATGTACAAGAAAAGTGACCAAAAAAAGCTTGGAATGGGTCCCGGAGGATCAAAGCTGAAATTTTGATTGAAACTAGCCAAGTGCACCGCACGGTGCATAAAATGATACCGCACGGTGCAGGCATAGTGCCGCACGGCGCCGGCGTTTGGTGCCCCACTTCTGACGCTGTATTCTGCTCTGATTTTGGCCTCCCAATGCATGTTTTATGCGTTCAAAAACCTTGAAATGCTGAACGGTAGCCTATCTTTTGGAAAGTTTCTGAATTTTCCTCATATCCTCCAATGCGGTACGCTTTCCGAGGTGGGTGTTTTGCTTATAAATAGCACTGCCAACTCTTGTATCCTCCTCACCTCCAACTATATCTCGCAAATGGCTGTTAGCATCTCAGCCTTAGTTCGTCCCTAGCTCGATGAGCTTGATGGTCTTGGTTGGCTGAACTTCCGGGGTCACTGGTTGGCGTCTATGCGTTACATTCGGGATGTAACCATACGTCTTGAGTTGCTCCATGCTGTTGTCTGTTTCTGGGATCCGGAAGTGCATGTATTCCACTTTGGTCTTCAAGAGTTATGCCCCACGGTGGAAGAGTTCCACGCGTACCTTGGAGGTTTTGATCTGGAGATTCCCGTTATTCCTCTTCAGGGAGTGAATTATGCTGATGTGCTGTGTTCAAAGCTGGGCTTGAGTAAAAATGCGGCAAGGTCCATGATCCAAGGAGGTGTGCTCAATATTCCGCGTTTGATCAGTTAGTTTCGTCCTGAAGGCTTTGCATTGTGCCTTGTGATCCTTGCAGCGTTCTTGTTTCTTCGTACAGACAATCAGGCAAATGCGGCGCTGGTAGGAGTGGCCAAGCAGATTGAGGAGCACAAAGATGTGGCTCCGATGGTTCTGGCTGAAACTTTGGTGGGTTTGGATAAAGCCCATGCTGGGCGGACCAATGTTTTCGAAGGCAGTGCTTTGCTCCTACATGTAGGTTTCTCACTCAGCTCTCCTTTTTCTGGTTTATTCTCTCGTTCTCTTTTTACCTCAACGCTTAGGGTTAGGCTTTCTATGGCTTCTGACTTGTTTTCTCTCTTATGCAGACTTGGCTTTGTGATAAGGCTGCTCTTCTGGAGGCAGTGCCGCTTAACAGGGTCCATGAGACACAAGGCTTCATTTAGAGGGAGTATCAGGAATTTCACAGGAGTGTTCCTGGTTGAGTTCAGGTGCTTTCTCAGCTTAGAGAGGACACAATTTCTTGGCGCTTGAATTGGATGGATTGTCCGACCATGGTGGTGAGCAATATGGGACGCCACAGGGTCATCCTGGCGGGTCTGTCTGGCTGGACCTTACTGCATTCTTCGTCAGTTAGGCGTTGATCATTCAATACCACTTGTGTATCCTGAAGTTTTTGTTGCGCCGAATTTCAACCATGCAACTATTCAGGCTTATCAGCGGACTTGGAGGGAGCGTATGACTGTTCCCAAAGATCAGCATCCCAGCATTGCACTCTTGGGGCGTTTGAAGCAAGAAAGAATGGAAATCAAATTTGACACATGCTTTAGTCTTAATGTACCCGAAATAAATTGCTGACCCATGACCTGTTTCGTGTGGGTACATGCTTTGCTTTTGTTGTTGTAAAAGATTCATGCTCAGCCATGTAATCGAAGAAATTAATTTGAATAAAGAGTGAGTCATGAAAGTTCTCCGCTTTAGATTCTCGTTGATTGTGATTGTAAGCACAACTGACGGCTATGGATCAGCTCAAAAGAGATGTTACAAAAAGGTTGCGATCGATCCTCAAGGTGAGGATGGCTACGTATCCTTTAAGAAGGAATCAGGTCATGACGTAGTTCATGCAAATGACTGGCTAAGGTTCACTCGTGTATTTTCGCTCTCCTTTTGTGCTCTTATTTTTGCCTAGTATCGCCCTTTCGGGTTTTCGGTCTAGTGAGCTCTTTTGATCGATTTGTCTTGAATTTTGCCTAAGCCGCCCGATGTGGGTTTCTGACTTAGCAGACTTGCTCTGATTTTTTCCTGGCACTGCCCGCCCTTGCGGTTTTCAGTCCAGCGAGCTTCTCTCAGGGATAGTATCGCTTGAGCTGATCCATGTTGACCAATGTGGAGAATTCGTTGCCGTCGAGATCAATGAGTTGAGTGGCGCTTCCTGACAAAACCTTCTTGATAATGTACGGCCCTACCCATTTTGGCCGAAACTTTCCTCGTGGGTCGAAAACTGGAGCCCGGATCTCCTTTAGAACCATATCTCCTTCCTGCAAATTCCTGGATTTGACTTTTTTGTTGAAAGCGCGCGCGATTCGGCATTGATATCCTTGAACATGATATAAGGCCCTGAGCCTTCTTTCGTCGAACAGCATGAGCTCTTCGAATCTGGCGCTCTGCCATTCAACTTCTTCGATGTCGGCTTCTATCATGACCCTCAGAGACGGTACTTCAAGTTCGATGGGGAGGACGGCTTCCATGCCGTAGACCAAAGAATAGGGTGTTGCCCCTGTTGGAGTACGGATGGATGTTCGGTATCCCCAAAGTGCTAACGGCAGCTGTTCATGCCAGTTTGTCGTAGACTGAGTGGTTCTTTCTAGAATTGTCTTGATGGTTTTGTTGGCCGCTTCTACAGCTCCATTGGTTTGTGGCCGGTAGACAGTTGACTTGTGGACCTGGATCCCAAAATCTTCGAGGACCTCGGCGGCTTTACCCTTGAAGTGAACGCCGTTGTCAGACACAAATGCATGAGGTACTCCATAGCGGTAAATGACATTCTGCTTGATGAAATGAGCGACCTGAACTGCTGTAAGGGTCGTGTAGGAAGCAGCCTCAACCCACTTGGTGAAGTAATCGATAGCAACTAGGATGAACTTGTTCCCGTTTGAAGCGGCTGGGGTGATCTTGCCGATGACGTCGATGCCCCAGGTAGAGAAAGGCCAGGGCGAGGTCATAGAATGAAGTTCCGATGGCGGTACATGCATGAGATTGGCATGAATCTGACATTTGTGACACCGTCGGGCATACTCAATGCACTCGGTTTCCATGGTAGACTAGTAATATCCTTGTCGCAAGATCTTCTTGGCGAGCATAGTTCCGTTCATGTGAGGGCCGCAGACTCCGTTATGTACTTCTTCCATGATCCTGGTTGCTTCTTTACCGTCCACGCACAATTTGTGCATTCCGCAATGGGATCTTTTGTACAACTTGCCCCCGCAGATGATGTAGTGAGAAGCTAATTTTCGAAGAGCAATCTGGTCCTTCCTGTCAATTCCGGTCGAATGTTCATTTTTCTCGATGAAATTCCAGATGTCGTGATACCAAGGAAGACCATCGTCAGGCTCATCAATAGCCATGACGTATTCGTAAACAGGCTTGTCCCTTTGTTCAATCAGGATTGGTCGGAGTTTGACTTCGTTGGGTATCTCTATCATGGAAGCTAATGTCGCCAAGGCATCGGCAAACCAGTTGTTAAATCTGGGCACATGAGTGAAAGTGACAACCTGGAACCGATGGATTAGATCATCAAGGTCCTTGTGGTAAGGCTTTAATTTGTCTTCCTTGATCTTCCAGTCGCCGTTTGCTTGTGAGACTACCAGGTTGGAATCTCCGATCACTTCCAATTTTTTGGCGCCGATTTCTAGAGCAGCTTCCATCCCCACAATACATGCTTCGTATTCGGACTGGTTGTTAGTAACCTCAAAGTTGAGCTTGAAAGCAAGAGGGATGTGTGACCCTTTGGGTGAGATGAGCAAGATTCCAATCCCGAATCCTTTCTGATTAGCAGCTCCATCAAAGTATAATAACCATACATCGTTGTTTGTGGTCATGACACTTTCATCAGGGAATTCAAAATTTTCATCTTCTGGACCTTCCACTGGATGATCGGCCAAAAATTCAGCGACGGCCCTTCCTTTAATAGACTTCCGGGTCACATACTGGATGTCAAATTCGGCTAACAAAAGTAACCAACGTGCTAGCTTACCTGTGAGTGCTGGTTTCTCGAATAGGTATTTGAGAGGGTCCATCCGAGAGATTAGTCTCACTGAGTAGGCTAACATGTAGTGTCTCAACTTCTTGGAAGCCCATATCAAAGCCCAACAAACTTTCTCCAAGGAGGTGTATCGCTCCTCGCATCCAGCCATCTTTTTGCTAATGTAGTAGACGACCTTCTCACTGCCGCCTTCGCCTTCCTGCGCTAGCATGCATCCCATTGCTGATGGGGTAACGGATAAGTACATGATGAGGGGTTGCCCCGGTGTTGGTGGCATTAGTATTGGAGGGCTCTGAAGATACTTCTTGATGGCTTCGAAGGCTTTCTGGCATCCATCGTCCCATTTGAACGGCACACCTTTCTTGAGTAATCGAAACATCGGCTCGCAAGTCGAGGTTAACTTGGCGATGAATCTGCTGATGAATTGAATTTTTCCGAGAAAGCTTCGTACTTCCTTTTCGGTCCGAGGTGGCTCCATTTTAAGAATAGCGTTGATCTTGGAAGGATCTATCTCAATTCCTTGCGTAGTGATCATGAATCCTAACATCTTTCTAGCTGTGACACCAAACGTGCATTTTTCAGGATTGAGGCGCAACCGGTACTTGCGAATCCTTTCGAAGAATTTTCTAAGGGCGGGCAGATGTTCCTCCCTTTCTTTGGCTTTGACAATCATGTCATCCACGTAGACTTCGACTTCTTTGTGGATCATGTCATGTAGTAATGTTGTAGCTGCCCTCTGATAGGTTGACCCGGCGTTCTTCAGTCCGAAGGGCATGACCCTGTAACAGTAAGTGCCCCATTCTGTGGTGAAAGTAGTTTTCTCACGATCTTCGGGAGCCATGAGAATTTGGTTGTATCCTGAGAAACCATCCATGAAAGAAAGAAGTGCATGCCCAGCAGTATTATCCACAAGTACATCTATGTGCGGCAATGGGAAATCATCCTTAGGGCTGGCCTTATTCAGATCCCTGAAGTCTACGCAGACTCTAATTTTTCCGTTCTTCTTAGGGACAGGAACAATGTTTGCAACCCACTGAGGGTATTCTGTTACCATTAAGAACCCAGCGTCTATCTGCGTCTGAATTTCCTTCTTGATTTCCAACACCCAGTCAGGTCTCATCTTCCTCAACTTCTGCTTGACCGGCTTTGCGTCTGGGTAAAGCGGGATTCGATGCTCCACAATCTCAGGGTCGATACCAGGCATATCTGCGTGTGACCATGCAAAAACGTCTTCGAATTCTTTCAGGAGATCCGAGTGGGCTTTGAACTCTTCTGGAGATAATCCGGAACCAATTTGAACCATGCGCGGATTGCTTTCATTTTTCAAATTTATAGAAATAATTTCTTCTTTTATAGGCTGAGCATGCCTTTCGTCTTCCCTTCTGATTAGGGATCGAAGTTCTTCTGGAATTTCTTCCTCGAACTCAATCTCTTCATCGTCGGGGTCAACACAATTTATTTCGGATATAGCAAGATAAGCAAAGTCTACTTCATTGATAGAAAATGTGGGGGCCCCAGGGGCGTGATACATGAGAGTGGACTCAAACTCGAAAGGAAAGGGATGATGCGGGGGAATGACAGATACATGTTTGGGGTAAGACCCAGACTTAGTGCTAGACTCAGATTCTGACTCAAATTCAGTGCTAATGTAAGTGATCCTAGGTACAAAAGTGCAATTTTTATAAACTCCATTGGCATCCACAATAAGTGCAGTGACATCTCCAAGGGCATCCTGGCTCAGCATCATCAACTCTACCTCCTCGGCAAGCTCCAAATTAGGCTCCAAATCAAACAGCATTGCAGCAGGCTCGCCTTCCTCTTCCACACCTGTCAGGCTTTCTTCCCCAAACAACGATTGGAGATTCCCTGAGTCAAGAGTTTCAATCCAGTCAACTCGAAGTGCCTTAACCAGTTCTTCTCTCTTCTCAGCTTCATCATCACTATCCCAAGTGTCGTTTGCAAAGATTTCGAAGCCCGGCAGCTTAGTTTGTGTTTCCACGTCCCAGAATGGTTCTGGTTCCCCATGATAGGCAGCCTCCGGGGCTTTCACAAACAGAACAGGCTTCTTCTTGGCACCAGTTCGCACCTTCTTTCCCTTCCTTGGCTCATCGTCAGCTGAATCATAAATGAGACCAAAGCGGTTGTTATTTGTCGAGAATTCGGGGAATTCAGCCACTCCTTGATTGTTTAGACCTAACCCCAGGCCGGGCAGGTATTCCATCTTTCTCATTATTTCCAAGGCAATTGAACTGACTGAGAAGTCTTCATCCATTTTGACAGTAAGAACCGATCCCGAAGTGTCGAAAGAGAAACCACCAAGAGTGACATCTTCTTCTCCATGTGCGATTTCAAGTAGTGGCGCATTGTTAGGGACATGGGGACGGATTCCCGAATCTCCACGAATGGTCAAAGTTCCTGAAGCCAGACCGAGTTGGACTTTCTGGTGTAGAGAAGAGGCGACTGCCATGATATCTGATCGATGGAGCCAAGGTCTGCCCAACCGCAGATAAAAAGATGACGGGATGTCAAGCGCGTGGAACTCGATATTTGTTTTCAAGTCTTCAATCACTACTTCCATTTGGATTATCCCCACTACATCCCTGCGAGTATTGTCATATGCGCGC